>CM057349.1:195374565-197774565 GCA_030015575.1 Agapanthus africanus
GTTCCTGGACTATTTAAAAGAGAACGGAATTCTCTCTCAGCTTACTCCTCCATACACCCCGCAACATAACGGTGTATCGGAGAGACGGAACCGCACCCTATTGGATATGGTGCGGTCCATGATGAGTAACGCTGAGTTACCGCGATCATTCTGGGGGTATGCGCTAGAATCAGCCGCATACCTTTTGAACCGAGTTCCCACTAAGACTGTGCCTACCACCCCATATGAAATGTGGAGTGGAAGAAACCCTATCTTCAATATCTGAAGATCTGGGGATGTCCAGCTTTTGTCAAAAAGCAGCATGCGGACAAACTCGAGGCACGCTCAGTACTGTGCAAGTTTGTGGGATACCCAAAGAACACCAGGGGGTATCTTTTCTACTACGCAGAGGAACAAAAAGTCCTTGTTTCTCGTAATGCCCACTTTCTAGAACACCAGTTCTTGGAAAAGGAAATTAGTGGGAGCGTAATAGAACTGGAAGAAATTCCAGAACACAGACTATTACTGAAAGGTTAGTGGAACCAGAGGGTTCAACAGAACAGGACATTCCTACGCCGCTCCGCAGGAGTAGTAGGCAGTCTCATCCGCCCGAGAGATACTGCGGTTTTCTCATAGACGGGGATAGAGAGGATTGCATCATAGATTATGATGAGCCTACTAGCTTCCAGCAGGCCGTTCAGAGCGTTGACTCAGTGAAATGGCTGGATGCAATGCGGACCGAAATGGAGTCCATGTACACCAACAAGGTATGGACGTTGGACATTGCTCCAGACGGGGTAAAACCCGTAGGATGCAAGTGGATCTTCAAAAGGAAGATTGGTGTAGATGGACAGGTTGAGACCTATAAAGCTAGGCTGGAAGCAAAGGGTTTTCGTCAAAGACCTGGCTTGGACTACGACGAAACCTTTTCTCCAGTAGCCATGCTGAAATCCATTCGGATCCTTCTTGCCATTGCTGCCTTCCACGATTATGAGATCTGGCAAATGGACGTAAAGACAGCTTTTCTAAATGGAAATTTAGAGGAGTGTGTCTATATGGACCAGCCGGAGGGTTTCATTCAGAGTGGGAGCAGCGGAAAGGTGTGCAAGTTGCTTAAGTCCATCTATGGACTAAAGCAGGCGTCGCGGAGTTGGAACATCTGCTTTGATGAGACGGTCAAGGAATTTGGCTTTATCAAAAATCCAGATGAACCATGCATCTATAGTAGATTTGTAGCGAGAACTGTAGTATTCCTCGTTTTGTACGTGGATGACATTCTCTTAATAGGAAATGCCATTCCTATGCTACAATCTGTCAAGGGGTTCTTGTCACACAGGTTCTCCGTGAAAGACCTGGGTGATGCCTCATACATTCTGGGTATCCGGATCTACCATGACAGATCCAAGAGGATATTAGGACTTTCACAGTCCAGGTACATCGACACCATACTGAAGGGATTCAGTATGGAAGATTCCAAGCGCGGTAACCTACCGGCTTGTCACGGGATCACCCTCTCTAAAGAGATGTCTCCCAAGACTGATTTGGAGAGGGATCGCATGTCTATTATACCCTACGCTTCTGCGGTAGGCTCTATAATGTATGCGATGTTGTGTACCAGACCGGATGTAGCTTATGCACTGAGTGTGGTAAGCCGGTATCAGTCAAACCCTGGGGAGAAACACTGGATAGCGGTAAAGAACATTCTCAAGTACCTGAGAAGGACTAAGGAGATGTTCTTGGTGTATGGCGGAAAAGACCTCCAGATCGAGGCCTTTGCTGACTCCAGCTTCCAGAGTGACAAGGATGATTCCAAGTCCATGTCGGGTTTTGTCTTTACCCTCAATGGAGGGGCGGTGTGTTGGAAGAGTTCCAAACAGGAAACCGTTGCAGACTCGACGATGGAAGCGGAATACATCGCTGCATCTGATGCCGCAAAAGAAGCTGTCTGGATGAGGAAGTTCTTGAAAGAACTTCAGGTGGTTCCGTCCATTGTTGATCCAATACCTCTGTATTGCGACAACAACGGGGCTATAGCATTAGCGAAGGAACCCAGGTCCCATCAGAGATCCAGGCACATCTTGAGGCGGTATCACCTGATCAGGGAGATCGTAGATCGCCAGGAGATCGAGGTTCGGAGAGTCACTTCAGAAGATAACACTGCTGATCCATTCACCAAGGCCCTGCCCCAGACTCAGTTCGAGCGGCTGATCGAGATGATAGGTCTTCGATACGCCAGTACATGGCCTTAGTGTAAGTGGGAGATTGTTAGTGTATATGCCCTAGAGGCCATTACTGTATCATACTGGTTTGTATATTACTTAATGGATGCTTGGGATATTCACCTTGTATATACAATCTTGCTCAAAATAGTAGTATGCTACTTGGTTTGTTTCTACTTCAATGTGTACTTGTGTTTATTTCAGTATATCACTTATACGCATTAGTGGAGCCCTTAGGATCTTTGCTTGATTACCAGCGTTGTGATGGCAGTCACACTAGTGGGGGCTGGGTAATCTATAAGCACATCCTTATTCAGGTCCCTGGTCGCAGGACTATCGAGACAGGGCATCGATACTCCGGAGTAGACCAGCGCATGCGCTTCTCATCCCAGTGTGGGAGACGGTCTGTCCCACAGCCGTCAGTACGTCGTACTTGAGATAGTATGCGGGTGCTCGTTAGGTTACGGGTACACTGGACAGGACTCGTCGGGAACTGACTAGTTGGTATTATACCTATCGTCAGTTATCAGTTCCCAGGTGACATGAGTACAGCTTAGTCCGCTGACTTGACACTGTCACTTCGCCTCGGGTGTGTTCCCACTGTACTTTGATCACTACCCTACCACGGCTCAAAGGAGTCGTGCAAACAGGTGGTGGTTGGGTGCAGTCCCGAAGCACTTGGAGGCAGTGACGGTTAGACAGGATTCGTCTCTCCCGGTATTGGGGGTTGACATCGCGCTGTGTCTAGGAGAGCCATTACACGAGTAGTCCCTGGCCAGGGCAAACGAGATATACTGGTAGGTTTCCAGTGTTATCTCAGGGTGTATTGGGCTTCACTCCGGCACGACTTGTACCGCTATTGGGGGACTGACGTTTACCGCCCCCTAGGCCCGCCATGCGATGTATCAGACGAACAGACCGGACTGTACGGAGAATGTCACACTCAGGCTCAGTAGGAGTTCAGATGGGTTTCGCCTCGTCGGTCTTCTTGTCGGCATTACCTGGAGACCGTTACGCACAGCTAGTGCCGCTTGCGGTCTGTGGTTAAACCCACTGCCAGCGTAGTGTCGAGTCTTTAGAGTCCCACGCAGAAAGCTTTTCGCCTTTAGGCAAAAGAGTAGAGGTCGCATGGTATTGCGACAGGTCGCATGGTTTTGCGACAGGGTTCGGTCACATCCGTGCACTTGTGCACGTACAGTGTCCGGACAGTTTACACTAGCGGGCTTTGGTTTAAGCCAGATCCTAGTGTACCTTATGGGATTGGATTTATCCAGTTTGCATTCGTGTTCCTCGGAACGCGGATGCGGGTGTGTATGCACAGTTGACAGGGAGGCAGAGGCAGCGGATTCTCATTAGGGTTGTTGACAGTTGACCGTTGACTTTTTGACTTTATGCTCAACCCTAATGAGAATATGATATGTGATTAACTATTATATTAATTAAGTATTATGGTGATATGGTTGTTGACTTGTTGACTTTTGTTGACTTGTTGACTTTGGTGACTTGTTGACTTTTGTTGACTTGTTGACCGGTTGACTAGGCTTGACTAGTTGACCATCATGATAACCATGGTTATCATTTCATGCCAAAGACTTTTTCTTGCTTGCTCATTTGAGTAAAATGAGTGCATGACATGATAAGGTTATGGTTGCTTCTAACCATCACATAAGACTTTTTTGATATGATGAGTTATGATCACTTTGGATTATGAGAGGGTGAGAGACAAAATACTTGCTCATTCTTTCTTGCTCATTCTCTCTCTTGTTCTTGAGCTCTCCTCTTGCTCTCACCCTCAACCTCTTGCTCCCTCTCTTGATCTATGGTTCTCTTGTCTCATGAGTTGAGAATCAAGAACCATAGATAAAATCCCATTCTAAATCATCTCTACTCATTCTAGTTCACTAGGTTTAGCAAACCAAGTGAACTAGTTTCTTCAAAGACCGAAGAAGGAGCTAAAGGTTGGAGCTTTCAAGTGGATCTATCTTCGGCATACGGAGACGACGAGAAGGAGCCATCGGACCACCACCGGAGCTCGAAGAGAAGGAGTTCAAGTTTAGGTATAACCATCTTCATCCGAGTAGCTAAATATCTTTAGCTTAGTTTGCTAGTTTTAGTTTAGGTAAAGATCCCGACCTAGCTTAGTCCATGTTGCCTCTTGCGTTAAAATTTTGATTTTATACCGTTTCCGCCTCCCCGTAAGAACCGGGGGTCGCAACGTGGACTTACAGTGGTATCAGAGCCTAACTAAACTTAAACTAGCTTGGTAGTAAAGTGTAACGAAGTTCGGAACCGAAAAAAAAAATCCAAAAACCTGACTTTTTCAAAACCTGAGTTTCTGTTGAAATTTTTTCTGGTCAAAATGAAAAACTTTATACTCCTAAATTCGGCTCAGGGTTTTGTGTGAACACCCAAGAAAAACGATACAGTAATTCGTCGAAACCGCCGCCCTTCCGCCGCGCGAGCTAGGTATCCGCCGCGGAACCGCCGCTCTTTGTCGTCTTCTGTGCATCGTTTTTCGTGCAGTGTGTGTCTGTATTGGTTTTGGGATTTTTGAAATATATTATATGTGCCCAGATTTTCCAGAAAAGAAATTTCCTTTTGGGGTCCTATAATTCCGTATTTTTTCCGAACTTCACTGCACTTTGACTATGATGGTTATATCTGTGATGTTTGCATGTATTGAACGTCGGCTAATCGCTATAAGTCGATTAGTCGGGGTTATACATGATCTGTAATGTGCTGGAATGTGTATATAAATATGTTGGATTGTCGCGGGTGAATAGCCGGGGGTTGTGAGACGAGAGTTTTCTTTTCTTGCAATTCATGTAAATTTGTAAATTGGTGTAATAATTATTTGTATGGCCGCACAACCGGGAAGGGGTTGTAGCCGTCATTGTATAATTTCTTTTTACTGTTTTTGCTCCTAGGATAGACCCATGGAGGGGTGCACAAACTACCGGGTATGCCGAAGTGTCGAGTGGCCTACTCATGGAGATGAGGGAGGTTGCTACGCTTCGGGTACTTGGCGGGTAGTTTGCCGCACCCGTAGGGGTCTTGGGTGGGGTTTTGGCTATTCACCGCGACCGTGTTATCTGTTTTTGTTACAGGCTCGTACAAATTACAGATTGCTAGTATATCCAATGTATTTATCTGTGATCTGAAATGTTTATCATTGCAGTATATCTATATATGATATTATTTAGGCGTTGCTTAGGTTTTACAGACGCGCTAGCCCAGCCCCCGCTCTGTCGTTAGTTAAGTAACCTAACGGGTAATGACGGGGCCCCGTGGCGAATGCGAATGGCATAAGCGTACGTCATATTTTGGTTGTTTTCTGCAATGGTAGGATTAAATGATGGGACGCATTAAAAGAACTAATGCAAGAATATCACGCATTAAAAGAACTAATGCAAGATAATAAACCAAGTTAAAGTCGTTGGAACACTTTCGAAAAACCACTCGGTTCTTTTCAAAACAAACTTTTAAAATACGGAGTTTGAGCCACTCCATTTAAAAGCTATCTCGTTCCATCGACCAAATCAAGTTCACTACGTTCACGGTTTTGCCAAAACCATCCGTAGCCCTCCATCATTTCAGTTAAATATTCGGTAGTATTCAAGCTATGTATTTTGACCTCACGCCAAGGCATAGTGATTGGTAGCTGCCGGATATTTATCTGTTGCATAGATAGAATGCGTTGGTTTGAGACAGTCGTACTGCCATTTTGGCCTACGTCAAGGGTATGTACGGGTGGGTTCAAATTAACCTGGATAATGATGGGACGAACTTGACATGTGACTTATGACATTTTGACCTCACGCCAAGGTCATAAGAGCATGGGGCAAAAATCCACATCGGGAGTTTCATAAGTACTGAAACTTGCTAGATTTGCATACCATTTGGAGTGTGATGATTCTGGTAGGATTCCTTCAGTTTCGTCACGCGATGATATTTGGATCCCGATCCTACTGTGAGTATATGCTACTCCTCGGGAAATTTCTCACTTAACGATCAATGCTATAAACCCAGTAGGTGCCTAGAAAGGTGTTAGCGGGGCTACGCCCCCAGGGAAAAGAGGTTCTTTAATTAAGGAACTTCGCGAAAGCGTTGGAAAACCTCCCTCGAAGTACCGACACCGGCCTGGCTGAACGGTTAAGCAAGTATTGTACGGTGGGATTGATCCTGACTAATTCTTCCTTTATGGTTTGAGGAGGGATTCGAGAAACAGTGGGAGCCATCCTGTTTAGACAAATTAAAAACCACTCTAAACTTGCAAGAGCATCATGCTGAGTGTTTCTTCTTCTCTCTCCTAATTGCAGCGACCAATCAACATGACTGGACTTAAGTTACTCCTAGATAAAAACAAACTGACAGGGCCAAACTACAAAGATTGGCTCAGGAATGTCAAGATAGCAATCACTTATGACAAGCTGGGGTATCTTCTTACCACCAAAGTTCCCCCTGTCCCTGGTCCAACTTCCAGCGTCGCGGATAAGGAAATCCGCAAGACTTGGGAGATTGATAGCGCGAAGGCCAAGTGCCTCCTGCTTGCCTCGATGGACAACGAACATCAGAGGAGGCATGAGAATATGGACATGGAGTCCATATTGCTCCATACAAAAGAACTGTATGGAGAGCAATCACGTATCGCAAGATACGAAGCGTCGAAAAAGTTATTTTCGACAAGAATGGCCGTCGGATCATCAGTAGCCGAGCACGTGCTAAAGATGATCGGCTTCATTGAGGAGCTCGCTGACCTAGGGATCACATTGGAGAGTGAGCTATATACGGATATAGTTCTCCAGTCCCTTCCTTCCACTTACGCCCAGTTTATACTGAACTTCAACCTACAAGAAAAGGAGGTTGAACTATCAGAGCTCCTCAACATGCTGAGGAGCGCAGAGGGCACCCTACAGAAAAGTAGGGATACATCCACTTTGTTTGTAGGAGGATCATCTTCTTCTAGGTCCAAGGCGAAAGCCAAGGGAAAGAAGAAGAAGGCCCCCGCCAAACCAAGGGGCGGTGTTAGTAAAGTGGATACGAAGGGAAAAGGTAAAGCAACAAAGATAGCGGGGAAGCTTGTGGATAAGGAAGAATGCTTCTATTGTCATAAGAAAGGACACTGGAAGAATGATTGCAGGGCCTGGAAGGCCAGAACACAGGAATTGAAGCAGGTTGCAGCTTCAGCTTAAGTTGTGTATGTTATTGAAAACTGTCTTTCAATAAACTCTACTTCCTGGGTATTGGATACCGGATCAGGATCTCATATCTGTAATTCTTTGCAGGCGTTGAGAAACCGTAGGGTTTTGAAGGCAGGTGACATGACCCTCAGAGTTGCAAACGGAGCTAGCATGGATGCTAAAGCCGTGGGGGACTATCACCTGGGAATGTCAGATGGACATGTTTTGGTTTTGCGTAATTGCTTTTTTGTACCCAACGCAACTTGTAATATCATTTCTGTATCTTTAGTTTCTAAAGAAGGTTATGAATTTGCGTTTGTAAGTAATGTTGTAAACATTCACCTTAATCAAGTATTGATTGGGTCAGGTACTCTGAGTAATGGTATATACGTGTTAAACCAACCACAGATTTTTAATGTCCAGAATACACACAAAAGAAAGTCTCCAGAAATAAATCAGACTTTCTTATGGCATTGTAGATTGGGTCACATCAATGAGAGAAGGTTGACTAAGTTACATACAGAAGGATATTTAAATGCGTTCGAATATCAATCGTATGCCACTTGTCAATCTTGTCTCAAAGGAAAGATGACAAAGACTCCGTTTACTGGACAAGGAGTAAGAGCGAGCGAGCTCTTGGGACTCGTACACAGTGACGTGTGCGGTCCAATGTCTATACATGCCCGAAGCGGACATTCTTACTTCATTACTTTTACGGATGACTTCTCAAGGTACGGTTATGTCTTCTTAATGAAACATAAGTCCGAGGCCTTTGGAAAATTCCAGGAGTATAAGAATGAAGTAGAGAAACAGACCGGCAAAAGTATTAAGATTCTAAGATCGGATCGAGGTGGAGAATACTTAAGTGCCGAGTTCCTGGACTATTTAAAAGAGAACGGAATTCTCTCTCAGCTTACTCCTCCATACACCCCGCAACATAACGGTGTATCGGAGAGACGGAACCGCACCCTATTGGATATGGTGCGGTCCATGATGAGTAACGCTGAGTTACCGCGATCATTCTGGGGGTATGCGCTAGAATCAGCCGCATACCTTTTGAACCGAGTTCCCACTAAGACTGTGCCTACCACCCCATATGAAATGTGGAGTGGGAAGAAACCCTATCTTCAATATCTGAAGATCTGGGGATGTCCAGCTTTTGTCAAAAAGCAGCATGCGGACAAACTCGAGGCACGCTCAGTACTGTGCAAGTTTGTGGGATACCCAAAGAACACCAGGGGGTATCTTTTCTACTACGCAGAGGAACAAAAAGTCCTTGTTTCTCGTAATGCCCACTTTCTAGAACACCAGTTCTTGGAAAAGGAAATTAGTGGGAGCGCAATAGAACTGGAAGAAATTCCAGAACCACAGACTATTACTGAAAGGTTAGTGGAACCAGAGGGTTCAACAGAACAGGACATTCCTACGCCGCTCCGCAGGAGTAGTAGGCAGTCTCATCCGCCCGAGAGATACTGCGGTTTTCTCATAGACGGGGATAGAGAGGATTGCATCATAGATTATGATGAGCCTACTAGCTTCCAGCAGGCCGTTCAGAGCGTTGACTCAGTGAAATGGCTGGATGCAATGCGGACCGAAATGGAGTCCATGTACACCAACAAGGTATGGACGTTGGACATTGCTCCAGACGGGGTAAAACCCGTAGGATGCAAGTGGATCTTCAAAAGCAAGATTGGTGTAGATGGACAGGTTGAGACCTATAAAGCTAGGCTGGAAGCAAAGGGTTTTCGTCAAAGACCTGGCTTGGACTACGACGAAACCTTTTCTCCAGTAGCCATGCTGAAATCCATTCGGATCCTTCTTGCCATTGCTGCCTTCCACGATTATGAGATCTGGCAAATGGACGTAAAGACAGCTTTTCTAAATGGAAATTTAGAGGAGTGTGTCTATATGGACCAGCCGGAGGGTTTCATTCAGAGTGGGAGCAGCGGAAAGGTGTGCAAGTTGCTTAAGTCCATCTATGGACTAAAGCAGGCGTCGCGGAGTTGGAACATCTGCTTTGATGAGACGGTCAAGGAATTTGGCTTTATCAAAAATCCAGATGAACCATGCATCTATAGTAGATTTGTAGCGAGAACTGTAGTATTCCTCGTTTTGTACGTGGATGACATTCTCTTAATAGGAAATGACATTCCTATGCTACAATCTGTCAAGGGGTTCTTGTCACACAGGTTCTCCGTGAAAGACCTGGGTGATGCCTCATACATTCTGGGTATCCGGATCTACCGTGACAGATCCAAGAGGATATTAGGACTTTCACAGTCCAGGTACATCGACACCATACTGAAGAGATTCAGTATGGAAGATTCCAAGCGCGGTAACCTACCGGCTTGTCACGGGATCACCCTCTCTAAAGAGATGTCTCCCAAGACTGATTTGGAGAGGGATCGCATGTCTATTATACCCTACGCTTCTGCGGTAGGCTCTATAATGTATGCGATGTTGTGTACCAGACCGGATGTAGCTTATGCACTGAGTGTGGTAAGCCGGTATCAGTCAAACCCTGGGGAGAAACACTGGATAGCGGTAAAGAACATTCTCAAGTACCTGAGAAGGACTAAGGAGATGTTCTTGGTGTATGGCGGAAAAGACCTCCAGATCGAGGCCTTTGCTGACTCCAGCTTCCAGAGTGACAAGGATGATTCCAAGTCCATGTCGGGTTTTGTCTTTACCCTCAATGGAGGGGCGGTGTGTTGGAAGAGTTCCAAACAGGAAACCGTTGCAGACTCGACGATGGAAGCGGAATACATCGCTGCATCTGATGCCGCAAAAGAAGCTGTCTGGATGAGGAAGTTCTTGAAAGAACTTCAGGTGGTTCCGTCCATTGTTGATCCAATACCTCTGTATTGCGACAACAACGGGGCTATAGCATTAGCGAAGGAACCCAGGTCCCATCAGAGATCCAGGCACATCTTGAGGCGGTATCACCTGATCAGGGAGATCGTAGATCGCCAGGAGATCGAGGTTCGGAGAGTCACTTCAGAAGATAACACTGCTGATCCATTCACCAAGGCCCTGCCCCAGACTCAGTTCGAGCGGCTGATCGAGATGATAGGTCTTCGATACGCCAGTACATGGCCTTAGTGCAAGTGGGAGATTGTTAGTGTATATGCCCTAGAGGCCATTACTGTATCATACTGGTTTGTATATTACTTAATGGATGCTTGGGATATTCACCTTGTATATACAATCTTGCTCAAAATAGTAGTATGCTACTTGGTTTGTTTCTACTTCAATGTGTACTTGTGTTTATTTCAGTATATCACTTATACGCATTAGTGGAGCCCTTAGGATCTTTGCTTGATTACCAGCGTTGTGATGGCCGTCACACTAGTGGGGGCTGGGTAATCTATAAGCACATCCTTATTCAGGTCCCTGGTCGCAGGACTATCGAGACAGGGCATCGATACTCCGGAGTAGACCAGCGCATGCGCTTCTCATCCCAGTGTGGGAGACGGTCTGTCCCACAGCCGTCAGTACGTCGTACTTGAGATAGTATGCGGGTGCTCGTTAGGTTACGGGTACACTGGACAGGACTCGTCGGGAACTGACTAGTTGGTATTATACCTATCGTCAGTTATCAGTTCCCAGGTGACATGAGTACAGCTTAGTCCGCTGACTTGACACTGTCACTTCGCCTCGGGTGTGTTCCCACTGTACTTTGATCACTACCCTACCACGGCTCAAAGGAGTCGTGCAAACAGGTGGTGGTTGGGTGCAGTCCCGAAGCACTTGGAGGCAGTGACGGTTAGACAGGATTCGTCTCTCCCGGTATTGGGGGTTGACATCGCGCTGTGTCTAGGAGAGCCATTACACGAGTAGTCCCTGGCCAGGGCAAACGAGATATACTGGTAGGTTTCCAGTGTTATCTCAGGGTGTATTGGGCTTCACTCCGGCACGACTTGTACCGCTATTGGGGGACTGACGTTTACCGCCCCCTAGGCCCGCCATGCGATGTATCAGACGAACAGACCGGACTGTACGGAGAATGTCACACTCAGGCTCAGTAGGAGTTCAGATGGGTTTCGCCTCGTCGGTCTTCTTGTCGGCATTACCTGGGGACCGTTACGCACAGCTAGTGCCGCTTGCGGTCTGTGGTTAAACCCACTGCCAGCGTAGTGTCGAGTGTTTAGAGTCCCACACAGAAAGCTTTTCGCCTTTAGGCAAAAGAGTAGAGGTCGTATGGTATTGCGACCGGTCGCATGGTTTTGCGACAGGGTTCGGTCACATCCGTGCACTTGTGCACGTACAGTGTCCGGACAGTTTACACTAGCGGGCTTTGGTTTAAGCCAGATCCTAGTGTACCTTATGGGATTGGATTTATCCAGTTTGCATTCGTGTTCCTCGGAACGCGGATGCGGGTGTGTATGCACAGTTGACAGGGAGGCAGAGGCAGCGGATTCTCATTAGGGTTGTTGACAGTTGACCGTTGACTTTTTGACTTTATGCTCAACCCTAATGAGAATATGATATGTGATTAACTATTATATTAATTAAGTATTATGGTGATATGGTTGTTGACTTGTTGACTTTTGTTGACTTGTTGACTTTGGTGACTTGTTGACTTTTGTTGACTTGTTGACCGGTTGACTAGGCTTGACTAGTTGACCATCATGATAACCATGGTTATCATTTCATGCCAAAGACATTTTCTTGCTTGCTCATTTGAGTAAAATGAGTGCATGATGATAAGGTTATGGTTGCTTCTAACCATCACATAAGACTTTTTTGATATGATGAGTTATGATCACTTTGGATTATGAGAGGGTGAGAGACAAAATACTTGCTCATTCTTTCTTGCTCATTCTCTCTCTTGTTCTTGAGCTCTCCTCTTGCTCTCACCCTCAACCTCTTGCTCCCTCTCTTGATCTATGGTTCTCTTGTCTCATGAGTTGAGAATCAAGAACCATAGATAAAATCCCATTCTAAATCATCTCTACTCATTCTAGTTCACTAGGTTTAGCAAACCAAGTGAACTAGTTTCTTCAAAGACCGAAGAAGGAGCTAAAGGTTGGAGCTTTCAAGTGGATCTATCTTCGGCATACGGAGACGACGAGAAGGAGCCATCGGACCACCACCGGAGCTCGAAGAGAAGGAGTTCAAGTTTAGGTATAACCATCTTCATCCGAGTAGCTAAATATCTTTAGCTTAGTTTGCTAGTTTTAGTTTAGGTAAAGATCCCGACCTAGCTTAGTCCATGTTGCCTCTTGCGTTAAAATTTTGATTTTATACCGTTTCCGCCTCCCCGTAAGAACCGGGGGTCGCAACGTGGACTTACAGTGGTATCAGAGCCTAACTAAACTTAAACTAGCTTGGTAGTAAAGTGTAACGAAGTTCGGAACCGAAAAAAAAATCCAAAAACCTGACTTTTTCAAAACCTGAGTTTCTGTTGAAATTTTTTCTGGTCAAAATGAAAAACTTTATACTCCTAAATTCGGCTCAGGGTTTTGTGTGAACACCCAAGAAAAACGATACAGTAATTCGTCGAAACCGCCGCCCTTCCGCCGCGCGAGCTAGGTATCCGCCGCGGAACCGCCGCTCTTTGTCGTCTTCTGTGCATCGTTTTTCGTGCAGTGTGTGTCTGTATTGGTTTTGGGATTTTTGAAATATATTATATGTGCCCAGATTTTCCAGAAAAGAAATTTCCTTTTGGGGTCCTATAATTCCGTATTTTTTCCGAACTTCACTGCACTTTGACTATGATGGTTATATCTGTGATGTTTGCATGTATTGAACGTCGGCTAATCGCTATAAGTCGATTAGTCGGGGTTATACATGATCTGTAATGTGCTGGAATGTGTATATAAATATGTTGGATTGTCGCGGGTGAATAGCCGGGGGTTGTGAGACGAGAGTTTTCTTTTCTTGCAATTCATGTAAATTTGTAAATTGGTGTAATAATTATTTGTATGGCCGCACAACCGGGAAGGGGTTGTAGCCGTCATTGTATAATTTCTTTTTACTGTTTTTGCTCCTAGGATAGACCCATGGAGGGGTGCACAAACTACCGGGTATGCCGAAGTGTCGAGTGGCCTACTCATGGAGATGAGGGAGGTTGCTACGCTTCGGGTACTTGGCGGGTAGTTTGCCGCACCCGTAGGGGTCTTGGGTGGGGTTTTGGCTATTCACCGCGACCGTGTTATCTGTTTTTGTTACAGGCTCGTACAAATTACAGATTGCTAGTATATCCAATGTATTTATCTGTGATCTGAAATGTTTATCATTGCAGTATATCTATATATGATATTATTTAGGCGTTGCTTAGGTTTTACAGACGCGCTAGCCCAGCCCCCGCTCTGTCGTTAGTTAAGTAACCTAACGGGTAATGACGGGGCCCCGTGGCGAATGCGAATGGCATAAGCGTACGTCATATTTTGGTTGTTTTCTGCAATGGTAGGATTAAATGATGGGACGCATTAAAAGAACTAATGCAAGAATATCACGCATTAAAAGAACTAATGCAAGATAATAAACCAAGTTAAAGTCGTTGGAACACTTTCGAAAAACCACTCGGTTCTTTTCAAAACAAACTTTTAAAATACGGAGTTTGAGCCACTCCATTTAAAAGCTATCTCGTTCCATCGACCAAATCAAGTTCACTACGTTCACGGTTTTGCCAAAACCATCCGTAGCCCTCCATCATTTCAGTTAAATATTCGGTAGTATTCAAGATATGTATTTTGACCTCACGCCAAGGCATAGTGATTGGTAGCTGCCGGATATTTATCTGTTGCATAGATAGAATGCGTTGGTTTGAGACAGTCGTACTGCCATTTTGGCCTACGTCAAGGGTATGTACGGGTGGGTTCAAATTAACCTGGATAATGATGGGACGAACTTGACATGTGACTTATGACATTTTGACCTCACGCCAAGGTCATAAGAGCATGGGGCAAAAATCCACATCGGGAGTTTCATAAGTACTGAAACTTGCTAGATTTGCATACCATTTGGAGTGTGATGATTCTGGTAGGATTCCTTCAGTTTCGTCACGCGATGATATTTGGATCCCGATCCTACTGTGAGTATATGCTACTCCTCGGTAAATTTCTCACTTAACGATCAATGCTATAAACCCAGTAGGTGCCTAGAAAGGTGTTAGCGGGGCTACGCCCCCAGGGAAAAGAGGTTCTTTAATTAAGGAACTTCGCGAAAGCGTTGGAAAACCTCCCTCGAAGTACCGACACCGGCCTGGCTGAACGGTTAAGCAAGTATTGTACGGTGGGATTGATCCTGACTAATTCTTCCTTTATGGTTTGAGGAGGGATTCGAGAAACAGTGGGAGCCATCCTGTTTAGACAAATTAAAAACCACTCTAAACTTGCAAGAGCATCATGCTGAGTGTTTCTTCTTCTCTCTCCTAATTGCAGCGACCAATCAACATGACTGGACTTAAGTTACTCCTAGATAAAAACAAACTGACAGGGCCAAACTACAAAGATTGGCTCAGGAATGTCAAGATAGCAATCACTTATGACAAGCTGGGGTATCTTCTTACCACCAAAGTTCCCCCTGTCCCTGGTCCAACTTCCAGCGTCGCGGATAAGGAAATCCGCAAGACTTGGGAGATTGATAGCGCGAAGGCCAAGTGCCTCCTGCTTGCCTCGATGGACAACGAACATCAGAGGAGGCATGAGAATATGGACATGGAGTCCATATTGCTCCATACAAAAGAACTGTATGGAGAGCAATCACGTATCGCAAGATACGAAGCGTCGAAAAAGTTATTTTCGACAAGAATGGCCGTCGGATCATCAGTAGCCGAGCACGTGCTAAAGATGATCGGCTTCATTGAGGAGCTCGCTGACCTAGGGATCACATTGGAGAGTGAGCTATATACGGATATAGTTCTCCAGTCCCTTCCTTCCACTTACGCCCAGTTTATACTGAACTTCAACCTACAAGAAAAGGAGGTTGAACTATCAGAGCTCCTCAACATGCTGAGGAGCGCAGAGGGCACCCTACAGAAAAGTAGGGATACATCCACTTTGTTTGTAGGAGGATCATCTTCTTCTAGGTCCAAGGCGAAAGCCAAGGGAAAGAAGAAGAAGGCCCCCGCCAAACCAAGGGGCGGTGTTAGTAAAGTGGATACGAAGGGAAAAGGTAAAGCAACAAAGATAGCGGGGAAGCTTGTGGATAAGGAAGAATGATTCTATTGTCATAAGAAAGGACACTGGAAGAATGATTGCAAGGCCTGGAAGGCCAGAACACAGGAATTGAAGCAGGTTGCAGCTTCAGCTTAAGTTGTGTATGTTATTGAAAACTGTCTTTCAATAAACTCTACTTCCTGGGTATTGGATACCGGATCAGGATCTCATATCTGTAATTCTTTGCAGGCGTTGAGAAACCGTAGGGTTTTGAAGGCAGGTGACATGACCCTCAGAGTTGCAAACGGAGCTAGCATGGATGCTAAAGCCGTGGGGGACTATCACCTGGGAATGTCAGATGGACATGTTTTGGTTTTGCGTAATTGCTTTTTTGTACCCAACGCAACTTGTAATATCATTTCTGTATCTTTAGTTTCTAAAGAAGGTTATGAATTTGCGTTTGTAAGTAATGTTGTAAACATTCACCTTAATCAAGTATTGATTGGGTCAGGTACTCTGAGTAATGGTATATACGTGTTAAACCAACCACAGATTTTTAATGTCCAGAATACACACAAAAGAAAGTCTCCAGAAATAAATCAGACTTTCTTATGGCATTGTAGATTGGGTCACATCAATGAGAGAAGGTTGACTAAGTTACATACAGAAGGATATTTAAATGCGTTCGAATATCAATCGTATGCCACTTGTCAATCTTGTCTCAAAGGAAAGATGACAAAGACTCCGTTTACTGGACAAGGAGTAAGAGCGAGCGAGCTCTTGGGACTCGTACACAGTGACGTGTGCGGTCCAATGTCTACACATGCCCGAAGCGGACATTCTTACTTCATTACTTTTACGGATGACTTCTCAAGGTACGGTTATGTCTTCTTAATGAAACATAAGTCCGAGGCCTTTGGAAAATTCCAGGAGTATAAGAATGAAGTAGAGAAACAGACCGGCAAAAGTATTAAGATTCTAAGATCGGATCGAGGTGGAGAATACTTAAGTGCCGAGTTCCTGGACTATTTAAAAGAGAACGGAATTCTCTCTCAGCTTACTCCTCCATACACCCCGCAACATAACGGTGTATCGGAAAGACGGAACCGCACCCTATTGGATATGGTGCGGTCCATGATGAGTAACGCTGAGTTACCGCGATCATTCTGGGGGTATGCGCTAGAATCAGCCGCATACCTTTTGAACCGAGTTCCCACTAAGACTGTGCCTACCACCCCATATGAAATGTGGAGTGGGAAGAAACCCTATCTTCAATATCTGAAGATCTGGGGATGTCCAGCTTTTGTCAAAAAGCAGCATGCGGACAAACTCGAGGCACGCTCAGTACTGTGCAAGTTTGTGGGATACCCAAAGAACACCAGGGGGTATCTTTTCTACTACGCAGAGGAACAAAAAGTCCTTGTTTCTCGTAATGCCCACTTTCTAGAACACCAGTTCTTGGAAAAGGAAATTAGTGGGAGCGCAATAGAACTGGAAGAAATTCCAGAACCACAGACTATTACTGAAAGGTTAGTGGAACCAGAGGGTTCAACAGAACAGGACATTCCTACGCCGCTCCGCAGGAGTAGTAGGCAGTCTCATCCGCCCGAGAGATACTGCGGTTTTCTCATAGACGGGGATAGAGAGGATTGCATCATAGATTATGATGAGCCTACTAGCTTCCAGCAGGCCGTTCAGAGCGTTGACTCAGTGAAATGGCTGGATGCAATGCGGACCGAAATGGAGTCCATGTACACCAACAAGGTATGGACGTTGGACATTGCTCCAGACGGGGTAAAACCCGTAGGATGCAAGTGGATCTTCAAAAGGAAGATTGGTGTAGATGGACAGGTTGAGACCTATAAAGCTAGGCTGGAAGCAAAGGGTTTTCGTCAAAGACCTGGCTTGGACTACGACGAAACCTTTTCTCCAGTAGCCATGCTGAAATCCATTCGGATCCTTCTTGCCATTGCTGCCTTCCACGATTATGAGATCTGGCAAATGGACGTAAAGACAGCTTTTCTAAATGGAAATTTAGAGGAGTGTGTCTATATGGACCAGCCGGAGGGTTTCATTCAGAGTGGGAGCAGCGGAAAGGTGTGCAAGTTGCTTAAGTCCATCTATGGACTAAAGCAGGCGTCGCGGAGTTGGAACATCTGCTTTGATGAGACGATCAAGGAATTTGGCTTTATCAAAAATCCAGATGAACCATGCATCTATAGTAGATTTGTAGCGAGAACTGTAGTATTCCTCGTTTTGTACGTGGATGACATTCTCTTAATAGGAAATGACATTCCTATGCTACAATCTGTCAAGGGGTTCTTGTCACACAGGTTCTCCATGAAAGACCTGGGTGATGCCTCATACATTCTGGGTATCCGGATCTACCGTGACAGATCCAAGAGGATATTAGGACTTTCACAGTCCAGGTACATCGACACCATACTGAAGAGATTCAGTATGGAAGATTCCAAGCGCGGTAACCTACCGGCTTGTCACGGGATCACCCTCTCTAAAGAGATGTCTCCCAAGACTGATTTGGAGAGGGATCGCGTGTCTATTATACCCTACGCTTCTGCGGTAGGCTCTATAATGTATGCGATGTTGTGTACCAGACCGGATGTAGCTTATGCACTGAGTGTGGTAAGCCGGTATCAGTCAAACCCTGGGGAGAAACACTGGATAGCGGTAAAGAACATTCTCAAGTACCTGAGAAGGACTAAGGAGATGTTCTTGGTGTATGGCGGAAAAGACCTCCAGATCGAGGCCTTTGCTGACTCCAGCTTCCAGAGTGACAAGGATGATTCCAAGTCCATGTCGGGTTTTGTCTTTACCCTCAATGGAGGGGCGGTGTGTTGGAAGAGTTCCAAACAGGAAACCGTTGCAGACTCGACGATGGAAGCGGAATACATCGCTGCATCTGATGCCGCAAAAGAAGCTGTCTGGATGAGGAAGTTCTTGAAAGAACTTCAGGTGGTTCCGTCCATTGTTGATCCAATACCTTTGTATTGCGACAACAACGGGGCTATAGCATTAGCGAAGGAACCCAGGTCCCATCAGAGATCCAGGCACATCTTGAGGCGGTATCACCTGATCAGGGAGATCGTAGATCGCCAGGAGATCGAGGTTCGGAGAGTCACTTCAGAAGATAACACTGCTGATCCATTCACCAAGGCCCTGCCCCAGACTCAGTTCGAGCGGCTGATCGAGATGATAGGTCTTCGATACGCCAGTACATGGCCTTAGTGCAAGTGGGAGATTGTTAGTGTATATGCCCTAGAGGCCATTACTGTATCATACTGGTTTGTATATTACTTAATGGATGCTTGGGATATTCACCTTGTATATACAATCTTGCTCAAAATAGTAGTATGCTACTTGGTTTGTTTCTACTTCAATGTGTACTTGTGTTTATTTCAGTATATCACTTATACGCATTAGTGGAGCCCTTAGGATCTTTGCTTGATTACCAGCGTTGTGATGGCAGTCACACTAGTGGGGGCTGGGTAATCTATAAGCACATCCTTATTCAGGTCCCTGGTCGCAGGACTATCGAGACAGGGCATCGATACTCCGGAGTAGACCAGCGCATGCGCTTCTCATCCCAGTGTGGGAGACGGTCTGTCCCACAGCCGTCAGTACGTCGTACTTGAGATAGTATGCGGGTGCTCGTTAGGTTACGGGTACACTGGACAGGACTCGTCGGGAACTGACTAGTTGGTATTATACCTATCGTCAGTTATCAGTTCCCAGGTGACATGAGTACAGCTTAGTCCGCTGACTTGACACTGTCACTTCGCCTCGGGTGTGTTCCCACTGTACTTTGATCACTACCCTACCACGGCTCAAAGGAGTCGTGCAAACAGGTGGTGGTTGGGTGCAGTCCCGAAGCACTTGGAGGCAGTGACGGTTAGACAGGATTCGTCTCTCCCGGTATTGGGGGTTGACATCGCGCTGTGTCTAGGAGAGCCATTACACGAGTAGTCCCTGGCCAGGGCAAACGAGATATACTGGTAGGTTTCCAGTGTTATCTCAGGGTGTATTGGGCTTCACTCCGGCACGACTTGTACCGCTATTGGGGGACTGACGTTTACCGCTCCCTAGGCCCGCCATGCGATGTATCAGACGAACAGACCGGACTGTACGGAGAATGTCACACTCAGGCTCAGTAGGAGTTCAGATGGGTTTCGCCTCGTCGGTCTTCTTGTCGGCATTACCTGGGGACCGTTACGCACAGCTAGTGCCGCTTGCGGTCTGTGGTTAAACCCACTGCCAGCGTAGTGTCGAGTCTTTAGAGTCCCACACAGAAAGCTTTTCGCCTTTAGGCAAAAGAGTAGAGGTCGCATGGTATTGCGACAGGTCGCATGGTTTTGCGACAGGGTTCGGTCACATCCGTGCACTTGTGCACGTACAGTGTCCGGACAGTTTACACTAGCGGGCTTTGGTTTAAGCCAGATCCTAGTGTACCTTATGGGATTGGATTTATCCAGTTTGCATTCGTGTTCCTCGGAACGCGGATGCGGGTGTGTATGCACAGTTGACAGGGAGGCAGAGGCAGCGGATTCTCATTAGGGTTGTTGACAGTTGACCGTTGACTTTTTGACTTTATGCTCAACCCTAATGAGAATATGATATGTGATTAACTATTATATTAATTAAGTATTATGGTGATATGGTTGTTGACTTGTTGACTTTTGTTGACTTGTTGACTTTGGTGACTTGTTGACTTTTGTTGACTTGTTGACCGGTTGACTAGGCTTGACTAGTTGACCATCATGATAACCATGGTTATCATTTCATGCCAAAGACTTTTTCTTTCTTGCTCATTTGAGTAAAATGAGTGCATGACATGATAAGGTTATGGTTGCTTCTAACCATCACATAAGACTTTTTTGATATGATGAGTTATGATCACTTTGGATTATGAGAGGGTGAGAGACAAAATACTTGCTCATTCTTTCTTGCTCATTCTCTCTCTTGTTCTTGAGCTCTCCTCTTGCTCTCACCCTCAACCTCTTGCTCCCTCTCTTGATCTATGGTTCTCTTGTCTCATGAGTTGAGAATCAAGAACCATAGATAAAATCCCATTCTAAATCATCTCTACTCATTCTAGTTCACTAGGTTTAGCAAACCAAGTGAACTAGTTTCTTCAAAGACCGAAGAAGGAGCTAAAGGTTGGAGCTTTCAAGTGGATCTATCTTCGGCATACGGAGACGACGAGAAGGAGCCATCGGACCACCACCGGAGCTCGAAGAGAAGGAGTTCAAGTTTAGGTATAACCATCTTCATCCGAGTAGCTAAATATCTTTAGCTTAGTTTGCTAGTTTTAGTTTAGGTAAAGATCCCGACCTAGCTTAGTCCATGTTGCCTCTTGCGTTAAAATTTTGATTTTATACCGTTTCCGCCTCCCCGTAAGAACCGGGGGTCGCAACGTGGACTTACAGTGGTATCAGAGCCTAACTAAACTTAAACTAGCTTGGTAGTAAAGTGTAACGAAGTTCGGAACCGAAAAAAAAATCCAAAAACCTGACTTTTTCAAAACCTGAGTTTCTGTTGAAATTTTTTCTGGTCAAAATGAAAAACTTTATACTCCTAAATTCGGCTCAGGGTTTTGTGTGAACACCCAAGAAAAACGATACAGTAATTCGTCGAAACCGCCGCCCTTCCGCCGCGCGAGCTAGGTATCCGCCGCGGAACCGCCGCTCTTTGTCGTCTTCTGTGCATCGTTTTTCGTGCAGTGTGTGTCTGTATTGGTTTTGGGATTTTTGAAATATATTATATGTGCCCAGATTTTCCAGAAAAGAAATTTCCTTTTGGGGTCCTATAATTCCGTATTTTTTCCGAACTTCACTGCACTTTGACTATGATGGTTATATCTGTGATGTTTGCATGTATTGAACGTCGGCTAATCGCTATAAGTCGATTAGTCGGGGTTATACATGATCTGTAATGTGCTGGAATGTGTATATAAATATGTTGGATTGTCGCGGGTGAATAGCCGGGGGTTGTGAGACGAGAGTTTTCTTTTCTTGCAATTCATGTAAATTTGTAAATTGGTGTAATAATTATTTGTATGGCCGCACAACCGGGAAGGGGTTGTAGCCGTCATTGTATAATTTCTTTTTACTGTTTTTGCTCCTAGGATAGACCCATGGAGGGGTGCACAAACTACCGGGTATGCCGAAGTGTCGAGTGGCCTACTCATGGAGATGAGGGAGGTTGCTACGCTTCGGGTACTTGGCGGGTAGTTTGCCGCACCCGTAGGGGTCTTGGGTGGGGTTTTGGCTATTCACCGCGACCGTGTTATCTGTTTTTGTTACAGGCTCGTACAAATTACAGATTGCTAGTATATCCAATGTATTTATCTGTGATCTGAAATGTTTATCATTGCAGTATATCTATATATGATATTATTTAGGCGTTGCTTAGGTTTTACAGACGCGCTAGCCCAGCCCCCGCTCTGTCGTTAGTTAAGTAACCTAACGGGTAATGACGGGGCCCCGTGGCGAATGCGAATGGCATAAGCGTACGTCATATTTTGGTTGTTTTCTGCAATGGTAGGATTAAATGATGGGACGCATTAAAAGAACTAATGCAAGAATATCACGCATTAAAAGAACTAATGCAAGATAATAAACCAAGTTAAAGTCGTTGGAACACTTTCGAAAAACCACTCGGTTCTTTTCAAAACAAACTTTTAAAATACGGAGTTTGAGCCACTCCATTTAAAAGCTATCTCGTTCCATCGACCAAATCAAGTTCACTACGTTCACGGTTTTGCCAAAACCATCCGTAGCCCTCCATCATTTCAGTTAAATATTCGGTAGTATTCAAGCTATGTATTTTGACCTCACGCCAAGGCATAGTGATTGGTAGCTGCCGGATATTTATCTGTTGCATAGATAGAATGCGTTGGTTTGAGACAGTCGTACTGCCATTTTGGCCTACGTCAAGGGTATGTACGGGTGGGTTCAAATTAACCTGGATAATGATGGGACGAACTTGACATGTGACTTATGACATTTTGACCTCACGCCAAGGTCATAAGAGCATGGGGCAAAAATCCACATCGGGAGTTTCATAAGTACTGAAACTTGCTAGATTTGCATACCATTTGGAGTGTGATGATTCTGGTAGGATTCCTTCAGTTTCGTCACGCGATGATATTTGGATCCCGATCCTACTGTGAGTATATGCTACTCCTCGGGAAATTTCTCACTTAACGATCAATGCTATAAACCCAGTAGGTGCCTAGAAAGGTGTTAGCGGGGCTACGCCCCCAGGGAAAAGAGGTTCTTTAATTAAGGAACTTCGCGAAAGCGTTGGAAAACCTCCCTCGAAGTACCGACACCGGCCTGGCTGAACGGTTAAGCAAGTATTGTACGGTGGGATTGATCCTGACTAATTCTTCCTTTATGGTTTGAGGAGGGATTCGAGAAACAGTGGGAGCCATCCTGTTTAGACAAATTAAAAACCACTCTAAACTTGCAAGAGCATCATGCAGAGTGTTTCTTCTTCTCTCTCCTAATTGCAGCGACCAATCAACATGACTGGACTTAAGTTACTCCTAGATAAAAACAAACTGACAGGGCCAAACTACAAAGATTGGCTCAGGAATGTCAAGATAGCAATCACTTATGACAAGCTGGGGTATCTTCTTACCACCAAAGTTCCCCCTGTCCCTGGTCCAACTTCCAGCGTCGCGGATAAGGAAATCCGCAAGACTTGGGAGATTGATAGCGCGAAGGCCAAGTGCCTCCTGCTTGCCTCGATGGACAACGAACATCAGAGGAGGCATGAGAATATGGACATGGAGTCCATATTGCTCCATACAAAAGAACTGTATGGAGAGCAATCACGTATCGCAAGATACGAAGCGTCGAAAAAGTTATTTTCGACAAGAATGGCCGTCGGATCATCAGTAGCCGAGCACGTGCTAAAGATGATCGGCTTCATTGAGGAGCTCACTGACCTAGGGATCACATTGGAGAGTGAGCTATATACGGATATAGTTCTCCAGTCCCTTCCTTCCACTTACGCCCAGTTTATACTGAACTTCAACCTACAAGAAAAGGAGGTTGAACTATCAGAGCTCCTCAACATGCTGAGGAGCGCAGAGGGCACCCTACAGAAAAGTAGGGATACATCCACTTTGTTTGTAGGAGGATCATCTTCTTCTAGGTCCAAGGCGAAAGCCAAGGGAAAGAAGAAGAAGGCCCCCGCCAAACCAAGGGGCGGTGTTAGTAAAGTGGATACGAAGGGAAAAGGTAAAGCAACAAAGATAGCGGGGAAGCTTGTGGATAAGGAAGAATGCTTCTATTGTCATAAGAAAGGACACTGGAAGAATGATTGCAGGGCCTGGAAGGCCAGAACACAGGAATTGAAGCAGGTTGCAGCTTCAGCTTAAGTTGTGTATGTTATTGAAAACTGTCTTTCAATAAACTCTACTTCCTGGGTATTGGATACCGGATCAGGATCTCATATCTGTAATTCTTTGCAGGCGTTGAGAAACCGTAGGGTTTTGAAGGCAGGTGACATGACCCTCAGAGTTGCAAACGGAGCTAGCATGGATGCTAAAGCCGTGGGGGACTATCACCTGGGAATGTCAGATGGACATGTTTTGGTTTTGCGTAATTGCTTTTTTGTACCCAACGCAACTTGTAATATCATTTCTGTATCTTTAGTTTCTAAAGAAGGTTATGAATTTGCGTTTGTAAGTAATGTTGTAAACATTCACCTTAATCAAGTATTGATTGGGTCAGGTACTCTGAGTAATGGTATATACGTGTTAAACCAACCACAGATTTTTAATGTCCAGAATACACACAAAAGAAAGTCTCCAGAAATAAATCAGACTTTCTTATGGCATTGTAGATTGGGTCACATCAATGAGAGAAGGTTGACTAAGTTACATACAGAAGGATATTTAAATGCGTTCGAATATCAATCGTATGCCACTTGTCAATCTTGTCTCAAAGGAAAGATGACAAAGACTCCGTTTACTGGACAAGGAGTAAGAGCGAGCGAGCTCTTGGGACTCGTACACAGTGACGTGTGCGGTCCAATGTCTACACATGCCCGAAGCGGACATTCTTACTTCATTACTTTTACGGATGACTTCTCAAGGTACGGTTATGTCTTCTTAATGAAACATAAGTCCGAGGCCTTTGGAAAATTCCAGGAGTATAAGAATGAAGTAGAGAAACAGACCGGCAAAAGTATTAAGATTCTAAGATCGGATCGAGGTGGAGAATACTTAAGTGCCGAGTTCCTGGACTATTTAAAAGAGAACGGAATTCTCTCTCAGCTTACTCCTCCATACACCCCGCAACATAACGGTGTATCGGAGAGACGGAACCGCACCCTATTGGATATGGTGCGGTCCATGATGAGTAACGCTGAGTTACCGCGATCATTCTGGGGGTATGCGCTAGAATCAGCCGCATACCTTTTGAACCGAGTTCCCACTAAGACTGTGCCTACCACCCCATATGAAATGTGGAGTGGGAAGAAACCCTATCTTCAATATCTGAAGATCTGGGGATGTCCAGCTTTTGTCAAAAAGCAGCATGCGGACAAACTCGATGCACGCTCAGTACTGTGCAAGTTTGTGGGATACCCAAAGAACACCAGGGGGTATCTTTTCTACTACGCAGAGGAACAAAAAGTCCTTGTTTCTCGTAATGCCCACTTTCTAGAACACCAGTTCTTGGAAAAGGAAATTAGTGGGAGCGCAATAGAACTGGAAGAAATTCCAGAACCACAGACTATTACTGAAAGGTTAGTGGAACCAGAGGGTTCAACAGAACAGGACATTCCTACGCCGCTCCGCAGGAGTAGTAGGCAGTCTCATCCGCCCGAGAGATACTGCGGTTTTCTCATAGACGGGGATAGAGAGGATTGCATCATAGATTATGATGAGCCTACTAGCTTCCAGCAGGCCGTTCAGAGCGTTGACTCAGTGAAATGGCTGGATGCAATGCGGACCGAAATGGAGTCCATGTACACCAACAAGGTATGGACGTTGGACATTGCTCCAGACGGGGTAAAACCCGTAGGATGCAAGTGGATCTTCAAAAGGAAGATTGGTGTAGATGGACAGGTTGAGACCTATAAAGCTAGGCTGGAAGCAAAGGGTTTTCGTCAAAGACCTGGCTTGGACTACGACGAAACCTTTTCTCCAGTAGCCATGCTGAAATCCATTCGGATCCTTCATGCCATTGCTGCCTTCCACGATTATGAGATCTGGCAAATGGACGTAAAGACAGCTTTTCTAAATGGAAATTTAGAGGAGTGTGTCTATATGGACCAGCCGGAGGGTTTCATTCAGAGTGGGAGCAGCGGAAAGGTGTGCAAGTTGCTTAAGTCCATCTATGGACTAAAGCAGGCGTCGCGGAGTTGGAACATCTGCTTTGATGAGACGGTCAAGGAATTTGGCTTTATCAAAAATCCAGATGAACCATGCATCTATAGTAGATTTGTAGCGAGAACTGTAGTATTCCTCGTTTTGTACGTGGATGACATTCTCTTAATAGGAAATGACATTCCTATGCTACAATCTGTCAAGGGGTTCTTGTCACACAGGTTCTCCATGAAAGACCTGGGTGATGCCTCATACATTCTGGGTATCCGGATCTACCGTGACAGATCCAAGAGGATATTAGGACTTTCACAGTCCAGGTACATCGACACCATACTGAAGAGATTCAGTATGGAAGATTCCAAGCGCGGTAACCTACCGGCTTGTCATGGGATCACCCTCTCTAAAGAGATGTCTCCCAAGACTGATTTGGAGAGGGATCGCATGTCTATTATACCCTACGCTTCTGCGGTAGGCTCTATAATGTATGCGATGTTGTGTACCAGACCGGATGTAGCTTATGCACTGAGTGTGGTAAGCCGGTATCAGTCAAACCCTGGGGAGAAACACTGGATAGCGGTAAAGAACATTCTCAAGTACCTGAGAAGGACTAAGGAGATGTTCTTGGTGTATGGCGGAAAAGACCTCCAGATCGAGGCCTTTGCTGACTCCAGCTTCCAGAGTGACAAGGATGATTCCAAGTCCATGTCGGGTTTTGTCTTTACCCTCAATGGAGGGGCGGTGTGTTGGAAGAGTTCCAAACAGGAAACCGTTGCAGACTCGACGATGGAAGCGGAATACATCGCTGCATCTGATGCCGCAAAAGAAGCTGTCTGGATGAGGAAGTTCTTGAAAGAACTTCAGGTGGTTCCGTCCATTGTTGATCCAATACCTCTGTATTGCGACAACAACGGGGCTATAGCATTAGCGAAGGAACCCAGGTCCCATCAGAGATCCAGGCACATCTTGAGGCGGTATCACCTGATCAGGGAGATCGTAGATCGCCAGGAGATTGAGGTTCGGAGAGTCACTTCAGAAGATAACACTGCTGATCCATTCACCAAGGCCCTGCCCCAGACTCAGTTCGAGCGGCTGATCGAGATGATAGGTCTTCGATACGCCAGTACATGGCCTTAGTGCAAGTGGGAGATTGTTAGTGTATATGCCCTAGAGGCCATTACTGTATCATACTGGTTTGTATATTACTTAATGGATGCTTGGGATATTCACCTTGTATATACAATCTTGCTCAAAATAGTAGTATGCTACTTGGTTTGTTTCTACTTCAATGTGTACTTGTGTTTATTTCAGTATATCACTTATACGCATTAGTGGAGCCCTTAGGATCTTTGCTTGATTACCAGCGTTGTGATGGCAGTCACACTAGTGGGGGCTGGGTAATCTATAAGCACATCCTTATTCAGGTCCCTGGTCGCAGGACTATCGAGACAGGGCATCGATACTTCGGAGTAGACCAGCGCATGCGCTTCTCATCCCAGTGTGGGAGACGGTCTGTCCCACAGCCGTCAGTACGTCGTACTTGAGATAGTATGCGGGTGCTCGTTAGGTTACGGGTACACTGGACAGGACTCGTCGGGAACTGACTAGTTGGTATTATACCTATCGTCAGTTATCAGTTCCCAGGTGACATGAGTACAGCTTAGTCCGCTGACTTGACACTGTCACTTCGCCTCGGGTGTGTTCCCACTGTACTTTGATCACTACCCTACCACGGCTCAAAGGAGTCGTGCAAACAGGTGGTGGTTGGGTGCAGTCCCGAAGCACTTGGAGGCAGTGACGGTTAGACAGGATTCGTCTCTCCCGGTATTGGGGGTTGACATCGCGCTGTGTCTAGGAGAGCCATTACACGAGTAGTCCCTGGCCAGGGCAAACGAGATATACTGGTAGGTTTCCAGTGTTATCACAGGGTGTATTGGGCTTCACTCCGGCACGACTTGTACCGCTATTGGGGGACTGACGTTTACCGCCCCCTAGGCCCGCCATGCGATGTATCAGACGAACAGACCGGACTGTACGGAGAATGTCACACTCAGGCTCAGTAGGAATTCAGATGGGTTTCGCCTCGTCGGTCTTCTTGTCGGCATTACCTGGGGACCGTTACGCACAGCTAGTGCCGCTTGCGGTCTGTGGTTAAACCCACTGCCAGCGTAGTGTCGAGTCTTTAGAGTCCCACACAGAAAGCTTTTCGCCTTTAGGCAAAAGAGTAGAGGTCGCATGGTATTGCGACAGGTCGCATGGTTTTGCGACAGGGTTCGGTCACATCCGTGCACTTGTGCACGTACAGTGTCCGGACAGTTTACACTAGCGGGCTTTGGTTTAAGCCAAATCCTAGTGTACCTTATGGGATTGGATTTATCCAGTTTGCATTCGTGTTCCTCGGAACGCGGATGCGGGTGTGTATGCACAGTTGACAGGGAGGCAGAGGCAGCGGATTCTCATTAGGGTTGTTGACAGTTGACCGTTGACTTTTTGACTTTATGCTCAACCCTAATGAGAATATGATATGTGATTAACTATTATATTAATTAAGTATTATGGTGATATGGTTGTTGACTTGTTGACTTTTGTTGACTTGTTGACTTTGGTGACTTGTTGACTTTTGTTGACTTGTTGACCGGTTGACTAGGCTTGACTAGTTGACCATCATGATAACCATGGTTATCATTTCATGCCAAAGACTTTTTCTTGCTTGCTCATTTGAGTAAAATGAGTGCATGACATGATAAGGTTATGGTTGCTTCTAACCATCACATAAGACTTTTTTGATATGATGAGTTATGATCACTTTGGATTATGAGAGGGTGAGAGACAAAATACTTGCTCATTCTTTCTTGCTCATTCTCTCTCTTGTTCTTGAGCTCTCCTCTTGCTCTCACCCTCAACCTCTTGCTCCCTCTCTTGATTTATGGTTCTCTTGTCTCATGAGTTGAGAATCAAGAACCATAGATAAAATCCCATTCTAAATCATCTCTACTCATTCTAGTTCACTAGGTTTAGCAAACCAAGTGAACTAGTTTCTTCAAAGACCGAAGAAGGAGCTAAAGGTTGGAGCTTTCAAGTGGATCTATCTTCGGCATACGGAGACGACGAGAAGGAGCCATCGGACCACCACCGGAGCTCGAAGAGAAGGAGTTCAAGTTTAGGTATAACCATCTTCATCCGAGTAGCTAAATATCTTTAGCTTAGTTTGCTAGTTTTAGTTTAGGTAAAGATCCCGACCTAGCTTAGTCCATGTTGCCTCTTGCGTTAAAATTTTGATTTTATACCGTTTCCGCCTCCCCGTAAGAACCGGGGGTCGCAACGTGGACTTACAGTGGTATCAGAGCCTAACTAAACTTAAACTAGCTTGGTAGTAAAGTGTAACGAAGTTCGGAACCGAAAAAAAAATCCAAAAACCTGACTTTTTCAAAACCTGAGTTTCTGTTGAAATTTTTTCTGGTCAAAATGAAAAACTTTATACTCCTAAATTCGGCTCAGGGTTTTGTGTGAACACCCAAGAAAAACGATACAGTAATTCGTCGAAACCGCCGCCCTTCCGCCGTGCGAGCTAGGTATCCGCCGCGGAACCGCCGCTCTTTGTCGTCTTCTGTGCATCGTTTTTCGTGCAGTGTGTGTCTGTATTGGTTTTGGGATTTTTGAAATATATTATATGTGCCCAGATTTTCCAGAAAAGAAATTTCCTTTTGGGGTCCTATAATTCCGTATTTTTTCCGAACTTCACTGCACTTTGACTATGATGGTTATATCTGTGATGTTTGCATGTATTGAACGTCGGCTAATCGCTATAAGTCGATTAGTCGGGGTTATACATGATCTGTAATGTGCTGGAATGTTTATATAAATATGTTGGATTGTCGCGGGTGAATAGCCGGGGGTTGTGAGACGAGAGTTTTCTTTTCTTGCAATTCATGTAAATTTGTAAATTGGTGTAATAATTATTTGTATGGCCGCACAACCGGGAAGGGGTTGTAGCCGTCATTGTATAATTTCTTTTTACTGTTTTTGCTCCTAGGATAGACCCATGGAGGGGTGCATAAACTACCGGGTATGCCGAAGTGTCGAGTGGCCTACTCATGGAGATGAGGGAGGTTGCTACGCTTCGGGTACTTGGCGGGTAGTTTGCCGCACCCGTAGGGGTCTTGGGTGGGGTTTTGGCTATTCACCGCGACCGTGTTATCTGTTTTTGTTACAGGCTCGTACAAATTACAGATTGCTAGTATATCCAATGTATTTATCTGTGATCTGAAATGTTTATCATTGCAGTATATCTATATATGATATTATTTAGGCGTTGCTTAGGTTTTACAGACGCGCTAGCCCAGCCCCCGCTCTGTCGTTAGTTAAGTAACCTAACGGGTAATGACGGGGCCCCGTGGCGAATGCGAATGGCATAAGCGTACGTCATATTTTGGTTGTTTTCTGCAATGGTAGGATTAAATGATGGGACGCATTAAAAGAACTAATGCAAGAATATCACGCATTAAAAGAACTAATGCAAGATAATAAACCAAGTTAAAGTCGTTGGAACACTTTCGAAAAACCACTCGGTTCTTTTCAAAACAAACTTTTAAAATACGGAGTTTGAGCCACTCCATTTAAAAGCTATCTCGTTCCATCGACCAAATCAAGTTCACTACGTTCACGGTTTTGCCAAAACCATCCGTAGCCCTCCATCATTTCAGTTAAATATTCGGTAGTATTCAAGCTATGTATTTTGACCTCACGCCAAGGCATAGTGATTGGTAGCTGCCGGATATTTATCTGTTGCATAGATAGAATGCGTTGGTTTGAGACAGTCGTACTGCCATTTTGGCCTACGTCAAGGGTATGTACGGGTGGGTTCAAATTAACCTGGATAATGATGGGACGAACTTGACATGTGACTTATGACATTTTGACCTCACGCCAAGGTCATAAGAGCATGGGGCAAAAATCCACATCGGGAGTTTCATAAGTACTGAAACTTGCTAGATTTGCATACCATTTGGAGTGTGATGATTCTGGTAGGATTCCTTCAGTTTCGTCACGCGATGATATTTGGATCCCGATCCTACTGTGAGTATATGCTACTCCTCGGGAAATTTCTCACTTAACGATCAATGCTATAAACCCAGTAGGTGCCTAGAAAGGTGTTAGCGGGGCTACGCCCCCAGGGAAAAGAGGTTCTTTAATTAAGGAACTTCGCGAAAGCGTTGGAAAACCTCCCTCGAAGTACCGACACCGGCCTGGCTGAACGGTTAAGCAAGTATTGTACGGTGGGATTGATCCTGACTAATTCTTCCTTTATGGTTTGAGGAGGGATTCGAGAAACAGTGGGAGCCATCCTGTTTAGACAAATTAAAAACCACTCTAAACTTGCAAGAGCATCATGCTGAGTGTTTCTTCTTCTCTCTCCTAATTGCAGCGACCAATCAACATGACTGGACTTAAGTTACTCCTAGATAAAAACAAACTGACAGGGCCAAACTACAAAGATTGGCTCAGGAATGTCAAGATAGCAATCACTTATGACAAGCTGGGGTATCTTCTTACCACCAAAGTTCCCCCTGTCCCTGGTCCAACTTCCAGCGTCGCGGATAAGGAAATCCGCAAGACTTGGGAGATTGATAGCGCGAAGGCCAAGTGCCTCCTGCTTGCCTCGATGGACAACGAACATCAGAGGAGGCATGAGAATATGGACATGGAGTCCATATTGCTCCATACAAAAGAACTGTATGGAGAGCAATCACGTATCGCAAGATACGAAGCGTCGAAAAAGTTATTTTCGACAAGAATGGCCGTCGGATCATCAGTAGCCGAGCACGTGCTAAAGATGATCGGCTTCATTGAGGAGCTCGCTGACCTAGGGATCACATTGGAGAGTGAGCTATATACGGATATAGTTCTCCAGTCCCTTCCTTCCACTTACGCCCAGTTTATACTGAACTTCAACCAACAAGAAAAGGAGGTTGAACTATCAGAGCTCCTCAACATGCCGAGGAGCGCAGAGGGCACCCTACAGAAAAGTAGGGATACATCCACTTTGTTTGTAGGAGGATCATCTTCTTCTAGGTCCAAGGCGAAAGCCAAGGGAAAGAAGAAGAAGGCCCCCGCCAAACCAAGGGTCGGTGTTAGTAAAGTGGATACGAAGGGAAAAGGTAAAGCAACAAAGATAGCGGGGAAGCTTGTGGATAACGAAGAATGCTTCTATTGTCATAAGAAAGGACACTGGAAGAATGATTGCAGGGCCTGGAAGGCCAGAACACAGGAATTGAAGCAGGTTGCAGCTTCAGCTTAAGTTGTGTATGTTATTGAAAACTGTCTTTCAATAAACTCTACTTCCTGGGTATTGGATACCGGATCAGGATCTCATATCTGTAATTCTTTGTAGGCGTTGAGAAACCGTAGGGTTTTGAAGGCAGGTGACATGACCCTCAGAGTTGCAAACGGAGCTAGCATGGATGCTAAAGCCGTGGGGGACTATCACCTGGGAATGTCAGATGGACATGTTTTGGTTTTGCGTAATTGCTTTTTTGTACCCAACGCAACTTGTAATATCATTTCTGTATCTTTAGTTTCTAAAGAAGGTTATGAATTTGCGTTTGTAAGTAATGTTGTAAACATTCACCTTAATCAAGTATTGATTGGGTCAGGTACTCTGAGTAATGGTATATACGTGTTAAACCAACCACAGATTTTTAATGTCCAGAATACACACAAAAGAAAGTCTCCAGAAATAAATCAGACTTTCTTATGGCATTGTAGATTGGGTCACATCAATGAGAGAAGGTTGACTAAGTTACATACAGAAGGATATTTAAATGCGTTCGAATATCAATCGTATGCCACTTGTCAATCTTGTCTCAAAGGAAAGATGACAAAGACTCCGTTTACTGGACAAGGAGTAAGAGCGAGCGAGCTCTTGGGACTCGTACACAGTGACGTGTGCGGTCCAATGTCTACACATGCCCGAAGCGGACATTCTTACTTCATTACTTTTACGGATGACTTCTCAAGGTACGGTTATGTCTTCTTAATGAAACATAAGTCCGAGGCCTTTGGAAAATTCCAGGAGTATAAGAATGAAGTAGAGAAACAGACCGGCAAAAGTATTAAGATTCTAAGATCGGATCGAGGTGGAGAATACTTAAGTGCCGAGTTCCTGGACTATTTAAAAGAGAACGGAATTCTCTCTCAGCTTACTCCTCCATACACCCCGCAACATAACGGTGTATCGGAGAGACGGAACCGCACCCTATTGGATATGGTGCGGTCCATGATGAGTAACGCTGAGTTACCGCGATCATTTTGGGGGTATGCGCTAGAATCAGCCGCATACCTTTTGAACCGAGTTCCCACTAAGACTGTGCCTACCACCCCATATGAAATGTGGAGTGGGAAGAAACCCTATCTTCAATATCTGAAGATCTGGGGATGTCCAGCTTTTGTCAAAAAGCAGCATGCGGACAAACTCGAGGCACGCTCAGTACTGTGCAAGTTTGTGGGATACCCAAAGAACACCAGGGGGTATCTTTTCTACTACGCAGAGGAACAAAAAGTCCTTGTTTCTCGTAATGCCCACTTTCTAGAACACCAGTTCTTGGAAAAGGAAATTAGTGGGAGCGCAATAGAACTGGAAGAAATTCCAGAACCACAGACTATTACTGAAAGGTTAGTGGAACCAGAGGGTTCAACAGAACAGGACATTCCTACGCCGCTCCGCAGGAGTAGTAGGCAGTCTCATCCGCCCGAGAGATACTGCGGTTTTCTCATAGACGGGGATAGAGAGGATTGCATCATAGATTATGATGAGCCTACTAGCTTCCAGCAGGCCGTTCAGAGCGTTGACTCAGTGAAATGGCTGGATGCAATGCGGACCGAAATGGAGTCCATGTACACCAACAAGGTATGGACGTTGGACATTGCTCCAGACGGGGTAAAACCCGTAGGATGCAAGTGGATCTTCAAAAGGAAGATTGGTGTAGATGGACAGGTTGAGACCTATAAAGCTAGGCTGGAAGCAAACGGTTTTCGTCAAAGACCTGGCTTGGACTACGACGAAACCTTTTCTCCAGTAGCCATGCTGAAATCCATTCGGATCCTTCTTGCCATTGCTGCCTTCCACGATTATGAGATCTGGCAAATGGACGTAAAGACAGCTTTTCTAAATGGAAATTTAGAGGAGTGTGTCTATATGGACCAGCCGGAGGGTTTCATTCAGAGTGGGAGCAGCGGAAAGGTGTGCAAGTTGCTTAAGTCCATCTATGGACTAAAGCAGGCGTCGCGGAGTTGGAACATCTGCTTTGATGAGACGGTCAAGGAATTTGGCTTTATCAAAAATCCAGATGAACCATGCATCTATAGTAGATTTGTAGCGAGAACTGTAGTATTCCTCGTTTTGTACGTGGATGACATTCTCTTAATAGGAAATGACATTCCTATGCTACAATCTGTCAAGGGGTTCTTGTCACACAGGTTCTCCATGAAAGACCTGGGTGATGCCTCATACATTCTGGGTATCCGGATCTACCGTGACAGATCCAAGAGGATATTAGGACTTTCACAGTCCAGGTACATCGACACCATACTGAAGAGATTCAGTATGGAAGATTCCAAGCGCGGTAACCTACCGGCTTGTCACGGGATCACCCTCTCTAAAGAGATGTCTCCCAAGACTGATTTGGAGAGGGATCGCATGTCTATTATACCCTACGCTTCTGCGGTAGGCTCTATAATGTATGCGATGTTGTGTACCAGACCGGATGTAGCTTATGCACTGAGTGTGGTAAGCCGGTATCAGTCAAACCCTGGGGAGAAACACTGGATAGCGGTAAAGATAATTCTCAAGTACCTGAGAAGGACTAAGGAGATGTTCTTGGTGTATGGCGGAAAAGACCTCCAGATCGAGGCCTTTGCTGACTCCAGCTTCCAGAGTGACAAGGATGATTCCAAGTCCATGTCGGGTTTTGTCTTTACCCTCAATGGAGGGGCGGTGTGTTGGAAGAGTTCCAAACAGGAAACCGTTGCAGACTCGACGATGGAAGCGGAATACATCGCTGCATCTGATGCCGCAAAAGAAGCTGTCTGGATGAGGAAGTTCTTGAAAGAACTTCAGGTGGTTCCGTCCATTGTTGATCCAATACCACTGTATTGCGACAACAACGGGGCTATAGCATTAGCGAAGGAACCCAGGTCCCATCAGAGATCCAGGCACATCTTGAGGCGGTATCACCTGATCAGGGAGATCGTAGATCGCCAGGAGATCGAGGTTCGGAGAGTCACTTCAGAAGATAACACTGCTGATCCATTCACCAAGGCCCTGCCCCAGACTCAGTTCGAGCGGCTGATCGAGATGATAGGTCTTCGATACGCCAGTACATGGCCTTAGTGCAAGTGGGAGATTGTTAGTGTATATGCCCTAGAGGCCATTACTGTATCATACTGGTTTGTATATTACTTAATGGATGCTTGGGATATTCACCTTGTATATACAATCTTGCTCAAAATAGTAGTATGCTACTTGGTTTGTTTCTACTTCAATGTGTACTTGTGTTTATTTCAGTATATCACTTATACGCATTAGTGGAGCCCTTAAGATCTTTGCTTGATTACCAGCGTTGTGATGGCAGTCACACTAGTGGGGGCTGGGTAATCTATAAGCACATCCTTATTCAGGTCCCTGGTCGCAGGACTATCGAGACAGGGCATCGATACTCCGGAGTAGACCAGCGCATGCGCTTCTCATCCCAGTGTGGGAGACGGTCTGTCCCACAGCCGTCAGTACGTCGTACTTGAGATAGTATGCGGGTGCTCGTTAGGTTACGGGTACACTGGACAGGACTCGTCGGGAACTGACTAGTTGGTATTATACCTATCGTCAGTTATCAGTTCCCAGGTGACATGAGTACAGCTTAGTCCGCTGACTTGACACTGTCACTTCGCCTCGGGTGTGTTCCCACTGTACTTTGATCACTACCCTACCACGGCTCAAACGAGTCGTGCAAACAGGTGGTGGTTGGGTGCAGTCCCGAAGCACTTGGAGGCAGTGACGGTTAGACAGGATTCGTCTCTCCCGGTATTGGGGGTTGACATCGCGCTGTGTCTAGGAGAGCCATTACACGAGTAGTCCCTGGCCAGGGCAAACGAGATATACTGGTAGGTTTCCAGTGTTATCTCAGGGTGTATTGGGCTTCACTCCGGCACCACTTGTACCGCTATTGGGGGACTGACGTTTACCGCCCCCTAGGCCCGCCATGCGATGTATCAGACGAACAGACCGGACTGTACGGAGAATGTCACACTCAGGCTCAGTAGGAGTTCAGATGGGTTTCGCCTCGTCGGTCTTCTTGTCGGCATTACCTGGGGACCGTTACGCACAGCCAGTGCCGCTTGCGGTCTGTGGTTAAACCCACTGCCAGCGTAGTGTCGAGTCTTTAGAGTCCCACACAGAAAGCTTTTCGCCTTTAGGCAAAAGAGTAGAGGTCGCATGGTATTGCGACAGGTCGCATGGTTTTGCGACAGGGTTCGGTCACATCCGTGCACTTGTGCACGTACAGTGTCCGGACAGTTTACACTAGCGGGCTTTGGTTTAAGCCAGATCCTAGTGTACCTTATGGGATTGGATTTATCCAGTTTGCATTCGTGTTCCTCGGAACGCGGATGCGGGTGTGTATGCACAGTTGACAGGGAGGCAGAGGCAGCGGATTCTCATTAGGGTTGTTGACAGTTGACCGTTGACTTTTTGACTTTATGCTCAACCCTAATGAGAATATGATATGTGATTAACTATTATATTAATTAAGTATTATGGTGATATGGTTGTTGACTTGTTGACTTGTTGACTTTTGTTGACTTGTTGACTTTGGTGACTTGTTGACTTTTGTTGACTTGTTGACCGGTTGACTAGGCTTGACTAGTTGACCATCATGATAACCATGGTTATCATTTCATGCCAAAGACTTTTTCTTGCTTGCTCATTTGAGTAAAATGAGTGCATGACATGATAAGGTTATGGTTGCTTCTAACCATCACATAAGACTTTTTTGATATGATGAGTTATGATCACTTTGGATTATGAGAGGGTGAGAGACAAAATACTTGCTCATTCTTTCATGCTCATTCTCTCTCTTGTTCTTGAGCTCTCCTCTTGCTCTCACCCTCAACCTCTTGCTCCCTCTCTTGATCTATGGTTCTCTTGTCTCATGAGTTGAGAATCAAGAACCATAGATAAAATCCCATTCTAAATCATCTCTACTCATTCTAGTTCACTAGGTTTAGCAAACCAAGTGAACTAGTTTCTTCAAAGACCGAAGAAGGAGCTAAAGGTTGGAGCTTTCAAGTGGATCTATCTTCGGCATACGGAGACGACGAGAAGGAGCCATCGGACCACCACCGGAGCTCGAAGAGAAGGAGTTCAAGTTTAGGTATAACCATCTTCATCCGAGTAGCTAAATATCTTTAGCTTAGTTTGCTAGTTTTAGTTTAGGTAAAGATCCCGACCTAGCTTAGTCCATGTTTCCTCTTGCGTTAAAATTTTGATTTTATACCGTTTCCGCCTCCCCGTAAGAACCGGGGGTCGCAACGTGGACTTACATATATGTCCCAGCATCCACTACAATATACATCCTATGTACAGTAATGGCCTCTAGGGCATACATATAACTAACAATATTTTATGATACTTGCTATTTGGTTTAGTACCGAGCAGGACTAGTCAGAGAACAGTACCTGAGTATATTTTTGCATGCATTGATAGTTATCGAAGGGATTTTCAAAGAGGAGCTATAGTCTCAGTATTTACCTACGTGTCCGAGATGACACGAAACTTTTTATAAAAGAAACCCTTCTAAAATTGCTTTCAAAACGGCGGGACGTACAAATTAAACAAAGGATATATGTGTATAGATATATATAGTTATTTTCTTACAATAGACGTCCGCCACTGTGCAGTGTTGCGAACATCGCACGGCGATTTGAAAAAGGTTTGGCATGCATTGCTTCCAGATGCTTTAATGAAGTATATCATGTTGGTTTTCGTATTGGATCTTGACATGCATTGCGCTACGATGTGTTTTATGTATTTATGATTTCGGAGCCCCGACGACTTGATGGTTTCGCTTAAATGTTTTAGTATTTGGGTGGAGTTTTAATTTAAATTTGGGGACCGAATTCCTTTAAGGGGGGAAGATTGTAACGTTTTGAAAATCGTTTAGTTGAAATTTCGGAAAATCGGTAAAATAAAAGGTGTTTCCCGTAAAAACCAAGATATAAATATCTTTTAATATAAAATTAAATATACGGAACATGACCGGCACTTAAACTGTGTAATTGTGTCACGACCCGAAAGTACGGAACATGACCGGCACTTAAACTACGAAACGCCTCGAGGAGTACGTAATCTAACTAAGCCGACAACCCAGAAATCCAAACCAAGAAAAATAGTAGAGTGGAAGAGTGGAGGAAAAACCAATTTAAATCAAGTAGTTTGCAACATACGCCGAAATATGCATTTTAAAATCACAAGTCTTTTCTAAAAATTTCGGCAGAGTTTCCTTTGTAAATACTGACCCCAAACGGGTACAAAAACCTGATAAAGCATATATAATGAATAAAGGCATCCCCAAGCGGGAGCTAGCTCTTCGTCAATCGACGGTCAAAACAACACAAGAAATATAATATACAACGCCGAAAGGTGAGGATCACAACAGAAAAGGAAACTCAAAACAACATGAAATCCATAGAAATATAACGCGCGACTCTAAGGTCGAAAGAATAAACACCACTGGTCTCTATCTCAAATAAATACATGTTTGGTTGATGGAACTTCTAGATACAACAGAATAATAATATACAAGGTATAATGACGGGTACGATACAAATAAACCCACCTACTAGCAAATCACCCGAAAAAGATGCAGTGCCAGCAAAGCCATAATGAAACCTGTACAGCAAAACCTGTAAGAACTATGGCACAACGGGGGTGAGTTGCCAACTCGTGAGTAGAAAAACATCTACAAACAGAAATCGCATGAACAACGAAATCCTAGGTCATACGATCATAATATATCCTCAAATATATAACCTGCAGCCTATAACAATAGCTAAGGTATACCTCTAAACAACTGTAATACCAAGTGCTCGTGTCAGTGCCTCAGGTAGCAATATATCACATGGATGAGGTATGAATGCAGGAAAACAGAATACATGTAAAAGAAGAAACTGCTTTCATAATTTAGTGAGATTTCTGCATGTTTAAGACGAGGTATCATAAATGAAATCAGCAAAAACAGTGTCTAGCATCGACACAAAACATAAATCCCAATGTGTCAAAATCTCAGGCTCCGGCTATCCGTACTGGCCTGTATCAACAAATCTCAGTACCTCAATATCCCAAAATATCAGTGTCTCAATCTCACTATCTAGGGCGCCATCAGTCCTGACCGGCCCCTACCATCAATCTCAAGACTACGACGGTATCCTTCGGATATCCGATGCGTCGGGTAAAATCACCGGTAGGTAGTCTTCCCCTGCCAGGCTCATAGTCTACTACTCGAACTTCTTGCCCCGGGTTCCTTACCGGGTCCACCATGTACCCGAGACGGTTCATCCAACTCCTCGAATCGGGTCTCGAAATCCATCAGCAAACTCATGGTGTACGCTCGTACATCATGGGAAAACCGCACTTTTCTTTTTTAAAAAGAGAGAGAGAAGAAGTTTATATATGTTTTTGCGGTTTTCCCCCAAATCCAGGAAATCTCATGAAAATCCGAATCCAAATCATCAATAGTATGTAAACAGTGAATATAGGCATAAAAATCCAAGAATGCGGCATAACAGTGAATAACAATGTGCATGAAGTAGCAAGTAATAACAACAATGTCTAAACTAGCATATAAATCAAGTACACTAATATCATGTCGAAACTATTAGCTAACAAGCTATGTCAATGTAATAGTATTCTTTAAAGTGTACGTGACATGGCAATTACCGATGAAGATGTGTGTGAGCCGGTAAGTAAGTGTACGTGGTACATACGCATCATCGGTAATGGTGCCGGTGTCCTAACAGCATGATATCAATGATGGAATATGAATTCAAAATATAAGTATGCGATGCGGGGCGAACATCAATAATGCGCGGGAGCTGAATACTAGACACAACGATAACTAATCTACATTTAATATAAAAATAAATCATACAGTAGTGCCTTTTGAAATAACACGAATCGCGGTGTTTTGAAAATAAGGCTACGGTGTTTTTAAGAAAAGATACGTTCTTTGAAATATCCGTAGAATCCCTTGACCTTTCTTTTAAAATACCCATGATTCGTTAGTTTTGAAATAGGTAGGAATCTAATCTAGTCTAACAACTATACTAAACTATACAGCTGAACTAACAAGCTGAACTAAAGGTAAGGAAACCGCCTAACATCAGAGTCGATACATATATATACTTATATATTAGTCGGTGATCCCGCCTCAATAATATCACATCCGATACCATATTCATAATCAGACATTCCCAAGTCAAGAGTGCGGATCTATCATCAATATATAGCTCGTACGTAAATCCGTCGTACGGCATCCCAAATCTGGGTACAGGTCAATATCACATTCATCATATTATTCCTCTGGTATCCTCTTTATCAAAGATCATAATCCGGGTACTGATCTATGTCTAGTACAATACTGATACCACCTAAGTATGCATGCACGTATGTGAAACACTACGTCAAAGGACCCGCTGCAACGTCGTGTCGTATCTCAAATACGAACCCTGTCAAATCACCGATCTCACGGCCTCAAATCAAATCTCATCGACTCATCTCAATCCTAAGTACAATCCTCAAATCCAGTATATGAACACATAGTCATATACCCATGTGAACACATAAATATATAATCCCATATACGCACATGTAAAAGAAAGGATGTATGCAAGTATATGCGTGCGTGTGTGTATAGGTGCAACCCCTACTCTAGTGTTTCGCAACATTAAACCAATCTAATCACACCTAGAATCCATCTTTATCATCAATAATCTCAAACAATATATAATCAATATATGTGTGTATACGTATTCGTATACATCACCACGAACTGCGGGGGTGCTATACGCCATCCACCCGACTTCTCCACGTAGATATAAATCTACTCGCCTTGCTTCTTGTGTGCCGATGCCGATGTCGCCATCTTTATCTTCAATGCCTCGACATCACGTGGGGTACTTACAAGGATATCACAAACGCTAAAGCACATGAAAATCACATCGAAAAAACAAAAAGGCACGCTCTACTCGCATAGGTAAAAACCTATAGTGTCGCGTGCAAACACGACCAATAACCCTTTGCCGTTGACGTTCAAACGCCATCTGACAGAAACGAATCACCAAATATCAAAATCCATGCTAAAACAAGTCGTGAAACAACGCACCAAAACAAGAAAACTAACCCAGATTCTACCATAGATGGAATCAGTCAAAATTGCACATGACATGGGTCAAGTTTATAGGGTATAAGGATACAGAACAAAAATGGATCCCAGCACCCCTGCTCTGGCCTTAAATTGCGGCCAGAAGAGATTAATTAGTGGCCTGGAAGAGGGGAGAGGGGATAGGGCTTTGGGTGGTGGTTATTGGGTGCCTGCACATCTCACTGTCAAACCAAAATTATTTTAGGAGTCTCGAGGTGAAAGCTGATTTCAAAACACACTAACAGAATTACAGTTTTTCCCGATATCGTTTTCATAAATCCGTATTCCGGGTTATATTCTCTGGTTTGGTCCAGTATAACTTCACAACAGGGGTTGTAGTCCCTAATTACACCTCAATTCACCTTTGATTTCATATCAAACCCTAAACCCTAACTTGAATTTTCCAAAGTCCTCAAAACGACACATTATCAACTTGAAACAAGTATAGATGCATAAGAAATTGAAATACTACTCTAAGGGTGCAGAAATTACCTCCTTTGACAACTCAAGAATTTTCTTGAGTTGCTCAAAGTCCTCAAGATACTCTCTTTCTAGGTCCAATGTGTAGTTAGTGAGCTTGGGAACAATTTTTGTGAAATGGGAATGGGGTTTTTCGGTTGGATCAATGGTGTTTTGGGGGATTGAAGGTGCTGGAAGAAGAGGGAAAGGGGAAACAGCAGCAGCACTCAAGAGGGAGAGGAGAGAGAACGAGAAGAGGAAATGATGGGGGGATGGTTCAAAAAAGGGTTGACTTGCTCTTTTCTCTCTCTTCATCATTCTTTACCTTTTTCTATTCTTTCCTTTATTCCTTTATTTGCTTCTCACTCAATGGTAACCCTAAGCAACCATACACCCACAACATGTAAGAAAATGTGACAAGTGTGGAAAAATGATATGTGCATGTTTTGCACCAAAAATGCTAAAAATCTAATTAGCAATTTTTAATCGCGATTAGCACTAAAATAACATATAATTAATCACAAAAACTTTAAATGGAAAAATTCCACAAAATACTCTATTTTAGAATTTTCCAAAATTTTCCCCATTTATCGGTATTTAATTATACCGAAATATTAAAATATTCATTAAAATAATATTAAATAAAAAAATTCCCAAAAATAATATTTTATTTTTTTGAAATGTTACAATCTTCCCCCCTTAAAGAAATTCGGTCCCCGAATTTAAATTTAAACCCCCAAATTCTAAAACATTTCAATAAAATGTCCAAGTCGTCGGGGCTCCGAAATCATCAATACATAAAACGCATCATAGCGCAATGCATGCGCATGAGTAATGAGCAGATAACTCAAAATTGAAACTCCGTCAAGCATCCTGCAATCATTGGAGTCATGGTAAAGACATGAATGCCAAATCCGAAGCAAACCAATATGATATAAATCAGAACTATACATGTAAATATCAAAAGGAAATGCATGCCAAATCTATTAAAGTCGATGTTCAATGCGCATAACACTGCACAGTGGCGGACGTCTATCATAAGAAAATAACCATAAACGTATATATCTTTTTCTTAATATGTACGTTCCGCCGTTTTGGAAACAATTTAGAAGGGTTTCCTTGTTTTAAACGTTTCGTGTCATATCAGACACGTAGGTAAATACTGAGACTATAGCTCGCTTTTTAGAAATCCCTTCAATAACTATCAATGCATGCAGAATCTACTCAGGTACCGTCATCTGACTCGTCCTGCTCAGTACAAAAACACATAGCAATACCATAAAACGTACTGCTCCATAAGAAATCAATCCCAAAATGTGCATATGAAAACCCTGTGCGTCTGGTGCGCACAGAAATCAAATCCAAATATGTGCCATACATGCGCACAGAAATAATATTTAAGTGCATCGGGTGTGCACGAAACATCTGTCATAGGCAATGTGTGTGCCTGATAGCAAAATCATGTGCATCTGACATGCACGAAGAATCTCGATTTAGTGCATCTGGTGTGCACAAAAATCGCATCTCAAAACATGCGCCCAACACGCGCGAAAATCCAAATCAGGTGCATCTATCATGCACGAAATCATGAAATCCAATATCAAGCGCTGAACATGCGCAAAATCCAATCAGGTGCACAAGGTGCACAAAACAAATATCGAACATCACAATCGAAATCGAAGTCCAGTGCAACTGTGGTGCACGAAAACAAATATCATGAAACTCAATCATCAAAATCAATCATGCGAATAGATCGCCCAAAATACCAAATCAAGTATGGCGGAATAGTCCCTCTCAAGCACATCCTCTAAGAATCTCTGGCCAACTTTCGTGGTCACTCATAGCATGTCTCGTTGACGATCATGAACTCTGGCCCGCTGGTGTGCATAACATGACCACTCCTAGGTCCAAGTCTTCTCGTAATTTTTTCCAGAAAGGTCCTGTCGAGTTCTCTCACAAATCTCGTCTCTTCCTAACTGTCCGGAAGTCACCGCCCTTTACTATATCTGTATCTTGGTCCGGAACGGCTGCATACTCATCGTGACTCTTTCTGGAAGGTACATCCAAGTTCAATGCCTCGGCATGCGTATCGCATCTCTAATGTCGGCGGAGTGGAACGTCATCTTATCCAGATCTGGTACGAACCTCTTACTCCACTTTCCTTTAATGTCGACTGCTTTGGACTCGTCTCGTCGTGGTTGTATGGACTGAGCTCCAATGGCTATCCTCGTATCTGGAGTCTCCCAAGAAGCGCATCTCACCACCTAGCATCCGAATGAAGTCGAACCATCCGATCGATTCGTCAAAACCTCATAATCCCCCAAGAGCTCAACATCTTAGGTACAGTTTAATTGTATCGAGTACATACCACAGTATCGGTGGTCCAGCCGTAGAAGGGCAAACCCAAGCCTCACTAATGGCGCCGCGGAACTGCCGCAAACCCTAAGGTTCAAAGGATTTCACACGGTCATTATGTCGAGTTAGGGTTTCATTCTTTTAGAGGGTCCATAGAATTGCCTGCATGTCTTTCCGAATATTTTAAACTTGGAATAATAGGTTTCTGACATTCGATCGCCTCTATCGACTTTCAACGTATCCGCGTGAAGTCGTCTTTAGCTGGAATCAATCTATCTGATGACCTCGCATCGGGGTAGCGAACGAACCACATGTCCTAGTCATTCATCCTCGATGACTAGAGACCTCCTATCATCTTTTAGTACAACTCGTACTGCAATAGCTCCAACATCTGGGGCGATATCTCGTCGTTCGCAGCAACAACTGGCTCACTCGTCTGCACGCTGAACCGTGCCTCAATCATCATGAATAAGCAATACATCAACGGTCATCAAAATCTGGCTGGCCTCTATCAGTGGCCCAATTCTCTGGTACTGATCTGCACGTCCGAGAAATCTCATACAGCGATCCATCAAACGCTCGTGGCGCAAAAACACCATAAAAAGACACATCTCTGCAATCGTGTGTTGCCGGAATCACGCCCTGGTCAGTCCTCGTTCGTGACGAGCTTGTGCTGACCGCAACTCTAGCCGTAGCTCTCCCTGCCCATAATCGTGGCAGCAAAACCATAACTGGTACCGATGAGGCTAGATCGTGAATGAATATAATACTGAACAAAGAAATGTACATCCTAAGGCTTCTTAAGTGGAGTAGCATATCGTAAATATGCCGCGGAACATACGTACGATACGTCACTCTACTCAATCTACCTATTCCATCAACCAAAGGTCATCCTACGCTCCGAAGGTAAAACCTAATGCTCTGATACCGACTTTGTCACGACCCGAAAGTACGAGACATGACCGACACTTAAACTATGAAACGCCTCGAGGCGTACGTAATCTAAGTAAGCCGACAACCCAGAAATCCAAACCAAGAAAAGTAGTAGAGTGGAGGAAAAACCAATTTAAATCAAGTAGTTTGCAACATACGCCGAAATATGCATTTTAAAATCACAAGTCTTTTCTAAAAATTTCGACAGCGTTTCCTTTGTAAATACTGACCCCAAACGGGTACAAAAACCTAATAAAGCATATATAATGAATAAAGGCATCCTCAAGCGGGAGCTGGCTCTTCATCAATCGACGGTCACAACCACGCAAGCAATATAATATACAACGCCGAAAGGCGAGGATCACAACAGAAAAGGAAACTCAAAACAGCATGAAATCCATAGAAATATAACGCGCGACTCTAAGGTCGAAAGAATAAACACCACTGGTATCTATCTCAAATAAATACATGTTTGGTTGATGGAACTTCTAGATACAACAGAATAATAATATACAAGGTATAATGATGGGTACGATACAAATAAACCCACCTACTAGCAAATCACCCGAAAAAGATGCAGTGCCAGCAAAGCCGTAATGAAATCTGTATGGCAAAACCTGCAAGAACAGTGGCACAACGGGGGTGAGTTGCGAATTCATGAGTAGAAAAACATCTACGAACATAAATTGCATGAACAACGCAATCCTAGGTCATACGATCATAATATATCCTCAAATATATAACCTGCAGCCTATAACAATGGCTAGGGTATACCTCTAAACAACTGTAATACCAAGTGCTCGTGTCAGTGCCCCAGGTAGCAATATATCAAATGGATGAGGTATGAATGCAGGAAAACAGAATACATGTAAAAGAGGAAACTTCTTTCATAATTTAGTGAGATTTATGCATGTTTAAGACGAGGTATCATAAATGAAATCAGCATAAACAGTGTCTAGCATCGACACAAAACATGAATCCCAATGTGTCAAAATCTCAGGCTCCGGCTATCCGGACTGGCCTGTATCAACAAATCTCAGTACCTAAATATCCCAAAATATCAGTGTCTCAATCTCACTATCTAGGGCGCCGTCAGTCCAGACCGACCCCTACTATCAATCTCAAGACCACGACGGTATCCTCCGGATATCCGACGCGTCGGGTAAAATCACCGGTAGGTAGTCTTCCCCTGCCAGGCTCATCGTCTACTACTAAAACTTCTTGCCCTGGGGTACCTTACCGGGTCCACCATCTACCCGAGACGGTTCATCCAACTTCTCGAATCGGGTCTCGAAATCCATCAGCAAACTCATGGTGGACGACTCGTACATCATGGGAAAGCCGCACTTTTCATTTTTAAAAAGAGAGAGAGAAGAAGTTTATATATGTTTTTGCAGTTTTCCCCCAAATCCAGGAAATCTCATGAAAATCCGAATCCAAATCATCAATAGCATGTAAACAGTGAATGTAGGCATAAAAATCCATGGATGCGGCATAACAGTGAATAACAATATGCATGAAGTAGCAAGTAATAACTATAATGTCTAAACTAGCATATAAGGCAAGTACACTAATATCATGTCGAAACTATTAGCTAACAAGCTATGTCAATGTAATAGTATTCTCTAAAATGTGCGTGACATGGCAATTACCGATAAAGATGTGTGTGAGCCGGCAAGTAAGTGTACGTGGTACATACGCATCATCGGTAATGGTGCTGGTGTCCTAACAGCATGATATCAATGATGGAATATGAATTCACAATATAAGTATGCGATGCGGGGCGAACAGTAATAATGCGCGGGAGCTGAATACTATACACAACGATAACTAATCTGCATTTAATATAAAAATAAATCATACAGTAGTGCCTTTTGAAATAACACGAATCGCGGTGTTTTGAATATAAGGGCTACGGTGTTTTTTAGAAAAGATACGTTCTTTGAAATATCCGTAGAATCCCTTGACCTGTCTTTTAAAATACCCACGATTCATTAGTTTTGAAATAGGTAGGAATCTAATCTAGTCTAACAACTACACTAAATTATACGGCTGAACTAACAAGATGAACTAAAGGTAAGGAAACCGCCTAACATCTGAATCGATACATATATATACATATATATTAGTCGGTGATCCCGCCTCAATAATATCACATCCGATACCATATTCATAATCAGATATTCCCAAGTCAAGAGTGCGGATCTATCATCAATATATAGCTCGTACGTAAATTCGTCGTACGGCATCCCAAATCTGGGTACGGGTTAATATCACATTCATCATATTATTCCTCTGGTATCCTCTTTATCAAAGATCATAATCCGGGTACTGATCTATGTCTAGTACAATACTGATACAACCTAATTATGCATGCACGTGTGTGAAACACTACGTCAAAGGACCCGCTACAACGTCGTGTCGTATCTTAAATACGAACCTGCCAAATCATCGATCTCACGGCCTCAAATCAAATCTCATCGACTCATCTCAATCCCAAATACTATCCTCAAATCCAGTATATGAACACATAGTCCCATACCCATGTGAACACATAAATATATAATCCCATATACGCACATGTAAAAGAAAGGATGTATGCAAGTATGTGCGTGCGTGTGTGTATAGGTGCAACCCCTTCTCTAGGGTTTCGCAACATTAAACCAATCCAATCACACCTAGAATCCATCTTTATCATCAATAATCTCAAACAATATATAATCAATATATGAGTGTATACGTATTCATATACATCACCACGAACTGCGGGGGTGCTATACGCGATCCACCCGACTTCTCCCTGTAGATATAAATCTACTTATCTTGCTTCTTGTGTGTCGATGCCGATATCACCATCTTTATCTTCAACGCCTCGACATCACGTGGGGTACCTATAAGGATATCACAAAGGCTAAAGCACATGAAAATCACATCGAAAACCAAAACGGCACACACTACTCGCATAGGTAAAAACCTATTGTCTCGCGTGCAAACATGACCAATAACCCTTTGCCGTTGATGTTCAAACGCCATCCGACAGAAACGAATCACCAAATACAAAAATCCATGCTAAAACAAGTCATGAAACAACGCACCAAAACAAGAAAACTACCCTAGATTCTACCCTAGATTGAATCAGCCAAAATTGCACATGCCATGGGTCAAGTTTATAGGGTATGGTCAAGTTTATAGGGTATAAGGCTACAGAAGAAAAATGGATCCCAGCACCCCTGCTCTGGCCGCAAATTGCCGCCAGAAGGGATTAATTGGCGGCCTGGAAGAGGGGAGAAGGGCTAGGGCTTTGGGTGGTGGTTCGTGGGTGCCTGCACATCTCACTGTCAAACCAAAATTAATTTAGGAGTCTCGGGGTGAAAACAGATTTCAAAACACACTAACAGAATTACAGTTTTACCCGATATCGTTTTCATAAATCCGTATTCCGGGTTATATTCTCTGGTTTGGTCCATTATAACTTCACAACAGGGGTTGTAGTCCCTAATTACACCTCAATTCACCTTTGATTTCAGATCAAACCCTAAACTCTAACTTGAATTTTCCAAAGTCCTCAAAACGACACAATATCGACATGAAACAAGTATAGATGCATAAAAAATCGAAATACTACTATAAGGGTGCAGAAATTACCTCCTTTGGTTCTTGAGTTGCTCAAAGTCCTCAAGATCCTCTCTTTCTAGGTCCAATGTGTAGCCAGTGAGCTTGGGAACAATTTTCGTGAAATGGGAATGAGGTTTTGGGGTTGGATCAATGGTGTTTTGGGGGATTGAAGGTGGAGGAAGAAGAAGGAAAGGGGCAGCAGCAGCAGCACTCAAGAGGGAGAGGAGAGAGAATGAGAAGAGGAAATGATGGAGGGATGGTTCAAAAAAGGGTTGACTTACTCTTTTCTCTCTCTTCATCAATCTTTACCTTTTTCTATTCTTTCCTTTATTCATTTATTTCCTTCTCACTCAATGGTAACCCTAAGCAACCATACACCCACAACATGTAAGAAAATGTGACAAGTATGGAAAAATGATATGTGCATTTTTGCATCAAAAATGCTAAAAATCCAATTAGCGATTTTTAATCGCGATTAGCACTAAAGTAGGATATAATTAATCACAAAAACTTAAAAATGGCAAAATTCCACAAAACACCCTATTTTAGAATTTTCCAAAATTTTTCCAAAATTTTCCACATTTATCGGTATTTAATTATACCGAAATATTAAAATATTCATTAAAATAATATTAAATAAAAAAAATTCCCAAAAATAATATTTTCTTTTTTTGAAATGTTACAAATTGCTAGTATTTGGTGTTTATTTAGCCACTGGTAAAATCTCTAAATTTCTGAAATTTTTTCCGAAATTAATTATTTTAATATTATTTTAAGCCGTCACTAATACATTTAATTAGCGATAAATATAAATTTGAATGGGCTAATAACATACTTGAGAACCATGACAACTAAAATCTAGTTTGTAAAATAAACTTTTAGTATGTTATTTCCAAGTTCAAATTGGTTATAATCATAGGAAAATTAAAAATTTAAATAAAATAAGCATAAGGTTGCAATTAGGTAACTTGAGGGGATCTTTTTGCATGGGATCCTCTTTGTACACTCTCTCACTTCCTCACCCCTCATGTGGCCAGCCTCACCAGTGCTGCAGCAGCCCACTCCCTCCTCTTGTTTATCTTCATCTCATGTGAAGGAAATGGTTTAAAATAAAGGATTTATATATATTAATTTGGGTGGGGGTATTATGGTAATTTAGGAGGGCTTTGACTTGGATTTTTTTCACCATTCCCTCACCTTTAGCCCATCCCTCTCCCTTGGCCAAGAATCATCCCGCAGTAGCCCCTCTTTTCCCCCATTTTCCCCATCTCATTTTGCTTCAAAATTCATCTCAAAATCCACAAATCCTTCACAAATTCAAAGCAAATCCCTATTCTACCTCTTCTCACACCCAAATTTGTTTGAAACATGGAGAAATAAGGTGTCTTGGAGGCTAGTGCAAGCTAGGGTTTAAACTTGAGAGGTATAATTCTAATCTAATGTTTAATTTATAGTTTTAACATGCTAATTTATTTATTTCAAGTGTGAAATTTGATTGTGATTTGCTTGTTATGGAATTCTAGAAAGGGTTTGATGTTGGAATTATGGTTTGAAGCTTTGCAAATAGGTTAAAATTTATTGTAGAGGCTATCTAATGGTTTAACTTGGGTGATTATGCCTGTTAGTAGTCATTTTGTTGTTAATCTACGATGTTTGCACGAATTTGGAATTTTTAGAGCTAACTAGTTTTTTAGTTTTAATTCAAAATGCGAGATTAAAAATATGGTTAGGGTTTCATCACATCATTAATATTATAATGAGTGGTTTAATATCTTAGGTTATGCAAAACCAAGCTTAGTTGTTGAATTGTGAATTTTACTTTGAAAATTGTCAAAAATTGGATAAATTGCAAACTAGAATTTTGGGGATTAATGAAATTTAATGAGATTAAATTGTGGAAATGGTTTATATGACCTATTTAAGTTGTTTAATAAGTATTATGGCCATTAGAATTGTTAAAACATCAAGTGTTGTACTAAAACGGTAAATTTTGCTTGCTAGGTTTTCGGAAAAATAGCTTTTAAAGTGAGTTTGGGTTTTTTGTGAATTCTAACCTATTTCATATTATAATTAGTGTTTGTGAATGTGCAAATGGGCGTGTTTGGGTTTTTCTCGATGGGTTGATATTTGTACATCGACATCGATAGTTGGTTTGGCTATTTTTGCATGCGTAGGCGATAGGTTTTGACCTATACGTGATGCGCGTGCCGATTTGGTTTTCGTATGCCGTTTCGATTTCGAATTGGGTTTTTATGCGGCACGATACGTTGTGACATGTAGGTACCCCCATGTGTTATTCGAGATGACAAGCAAGCACGTGGCGACATCGATTTCGGCAAGCGAGGACCAGGTGAGTAGATTTATATCTACGGGGAGAAGTCGGGTGGATGACGTATAGCACCGCCGCAAAGTTATGAGAAATAAGGTGATGTGGTAACGAAGTACTTTTATATGTTAATGTGAGATATGTACTCCTAGTAAGAAAAGCCTTAGGAGCTTATGGATTAGCGTTAGCGAGGAACTGAGGAAGGTTTTGGTTGGTTTCTAAATCGCAACCCTAGAGTAAGGAATTGCATACACACACCCCCAAACACTTGAATGCATTTTAGTACTTATGCGTAAATGGGATATGTATATATTTATATACACATAGGTATGGGACTATATATATATATACGTATACCTATACATGGATAATGAGGATAGTGGATGATAGTTGGGGATGAGTTTGGGCTTGATGCCACGAGATCGGTGATATGATTTGGATCGTATTATGAGATACGAAATGTGATGATAGAGGATCGGTAGGCGATGTGTATCATACATACGCATTTACATATATGTTGATGGTATCAGATTGTACTAGACTGTAGGTCAGTACCCTTAATTCATGATGTGATGATAAAGATACCAGATGAATAATAAGATAAATGTGATATTGACCCGTACCCAGTTTGGGATGCCGTACGATGGATTTACCATACGAGCTATATATTGATCATAGATCCACACTCTTGATTTGAGGATGTCATATCAGATGGTGTATCATATGGGATACTATTGAGGCGGGATCACCGACTATTATATAGACAGATATATATCGACTCAGATGTAGGTGGTTTCCGTACCCCTTTCGATTGGTTGTTAGTTAGACCTGTAGTTTACTTAGAATATGTCAGACTGGACCCGAGTCTTATCTATTTCCAAAACTGACGAATCGTGAGAATTTTAAAGATATACCAAGGGATAATACAGATATTTTAAAAGACATATCTTTTCTTAAAAACACCATAGTCCTCATTTTCAAACACCACGATTCGTACTATTTCAAACGACAAAATAGTATAACACCTGTATAATAAGGTAGATTCCTAGTTGTTACGTTATTATTCATGTTCCGCATATTATTTTTGTATTTACTATTCATTTTCCTTATTATGTTGTTATCGCCTCATTGCATATTATTGTGTACGTAGTAATTATGAAACCGTGTTGTTAGGACACCAGCACCATTACCGATGACCCGTATGCTCCACGTACACTCGCTTGTCGGCTCACACACATCTTCATCGGTAATTGCCATGTCACGTACACTTTAGAAAATACTATTTCAGTGACATAGCTTGCTAGCTGATAGTTGTAATATGTTATAGTTTCCATATGCTAGTTTAATTATTGCATTCATTGCATGATATCAGATGCATCCATATATTCATTGGTTATGCAGTATTATGGAGATTTATGTCGGTATTCACTGTTTTTTGGTATCATGATTTTGATGATTTCGGATTTACATGGGATTTCTGGATTTAGGGGAAAACCGCAAGAATTTAATAAAAGCTTAGTATCATCATTTTAAAATGTAAATTGCGGTTTTCTCATGATGTATGAGTCATCCACCATGAGTTTTCATGATTGTTGTTGGATTTGGAGACCCGATTCGAGGAGTTGGATGAACCGTCTCGGGTACATGGTGGGCCCGGTATGGTACCCCGGGGCAAGAAGCTCGAGTTGTATTCATTGACCCTGGTAGGGGAGCACTACCTACCGGTGATATTATTTGGACTCGTCGGTTATCCGGAGGATACCGGCCGGAGTCATGAGATGGTTATAGGCTGATCCGTTCTGCCGGAGCCCGCGGGCCGATCCCGTAGATGATACGGATGCCTGAGATATTGATACTTGAGATTTGAGATTTGATATTGAGATACTGAGACTTATGTTTTGTGTTGATGTTTGGCACTGATTTCTCTGTTGCATTCATTGATGATACTTGATTGATATACATATAGAAATCTCATTGATTAAAGAAAATAGTAGTCTCACTCATGATATATTCTGTTTCCATTCGTAATGCATTCATACATTATATATATCTGATATGTTGTTATCTGAGGCACTGATACGAGCACGTTATATTGCACTTATATGTAGATGGATCAGGATATTACTTTAGGATATGACCTAGGATAGCGGTATGCATGCGATTTCTACTCGTTGATGTTTTCTACTCATGAGTTGGCAACTCACCCCCGTAGTGCCACAGTTCTTTGCAGGTTTTGCCATACAGGTTTCGTTGCGACTTTGCTGGCACACTGTTCCTTCCGGGTGATTGCTTTGGTAGGTGGGTTCTTTGCATTAGGACCATCATTGTTTATTTATAATTTCTGTTGTATCTAGAAACTCCATCAACCAGATTGTATATTTGAGAGAGATAGAAAACCAGACTTGTTATTCTTTCGACCTTAGAGTCGTGCGATGTATTACTATAGTTTTCATGTTGTTTTGAGTTTCTTTTGAGTTTTAATCCTCGCCCTTCGGCGTTGTATATTATATTGCTTGCGTGGTTGTGACCGTCGTTTGACAAAGAGATAGCTCCCGCTTGGGGATGCCTTTTTTTTTATTTCGTATACTATTCATATTGTATCCCGTTTGTGGGCCAGTATTTACAAAGGAGACTCTGCCGAAATTTTCGGAAAAAAATGGATGTTTCTTTTAAAAGCTTGATATGACTTATTTGATAAAAATTGCTTTCAATAGATTGGTTTTCCTTCACGCTACTGCTTTTTGGTTTTGATTTCTGGTCTTTGGCTTACTTAGATTACGTCCGCCTTGAAACGTTCGTAATTTAAGTGCCAGTCAAGTTCCGTACCTTTTGGGTCGTGACACATAGTATCCGATAGAGGCACCCAGTTTACTAGCCATCTTTGGGAGAAGCTTTAGGAAGCTTTGGGTACCCGGTTGAGTTTTAGCACCGCTTTTCTTCCACAGACCGATGGTCAGTCGGAGCGGACTATACAGACTCTGGAGGATATGCTCCGTGCATGTGTGCTTGATTTTCGTGGCAGTTGGGATCATCACTTGCCGTTGATTGAGTTCTCCTACAACAACAGCTTTCAGGAGAATATTCAGAAGGCACCTATTGAGGCTTTGTATTGTAGGAAGTGTCGATTTCCAGTCTGTTGGACCAAACTCAGCGAGAGTAGAGTTTTTGGACCCCAGCTAGTTCAGGAGACTACGGAGATGATCCAGCTGATTCAGGACTGGATGAGAGCAGCCTAGTGCAGCCAGAAGTCTTATGCCGACCGTCGTCGTCGCAGACTTGAGTTCGCAGTAGGGTATCATGTATTTCTGAGGATTTCTCCGATGAAGGGCGTTATGTGATTTGGGAGGAAAGGGAATCTCAGTCCCAGATTTGTAGGTCTCTTCGAGATCCTTGAGCGAGTAGGTTCTGTTGCTTATCGTTTGGTGCTCCCGCCTAGTTTTCCGGATGTTCACCCCGTTTTCCATGAGTCGATGCTTCGTAGATACCTTCATGATCCGTCTCACATGATTCAGCACCAGACTGTTCAGCTTTAGCGTGATCTTTCGTTCACCGAGCAGCCGGTAGTTATTTTGGATCGGCAGGTGAAGAATCTTCAGTCAAAGGTTTTGCCATCTGTGAAGTTTCTTTGGCGTAGCCCTACTAGTGAGGAGATCACTTGGGAGGCCGAGAGAGAGATGCAGAAGAAATTCCCTCATCTCTTCGAAGGTACGCGTAGTTAAATTTTAATTCGGGGACCGAATTTCTATAAGGGGGGAGATTGTAACGTTTTCGAAATCGTTATACGATTTTTTTTACATTTTAGATTAAAATAGTCGGTATTTTCCGTTTTAACCCGATTGTGATCAAACTTCCGTATAAACTTGCCGGCACCTAGTTTAGCCAGAATAAAGCTAGTGCGCGAACTTTAGGTGTCAATGGGAAGTTTTGGTTCACATAGAATTTTTCCCTAATTAATCATTATTTTAAGTGGTAATTACATTTTTGGTTTGGGTTAAATTACTTCTAATGAGAATCATTTTAATCTTATCACTAGAATTAGTTTGGAAGCTTCTCTTCAAATATCTAGATTCTTTTGTGCAAAAGGATTTAAGATTTAAAAAAAAGAAAAAGAATGAAATGGTGTCATTTGCATTTAATGTTGCATTTAAAGTTTTAATCTAGAATTTTCTTCATTTTAATTTCACAAACTCCCCCCATCACCCTTGGCCGAGCTCCCCCATTTCTGCCCCAAACTTTCCTTAGCTCATTTCTCCATTTTCTTTCACTCAAAAACTCATCAAAAATTCCAAAATAAATCCACAAAACCCTAAATAAAACTTTAACCATCATTTCCTTTCACTAAACTTGCTTAGTTCTTCATGAAAAAACTTGATCTTTGGAGGCAAAAGTTGATGGAATCTTGTTGCTAGAATTTGTACTTAAGATGTATAAATTTTAACCCTAATCCTCTTTTGTTATGCTAAATCATTAAGATAGCTAATTAATTGAATTATTATAGATTTAATCTTATGTTTAATTCATTCTTCATAATTTTAAAGAAAATCAAGTTAGGGTTTGTGATGGATAATGGTTAAAATGAGGACTTTGGAAACTTAATCTTGTGAATGATAATTCCTATGTTAACTAATGATGTTTTTGCTTACTAGGTTTTAATAAAACCTAAGTGGGTGGGTTTAAAATTATGGAAACAGTTTGGATAGCATAGTTAAGCCGCTTTGCGATATTTGGAACCGCTAGAATGGTTTTAGTTTTAGACTTGTGCAAAATATTGCGATAAGTTGCTTACTAGGTTTCGATGTTTTCCCGACGTGGGTTCAATTGGTCATTGCGAGGTGATATCTATTATCTTCCTCGTATTTTATTATGTTGTGTTTGCGCGATCGGGACGATCGGAGTCTAGACATGGTGTTCCGTAGTTTGGCGACCTAGTTAGGGGTTTTGCCGATGTCGTGCGCGTTTAGTGCGCTAGGTGCGCAGTGTAATTTTCTGGGCGTTATCCTTGCCTTTCGTTATCTTTTTGTCGGCGTAGGATATTTAGCTTATGTGACGTGTTTGTGAAATTTTAGGGTCGCAAGCGGGGACTTCGGGCGCTGCGAACAAGGGAAAGAAGGTGGTTGGATTTTCATAGCTCAAGACCATCGGTGGGTAGATTTAACATCTACGGGGAATTCGCCCGTATGGCATTCAGCGTCAGAGCTAGATAGGATATGATATTAGCCGCATGTTTATATGCTCATATAGAGATGATGCATGAATTTCATTGCATATAGTTACTTGTTGTGCCTGAACCTATATCCATTGTACACTGCACTATTATTGACAGTCCATATTGCACGAGCGCCAATGATATACCACACACACACAATCAGTACATGCCATGATACGCACAACACAAATATTCATTGATATACCTTGCTAATGGTTAGCGACAAAGAGGCATTTATTCTGGTGCGATAGTGCATATGACATATAGCATACCTGTATACCTACATGCTTATACATATGCCATACTATACCTACATGCTCGCACATATACTTTGCTATTGTTACATGATCAGCTTTTTATAACATATATATCGGTGGAATGGGACGCTGTATATATATGTATTTTGGATTTGGATTTTTGGGAACCGCGAGATATATTTAATGACTTGATGCATTTAAATAGCGGACTTTTCCTGTGATATGCTCATATTGATGTTTTATGTTGCATATGTTATTTTACATGGATTTACGCATTTGAGATATGTTTTCATGCGATTTGGGAATTTCATGTGTCGATATTAGGCACTTATATTCCGAGAGATAAATGGATTTTGGAGACCGATACGTGGAACACAAGTGTCGAGGTGGGATACTTGGGTTTCGAGGAACGTATGGATACGAGTATTTATGTGTCGATGTTTGACACTCAGGTTTCATGAGACTTACAGGATTTGGGGGCCGATCTGAGGGCCGATCTGAGTATTTTGGGATTTGGGGTGCTGTTGATTTACACCGGGTTTTTCCATGCTTATGATTTGTGTATGAGATTATTTATTATCCCGCACTCACTATTTATTTGATATGCATTTGATTCATGTAGATATAGTACCTTGGTGGTGTACCTCGATCATGATAGTTGCATATTCATATTTCAATACTCATCCTACCAGCTTACATGTTATTGATCATTGCTGTCAGTAAATACTTGTGATTTCAGTATGATGTTATTTTCTATTCACGAGTTGGCAACTCACCCCCGTTGTGCTACAGTGTTTTGCCGGGCTTATCCTCAGTGTAGTCGCGGCAGGGCGTCTTATAATCTCTACTTTTACGGTTACCGCTTACGGTTGGATGTGAGGCCTTTCCTTTTAGGTGGGTTTTGCAGTTACCGTTTGTACATTATATATCTTTTTTGTTGGATCTAGTATTCTCCATCTACCACTTCTTGTATTTGACTTAGAGACGAGTTGTGAGGATTCAGTGTTGTATTATTATTTTGGTGACTTTGGGTTTCGTGCTCGTGGGAGTCGGTTTTGTTGAAAAGTTTTACTTCTTTATGAAGTTTTCTTTCATATTTCTTCGCTTCGGCGCCGTATATATGTTTGTGGTGGTTGTCTCCGCCGTTGGGCGTGATTTGCTTTCGTTTGGGATACATTATATTTATCTATGTTGTATCCGTTTTCGGGGCTAGTTTTTACAAAAGAGGTGCTGCCGAAATTTTCAAGAAAGAAAACTAAAGTTAATGATTTTTACTTGAGATTTCCGAATGTTTTAAACTATGTTTTTCTCCATTTATCCCTTTTTGGGGTGGTTTAGATTTCTGGGTTTCGGCTTACTTAAAATACGTACGCCCGTAGACGTTACGCGGTTTAAGGGCCGGTCATGCGCCAAATTTTTAGTCGTGACAACTTGAGTTGCTGCGAGCGAGATGCGAAAGACTTTCCCTCATCTCTTTGAAGGTACGCGTAGATGAATTTTAAATTCGGGGACCGAATTTCTTTAAGGGGGGAAGATTGTAACGTTTTAGAAATCGTTTTGCGAATTTTCCGTCTTTAGATAAAATAAATTTTATTTTCCGTAAAAACCTTGAAGCGATCTTTTTGCAGTATAGAATGCACTGCACCTAGTTTAGCTAGAAAATTGCTAGTTTGCGGGTTTTTGTAAGCCACCAGTAATTTTTGTGCATTTTAATATTTTTCCCTAATTAAAATATTATTTTAATTCTTTATTTATGCACTTTTTTAGTGGTAATTAAAATTTGGATTGGGTTAATTACTACTAATGTGAATCTATGCTCTAAACCTTTCTGACCAAAATATCTAGATATTTATATAAATTAAATGGAAATTTTAATTAAATAATGAAATGAATTAAGAGGTGGCATTACATTTATGAGCTTTTAATTGGGTTTTTAGCTAGAAATTTCCACACTTTTCCACAAACCCCCATTTTCTTCCTCTTGTGGCCGAGCCTACACCTTGCCACCCCATTCTTTTCCCTTTCCATTTTCATCTCTCCAAGCATCTAAAAATCACTAAAAATCCTAAATAAATCACACAAACTCAAATATAAATCAATTCCCTTCATTCTTCAACCCTAAGCATGCTTGAATCTTCTTGGAAGTGTTCTTTTTGGAGGCTTAATTTTGGTGTTTTGTTGCAAGTTTGTTTGATCTAGTGGAGGTATATTTCTAACCCTAATCCTTAATAGTTTGTTTTAAATCTTTAACTAGATTATTTAGATGTTAAATTAAAGCTTTTAATTGCATATTTAGAATTTCTAGTAAGGGTTTTTGTTAATCAAGTTAGGGTTTTGATTAGTAAAAAGGGTTAATTGCTATGTTAAGCTTGAAGAAAACTTAACCTAGTTGCTAATTTGTTAAATGATATTGTCTTAATTGTATAATTAAGTTAATTAGCAAACTAAACTTTTAATAATCCTAATTAGGTGAGATTAAAATTATAGTAAAGGTTTGAGTGGTTTAATCATGCTATTTGGTAATGTTTGTGATTGCTAGTTTTGGTAAAACTTGTAGTTTTGAGCTAAAAATGATATATGTTGCTTAGTAGATTTCGATAAGTTTTGGCATGGGTTTCTTTTGACGTTGCGACGTTATTTATATTAGATTCCACGTTATTTATTGTATTGTGAATACGCGATCGGTACGATCAGGGTCTAGGCGTGAAGGTTGTGTCGTTTAGCGTTCCTAGCTAGGGTTGTGCCGATGTCGTTCATGTCTTTGTGTAACTTTTACTCTTGAGTTGGTTTCGTAGTGTCGCTAAGCGTGTTAGCCATTTGACGAACACTTGAGAGTATATTTGGAGTTGGTGCGTCGGTCAAACTTAGTTTGTACGTGTTATTGGCCGATTGCTAATATACACTTGTTATTTTGTTATATGCTTTCAGGATCACAGACGGAGACTTCGGACGCTACGAAGAAGGAAAAGCGAGTGGTTGGCTTTACTTAGCCCCAGGATCATCTGTGAGTAGATTTAACATCTACAGGGGAATCGCCCGCATGGCATTATGCGTCTGGGCTTGATTAAAGGACATGACTATTAGTTATAAGTTTATGGACTTGATTGTGCATGTGTACCTTTGTTGCACACTTCATTTACATATTGTATTTGGACATAGTATTAATGAGACACAACACTATTATTGACGGTTCATGTTGCACGAGCACTGATTGTATGCCACTCACACCATCAATAATTTCTATGACACGCACAACGCCTATACATACAGGATATTGTATTGACTAGGTACTTGAGACATGATCCTCATTTTCATTTTGCATATGACATATAGCATACCTGTATACCAACATTCTTACACTTATGCCTTGACATGCTTACACATATGCCTTGACATGCTTACATGCTAGTTACCCATATACCTATATAGTATTTACCATTAGTGATAGGTATATACACATATGAGGCATAGTTACATGTACATCTTACATACATACTTATACATATACCTCGGGGGTATTACATCATTATTGATAGGTAGATACACATATCTTGCTATACCAACATGGTTACATATATCTGGCTATAGCTACATGTTCACCTTTATTTAATGTTATATGGACTTAGAGAAATTAGGAGATATATATTAACTTATTGCAGTTAAATAGCGGTTTTTCTTTTATATGCTCATATTACTATTTCATGTTGCATATATTACTTTCATGGATTTCATATGATGTTCTCTGATATTTTTACTCCTAAGTATATATAACAGTGGAATGGGACGCTCTTATATATATATATATATATATATATATATATATATATATATATATATATATATATATTAGTTGAATGGGACGCTAATATATATGTATTGATTCATGCAGTTATACTTATTCATTACTTGATGTTTTCTGGATTTGAGGACCGTGGTTGTTTCATGAAATTATGCATTATTTGAAAAACCCGGTTTCTCTTAATATGATATTTCAGCTTCTACCATGAGATTTCTAGGTTCCGAGCTTATATATACGCCATGCGAAAAGGTGTCGTGGTCCGTGTGCGGGTACATGGTGGAACCCGGTTGGTTCCCCGGGGCAAGAAGATCGACGGTACATGCCGATAAGCCTGGCTGGGGGAATGTGCCAACCGGTGATAGTATTTGGAATCGATGGATATCTGGGGGATACCGATCGAAGTTATGTACATACATGCCCTTGTCGATTGCGGGTGGTGGACACTCAGGTTCCATAAGATGTGCGTACATGACATGGGAGGGCCAGTCTCAGGTGACGGCGCCTCAGAGATGAGTATTTATGTGTCGATACTAAACACTTGTTTTCATGATGTTTTTGGGTGTAGATATTGGACACTCAGGTTTCATGAGACTTACTCGATATTGGATACTGGTTATATGAGATTTACTTGATATTGGACACTCGGGATATATGAGATTTTCTTGATATTGGACACTCAGGATATATGATACTTACAGGAAATGAGGGCCAGATTTGGGGGCTGATTTTTGGAAATTTGGGATTTTGATTGTCTTGTTAGACTTTGGTCCTGCCACGAGGTCAGGATTCTGTGAGGATGACATGTTTTATCTCATACTCCGCATTTACTTCATATGCATTGCTTCATGTAGTAGTGTACCTGATAGAGTTCCTTTCATGACTGTTGCATATACATATTGCCATTTATTGCTACATGTATTAGTTGTACCTGATAGAGTACATTTCATGACTGCTGCATACATATGGCCATTTATTGCTATCGGCTTGCATGTATTAGATTCGTGTTGTACGTGCATACTTGCGATTACCTGCATATGTTATTTACTATTCACGAGTTGGAAACTCACCCCCGTTGTGCCACAGTGTTTTGCAGGTAGTACCTCATGGCAGTCGCGGCAGGCTTTTCATCTTTCATATCATCTTTTACAGCGGATACCGTTTCCGCTGACTGTGCGCAGTTTTGCTATAGGTGGGTTTTGCGACTATCCAATGTTGTTTATTGTTATCTTTGTACAATGTACTCTCCATCTACCACTTTAATGTTTGACTTTGAGACTTGATGTGAGGACGATATTGTATGTTATTTTGTGACTTGGAGGTCTTTTATGCAGTTTTACTTATATCGTCTTTTATTTCTTCGCTTCGGCGTCGTATATCTATTGTGGTGGTTGTTTTCCGCCTTTGGGCATGGATTTGCTCCCGGTTGGGGATGCTTTACTTATATTTATGTTATACCCATTTTTCGGGTTAGTTTTTACAAAGGAGGTGCTGCCAAAATTTTTAAGAAAGTAAAGTTGGACTTTAAAGAATTTGTACTTGAGATTTTTAAAAGTTTAAACAATGTTTTTATCACTTACTACTTTTAATGATTTAGATTGCTGGGTTTTCGGCTTACTTAAATTGCGTTATGCCTGGAGATGTTGCGTAGTTTAAGGGACGTCACGTGCTATTTTCGGGTCGTGACAGTAACATGTTAGTTATTTGTATGCCCTAGAGGCCATTATTATACATAGGATGTATATTGTCGTGGATGCTAGGACATATATATGGAGGACTTTCTTGCTTGACATGATAGTATGCTATCTGGTTGCTCTTTACCTTAACGTGTACACTGTTTTTCTCTCTGTTACATGTTGGTAAAGCCCTTAGGATGTGTACTTGACTACCTGGACTATGATGCGGATCATACTAGTGGGGACATGGTAGTCCATAAGTACATCCTTCAAGATCCCTAGTCGTGGGTGTATCGAGACGGGGCATCGATATACCAGAGTAGACTAGCGTATACCTTCTCGACCCATGTAGATGGACGATGGATGATCCCATATCCATTGGTGTTTGACATCAGAGATGATATACGGGTGCTCAGTAGAGACTGGGTATACTGGACGGACTCGCCGAGAACTCCCAAATGGTATTATACCTTACGTCAGATGGCAGTTCTCTGGTGACACTGGTACAGGTTAGTCTGTAGACCCGAGATTGTCATAGAGTCTTGTGTGATTCCCACTGTGCTTTGATTTCCACCATACCACGACCAAGAGGGCATGCAAAACGGTGGCTTTTGGGTACAGTCCCGAATCACATGGAGGCAATGAGCGATAGGAGGGGATTCGTCTCTCCCGGTATAGGGAGTTGATGTTGCACAGTGTTCGATTGGCTATAACCGGAAATCCCTGGCCAGGGTTGCTGAGATTTACTGGTAAGTGTTACCAGTAGTTTCTCGAACTGTTATAGACCTCATATCGACACGACTTATCGAGCTACTGGGGTCTGACGTTTACCACCCCTAGGCAAGATATGCGACATATCAGATGAACAGACCGGACTGTACGGTAAGTGTTGCTGGTTGGATTTACAGGAGTGTGAGCGGGCTTGCTCGTCGATCTTCTGATCGCTCAATACCCGGGTGTCCGTTATGTTTTGCAGACCGCTTGCGGCTTGTGGGTGTTTGATATGATCATCACCTGCTACCGGCGTATTGACGAGTCTTTAGAGTCCTACACAGAGGTTTCCTGGCTCAAGAGAAACGAAATAGTAGCGCATATGAGATATGTGTGGGACCGAGAATAATGCGTGTATGTGATACCGTATTCTATTCTCGCGATGAATGTATCGATTGGTTGTATGCGATATAACCTAGTTATCGAATCGAGGATTGATTCGATAAGTCGATATTATGTGATGTGACCGGATCGTTAAATCAAGTGTTGATTTAATGATTTAATGTATAATTATATATTTGATATATTACTTTACATTAACTAATATTGGTTCACTTAAGATGTTTTTCTCACTTGATTGTGCACATTGTATATGTGATATATTTTTGTGCACAAGATTGTATCATGTTTGATGATACATGCAAACTTGGGTGTATGTTTGATTTAAACCTTGGTTAAGTAAATGGTTAGGGTTTTAATTTATTTATTCTCTTAATTCTTTTTTTTTGGCAAAAAGAGAAATGGTGGCTTGCTTTGTTTTATAATTGAAGCTTCATGAAGCTTTGAAAAAGTCTACCATTTTTGTTTCTTGCTAAACCTAACCATTCACCTAACCTTAGTTTATTCTCTACACTTAACCATGGTTGCTAATATGATAAGAATCATTTTATTTCTATTATTCTTATTCTTATCATATTCTTTTTCTTCTTCTTCTTCTTCTTCAAGAAGAAAGAAGCTTGCTAGATTCAATGGTGTCTTGAGATAAAGAGTGAGAAATCCAATTCTAAAGTGAACCCACTTCCTATTTCTTCATCCTCTACCACTTGCCAAGTAGTATAGGGTGTTTTCTTCACAAGTTTCATGGCTTGGTGAAGTTGGAGCTTGATCTTGTGTTGCCTCGACGTAGATCATCTTCGGCATCGAAGTCGATGACCTAGCCCGCCCATTTCTCCGATGAAGCCAACGCTAGAGCCCGGGATCCGATGATCGCAGCGAGGGGACATCATCACGGAGCTATGGAGGTGGAGGACCGGATCTACAAAGGTTGTATTTCCGTTCACTCTTAGTTAAGTTGTTACCTAGTTATCGTTTTCGCCTTAAACTCTAGTCAACGATCCGTATTAGGGTTTCTCGGCACTTGTAAAATTTGAATTTGACATGGTTGACGCCTTGTAAGACTCCTTAGTGTGCCTAGGAACCCTACATAACATACCCACATTGCACGAAATCACCTTCTCCAAGGAGATGTCTCCCAAGACTGATGATGAGAGGGTTCGCATGAGCACTATACCCTACGCTTCGGCGGTAGGATCTATAATGTATGCGATGTTATTTTCAAGACCAGATGTAGCTTATATGCTAAGCATGGTGAGCCGGTATCAATCGAACCCAGGGGAGAACCACTGGATAGCAGTGAAGAACATTCTCAAGTACCTAAGAAGGACTAAGGAGATGTTCTTGGTTTTCGGTAATGGAGACCTCAAGGTCGAGTCCTTTACCGATTCAAGCTTCAAGAATGACTAGGATGACAACAAGTTTGTCGCGGGTTTTATGTTTACCCTAAACGGAGGGGTGGTGTGTTGGACGAGTTCCAAACAGGATACCGTCGCAGACTCGACGATGGAGGCTGAATACATTGCTGCAAGCGATGCCGCAAAAGAAGCGGTTTGGATGAAGAAGTGCATTGCTGAACTTCAGGTAGTTCCGTCCATTGTTGATCAGATACCTTTGTATTGCGATAACAATGGGGCTATAGCTTTAGCGAATGAACCACGGTCCCATCAGAAATCCAGACACATCTTAAGGTGGTATCACTTGATCAGGGAGATAATAGATCGCTAGGAGATCGAGGTCCGGAGAGTGGATACAAAAGAGAATATGGCGGATCCATTTAGAAAGGACCTCCCTCAAGCGCAGTTCGAGCGACTTTTTGAGATGTTGGGTATGCGTTACGCCAGCAGCTGGCCTTAGAGCAGACGTTGTGTCACGACCCGAAATTTGGCACGTGACGGCCTTTAAACTACGCCACGTCTACAGGTGTAACGCAATTCACGTAAGCCGAAAACCCAGCTATCTAAAACATCAAAAATAGTAAGTGATAAGAACATTGTTAAAACTTTTGAAATTTTCAAGCAAATTCTTTCAAGTCTAAATTTACTTTCTTAAAACTTTTGGCAGCACCTCCTTTGTAAAAACTAGCCCCAAAAATAGGTACATACAAATATATAAGTAAAGCATCCCCAACAGGAGCAAAATCCATGCCCAAAGGCGGAAACAACCACCACAATTGATAAAAGATGCCGTAGCGAAGAAATAAAAGACGATATAAATAAAACTGCATAAAAGACATCCTGAGTCACCAGAAATAAACAATTTCGTCCTCACATCTCGTCTCTAAGTCAATACATGAAAGTGGTAGATTGCGAGTACAGGATACAACGAATATAAAAAGAGCAACATCGGATAACCGCAAAACCCACCTATAGCAAGACTGCACACAGTCAGCCGTAGCGGTATCCGCTGTAAAAGATGATACGGTAGATGAAAGCCCTGCCTCTGACTGCTCTGAGGGACAACCTGTACAACCCTGTGGCACAACGAGGGTGAACTGCCAACTCGTGAATAGTAAATAACATATGCAGGTAATCGCAAGTATGCACGCACTTCGCTAATCTATCACATGCAAGCTGATAGCAATAAATAGCAATATGTATATGCAACAGTCATGAAAGGTACTCTATCAGGTACTACTAATACATGAAGCAATGCATATCAAATAAATGCGGAGTATGGAATAAAACATGTCATCCTCACTGAATCCTCATCGTGGCAGGACCAGTGTCCATCAAGACAATCTAAATCCCAAATTCCTCAAATCGGCCCTCGGATCGGCCCTCATATCAGCCCTCGGATCGGCCTTCATATCCTGTAAGTCTCATGAAACCTGAGTGTCCAATATCGACACCCGAAAACATCATGAAAACTACTGTCCAGCATTAACACATAAAAACTGATCTATCAGGCGTCGTCACCACGACTGGCCGTGATAGGTACGTATCATACGATAGCTCGAAACCCGAGTGCCCAGCTTCAACACTCGAAATTCCACGTATCCATACATACATGACTCCGGTCGGTATCTCCTCGATCACCACCGAGTCCAAGTAATATCACCGATAAGGTAGTACTCCCTTTTGTCGAGCTCATCGCCATCATCTACGACAATCTTGCTCCGGGGTACCTCCGGGCCCCACTATGTACCCGCACACGGCCCACTCCACTCCTCGCATGGGGTATATATCACAATCTCAGAACTGAGAAATCTCATGGTGGACGCATCGAAATATCATATCAAGAGAAACCGGGTTTTAAAAATAATGCATAATTTCACGAAACTAACACGGTCCTCAAATCCAGAAAATATCAAGTAATGAATAAGTATAATTGCATAGATCATTATATATGTGTACATATATAACAGCGTCTCATACCACTGATATATATATATATATATATATATATATATATACATATATATATAATATGAAATCCATATCTCAATGCGAAAATCTATGAATATAATATATGCAACATAAAACAGTAATATGAGCATATAAAGGAAAAACCGCTATTTAGCTGCAACAAGTTATTAAATATATCATGTGGTTCCTAATTTCTCTGAAATCCAACGCAACATCATATAAAGGTGAACATGTAGTTATAACTAGGTATGCGTAACCATGTCGGTATAGCAAGATATGTGTATCTACCTATCAATAATGATGTAATACCCTCCAGGTATATGTGTATCTATATCATGGTATACGGGTGCACATGTTGGTATGTATGCAAGATGTACATGTAGCTATATCTCATATGTATATATACCTCTCACTAATGGTACAGTACCATATAGGTATATGGGTAGCTAGCATGTAGGCATGGCAAGGCATATATGTAAGCATGTAGGTATACCGGTATGCTATATATCCTATGTACAAAGGACATGAACAAATGTCTAAATGTTAGTAACCATAAAATATCACATAGGTATGTATGTTGTGCATGTTATGGCAATTATCGACGGTGTGTGTGGCATACAATCAGTGCTCGTACGACATGAACCGTCCATAATAGTACAGTGTCTAATGGGTACAAGTCTAAGCACAACAAGTAATAATATGCAATGAAGTCTATGCACAATCTCTATATATGCAAATAAACATGCGGCTAACATCATATCATATCTAGCCCTAACGCCTAACGCCATGCAGGCGATTCCCCTGTAGATGTTAAATCTACTCACCACGATCCTGGCTAAGTAAAACCAACCACTCGCTTCCCCTTCTTCGTAGCCTCCGAAGTCCTCGCCTGCGATCCTATAATTTCACAAACACAACACAAAAAGTTAAAAATCTTGCGCCGACACAAAGACAACGAAACGCAAGGATAACGCCCACCAGATAAACAAACTGTGCACTTAGTGCACAAAACGCGCACGATATCGGTATAACCCTAGCTAGGATGATACAACCACCAAGCCTAGACCCCGATCGTACCGATCGCGCATTCACAACACAATATATATCGCGGAATCTAATATAAATAACGTCGCAACATAAAAAAAAAACCACGCCTAAACTTTACAGAAATCTAGTAAGAAACATTTAATCATTTTAGCTCAAAACAACAAGTTTAACCCAAACTAGTAATCATAATAATCTCATAATAGCTTGATTAAACCTCACAAATCCTTACTAGAATTTTAATCTCACTCAAATAGGATTTAGTAAAAGTTTAGTTTGCACTTAAGCTAATTAGATGATTAGGAAAATAACATTTAACAATCTAGCAACTAGGTTAAGTTTTCTTTTGTCTAAACTTCACACTTAACCATTTCACTAAACAAAACCCGAACTTGATTATCAAAAACCATTTCTAGAAATTTCTAAACATGCAAATGAAAGCTTAAATTAACATCTAATAAGCTAACTTAAAGAATTTAACACAACAAATAAGGATTAGGGTTATAAATTTTATACCTCCTCAAGAACACAAATTTGCAACTAACTCCAAATTTAGTCCTCCAAAATGAAGTCTTTCAAGATGATCTAAGCTTGATTAGTGATGAAGAATTTTGGGTATTGATTTATTTATGAGTTTGTATGATTATTTAGGGATTTTTGATGATTTATTTGGACTTGGAAAAGTGAAAATGGGGTCAAGAGAGATGAAGGGCAGCAAGGGAGGGGGTGCTTGGCCAAGGAATAAAAGATGAGGAGGTTAGGAATTGTGTGGGAAAATCTAGTGCAAAACAACAATTAAAGCTCATTAATGCAAATAATATCTAAGCCACCTCATTTCTTTTCTTTAAAATTTCATTTTAATTACACAAATTTCTAGATATTTTGGAGAGAAAGAATTAAGCTTAAACTAGTGATTAATTAGCATAGATTCACTTTAGTAGTAATTAACCCAAACAAAATTGTAATTACCACTAATTAAGTGCATAATTAACAACTTAAAATAATATTTTAATTAAGGAAAATTATTAAAATGCACTAAAATTACAAGTGACCTACAAAAACCCGCAAACTAGCAATTCCTTAGTTAAACTAGGTGCAGTGAATTCTATACTGCAAAAAGATAACTTCTAGGTTTTTACGGAAAACACCGACTATTTTACCCTAATAACAGAAAATCGCCTAAACGATTTCCAAAACGTTACAATCTTCCCCCCTTAAAGAAATTCGGTCCTCAAATTTAAAATTCTTACTGGGCGTACCTTCAAGAAGATGAGTGCAAAACTTCCACATCTCGCTCGCAGCCTCCCAAGTGATCTCCTCACTAGACGGCTACGCCAAAGAAAAACCACCACAGATGGCAAGACCCTTTGACCGAAATTTTTCCACCTGCCGATCCACTATAACTATCGGCCGCTGGTGAACGAAAGATCGCGTCCTAATAAAATGGTCTGGTGCTAAATCATATGAAAAAGTCTGTAAGGTATTTGCGAAGTATCGACAAAAGGAATACGGGGTGAATACTCAAAAATTTGGGCGGAAGTGCCAAATTATAGGCAACGGTACTAACCCGCTTGAGGATCTCAAAAAGGACCTACAATTTTGGGACTAAGCTTCCCAAAACTCAACACTCCATTCATCGAAAAAATCCATAGGAATACATGATCTCCCGCTGCGAACTCAAGTCTGCGACAACCACGGTCGGCATAAGACTTCTGTCTGCACTGGGCTGCTCTCATCCAGACCTGAATCAAATGGATCTTCTCCGAAGCCTCATGACTAGTTGGGGTCCAAAAATCCTGCTCTCGCAGAGTCAGTACAATAGACTGGCGATCGACACAACCTACCACACAAGGCTTGAAAGTTTCCATCTGAAACGTCTACTGATAACCGTTATCGTAGGAGAACTCCATCAATGGCAAGTGACGATCCCAACAGCCAACAAACAATTAGTATGTATGCATAAGCATATCCTTCAGAGTCTGTATATTCCGCTCTATCGGACCATCGGCCTACAGATGGAAAAGCGGAGCTAAAGCTCAACCAGTACCCAAGCCTTCCTGAAGCTTCTGCCAAAGACGGCTAGCGAACTGGGTGCCTCTATTGGATACAACGCATGAACGAACTCCATGCAAATGCACAAACTCAACAAAGAACAACAGAGAAAACTGAGCATAACCGGACAACAATCACCCGAATGGAGTCATACCCTCGACTAGCCCTGGGTAGACCCACAACAAATTTCATGGAGATCTGCTCCCATTTCTACACCGAAACGGTTAAAAGATTGCAACTCTCCAGCCAGTCTCAAATGCTCAACCTTAGCTCGCAACAAGCCAAGCACCTTGAAACGAAACCTGAAACTTCACTCTTCATCTCTGCCCACCTGTAACTAACTCTCAAGTCATGTTACATCTTGGTGGCACTTAGGGTGAACAAAGAAAGCAGACTGATGTGCCTGCTCTAGGACCTCGTGTCTCTACCCATCAGTATCAGGTACACACAAATGCGTCCCTAAACGTAGCACACCCTGGTCCTAAATCAAGAACTCTGAATCTTTACCCTGCCGAACATGCTCAGAATCTCAGACAAACGAGCATCGGCGAGTTGTGCCTCACGAAAACGATTAAGTAAAAGTGGACGGGCGTGGACACGGGCAATCTGTCCCCTCAGTAGAGGAGAACTTAAACTGTACTCAACGGTCGCACAAGAACTGCAAATCTGCAAAAGACTGTCTCTGAACTGCGCCCAACTGGAATAAGCTACCCTCGGGCCTATGACTCAAAGCATCAGCTACCACATTCGCCTTGCCCTGGGCAATAAAGGATCTCACAATCACAATCCTTCACAAGCTCCATCAAACGGTGCTGTCTCAACTCCGATCCCGCTGCTGGAAGATTAAGCTCTGGTGGTCCGTGAAAATCTGACATGATTCTCCGTACAAGTAGTGTCTCCAAATCTTCAACGCACGACCACCACGGCCATCTCCAGATCATGAGTGGGATAATCCTGCTCGTACTTCCTCCAACTGTCGGGAAGCATAAGCGATAACTCGATCATGCCACATCAGTACACAATCGAGCCCCACTCGCGAAACATCACAGTAAACAACAAAGTCACCCGATCCAGAAAGAAAAGATAGAACTGGTGCATCCGTCAACCAAGCCTTCAACTGCTGAAAACTCAGCTCGCATGACACAGTCCAAGAAAAGGAACTCCCTTCCCGGTCAGCCCGGTCAACGGTGCAGCAATACACAAGAAACCCTGCACGAAACTGTGATAAAAACCGGCTAAGCCTAAAAATTTGCGGACCTCAGTCACTGAACAGGTCTGGGCCAAAGCTGTACGGCCTCGATCTTCCTCGGGTCCATACGAAAACCGTCTCCCGTAACCACGTGACTAAGGAAGTCAACACGATCAAGCCTGAAGGAACCCTTCAAGAATTTAGCAAACAGCTGGTACTCTCCCAATTTCTGCAAAGAAAATCCTCAAGTGCTGCTCATGTTCCTCACGACTCTTGGAAAAGACCAGAATGTCATTTATAACACAACAATAAACTGGTCGAGGAACGGCCTGAAGAATCTGGTTCATTACATCACGAATGCTGGTAGGGCATTGGTGAGTCCAATGACACCACCAAAAACTCATAAAGCCCGTAGCGCGCACAAAAGCAGTTTTCAGAATGTCATCACTCCGAACCCGCAACCAATGATGACCCGATCCCAAACAAACTTAGAAAATGTCTCGCACTCTGGAGCTGATCAAGAAATCGTCAATGTGGGGTAAAGAATACCTATCCGCACCATAACTCGGTCCAATTGACGATTAATCAATACACAACCTCAAACTGCCGTCCTTCTTCTTGACTAACAGAATAGGAGTGTTCCCAGCCGAACACGGAGATGCGACCGCGCAGGTCTGTCTTGCCTGAATTCGGGGCAGATGCTAATTGGTGCTATCCGTCCACCTCTCCGAAGATGCCAAATTGATTTATGATACCATGCATCGAAGGTTTAAATGGATGTTGCCGATGTAGCGAACTTCGTCAGATTCCCCCTCGTTGAGGGGTTTTTGATTGTAGGGACGCTTTTCCCTGCAGGCGCAAGCCCCTGACGTTAATTATGCTATCGAATCGCGGTAACAACTTTCTCCTTCTCCAGATGGTCACTTCGTGTCGTGAGTGTTTGTTTTGTTTTTTGGTTAACCGTGGATTGTATACGGAGATTAATTTATGTTGTCGCCCGTAGGACGTGGATTAGTCCAAATCCGTATTTTCTTAGGTTTTGGTTTGGGGGTTGGGTTTAAGGACACGTTAGTCTCATTAGAGACTAAGATCAACTTAAACGTTTATTAAGGATACGTTAATCTAAATTTAGACTAAGATCAACTTAACGGGATTGTTTAGATCCAACAAGAGAGCATTTGGACTCAATTGTTTAGTTTAGGGACATTGCGGTCAATTACCAGTTTAAGGACATGGTAGTCCAATGTTAGTTTAAGGACATTATGGTCCAAGGTTAAGGACATCATAGTCCATGGGTTTAAAGGGACCCCACAATCCGAGGTTAAGGACATCGTAGTCCGTGGGTTTAAAGAGACCCCACAGTCCAAGGTTAAGGAGATCGTAGTCCGTGGGTTTAAAGGGACCCCACAGTCCATTTAAGGACATCATAGTCCGTGGGTTTAAAGGGACCCCACAGTCCGAGGCTAAGGACATCGTAGTCCGTGGGTTTAAAGGGACCCTACAGTCCAGTTTAAGGACATCCTAGTCCGTGGGTTTAAAGGGACCCCATAGTCCGAAGTTAAGGACATCGTAGTCCGTGGGTTTAAAGGGACCCCACAGTCCGAGGTAAAGGACATCATAGTCCATGAGTGTCACGACCCGAAAATGGCATGTTATGGCCCTTAAACTACGCAACGTCTACAGGCGTAACGCAATTTAATTAAGCCGGAAAATACCCAGCAATCTAAACCATCAAAAGTAGTAAGAAAAGAACATTATTAAAACTTTTGAATTCTCAAACCAAATTCTTTAAAGTCCAACTTTTATTCCTTTAAAATTTTGGCAGCACTTCCTTTGTAAAACAAGCCCCTAAAAATGGGCACAACAATATATAAGTAAAAGCATCCCAATCGGGAGCAAAATCCATGCCCAACGGCGGAAAACAACCACCACAACAGATATACGACGCCATAGGGAAGAAAGAGACGATATAAATAAAACTGCATAAAAGACCTCCAAGTCACAAATTAATATACAATATCATCCTCACACCAAGTCTCTAAGTCATACATGATAATGATAGATGGAGAGTACATGATACAACGAATACACAACAAGCAACATCGGATAACCGCACAACCTACCTAGGCAAAACTGCACACTGTCAAGCGAAGTGGTATCCGCAGCAAAGATGATACGATGGATGGAGATAGCCCTGCCTCTGACTATCCTGAGGAACACCTGCAAAACACTGTGGCACAACGGGGGTGAGTTGCCAACTCGTGAATAGTAAATAACATAAGCACGTAATCGGGAGTATGCACGTACAATGCGAATCTAACACATTGCAACTAACAGCAATAAATGGTCGTATGTAATGCATCAGTCATGAAAGTTACACTAGCAGGTACTACTAATACATAAAACAATAATATGACAATCTGTATGCAACAATCATATAAGGTGCACTATCAGGTACTACTAATACATGAAGCAATGCATATAATAGTATGTAAATGCAACAGTCATGGAAAGTACTCTATCATGTACAACTAATACATGAAGCAGTGCATAAACAATAAATGTGGAGTATGGAATAAAACATGTCATTCTCACGGAAATCCTAACCTCGTGGTAGGACCAAAATCCAACAAGACAATCAAGTTCCCAATATCCACAAATCAGCCCCCAAATTGGCCCTTATATCCTGTAAATCTTATGTATCATTATTGTACAAGATCAAGTAATTCTCACATATCCTGTGTGTACAATATCGGTATATCTCACATATCCTGTGTGTACAATATCGTTATATCTCATATATCCTGTGTGTATAATATCGGTATATCTCACATATCCTGTGTTTATAATATCGGTACCCAAAATATCATGACACAAGTGTCTAGCATTGACACATAAATACATGTTTATACGTCCTCGAATCTTAAGTGCCAAACACCGACACTCTCGATCCCCGTATCGGTATTATACGTCCTCGAATCTTAAGTGCCAAACACCGACACTCTCGATCCCCGTATCGGTATTATACATCGACACTCTCGATCCCCGTATCGGTATTATATAAATCTCAGAGTGGATGCATACAAATATCAAGTAAAGAATAGTACCAATGCATGAATCAATACATGTATATTAGCGTCACATTTCACTAATATATGTGTAGAGGCATATATAACAGCGTCCCATTCCACTGTTATATATACTTAGGAGTAAAAAATATCAGAGACATCATATGAATTCCATGAATGTAATATATGCAACCTGAAACAGTAATATGAGCATATAAAGGAAAACCGCTATTTTAACTGCAATAAGTTATTAAATATATTACGCGGTTCCTGATTTTTCCGAAATCTGATGCAACATCATAGACAGGTGAACATGTAGCTATAACAAGGTATGCGCAACCATGTCGTTATAGCAAGATATGTGTGTCCATATGTAAGTATTTATGTTGTTAAGTAGCTGTAGTAAGGTATGTGTCTATACCTATCCATAATACCCTCCAGGTATATGTATGGTATGTATGGAAGGTATGCACGTAGCTGTATCAATATGTGTGTATGTACCTATCGCTAATGGTACAATACCCTATAGGTATACAGATAAGTATCATGTAAGCAAGTCACGGCATATGTGTAAGTATGTAGGTATACAGGTATGCTATAAATCATATGCATAAAGAAATATGATTCAATGTCTCGATGTCCCTAACCAGACAATATCATATCTATCAATGTGTTGTGCGTGACATGGCAATTATTGACGATGTGGGTGGCATACAATCAGTGCTCGTGCAACATAAGCCGTCAATAATAGTGCAGTGTCCTAAGGATACTAGTCCTGGCACAACAAGTAACTAAGCAATAGGGTGTAAGCGCGACTCTATATATGCAATAGAATATGCGACAAGACAACATCTCTAGCCCAGACGCATAATACCATGCGGGCGATTCCCCTGTAGATCTTAAATCTACTCACCAACCATTCTGGCTAAGCAAAGCCAACCACCTATTTCCCCCTCTTCGCAGCGTCCGAAGTCCCCGCCTGCGAACCTAAAACAACAACACGATATCACAAGTGTATATTAGCAAACGACCAAAAACACATACAAACTACGTTTTACTGACACACCAACTCCAAACCTACTCCCAAGTGTTTGTATTGTGGCTAACGCACATAGTGACACGAAGAAACCAACCCAAGAGCAAAAACAGCACGAAGTGCACGGATCGTGTCGGATAACGTATTGCGCGTAGTCGTATCACTAGAAACTACAAATGTGATCCCAGATTTTGCATACAAAGAAAACTAAACAATCAAACAGAACCAAACACACCTAAACCACTGCAGAGACCTACCCACAAAAACCCAAGCCCCAACTCCACCTAAAAACCGATCTCACCGGAAATGCTCTTCAAGTCGCCGGCCGAGGTCTGAGCAGGGGGTCTCGTGCTTGAGGTGAGGTCCTATGGTCACTGGTACAACACAACTACATTGTTTGGTTTTCTGGTAAAATCTCGGGGTCACAGCAGGTCACAGATATCACAAATCGACACTAAAAATACGATATTTCGCACAAAACTAAACTTTAAACAATCTAAACTGAAACTAAAAGTCTACATATCACAAAAACTACATAAAGAATAGATAGGGATCATTATCTAATCAAAAGAACTCAAAGATCCAAGCTATCCAATCTCCTATGTATCCAAGAGGCAAAATCCATGAAAAGTTGTGATTTTGGTGAGCTTTTGTGAATTTGTGATGGATTTTGTGTGAAGAAGCTCAAGTGTTCAGTTGAGTGAGGAGGAAATGAAAAGAATTGAGAAGTAATAAGTGAGAGAGAGAATTGGAAAAGAAATGATAAAGAGAATGAGGGAGGTGAGTGCAAGAGGTGAATGCACCTTGCATTAACTCACCATTAATGCCTTCACACTACCTCATCATGCCACTTCCTTTCTCCAAAACAAATATCTCTCTCTCTCTCTCATAAACAATTAACAAAAGGATTAGGTTAAGAATTAAAGCAAAGAATAGATTAAAGCAAGGATTGGAATTTCGGTTTAGTGTCATGGTTGCTAATACTAGTTTAGCACAAAGAAACCCTCACTTTTACGTGCACACGTGCGTGCATGCCCATAACAAATAATATTAAAACAATAATTAAATGTTATAAAAAGTGAGAAACCCGAATTGGTAAACTTTTTACAGTAAACCTGCATTACCGTCTAAACTAACACTAACCGAAATCTAAGGCGTTACAATGACTTTAAGGACCCCACAGTTCATGAAATGTTTGGTTGTCGGGACCCGTCACCTTTCTGAAGACGTTGAAGGATTACAACGACATATATCAGAGGGGTTCAGAGATGTACCCTTGAACCAATGCTGGTTGGTAAATCTGTAGTCCAATTTGGAAATAAGATCTGTTAAAAGATTTATGAGCATATGGGCTCAATTAATCTGAGTTGAGGACTTATGGCCAATCTTTGGCTAAGTCCATTCAGGATAAAATGTTTAACATTTATTTTAGGCTGCTGAGCATTTATTTGGGCTTGGCCCTTTTAACAATGCTGATCATTGATTAGGATTTTGACAGTATTTCTGTCTTTTACTGAATGCTGAGCATTCATAATAGCTCTGAGGCTTATTAAAGAACAATTTATGTTCTGTCAGCACCCACGTGAGGGACACGTGGTACACTTGGCGCTTTGCGCCAGTCAAAGAGCGCAGTGCGCTTCTACTGAGTAGCTCACACGTGAATGACACGTGGCGCGCTTGGCGCTGAGCGCCAGATGATGAGAGCATTGCGCTAATTTATGAGCGCATTGCGCTATTAGTTCAGTGGCGTACACGTGAGTGACACGTGGTGCGCCTGGCGCTGAGCCCCAGTCCATGAGCGCAGTGCGCTAGTTCAAGAGCGCAAAGCGCTAACGGTTGAGTGGCGCACTTGTGAGTGACACGTGGCGCGCTTAGTGCTGTGCACCAGTCCAAGAGCGCAGAAGCGCATTTGAACAATTTTATGAACTGGGAAATAAATTCTCCCTTAGAAGAGACTTGTTTCAAAATCAAAAGAACAAAAGTTCTAACTTTATACGAGATGCTTCAATCTCTTGTATTGATGAAAGGCTTTGCCTTTGTGGATCTATGATCCTTAAGAGAATTGAATTATTCTCTCCCCGTTTATTTTATAATGAGATATTCATGATCTCTTTTTGTAAAGACAATTTGTCTTATAGATCTATGATCTGTGAGAAGAATTATGTTCTTCTTTTTTTATTTTGTGATGAGACCTTTTGTTCTCTTTTGAAAGACCTTGGTCTTTTAGATCTATGATCTTTTAAAGAAGAGAATTCTTCTTTTTAATTATGAGATGATTTCATCTCTCTGTTCATCATCATTCTTTTTACCTTGAAGAAAAATCTTCTTTCTGAGATCTCAAAGCTTATGGGGGAGTTCCTCTATATGCTTCTCTCTTTTTTTTTAATGTCCTGAGACTTGAAGTCTAGGGGCCTTTTTATAGGGCAAGCTAATTTGTTCAATCAGTTAAGGAGATCTTTTCTCCAATTGATTTGGGGAATTTCCCATCGTTGGATCTTTGATCCAAGGGCTTCTGATTTACAGAAGGCAACCTTCTTGTTATTAACAATATTGGGAAATCTTTTCAAACAGAATTCTGTATTTTGGTGATTTTTAATCACTCTTGGATCATTGATCCAACGGTGCTTTGATTTACAGAGCACAATTTTGTTATTTGGAAAGATTTTGAGAAATCATTCCTTAACAGAATTTAATTCTAATTAATTAATGATTTATTATTATTATTAGATCTTTGATCTGGCGGTGGGGCACTTTTAGTTCCAGCGCTTGCGCTAGCGCACACGTGCTTTGCACGTGTGTGCTGCTCAGAGCGCAGCGCACTTGGCGCTAGCTCACACGTGCTTTGCACATGGTGCGCTGCCTAGGGTGCAGCGCACTGGGCACTGGATCTAAAGCGTTGCTTCATTTTAAAATTTGAATTTTGAACAGAGCTTTACTCTGATTGGGTGAAAAAAATGCCCCCCCACCGTTGCGCTCACGTGGCCGACACGTGAGTGCAGCGGTGGCAGAATTTCTGCCGTTGGATCAACTCAGAAGTTGAAACAGCTATTCATGCCTATAAATAGGACCTTTGGCCCTTGGGATGATTCCTGTTCATCTTCCTTCTTGTTTTCTGAGAATTTTTATTCTTCCATAGAGCATAGCTATTATTTTTAAGGACTTTCAAGAGTCAGAACTCTGCTAAAATTTAGGTAAAGAGTAAATCTTTTAAAGGACCTTTTAATAATCTAGGGTTTCACCCACTAATAGAGCCTTGCTCTTCATAGATCTTTGATCTAAAGAAAGCCCTTTTAGGGTTTCATTAACAGAGCTTTGCTCTCTTGGATCTTAGATCTTAAGAGATCCTTTTTAGGGTTTTTTTTAACAGAGCTTTGTTCTCTCAAATCATGTTGATTTGTTAATCTTTGATGAAGAACTCTTAAGAGTTTTATTCATGGATTTCAAATTCATTAAAAGCTTTGCTTTTATGGTTCCTGATGAGTTACTTCATCTTCTTCGCAGAGCATGGCTCTTAGCATTCTCGGGGAATTTCTTTAAATTCCCCTCAAAATTGACTTTGACAGGTGTCACTCCTGTCTGCAGAGCATTGCTCTCGAGGAGTTTAACTCCTTGACCCGAGGGGTCGCTCATTAAATGAGATTCCTTTTTTAGGATTTCTCGCAAATTCGAATTTGTTAGGTGTCATAATTAGAATTTGTTTTCTCCATGGGGATATCAAGAGTTGTTTAAATCCCTGTGCCTTTTTTTAATAAGAATTTTCTTAATCAGTCTGTCCGCTAACTCTTGCTGATTTTCTTTTTCAGACTTTATGGACGCTCATATGTATGACCTTGATGAGATTATCTCTTTTGGCGACATTCGCGTACTCGGTCGTTCTCAAAACCGAGAATTCACAAATGCCCAGTGTGCCGAAATCATGGGTCACTTTGACGCATACAATGGTCGACTGCTTCCTCGACGTTCTTCTCTCTTGAAGCTTATTGTGGGAGCGATCTGGGGAGCACTTCCTCTATTCTGTGCCGGCATGCCTCTTAAGGCATTGGATGATGCCGAAGACAAGGTGCACTCGGTTATCTGATGGGCCTAATCTCAAAGAAAAGGCGAGACAATCTTGTTGATCTTCTGCATCAGGCTTTTAACAGGCGGCAATACTCGTTGCCTATCGAAGGGTGGAGGACATCAGTGAGGACCTCGACGCTTGTGATCGCGAGAGGAAGCATACAAGGTTGGTTCGAAAGGCCTGGAACATTTTAGATGGCCTTACTTTTAAATTTCTCAATCCATGCCCTGGATTTGATGTTGTGCCTTTGTAAACATTCCAATTATGTTTTTATTTGCCGTTTTCCTCAATGTAGGCATTTTCTAAAGTATGAATAGCAAGCCTTTTCATTTCTATGTTTTTATTTCATACATCAAACTTTTTTGCACAGGCATGAATGGGTATGCCTTGAACGCTTAACTGAATGTGAATAAAATGTTCTCCTCACTGTCGCTTTCTTCTCTTTTCTTTGTTTCCGGCAAGTTACTTTAGTAAGCGTAGTCTGTAAATGATAGAGAGCATCCCATCTGGAATTCTTCATGAGGTAGTGATGGGTTAGGAAGCAGGTTCAGATCTGCTGCATAAGGCTTTTCAACTTTATGAGCCGTGAGGGTCTCATAAAGATTTTTCTGCCTACGAGTCTTGAGGATCTCTTAGGTGTATTTTCTCCTTAGGAATCATGAGGATTCCTAAGTGTGTTTTCTCTTGGGAGTCGTAAGGATCTCACAAAAGAGTTTTCTTCCTTACGAGTCGAGAGGACCCGTAAGTGATTAATGAAGTAGACATTATCCGTATTTCACGGAGTCAAAAGTATCTCTGGGCTTTCCCACGGGGTCAAGGTTGACTTTTGCCATGTTCCACGGGGTCATTGGATGACGTATTTCTGAGACAGGGTCATTTGTTGACGTTTTTCCGCGATGGGGTCATTTGGATGACGTATTTCCGCGACGGGGTCATTTGGATGTCGTATTTCCGCGACGGGGTCATTTGGATGACGTATTTCCGCGACGGGGTCATTTGGATGACGTATTTCCGAGACGGGGTCATTTGGATGAGGTATTTCCGAGACGGGATCATTTGGATGACGTATTTTCATGACGGGGTCATGTGGATGACGTATTTCCACGACGGGGTCATGTGGATGGCATATTTCCGCGACGGGGTCATTTAGATGACGTATTTCCGAGACGGGGTCATTTGGATGACGTATTTCCGCGACGGGGTCATTTGGATGACGTACTTCCGCGACGGGGTCATGTGGATGACGTATTTCCGCGACGGGGTCATGTAGACGAGACGGGGTCATTTGGATGACGCTTTTCCACGACGGGGTCATTGGGATGACGTATTTCCGCGACGGGGTCATGTGGATAATGTATATCCGCGACAGGGTCATATGGATGACGTATTTCCGCGACGGGGTCATGTAGATGACGTATTTCCGCGACGGGTTCATTTGGATGACGCATTTCCGTGACGGGGTCATTTGGATGATGTATTTCCGCGACGGGGTCATGTGGATGATGTATTTCCATGACGGGGTCTTGTGGATGACGTATTTCCTCGACGGGGCCATGTGGATGACGTTGCGTCTGTTGTAATGAGACGAATATCGAAGTGGTCTCTAGGTTGTCTGTGAACCGTTGAGATTCGGAGTAGGGAATATGCTATGGCTCCAAGGTTGATTGTAGCGTTTGAATCCCGCTGGAATGAGGAAGAACGCTGTTGATGAACTCTAGGTCGTTTCCGAACCATCGAGATTTGGAGTAGGGACTTTGCCATGGCTCCGAGGTTGATTGTAGCGTCTGAATCCTGCTGGAATAAGGAAGAACGCTGTTGATGATCTCTAGGTTGTCCGTGAACCATCGAGATTTGGAGTTGGGACTTTGCCATGGCTCCAAGGTTCATTGTAGCATCTGAATCCTGCTGGAATGAGGAAGAACGCTGTTGATGATCTCTAGGCTGTCCGTGAACCGTCGAGATTTAGCTTCATTTTCCGATGGAGCCTGGGGGGAAAGTGTGGTTCCTGTAAGTCCACGTTACCTCTCCCGGTACTTATGGGCTTGCGGAAATGATGAAAAACGATTTTTGAAGAGGTGGTAACATGGACTCAAAATACGGATCTTTGTTAAACAACTACCTAACAACCTAACTAGGAGTTTTGCCTACTCGGTTAGGGGGCTATACCTTTTTTTAACTCCTTCGTCTTCAACTCTTTGCGGTGTACGGACCGGCCTCACCTCATCGTCTCCTTGCGCCGAAGATGGATCCACCTGAAAGCTTCTACCTTTGGATTCTTCTTCGAACTTGAAGAAACTAGAACACTTGGTTTGCTAAACCTTGTGAACTAGGATGAGTAGAAAAGTGATATGGGTTTTCTTTTATCTCTAAGGCAATGTTTCTCAACTCATGAGAGGGTGTTGCCTTGATCTAGAGAGAGAGCAAGAGGAAGAGCAAGAGGGAGAGCTCAAGCAAGAGAGAGAAATGAAATGAGAGAATGAGAATGTCTTTTGCCATCCAAGCTCTCATAATCCAAAACCATCATAACAAATAATAGTAATCAAGTATTATGTGATGGTTCAAGTCAAAATGGCTATATCCTTTCATGCACTCATTTTGCAAAAAGAAACAAGCAAGCAAAAGTCTTTGCCATGAAATGATAGCCATTGTCATGATGATGGTCAACTAGTCCAACCTAATCAACCGGTCAACAAAGTCAACAAGTCAACAAAGTCAACCCCTCAACAACCATGTCACTATAATACTTAATTAATATTATTGTTAATCATATTTCTTATTCTCATTAGGGTTTAGCAAAAAGTCAATAGTCAACATTCAACAGTCAACAACCCCAATGAGAATCCTCTGCCTCTGTCTCTCTGTCAACTGTGCATACACACCCGCATCCGCGTTCCGAGGAACACGAATACAAACGAGATAAAACCAATCCCAAAACGTACACTAGGATCTGGCTTAAACTAAAGCCCGCTAGTATTAACTGTCCGGACACTAAACGTGCACAAGTGCACGGATGTGACCGGCCCCTGTCGCAAAACCATGCGACCTGTCGCAAAACCATGCGACCTCTACTCTTTTTCCTAAAAGTGAATAGCTTTCTGTGTGGGACACTAAAGACTCGACACTACGCTGGCAGTGGGTTTAACAACAGACCGCAAGCGGCACTAGCTGTGCGTAACGGTCCCCAGGTAGATGCCGACAAGAAGACGGACGAGGTGAAACCCATCTGAACTCTTACTGAGTCTGAATGTGACAATCTCCATACAGTCCGGTCTGTTCGTCTGATAACATCACATGGCGGCCCTAGGGGGCGTAAACATCAGTCCCCTAATAGCGGTACAAGTCATGTCGGAGTGTAGCCAAGAACACCCTGAGATAACACTGGAAACCTACCAGTATATCTCGCATGCCCTGGCCAGGGACTACTTGTGTAATGGCTTTCCCAGACACAGCACGATGTCAACCCCCAATACCGGGAGAGACGAATCCTGTCCAACCGTCACTGCCTCCATGTGCTTCGGGACTGCACCCAACTACTACCTGTTTGCATGACTCCTTTGAGCCGTGGTAGGGGAGTAATCTAAGTACAGTGGGAACACACTCGAGGCGAAGTGACAGTGTGAAGTCAGCGGACTAAGCTGTACTCATGTCACCTGGAAACTGACAACTGACGATAGGTATAGTACCAACCAACAGTTCCCAACGAGTCCTGTCCAACGTACTCGTAACCTAACGAGCACCCGCATACTATCTCAAGTACGACGTACTGACGGCTGTGGGACAGACCGTCTCCCACACTGGGATGAGAAGCGCACACGCTAGTCTACTCCAGAGTATCGATGCCCTGTCTCGATAGTCCTACGACTAGGGACCTGCATAAGGATGTGCTTGTGGATTACCCAGCCCCCACTAGTGTGACTGCCATCACAACGCTGGTAATCAAGCAAAGATCCTAAGGGCACCACTAATGTGTATAGGTGATATACTAAAATAAACACATGTACACATTGAAGCAGAAACAAACCAAGTAGCATACTACTATATTGAGCAATATTGTCAATACAAGGTGAATATTCCAAGCTTCCATTAAGTAATATACAAACTAGTATGATACAATAACGGCCTCTAGGGCATATACACTAACAATCTCCCACTTGCACTAAGGTCATGTACTGGCGTATCGAAGGCCTATCATCTCGAACAGCCGCTCGAACTGAGTCTGGGGTAAGGCCTTTGTGAGTGGATCAACAGTGTTATCTTTCATAGAAACTCTCCGAACCTCGATCTCCTGATGACCCACGATCTCACTGATCAGGTGATACCGCCTCAAGATGTGTCTGGACTTCTGATGGGACCTGGGTTCATTCGCTAAAGCTATAGCCCCGTTGTTGTCGCAATACAGCGGTATTGGATCAACAATGGACGGAACCACCTAAAGTTCCGTTAGGAACTTCCTTATCCAGACGGCTTCTTTTGCGGCATCTGCAGCGGCGATATATTCCGCTTCCATCATCGAGTCAGCAACGGTTTCCTGTTTGGAACTCTTCCAACACACCGCCCCTCCATTGAGGGTAAAGACATAACCCGACATGGACTTGGAATCATCCTTGTCACTCTGGAAGATGGAGTCTGCAAAGGCCTCGATCTGGAGGTCTTTTCCGCCATACACCAAGAACATCTCCTTAGTCCTTCTCAGGTACTTGAGAATGTTCTTTACCGCTATCCAGTGTTTCTCCCTAGGGTTTGACTGATACCGGCTTACCACACTCAGTGCATAAGCTACATCTGGTCTGGTACACAACATCGCATACATTATAGAGCCTACCGCAGAAGCGTAGGGTATAATAGATATGCGATCCCTTTCCAAATCAGTCTTGGGAGACATCTCTTTGGAGAGGGTGATCCCGTGACAAGCCGGTAGATTACCGCGCTTGGAATCTTCCATACTGAATCTTTTCAGTATGGTGTCGATGTACCTGGACTGTGAGAGTCCCAGTATCCTCTTGGATCTGTCACGATAGATCCGGATCCCCAGAATGTATGAGGCATCACCCAGGTCTTTCATGGAGAACCTGTGTGACAAGAACCCTTTGACAGATTGTAGCATAGGAATGTCATTTCCTATCAAGAGAATGTCATCCACGTATAAAATGAGGAATACTACAGTTCTCGCTACAAATCTACTATAGATGCATGGTTCATCTGGATTTTTGATAAAGCCAAATTCTTTGACCGTCTTATCAAAACAGATGTTCCAACTCCACGATGCCTGCTTTAGTCCATAGATGGACTTAAGCAACTTGCACACCTTTCCGCTGCTCCCACTCTGAATGAAACCCTCTGGCTGGTCCATATAAACACACTCCTCTAAATTTCCATTCAGAAAAGCGGTCTTTACGTCTATCTGCCAAATCTCATAATTGTGGAAGGCAGCAATGGCAAGAAAGATCCGAATGGATTCAGCATAGCTACTAGAGAAAAGGTCTCGTCATAGTCCAAACCAGGTCTTTGATGAAAACCCTATGCAACCAGTCTAGCTTTATAGGTCTCAACCTGTCCATCTACACCAATCTTCCTTTTGAAGATCCACTTGCATCCTACGGGTTTTACCCCATCTGGAGCAACGTCCAACATCCATACTTTGTTGGTGTAGATGGACTCCATTTCGGTCTGCATTGCATCCAGCCATTTTACCGAGTCAACGCTCTGAATGGCCTGCTGGAAGCTAGTCGGCTCATAATAATCAATGATGCAATCCTCTCTATCCCCGTCTATGAGAAAACCGTAGTATCCTCTCTATCCCCGTCTATGAGAAAACCGTAGGAATGTCATGTTCTTTTGAACCCTCTGGTTCTACTAAGCTTTCAGTAATAATCTGTGGTTCTGGAATTTCTTCTAGTTCTATTTCGCTCCCACTTGTTTCCTTTTCTAAGAACTGGTGTTCCAGAAAATGGGCATTACGAGAAACAAAGATCTTTTATTCCTCTGTGTAATAGAAGAGATACCCCCTGGAGTTCTTTGGGTATCCCACAAACTTGCACAGTACTGAGCGTGCCTCGAGTTTGTCCGCATGCTGCTTTTTGACAAAAGCCGGACATCCCCAGATCTTCAGATATTGAAGATAGGGTTTCTTCCCACTCCATATCTCATATGGTGTGGTAGGCACAGTCTTAGTTGGAACTCGGTTCAAAAGGTATGCAGCTGATTCTAGTGCATATCCCCAGAATGATCGCGGTAACTCAGTGTTACTCATCATGGAACGTACCATATCCAATAGGGTCCGGTTCCGTCTCTCCGATACACTGTTATGTTGCGGAGTGTATGGAGGAGTAAGCTGAGAGAGAATTCCATTCTCTTTTAAGTAATCCAGGAACTCGGCACTTAAGTATTCACCACCTCGATCAGATCTCAGTGTCTTAATACTTTTTCCTGTTTGTTTTTCTACTTCATTCTTATATTTCTGGAATTTTCCAAAGGCTTCGGATTTATGTTTCATTAAGAAAACATATCCGTACCTTGAAAAGTCATCCGTAAAAGTAATGAAGTAAGAATAATCGCTTCATGCATGCGTAGACATTAGACCGCACATGTCGCTGTGTACGAGTCCCAAGAGCTCGCTCGCACTTACTCCGTGTCCTGTGAACGGAGTCTTTGTCATCTTTCCTTTGAGACAGGATTGACAAGTGGCATACGATTGATATTCGAACGGATCCAAATATCCTTCTGTATGTAACTTCGTCAACCTTCTCTCATTGATGTGACCCAGTCTACAATGCCATAAGAAAGTCTGATTTATTTCCGGAGACTTTCTTTTGTGTGTATTCTGGACATTGAAAATCTGTGGTTGGTTTAATATGTATATACCATTGCTTAATGTACCTGACCCAATCAAAACTTGATTAAGGTGAATGTTTACAACATTTCTTACAAATGCAAATTCGTAACCTTCTTTAGATAATAAAGATACAGAAATGATATTACAAGTTGCATTGGGTACAAAATAGCAATTACGCAAAACCAAAACGTGTCCATCTGACAACCCCAGGTGATAGTACCCTACGGACTCAGCATCCATGCTAGCTCCGTTTGCAACTCTGAGGGTCATATCACCTGCCTTCAAAACCCTACGCTTTCTCAACGCCTGCAAAGAATTACAGATATGAGATCCTGATCCGGTATCCAATACCAAGGAAGTAGAGTTTATTGATAGACAGTTTTCAATAACATACACACCTGAAGCTGAAGCCGCAACTTGCTTCAGATCCTGTGTTCTGGCCTTCCAAGCCCTGCAATCCTTTTTCCAGTGTCCACTCTTGTGACAGTAAAAGTATTCTTTCTTTCCCACAAGCTTTCCCGCTATCTTTGTTGCTTTTGCTTTTCACTTCGTATCCACTTTACTAACACCGCCCCTTAGTTTGGCGGGGGTTTTCATCTTCTTTCCCTTGGCTTTCGCCTTGGACCTAAAAGAGGAAGATCCTCCTACAAACAAAGTGGATGTTTTCCTACCTTTCTGTAGGGTGCCCTCTGCACTCCTCAGCATGTTGAGGAGCTCTGAAAGTTCAACTTCCTTTTCTTCCAAGTTGAAATTCAGGATGAACTGGGCATAAGTGGAAGGAAGGGACTGAAGAATCAAGTCTGTATAGAGCTCATTCTCCAACGTAGTCCCAAGGTCCGCGAGCTCCTCAATGAAGCCAATCATCTTAAGCACGTGTTCCGCTACCGATGATCCGACGGCCAACCTTGCCGAAAACAGCTTTTTCGACACTTCGTATCTGGCGATACGAGATTGCTCTCCATACAGTTCTTTTGTATGGAGAAATATGGATTCAAGGTTTATATTCTCGTACCTCCTCTGACATTGTCCATAGAGGCAAGCACGAGGCACTTGGCCTTCTCGCAATCGATTTCCCAGGTCTTATGGATTTCCTTATCCGTGACGCTGGTTTTAGGACCTGGGACAGGGGGAGCTTTGGTGGTAAGGAGATACCCCAACTTGTCATAAGTGATTGCCATTTTGACATTCCTGAGCCAATCTTTGTAGTTTGGCCCTGTCAGTAAGTTTTTATCTAGAAGTAACTTAAGTCCGGTCATGATGTTTGGTCGCTGCAATTAGGAGAGAGCGAAGAAACACTTTAGCATGATGCTCTTGCAGGTTTAGAGTGGTTTTTAATTTGTCTAAACAGGATGGCTCCCACTGTCTCTCGAATCCATCCTCAAACCAAAAAGGAAGAATTAGTCACGATCAATCCACCGTACAATACTTGCTTAACCGTTCGGCCTGGCTGGTGTCGGTACTTCGAGGGAGGTTTTCCAACGCTTTCGTGAAGTTTCTTAATTAAATAACCTCTTTTCCCTGTGGGCGTAGCCCCGCTAACACCTTTCTAGACACCTACTTGGTTTATATCATTGATCGTTAAGTGAGAAATTTCCCGAGGAGTAGCATATAGTCACAGTTGGATCGGGATCCAAATATCATCGCGTGACAAAACTGAAGGAATCCTGCCAAAATCATCACACTCCAAATGGTATGCAGTGCTAGCAAGTTTCAGTTCTTTTGAAACTCCCCATGTGGATTTTTGCCCCATGCTCTTATGACCTTGGCGTGAGGTCAAAATGTTATAAGTCACATGTCAAGTTCTTCCCATCATTATCCAGGTTAATTTGAACCCACCCGTACGTACCCTTGACGTAGGCCAAAATGGCAGTACGACTGTCTCAAACCAACGCATTCTATTTATGCAACAGATAAATATCCGGCAGCTACCAATCACTATGCCTTGGCGTGAGGTCAAAATACATAGCTTGAATACTACCGAATAATTAACTGAAATGATGGAGGGCTACAGATGGTTTTGGCAAAACCGTGAACGTAGTGAACTTGATATAATCGATGGAACGAGATAGCTTTTAAAAGGAGTGGCTTAAGCTCCGCGTTTAAAAGTTCTTTTTGAAAAGAAACCGAGTGGTTTTGAAAGTGTTCCAACGACTTTTACTTGGTTTATTTTTCTTGCATTAATTTTAATGCGTCCCATCATTTAATCCTACCATTGCAGAAAACAACGAAAATATGACGTACGCTTATGCCATCCGCATTCGCCACGGGGCCCCATCATTACCCGTTAGGTTACTTAACTAACGACAGAACGGGGGCTGGACTAGCGCGGATGCAAAACATAAGCAACACCTAAATAATATCATATATAGATATACACATTCGTCACATGCAATGATAGCCATTCCAGATCACAGATGAACACATTGGATATACTAGGAATCCGCAATCCGTACGAGCCTGTAACGAAGAGCGGATTACACGGTCGCGATGAATAGCCAAGACCCCACCCTAGACCCCTACGGATGCGGCAAACTACCCGCCAAGTACCCGAAGCGAAGCAACCTCCCTTAACACCGTGAGTAAGCCACTCGGCACTTCGAGATACCCGGTAGTTTGTGCACCCCACCTTGGGTCTATCCTAGGAGCAAAAACAGTAAAAGAAATTATACAATGACGGCTACAACCCCATCCCGGTTGTGTGGCCATATAAATAATATTACATCAATTACAAATTTACATGAATTGAAGGAAAAAGAAAAACTCTCATCTCACAACCCCCCGGCTATTCATCCGCGACAATCCAATGAATTCATATACACATACCATCAACATCACAGATCACAGATATGTATAACCCCCACTAATCGATGTATAGCGATTAGTGGACGTTCAATACATATAACACATCACAGATATAACCCGTTAGCTTAAGTCTTTTAGAAGTTCGATCAAAATACGGATTTTTAGACCCCAAAAACAAATTTTCCTTTCTGGAAAATCTGGGGAGAAAAATCATATTGTAAAAATCCCAAAACAACCCCAGAACCACACTGCAGGAAATTTATGCCACGGCCGAGTCAACTCGGCCGCGGATCCGCGGCGGAAGCATGCTCCCGCCGCGGTTCCGCGACGCTTTGACCGAGCCAGTGGACCAAATTTCTTGGGTGTCTTTTAAAAAGCCCGAGTCGATTTTTGGTGCAAGATTTATTAATTTTTTAACAGAATACAGAATCCACAGAAACTTGATTTTTCGGGTTCGTTTCGCGACTTTTTCTTCGATCGAACTTCTAGTTACTTTGCTAACATGTTAGATAGTGTTTAACCTGGCTCTGATACCACTGTAAGTCCACGTTACCTCTCCCGGTACTTACGGGCTTGCGGAAAAGATGAAAAACGATTTTTCAAGAGGTGGTAACATGGACTCAAAATACGGATCTTTGTTAAACAACTACCTTACAACCTAACTAGGAGTTTTACCAACTCGGTTAGGGGGCTATACCTTTCTTGAACTCTTTCATCTACAACTCTTTGCGGTGTATGGATCGGCCTCACCTCGTCGTCTCCTTGTGTAGGGTTCCTAGGCACACTAAGGAGGTTCCACAAGGCATCAACCATGCCAAACAAAAATTTTCCGGTGCCGAGAAACCCTAAACTAGATCGTTAACTAGAGATTAGGCGAAAAGTAAAGCTAGAAAACGACTTTGCTACTAAGTGAAAGGGATTACAACCTTTGTAGATCCGGTCCACCACTTCTTTAGCTCCGTGTTGACGTCCCTCCGCTGCGATCATCGAATCCCGGACTCTAGAAATGGTTTCGTCGGAGAAATGATCGGGCTAGGTCATTGACTTCGAGGCCGAAGATGATCTACGCCGGGGAGACTCAAACTCAAGCTATTCCTTCACTCGGTCGAAAACTTTATGAAGAGAACACCCTATACTACATGGCAAGTGGTAGAGGATGAAGAAATAGGAAGTGGGTTCACTTTAGAATTGGATTTCTCACTCTTTTTCTCATGATGCCATTGGAGCTAGCAAGCTTGATGAAGATGAAGAAGAAGAAAGAATGATATCCATTAAAAGAATAATATGAACACTTATCCTTTTAATCATGGCACCATGGTTGAGTTAAGCCCTCATGCTTAACTCATGTAGAGAATTAACCATAGCATAAGGTTAAGGGTTGGGTTAGCTAATATCTTAAGCAAATGACAAAAGAGTTGACTTTGTCAATGTTCATCAAGCTTCATGAAGCTTGATAACTTTGACCAAAGTCACACTCTTTTGTTATATGCTATAGAAAATAGTAAACCCTAATCTAACCTTGATATGGTTCAAGTCTCATACACACAACTTGTTTGTATCATCAAGCATGATACAAACATGTACACTTGCATATATCACATATAAACAATATACACTTTCAAGTGAGAAAATCAATCTTAAGTGAACCAATACTACTTAATGTAAAGTAATATATCAAATATATAATTATACATTAAATCATTAAATCAACACTTGATTTAACGATCCGGTCATATCGCATATAACCGACTAATATCAATAGTAACAACTTATCGAATCAACACTTGATCCGATAACCCGGCTATATCGCATACAACCGATCAATGTCACAAATCGTGAGAATAGAATACAGTATCACATACTGGTATTATTCTCGGTCCCGTACATATCTCATATGCGCTCCTATTTCGTTTCGCTTGAGCCAGGAAACCCCTGTGTAGGACTCTAAAGACTCGTCAATACGCCGGCAGCAGGTGATGATCATATCAAACACCCACAAGCCGCAAGCGGTCTGCTAAACGTAACGGCCACCCGGGTATTGAGCGATCAGAAGATCAACGAGCAAGCCCGCTCACACTCCTGTGAATCCAACCAGTAACACTACCGTACAGTCCGGTCTGTTCGTCTGGTATGTCGCATATCTTGTCTAGGGGTGGTAAACGTCAGACCCCAATAACTCGATAAGTCGTGTCGATATGAGGCTCATAACGGGTTGAGAAACTACTGGTAACACTTACCAGTGAATCCCTAAAGCATCCTTGGCCAAGGACTTCCTGTTATAGCCAATCGAGCACTGCGCAACATCAACTCCCTATACCGGGAGAGACGAAACCCCTCCTATCGCTCATTGCCTCCATGTGATTCGGGACTGTACCCAAAAGCCACCTTTTTGCACACCCTCTTGGACGTGGTATGATGGAAAATCAAAGCACAATGGGAATCACACAAGACTCTGTGACGATCTCGGGTCTACAGACTAAGCTGTACCAGTGTCACCAGAGAACTGCCATCTGACGTAAGGTATAATTCCATCTGGGAGTTCTCGGCGAGTCCGTCCAGTGTACCCAGTCTCTACTGAGCACCCGTATATCATCTCTGATGTCAAACACCAATGGATATGGGATCATCCATCACCCATCTGTATGGGTCGAGAAGGGATACGCTAGTCTACTTTGGTATATCGATGCCCCGTCTCGATACACCCACGACTAGGGACTTTGAAGGATGTACTTATGGACTACCACGTCCCCACTAGTATGATCCGCATCATAGTCCAGGTATTCAAGTACACATCCTAAAGGCTTTACCAACATGTAACAGAGAGACAATCAGTGTACACGTTAAGGTAAAGAGTAACCAGATAGCATACTATCATATCGAGCAAGAAAGTCATCCCTATATATGTCCAAGCATCCACTGCAATATACATCCTATGTATAGTAATGGCCTCTAGGGCATACATATAACTAACAATCTCCCACTTGCACTAGGGCCATCTGATAGCAGTGGTTGTAGTATCTCATACTCAACCATCCCATAAAAGTCTCTCTCTGGGAAAAAGGCCTTTGTGAGTGGATCCGCCGTGTTGTCCTCTGAGTCTACTCTCCTAACCTCGATCCCCTGGAGATCAACCATCTCCACGATCAGGTGATACTGCCTAAGAATACGTCTGGATCACTGATGGGATGGGCGTTCCTCGGCACAAGCCATAACTCCATTGTCACACAATAGGAGGAACGAAGTTCATCTCATGAACTAATATACACCCAGACTTACTCTTTGGTGGCATTTTAAGCAGCGATGTATCTTGACTTTAATCGTCTAGTATGTCTTGGTATCTAGCTTGGAACTCTTCCAACATACCGTCCCTCCACTGAGGGTAAAGACAATGCCTGTGACTGACATTCAGTCGTCCTTATCACCCTGGAACCTTTCCAGTGATTCTCCCCAGGATCCATTGATACCTTCTCACTACAACTAGTGAGTATCCTAACATCCAATTAGATCTATCTCATAGATCCAAAACCCAGGATTTAGTCGGTATCACTTTGATCCTATATGGAGAATCCTTGTGATAAGCGGAGATTGACCGAGCGTAGCATAGGAAACTCCTTCCCTATCAAGAGTATGTCATCCACGTACTCTACGAGGATCACCACCATACTCCCTACTACCTTTTTGTATATACAAGGTTCATCTACCATTTTGATGAAGTCAAACTCTTTGACTACCACATCAAAACAGACGTTCCAACTCCGCGATGCCTGCTTTATCACATAAAACATCTTGCACACGTTTCCGCTGCTCTCACTGTCTACGAAGCCCTCTGACTGTGTACTTATAGACTCTGTCTTCTAAATCATTATTTAGAAAAACAGTCATGACACCCAACCGCCAGATATCGTAGTCGTGGTATGTAGCCGTGGCAAGTAGGATCTGGATGGACTTAAGCATAGGCCTCAGAAAAGGTTTCATCATTAGCCACAACTGGTCTATGATGCAAACCTTTAACGAGTCTAGCTTTGAAAGTCTCAACTTTTCCATGTACACCAAGAAATCTTCTTAAGATATACTTGCTCCTGATGGGGATTTAACCCTTCAGATAAAGCAACCAAAGTCCATACTTTGTTGGTGTATAAGGATTCCATCTCAGATCGCTAAGCATCCAGCCATTCTTACAGAGTCCTACTCCTGATGGCCAGCCCGAAACTAGTTGGGTCATCATCACATGATGCAATCCTTTCTCCCACTGTCATAGAGAAACCGGAGTATCTCTCAGGTGGGTGAGGAATCCTACTAGATCGGCGGAGAGGCTGAGGTTCGTTGGTTGCTATTGAATCCTTTGGTTCTACCAAATCATCAGCTGCAGTTTGTATAGCTGGAACTGTTTCCAGTTCTACCTCATAACCAATAATTTCTTCACAAGAAATTCCCTTTCACAAAGGTGGCATGCTGAGAAATAAAACATTTTTGTTCCTCGGTTAGGTAGAAGATATTCCCTTGCGTATGCTTGGGATATCCAACAAACTTCCACAGATCTGACTTTGCCTCGAGCTTGTCCGGATTTTGCTCTTTTAGACATAGGCCGGACAACCCCAAATCTTAACTGACTTAAGAGATGGGCTCTTCCCTTTCCATATCTCATATGAAGTGATAGGCATCTGATTTGATCGGAACCCTATTCAATAGGTATGCAACTTCATAAGTGCATAACTCCCTAAAAGGAAACATGTAACTTAGTAGTACTCATCATAGAGCACACCTTATCATATAGGGTGTGATTGCTCCGCCCCGATATACCATCGTGCTATGGTGTATACAGAGGAGTAATGCTGAGAGAGAATCTCATTCTCCTTTAGAATCATCCAGGAATTCCGTGCTTAAGTATTCTCCTCCTTGATCTCATCATTGGACATAATACTTATACCCGTATTTTGGTTCTTTACTTCTAACTTATATTCTATGAATATCTCAAAAGGTTCGGAGTTGTGTTTCAACAGGAACATAGGTCTGAATCTCGAGAGATTATCAAAGAATGTAATGAAGTACAAAGAACCGGTCTTGGCATGTGTAGACAGGGGACCTTCATACATCACCATGTATCAATCCCAAAAGTTCACTAACTCTTTCTCTGTTTCCAATAAACAGAGCTATGGTCATCTTATCTTTGTGACATGACTGGCGAGTTTCACAAGATGTAAATTCAAACTAATTTAAATATGCATTTTTATGTAACTCAAGCTAGTCGGGTCACATTGATATGACGTAGTCTACAATACCTCAAGAAAGATTCGTTCATTTCTGAACTCTTCCTCTTGTGTGTGTTCTGCATACTAAGAACTATGGTTTGATTTAGAACGTCAATGCTTTTAGATAACGTGCCTGAACCGATCAACTCTTGATATAGGAAATGTTCAAAACATTATCCAACAATACAAAATTATATCCTTCTTTATCTAAATAAAGAGACTGATATGATTTTGTATATCAGGTTCGGTATCTAATAACATTTGTTCAGAATCAATGTATTCTAGTAATACAGGGTGACAGTGACCAACAGATCTGGCTGCAACACTTGCACCGTTTTCTGTCTCATGAAACTTATCACCCGTTCTCAGTTCTCTACCTTTCTGTAGCCCTATGTAACAAATTACATATGCGGGATCCTGATCTGGTATCATATACCCAGGACGTAAAGGATACTGAGAAATAGTTCTTTGTAACGAACACACCCGAAGATGATGCATCATATGCACTTTCTTCGTTTGGGCAGCACGGGAAATCTGGTATTCCCCTAATTCCTGCTCTGTCTTATAACAATTATAAGTTGGAGCGGGACCAACGTTCCCCAGCACAGTATAACAAGCGGGTTCGGTCAATATTCCGTATTATTATCTTGATTAAGGCATGATATGGTCGCTACCTGGAGAGAGAGAGAAGAAAACACTCAGCGTGCGCTCTTGCAAGATTAGATTGGTTATTATTTTATCTAATCAGGATGGCTCCCACTGGTTTTATCAAATCTTCCTTCAAACCCTAAAAGGAAAGACTAGCCGGGATTAATTACACGCTACAAGTTCGCCAATCTTTCAGCCAGGCCAGTGTCGGAACTTTGAGGGAGGTCCCCCGTGCTTTCGCACGAACCTAATTAATGTAAACCTCGTTTTCCCAGAGGCGTAACCCCGTTGACACCTTTCTAGACACCTACTTGATCGGCTAATTGTAATGTGTAAAACTCTCCCAGGAGTAACAATTACTCACAGTGGGTATCGGGATCCAACTATCTCATAGATGGTATGCAATCTCATTGCAAATTTCAACACTTGAAATTCCCGATAATATTTTGCCCCAAGCGATCTATGACCTTGACTGAGTCAACAAACCATAGACCGCAAGTAAAGTTCAACCCGTCATTTCTCGATTGAATTAAACCCACCCGCACGACCCTTGACTGAGTCAACAAGGCCGCACGACTACCCTAATCCAATCGCATCATATTCTTTGCAGATAAGCACTAATCAGCTACCGCATACTACGCCTTGACTGAGTCAACAAACGCAGCACGAATACTAACTATTACTTATCTGAAATGACGGAGGGCTACGACAGGTTTTAAAGAAAACCTTTTGCGTAATGAACTTTATATCGTTGTAGAATCAAATGATTTTAAAATGGAGTGTTTTTTAGGCTTTTCTAGTTTTGCTAAAGGGGTCACTCCCGGTGAAGGGATCGTCGGCCCTTTCCTCGTCGAATGAGGTGCGGGATATATCATATATATCACTGTGCAAAACAAAAACTATAGAAGCAATCAAAAGACAAAGCAAGGGTTGTAGCATCTGCCAGTTATTGCTAAAGGAGTCACTCCCGGTGAAGGGATCTCGGTCATTTCCTTATCGAATAAGGTGCAGGATGTTCTACAAGGAACACCGCGATGCAAAGCAAGAACTGTAGCTACCTGTTTTTGAAAATTCGATTCCACAACATCTTAGGTTTATTTTCTTTCATTAATCACATTAATGAAGTCCCATCATTCAAGTTACCTAAACATCACAGAAAAATACGACGTACACTTATGCCATCCGCATTCGCCTCGATGTCCCCTCGTGCACCGTTATGTTAGGTAACTAACGGCAGAGCGGGGCAGGGCTAGCACGGGTGTAAAACATAAGTAACGTCTATATAATATATCATATATACTATATACAGTATTTATCACAGAACATATCAAATGATCACATCACAGATATCGCAACAGAAGAATCAGATGAAATATTGGATATGCTAGGACGTCCGTGTTTTCAATACGAGCCAGTATAAAACACGGATTCCACGGTCGCGATGAATAGCCAAACCCACACCCCAAGACCCCTACGAGAGCGGCAAGCAACCCTACCAATTCTAGAGTTAGGAGACTCGGACTCGACTCCTCGAGTTGGTCTCCCACTGGACTCCAGAACCCGGTTACTTCTGCCCTCCTCCTTGGGTCTATCCTAGTGCGGAAAAGTAAATAATATACAATGGGTGACATCTTCCGCAACATGGAAGTGCCCCAATAAAAGAATATTACATATAAGTTTTTTTATATGAATGAAAATGAAAAACACTCATCTCACATAAAAACCCCCGGCTATTCAAACACGACGATCCAATATAACATATCCAGCAACACATAACATCACATGCCATCAACGTAAGTAAATATGTGCATCCCAATTGTCGTTGACATATAGCAACGAAACCGGCGATATCACATATTACACTTACGGTCACAGAAAAGAAAGTGTAAAACTACAACAGTTGGAATCCGCAACCTGCATAGACATCGCATGCCTAATCAAATGAATTCCTTAGACATCGCATGCCTAACAATTATAAACCCCGCATTTTAGTCTCATTATCGAAAACACTTTTCAATATCAAGTCGGGCAATTCAACAAGATTCCCGACATCCTGATCGAATGCTCGTCGCAAACTTCAGTAGACAGCTGCACCCCCGATGCCTCCGACGAAGTGCACCAAGGCGGAACACCGCTGTCGCGAGCACCCGAACGGATGCTTTTGGCGACGGGGTTCTCCTACAGTCACTTGGTCGGGGCTATCGGGCATGGTTGTCTATTAAGTTTACCCGGCGAGTATCCGCGTACGCTACGTGATTGCGACGGAATTTTGATCACATCAAAATTCCGTGGCAACCGATCAAGTGAGACTAAAGTGCTATGTTCATAACATCCAAATCAATTATCTCATAACTCCTTGTGGATTCCAAATATTGTATCACATTCCAGATAAATAGAAAATGTTAAACTTTCCGATCGAACAGTCAAACACCCAAGTTTTCCCGAATGGTTTTCAACACTTGAAATAAGTTTAAAAACATCCATTTCATGCCACAGTACCAACGGTCCAGCCGCAGAAGGGTCAAGCCAACGCCTCACATGTGGCACGCCGTACTGCCCCAAACCCTAAGGTTCAAAGGGCAGTTCAAGACGGTCACATAATCGAGTTAAGGTTTGTTGTCTTCTACAGGGTCCATCGCGTTACTTGTACTACTTAGAACATTCTTAAACTACGAAAAAATCCAACGCTTAGAAATTTCCCGGCAGGGGAAAAAGTGGGTATTTATATCCGGTCGAACTTTTTAACAGTTTCTAAAATATCCGGAAAAACATAAACGAAGTTAAATTATCCGATCAAATTAACGAGTCCCCAATAAAACCCTAGAAAACTCAACACTTGAGTGGAATTAAAAAATTCCCATAAAAAATTGCCAAGAAAGGACCTAAGAATAAATATATGAAATTTCAGGGACTAAGTCCAAATTTTGGCCGCGGAACCGCCGCCAAACCCATTGTTTCGCCGCGGTTCCGCGGTCAAATTATTGATTTAGAGGACCGTACTTCACAGTAATTCTTAGTTTTTCCTGCTTGTTTTTCTGAGAATTTTTAATTCATAAAAATCCACAGTTTTGAAAAATGTACAGAGAAGGGTTTTGTCGGGGTTTACGGGTTCGATCGGACTTCTAACTTCGTCTACACTTTGGCTAAAGCTCTAGCTAGGCTCTGATACCACTGTAGGGTTCCTAGGCACACTAAGGAGGTTCCACAAGGCATCAACCATGCCAAACAAAAAATTTCCGGTGCCGAGAAACCCTAAACTAGATCGTTAACTAGAGATTAGGCGAAAAGTAAAGCGAGCAAACGACTTTGCTACTAAGTGAAAGGGATTACAACCTTTGTGGATCCGGTCCACCACTTCTTTAGCTCCGTGTTGACGTCCCTCCGCTGCGATCATCGGATCCCGGACTCTAGAAATGGTTTCGTCGGAGAAATGATCGGGCTAGGTCATTGACTTCGAGGCCGAAGATGATCTACGTCGGGGAGACTCAAACTCAAGCTATTCCTTCACTCGGTCGAAAACTTTATGAAGAGAACACCCTATACTACATGGCAAGTGGTAGAAGATGAAGAAATAGGAAGTGGGTTCACTTTAGAATTGGATTTCTCACTCTTTTTCTCATGATGCCATTGGAGCTAGCAAGCTTTTTCAAGCTTGATGAAGATGAAGAAGAAGAAAGAATGATATCCATTAAAAGAATAATATGAACACTTATCCTTTTAATCAAGGCACCATGGTTGAGTTAAGCCCTCATGCTTAACTCATGTAGAGAATTAACCATAGCATAAGGTTAAGGGTTGGGTTAGCTAATATCTTAAGAAAATGACAGAAGAGTTGACTTTGTCAATGTTCATCAAGCTTCATGAAGCTTGATAACTTTGACCAAAGTCACACTCTTTTGTTATATGCTATAGAAAATAGTAAACCCTAATCTAACTTTGATATGGTTCAAGTCTCATACACACAACTTGTTTGTATCATCAAGCATGATACAAACATGTACACTTGCATATATCATATATAAACAATGTACACTTTCAAGTGAGAAAATCAATCTTAAGTGAACCAATACAAGTTAATGTAAAGTAATATATCAAATATATAATTATACATTAAATCATTAAATCAACACTTGATTTAACGATCCGGTCATATCGCATATAACCGACTAATATCAATAGTAACAACTTATCGAATCAACACTTGATCCGATAACCCGGCTATATCGCATACAACCGATCAATGTCACAAATCGTGAGAATAGAATACAGTATCACATACTGGTATTATTCTCGGTCCCGCACATATCTCATATGCGCTCCTATTTCATTTCGCTTGAGCCAGGAAACCCCTGTGTAGGACTCTAAAGACTCGTCAATACGCCGGCAGCAGGTGATGATCATATCAAACACCCACAAGCCGCAAGCGGTCTGCTAAACGTAACGGCCACCCGGGTATTTAGCGATCAGAAGATCAACGAGCAAGCCCGCTCACACTCCTGTGAATCTAACCAGTAACACAGCCGTACAGTCCGGTCTGTTCGTCTGATATATCGCATATCTTGTCTAGGGGTGGTAAACGTCAGACCCCAATAACTCGATAAGTCGTGTCAATATGAGGCTCATAACGGGTCGAGAAACTACTGGTAACACTTACCAGTGAATCCCTAAAGCAGCCTTGGCCAAGGACTTCCTGTTATAGCCAATCGAGCACTGCGCAACATCAACTCCCTATACCGGGAGAGACGAAACCCCTCCTATCGCTCATTGCCTCCATGTGATTCGAGACTGTACCCAAAAGCCACCTTTTTGCATGCCCTCTTGGATGTGTTATGATGGAAATCAAAGCACAGTGGGAATCACACAAGACTCTATGACGATCTCGGGTCTACAGACTAAGCTGTACCAGTGTCACCAGAGAACTGCCATCTGACGTAAGGTATAATACCATCTGGGAGTTCTCGGCGAGTCCGTCCAGTGTACCCATTCTCTACTGAGCACCCGTATATCATCTCTGATGTCAAACACCAATGGATATGGGATCATCCATCGCCCATCTGTATGGGTCGAGAAGGGATACGCCAGTCTACTCTGGTATATCGATGCCCCGTCTCGATACACCCACGACTAGGGACTTTGAAGGATGTACTTATGGACCACCACGTCCCCACAAGTATGATCCGCATCATAGTCCAGGTAGTCAAGTACACATCCTAAGGGCTTTACCAACATGTAACAGAGAGATAATCAGTGTACACGTTAAGGTAAAGAGTAACCAGATAGCATACTATCATATCGAGCAAGAAATTCATCCCTATATATGTCCAAGCATCCACTGCAATATACATCCTATGTATAGTAATGGCCTCTAGGGCATACATATAACTAACACCTTGCACCGAAGATGGATCCACCTGAAAGCTTCTACCTTTGGCTTCTTCTTCGAACATGAAGAAACTAGAACACTTGGTTTGCTAAACCTTGTGAACTAGTATGAGTAGAGAAGTGATATGGGTTTTCTTTTATCTCTAAGGCAATGTTTCTCAACTCATGAGAGGGTGTTGCCTTGAGCTAGAGAGAGAGCAAGAGGAAGAGCAAAAGGGAGAGCTCAAGCAAGAGAGAGAAATGAAATGAGAGAATGAGAAAGACTTTTGCCATCCAAGCTCTCATAATCCAAAACCATCATAACAAATAATAGTAATCAAGTATTATGCGATGGTTCAAGTCAAAATGGCTATATCGTTTCATGCACTCATTTTGCAAAAAGAAACAAGCAAGCAAAAGTCTTTGCCATGAAATGATAGCCATTGTCATGATGATGGTCAACTAGTCCAACCTAGTCAACCGGTCAAAAAAGTCAACAAGTCAACAAAGTCAACCCCTCAACAACCATGTCACTATAATACTTAATTAATATTATTGTTAATCATATTTCTTATTCTCATTAGGATTTAGCAAAAAGTCAATAGTCAACAACCCCAATGAGAATCCTCTGCCTCTGTCTCTCTGTCAACTGTGCATACACACCCGCATCCGCGTTCCGAGGAACACGAATACAAACGAGATAAAACCAATCCCAAAACGTACACTAGGATCTGGCTTAAACCAAAGCCCGCTAGTGTTAACTGTCCGGACACTAAACGTGCACAAGTGCACGGATGTGACCGGACCCTGTCGCAAAACCATGCGACCTGTCGCAAAACCATGCGACCTCTACTCTTTTGCCTAAAGGCGAATAGCTTTCTATGTGGGACTCTAAAGACTCGACACTACGCTGGCAGTGGGTTTAACCACACACCGCAAGCGACACTAGCTGTGCGTAACGGTCCCCAGGTAGATACCGACAAGAAGACGGATGAGGTGAAACCCATATGAACTCCTACTGAGCCTGAATGTGACAATCTCCATATAGTCTGGTCTGTTCGTCTGATAACATCGCATGGCAGGCCTAGGAGGCGGTAAACGTCAGTCCCCTAATAGCGGTACAAGTCGTGTCGGAGTGTAGCCCAGAACACCCTGAGATAACACTGGAAACCTACCACTATATCTCGCTTGCCCTGGCCAGGGACTACTTGTGTAATGGCACTCCTAGACACAGCGCGATGTCACCCCCCAATACCCGGAGAGACGAATCCTGTCTAACCGTCACTGCCTCCAAGTGCTTCGGGACTGCACCCAACTACTACCTATTTGCACGACTCCTTTGAGCCGTGGTAGGGTAGTAATCTAAGTACAGTGGGAACACACTCGAGGCGATGTGACAGTGTCAAGTCAGCGGACTAAGATGTACTCATGTCACCTGGGAACTGACAACTGATGATAGGTATAATACCAACCAACAGTTCCCAACGAGTCCTGTCCAGTGTACTCGTAACCTAACGAGCACCCGTATACTATCTCAAGTACGACGTACTGACAGCTTTGGGATAGATCGTCTCCCACACTGGGATGAAAAGCGCACACGCTAGTCTACTCCGGAGTATCGATGCCCTGTCTCGATAGTCCTACGACTAGGGACCTGCATAAGGATGTGCTTATGGATTACCCAACCCCCACTAGTGTGACTGCCATCACAACGCTGGTAATCAAGCAAAGATCCTAAGGGCTCCACTAATGTGTATAGGTGATATACTAAAATAAATACATGTACACATTGAAGCAGAAACAAACCAAGTAGCATACTAATATATTGAGCAAGATTGTCAATATAAGGTGAATATCCCAAGCTTCCATTAAGTAATATACAAACTAGTATGATACAGTAATGGCCTCTAGGGCATATACACTAACAATCTCCCACTTGCACTAAGGCCATGTACTGGCGTATCGAAGACCTATCATCTCGATCAGCCGCTCAAACTGAGTCTGGGGTAAGGCTTTTGTGAGTGGATCAGCAGTGTTATCTTCCATAGAAACTCTCCGAACCTCGATCTCCTGGCGACCCACGATCTCCCTCATCAGGTGATACCGCCTCAAGATGTGTCTGGACTTCTGATGGGACCTGGGTTCCATCGCTAAAGCTATAGCCCCGTTGTTGTCGCAATAAAGCGGTATTGGATCAATAATGGACGGAGCCACCTGAAGTTACGTTAAGAACTTCCTTATCCAGACGGCTTCTTTTGCAGCATCTGCAGCAGCGATATATTCCGCTTCCATCGTCGAGTCAGCAACGGTTTCCTGTTTGGAACTCTTCCAACACACCGCCCCTCCATTGAGGGTAAAGACATATTCCAACATAGACTTGGAATCATCCTTGTCACTCTGGAAGCTGGAGTCAGCAAAGGCCTCGATCTGGAGGTCTCTTCCGCCATACACCAAGAACATCTCCTTAGTCCTTCTCAGGTAGTTGAGAATGTTCTTTACCGCTCTCCTGTGTTTCTCCCCAGGGTTTGACTGATACCGGCTTACCACACTCAGTGCATAAGCTACATCTGGTCTGGTACACAACATCACAAACATTATAGAGCCTACAGCAGAAGTGTAGGGTATAATAGACATGCGATCCCTTTCCAAATCAGTCTTGGGAGACATCTCTTTGGAGAGGGTGATCCCGTGACAAGCCGGTAGATTACCGCGCTTGGAATCTTCCATACTGAATCTTTTCAGAATAGTGTCGATGTACCTGGACTGTAAGAGTCCCAGTATCCTCTTGGATCTGTCACGATAGATCCGGATCCCCAGAATGTATGAGGCATCACCCAGGTCTTTAATGGAGAACCTGTGTGATAAGAACCCTTTGACAGATTGTAGCATAGGAATGTCATTTCCTATCAAGAGAATGTCATCCACGTATAAAACGAGGAATACTACAGTTCTCGCTACAAATCTACTATAGATGCATGGTTCATCTGGATTTTTGATAAAGCCAATTCTTTGACCGTCTCATCAAAACAAATGTTCCAACTCCACGATGCCTGCTTTAGTCCATTGATGGACTTAAGCAACTTGCACACCTTTCCGCTGCTCCCACTCTGAATGAAACCCTCTGGCTGGTCCATATAAACACACTCCTCTAAATTTCCATTCAGAAAAGCGGTCTTTACGTCCATCTTCCAAATCTCATAATCGTGGAAGGCAGCAATGGCAAGAAGGATCCGAATGGATTTCAGCATAGCTACTAGAGAAAAGGTCTCGTCATAGTCCAAACCAGGTCTTTGACGAAAACCCTTTGCAACCAGTCTAGCTTTATAGGTCTCAACCTGTCCATCTACACCAATCTTCCTTTTGAAGATCCACTTGCATCCTATGGGTTTTACCCCATCTGGAGCAACGTCCAACGTCCATACTTTGTTGGTGTACATGGGCTCTATTTCGCTCTGCATTGCATCCAGCCATTTTACCGAGTCAACGCTTTGAATGGCCTGCTGGAAGCTAGTCGGCTCATCATAATCAATGATGAAATCCTCTCTATCCCCGTCTATGAGAAAACCGTAGTATCCCTCGGACGGATGAGATTGCCTACTACTCCTGCGGAGCGGCGTAGGAATGTCATGTTCTTCTGAACCCTCTAATTCTACTAAACTTTCAGTAATAGTCTGTGGTTCTGGAATTTCTTCCAGTTCTATTTCGCTCCCACTTGTTTCCTTTTCTAAGAACTGGTGTTCCAGAAAATGGGCATTACGAGAAACAATGATCTTTTTCTCCTCTACGTAATAGATGAGATACCCCCTGGAGTTCTTTGGGTATCCCACAAACTTGCACAGTACTGAGCGTGCATCGAGTTTGTCCGCATGCTGCTTTTTGACAAAAGCCGGACATCCCCAGATCTTCAGATATTGAAGATAGGGTTTCTTCCCACTCCATATCTAATATAATTTGGTAGCCACAGTTTTAGTTGGAACTCGGTTCAAAAGGTATGCAGCTGATTCTAGTGCATATCCCCAGAATGATCGCGGTAACTCAGTGTTACTCATCATGGAACGTACCATATCCAGTAGGGTCCGGTTCCCTCTATCCGATACACCGTTATGTTGCGGAGTGTATGGAGGAGTAAGCTGAGAGAGAATTCCATTCTATTTTAAGTAATCCAGGAACTTGGCACTTAAGTATTCGCCACCTCGATCAGATCTCAGTGTCTTGATACTTTTGCCTGTTTGTTTTTCTACTTCATTCTTATATTCCTGGAATTTTCCAAAGGCTTCGTATTTATGTTTCATTAAGAAGACATATCCGTACCTTGAAAAGTCATCCGTAAAAGTAATGAAGTAAGAATAACCGCTTCGTGCATGCGTAGACATTAGACCGCACACGTCGCTGTGTACGAGTCCCAAGAGCTCGCTCGCTCTTACTCCGTGTTCAGTGAACGGAGTCTTTGTCATCTTTCCTTTGAGACAGGATTGACAAGTAGCATACAATTGATATTCGTACGGATCCAAATATCCTTCTGTATGTAACTTCGTCAACCTTCTCTCATTGATGTGACCTAGTCTACAATGCCATAAGAAAGTCTGATTTATTTCCGGAGACTTTCTTTTGTGTGTATTCTGGACATTGAAAATCTGTGGTTGGTTTAATACGTATATACCATTGCTTAATGTACCTGACCCAATCAAAACTTGATTAAGGTGAATGTTTACAACATTTCTTACAAATGCAAATTCATAACCTTCTTTAGATAATAAAGATACATAAATGATATTACAAGTTGCATTGGGTACAAAATAGCAATTACGTAAAACCAAAACGTGTCCATTTGACAACCCAGGTGATAGTCCCCCACGGACTCAGCATCCATGCTAGCTCCGTTTGCAACTCTGAGGGTCATATCACCTGCCTTCAAAACCCTACACTTTCTCAACGCCTGCAAAGAATTACAGATATGAGATCCTGATCCGGTATCCAATACCCAGTAAGTAGAGTTTATTGATAGACAGTTTTCAATAACATACACACCTGAAGCTGAAGCCGCAACTTGCTTCAGATCCAGTGTTCTGGCCTTCCAAGCCCTGCAATCCTTTTTCCAGTATCCACTCTTGTGACAGTAAAAGCATTCTTCCTTTCCCATAAGCTTTCCTGCTATCTTTGTTGCTTTTGCTTTTCCCTTCGTATCCACTTTACTAACACCGCCCCTTAGTTTGGCGGGGGTTTTCTTCTTCTTTCCCTGGGCTTTCGCCTTGGACCTAGAAGAGGAAGATCCTTCTACAAACAAAGTGGATGTTTCCCTACCTTTCTGTAGGGTGCCCGCTGCACACCTCAGCATGTTGAGGAGCTCTGAAAGTTCATCTTCCTTTTCTTGCAAGATGAAATTCAGGATGAACTGGGCGTAAGTGGAAGGAAGGGACTGAAGAATCAAGTCTGTATAGAGCTCATTCTCCAACGTGGTCCCAAGGTCCGTGAGCTCCTCAATGAAGCCAATCATCTTAAGCACGTGTTCCGCTACCGACGATCCGATGGCCAACCTTGCTGAAAACAGCTTTTTCGACACTTCGTATCTGGCGATACGAGATTGCTCTCCATACAGTTCTTTTGTATGGAGAAATATGGATTCAAGGTCCATATTCTCGTGCCTCCTCTGATGTTCATTGTCCATAGAGGCAAGCACGGGGCACTTGGCCTTCGCGCAATCGATTTCCCAGGTCTTATGGATTTCCCTATCCGCGACGCTGGTTTTGGGACCTGGGACAGGGGGAGCTTTGGTGGTAAGGAGATACCCCAACTTGTCATAAGTGATTGCCATTTTGACATTCCTGAGCCAATCTTTGTAGTTTGGCCCTATCAGTATGTTTTTATCTAGAAGTAACTTAAGTCCGGTCATGATGTTTGGTCGCTGCAATTAGGAGAGAGAGAAGAAACACTTTAGCATGATGCTCTTGCAAGTTTAGAGTGGTTTTTAATTTGTCTAAACAGGATGGCTCCCACTGTCTCTCGAATCCCTCCTCAAACCAAAAAGGAAGAATTAGTCAGGATCAATCCACCGTACAATACTTGCTTAACCGTTCGGCCAGGCTGGTGTCGGTACTTCGAGGGAGGTTTTCCAACGCTTTCGTGAAGTTCCTTAATTAAATAACCTCTTTTCCCTGTGGGCGTAGCCCCGCTAACACCTTTCTAGACACCTACTTGGTTTATAGCATTGATCGTTAAGTGAGAAATTTCCCGAGGAGTAGCATATAGTCACAGTAGGATCGGGATCCAAATATCATCGCGTGACAAAACTGAAGGAATCCTACCAAAATCATCACACTCCAAATGGTATGCAGTGCTAGCAAGTTTCAGTTCTTTTGAAACTCCCGATGTGGATTTTTGCCCCATGCTCTTATGACCTTGGCGTGAGGTCAAAATGTCATAAGTCACATGTCAAGTTCTTCCCATCATTATCCAGGTTAATTTGAACCAACCCGTACCTACCCTTGATGTAGGCCAAAATAGCAGTACGACTGTCTCAAACCAAGGAATTCTATCTATGCAACAGATAAATATTCGGCAGCTACCAATCACTATGCCTTGGCGTGAGGCCAAAATACATAGCTTGAATACGACCGAATATTTAACTGAAATGATGGAGGGCTACGGATGGTTTTGGCAAAACCGTGAATGTAGTGAACTTGATATAATCGATGGAACGAGATAGCTTTTAAAAGGAGTGGCTTAAGCTCCGCGTTTAAAAGTTCTTTTTGAAAAGAAACCGAGTGGTTTTGAAAGTGTTCCAACGACTTTTACTTGGTTTATTTTTCTTGCATAAATTTTAATGTGTCCCATCATTTAATCCTACCATTGCAGAAAATAACGAAAATATGACGTACGCTTATGCCATCGGCATTCGCCACGGGGCCCCGTCATTACCCGTTAGGTTACTTAACTAACGACAGAGCGGGGGCTGGACTAGCGCGGATGCAAAACATAAGCAACACCTAAATAATATCATATATAGATATACACATTCGTCACATGCAATGATAGCCATTCCAGATCATAGATGAACACATTGGATATACTAGGAATCCGCAATCCGTACGAGCCTGTAACAAAGAGCGGATTACACGGTCGCGATGAATAGCCATGACCCCACCCTAGACCCCTACGGGTGCGGCAAACTACCGGCCATGTACCCGAAGCGAAGCAACCTCCCTCAACACCGTGAGTAGGCCACTCGGCACTTCGAGATACCCGGTAGTTTATGCACCCTACCTTGGGTCTATCCTAGGAGCAAAATCATTAAAAGAAATTATACAATGACGGCTACAACCCCATCCCGGTTGTGCGGCCATATAAATAATATTACATCAATTACAAATTTACATGAATTGAAAGAAAAAGAAAAACTCTCATCTCACAACCCCCGGCTATTCATCCGCGACAATCCAATGAATTAATATACACATACCATCAACATCACAGATCACAGATATGTATAACCCCCACTAATCGACGTATAGCGATTAGCGGACGTTCAATACATATAACACATCACAAATATAACCCGTTAGCTTAAGTCTTTTAGAAGTTCGATCAAAATACTGATTTTTGACCCCAAAAACAAATTTTCCTTTCTGGAAAATCTGGGCAGGAAAATCATATTGTAAAAATCCCAAAACAACCCCAGAACCACACTGCAGGAAATTTGTGCCACGGCCGAGTCAACTCGGCCGCGGATCCGCGGCGTGAGAGCGGATCCGCGGCGGGAGCATGCTCCCTCCGCGGTTCCGCGACGCTTTGACCGAGCCAGTGGACCAAATTTCTTGGGTGTCTTTTAAAAAGCCTGAGTCGATTTTTGTGCAAGATTTATTAATTTTTTAACAGAATTCAGAATCGACAGAAACTTGATTTTTCGGATTCGTTTCGCGACTTTTTCTTCGATCGAACTTCTAGTTACTTTGCTAACATGTTAGATAGTGTTTAACCTGGCTCTGATACCACTGTAAGTCCACGTTACCTCTCCCGGTACTTACGTGCTTGCGGAAATGATGAAAAACAATTTTTCAAGAGGTGGTAACATGGACTCAAAATACGGATATTTGTTAAACAACTACCTAACAACCTAACTAGGAGTTTTACCAACTCGGTTAGGGGGCTATACTTTTCTTGAACTCCGTCGTCTTCAACTCTTTGCGGTGTACGGATCGGCCTCACCTCGTCGTCTCCTTGTGCCGAAGATGGATCCACCTGAAAGCTTCTACCTTTGGCTTCTTCTTCGAACTTGAAGAAACTAGAACACTTGGTTTGCTAAACCTTATGAACTAGGATGAGTAGTGAAGTGATATGGGTATTCTTTTATCTCTAAGGCAATGTTTCTCAACTCATGAGAGGGTGTTGCCTTGAGCTAGAGAGAGAGAGCAAGAGGAAGAGCAAGAGGGAGAGCTCAAGCAAGAGAGAGAAATGAAATGAGAGAATGAGAAAGTCTTTTGCCATCCAAGCTCTCATAATCTAATACCATCATAACAAATAATAGTAATCAAGTATTATGTGATGGTTCAAGTCAAAATGGCTATATCATTTCATGCACTCATTTTGCAAAAAGAAACAAGCAAGCAAATGTCTTTGCCATGAAATGATAGCCATTGTCATGATGATGGTCAACTAGTCCAACCTAGTCAACCGGTCAACAAAGTCAACAAGTCAACAAAGTCAACCCCTCAACAACCATGTCACTATAATACTTAATTAATATTATTGTTAATCATATTTCTTATTCTCATTAGGGTTGAGCAAAAAGTCAATAGTCAACAGTCAACAGTCAACAACCCCAATGAGAACCTCTGCCTCTGTCTCTCTGTCAACTGTGCATACACACCCGCATCCACATTCCTAGGAATACGAATACAAACGAGATAAAACCAATCCCAAAATGTACACTAGGATCTGGCTTAAACCAAAGCCCGCTAGTGTTAACTGTCCGGACACTAAACGTGCACAAGTGCACGGATGTGACCGGCCCCTGTCGCAAAACAATGCGACCTGTCGCAAACCATGCGACCTGTCGCAAACCATGCGACCTCTACTCTTTTGCCTAAAGGCGAATAGCTTTCTATGTGGGACTCTAAAGACTCGACACTACGCTGGCAGTGGGTTTAACCACAGACCGCTAGCGGCACTAGCTATGCGTAACGGTCCCCAGGTAGATGCCGACAAGAAGACGGACGAGGTGAAACCCATCTGAACTCCTACTGAGCCTGAATGTGACAATCTCCATACAGTCCGGTCTGTTCGTCAGATAACATCGCATGGCGGGCCTAGGGGGCGGTAAACATCAGTCCCCTAATAGCGGTACAAGTCGTGTCGGAGTGTAGCCCAGAACAACCTGAGATAACACTGGAAACCTACCAGTATATCTCGCTTGCCCTGGCCAGGGACTACTTGTGTAATGGCTCTCTTAGACACAGCGCGATGTCAACCCCCAATACCGGGAGAGACGAATCCTGTCTAACCGTCACTGCCTCCAAGTGCTTCGGGACTGCACCCAACTACTACCTGTTTGCACGACTCCTTTGAGCCTTGGTAGGGTAGTAATCTAAGTACAGTGGGAACACACTCGAGGCGAAGTGACAGTGTCAAGTCAGCGGAATAAGCTGTACTCATGTCACCTGGGAACTGACAACTGACGATAGGTATAGTACCAACAAACAGTTCCCAACGAGTCCTGTCCAGTGTACTCGTAACCTAACGAGCACCCACATACTATCTCAAGTACGACGTACTGACGGCTATGGGGTAGACCGTCTCCCACACTAGAATGAGAAGCGCACACGCTAGTCTACTCCGGAGTATCGATGCCCTGTCTCGATAGTCTTACGACTAGGGACCTGCATAAGGATGTGCTTGTGGATTACCCAGCCCCCACTAGTGTGACTGCCATCACAAAGTTGGTTATCAAGCAAAGATCCTAAGGGCTCCACTAATGTGTATAGGTGATATAATAAAATAAACACATGTACACATTGAAGCCGAAACAAACCAAGTAGCATACTACTATATTGAGCAAGATTGTCAATACAAGGTGAATATCCTAAGCTTCCATTAAGTAATATACAAACTAGTATGATACAGTAATGGCCTCTATGGCATATACATTAACAATTCCCTCTTTGTTTGTGCCCCTGGATTGTATACAGGGATCGATGTGATCTAACCTGTAGGGCAAAAAATTTCATTTTATATATTTTTCTTTCCGCGATGCTCTATCATTTCAGCTTCTATATCGCGAAAGTTGCGATTGCCCAATCATTTCGGCTATTTTTCGCGGTGCCCAATCATTTCAGCTATTTTTGTTGCATACATTTTTACTTGCTGATTTTGTTGCAAGTTGCCCCATCATTTCGTCTATTTCATATGCATTTGTGGTTCGCTGACTTTTCGCCGCGAGTTTGGGATTTGATACCGATTTAGGCATCAGTATCGCAACAACTGGGATATTGCCAGGAGCGAATCATCATTTTCCCTTGTTGATGTCGAACAATGGTGGCATAGCGAACAGGGTTAGGATCCTGTCGACTAAGGCTTTTAACTTTACGAGCCGTAAGGGTCTCATAAAGGTATTTCTCCCTGCAAGTCATGAGGATCTCGTAGGTGCGTTTTCTCCTTAAGAATTGTGAGGAGTCTTAAGTGTATGGTCCCTTATAAGTCGTAAGGATCTTACAAGAGTGGTTTCTTCCTTATAAGACGAGAGGACTTACAAGTGTCTTTTGCCATATGAGCATATCCCCAGTCTCTGGTGGGACTTTGTTAGGGAAATGTTTATTCGCGCCCAGGGATTGTATACAAGGGTCGACATAGAAACGCTTGTAAGGCAATATCGGAAATTGTGATGGCTTAAGAACAGGTTTAAATCCTTGCACCTTAAGGCTTTTGAATCCTATGAGCTGTGAGGGTCTCAAAGGAGGGTTCTCCTTACGAGTCGTGAGGATCTTGCAAGTGTAATTTCTCCTTAGGAATCGTGGGGATCCCTAAGTGTGTTTCTTCCTTGTGAGTCGTAAGGATCTCACGCAGGTGGTTTCTCCTTACAGGGTCGAGAGGACCTTGCAAGTTTCTTTTAACGAGCTTGCGCCCTTTTAGGTTTTCACAAAACACGCTGGTAGCCCTGCTGTTTTTACTCATGGAGCCCTTTCGGGTTTTCATCCGTGCCCATTTTTCTTATGGACATACCTTTTTCTTTTTTTTCATTTTTTTTCATTTTTCTTTTTTTTTGTCAGCCTTGGGATGCTGTGGTCCGTATTAGTTTATCGACGTCTCGGTCAATAGCCAGTTTTAGGACATAGTGGTCCATCGTTAGTTTAAGGACGTTTCGATCCGAAAGACGGCTACTACTTACAGAGTTTGGGCTTAGGAAGATAGCGAGCGGATATAGGCGTCGTCATCTATCGTTGACCTAGGCTGTAACTCGTTAAGCGTAGTATTTTTTCAGGAAGCGGCCATTTATTGGCCTGAAAGGTCTTTCACCAAGCATGTCCCTGAGTAGATAGGCTCCACCTTGGTAGACCTTGTCTATGATGTACGGGCCTTCATAGTTCGGCTCGAATTTCCCCCGTTTGGCACGATTGGGGATCATAGGTCTTTTGACCACTAGTACGAGTTTGCCTTGGCGGAATGTCCTCAGCCTAGTCAGTCTCTCGTATGAGTGCGTCATCTTCGCTTTATAAGCCTCCAGATTTTGCTGCGCCATGAGCCGGGTTTCATCAAGGGCGTCAAGCTCCTCAGGCCGAAGGTGAGCATTTTCTTCGTCTGTTAGCTCGTAGTGAACCGCCACTAGTAAAGAGGGTAACTCTATCTCGAGGGGGAGTACCGCTTCTGTGCCGAATACCAACGCATTCGGCATTGTATTCGTGGCCGTTTTGAACGTAGTTCGATATGCCCAGAGTGCTTCATGCTGTCTTTCGTGCCAGTCCTTTTTATTTCAAGACACCGTCTTTTTCACGATCTTTGTCAAGGTCTTGTTAAAAGCCTCATCTTGACCGTTAGCTCGGAGATTATAGACCGAAGAGTATCTCCATTCTATGTTATGCTGTTGTGCAAAGCGGCTGATTTTGTGGCTTCTGTAAGCTGGCTCGTTATCGGATATAATCCGTCGCGGGATGCCGAACCGGTAAATGACGTGTGTCTTAAAAAATGGAGGATATTCTCCGTCTTCACTTCTCTTAGTGGTACTTCTTCTGCCCACTTGGAGAAGTAATCGGTTGTTGCCAGTATGAACCGATGTCCACTGGACGATGCTGGTTCAATAGGGCCGATTATGTCAGTTCCCCACATTTCGAATGGCCAGCTAGCCACCATTAGGTGTAGCGGATTTGGATGCTGGTGGATAAAGTCTCCGTGAATCTGGCACGAGTGGCACTATTTCGCGTATTCGAGACAGTCTTGGATCATCGTGAGCCAGTATTAACCCATCCTTTTGATTTTCAGTTTCATCATTGGCCCAGCTTGATTAGATCAGCAAAGTTCGTCGTGAATTTCTTGGACGACCCTCTTTGCCTCTTCAGGTCCCAGGCATCTTAGCCATAAAGAATCAAATGATCTCTTATATAGAGTATCATTGACGAAGGCGAAAGATAGAGCTTGTTTCATTAGCCGATGTCTCGAGGATGCATCTTCACGTGTTCGACGGGATTTGAAGTAGTCTATAAAGACTTCTCTCCAATCCTTAGCCTTTCCCTAGTCTTTTATTTGTAAGGCCGTTTGCTCAGCTTCTCCCTTTTCTTTGGAAGAATCTGGAGATATTTCTGCCGGTGCAAGAATTCGACGTCTTTGTACGACGATCCTCACGTCAACGAGGTTCTCGTCGGCCAATTCTTTAGCGAGCATGGCTAATGCATCTGCTTTGCTATTTTCTGAACGCGGTATGCTTTTCAGAATGTAGGAAGGGATTTGAGTCAGCAGTTGTTGCACTCTCTCGCTGTACCTTACCAACTCTGGTTTGCATGTTTGATAGTCGCCGTTTACTTGGCTAACGACCAGTTGGGAATCTCTGTATATGAGGAGGTTTTCGATTCCCATGTCGACAGCGATCTCAAGACCTGCTATCAAAGCTTCATACTCGGCTTCATTGTTTGTCCTCAGCTCTGTTAAGGAGAAGGCGAAGCGCATTATCTCCCTCTATGGAGTTATGAAGATGAGGCATACCCCAGATTTGATTATGGGGGTGCTCTGTTTGCGCTTCTTCATGGAAGATGCTCCATCGAAGTAGAGTTCCCACTGGGTATCATTTTCTTTTCTCTCCCCGTCGATCGTGTCAAACACGTGCTCGTCTGGCAATTCGTAGTTCAAAGGAGAGTCGGCAGGTATCGTATGTTCAGCGAGGAAGTCGGCGATGGCCTGGCCTTTCACTGCTTTAAGGGATCTTTATGTCATTGAGAATTCCATCAAGAGTAAGGCCCATTTAGCGAGCCGTCCCGTTAATATAGCCTTTGAAATCAAATATTTGAGAGGATCCACCTTCGATATGAGATGGACCTCATGTGCCAACGCATAGTGCCTGGGCTTCATTATCACGAAGATCAACGCCAAGCGGTGCTTTTCAATAGGGGAGTAATTGCTTTCTGCCCCTAGTAGAACTCGACTCAAGTACTAGAGGGCTCTCTCTTTCCCTTGATCGTTCTCTTGTGCCCACAGCGCACCTAAAGAACCTTCGAGGGCAGTTGTATACAGAATGAGGGGTTTTCCCTTGACTGGAGCGGTTAGCACCGGAGGATTCTATAGGTATTGCTTAATTTCGTCCCGTCCGCTTGGCATTTGCGATCCCAGACGAACGGGGTTCCCTTCTTCATCAAGTAACTGTAGGGGCGGCATTTGCCAGAGAGGTTGGCCATGAACCGGCGGATATACGCGAGCTTTCCTTGGAGAGACCGCAGCTGCTTGAGAGTCCTTAGCGAAGGCATTTCCATGATTGCCTTGATCTTCTACGGGTCTATCTCGATGCCTCGGTGTCGGACAACGAATCCCAGGAACTTGCCCGAGGAAACTCCGAACGCGCACTTAAGAGGGTTCATCTTCAAGTTGTATTTCCGAAGGCGCTGAAACACGATCTTCATATGCTTTAAATGTTCCTCGTATGATTTACTTTTCACTACGAGGTCATCAATATAACATTCGACGATTTCATGTATGTGGTCATCGAAAATCTTCGTCATGGCCTTCTGATAGGTGGCACCGGCGTTCTTTAGACTGAAAGGCATCACCTTGTAGCAGAATATGCCCAAGGGAGTCCGGAAAGCAGTATGCTTCTGGTCCTCGCGATGCAACTTTATCTGATTGTATCATGATGAGACGTCCATGAAGGAGAAAACTACTTGAGTGGACGTATTATCTATCATCAGCTCAGTGACCAGTACGAGAAAATCGTCCTTCGGGCAAGCTTTGTTGAGATCCCTGAAGTCTACGCATATGCGCACCGTCCCATTTTTCTTCATCACTGGGACGATGTTGGCAATCCAGTCAGGATACTGAACCTCTTGGATGAAGCCGGAGTCTATTAGCTTCTTGACTTCGGCATTGATTCTCATCTCAAGCTCAAGCCGCATTCTTCTCGGTGCTTGTTTGATCGGCTTGATGTTCGAAGATATCGCCAAATTGTGTACAACAATCTCTGGATCTAATCCGGGCATCTCTGAATAGATCCATTCGAAGCAATCATTGTTCTGCATGAGCACGTCTTTGAGAGTAGCCATTTTTTCCTCAGACAACAGCTCACTGAAGAACGTCGGCCGTTGGTCGTTTGCCGTTCCCAAGTCGATTTTCTTGAGATTATCTGCAGTAGTATTATCTCATCTTCCAACTCTTTTGGCGCTGGTGGAAATTCTTAGATCACCTCGTCATCATCATTTTCGAAGCACCAGGGGAGGTCATCCATATTTTCGGGTTCTTCTTCAGACAGAGTTATCACGTGACAGGTACGAGATCGCTTCCAAGACCGACGTTGATCTGGTTCTACTCTCGCTGCATACGTGGCTTTCGGTTCATGTTTCTGCGGCGGGGTTACCCTCCAACTGCTGGATAGAGCGAACCTGCCTTGCTGATATTGGTCTTCAACCCAGTCTTTGAATGTAAAGCAGTCTTCGAGAGGATGTCCCATCGTTTGATGATAGGAGCAATAGTCTGGGTGAGAGACCTCGCCTGCATGCTCGGGGTACTTGGACTCTGGGAGGGTAATCATCTAATGTTTTATGGCAAGATCAAGTATTTTCCTTGTCTTGTCTTGGGAAAAAGAATATGCTTGACCCATCTTCTTTATAAGAGAAGAATCCTGGTTGCTCAATTCTCGATTGCGTGGCTTCTTGGACCCACTCTGTCCATGTCGAATGCTTTTTTCGTTCTTGGGTTTATTTCTGCCTCTGCGTCGGGTCTTTTGTATGACGGGCTGGCGACGAAGGGCATCATCGTTCTCTGTAGCCTGGTGAAGGAGGTGCTGCGTTCTGTCTTTCTCGTAGATGGCCATTTCGCGATTATGTTCGTCTCGAACCTTTTAACCCGCTTCTCTTATGAGATTGTCCATCTGTTCTTCGAACGACGGGCTTGGCATTTTCACAACGGGAGCTCGTTTTGGTTCATGGTTAGCATCATCCCACAGAGCATCTCCTTCTTCATCGAAGTCATGTATGACGTAGCTCCCATGGACTCGCTCCCATTTCTTGGATTGTACATATCCATGTCCGATCGTTTCCATTCTCCCGTTGGGCAATTTTCTCTGAGTTCCGGGGACGTCCCAGATCCTGTTGTAGAGCTGAGCTTGTCGTGCGGTCTGCTTAAGGGGTATGCCTTGGCGCCTTAACAGTCTTTTTAATCCGTCTATGTAGTATCTGGGCAAATGGATGGGCTGGAGTCTGTCAAGTGTAGAATCCGCACCGTGCCAAATTTCTTTCTCCACTTTGGTTTCTCCGGATCGGTAGAATAGGATCGCCTTTTCACCTTTTTTCCTGGGAGGGACATAGAATGTCTGCAGTTCTTGCACACTATAAATTTCAAGTGTATCAAGCTCTTTGTAATGCTCTTGCGGAACCATTGCAACTTGCAAACTTTGATCTTCATCAGCGAAAGCTTGTATTGTTAGTTGTATGTATGCCCTAGAGGCCAGTATTGTACAGATGATGTATATTATATTGGATGCTTGGACATATATAGAGATGACTTTCTTGTTCGGTATGATAGTATGCTATCTGGTTGCTCTTTATCTTAACATGTATACTTGTCTCTTTATACTGTCTTAGGTTACATGTTGGTAAAGCCCTTAGGATGTGTACTTGACTACCGGGACTATGATGCAGATCATACTAGTGGGGACATGGTAGTCCATAAGTACATCCTTCAAGGTCCCTAGTCATGGGTGTATCGAGACGGGGCATCGATATACCAGTATAGACTAGCGTATACGCTTCTCGACCCATGAGATGGGCGATGGATGATCCCATATCCATTGGTGTTTGATATCAGAGATGGTATACGGGTGCTCAGTTGAGACTGGATACACTGGACGGACTCGCCGAGAACTCCCAGATGGTATTATACCACACGTCAGATGGCAGTTCTCAGGTGACACTTATGCAGGTTAGTCTGTAGACCCGAGATTGTCATAGAGTCTTATGTGATTCCCACCGTGCTTTGATTTCCACCTTACCACGTCCATGAGGGCGTGCAAAATGGTGGTTTTTGGGTACATTCCCGAGTCGCATGGAGGCAATGAGCGATAGGAGGGGTTTCGTCTCTCCCGGTATTAGGGGTTGATGTTGCACTGTGCTCGATTGGCCATAACAGGGAAGTCCCTGGCCAGGGCTGATTAGAGATTTACTGGTAAGTGTTACCAGTAGTTTCTTGACCCGTTATGAGCCTCACATCGGCACGACTTATCTGTTATTGGGGTCTGACGTTTACCACCCCTAGACTTGATATGCGACATATCAGACGAGGAGACCGGACTGCACGGTAGTGTTGCCGGTTGGCTCGACGGGAGTTGTAGCAGGTTCGCTTGTTTTCTTCTGATCGCTCAATACCCGGGTGGCCGTTACGTTTAGCTGACCGCTTGTGGCTTGGGGGTGCTTGATATGATCATCACCCAATGCCGGCGTATTGACGATTCTTAGAGTCCCACAAAGGAGTTACCTAGTCCAGGCGAAATGTTGTGGTGCGCGTATGCGATATGCGCATGGACCCGATTAAAATGCGTGTATAGGATACCGTATATTGATCGGACGGCTTGCTTTTGGTGCGGTCGTATGTGATATGGCCGGATTGATAAATCAAGTGTTGATTTATCATTTAACCATTAGTTTCTCACTAAAAATCCTTTCTTGTGTTGGATGGATGTATGCATGCATGTATGTTTTTCTTTCTTTCTAGTTTCATGCACATATGGATGTGTATACATACATACATACATCATCTATCATGGTTGCTTATACAAAGAAAATGGTGGCAATATAAGACTCACACCATGGTTTTATTTATATAAATTATTATTGAATTTGATTTAAAACAAAAGAAAAGGAAAGGATAATTCATGGAAGCTTTCTACACTCTTCTTGACCTAACCATGCTCACCCACCATTTAACCATAGATTACTTTTCCTTTTGGGTTTTAACTCAAGTTCAATAATGATTCAACCATGGTTTGAGATGAGGGATAAAAAATATATAAAGATATATTTACTATTTTTCAACTAGAGGTTTTTCTTCTCTTATTAAAAAAGGCCACCATCTTCTTCCTCTTTCTTCCATTGCTCTCTAGATTTTTCAAGTGAGCAAAATACTCATCAAGTTAGGATTTTAAAGTGAGAAAAGCCACCACAACATCATTCTACACAAGTCTTGCCCACTTGTTTAGAGTGTTAGCTTCGATTTTCATTCTTGATCTTGCGAAGTTGCTAGCTTGGACAAAGTAGACTCCGGGTGGATCATTGGTGACCTAGAGGAGTTCAAGCGGACCTTTTACAAACCCCAGGTAGCCGAGGAGTCTAGCGTAGGGAGCTACAAAGGTTGTACTCTCAAAACCCTAGCTTTTCTTTCATGAGATGATGTGCAAATCATGAAGCCCTAATTTTTCTAGGAACGATTCGATGTTTGTTAACTTAGCACCATAAAAATTTGAACTTTATGACATGTGATGCTTCCAAACTCAACATAAGGTGCTAGGTAAACCCTTCATTGGTATCAGAGCCGACCTAGAACATTAGGCGACACTTTAATGAAGTAAAAACTCCGATCGAACCAAAATACGACTTTCTCGGACGCTCACTGGACATTTTTTTAAAACTGGTTATTTTCAGAATTAAAAATATGCAAAAAATTCAGCAGGTAAATGTAAGAATTACTGTGAAAAACGAGGCCAAGGACAGTTAATTACACCGCGGATCCACGGCAATAGTCTGCTTAGGCCGCGGTTCCGCGGCCGTTCTGTTGATTCCTGGTGTTGTTTTTGTACAGTAACTAATCTCTCTGCTTGTATATTGTTTTGGAGTATTTTTAATCTGAATTTAGTACTGTAAATTCTGGAGATGGTTTTAGACTCGTCGATTTGATTGGAATTTTCATTTCGTTGCTTTTCCGGATAAATTAGAAAGTATTGAAGTGTTTGAACGAGTATCATTTGCTCACTTTTCACGGGGTTTAAATATTTTGGAGATACGTGCAAGTTTTGTGGTGGACCCTCTAGAAGACAACAAACCTTAACTCGATTATGTGACCGTTTTGAACTGCCCTTTGAACCTTAGGGTTTGGGGCAGTACGGCGTGCTACATGTGAGGCGTTGGCTTGACCCTTCTACGGCTGGACCGCTACTACTGTGTCACACTCCAGGTTTTTGAACTCCGCTCAAGTGTTGAGCTTTAGTGAATCTTGGGTATTTGATCGTTCATTCGAAAACTTTAATACTGTCTAACTATCTGGAATGTGATGTAATGTGTGGAATTCATATAGCTAGATATGAAATACGAAATATGTGATATTTCGCATTTACGATGTCTAAAGAGAATGTGGATTCCAGATATTGCAGTTTTACACTTTCTTTTCTGTGACCGTAAGTGTAGTATGTCGATATCGCCGTTTTCGTTGCTATACATCAACGACAATTGGGGTACGCATACTTACTTACGTTGATGATATATGAGATATTATGTGTTGCTGAGATATGATGTGCAGGATTGTCGCGATTGAATAGCCGGGGGGTTTTATGTGAGATGAGAGTTTTATATTTTCATTCATGTAAATTCAAATGTAATGTAAAATTCTTTTATTTGGGGCACTTCCGGGTTGAGGTTGATGCCACCAGTGTCGTATATTATTTACTTTTCCGCATTGGGATGGACCCAAGGAGGGGAGCACAGGTGACCGGGTTCAGGGGTTCAGTGGGAGGCCATCTCGAGGAGTCGAGAGCGGGTCTCCTAAACTCCAGAATTGGTAGGGTCGCTTGCCGCTCTCGTAGGGGTCCAGGGTGTGGGCTTAGCTATTCATCATGACTGTGGAATCCGTATTTTCTATTGTTGGCTAAATACTAAATACGGACGTCCTAGTATATCCCACATTATATCTATGTTTCTGCTGCGATATCTGTGATGTGATCATTAGATATGTTGTGTGATGGATACAGTATATAGTATATATGATATATTATATAGGCGTTACTTATGTTTTACACCCGCGCTAGCACTGCCCTGCTCTGCCGTTAGTTACCTAACCTAATGGTGCACGAGGGGACATCGAGGCGAATGCGGATGGCATAAGTGTACGTCGTATTTATCTGTGATGTTTAGGTGAGATAAATGATGGGACTTCATTAATGTGATTAATGAAAGAAAAGAAACCTAAAAGATGTTGTAGAATCAAATTTTCAAATAAAAAGGTAGCTACAGTTTTGCTTTGCATAGCGGTATATATGATATACCCTGCACCTTATTCGATGAGGAAAGAGTCGAGATCCCTTCACCGGGAGTGAACTCTTTAGCAAAACTGGCAGATGCTACAACACTCGGTTTGAATTTTGACTGCTTTTGGAGTTTTGCTTTGCACAGTGATATATATGATATATCCCGCACCTTATTCGATGAGGAAAGAGCCGAGATCCCTTCACCGGGAGTGACCTCTTTAGCAAAACTAGTGAAAGCCTCAAAATCACTCCATTTCAAAATTCACTTTATTCTACGACGATATCAAGTTCATTACGCAATAGGTTTTCAGAAAAACCTGTCGTAGCCCTCCGTCATTTCAGATAAGAACTGTTTAGTATTCGTGCTGCGTTTGTTGGCCTTTGTCAAGGCGTAGTGTACGGTAGCTAAATGGTGCTTATCTGCTTATGCATATGATGCAGATTGTTTTGGGATAGTCGTACGACCTTGTTGACCTTTGTCAAGAGTCGTGCGGGTGGGTTTGATTCAATCAAGAAATGACGGGTTGAACTTGACTAACATCCTATGATTTGTTGGCCTTTGTCAAGGTCATAGGGGTTAGGGGAAAAATATTATCGGGAATTTCAAGTGTTGAAATTTGCAATGAGATTGCATACCTTCTATGAGATAGTTGGATCCCGATACCCACTGCGAGTAATTGTTACTCCCGGGAGAGTTTTACACAGGACAATTAGCCGATCAAGTAGGTGTCTAGAAAGGTGTCAACAGGGTTACGCCTCTGGGAAAACAAGGTTTACTTTAATTAGGTCCGTGCGAAAGCACGGGGAACCTCCCTCAAAGTACCGACACTGGCCTGGCTGAAAGATCGGCGAAGTTGTAGGGTGTAATTAATCCCGGCTAGTCTTTCCTTTAAGGGTTTGAAGGAAGATTTGATAAAAACAGTGGGAGCCATCCTGATTAGATAAGATAATAACCAATCTGATCTTGCAAGAGCATACGCTAAAGTGTTTTCTTCTCTCTCTCTCCAGGTAGCGACTATGTCATGCCTTAATCAAGATAATAATATGGATGTATTGACCGAACCTGCAAGTTATTTTGTACTGGGGGACGTTGGTTCCGTTCTTTCTTATAAGAGTTATAGGACTGAACAGGACATAGGGGAATACCAGGATTCCGATGCCACCCGAATGAAGAAAGTACATGTTGATGCATTTTCTTCGGGTGTGTTCGTTACAGAGAACTGTTTCTCCATTTTCCCTACGTCCTGGGTATTAGATACCGGGTCAGGATCCCATATATGTAATCAGTTACATGGGATCAGGAAAGGTAGAGAACTTGGAGAAGGTGATAAAGACATTAGAGTTGGAAATGGTGCAATTGTTGCAGCTAAGACTGTTGGGGAATATCACCTTGCATTACCAACTGGTAATATATTGGTTCTGAACGAATGCTATTACATGCCGAACCTGATATGCAACATTATATCGGTTTCTTTGTTGAGTAAAGAGGGATATAATTTTGTATTACAGGATAATGTTATGAACATTTTCCGTAACCAAAAGTTGGTTGGATCAGGCACGTTGTGCAATGGCATTTATGTTCTAAATCAATCAACAGTTCTGAGCATAACAAACATACACAAGAGGAAGAGTTCAGAACAGAACGAATCCTTCTTGTGGCATTGTAGACTGGGTCACATCAATGCGACACGACTAGCTAAGTTGCATAAGGATGGATATTTGAAACCGTTCGAATTTTCATCTTATGACACTTGCCAGTCATGTCTCAAAGGCAAGATGACCAAAACTCCGTTTACGGGACACGGAGAAAGAGTTACCGAACTCTTGGGACTGATACATAGTGATGTATGCGGTCCTATGTCTACACATGCCAGGGATGGTTCTTCGTACTTCATTACATTCACAGACGATCTCTCTAGATTCGGATATATGTTCCTGATGAAACACAAATCAGAAGCTTTTGAGAAATTTAGAGAATATAAACAAGAAGTCGAGAACCAAACCGGAAAAAGTATTAAAATCCTATGATCTGATCGAGGAGGTGAATACTTGAGCAATGAATTCCTGGACTTCCTAAAAGAGAATGGGATTCACTCTCAGCTGACTTCTCCATATACACCACAGCACAACGGTGTATCAGAACGGAGGAACCGCACCCTATTAGATATGGTGCGCTGAGTTACCTATTTCCTTCTGGGGATATGCGCTGGAGACAGCAGCATACCTATTGAATCAAGTTCCATATAAATCTGTACCTACCACACCATATGAGATATAGAGTGGGAAGAGACCATGTCTTAAACGTGTTAAGATATGGGGTTGTCCGGCCTATGTTAAAGCGCAAAATCCGGACAAACTCGAGGCACGGTCAGTTCTATGCAAGTTTGTGGGATATCCCAAACATTCACATGGATATCTTTTCTACCATACTGAGGAACAAAAAGTGTTTGTTTCTTGACATGCCACCTTTTTAGAAAAGGAATTTCTTACAAAAGAAATTAGTGGCGACCAGGTAGAACTGGAAGAAATTCCGGCTACACAAACTCAAACTGAAGATTTAGTGGAACCAGAGGATTCAGTAGCTCCCAACGAACCTCAGCCTCTCCGCCAATCTAGTAGGGTTCCTCGCCAACCTGAGAGATACTACGATTTTCTCATGGACGGTGGGAGCGAGGATTGCATCATGGAGGATGATGACCCAACTAGCTTCGAGCAGGCCATCACGAGTGGGGACTCAGTGAGATGGCTGGATGCAATGCGGTCCGAGTTGGAATCCATGTACACCAACAAAGTATGGACTTTGGAAAATGCTCCTGAAGGGGTAAAACCCATTGGGAGCAAGTGGATCTTCAAGAAAAAACTTGGTGTAGATGGGAAAGTGGAGACTTTCAAAGCTAGACTTGTAGCAAAGGGTTTTCGTCAAAGACTAGGTGTGGACTATGACGAGACCTTTTCTCCAGTGGCTATGCTTAAATCCATCCGGATCATGCTTGCCATCGCTGCATATCATGATTACGAAATCTGGCAAATGGATGTTAAGACCGCCTTTCTAAACGGTGATTTAGAAGAGTGCGTGTACATGACTCAGCCAGAGGGCTTCGTAGATTGTGGGAGCATCGAGAAGGTGTGCAAGCTGCTTAAATCTATTTATGGATTAAAGCAAGCATCGCGGAGCTGGAACATCTGCTTTGACGTCGTTATCAAAGAGTTTGATTTCGTCAAAAACGTAGATGAACCTTGTATCTACAAGAAGGTGGCAGAGAGTAAGGTTGTCTTCCTCGTATTGTACGTGGACGACATACTCTTGATAGGAAATGACATTCCTATACTGCAATCGGTCAAGCTCTTCTTATCACAAAGATTCTCAATGAAAGATCTTGGTGATGCCTCCTGCATATTGGGAATAAGGATCTATAGAGATAGATCCAAAAGGATATTGGGATTGTTCCAATCCAGGTACATTGACAGCATACTAAAGTGGTTTAGTATGGAAGAATCCAAGCGTGGGAATTTACCCACGATCTCTGGAGTCACTCTCTCCAAAGAGATGTCTCCCAAGACTGATTTGGAGAGAGCTCGTATGCAAGGGATACCCTATACTTCGGCTGTAGGCTCTATCATGTACGCGATGCTGTGTACCAGACCCGATGTAGCATACTCACTGAGTGTAGTGAGCAGGTATCAAGCGGATCGTGGAGAGAGTCACTGGACAGCTGTGAAGAGCATTCTCAAGTACTTGCGAAGGACTAAAGAGATGCTCTTGGTGTATGGTAACGGAGAACTCCAAGTGGAATCCATTACCGATTCGAGCTTCCAGAGTGATAAGGACGGCTCTAAGTCGCAGTCGGGATTTGTCTTTACCCTTTACGGAGGGTCGGTTAGCTGGAAGAGTTCCAAGCAGGAAACCATAGCAGACTCGACGATGGAGGCTGAATACATCGCTGCCAACGATGCTGCCAAAGAGGCTGTCTGGATCAAGAAGTTCATTACTGAACTTGGAGTGGTTCCATCCATTGAGAATCCAATACCTTTGTATTGCGATAACAATAGAGCGGTGGCTTTGGCCAAGGAACCCAGGTCCCATCAGCGATCCAGGCATATTCTGAGGCGGTATCACCTGATCCGGGAGATAGTTGATCGCCGGGAGATCGAGGTCAGGAGGGTTGACACGAAGAACAACACAGTGGATCCACTCACGAAGGACATTCCCTAGATACAGTTTGAGAGACTCTTCGGGATGCTCGGTATGCGATACTACAGCAGCTGGCCCTAGTGCAAGTGGGAGATTGTCAGTTGTATGTATGCCCTAGAGGCCAGTATTGTACAGATGATGTATATTATATTGGATGCTTGGACATATATAGAGATGACTTTCTTGCTCGATATGATAGTATGCTATCTGGTTGCTCTTTATCTTAACATGTATACTTGTCTCTTTATACTGTCTTAGGTTACATGTTGGTAAAGCCCTTAGGATGTGTACTTGACTACCTGGACTATGATGCGGATCATACTAGTGGGGACATGGTAGTCCATAAGTACATCCTTCAAGGTCCCTAGTCGTGGGTGTATCGAGACGGGGCATCGATATACCAGTATAGACTAGCGTATATGCTTCTCGACCCATGAGATGGGCGATGGATGATCCCATATCCATTGGTGTTTGACATCAGAGATGGTATACGGGTGCTCAGTGGAGACTGGATACACTGGAAGGACTCGCCGAGAACTCCCAGATGGTATTATACCTCACGTCAGATGGCAGTTCTCAGGTGACACTTGTGCAGGTTAGTCTGTAGACCCGAGATCGTCATAGAGTCTTATGTGATTCCCACTGTGCTTTGATTTCCACCTTACCACGTCCATGAGGGCGTGCAAAACGGTGGTTTTTGGGTACAGTCCCGAGTCGCATTGAGGCAATGAGCGATAGGAGGGGTTTCGTCTCTCCCGGTATTGGGGGTTGATGTTGCACTGTGCTCGATTGGCCGTAACAGGGAAGTCCCTGGCCAGGGCTGATTAGAGATTTACTGGTAAGTGTTACCAGTAGTTTCTCGACCCGTTATGAGCCTCACATCGGCACGACTTATCGGTTATTGGGGTATGACGTTTACCACCCCTAGACTTGATATGCGACATATCAGACGAGGAGACCGGACTGCACGGTAGTGTTGCCGGTTGGCTCGACGGGAGTTGTAGCAGGTTCGCTTGTTTTCTTCTGATCGCTCAATACCCGGGTAGCCGTTACGTTTAGCTGACCGCTTGCGGCTTGGGGGTGCTTGATATGATCATCACCCACTGCCGGCGTATTGATGAGTCTTAGAGTCCCACAAAGGAGTTACCTAGTCCAGGCGAAATGTTGTGGTGCGCGTATGCGATATGCGCATGGACCCGATTAAAATGCGCGTATAGGATACCGTATATTGATCGGGCGGCTTTCTTTGGGTGGGGTCGTATGTGCTATGGCCGGATTGATAAATCAAGTGTTGATTTATCATTTAACCATTAGTTTCTCTCTAGAAATCCTTTCTTGTGTTGGATGGATGTATGCATGCATGTATGTTTTTCTTTCTTTCTAGTTTCATGCACATATGGATGTGTATACATACATACATACATACATACATACATACATCATCTATCATGGTTGCTTATACAATGAAAATGGTGGCAATATAAGACTCACACCATGGTTTCATTTATATAAATTATTATTGAATTTGATTTAAAACAAAAGAAAAGGAAAGGATAATTCATGGAAGCTTTCTACACTCTTCTTGACCTAACCATGCTCACCCACCATTTAACCATGGATTACTTTTCCTTTTGGGTTTTAACTCAAGTTCAATAATGATTCAACCATGGTTTGAGATGAGAGATAAAAAATATATAAAGATATATTTACTATTTTTCAACTAGAGGTTTTTCTTCTCTTATTAAAAAGGGCCACCATCTTCTTCCTCCTTCTTCCATTGCTCTCTAGATTTTTCAAGTGAGAAAAATACTCATCAAGTTAGGATTTTGAAGTGAGAAAAGCCACCACAACATCATTCTACACAAGTCTAGCCCACTTGTTTAGAGTGTTAGCTTCGATTTTCATTCTTGATCTTGCGAAGTTGCTAGCTTGGACAAAGCAGACTCCGGGTGGATCATCGGTGACCTAGAGGAGTTCAAGCGGACCTTTTACAAACCCCAAGTAGCCGAGGAGTCTAGCATAGGGAGCTACAAAGGTTGTACTCTTAAAACCCTAGCTTTTCTTTCATGAGATGATGTGCAAATCATGAAACCCTAATTTTTCTAGGAACGATCCGATGTTTGTTAACTTAGCACCATAAAAATTTGAACTTTGTGACATGTGATGCTTCCAAACTCAACATAAGGTGCTAGGTAAACCCTTCATGTATCGATGGCCAAGCGGAGAATACAGCTTTGACCTCAACTTCTGAGTCATTGCCGAAGACCAGAATAGGGGTGGACGGTCCCGGCTTGTTGCGTTGGGGCGGCCCTGAATAAATTATTTCCTTTTCCTCCTCGGTATCACTCCAGAAGACCGGAATAGTAGTGATAGCTTTGGTTTTGTCCTCCGGTTTGCGACATTTTTCTGTGTCTTCGAAATCTGGCAGGAAGTACTTGGCATCCTCATATTTGCGGACTTCGTTCACGGAGAATGGGTTTAGTTCCCCTGTCACAGTGTACTCGAGACCATCTTTAAAGTACTTCATACACTGATGTTGTGTAGAAAGGATAATGTTGTACTCGTGTAACCAAGGCCGGCCGAGAAAAGCGTTATAGCAGGTCTTAGCGTCAATGACGTGAAACTTTATGTCCGTGACTAGTAGCCCAAAGCGCAGCGTCAGTATCACAGACCCGAGCGTCCTTGATGACTGGGAATCAAACCCGAAGATAGTGATCTTATCCCGAGCGAGGCGTTGAACGCTCATGCAGATTTCTTTCAACAATCTTACATTAAGGAAGTTAACGGAGGATCCATTGTCGACCAGGATTTTGCCTATCTTGATATCATGACAGTATCCGGAGACATAGAGGGGACGGTTATGCTCGCATGTCCCGAGGAGGAGGTCTTCATCGCCGAAAGTGATGTGAGCGGTGTGCACTTCTTCCAACTCGTCTTTCATCTTTTCTTCGGCGAGGAAAGCATGAAACTGGTCAGGCTCTTGTAACGCCTTGATCAGAGAATCTCTTGCTTCTTTTGATAACAAGAGGGCATCGAGAATGCTTAGTTGCTAAGGTAGCTTCCTCAAGTGTGCCAGAATGTTGTGATCCACCTTGTTTTTCTTTGGTGGGTCCTTGGCTGTCAGCTCTTTGACGATGTAACATTTCGAAATAATAAAAATATTATTTTTAGGAAATTTATAATTTAATATTATTTTATTGAATATTTTAATAATTCGGTATAATTAAATACAAATAAATGGGGAAAATTTTTGGAAAATTCTAAAATAGGGTAAATTAGAGAATTATGCCATTTCTAAGTTTAATTGATTAGTTATATGCTAAATTAGTGCTAATCGCGATTAATAATCGCTAATCGGTTTTTTAGCAATTTGTGCAAAACATGCACATATCATTCTTCTTACACTTGTGCATTTTCTACCATGGTTTCTCATTTGGGTTTACTATTTGAGTGAGAAGGAATTTAGAGAAAAGAAAAGAAATGGAAAAGGGGTTTATATTAAAGAATTTAGTAGTTGGTGTGAGAGAGAGAGGTATGGGCTTCTTTGACTCAAGACTTAGCCATTTCCTCTTCAACATTCACTCATTTTTCTCCCTCTCCCTCTTGTTGCTGCTGCTACTCCTGCTCCTCACCTCCCTCCCCTCTTCAACTCCTCAAATCACCTCTAAAACAACTCCAAAACCCCACTCTCATTTCATTAAAAGTGTGCACAAGCTCAAGATCTACACATTGGACCAAGGAAGCAAGGATTTTGGCCACTAGGGGCAACTCAAGAATTTTCTTGAGCTGCCAAATGAGATATTTTCTGGACTATTAGCTTAGTTTTACAATTACTTATACCCCCATGTTTAGATTGAACCGATATTGTTTGATATTGTGGAGTTAAGGAAAACCTAGTTAGGGTTTGAGGAAATTATGAGTTGTAATGTGAAATTGAGTTCAGTAGAGGCTACACCAACACCCTAGTGCATAAATTGAGACCCTAACCTGAGAGTCGAAACCCGAAATATGGATTTAGAAATCGATATCGGAGAATTTATGGAATCTGTGAAGGGTATATTGAATCTGCTATCACGAGAGACATCCTAAATTAAAATTGATTGGACAGTGGCATGTGCAGGCACCCAGGAAGCTACCACCAGAACCGTAGCCCCTACCTCCTATACCCGGCCACAGATTTATCCATTCTGGCCGCAAATTGCGGCCAGACCATGGTGGATTTGCCTCGTTTTGGTTTTGGTGTTCCCTTATCTGTAGATTAGACCCCTTGTATAAATAGATTTGTCTAATTTGACCTATGGTGAAATCTGGAGCCTATTTCCTAAGTTGCTGTTTTGGATTCGTGTTTCCGTATTCCGTATTTTTAATTCTGAAATTGTGTATTGTGTTTTACCTCGACTAATTGGCGTTTATACGACGATATCGAGGACTGATTGATGGTTTTGAAGGCGTGCCCGTGGGTTCTAACCTATAGGTCCCTTATCGTATCGTTTTGGGGTTTCGTGTGCCGTGTTAGCTTTGATTTGGTTTTAATACGCATTTACGATACTATGACGTGTAGGTACCCCATGAAGACTTCGGGACGACAAGTAAAGCGTGTGGAGACGTCGACAAATGAAGACGCAATGTGAGTAGATTATATCTACTGGGGGAAGTCGGGTGGATGGCGTATAGCACCCCCGCAGTCTGTAGTTGGTATACTATATATTATGCTTGATGATTATAGTGTATCGTGGATATGGTGTTAGGTGTATTATGGATAGCTTAGGGTTAGAAGTAAACAAGTATAGTTCATAGTCGCGAACCCTAGAATAGGGTTACACCCACACGCGCACCCTTGCATATTCCCTATACTTACACTGTGTTGATGATGATATTGGATGACATTGAAGATGAGTCGATGATTTTGGGCATTGTGCCGTGAGATCGGTGATGTGATGTGATTCGTACTTGCGATACGACATGTGATCTTAGCGGACCGTTGGGCATGTGTTTTACCCCCGCTTCCATACTTATATAGATGGTATTGATTTGTACTAGACTTAGATCTGTACCCTAGATTATATGATATGATGATAATGATACCTGATATTTGATGAGAGGAATGTGGTACGGACCCGTACCCAGCTATTGGGATGCCGTACGACGATTTACCGTACGATCCTATATTGATGATAGATCCGCACTCATGGCTCGAGGATGTCTTATGATATATTGTATCGTACGCGATATTATTGAGGCGGGATCACCGACTATTATATCTATATATATATTGACTCAGATTTAGGTGGTTTCCATACCTCTCCCGATTGACTTGATACTTAGATCTGTAGTTTGCATAGTAGATTCTTCACTGTGGTGTTGATTATTTGATTTCCGCATATTCATGCTATTCGCATTGCTTGTATATGTTTATTGCTATATTATTATCATGCTGTTAGGACACCAGCACCATTATCGATGATGCGTATGTTCCACGTACACTATTTGCCGGCTCACACACTTCATCATCGATAATTGCCATGCCACTATACTGTAGTACTGTTGCATTCATGATATGATTCTTGCATGGCATATTGTACACTTATACTTGTAAACAAACATAGATGATTCTGACTTGTTTAGGGATTTGGGAACCGCAAGATATTCTTCAAAACTGATTCGTTTTAGAAGAGCAGTTTCCTTCGACATGTGCACATTATTATTCCATGCTGCATGACTTCTGATATGCTTACCTTTCTTTACATGTCGCATACATCATATTTTGATTATACGCATTGAGATATGTTGTTTCCATGATATTTCTGGATTTGGGAACCATGGGTATTTCAAAAGAGAATATATAATTATTTTAAAAACCCGGTTACCCTTGATATGATATTTCAGTTCGTCCACCATGTGTTTTCTCGGTGCTGAGAGCGACATGTGAAACCCGATTCGAGGAGGCGGATGAGGCCGATTGCGGGTACATGGTGGACCCGGTATGGTACCCTGGGGCGAGAACGGTTTCGCTGTGTAGTAGACGGTGAGCCTGGCAGAGGGACTACTACCTACGGGTGATTGGTTGGACCTGGCGGTTATCCAGAAGATACTGACCAGAGTCGATAGATGGATATGGGCGTACTGCCGGGGCCGAGGGCCGATTCCGCAGACATAGCCCATGGGCTGATGCGGACTGACGGAGCCCGATAGATGAGGATTTACGTGTCGATGCTAGGCACGAGTTTCATGACGATTTCCATGATTTTGATTATATCCTCATATTTGCATGCATGATGCTTATTGTGATTGGGTGACGGGTGGACGGGTTCCACGTTTATTGTCATTGGGTGACGGGTGGACGGGTTCCACGTTTATATAGACTTGATCACATACAGACTGGATTTACATTGATCATACTTCATGCAGACATACCTTATACTGATGATATGTTATTACCTGAGTACTTGGCACTATATACATGTTTAGATGTTACATTGCCACCTTATCATGCTTCAGACGTACTCTTGTGGTTTATATTTTACTGATCGTATTGACCTAGGATTATATCTTGCATTCGGTTTCTGCTTGTAGATATTTCTATTCATGAGTTGGCAACTTACCCCCGTTGTGCCACAGTTCTTTCAGGTTTTGCCGTACAGGTTCCATTGCGGCATTTTTGGCACACTGCTTCCTTGCGGGTGAATTGCATTTGGTAGGTGGGTTCTTTTGCATCAAGAACCACCATTGTACTTGTATTATTCATTGTATCTAGAATTCCATCAACCAAAACTTGTATATTGTTTCAGACTCAGACACTAGTGGTGTATTATTTCGACCTTAGAGTCGCGCTTAGTAGTGTTACAGTTTTCATGCTTATCTGGGTTTCTTTTGAATTTTGATCCTCGCCATTCGGAGTTGTATAGTATATTGCTTGTTGTTTATTTATCTTTAAAATGGTTTTAGATTTCTGGGCTTTTGGCTTACTTGGATCAGATGGAGTCCTATAGACTTCATATGGTTCAAGGACCAGTCACGTGCTCTTTCGGGTCGTGACAAAGTTGGCATCAGAGCGCTAGGTTGACCTTGGTTCAAGTCTAAGTTTGACTATGTGGAGCCTAGGGCGTTTATATATATACGAAACTTAGGCTTGACCTTACGGAACTTAGACTTAGTCGAGGGGGTATTAGACCCGAACTTTTGTCGCGTAGGATGACCCTTGGTTGATGGAATAGGTGACTAAAGTAGAGTGACGTACCGTGGGTATGTTCTGCGGCATACTTACGACACGCCACTCCGCTTAAGGAACCTTAGGATGTACATATTTTCGAGATCAGTGACTCTCTTCATATCCATGATTATACATCCATTTGAGATCCCCGATTCTATTAGTTTCATGATCATACCTTTATTGATGCTGTTCCTTCTTATGATCATGTATCCACTCTAGATCTGTTGTTCTCTTTCTTGCCATTGATCTGCTCTCTTCGATACTCGATTGAGGTTCCTGTCGCCATGTTAAGCGCAGTTTGGGCTGCTGCTAGGGTTACGGTCAGTGCGAGCTCGTCTGGTACGAGGGCCGACCATTGTGTTTTCTGGTGACATAGGAACGTCTCGAGTTAGTATTGGTGACTGTGACCTCTATTGGAGGCGAGTGCTTGGTCTTGCACCAGATGATCGGGCCATTGTTAGAGCTTCCAGTTGAGAGAGGACTGTTGCTGTACAGCATACCTCAAAGATTATGATGTCGCCTACCGTGCAGACAGATAGACCAGTTATTGCTGAGATTGACAGGATGTCGCTTCCGGAGCTTACGAGCTGAGAATGCCGGAGCTTCCAGGCAGATATGAGACAGATGATAGCTAGTCTACCCGATTTGAGAGACGAAGGTGATTCGTCCGATTTATGCGCCGGAGCGGGCCCAGTTGAGTTGAAGATTTCCACTGTGGAGAGTCTTACTCAGATCTAGAGCAGACCGATTCAGAGATGACCGCCAATGTATCGCCTTTCCTGGAGGATTGAGGCGCTGTTCGGCGTACAGGCGAATGAGCCAGTTGTTGCTGCAAATGACGAGATATCGCCCAGATGGTTGGAGCTACTGCAGCATGAGCATATACTTAGAGATATGATGGATGGTCGCTAGTCACCTGAGGATGAATGACTAGGACATGTGGTTCGTTCGTTTACCGATGCGAGGTCATCAGATAGATTGTTTCCAGCTAGAGACGACTTCACGCAGGTTCATTGAGAGTCGATAGAGACGATCGAATGTCAGGAGCCCATTTTCCAAGTTTAAAGTATACGGAAAGACATGCAGGTGATTCTATGGACCCTCTAGAAGAATGAAACCCTAACTCGACTTAATGACCGTGTGAAAGCCTTTGAACCTTAGGGTTTGCGGCAGTTCCGCGGCGCCATTAGTGAGGCTTGGGTTTGCCCTTCTACGGCTGGACCACCGACGCAGTGGCATGTACTCGATACTATTAAACTTTACTCAAGATGTTGATCTCTTAGGGGATTATAAGGTTCTGACGAGTCGATTGAATGTTTCAACATCATTCGGATATCATGTGATGGGATGCTTTGCTTGGGAGACTCCAGATACGAGTATAGCCATTGGAGCACAGTCCATGCAGCCACGATGAGACGAGTCCGAATCAGTCGACATTGAAGCAGAGTGAAGAAAAGAGTTCGCAAGAGATTTCGACGAGATGACGTCCCACTCCGCTGACATCAGAGATGTGATACGCACCCAGTGGCGCTGTATATGGATATATCTTCCAAAAAGAGGCGCGATAAGTATGCAGCCGTTACGGAATAAGAATTTGCTTCAGCAATAGATGATGACTTCCGGGCAATCCGGCTGGAATGAGATTTGAGAGAGAAACCTCGACAGGACCTTTCTGGAATACGATACGAGAAGACCTATACCCAGGGGTGGTCATATTGCGCACACCCAGCAGGCCAGAGTTCGGCATCGTCGACAAGGTAGTTGACCAGGTTCGGATAAAGGACCTTACCCAGATGCGTTGTGAATTAATCAAGGACGGACGAGTATTGAGTATTCATCCGATGGTTGGGACGCGTTCCCGAGGACCTTTTCGGCCAGACACCTTCTATAGAATGATGAAGCTACAAAGTACGCGCTTTCGAGTCCGTGCGAGAGACTTCGGATTGACCATGGCCGAGAACAGTGCAGTGCGTAGATAGCATGGCGTGACGTCATAGTGGACGACGATAGAGACAAGTGGAACCAGAGGTTCGTGCGAGACGCTGACGAGCTGTCATTACTTCCCGTCAAGACTAAAGACCTGATATGCTTACAGAAGCGTTGGGATGCGACCAATTTTCGAGAAAATTTTGTGCTAAGGACACAGATGTCTATCGAGTGAGAAGAGATTATGCAAGAGAGCCAGCTCCGTACAGTTCGGAATAGGCAAGATCGGAAGAGACCTTGAGCAGGATTCCTTCCAGGACATTGCTGCAATGATGTTTGCACCCAGGACCATATGTGTGATGTGCATTCAGAGAGCCAAAGGCCGACGCCAGTGACATGCGGCTTTACGAGTGGTCGTGAGGATTGACCGAGAGATGACCAGAGAAGTGCCAGAATGGAATCGTCCCCGTTAGCACACCTGACAGGGCCGATGAGCCGATTGACTACGAGATAGGTAATCCGCAGAGAAGATAAGGACCCAGTGTTAGAGGATGCCAGACCGTGAGCAAGAGGCAAGTAGATATCTTGCGCTGCTAGCATTGGATGCACCGACTCCTTCTCGACCTTGAAGGAGGAACTACCGACGACGGTACTTATGATTTGGTTTTGATATACGATCTTGGTGCATGCCAGAAGCACTAAATCGAAATTCTTCGTGCATGTCAAATGCGCCTGATTTTGCTGTCAGGCACACACGTTGCCTATGACAGATATTTCGTGCACACCAGTTGCACCTAGATGTTGTTTTGTTCACCTGTATGACACATGCATGGATTTTGATTCCGTGCGCACCAGACGCACCGGATATTCTTATATGCATTTTTGTGGATTGATTTTTAGTAGAGCAGTACACTTTGATGATATTCGCTATGTATTGATGTTTTCGGAGCCCCGACAAATTGGATTTTGCTGAAATGTTTTAGTATTGGGGGTTTAAATTTAAATTCGGGGACCGAATTTATTTAAGGGCGGGGGGTAGATTGTAACATTTCAAAATAATAAAAATATTGTTTTTGGGAAATTTATAATTTAATATTATTTTATTGAATATTTTAATAATTCGGTATAATTAAATACAAATAAATGGGGAAAATTTTGGAAAATTCTAAAATAGGGTAAATTAGAGAATTATGCCATTTCTAAGTTTAATTGATTAGTTATATGCTAAATTAGTGCTAATCGCGATTAATAATCGCTAATCGGTTTTTTAGCAATTTGTGCAAAACATGCACATATCATTCTTCTTACACTTGTGCATTTTCTACCATGGTTTCTCATTTGGGTTTACTATTTGAGTGAGAAGGAATTTAGAGAAAAGAAAAGAAATGGAAAAGGGGTTTATATTAAAGAATTTAGTAGTTGGTGAGAGAGAGAGAGGTATGGGCTTCTTTGACTAAAGACTTAGCCATTTCCTCTTCAACCTTCACTCATTTTTCTCCCTCTCCCTCTTGTTGCTGCTGCAACTCCTGCTCCTCACCACCCTCCCCTCTTCAACTCCTCAAATCACCTCTAAAACAACTCCAAAACCCCACTCTCATTTCATTAAAAGTGTGCATAAGCTCAAGATCTACACATTGGACCAAGGAAGCAAGGATTTTGGCCATTAGGGGCAACTCAAGAATTTTCTTGAGTTTCCAAATGAGATATTTTCTGGACTATTAGCTTAGTTTTAGTATTACTTATACCCCCATATTTAGATTGAACCGATATTGTTTGATATTGTAGAGTTAAGGAAAACCTAGTTAGGGTTTGAGGAAATTATGAGTTGTAATGTGAAATTGAGTTCAGTAGAGGCTACACCAACACCCTAGTGCATGAATTGAGACCCTAACCTGAGAGTTGAAACCCGAAATACGGATTTAGAAACCGATATCGGAGAATTTGTGGAATCTGTGAAGGGTATATTGAATCTGATATCACCCGAGACATCCTAAATTAAAATTTATTGGACAGTGACATGTGCAGGCACCCAGGAAGCTACCACCAGAACCCTAGCCCCTACCTCCTATACCCGGCCGCAGATTTATCCATTCTGGCCGCAATTTGCGGCCAGACCATGGTGGATTTGCCTCGTTTTGGTTTTGGTGTTCCCTTATCTGTAGATTAGACCCCTGGGATAAATAGATTTGTCTAATTTGACCTATGGTGAAATCTGGAGCCTATTTCCGAAGTTGCTGTTTTGGATTCGTGTTTTCGCATTCCGTATTTTTAATTCTGAAATTGTGTATTGTGTTTTACCTCGACTAATTGGCGTTTATACGACGATATAGATGATTGATTGATGGTTTTAAAGGCGTGCCCGTGGGTTCTAACCTATAGGTCCCTTATCGTATCGTTTTGGGGTTTCGTGTGCCGTGTTTGCTTTGATTTGGTTTTAATACGCATTTACGATACTATGACGTGTAGGTACCCCATGAAGACTTCTGGACGACAAGTAAAGCGCGTGGAGACGTCGACAAATGAAGACGCAAGGTGAGTAGATTATATCTACTGTGTGAAGTCGGGTGGATGGAGTATATGTTGGAGATAGTGCCCTCATAGTCAATTATTGGATCGCAGGTATGTGATTGCAATGATTGCGGAGGACCTATACCGGTAGGACAGTCTTACTCGAGATGATAGTATGCTATCTGGTTTGCCTCTATCAGTCGTGTACATGTTCAGGTGACTGATTACATGTTCCACTTTGATAGAGCCCTTAGGATCTTGCTTTACTACCAACAGTATGATGGCGATCATATACGTGAGTGCTGGGTAGTTTATATGCATATCCTTAATTGTGGTCCCTAGTCGTGGGAGTTTCGAGACAGGGCATCGATACTCCGGAGTAGACTAGTGTGTACAGTCAAGACCTCGACGAGGGGCGGTGGCCGGTCTCACAAGCCACTGGTGTCAGTTGGATCACCTAAGATGTATACAGGTGCTCATTGGGTTATGAGTACACCGGACAGGACTCGTCGGGAATCTGCTAGTTAGTACTATACCTATCGTCAGATAGCAGTTCCCTGGTGACATGTGTACAGGTTAGTTCATCGACCTGAGGTCGTCATTTGTCTCGTGTGAGTTCCCACTGTGCTTTGATTTCTACCCTACCACGGCTCAAAGGAGTCGTGCAAACAGGTAGTTTTTGGGTACAGTCCCGAGCCATATGGAAGCACGTGAGTGGATCGGCAGGGGATTCGTCTCTCCCGGTATTGGGGGCGAGATCGTGCTGTGTCTAGGAGAGCCATTACACATAGCCCACGGCCATGGCAGGAGATTTACTGGTAGGTACTCCAGTAGTATCTCAGGGTGTTATTGGGCTTCACTCCGACACGACTTATACTGCTAATGGGGGTCTGACGTTACTAGCCCCCTAGGCAGATATGCGATACTCATAGACGAACGGACCGGACTGTATATACATTGTCACTGTTAGGCTCAGTAGGGTTTCCGGATGAGTTCGCTCATCGGCCTCCCTTGAGGTCAGTCCATGGGCAGCCGTTACGCATTGCTAGTGCCGCTGACGGTTTGTGGTTAAACCCACTGCCAGGGTACTGACGAGTCATTAGAGTCCCCCACAGACAGTTTCCCAAGTTCGGGCGAAACGTTGTAGAGGCCGTATGGTTTTATGGCAGGGTTCGGAAAATGCACGTGCGTTTACGCACGTGTTATTTTTCGGGCAGATGATACTGGTCGGCTTTGGTTTAAGCCGGATCCGAGTATTATATTGAGTAGATATAATATCTTTGTCTCAGTTGCATTTGTATTCGGTCGTAATACAAATGCGGTTATATTTATATAGTTACGGGGTTATCCTGAAAGTTGTTTCAGGATCACTTTTGGAAGTTGCCAGTTTCCAGTTTTCTATCAGCCGTCTTTTAACATTCGGTTAAAAACGGATTTATCTTTTCTTGGATGAGGGTGAGTCATGCTTCTAGAAGGTTCTAGAAGGTGATGACTTGGTTAATTGGTGTTGTGTTTTCATTGGTTGCATTAATAAATGGATGACTAGGTTTAGTGAGTCATTCATTTCATTAATGAGTTTTGTTTACTTAAAGATCTTTTCTTCATGATAAGCTTTGGGTTATGGTCACCACTTGGTTCCTACACTCACCTCCCTCCTTGATATAAGTGGCCGGCCCTCTCTCTCCTCCTCCACTCTCTCACTTGAGAAAATTATGTTAGTTATATGTATGCCTTATAGGCCATTACTGTACATAGGATGTATATTGTAGTGGATGCTGGGACATATATAGGAAGGACTTTCTTGCTCGACATGATAGTATGCTATCTGGTTACTCTTTACCTTAACGTGTATACTGATTGTCTCTCTGTTACATGTTGGTAAAGCCCTTAGGATGTGTACTTGACTATCTGGACTATGATGCGGATCATACTAGTGGGGACATGGTAGTCCATAAGTACATCCTTCAAAGTCCCTAGTCGTGGGTGTATCGAGACGGGGCATCGATATACCAGAGTAGACTAGCGTATACCTTCTCGACCCATACGGATGGGCGATGGATGATCCCATATCCATTGGTGTTTGACATCGGAGATGATATACGGGTGCTCAGTAGAGACTGGGTACACTGGACGGACTCGCCGAGAACTCCCATATGGTATTATACATTACGTCAGATGGCAGTTCTCTGGTGACACTGGTACAGAGTAGTCTGTTGACCCGAGATCGTCATAGAGTCTTGTGTGGTTCCCACTGTGCTTTGATTTCCATCTTACCACGTCCAAGAGGGCGTGCAAAACGGTGGTTTTTGGGTACAGTCCCGAGTCACATGGAGGCAATGAGCGATAGGAGGGGATTAGTCTCTCCCGGTATAGGGAGTTGATATTGCGCTGTGTTCGATTGGCTATAACAGGAAATCCCTGGCCAGGGTTGCTGAGATTTACTGGTAAGTGTTACCTGTAGTTTCTCGAATTGTTATAGACCTCATATCGACACGACTTATCGAGTTATTGGGGTCTGACGTTTACCACTCCTAGGCGAGATATGCGACATATCAGACGATCAGACCGGACTGTACGGTAGTGTTCTGGTTGGATTCACTGGAGTGTGAGCGGGCTTGCTCGTCGATCTTCTGATCGCTCAATACCCGGGTGGCCGTTACGTTTAGCAGACCGCTTGCGGCTTGTGGGTGTTTGATATGATCATCATCTGCTGCCGGCGTATTGACGAGTCTTTAGAGTCCTACACAGAGGTTTCCTGGCTCAAGCGAAACGAAATAGGAGCGCATATGAGATATGTGCGGGACCGAGAATGATACCAGTATGTGATACTGTATTCGATTCTCGCGATTTGTGACATTGATCGGTTATATGCGATATAGCCGGGTTATCGGATCAAGTGTTGATTCGATAAGTTGTTACTGTAGATATTAGCCGGTTATATGCGATATGACCGGATCATTGAATCAAGTGTTGATTTAATGATTTAATGCATAATTATATATTTGATATATTACTTTGCATTAACTAGTATCGGTTCACTTTAAATGGATTTTCTCGCTCGAATGTGCACATTGTATATTCGATATAGTTTTGTGCACTTGATTGTATCATGTTTGATGATACATGTTTACTTGTGTTTGTGTGAAGATTGAACCATGGTCATATGAATGGTTAGGGTTATGATTATTTATTCATTCATTTATTTATTTATTAGTTTTGGAAAATATTTGCATAATGAGAAAATGGTGGCTTTCTTTGTTTGTATTATGAAGCTTCATGAAGACTTTGACCAAGTGACCATTTTGTCTCATGCTTAACCCTAACCATTCCATTCAACCATGATTAACTCTCTACACATTACCATGGTTAATATTATGATAAAGATTGATTTTCTTTTCTTTTTCATAATACTTATCATAACAATTAGCTTCTTCTTCTTCATCTTCTTCAAAGAAGAAAAGCATGCTTCATCAATGGTGATTGATGAATTAGAGTGAGAAATCCAATTCTAAAGTCTACCCACTTCTTATTTCTTCATCCTCTACCTCTTGCCAAGTAGTAGAGTGTGTTTCCTTCACAAGTTTTCATGACTTGGTGAAGTGAGAGCTTGATCTTACGATGCTTAGACGTAGATCATCTTCGGCATGAACATCGACGACCTAGCTCGCCATTTCTCCGACGAAGCCGACGCTAGAGCCCGGGAATTCATTTGGACAGCGAGGGGACTTCATCACGGAGCTGTGGAGGTGGAGGACCAGATCTACAAAGGTTGTATTTCCGTATTCTTGTAGTTAAGTGTTAACTAGTTTGCTTTGTCGCCTAAATATCTAGTTAACGATCCGTAGTCTAGGGTTTCTCGGCACCGTATTTTTGAAATTGGCATGATCGATGCCTTGTGAGACCTCCTTAGGGTGCCTAGGAACCTTTCAGTGGTATCAAAGCCTAGCTAGAGCCTTAGGCGAAGCGTAGACGGAATTTGAAGTCCGATCGAATCAAAACCCGAACCCAAAATAGCTCTCTGGACTTTTTCTAAAAACTGGGTTTTTTCCAGATTAAAAATTGCTAAAAAATTCAGCCGGAAGATCTAAGAGTTCTGGTGCAAGACGACACCCTAATTCAACTAAACCACCGCGGTTCCGCGGCATGAGCGTGGCTCATGCGGCGGATCCGCGGCCGTACGGCCGTATATCACTGTCACTGTTGCACAGTAACTCCTCTTTTCTGATGCTGGATTTTATGGGAATTTTTAAATTTTATTCAACAGTTGAATTTTCTGGGGTTGTTTTGGGGATTCGGTGTTTCGATCGGAGTATCAGATTTTGTCTATGTGGCTTTCCGGATATTTTTGAATATGTTAAAAAGTTCGACCGGATATAAATACCCAATTTTTCCCCTGTCGGGAAATTTCCAAGTGTTGGATTTTTTCTTAGTTTAACGACGTTCTAAGTAGTGCAAGTAACGCGATGGTCCCTCTAGAAGACAACAAACCTTAACTCGATTATGTGACCGTCTTGAACTGCCCTTTGAACCTTCGGGTTTGGGGCAGTACGGCGTGCCACATGTGAGGCGTTGGCTTGACCCTTCTACGGCTGGACCGTTGGTACTGAGGCACGAACTGAATGTTGTTAGACTTATTTCAAGAGTTGATCTGTTTCGGGAAAACTTGGGTGTTTGACTGTTCGATCGGAAAGTTTAACATTTTCTGTTTATCTGGAATGGGATACAATAATTGGAATTCACAAACAGTTATGAGATAACTGAATGAATGTTATAAACACAGCACTTTAGTCTCACTTGATCGGTTGCCACGGAATTTTGATGTGATCAAAAGTCCGTCGCAATCACGTAGCGTACGCGGATACTCGCCGGGTAAACTTAATAGACAGCCTCGCTCCATAGCCCCGATCAAGTGACTGTAGGAGAACCCCGTCGCCGAAAGCATCCGTACGGGTGCTCGCGGCAGCGGTGTTCCGCCTTGGTGCACTTCGTCGACGGCGTCGGGGGTGCAGCCGCCTACTGAAGTTTACGACGAGCATTCGATCAGTCTTTCGGGAATCTTGTTGAATTGCCCGACTTGATATTGAAAAGTGTTTTCGATTTTGAGACTAAAATGCGGGGTTTATAATTGTTAGGCATGCGATGTCTAAGTAATTCATTTGGTCAGGCATGCGATGTCTGAGGAGGTTGCGGATTCCAACTGTTGTAGTTTTACACTTTCTTTTCTGTGACCGTAAGTGTAATATGAGATATCACCGGTTTTGTTGCTATATGTCAACGACAATTGGGATGCGCATATTTACTTACGTTGATGACATGTGATGTTATGTGTTGCTGGATATGTTATATTGGATCGTCGTGTTTGAATAGCCGGGGGTTTTTATGTGAGATGAGTGTTTTTCATTTTCATTCATGTAAAAAGTTGTATGTAATATTCTTTTATTGGGGCACTTCCAGGTAGCGGAAGTTGTCACCGTTGATGTATATTATTTACTTTTCCGCACTAGGATAGACCCAAGGAGGAGGGCACAAGTAACCGGGTTCTGGAGTCCAGTGGGAGACCAACTCGAGGAGTCGAGTCCGGGTCTCCTAACTCTAGAATTGGTAGGGTTGCTTGCCGCTCTCGTAGGGGTCTAGGGGTGTGGGTTTGGCTATTCATCACGACCGTGGAATCCGTGTTTTATACTGGCTCGTATTGAAAACACGGACGTCCTAGTATATCCAATATTTCATATGATTCTTCTGCTGCGATATCTGTGATGTGATCATGTGATGTTCTGTGATAGATACAGTATATAGTATATATGATATATTATATAGGCGTTACTTATGTTTTACACCCGCGCTAGCCCTGCCCCGCTCTGTCGTTAGTTACCTAACCTAACGGTGCACGAGGGGACATCAAGGCGAATGCGGATGGCATAAGTGTACGTCGTATTTATCTGTGATGTTTAGGTACATAAATGATGGGACTTCATTAATGTGATTAATGAAAGTAAAAGAAACCTAAGATGTTGTAGAATCGAATTTCAAAATAAAACAGGTAGCTACAGTTCTTGCTTTGCATAGCGGTATATGTGATATATCCTGCACCTTATTCGATGAGGAAAGGACCGAGATCCCTTCACCGGGAGTGACTCCTTTAGCAATAACTGGCAGATGCTACACACTCGGTTTTTCTTTTGATTGCTTTTAAGAGTTTTTGCTTTGCACAGTGATATATGTGATATATCCTGCACCTCATTCGACGAGGAAAGGACCGACGATCCCTTCACCGGGAGTGACTCCTTTAGCAAAACTAGAAAAGCCTAAAAAACACTCCATTTCAAAATTCATTCGATCCTACAACGATATCAAGTTCATTACGCAATAGGTTTTCAGAAAAACCTGTCGTAGCCCTCCGTCATTTCAGATAAGTTGTATATAGTATTCGTGCTGCATTTGTTGGCTTTCGTCACGGTGCAGTGTGCGGTAGCTATATGCTGCTTATCTGCAAGCATACGATGCGATTGGATTAGGGTAGTCGTGCGGCTTTGTTGGCTTTCGTCAAGGGTCGTGCGGGTGGGTTTAATTCAATCAAGAAATGTACGGGTTGAACTTGACTAGCGGGCTATGGTTTGTTGGCTTTCGTCAAGGTCATAGCACGTTAGGGGCAAAATATTATCGGGAATTTCAAGTGTTGAAATTTGCAATGAGATTGCATACCTTCTATGAGATAGTTGAATCCCGATACCCGCTGCGAGTAATTGTTACTCCTGGAAGAGTTTTACACATTACAATTAGCCGATCAAGTAGGTGTCTAGAAAGGTGTCAACGGGGTTACGCCTCTGGGAAAACGAGGTTTACTGTAATTAGGTTTGTGCGAAAGCACGGGGGACCTCCCTCAAAGTACCGACACTGGCCTGGCTGAAAGATTGGCGAACTTGTAGCGTGTAATTAATCCCGGCTTGTCTTTCCTTTTAGGGTTTGAAGGAAGATTTGATAAAAAGCAGTGGGAGCCATCCTGATTAGATAAAATAAAACCAATCTATTCTTGCAAGAGCGCACGCTGAGTGTTTTCTTCTCTCTCTCTCCAGGTAGCGACCATATCACGCCTTAATCAAGATAATAATATGGATTTTTTGACCGAACCCGCTTGTTATACTGAGCTGGGGAACGTTGGTCCCGCTCCAACTTATAATTGTTATAAGACAGAGCAGGAAATTGGGGATTACCAGAATTCCCGTGCCGCCCAAACGAAGAGAGTGCATGCTGATGCATCATCTTCGGGTGTGTTCATTACAAAGAACTGTTTCTCTGTATCCTCTACGTCCTGGGTATGTGATCCCAGATCAGGATCCCAGATATGTAATATGTTACATAGGGCTACAGATAGGTAGAGAACTGAGAACGGGTGATAAGTTTCATGAGACAGAAAACGGGGCAAGAGTTGCAGCCAAGTCTGTTGGTCACTGTCACCCTGTATTACCAAAATACATTGATTCTGAACGTATGTTATTAGATACCGAACCTGATATACAAAATCATATCACTCTCTTTATTAGTAAAGAAATGATAAAATTTTGTATTGTTGGATAATGTTTTGAACATTTCCTATATCAAAAGTTGATCGGTTCAGGCACGTTATCTAAAAGCATTGATGTTCTAAATCAAACTACAGTTCTTAGTATATGGAACACACAAAAGAGGAAGAGTTCAGAAATGAACGAATTCTTCTTGAGGTATTGTAGACTAGGTCATATCAATGCGACCCGACTAGCTGGAGTTACATGTAGATGCATATTCAAATCAGTTTGAATTTACATCTTGTGAAACTCGCCAGTCATGTCACAAAGATAAGATGACCACAGCTCCGTTTACTGGAAACAGAGAAAGAGTTAGTAAACTCTTGGGATGATACATGATGATGTATGTAAGGTCTCCTGTCTACACATGCCAGGATTGGTTCTTTATACTTCATTACATTCTCTGATAATCTCTCAAGATTCAGACATATGTTCCTGTTGAAACACAAGTCAGAACCTTTTGAGATATTCACAGAATATAAGCTAGAAGTAGAGAACCAATACGGGTATAAGTATTATGTCCTTTGATGTGATCGAGGAGGAGAATACTTGAGCACGGAAATCCTGGACTATTCTAAAGGAGAATGAGATTCTCTCTCAGAATTACTCCTCCGTATACACCATAGTACGATGGTATAACGGGGCGGAGCAATCACACCCTATATGATATGGTGTGCTCTATGATGAGTACTACTGAGTTACCTATTTCCTTTTTGGGTGTTATGCACTTAAGAAGTTGCATAACTATTGAATAGGGTCCCGATCAAATCAGTAGCCTACCACTTCATATGTGATATGGAAAGGGAAGAGCCCATCTCTTAAGCTAGTTAAGATTTGGGGTTGTCTGGCCTATGTCTAAAAGCAAAATCCGGACAAGCTCGAGGCAAGGTCTGTTGTGTACAACTGGAAAGGTTCCAGCTATACAAACTACAGCTGATGATTTGATAGAACCAAAGGATTCAGTAGATTCCAACGAACCTCAGCCTCCCCGCCGATCTAGTAGGGTTCCTCACCCACCTGAGAGATACTTCGGTTTCTCTATGACAGTGGGAGTGAGGATTGCATCATGAGATGATGACCCAACTAGTTTCGAGCTGGCCATCAGGAGTGGGACTCTGTAAGAATGGCTGGATGTTTAACGATCTGAGATGGAATCCATGTACACCAGCAAAGTATGGACTTTGGCTGCTATATCTGAAGGGTTAAATCCCCATCAGGAGCAAGTATATCTTGAGAAGATTACTTGGTGTAGATGGAAAAGTTGTGACTTTCAAAGCTAGACTTGTTAAAGGTTTTCGTCATCGACCAGGCGTGGATAATGATGAAACTTTTTCAGGTGGCTATGCTTAAGTCCATCCAGATCCTACTTACCACGGCTACATACCATGACTACGATATCTGGTGGTTGGGTGTCATGACAGCTTTTCTAAATGATGTTTTGGAAAAGGCAGTCTATAAGTACACAGCCAGAGGGCTTCGTAGACAGTGGGAGCAGCGGAAACGTGTGCAAGATGCTTTATAGGATAAAGCAGGCATCGCGGAGTTGGAACGTCTATTTTGATGTGTTAGTCAAAGAAGTTGACATCATCAAAATGGTAGATGAACCTTGTATAAACAAAAAGGTAGTAGGGAGTATAGTGACGATCCTCGTAGTGCACATGGATGACATACTCTTGATAAGAAAGGAGTTTCTTATGCTACGCTCGATCAATCTCCGTTTATCACAAAGATTCTCCGTACAGGATCAAAGTGATACCTACTAAATCCTGGATTTTGGATCTATGAGATAGATCTAATTAGATGTTAGGATACTCACTAGCTGTAGTGAGGTGGTATCAATCGATCCTGAGGAGAATCACTGGAAGGGTTCCAGGGTGATAAAGATGACTGAATGTCAGTCACAGGCATTATCTTTACCCTCAGGGAGGGGACGGTATGTTGGAAGAGTTCCAAGCTAGATACCGTGGCATACTAGACGATAAAGGCACGATACATCGCTACTTAAGATGCTACCAAAGAGGCTGTTTGGGTATATATTGGTTCATGAGATGAACTACGTTCCAACCATTGTGAGACAATGGAGTTGTGGCTTATGCCAAGGAACGCCGGTCCCATCAGTGATCCAGACATATTCTAAGGCAGAGTCACCTGATCATGGAGATGGTTGATCTCCAGGGTGATCGAGGATAGGAGAGTAGACACAGAGGACAACACGGCGGATCCACTCACGAAGGCCTTTTTCCAGAGAGAGACTTTTATGGGATGGTTGAGTATGAGATACTACAACCACTGCTACAGATGGCCCTAGTGCAAGTGGGAGATTGTTAGTTATATGTATGCCCTAGAGGCCATTACTGTACATAGGATGTATATTGTAGTGGATGCTGGGACATATATAGGGAGGACTTTCTTGCTCGACATGATAGTATGCTATCTAGTTACTCTTTACCTTAACGTGTATACTGATTGTCTCTCTGTTACATGTTGGTAAAGCCCTTAGGATGTGTACTTGACTATCTGGACTATGATGCGGATCATACTAGTGGGGACATGGTAGTCCATAAGTACATCCTTCAAAGTCCCTAGTCGTGGGTGTATCGAGACGGGGCATCGATATACCAGAGTAGACTAGCGTATACCTTCTCGACCCAAACGGATGGGCGATGGATGATCCCATATCCATTGGTGTTTGACATCGGAGATGATATACAGGTGCTCAGTAGAGACTGGGTACACTGGACGGACTCGCCGAGAACTCCCAGATGGTATTATACCTTACGTCAGATGGCAGTTCTCTGGTGACACTGGTACAGAGTAGTCTGTTGACCCGAGATCGTCATAGAGTCTTGTATGGTTCCCACTGTGCTTTGATTTCCATCTTACCACGTCCAAGAGGGCGTGCAAAACGGTGGTTTTTGGGTACAGTCCCGAGTCACATGGAGGCAATAAGCGATAGGAGGGGATTCGTCTCTCCCGGTATAGGGAGTTGATGTTGCGCTGTGTTCGATTGGCTATAACAGGAAATCCCTGGCCAGGGTTGCTGAGATTTACTGGTAAGTGTTACCTGTAGTTTCTCGAATTGTTATAGACCTCATATCGACACGACTTATCGAGCTATTGGGGTCTGACGTTTACCACCCCTAGGCGAGATATGCGACATATCAGACGATCAGACTGGACTGTACGGTAGTGTTACTGGTTGGATTCACTGGAGTGTGAGCGGGCTTGCTCGTCGATCTTCTGATCGCTCAATACCCGGGTGGCCGTTACGTTTAGCAGACCGCTTGCGGCTTGTGGGTGTTTGATATGATCATCATCTGCTGCCGGCGTATTGACGAGTCTTTAGAGTCCTACACAGAGGTTTCCTGGCTCAAGCGAAACGAAATAGGAGCGCATATGAGATATGTGCGGGACCGAGAATGATACCAGTATGTGATACTGTATTCGATTCTCGCGATTTGTGACATTGATCGGTTATATGCGATATAGCCGGGTTATCGGATCAAGTGTTGATTCGATAAGTTGTTACTGTAGATATTAGCCGGTTATATGCGATATGACCGGATCATTGAATCAAGTGTTGATTTAATGATTTAATGCATAATTATATATTTGATATATTACTTTGCATTAACTAGTATCGGTTCACTTTAAATGGATTTTCTCGCTCGGATGTGCACATTGTATATTCGATATAGTTTTGTGCACTTGATTGTATCATGTTTGATGATACATGTTTACTTATGTTTGTGTGAAGATTGAACCATGGTCATATGAATGGTTAGGGTTATGATTATTTATTCATTCATTTATTTATTTATTAGTTTTGGAAAATATTTGCATAATGAGAAAATGGTGGCTTTCTTTGTTTGTATTATGAAGCTTCATGAAGACTTTGACCAAGTGACCATTTTGTCTCATGCTTAACCCTAACCATTCCATTCAACCATGATTAACTCTCTACACATTACCATGGTTAATATTATGATAAAGATTGATTTTCTTTTCTTTTTCATAATACTTATCATAACAATTAGCTTCTTCTTCTTCATCTTCTTCAAAGAAGAAAAGCTTGCTTCATCAATGGTGATTGATGAATTAGAGTGAGAAATCCAATTCTAAAGTCTACCCACTTCCTATTTCTTCATCCTCTACCTCTTGCCAAGTAGTCGAGTGTGTTTCCTTCACAAGTTTTCATGACTTGGTGAAGTGAGAGCTTGATCTTGCGATGCTTCGACGTAGATCATCTTCGGCATGGACATCGACGACCTAGCTCGCCATTTCTCCGACGAAGCTGACGCTAGAGCCCGGGAATTCATTTGGACAGCGAGGGGACTTCATCACGGAGCCGTGGAGGTGGAGGACCGGATCTACAAAGGTTGTATTTCTGTATTCTTGTAGTTAAGTGTTAACTAGTTTGCTTTGTCGCCTAAATATCTAGTTAACGATCCGTAGTCTAGGGTTTCTCGGCACCGTATTTTTGAAATTTTCATGATCGATGCCATGTGAGACCTCCTTAGGGTGCCTAGGAACCTTTCAAATTATGGTTGCTAAAAAGAAAAGACTAAAGTTTTGGATGCATGGAAATTTCATAGTTCATTTCTTGTTCCATTTCATTTCCATCGGCAACTTCATTAACCGATCGTCGACGGCTTTGGACGAAGTGAGACAAAGTCATCTACTCATTCTCTACATCATTCTTGGTCGTCTCTTTTAGCAAACTTGACGACCGAGTTGCCTCAAGTCAGAGGCGGGAGCCCGTTTAAAGAATCGTCGACGTGGTGCCACCTCGACGAGGAGATCGCAGATCGACGAGATCGGAGCAGCCGCAACGGAGCGTGGGATGATGGTTAAAGAACGAAGGACTCGGATCGTTCGGTATAACCTTTCTACACTCTTTACAGTTTGTTAGTTTAGCAATAATGGCAGATTCGGGTTAAAGTATACGATAGCGCCAGTTAAAAGTTTTTTGTTCCGCATTTGGCGTCTGTAGACGGCCGGGGCGCTACCGTAGACTTACAGTGGTATCAGAGCCTCACCATTTTGCTATACTAACTTGTGCTAACGCGTTTAAAACATCGATCGAACTGAAATCAAAAACTGTAAAATCCAAGCTTGACAGTTTCTGTCGATTTTAAAAGGGTTCCAAAATTAATTTTACACATCACAGAAAATTCAGCAGGCTTTTATACGAACACCGTCAAAATTTGGGACCATGATTCGACAAGACGGCCGCGGAAACGCGGCCAAACCCATGGTTTGGCCGCGGATCCGCGGCCATTCTGAGTCATCATGCCCCCAAATTTGGTCAGTGGGTTCTTCTCTGGAATTTGTGGTTTTTGGTATATATCTTTTGGGCCCAGATTTTGTTACTGTTCACCAGTTGTTCGTGGGGCCCACTTTGTGATATTTAGTCGATCGAAATTTAAACATGTTAGTTTACAGTGCTTACATTATATCTCCGACCGGGAATGTCATTTGATCGGTAAACCGCGTCTGATTGCTATAGTTCTTTTAGACGGGTTTGCGAACGTGACATTCGCGTTGATGTTCTGTGTTGTGCTGTGATGTTGCGGATTTGTCGTGGTGGATAGCAGTGTGCAATGGTAGTACAGTTTGAGTTTATTTGTACATTTGATATTGTGGGGCGAGCGTCCAATTTGTGGACTGCCGTCACTGCCTGTTGTATAATATTCTTTTGGGGCATGACCAGGCTGCGGTCGATGTACCTGTTGTACTATTTTTCATTACTGTACTAGGTTTTGCCCCGCGACGGAGTGCACGGATAGCCGGGTTCTAGAGGGGGCAACGGGTCCGCATCTCATGGCTTTGAGAGGCAGAGGGGCCCCACTCTAGAATTGGCAGACTATTCGCCGCACTCGTAGGGGGTACAGGTTGACCCAAGGAGGGGTGCCCAAGATTACCGGATTCCGTGAAGTGTTGGGTGGTCTATTCACTATGCTGTAGGAGGCTGCCTCGCTTCAGGTTTTGGCGGGTAACTTGCCGCACCCGTAGGGGTCTAGGTTTAATTGCACAGGCTATCCACACGACAGGGGAACGTCGAGTTTCAGCAGCGGCTCTGTGAAACTCGGGGATCCCAGATTATCTGTATTGTTCTGTGATGCTTATTACTTTTCTGTAATGTTGCATATTATCACGCCTGGAGCGATTATTGTATATTGGTTTATATACTATTAGATGTTGTATATGTTTTACACCCGCGCTAGTCCATTCCCCGCTCTGTCGTTAGTTAAGTAACCTAACGGGTGATGACGGGACCCAGTGACGAATGCGGATGGCATATACGTACATTTTATTTTCGTTCTTTTCTGGTGTGATTGATTGATGGGACTGCGTTGATTCTGATCAATGCAAAGTAAAGCAATCCTGTATACAGTTGTTGGAACAATTTAAAAAGTGTTATTGCAAAGACTTTTCCTTTTGTTATGCATAGCGGTATTCAGTGGAATATCCTGCACCTCATTCGACGGGGCAAGGGCCGATATCCCTTCACCGGGACTGACCCCTTGGGCAGAAGTTTGCGTCAGGGTAATAACTTCACTATAGTCGATTACAAGTTGCTTTGCATAGCGGTATTCAGTGGAATATCCTGCACCTCATTCCACGAGGAAAGAGACGAGATCCCTTTACCGGGAGTGACCTCTTTAGCAAAAGGTTTTCGCCACTATATTTTAAAAAGCTATCAGGTTCCTTCAGCGATATCAAGTTCACAACGTTAAAGGTTTTTCGCCAAAAACCAGCCGTAGCCCTCCGTCACTTCTTTTGGGTATTCAGTAGTATTCAAGCTATGCATTTTAGCCAAAGTTAAGGCATAGTGTTTGGTAGCTGCTGGGTATTCATTTGTTGCATAGATAGATGAGTTAGTTTGGGACAGTCGTTCTGCCGATTGGCCAAAGTCAGGGGCATGTACGGGTGGGTTCAAATTGACAAGGTAGTGACGGGTAGAACTTGGCATGTAACTTATGACACTTTGACCAAAGCCAAGGTTATAAGAGCATGGGGCAAAAATTATATCGGGAGTTTCTAAAGAAACTGAAACTTGCCAAGTATGCGCATACCTTCTGGAGTATAAGTAACGTGGATGCATTCCATCACGTTATCATGCGATGAGAGTTGGATCCCGATTCCCACTGATGAGTTGGTTTACTCTTCGGGTGATCCCGATTGATTCTTCTTTCTGGTTTGGAGGAGAATTTGACAGGACAGTGGGAGGTTTCCGGATTAGATAAAGTGATAACCATTCTGATCTAGGTTAGAGTGCACGCAGAGTGTTTCTTTTCTCTCTCTCTTTGGCAGCGACCTTTGACCGACCCTAGACTATGACTCAGTGACCAAGTTGACCGAACCTTCTTAAAATACTGGCTTTTGGATTGTCTGAGTTGCATAAGTCATTACCACTCCTTCTTTTACCCTTTGAATTTCTCAGAACACCCGTATTACTACGGATATCCACTTCCATTGGATAGATCCATCGTATGGTTATATACGAACTCGAAGGGACTTCTTCGAGGATGGATCCAGGTTCAGGAGAAATAGAATTGGTTTATTCAGTTGTCTTTTATTATCACCTTCTCTCAGGTTGCGAGGGCTCCTTGGTTTAGGAGAGTACACCTATTACGCTTATTGGATAGTCTTATTCCAAACCATAGGCTGGTGCCGAAAGGTAGGGAATGAAGAAAACCAATTAGCCTAAGTAGGGTGTGCAGAAGGTAATATGTAAAGACAAAATAAAGGGATTAGAAAGAAGGCAAAGTAAATTGCGACTGATATCATTCACGACCAAAACCGCGTACTTCATCGCCACTCCTATTTCACCCTTAAAAGAATAAGGTATTATTCAGATGTCTTTTATCATCACCTTCTCTCAAGATACGAGTACTCCTAGGTTTAGGAGGGTACACCTATTATGCTTACTGGATAGTCTTCTTCCAAACCATAGGCTGGTGCCGAACGGTAGGGAAGGAAGAAAACCATTTAGCCTAACGATGGTGTACAGAAGGTAATGACTAAAGACAAATAAAGGGATCTGGAGAGATGGCAATAAAATATACGGTTGAAATCATGAATTGGATTATAGAAGAGGCATTACTATGAAAACCACGATACCCCTATGAAACATATTCATGTTTCAGTGCATTGTTAATGGAAAACTGTTTTCCCGATTAGATACTTACTCCAGGGTGTGTATTCACCAGGTTTCATTCTTATATCTGTATGGTTTTACAGATGATGAGTGGGAGGAAGTTATTGGGAATTAGGTGATCATCCTCATTATATCGGAATTCGTTGTAATTGGTGATATTTGAGGAAATCGCCAGGGTACAGTTTCCAACCTACGACGCACAGGTTTTGAGTTGTTAAAACTCAGCGGACTTATACAGAGTATTGTATGTTGTCCAAGTGTCCTTCAGGACAAAGGGGTAGGTCCTCGTACTATGTTCTGTTTACTTATAACTTCTCTAGTTTTTAGACAAGTGTTTCGTAGAAATACAAGGTCTAAGTTTTGAGAAGTTGTGGGTATAAGAATAAAGTAGAGAACCAGGTATCACAAGTATCGGGATTCTTCAAAGAAATTGAAGATGTAGATTCTTGTGATTGGTATTCAGATGATAGTGATGGTTTTGAGAAACGTGTTTCTCTTTCAGGTTACTCATAAATGGATGGATTCCTAAGTTGAGTAATGCTGATTAAGCCTCTTTCCATTAAGTTGATATGCACTGGAGACAGCTGCATGATTTGAATCTGGTTCCAATTAAATTAGTGCCAAACTTTCTATATTGGATATAGAATGGTTCGTACCTTAAAAGATGTTAAGGTACGGGGAGTTGTCCAGCTTATGCTCAAAACCAGACTCTGGATAACTCAGGGCATGTTTCTGTAATGGCTGTTTGTGGGTTGACCCTGGCTATGACAAGGGTAGATATTCTACCATTTGGAAGATCAATAGTGATATTGTTCTTGACTCGCCACAGTTTTAGTAAAATGGATTTTTTTTTCAGAAAACAGTAGTGGGAGTATGGTAGAACTGGAAGTGATTCCAGAACCGCGAACGATTACGGAAAATTTAATAGGACCTATATATTCAATCAGGTTTGACATTCCAATAGCCACTCCGCAGATTTGGTGGGTAACCTCAGATACCCGAGAGGTATTCCGGTAGCCTCAAGGACGGTGACAGGGAGGTTCTTATCTACCCAGACTTGACACTACTGTTGTTCCAGGATATGAGACCCGGTAGGAGGGTTGTTGTAGTCAGTGGGAGCAGCGGAAACATAGTGGGCAAGATGCTTATATCTATTTATAGACTTGAGCAGTTATAGCGGAGATAGATCATCTAATTTTGATGTGACAGTCATGGGTTTGACTTCAATCAAGATAGTGGATGGATCTGTTAAGAAGGTAGTAGGGTGTGATGTCATGGTATCTGGATGACATACACGAAGTAGGAAGTAAAATTCCTTTACTACGATCGGTTGTACTGTGGTCGTCACACAGTTGTTTCTCCAGACAGGATATGGATATAATATTTGACATTCTGGTTTCTGGATCTATGGTTTTAGATCTGGATTTGGCTAGTTTCCCAATGTGGGTACTTTGACAGATATTCTAATGGTTTTTAGAATAGATGACTCCTAGCATGGTTGTGTACCTGCAGGTGATGGAGTCACCCTCTCTAAAGGTGTCTTATAGACTAAAGGGGAGAGGGATGTGCATGATTGACAGATCACTTGCTTAGGCAATTGAGTCAATCGTGAGATGTCAAGTACCACACCAGATATTGTTTTTGCACTAGATGCAATAAGTTTGTATTAATCCAATCCTGGAGAAACATAAGGAAGCAGTTATAGAACATAAGTGCATGTTCTACGGATTTGATGACGGCAGCCTCTTTTCGGGAGACGGTTATCATTCCAGGCTTCAAAGGTGACATGGTTGACAGAATGATTGTCAGAGTTATAGTTTTTCCCTCGGATGAGGAACAGTATTATGGACAGGTGGTCCAAGAAGATACTGTGGGTGGCATGGTGCCAGATACTGATTAGGTTCAGTGATCGATACAGTCTAAGAAGTTTGGATTTGGAGTTCATTTATGAACTAGGTCCCATCAGATATCCAGACATATTCTAAGACAGGTATTACTCAATTCGGGAGATGGTTTTCTCCGCGAACTTGAGATTAAGAGAGATATAGAAAGAAACATCTAGGCGGATCCACTCACTGAGGCTATTTCTCGAACACAATAGTTTTACAAACGGGCTTTGTAAAACTGATTAGTAGAGGAGTTGGATGTTCGGTTTCACACGGGCTGTGAGTAGTCGACATCGCAATAATTAGCTTTGAGTGCAAGTGGGAGATTGTTGGAGATAGTGCCCTCATAGTCAATTATTGGATCGCAGGTACGTGATTGCAATGATTGCGGAGGACCTATACCGGTAGGACAGTCTTACTCGAGATGATAGTATGCTGTCTGGTTTGCCTCTATCAGTCGTGTACATGTTCAGGTGACTGATTACATGTTCCACTTTGATAGAACCCTTAGGATCTTGCTTTACTACCAACAGTATGATGGCGATCATATACGTGAGAGCTGGGTAGTTTATACGCATATCCTTAATTGTGGTCCCTAGTCGTGGGAGTTTCGAGACAGGGCATCGATACTCCGGAGTAGACTAGTGTGTACAGTCGAGACCCCGACGAGGGGCGGTGGCCGGTCTTACAAGCCACTGGTGTCAGTTGGATCACCTAAGATGTATACAGGTGCTCATTGGGTTATGAGTACACCGGACAGGACTCGCCGGGAATCTGCTAGTTAGTACTATACCTATCGTCAGATAGCAGTTCCCTGGTGACATGTGTACAGGTTAGTTCATCGACCTGAGGTCGTCATTTGTCTCGTGTGAGTTCCCACCATGCTTTGATTTCTACCCTACCACGGCTCAAAGGAGTCGTGCAAACAGGTAGTTTTTGGGTACAGTCCCGAGCCATATGGAGGCACGTGAGTGGATCGGCAGGGGATTCGTCTCTCCCGGTATTGGGGGCGAGATCGTGCTGTGTCTAGGAGAGCCATTACACATAGCCCATGGCCGTGGCAGGAGATTTACTGGTAGGTACTCCAGTAGTATCTCAGGGTGTTATTGGGCTTCACTCCGACACGACTTATACTGCTAATGGGGGTCTGACGTTACTAGCCCCCTAGGCAGATATGCGATACTCATAGACGAACGGACCGGACTGTATATACATTGTCACTGTTAGGCTCAGTAGGGTTTCCGGATGAGTTCGCTCATCGGCCTCCCTTGAGGTCAGTCCATGGGCAGCCGTTACGCATTGCTAGTGCCGCTGACGGTTTGTGGTTAAACCCACTGCCAGGGTACTGACGAGTCATTAGAGTCCCCCACAGACAGTTTCCCAAGTTCGGGCGAAACGTTGTAGAGGCCGTATGGTTTTATGGCAGGGTTCGGAAAATGCACGTGCGTTTACGCACGTGTTATTTTTCGGGCAGATGATACTGGTCGGCTTTGGTTTAAGCCGGATCCGAGTATTATATTGAGTAGATGTAATATCTTTGTCTCAGTTGCATTTGTATTCGGTCGTAATACAAATGCGGGTATATTTATACAGTTACGGGGTTATCCTGAAAGTTGTTTCAGGATCACTTTTGGAAGTTGCCAGTTTCCAGTTTTCTATCAGCCGTCTTTTAACATTCGGTTAAAAACGGATTTATCTTTTCTTGGATGAGGGTGAGTCATGCTTCTAGAAGGTTCTAGAAGGTGATGACTTGGTTAATTGGTGTTGTGTTTTCATTGGTTGCATTAATGAATGGATGACTAGGTTTAGTGAGTCATTCATTTCATTAATGAGTTTTGTTTACTTAAAGATCTTTTCTTCATGATAAGCTTTGGGTTATGGTCACCACTTGGTTCCTACACTCACCTCCCTCCTTGATATAAGTGGTCGGCCCTCTCTCTCCTCCTCCACTCTCTCACTTGAGAAAATTATGGTTGCTAAAAAGAAAAGACTAAAGTTTTGGATGCATGGAAATTTCATAGTTCATTTCTTGTTCCATTTCATTTCCATCGGCAACTTCATTAACCGATCGTCCACGGCTTTGGACGAAGTGAGACAAAGTCATCTACTCATTCTCTACATCATTCTTGGTCGTCTCTTTTAGCAAACTTGACGACCGAGTTGCCTCAAGTCAGAGGCGGGAGCCCGTTTAAGGAATCGTCGACGTGGTGCCACCTCGACGAGGAGATCGCAGATCGACGAGATCGGAGCAGCCGCAACGGAGCGTGGGATGATGGTTAAAGAACGAAGGACTCGGATTGTTCGGTATAACCTTTCTACACTCTTTACAGTTTGTTAGTTTAGCAATAATGGCAGATCCGGGTTAAAGTATACGATAGCACCAGTTAAAAGTTTTTTTGTTCCGCATTTAGCGTCTGTAGACGGCCGGGGCACTAGCGTAGACTTACAGTATAGCACCCCCACAGTCCGTAGTTGGTATACTATATATTATGCTTGATGATTATAGTGTATCGTGGATATGGTGTTAGGTGTATTATGGATAGCTTAGGGTTAGAAGTAAACTAGTATAGTTCATAGTCCCGAACCCTAGAATAGGGTTACACCCACACGCGCACCCTTGCATATTCACTATACTTACACTGTGTTGATGATGATATTGGATGACATTGAAGATGAGTCGATGATTTTGGGCATTGTGCCGTGAGATCGGTGATGTGAAGTGATTCGTACTTGCGATATGACATGTGATCATAGCGGGCCGTTGGGCATGTGTTTTACCCCCGCTTCCATACTTATATAGATGGTATTGATTTGTACTAGACTTAGATCTGTACCCTAGATTATATGATATGATGATAATGATACCTGATATTTGATAAGAGGAATGTGATACGGGCCCATACCCAGCTATTGGGATGCCGTACGACGATTTACCGTACGAGCGTATATTAATGATAGATCCGCAATCATAGATCGAGGATGTCTTACGATATATTGTATCGTACGCGATATTATTGAGGCGGGATCACCGACTATTATATCTATATATATATCGACTCAGATTTAGGTGGTTTTCATACCTCTCCCGATTGACTTGATACTTAGATCTGTAGTTCGCATAGTAGATTCTTCATTGTGGTGTTGATTATTTGATTTCCACATATTCATGCTATTCGCATTGCTTGCATATGTTTATTTCTATATTATTATCATGCTGTTAGGACACCAGCACCATTATCGATGATGCGTATGTTCCACGTACACTATTTGCCGGCTCACACACTTCATCATCGATAATTGCCATGCCACTACACTGTAGTACTGTTGCATTCATGATATGATTCTTGCATGGCATATTGTACACTTATACCTGTACACAAACATAGATGATTCTGACTTGTTTAGGGATTTGGGAACCGCAAGATATTCTTCAAAACTGATTCGTTTTAAAAGAGCGGTTTCCCTCGACATGTGCACATTATTATTCCATGTTGCATGACTTCTGATATGCTTACCTTCCTTTACATGTCGCATACATCATGTTTTGATTATACGTATTGATATATGTTGTTTCCATGATATTTCTGGATTTGGGAACCGTGGGTATTTCAAAAGAGAATATATAATTGTTTTAAAAACCCGGTTACCCTTGATATGATATTTCAGTGCGTCCACCATGTGTTTTCTCAGTGCTGAGAGCGACCTGTGAAACCCGATTCGAGGAGGTGGATGAGGCCGATTGCGGGTAAATGGTGGACCCGGTATGGTATCCCGGGGCGAGAACGGTTTCGCTGTGTAGTAGACGGTGAGCCTGGCAGAGGGACTACTACCTACCGGTGATTGGTTGGACCTGGCGGTTATCCAGAGGATACTGACCAGAGTCGATAGATGGATATGGGCGTACTGCCGGGGCCGAGGGCTGATTCCGCAGACATAGCCCGTGGGCTGATCCGGACTGACGGAGCCCGATAGATGAGGATTTACGTGTCGATGCTAGGCACGGGTTTCATGACGATTTCCATGATTTTGATTATATCCTCATATTTGCATGCATGATGCTTATTGTGATTGGGTGACGGGTGGACGGGTTCCACGTTTATTGTCATTGGGTGACGGGTGGACGGGTTCCACGTTTATTGTGATTGGGTGACGGGTGGGCGGGTTCCACATTTATATAGACTTGATCACATACAGACTGGATTTACATTGATCATACTTCATGCAGACATACCTTATACTGATGATATGTTATTACCTGAGTACTTGGCACTATATACATGTTTAGATGTTACATTGCCACCTTATCATGCTTCAGACGTACTCTTGTTATTTATATTTTACTAATCGTATTGACCTAGGATTATGTCTTGCATTCGGTTTCTGCTTGTAGATATTTCTATTCACGAGTTGGCAACTCACCCCCTTTGTGCCACAGTTCTTGCAGGTTTTGCCGTACAGGTTCCATTGCGGCATTTTTGGCACACTGCTTCCTTGCGGGTGAATTGCATTTGGTAGGTGGGTTCTTTTGCATCAAGAACCACCATTGTACTTGTATTATTCATTGTATCTAGAATTCCATCAACTAAAACTTGTATATTGTTTCAGACTCAGACACTAGTGATGTATTATTTCGACCTTAGAGTCGCGCTTAGTAGTGTTATAGTTTTCATGCTTATCTGGGTTTCTTTTGAATTTTGATCCTCGCCATTCGGCGTTGTATAGTATATTGCTTGTTGTTCATTTATTCTTAAAATGGTTTTAGATTTCTGGGCTTTTGGCTTACTTGGATCAGATGGAGTCCTATATACTTCATATGGTTCAAGGGCCAGTCACGTGCTCTTTCGGGTCGTGACAAAGTTGGCATCAGAGCGCTAGGTTGACCTTGGTTTGAGCCTAAGTTTGACTATGTGGTGCCTAGGGCGTTTATATATATACGGAACTTAGGCTTGACCTTACGGAATTTAGACTTAGTCGAGGGGGTATTAGACCCGAACTTTTGTCGCGTAGGATGACCCTTGGTTGATAGAATAGGTGACTAAAGTAGAGTGACGTACCGTGGGTATGTTCCGCGGCATACTTACGATACGCCACTCCGCTTAAGGAACCTTAGGATGTACATATTTTCGAGATCAGTGACTCTCTTCATATCCATGATTATACATCCATTTGAGATCCCCGATTCTATTAGTTTCATGATCATACCTTTATTGATGCTGTTCCTTCTTATGATCATGTATCCACTCTGGATCTGCTGTTCTCTTTCTTGCCATTGATCTGCTCTCTTCGATACTCGATTGTGGTTCCTGTTGCCATGTTAAGCGCTGTTTGGGCTGCTGCTAGGGTTACGGTCAGTGCGAGCTCGTCTGGTACGAGGGCCGACCATTGTGTTATCTGGTGACATGGGAACGTCTCGAGTTAGTATTGGTGACTGTGACCTCTAGTGGAGGCGAGTGCTTGGTCTTGCACCGGATGATCGGGCCATTGTTAGAGCTGCCAGTTGAGAGAGGACTGTTGATGTTGTAGGGTTCCTAGGCACACTAATGAGGTCTCACAAGGCATCAACCATGCCAATTTTAAAATTTTACGGTGCTGAGAAACCCTAGACTAGATCGTTAACTAGAATTTTAGGCGAAACATTAAACTAGTTAACGACTTAACTAAAAGTGAGAAGCTACAACCTTTGTAGATCCGGTCCTCCACCGCCATAGCTCCGCAATGAAGTCTCCTCGCTGTCCAAATGGAATCCCGGGCTCTAGCGTCGGCTTCATCGGAAAAATGGGCGGGCTAGGTCATCGACAACGATGCCGAAGATGATCTACGTCGAAGCATCACAAGATCAAGCTCCCACTTCACCAAGCCATGAAAACTTGTGAAGGAAACACCCTATACTACTTGGCAAGAGGTAGAGGATGAAGAAATAGGAGGTGGGTTCACTTTAGAATTGGATTTCTCACTCTTTTCATCAAATCACCATTGATGGAATCAAGCTTCTTCATCTTTAAGAAGAAGAAGAAGAAGATCAATATTATGATAAGTATATTTCAAATAGAAAAGAAAAAATAATACTTATCATACTCTAACCATGGTCAAGTGTAGAGAGTAAACTAAGGTTAGGTGAATGGTTAGGGTTAAGCATGAAGACAAAAATGGTGACTTAGTCAAAGCTTCATGAAGCTTCAACATGCAAACAAAGAAAGCCACCATTTTCTCTTTATGCCATTTTCTTTTGCCAAAATGAACAAAAGAAGTAAATAAATGAATAAGTAAATAAACAAAACCCTAACCACTCATATAACCATGGTTTAATCTTTACACAAACTCAAGTTAGCATGCATCATCAAACATGATACAAACTTGTGCACAAAAATATATCACATATACAATGTGCACAAACAAGTGAGAAAATCCATTTAAAGTGAACCAATACTAGTTAATGCAAAGTAATATATCAAATATATAATTATGCATTAAATCATTAAATCAACACTTGATTTAACGATCCGGTCATATCGCATATATAACCGACTAATATACAATGTATCGATTTATCGAATCAATCCTTGATTCGATAACTAGGTTATATCGCATACAACCAATCGATACATTCATCGCGAGAATAGAATACGGTATCACATACACGCATTATTCTCGGTCCCGTACATATCTCATATGCGCTCCTATTTCGTTTCGCTTGAGCCAGGAAACCTCTGTGTAGGACTCTAAAGACTTGTCAATATGCCGGCAGCAGGTGATGATCATATCAAACACCCACAAGCCGCAAGCGGTCTGCTAAACGTAACGGCCACCCGGGTATTGAGCGATGAGAAGATCGACGAGCAAGCCTGCTCACACTCCTGTGAATCCAACCAGTAACACTTACCGTACAGTCCGGTCTCGTCGTCTAATATGTCGCATATCTTGCCTAGGGGTGGTAAACGTCAGACCCCAATAGCTCGATAAGTCGTGTCGATATGAGGTCTATAACAATTCGAGAAACTACTGGTAACACTTACCAGTAAATCTCAGCAACCCTGTCCAGGGATTTCCGGTTATAGCCAATCGAACACAGCGCAACATCAACTCCCTATACCGGGAGAGACGAATCCCCTCCTATCGCTCATTGCCTCCATGTGACTCGGGACTGTACCCAAAAACCACCGTTTTGCATGCCCTCTTGGACGTGGTAAGGTAGAAATCAAAGCACAGTGGGAACCACACAAGACTCTATTGCGATCTCGGGTCAACAGACTACTCTATACTAGTGTCACCAGAGAACTGCCATCTGACGTAAGGTATAATACCATCTGGGAGTTCTCGGCGAGTCCGTCCAGTGTACCCAGTCTCCACTGAGCACCCGTATATCATCATTGATGTCAAACACCAATGGATATGGGATCATCCATCGCCCATCTGTATGGGTCGAGAAGGTATACGCTACTCTATTCTGGTATATTGATGCCCCGTCTCGATATACGCACGACTAGGGACCTTGAAGGATGTACTTATAGACTACCATGTCCCCACTAGTATGATCCGCATCATAGTCCAGGTAGTCAAGTACACATCCTAAGGTCTTTACCAACATGTAACAGAGTGACAATCAGTGTACACGTTAAGGTAAAGAGCAACCAGATAGTATACTATCATGTCAAGCAAGAAAGTCCTCCCTATATATGTCCAAGCATCCACTACAATATACATCCTATGTACAGTAATGGCCTCTAGGGCATACATATAACTAACAATCTCCCATTTGCACTAGGGCCATCTGATAGCAGTGGTTGTAGTATCTCATACTCAACCATCCCATAAAAGTCTCTCTCTGGGAATAGGCCTTCGTGAGTGGATCCACCGTGTCGTTCTCTGAGTCTGTTCTCCTAACCTCGATCACACTGGAGATCAACCATCTCCATGATCAGGTGATACTGCCTTAGAATATGTCTGGATCACTGATGGGACGGACGTTCCTTGGTATAAGCCACAACTCCATTGTCTCACAATGGTAGGAACGTAGTTCATCTCATGAACCATTATACACCCAAACAGCCTCTTTGGTAGCATCTTAAGTAGCGATGTATCCTGCCTTTATCGTCTAGTATGCCACGGTATCTAGCTTGGAACTCTTCCAACATACCGCCCCTTTACTGAGGGTAAAGACAATGCCTGCGACTGACATTCAGTCATCCTTATCACCCTGGAACCCTTCCAGTGATTCTCCCCAGGATCAACTGATACCATCTCACTACACCTAGTAAGAATCCTAACATCCATTTAGATCTATCTCATAGATCCAAAACCCAGGATTTAGTAGGTATCACTTTGATCCTATATGGAGAATCATTGTGATAAGCGGAGATTGATCGAGCGTAGCATAGGAAACTCCTTCCCTATCAAGAGTATTTCATCCACGTACTCTACGAGGATTGCCACCATACTCCCTACTACCTTTTTGTATTTACAAGGTTCATCTACCATTTTGATGATGTCAACTTCTTTGACTACTTTATCAAAACAGACGTTCCAACTCCGCGATGCCTGCTTTCTCCTATAAAGCATCTTGCACACGTTTCCGCTGCTCCCACTGTCTACGAGGCCCTCTGGCTGTGTACTTATAGACGCTCTCTTCCAAATCATCATTTAGAAAAGCAGTCAAGACACCCAACCACCAGATATCGTAGTCATGGTATGTAGCCGTAGCAATTAGGATCTGGATGGACTTAAGCATAGGCACTGAAAAGGTTTCATCATTATCCACGCCTGGTCAATGATGCAAACCTTTAACAAGTCTAGCTTTGAAAGTCTCAACCTTTCCAAGTACACCAAGTAATCTTCTCAAGATATACTTGCTCCTGATGGGGATTTAACCCTTCAGATATAGCAACCAAAGTCCATACTTTGTTGGTGTATAAGGATTCCATCTCAGATCGCTAAGCATCTAGCCATTCTTACAGAGTCCCACTCCTGATGGCCAGCTCGAAACTAGTTGGGTCATCATCTCATGATGCAATCCTCGCTCCCACTGTCATAGAGAAACCGAAGTAACTCTCAGGTGGGTGAGGAACCCTACTAGATCGGCGGAGAGGCTGAGGTTCGCTGGTTACTATTGAATCCTTCGGTTCTACCAAATCATTTACTGTAGTTTGTATAGCTGGAACCTTTCCAGTTCTACATAACAGATCTTGCCTCGAGCTTGTCCGGATTTTGCTTTTAGACATAGGCCGGACAACCCCAAATCTTAACTAACTTAAGAGATGGGCTCTTCCCTTTCCATATCACATATGAAGTGGTAGGCAACTGATTTGATTGGAACCCTATTCAATAGGTATGCAGCTACTCAAGCGCATAACTCCCAAAAAGGAAACAGGTAAGTCAGTAGTACCCATCATAGAGCACACCTTATCATATAGGGTGTGATTGCTCCGCCCCAATATACCATCGTGCTATGGTGTATACGGAGGAGTAATGCTGAGAGAGAATCTCATTCTCCTTTAGAATAATCCAGGATTTCCGTGCTCAAGTATTCTCCTCCTCGATCTCATCAAAGGACATAATACTTATACCCGTGTTTTGGTTTTCTACTTCTAACTTATATTCTGTGAATATCTCAAAAGGTTCGGACTTGTGTTTCAACAGGAACATATGTCTGAATCTTGAGAGATTATCAGAGAATGTAATGAAGTACAAAGAACCGGTCTTGGCATGTGTAGACAGGGGACCTACATACATCAACATGTATCATCCCAAGAGTTCATTAACTCTTTCTCTGTTTCCAGTAAACGGAGCTATGGTCATCTTATCTTTGTGACATGACTGGCCAGTTTCACAAGATGTAAGTTCAAACTAATTTAAATATGCATCTTTATGTAACTCTAGCTAGTCGGGTCACATTGATCTGACCTAGTCTACAATACCTCAAGAAGGATTCGTTCATTTCTGAACTCTTCCTCTTGTGTGTGTTCCGTATACTAAGAACTGTAATTTGATTTAGAACATCAATGCTTTTAGATAACGTGCCTGAACCGATCAACTTTTGATATAGGAAATGTTCAAAAAATTATCCAACAATACATAATTTTATCATTTCTTTACTAATAAAGAAACTGATATGATTTTGTATATCAGGTTCGGTATCTAATAACATTCGTTCAGAATCAATGTATTCGGAATACAGGGTGACAGAGACTTACAGACTTGGCTGCAACACTTGCCCCATTTTCTGCCTCATGAAACTTATCATCCGTTCTCAGTTCTCTACCTTTCTGTAGCCCTATGTAACAGATTACATATCAGGGATCCTGATCTGGTATCTAATACCCAGGACGTAGAGTATACTGAGAAACAGTTCTTTATAATGAACACACCCGAAGATGATGCATCAGCATGCACTCTCTTCGTTTAGGTAGTACGGGAATTCTGGTAATCCCCAATTTCCTGCTCTGTCTTATAACAATTATAAGTTGGAGCGGGACCAACGTTCCCCAGCTCAGTATAACAAGCGGGTTCGGTCAATATATCCGTTTTATTATCTTGATTAAGGCGTGATATGGTCGCTACCTGGAGAGAGAGAGAACAAAACACTTAGCGTATGCTCTTGCAAGAATAGATTGGTTATAATTTTATCTAATCAGGATGGCTCCCACTGTTTTTTATCAAATCTTCCTTCAAACCCTAAAAGGAAAGACTAGCCGGGATTAATTACACACTACAAGTTCGCCAATCTTTCAGCCAGGTCAGTGTTGGTAGTTTGAGGGAGGTTCCCCGTGCTTTCGCACGAACCTAATTAATGTAAACCTCGTTTTCCCAGAGGCGTAACCTCATTAACACCTTTCTAGACACCTACTTGATCGGCTAATTGTAATGTGTAAAACTCTTCCAGGAGTAACTCTTACTCGCAGTGGGTATCGGGATCCAACTATCTCATAGAAGGTATGTAATCTCATTGCAAATTTCAACACTTGAAATTCCCGATAATTTTGCCCCTAGCGTCCTATGAGCTTGACGCAGGCCAACAAACCATAGTGCGCTAGTCAAGTTGAACCCGTCATTTCTTGATTGAATCAAACCCACCCGCACGACCCTTGACGCAGGCCAACAAAGTCGCACGACTACCCTAATCCAATCTGCATCATATGCATAAGCAGATAAATACCAGTTAGCTACCGCACACTACGCCTTGACGCAGGCCAACAAACGTAGCACGAATACTAACTACTATTTATCTGAAATGACGGAGGGCTACGACAGGTTTTTCTGAAAACCTATTGCGTAATGAACTTGATATCGTTGTAGAATCAAATGAATTTTGAAATGGAGTGTTTTTGAGGCTTTTTCTAGTTTTGCTAAAGGAGTCACTCCCGGTGAAGGGATCATCGGTCCTTTCCTCGTCGAATGAGGTGCGGGATATATCATATATATCACTGTGCAAAGCAGAAACTATAGAAGCAATCAAAAGACAAACCGAGTGTGTAGCATCTGCCAGTTATTGCTAAAGGAGTCACTCCCGGTGAAGGGATCTCGGTCCTTTCCTTATCGAATAAGGTGCAGGATATATCATATATACCGCTGTGCAAAGCAAGAACTGTAGCTACCTGTTTTATTTTTGAAATTCGATTCTACAACATCTTTAGGTTTCTTTTACTTTCATTAATCACATTAATGAAGTCCCATCATTTATGTTACCTAAACATCACAGATAAATACGACGTACACTTATGCCATCCGCATTCGCCTCGATGTCCTCTCGTGCACCGTTAGGTAAGGTAACTAACGGCAGAGCGGGGCAGGGCTAGCGCGGGTGTAAAACATAAGTAACGTCTATATAATATATCATATATACTATATACAGTATCCATCAGAACATATCAAATGATCACATCACAGATATCGCAGCAGAAAATATCATATGAAATATTGGATATACTAGGACGTCCGTGTTTTCAATACGAGCCAATATAAAACACGGATTCCACGGTCGCGATGACTAGTCAAACCCACACCCCTAGACCCATACGAGAGCGGCAAGCAACCCTACCAATTCTAGGGTTAGGAGACCCGGACTCGACTCCTTGAGTTGGTCTCCCACTGGACCCTAGAACCCGGTTACTTGTGCTCCCCTCCTTGGGTCTATCCTAGTGCGGAAAAGTAAATAATATACAAAGGGTGACATCTTCCGCAACCTGGAAGTGCCCCAATAAAAGAATATTACATACAAGTTTTTACATGAATGAAAATGAAAAACACTCATCTCACATAAAAACCCCCGGCTATTCAAACACGACGATCCAATATAACATATCCAGCAACACATAACATCACATGTCATCAACGTAAGTAAATATACGCATCCCAATTGTCGTTGACATATAGCAACAAAACCGGCGATATCACATATTACACTTACGGTCACAGAAAAGAAAGTGTAAAACTACAACAGTTGGAATCCGCAACCTGCATAGACATCGCATGCCTAATCAAATGAATTCCTTAGACATCGCATGCCTAACAGTTATAAACCCCGCATTTTAGTCTCATTATCGAAAACTCTTTTCAATATCAAGTCGGGCAATTCAACAAGATTCCCGACATCCTGATCGAATGCTCGTCGCAAACTTTAGTAGGCGGCCGCACCCCCGACGCCGTCGACGAAGTGCACCAAGGCGGAACACCGCTACCGCGAGCACCCGAACGGATGATTTCGGCGACGGGGTTCACCTACAGTCACTTGGTCGGGGCTAAGGGATGTAGCTGTCTATTAAGTTTACCCGGCGAGTATCCGCGTACGCTACGTGATTGCGACGGACTTTTGATCACATCAAAATTCCGTGGCAACCGATCAAGTGAGACTAAACTGCTATGTTTACAACATTCATTCAGTTATCTCATAACTGTTTGTGAATTCCAATTATTGTATCCCATTCCGGATAAATAGCAAATATTAAACTTTTCGATCGAACATTCGAACACCCAAGTTTTCCCAAAACCGTTCAACACATGAAACAAGTCTAAAAACATTCAGTTCGTGCCTCAGTACCAACGGTCCAGCCGTAGAAGGGTCAAGCCAACGCCTCACATGTGGCACTCCGTACTGCCCCAAACCCGAAGGTTCAAAGGGCAGTTCAAGACGGTCACATAATCAAGTTAAGGTTTGTTGTCTTCTAGAGGGACCATCACGTCACTTGCACTACTCAGAACGTCCTTAAACCACAGAAAAATCCAACACGTGGAAATTTTCCGGCAGGGGAAAAGTTGGGTATTTATATCCGGTCGAACTTTTTAACATATTCTAAAGTTATCCGGAAAAACACATAGACAAAACTTGATAATCCGATCAAATCTTCGATTCCCAATGCAACCCCAGAACACTCAACTTTTGAGTCAAATTAAAAATTCCCAGAAAACTCAGCATAATAAAATAGGAATTACTGTGCAAAAAGGGAGTGATGACGTCATCATCTTGCCGCGGAACCGCCGCAGAAGCCAGGCGTCTGCCGCGGTTCCGCCGCACATTGGACTCTTCTCTTGGAAAATTTTGCATCGTAATTCTTAGAATTCCCTGCTGAATTTTTTAAGCATTTTTAATCTGGAAAAAACCCAGTTTTTAGAAAAAGTCCAGAGAGCACTTAGGTTTTTAGGGTTGCGGTTCGATCGGGTTTCAAACGTCGTCTACACTTCGCCTAAGGCTCTAGCTAGGCTCTGATACCACTGTAGGGTTCCTAGGCACACTAATGAGGTCTCACAAGGCATCAACCATGCCAATTTTAAAATTTTACGGTGCCGAGAAACCCTAGACTAGATCGTTAACTAGAATTTTAGGCGAAACATTAAACTAGTTAACGACTTAACTAAAAGTGAGAAGCTACAACCTTTGTAGATCCGGTCCTCCACCTCCATAGCTCCGCAATGAAGTCTCCTCGCTGTCCAAATGGAATCCCGGGCTCTAGCGTCGGCTTCATCGGAAAAATGGGCGGGCTAGGTCATCGACAACGATGCCGAAGATGATCTACGTCGAAGTATCACAAGATCAAGCTCCCACTTCACCAAGCCATGAAAACTTGTGAAGGAAACACCCTATACTACTTGGCAAGAGGTAGAGGATGAAGAAATAGAAGGTGGGTTCACTTTAGAATTGGATTTCTCACTCTTTTCATCAAATCACCATTGATGGAATCAAGCTTCTTCATCTTTAAGAAGAAGAAGAAGAAGATCAATATTATGATAAGTATATTTCAAATAGAAAAGAAAAAAGAATACTTATCATACTCTAACCATGGTCAAGTCTAGAGAGTAAACTAGGGTTAGGTGAATGGTTAGGGTTAAGCATGAAGACAAAAATGGTGACTTAGTCAAAGCTTCATGAAGCTTCAACATGCAAACAAAGAAAGCCACCATTTTCTCTTTATGCCATTTTCTTTTGCCAAAATGAACAAAAGAAGTAAATAAATGAATAAATAAATAAACAAAACCCTAACCACTCATATAACCATGGTTTAATTTTTACACAAACTCAAGTTAGCATGCATCATCAAACATGATACAAACTTGTGCACAAAAATATATCACATATACAATGTGCACAAACAAGTGAGAAAATCCATTTAAAGTGAACCAATACTAGTTAATGCAAAGTAATATATAAAATATATAATTATGCATTAAATCATTAAATCAACACTTGATTTAACGATCCGGTCATATCGCATATAACCGACTAATATACAATGTATCGATTTATCGAATCAATCCTTGATTCGATAACTAGGTTATATCGCATACAACCAATCGATACATTCATCGCGAGAATAGAATACGGTATCACATACACGCATTATTCTCGGTCCCGCACATATCTCATATGCGCTCCTATTTCGTTTCGCTTGAGCCAGGAAACCTCTGTGTAGGACTCTAAAGACTCGTCAATACGCCGGCAGCAGGTGATGATCATATCAAACACCCACAAGCCGCAAGCGGTCTGCTAAACGTAACGGCCACCCGGGTATTGAGCGATGAGAAGATCGACGAGCAAGCCCGCTCACACTCCTGTGAATCCAACCAGTAACACTTACCGTACAGTCCGGTCTCGTCGTCTGATATGTCGCATATCTTGCCTAGGGGTGGTAAACGTCAGACCCCAATAGCTCGATAAGTCGTGTCGATATGACGTCTATAAAAATTCGAGAAACTACTGGTAACACTTACCAGTAAATCTCAGCAACCCTGGCCAGGGATTTCCGGTTATAGCCAATCGAACACAGCGCAACATCAACTCCCTATACCGGGAGAGACGAATCCCCTCCTATCGCTCATTGCCTCCATATGACTCGGACTGTACCCAAAAACCACCGTTTTGCACGCTCTCTTGGACGTGGTAAGGTGGAAATCAAAGCACAGTGGGAACCACACAAGACTCTATGACGATCTCGGGTCAACAGACTACTCTGTACCAGTGTCACCAGAGAACTGCCATCTGACGTAAGGTATAATACCATCTGGGAGTTCTCGGCGAGTCCGTCCAGTGTACCCAGTCTCCACTGAGCACCCGTATATCATCTCTGATGTCAAACACCAATGGATATGGGATCATCCATCGCCCATCTGTATGGGTCGAGAAGGTATGCGCTACTCTATTCTGGTATATCGATGCCCCGTCTCGATATACCCATGACTAGGGACCTTGAAGGATGTACTTATAGACTACCATGTCCCCACTAGTATGATCCGCATCATAGTCCAGGTAGTCAAGTACACATCCTAAGGTCTTTACCAACATGTAACAGAGAGACAATCAGTGTACACGTTAAGGTAAAGAGCAACCAGATAGCATACTATCATGTCGAGCAAGAAAGTCCTCCCTATATATGTCCAAGCATCCACTACAATATACATCCTATGTATAGTAATGGCCTCTAGGGCATACATATAACTAACAGATGTACAGCATACCTCAGAGATTATAATGTCGCCTACCGTGCAGACAGATGGACCAGCTGTTGCTGAGATTGACAGGATGTCGCTTCCGAAGCTTACAAGCTAAGATTGCCGGAGCTTCCAGGAAGATATGAGACAGATGATAGCTAGTCTACCCGATTTGAGATACGAAGGTGATTCGTCCGATTTATGCGCCGGAGCGGGCCCAGTTGAGTTGAAGATTTCCACTGTGGAGAGTCTTACTCAGATCTAGAGCAGACCGATTCAGAGATGACCGCTAATGTATCGCCATTCCTGGAGGATTGAGGCGCTGTTCGGCGTACAGGGGAATGAGCCAGTTGCTGCTGCAAATAACGAGATATCGCCCAGATGGTTGGAGCGACTGCAGCATGAGCATATACTTAGAGATATGATGGACGGTCGCTAGTCACCTGAGGATGAATGATTAGGACATGTGGTTCGTTCGTTTACCGATACGAGGTCATCAGATAGATTGTTTCCAGCTAGAGACGACTTCACGCAGGTTCGTTGAGAGTCGATAGAGACGATCGAATGTCAGGAGCCCATTTTCCAAGTTTAAAGTATACGGAAAGACATGCAGGTGAGTCTATAGACCCTCTAGAAGAATGAAACCCTAACTCGACTTAATGACCGTGTGAAAGCCTTTGAACCTTAGGGTTTGCGGCAGTTCCGCGGCGCCATTAGTGAGGCTTGGGTTTGCCCATCTACGGCTGGACCACCGACGCTGTGGCATGTACTCGATACTATTAAACTGTACTCAAGATGTTGATCTCTTGGGGGATTACAAGGTTCTGACGAGTCGATCGAATGTTTCGACATCATTCGGATATCATGTGATGGGATGCTTTGCTTGGGAGACTCCAGATACGAGTATATCCATTGGAGCACAGTCCATGCAGCCATGATGAGATGAGTCCGAATCAGTCGACATTGAAGCAGAGTGAAGAAAAGAGTTCACAAGAGATTTCGACGAGATGACGTCCCACTCCGCTGACATCATAGATGTGATACGCACCCAGAGGCGTTGTATATGGATATATCTTCTAGAAAGAGGCGCGATAAGTATGCAGCCGTTCCGGAATAAGAATTTGCTTCAACAATGGATGATGACTTCCGGGTAATCCGGCAGGAATGAGATTTGAGAGAGGAACCTCGACAAGACCTTTCTGAAATACGATACGAGAAGACCTAGACCCAGGGGTGGTCATATTGCGCACACCCAGCAGGCCAGAGTTCGGCATCGTCGACAAGGTAGTTGACCAGGTTTGGATAAAGGACCTTACCCAGATGCGTTGCGAATTGATCAAGGACGGACGAGTATTGAGTATTCCTCCGATGGTTGGGACGCGTTCCCGAGGATCTGTTCGGCCAGACACCTTCTATAGAATGATGAAGCTACAGAGTATGCGCTTTCGAGTCCGTGCGAGAGACTTCGGATTGACCATGGCCGAGAACAGTGCAGTGCGTAGATAGCATGGCGTGACGTCATAGTGGACGACGATAGAGACAAGTGGAACCAGAGGTTCGTGCGAGACGCTGACGAGCTGTCATTACTTCCCGTCGAGACTAGAGACCTGATATGCTTACAGAAGCGTTGGGATGCGACCAATTTCCGAGAAAATGTTGTGCTAAGGACACAGATGTCTATCGAGTGAGAAGAGATTAAGCAAGAGAGCCAGTCTCCGTACAGTTCGGTATAGGCAAGATCGGAAGAGACCTTGAGCAGGATTCCTTCCAGGACATTGCTGCAATGATGTTTGCACCCAGGACCAGATGTGTGATGTGCATTCAGAGAGCCAGAGGCCGACGCCAGTGACATGCGGCTTTACGAGTGGTCGTGAGGATTGACCGAGAGATGACCAGAGAAGTGCCAGAACGGAATCGTCCCCGTTAGCACACCTGACAGGGCCGATGAGCCGATTTACTGCGAGATAGGTAATCCGCAGAGAAGATAAGGACCCAGAGTCAGAGGATGCCAGACTGTGAGCAAGAGGCAAGTAGATATCTTGCGCTGCTAGCATTGGATGCACCGACTCCTTCTCGACCTTGAAGAAGGAACTACCGACGACGGTACTTATGATTTGGTTTCGATATACGATCTTGGTGCACGCCAGATGCACTAAATCGAAATTCTTCATGCATGTCAAATGCACCTGATTTTGCTGTCAGGCACACACGTTGCCTATGACAGATGTTTCGTACACACCAGTTGCACCCAGATGTTGTTTTGTTCACCTGTATGACACATACATGGATTTTGATTCCGTGCGCACCAGACGCACCGGATATTCTTATATGCATTTTTGTGGATTGATTTTTAGTAGAGCAGTACATTTTGATGATGTTCTCTATGTATTGATGTTTTCGGAGCCCCGACAAATTGGATTTTGCTGAAATGTTTTAGTATTGGGGGTTTAAATTTAAATTCGGGGACCGAATTTATTTAAGGGGGGTAGATTGTAACATTTCGAAATAATAAAAATATTATTTTTGGGAAATTTATAATTTAATATTATTTTATTGAATATTTCAATAATTCGGTATAATTAAATACAAATAAATGGGGAAAATTTTTGGAAAATTCTAAAATAGGGTAAATTAGAGAATTATGCCATTTCTAAGTTTAATTGATTAGTTATATTCTAAATTAGTGCTAATCGCGATTAATAATCGCTAATCGGTTTTTTAGCAATTTGTGCAAAACATGCACATATCATTCTTCTTACACTTGTGCATTTTCTACCATGGTTTCTCATTTGGGTTTACTATTTGAGTGAGAAGGAATTTAGAGAAAAGAAAAGAAATGGAAAAGGGGTTTATATTAAAGAATTTAGTAGTTGGTGAGAGAGAGAGAGAGATATGGGCTTCTTTGACTAAAGACTTAGCCATTTCCTCATCAACCTTCACTCAATTTTCTCCCTCTCCCTCTTGTTGCTGCTGCTACTCCTGCTCCTCACCTCCCTCCCCTCTTCAAATCCTCAAATCATCTCTAAAACAACTCCAAAACCCCACTCTCATTTCATTAAAAGTGTGCACAAGCTCAAGATCTACATATTGGACCAAGGAAGCAAAGATTTTGGCCACTAGGGGCAACTCAAGAATTTTCTTGAGTTGCCAAATGAGGTATTTTCTGGACTATTAGCTTAGTTTTAGCATTACTTATACCCCCATGTTTAGATTGAACCGATATTGTTTGATATTGTGGAGTTAAGGAAAACCTATGTAGGGTTTGAGGAAATTATGAGTTGTAATGTGAAATTGAGTTCAGTAGAGGCTACACCAACACCCTAGTGCATGAATTAAGACCCTAAACTGAGAGTTGAAACCCGAAATACGGATTTAGAAATCGATATCGAAGAATTTGTGGAATCTGTGAAGGGTATATTGAATCTGCTATCACCCGAGACATCCTAAATTAAAATTGATTGGACAGTGACATGTACAGGCACCCAGGAAGCAACCACCAGAACCTTAGCCCCTACCTCCTATACCCGACCGTAGATTTATCCATTCTGGCCGCAATTTGCGGCCAGACCATGGTGGATTTGCCTCGTTTTGGTTTTGGTGTTCCCTTATATGTAGATTAGACCCCTGGTATAAATAGATTTGTCTAATTTGACCTATGGTGAAATCTGGAGCCTATTTCCTATGTTGCTGTTTTGGATTCGTGTTTCCGCATTCCGTATTTTTAATTCTGAAATTGTGTGTTTTGTTTTACCTCGACTAATTGGCGTTTATACGACGATATCGAGGATTGATTGATGGTTTTGAAGGCGTGCCTGTGGGTTCTAACCTATAGGTCCCTTATCGTATCGTTTTGGGGTTTCGTGTGCCGTGTTAGCTTTGATTTGGTTTTAATATGCATTTACGATACTATGACGTGTAGGTACCCCATGAAGACTTCGGGACGACAAGTAAAGCGTGTGGAGACGTCGACAAATGAAGACGCAAGGTGAGTAGATTATATCTACTGGGGGAAGTCGGGTGGATGGCGTATAGCACCCCCGCAGTCCGTAGTTTGTATACTATATATTATGCTTGATGATTATAGTGTATCGTGGATATGGTGTTAGGTGTATTATGGATAGCTTAGGGTTAGAAGTAAACTAGTATAGTTCATAGTCGCGAACCCTAGAATAGGGTTACACCCACACGCGCACCCTTGCATATTCACTATACTTACACTGTGTTGATGATGATATTGGATGACATTGAAGATGAGTCGATGATTTTGGGCATTGTGTCGTGAGATCGGTGATGTGATGTGATTCGTACTTGCGATACGACATGTGATCTTAGCGGGCCGTTGGGCATGTGTTTTACCCCCGCTTCCATACTTATATAGATGGTATTGATTTGTACTAGACTTAGATCTGTACCCTAGATTATATGATATGATGATAATGATACTTGATATTTGATGAGATGAATGTGATACGGACACGTACCCAGCTATTGGGATGCCGTACGACGATTTGCCGTACGAGCCTATATTGATGATAGATCCGCACTCATGGCTTGAGGATGTCTTACGATATATTGTATCGTACGCGATATTATTGAGGCGGGATCACCAACTATTATATCTATATATATATCGACTCAGATTTAGGTGGTTTCCATACCTCTCCCGATTGACTTGATACTTAGATCTGTAGTTTGCATAGTAAATTCTTCACTGTGGTGTTGATTATTTGATTTCCGCATATTCATGCTATTCGCATTGCTTGCATATGTTTATTGCTATATTATTATCATGGTGTTAGGACACCAGCACCATTATCGATGATGCGTATGTTCCACGTACACTATTTGCCGTCTCACACACTTCATCATCGATAATTGCCATGCCACTACACTGTAGTACTGTTGCATTCATGATATGATTCTTGCATGGCATATTGTACACTTATACCTGTACACAAACATAGATGATTCTGACTTGTTTAGGGATTTGGGAACCGCAAGATATTCTTCAAAACTGATTCGTTTTAAAAGAGCGGTTTCCCTCGACATGTGCACATTATTATTCCATGTTGCATGACTTCTGATATGCTTACCTTTCTTTACATGTCGCATTCATCATGTTTTGATTATACGCATTGAGATATGTTGTTTTCATGATATTTCTGGATTTGGGAACCGTGGGTATTTCAAAAGAGAAAATATAATTGTTTTAAAAACCCGGTTACCGTGGGTATTTCTGGATTTGGGAACCATGTGTTTTCTCGGTGCTGAGAGCGACATGTGAAACCCGATTCGAGGAGGCGGATGAGGCCGATTGCGGGTACATGGTGGACCCGGTATGGTACCCCGGGGCGAGAACGGTTTCGCTGTGTAGTAGACGGTGAGCCTGGCAGAGAGACTACTACCTACCGGTGATTGGTTGGACCTGGCGGTTATCCAGAGGATACTGACCAGAGTCGATAAATGAATATGGGCGTACTGCCGGGGCCGAGGGCCGATTCCGCAGACATAGCCCGTGGGCTGATCAGGACTGACGGAGCCCGATAGATGAGGATTTACGTGTCGATTCTAGGTACGGGATTCATGACGATTTCCATGATTTTGATTATATCCTCATATTTGCATGCATGATGCTTATTGTCATTGGGTGACGGGTGGACGGGTTCCACGTTTATTGTCATTGGGTGACGGGTGGACGGGTTCCACGTTTATACAGACTTGATCACATACAGACTGGATTTACATTGATCATACTTCATGCAGACATATCTTATACTGATGATATGTTATTACCTGACTACTTGGCACTATATACATGTTTAGATGTTACATTGCCACTTTATCATGCTTCAGACGTACTCTTGTGGTTTATATTTTACTGATCGTATTGACCTTGGATTATGTCTTGCATTCGGTTTCTGCTTGTAGATATTCTATTCACGAGTTGGCAACTCACCCCCGTTGTGCAACAGTTCGTGCAGGTTTTGCCGTACAGGTTCCATTGCGGCATTTTTGGCACACTGGTTCCTTGCGGGTGAATTGCATTTGGTAGGTGGGTTCTTTTGCATCAAGAACCACCATTGTACTTGTATTATTCTTTGTATCTAGAATTCCATCAACCAAAACTTGTATATTGTTTCAGACTCAGACACTAGTGATGTATTATTTCGAATTTAGAGTCGCGCTTAGTAGTGTTACAGTTTTCATGCTTATCTGGGTTTCTTTTGAATTTTGATCCTCGCCATTCGGCGTTGTATAGTATATTGCTTGTTGTTTATTTATCCTTAAAATGGTATTAGATTTCTGGGCTTTTGGCTTACTTGGATCAGATGGAGTCCTATAGACTTCATATGGTTCAAGGGCCAGTCACGTGCTCTTTCGGGTCGTGACAGACGACTAGATCATCTAGGGCGATGTCCTCAGGGACTTTTTCCATCCCTTTATCTTTCCTATTCGATCCACTGTTACCAGGTCCAAGATTCTTTTCATGCAGCGTACGATTGCGCAGCTGAATGTTCTCACATGTCATCATTTCTTCCGTCTCGGATGTGGGTTCTCTGAAGAGAGGGCCAAGGGCTATTTCTTCATCAGAATCGCTCCCGAAGGTGAGAACTTGTGATCCGCTGGCGTCGACCATGTGACAGTTGCCTGCAATTTTCATATGCTCATTTGTCGTGCTTCTTTGTTCCCGACGAGTTTTGCGTTTCATCCGCTGAACATGTTGTCGGTGGGCAATATATCCCTACCACCAGTTTTTAAAGGCCACGCACTCTTCAGTAGGGTGCGCAATCCTTCGATGATATAAGCAATAGCTAGATGTATCTCCGCTTTCTCAGGAGTGTTTCCATCGGAGGGTGGCAGCTTCATTCCCATCGATATGGCTTTGGCGAACCTTTTCCTCGTCCTGATCCTGCTTTTATTTGCGGCGAATGTACTTTGATCTTGTGGAAGTGTTTTAACCCTTTCGTGCAGTCGCCGGCGTTTGGCCTTTTCAAATATGGCCATCTCGCTCTCTCGATCAGCTTTGCTTTTAAGAAGGGCTTCGTTTAGAAATGCATCAATCATTTTGTCTGATGGGCCTAGAAGTTCCGGCTCAGGATCTGCCCCCAGTTTCTCTGCGTAAGGAGCTTCTTCATCGTTTATCGACGAGTGAGAGATCATATGACAACTTGCCACATAATCCTCAGACTCGTCTGACGAGTCTTCTCCATCGTCATCATCTCCGTCCTCAAGGGTGTGGCTAAGAAATTCTTGGAGTGTGACTGGGGTTCCCTCCTTCTAGTTATATTCTTCCAGCGCGTCAATTTTTTTTTGCAGATCCGTGTGCTTGTCTCCAAGCTTCACGGACTTTTTGGTCTTCTTCTTCTTTGAAGACTTTGACGCATGGATGTGAGCGCTTTGACTATCACCGCCAATCTTTGGAGTTGGGTACAGCTTCAGCATTCCCCCGATGATTTCGGGTTCCAGTGGATTTTTCCATATGATCGCCGGGCATGTTTGGAGATCCATCAGGATTCTTTTCGTCTTGGTTGAAAGAACGACCTCCCAAGGAGCTTCTTCAACAAAACAACACGATGCCCCCGGTGTGTCTTCCCTTTTAGGAGCATGCGGCTGGGGCGGGCTTACTTTCCAATTTTCGTACAGTGCGAACTTGCCCTGTTGATATTGATCTTCGATCCAGCCTTTAAAGATGAAGCAATATTCAATTGGGTGGCCTGTCGTTTGATGATAGGGGCAATAATTCGGATTATTAGCCTCACTGGGTTGCAATGGGAGTTTCGGATTCGGCAAATTAATGAGCCTGTTGCGCATCACCAGCTGGAACAATCTCCTCATTTTGTCCTGGGGAAACGAGTAAGGGCGCTTCATTTTCTCATTATAGAACCGCCGTCTCTCATCTAGGCGATCCGTTAATTTCTTACCGCTGGGCTGCTGTTGAGCATTGGCGATGAAGGTTGCTTTCCCTTTCTCTTTTTCATTCCGTGGCTAGGACTTCGAAGAGGAAGGACTGTGACCCATCTGGTCCATTTGGGCCAGCTTATCAATCAAGGACTGGAAAGTGGTCGGCTTGAAAAACATCATAAATTGGGAAATGGTCGCTTGAGGGTCGAGAGTGCCTACGAACATGCGCACCGTAGGCGATTCTTCGATACGCTGCTCGCACTTCGACCATAAATTCCGCCATCGTATTGCGTATTGCATCCACGTTTCGCCTGGCTTTACCTTGGCGTTAATCAATGCTGTGATCGGGGTGCGCCCGCCAGCACTTGCGAATCTTTGCGTGAATAACAGCTCCATCTCTGCAAATGTCTTGACAGAGTCGTTCGGGAGTTCAGAGTACCATTCGAACGCCGTCTCTGACAAGCTGCCGACGAACTGGCGAAGTAGAAGTTTGTCGTCACCTCCAGTGTTGCCACACAAGGCTCTGAATTGAGCGACGTACTGATGCAGATTTCCCGTCCCATTATATATGTGGAATTTAGGGATCGTATATCCCGGCGGGTACCTTATTTTGTCATACCAGCCCGGATAGGGTCGTCCAATCATAACGATCTGCCCAGCCGCTTCATCGTGCCCCCTGTCTTGGTGAAGGGTTATTGTCGGTGCGAGCCTCTTGAAGACCGATGTCCGTTGAGAGGGAATGGCTAGCCTATCGAAGAAAGACTTTCGAACGGGGGAAGCAGCCTTAGCGACTTCGCTTGGATGGGGAGTTGTAACGGCCATTCTTGTGAAGACCGACCCTTTGGCAGGAGAAGCCGCTTTGACAACTTCAGGACTAGGAATGGCTATCCTTTTCGGGATAACCCCTTCTGGTATTGCGGGCTTCTTCACGGGCCCGTTGGAGCTTTGGCCCAGTCTATCAAAAACTGAGGCGTTGGAGTTGGTCGACCCGTTGAGAGGGGCCGCAGTAGTAGTGAGCCGATCAAAGACCGACTTCTTAGGAGCTTTCGACGGTAAAGGGGCGTTGAAGCTCATCGGCGGGATCATGGTCTCGAAGAATACCCCCATGGTGGCTTGAGTTACTTTCTCCACCGGCATATTGAACAGGGAGGCCGCTTGGGGCCCGTAGGTTACACCCCCAGATGAGGCGGAACGGGAGTTGCAGTTGCAGCTGGTGCAGGTTGAAGCCATTGATCTTCTGTTTTCTGCACGGAGCAAGACACCAAATCTTAGTACCTCGAACCCAAGGGCAACCATATCAAACCGCGATTCATTCGCGAAACACGACACACGAAGTGTGGAGTGGAAAGAGGAAAAGGTCCCACCGGGCGTGCCAGAATATGTTCCCCCCCCGAACTCGGAGACGCGACCGCTCAGGTCTGTCTTTCCTGAATTCGGGGAAGATGCTAATTGGTGCTATCCGTCCACCTCTCCGAAGATGCCAAGTTGATTTATTGCACCATGCATCGAAGGTTTAAACGGATGCGGCCGATGTAGCGAACTTCGTCAAATTCTCCCTCGTTGAGGGGACGCTCTTCCCTGCAGGCGCAATCCCCTGCAGTTAATTACGCTACCGAATCGCGGTAACAACTTTCTCCTTCTCTAGATGGTGACTTCGTGTCGTGAGTGTTTGTTTTGTTTTTTGGTTTCCCGTGGATTGTATACGGAGACTAATTTATGTTGTCGCCCGTAGGACGTGGATTAGTCCAAATCCGTATTTTCTTAGATTTGGGTTTGGGGGTTGGGTTTAAGGACACGTTAGTCTTATTTAGACTAAGATCAACTTAACGGGATCGTTTAGATCCAACAAGAGAGCATTTGGACTCAATTGTTTAGTTTAGGGACATTGCGGTCAATTACCAGTTTAAGGACATGGTGGTCCAATGTTAGTTTAAGGACATTACGGTCCAAGGTTAAGGACATCATAGTCTGTGGGTTTAAAGGGACCCCACAGTCCGAGGTGAAGGACATCGTAGTCCGTTGGTTTTAAAGGGACCCCAAAGTCCGAGGTTAAGGACTTCGTAGTCCGTGGGTTTAAAGGGACCCCACAGTCCGAGATTAAGGACATCGTAGTCCGTGGGTTTAAAGGGACCCAACAGTCTAGTTTAAGGACATCGTAGTCCGTGGGTTTAAAGGGTCCCTACAGTCCTAGGTTAAGGACATCGTAGTCCGTGGGTTTAAAGGGACCCCACAGTCTAAGGTTAAGGACAACATAGTCCATGAGTTTAAGGACCCCACAGTCCATGAAATATTTGGTTGTCAGGACCCGTCACCTTTCTGAAGACATTGAAGGATTACAATGACATATATCAGAGGGGTTCAGAGATGTACCCTTGAACCAATGTTAGTTGGTAGATCTGTAGTCCAATTTGGAAATAAGATCTGTTAAATGATTTTTGAGCATATGGGCTCAATTAATCTGAGTTAAGGACTTATGGCCAATCTTGGGCTAAGTCCATTCAGGTTAAAATGTTTAACATTTATTTAAGCTGCTGAGCATTTATTTGGGCTTGGCCCTTTTAACAATGCTGAGCATTGATTAGGATTTTGACAGTATTTCTGTCTTTTATTGAATGCTGAGCATTCATAATAGCTCTGAGGCTTATTAAAGAACAATTTATGTTCTGTCAGCACCCACGTGAGGGACACGTGGTGCACTTAGCGCTTTGCACCAGTCAAAGAGTGCAGTGCGCTTTTACTGAGTAGCGCACACGTAAATGACACATGGCGCGCTTGGCGCTTAGCGCCAGATGATGAGCGCATTGCGCTAATTTATGAGCGCATTGCGCTATTAGTTCAGTGGCGCACACGTGAGTGACACGTGTTGCGCCTGGCGCTGAGCGCCAGTCCATGAGCGCAGTGCGCTAGTTCAAGAGCGCAAATAGCTAATTGTTGAGTGGCGCACTCGAGTGACACGTGGCGCGCTTGGCGCTGAGCACCAGTCCAAGAGCGCAAAAGCGCATTTGATAAATTTTACGATCTGGGAAATAAATTCTCCCTTAGAAGAGACTTGTCTCAAAATCAAAAGAACAAAAGTTCTTACTTTATACGAGATGCTTCAATCTCTTATATTGATGAAAGGCTTTGCTTTTATGGATCTATGATCCTTAAGAGAATTGAATTATTCTCTCCCCCTTTATTTTATAATGAGATATTCATGATCTATTTTTATAAAGACAATTTGTCTTATAGATCTATGATCTGTGAGAAGAATTATGTTCTTATGTTTTTTTTTTGTGATGAGACCTTTTGATCTCTTTTGAAAGACCTTGGTCTTTTAGATCTATGATCTTTTAAAGAAGAGAATTCTTCTTTTTAATTATGAGATGATTTTATCTCGATGTTCATCATCATTATTTTTACCTTGAAGAAAAATCTTCCTTCTTGAGAGCTTGGCTCTTCTTTCTGAGATCTCAAAGCTTATGGGGGAGTTCCTCTCTATGCTTCTCTATTTTTTTTTATGTCCTGAGACTTGAAGTCTAGGGGCCTTTTATAGGGCAAGCTGATTTATTCAATCAGTTAAGGAGATCTTTTCTCCAATTGATTTAGGGAATTTCCCATCGTTGGATCTTTGATTCAAGGGCTTATGATTTACAGAAAGCAACCTTCTTGTTATTAACAAGATTGGGAAATCTTTTCAAACAGAATTTATTCTGTATTTTGGTGATTTTTAATCACCCTTGGATCATTGATCCAACGGTGCTCTGATTTACAGAGCACAATTTTGTTATTTGGAAAGATTTTGAGAAATCTTTCCTTAACAGAATTTAATTCTGATTAATTAATGATTTATCATTATTATTAGATCTTTGACCTGACGGTGGGGAGCTTTTAGTTCCAGCGCTAGCGCACCCGTGTCTTGCACGTGGTGCGCTGCTAGAGTGCAACGCACTTAGCGCTAGCACACCCGTGCTTTGCACGTGGTGCGCTGCTTAGAGTGCAGCGCACTTAGCGCTAGCGCACCCGTGCTTTGCACATGGTGCGTAGCCAAGAGCGCAGTGCACTTGGCGCTAGCGCACACGTGCATTGCGTGTGGTATGCTGCTAAGAGCGCAGCGCACTTGGCGCTAATGCACACGTGCCTTGCACGTGGTGCGCTGCCTAGGGCGCAGCGCACTGGACGTTGGATCTGAAGTGTTGCTTCATTTTAAAATTTGAATTTCTAACAGAGATTTTCTCTGATTGGGGGTTACAAGGAGCTCCCCAAAGAGAAACACCTGGACGTACAAGTCCCCCTATCTAGCAACTCTGCAGCAGATCCTTAAGCTCCCTAAGCTCCGCCGGCTCATCTGGAACAACGTCGGAAAACTATCGCACGATAGGAACCCGGTCCAAAAAACCCACTGTGGCTCCGGTATCACAAATGGAAGCCAGGAATCCTCGACATCCTTACCTCAAAAGCCGACTAGCGAAAAAGGCTGAATTCATGCTGTGAGAGGCGGCACCACTGTCCCCCAGCACAACAAGAACTGACTTGCCGGGAAAACAAATCCTGATTGTTTTCTCGCAGGGGTCCACAGACGCCTAGCACGTAGCTAACCAGTCCATGCCCAGGAGAACGTTAAGTCCAGCATCTCTAGAAGGACCAAATCGACGGACGAATCTCTATCTCCTATCCGATTGGCACACGACTGAAACCCGTGTCGCGCAACAAAAGAATCGCTGACAGAAAATAACACCACAAATGGCTAATCTAGCTAACACGACTTTCGGCCCAACAACGTCACGAAGTGTGTAGAACAACGAGTGCATAGATCCGAATTAAACAAATATACGAATCAAAGAACACACGAATTAAGAATACCTGAAAACTCCGCATTGGACGCCCGTTCGTCCCGATGAGTAGAAGCAAATGCTCGTATCTTCCCTCTACCCGCAACTGGCTGAACTCCTCCTCTACCATCCTGTCCCCTCTGAACGAACCCTCCGCGACCACGACCTCTCTGAACATAAGTCTGACGCGGATCAACAACAGGCGCAACAAGCGACTCTCCTTGAGGTGAAGGTGGTAAAGTAACATATGGTACTGCTGCCCTCCTCTGGTGTACCAAGGTACAATCGATGACGAGGTGATGGAAACTCCCGCACCGGAAACATCCATGCGATGGCTGTTGATCCTCCTGGGGATAAGAGCCAAACGACCATCCTCGTCCCAAGCCTTTGCTACTCCCGTGATGTGCACGAAATCTGTCACGACGACTGAACCTCTGTCTCTGGGCTGGTACACCTACACGAGCCATCCTCTGTCCTCGAACTCCTAAAGTCTCGGAAAGACGCTCCTCATCGAATAGGGCTGCGTCCACTGGAGCTGTGTAAGTAACACAATACTGTGTGCTAATCGCAATGACTAACTTGGTAACAGGGGTGGAAACCTCCTGTCGTTGCGCTCGACTGGACTCAACCAACGACCTCATCATCTAGCGCAAGTCCTGCATATCTGCCTCAAGCCTAGCGATACGATCTATAGAAGGCGGATCCATCTGCTTCTGTACAGCTAGCGTACCGTCCTGTTCAATCCTCATCCTATACGAGTCAACTCTGACCTCGGCTCTCGCTGCATCTCTCTGAGTCCTCATAGTCATCGGCGGCATAAGGCTACAAATGGAAATAGGATTCGATAAGAACATGGAAATCGAATCACAAGGATATGTATCATCAAGGAAGGAATTTCAAGCAATTAGGACTTAGGTCACTTTAGACGGAGTACCGTGTCGTAAGTATGTCGCGGACATACACACACTACATCACTCTTCTTAAGCCACCTACTCCATCATACCAAGCTCATCCTACACTCCGAAAGGTAAAACCTAGCGCACTGATACCAACTTTTTCACGACCCGAAATTTGGCACGTGACGGCCCTTAAACAACGTAACGTCTACAGGCGTAACGCAATTCAAGTAAGCTGAAAACCCAGCAATCTAAACCATGAAAAGTAGTCAGTGATAAGAACATTGTTAAAACATTTGAAATTTTCAAGTACAAATTCTTTCAAGTCTAAATTTACTTTCTTAAAAATTTTGGCAGCACCTCCTTTGTAAAAACCAGCCCCAAAAATGGGTACATACAAATATATAAATAAAGCATCCCCAAGGGAGCAAAATCCATGCCCAAAGGAGGAAACAACCACCACAACAGATATACGAGGCCGTAGCGAAGAAATAAAAGACGATATAAATAAAACTGCATAAAAGACATCCTGAGTCACCTGAAATATACAATATCGTCCTCACATCTCGTCTCTAAGTCAATTCATGAAAGTGGTAGATGGAGAGTACATGATACAACGAATATAAAAAGAGCAATATCGGATAACCGCAAAACCCACCTATAGAAAAATTGCATACAGTCAGCCGTAGTGGTATCCGCTGCAAAAGATGAAAGCCCTGCCACAGACTGCTCTGAGGGATAGCCTGTACAACCCTGTGGCACAACGGGGGTGAGTTTCTATCTCGTGAATAGTAAATAACATATGCAGGTAATCGCAAGTATGCATGTACTGCGCTAATCTATCACATGCAAGCTGAGAGCAATAAGTAGCAATATGTATATGCAACAGTCATGAAAGGTGCTCTATCAGGTACTACTAATACATGAAGCAATGCATATCAAATAAATGCGGAGTATGGGATAAAATATGCCATCCTTACGGAATCCTCATTGTGGCAGGACCAGTGTCCATCAAGACAATCTAAATCGCAAATTCCTCAAATCGGCCCTCGGATCTGAAAGGTTTGCCTAGCACCCTATGTAGAGTTTTGAAGCATCACATGTCTCAAAGATTAGATTTTTATGGTGCTAAACAAGCATACAAAGAAATCGATCCTAGAAAATTAGGGTTTCGAAAGATAAAGCCAATAAAAACTAGGGTTTTGAGACTATAACCTTTGTAGCTCCCTTTCGCTGGACTCTTTGGTCTCTTGGGTGTTGGAAGAAGGTCCTCTTGAAGTCCTCTTACGTCCACGACGATCCACCCGGAGTTCCTCGTCCAAGCTCGCAACTTCGATTATCACGATGAGAAACGAAGAGAACACTCTAAACAAGTTGGCTAAACTTGTGTAGAATGATGTTGTGGTTTAGATTCTCACTTCAAAAACATTTCTTTATGTTTGTTTTACTCACTAGAAAAAACTAGAGAGCAAATGGTGAAGGAGGATGAAGATGGTAGCTTTCTTTTAATAAGAGTAAAAATGATAACCATCGAAAAGAAATGAAATATATCTTTATATATTTTATTTCTTCTCACTTCAAACCATGGTTAAGTGATGGAGACATTATTTAACTTGAGTTTTAAAACACAAAGAGAAGGATAACTCATGGTTAGTGGTAGGTGAGCTTGGTTAGGTTTAAAGAAGAGTGTAGAAGCTAGCAAGAATTATCCTTTTCTTTAGTATTTTGTTTTAAACACAAAATCAAATAATAATCCATCCATTTATCCATGGTGTGAGTCTTATATTGCCACCATTTCCATGTGTAAACAACCATGATAGATGGGTGTATTATGTATGTATGTATGCACATCCATATGTGCATGAAACTAGTAAGAAAGAAAGAAAGAAAAACATACATGCATGCACACATCCATCATCCAAGAAATGGTTTTAAGTGAGAAAACTAATTGTTAAATGATAAATCAACACTTGATTTATCAATCCGGCCATATCATATATGAACCTACCAAAAGCAAGCCGCCCGATCAATGTACGGTATCATATACGCGCATTTTAATCGGGTCCATGCGCATATCGCATACACTCACCACAACGTTTCGCCTGGACTAGGTAACTCCTGTGTAGGACTCTAAGACTGGTCAATACGCCGGCAGAGGGTGATGATCATATCAAGCACCCCCAAGCCGCAAGCGGTCAGCTAAACGTAATGGCCACCCGGGTATTGAGCGATCAGAAGAGAACAAGCGAACCTGCTACAACTCCCGTCGAGCCGATCGGCAACACTTCCCGTACAGTCCGGTCTCCTCGTATGATATGTCGCATATCAAGTCTTGGGGTGGTAAACGTCAGACCCCAATAACCGATAAGTCGTGCCGATGTGAGGCTCATAACGGGTCGAGAAACTACCGGTAACACTTACCAGCAAATCTCTGAATCAGACCTGGCCAGGGACTTCCCTGTTACGGCCAATCGAGCACAGTACAACATCAACCCCCAATAGCGGGAGAGACGAAATCCCTCCTATCGCTCATTGCCTCCATGTGACTCGGGACTGTACCCAAAAACCACCGTTTTGCACGCCCTCATGGACGTGGTAAGGTGGAGATCAAAGCACTGTGGGAATCACACAAGACTCTATGACGATCTTGGGTCTACAGACTAACCTGTACAAGTGTCACCTGAGAACTGCCATCTGACGCGAGGTATAATACCATCTGGGAGTTCTCGGCGAGTCCGTCCAGTGTACCCAGTCTCCACTGAGCACCCGTATACCATCTCTGATGTCAAACACCAATGGATATGGGATCATCCATCGCCCATCTCAAGGGTCGAGAAGCGTATACGCTAGTCTACACTGGTATATCGATGCCCCATCTCGATACACCCACGACTAGGGACCTTGAAGGATGTACTTATGGACTACCATGTCCCCAATAGTATGATCTGCATCATAGTCCAGGTAGTCAAGTATACATCCTAATAGCTTTACCAACATGTAACTATAAGATAGTTTAAAGAGACTAGTACACATGTTAAGATAAAGAGCAACCAGATAGCATACTATCATATCGAGCAAGAAAGTCATCTCAATATATGTCTAAGCATCCAATATAATATACATCATCTGTACAATACTGGCCTCTAGGGCATACATACAACTAACAATCTCCCACTTGCACTAGGGCCAGCTGCTGTAGTATTGCATACCGAGCATCCCGAAGAGTCTCTCAAATTGTATCTGGGGAATGGCCTTCGTGAGTGGATCCGCCGTGTTGTTCTTCGTGTCAACCCTCCTGACCCCGATCTCCCGGCGATCAACTATCTTCCGGATCAGGTGATACCGCCTCAGAATATGCCTGGATCGCTGATGGGACCTGGGTTCCTTGGCCAAAGCCACCGCTGCATTGTTATCGCAATACAAAGGTATTGGATGCTCAATGGATGGAACCACTCCAAGTTCAGTAATGAACTTCTTGATCCAGACAGCCTCTTTAGCAGCATCGTTGGCAGCGATGTATTCAACCTCCATCGTCGAGTCTGCCACGGTTTCCTGCTTGGAACTCTTCCAGCTAACCGCCCCTCCGTAAAGGGTAAAGACAAATCCCGACTGCGACTTAGAGTCGTCCTTATCACTCTGGAAGCTCGAATCGGTAAAGGACTCCCCTTGGAGTTCTCCGTTACCATACACCAAGAGCATCTCTTTAGTCCTTCATAAGTACTTGAGAATGCTCTTCACAGCTGTCCAGTGACTCTCTCCAGGATCAGCTTGATACCTACTCACTACACTTAGTGAGTATGCTACATCGGGTCTGGTACATAGCATCGCGTACATGATAGAGCCTACAGCCGAAGAATAGGGTATCCATTGCATGCGAGCTCTCTCCAAATCAGTCTTGGGAGACATCTCTTTGGAGAGAGTGACTCCAGAGATCATGGGTAAGTTCCCACGCTTGGATTCTTCCATACTAAACATCTTTAGTATGGTGTCAATGTACCTAGATTGGGACAATCCCAATATCCGTTTGGATCTATCTCTATAGATCCTGATTCCCAATATGCAGGAGGCATCACCAAGATCTTTCATTGAGAATCTTTGTGATAAGAAGAGCTTGACCGATTGCAGCATAGGAATGTCATTTCCTATCAAGAGTATGTCGTCCACGTACAATACGAGGAAGACAACCTTACTCCCTGCCACCTTCTTGTAGATACAAGGTTCATCTATGTTTTTGACGAATCAAACTCTTTGATAACGACGTCAAAGCAGATGTTCCAACTCCGCGATGCTTGGTTTAATCCATAAATGGATTTAAGCAGCTTGCACACCTTCCCGCTGCTCCCACTATCTACGAAGCCCTCTGGCTGAGTCATGTACACGCACTTTTCTAAATCACCATTTAGAAAGGCGGTCTTAACATCCATTTGCCAGATTTCGTAATCATGATATGCAGCGATGGCAAGCATGATCCGGATGGATTTAAGCATAGCCACTGGAGAAAAGGTTTCGTCATAGTCCACTCCTGGTCTTTGACGAAAACCCTTTGCAACAAGTCTAGCTTTGAAAGTCTCCACTTTCCTATCTACACCAAGTTTTTTCTTGAAGATCCACTTGCTCCCAATGGGTTTTACCCCTTCAGGAGCATCTTCCAAAGTCCATACTTTGTTGGTGTACATGGATTCCATCTCGGACCGCATAGCATCCAGCCATTTCACTGAGTCCCCACTCGTGATGGCCTGCTCGAAGCTAGCTGGGTAATCATCCTCCATGATGCAATCCTCGCTCCCACCATCCATGAGAAAACCGTAGTATCTCTCAGGTTGGCGAGGAACCCTACTAGATCGGCGGAGTGGCTGGGGTTCATTGGGAACTACGGAATCCTCTGGTTCCACCAGATCTTCTGTTGTAGCTTTTGTAGCTGGAACCTCTTCCAGTTCTACCTCATGACCACTAATCTCTTTATCAAGAAATTCCTTTTCTAAAAAGGTGGCATGCCGAGAAACAAACACTTTTTGTTCCTCAGGGTGGTAGAAGATATAACCTTATGAATTCTTGGGATATCCTATAAATTTGCATAGAACAGACCTTGCCTCGATTTTGTCCGGATTTTGTCGTTTGACATAGGCTAGACAACCCCATATCTTAACATAGTTAAGACATGGTCTCTTCCCTTTCATTATCTCATATGGAGTGGTAGGCACAGATTTGGTAGGGACCATATTCAATAGATGTATGGCTGTTTTTAGCGCATACCCCCAGAAGGAAATAGGCAACTCAGCTGTGCTCATCATGGAGCGCACCATATCTAATAGGGTACGGTTCCTCCGTTCTGATACACCGTTGTGCTGTGGTGTATATGGAGGAGTCAGCAGAGAGAGAATTCCATTCTCTTTTAGGAAGTCCAGGAATTCACTGCTCAAGTATTCACCTCCTCGATCAGATCGAAGGATTTTAATACTTTTTCCGGTTTGGTTCTCGACTTCTTGTTTATATTCTCTAAATTTCTCAAAAGCTTCAGACTTATGTCTTATTAAGAACACATGTCCGTATCTTGAGAGATCGTCAGTGAATGTAATGAAGTACGAAGAACCATCCCTGGCATGTGTAGACATGGGACCGCATACATCACTATGTATCAGTCCCAAGAGTTCGGTAACTCTTTCTCCGTATCCCGTAAACGGAGTTTTGGTCATCTTGCCTTTGAGATATGACTGGCAAGTGTCATAAGATGAAAATTCGAACTGTTTCAAATATCCATCCTTATGCAACTTAGCCAGTCGTGTCGCATTGATGTGACCCAGTCTACAATGCCACAACAAGGATTCGTTCAGTTCTGAACTCTTCCTCTTGTGTGTGTTTGTTATGCTCAGAACTGTTGATTGATTTAGAACATAAATGCCATTACATAACGTGCCTGATCCAACCAACTTTTGGTTACGGAAAATGTTCATAACATTATCCTGTAATACAAAATTATATCCCTCTTTACTCAACAAAGAAACCGATATAATGTTGCATATCGGGTTCAGCATGTAATAGCATTCGTTCAGAACCAAAGTATTACCAGTAGGTAATGCAAGGTGATATTCCCCGACAGTCTTGGCTGCAAGAATTGCACCATTTCCAACTCTTATGTCTTTATCACCTTCTCCAAGTTCTCTATCTTTTCTAAGCCCATGTAACTGATTACATATATGGGATCCTGACCCGGTATCTAATACCCTAGACGTAGGGCAAAAGGAGAAACATTTTTCTGTAACGAACACACTCGAAGAAAATGCATCATTATGTACTTTCTTCATTCGGGTAGCTTGGGAATCCTGGTATTCCCCTAAGTCATGTTCATTCCTATAACTCTTATAAGAAAAAATGGAACCAACGTTCCCCAGCACAGTATAACAAGCGGGTTCAGTCAATACATCCATATTATTATCTTTATTAGGGCATGACATGGTCGCTACCTGGAGAGAGAGAGAAGAAAACACTTTGGCGTATGCTCTTACAAGATCAGATTGGTTATTATCTTATCTAATCAGGATGGCTCCCACTGGTTTTTATCAAATCTTCCTTCAAACCCTAAAAGAAAAGACTAGCCGGGATTAATTACACCTTACAACTTCGCCGATCTTTCAGCCAGGCCAGTGTCGGTACTTTGAGGGAGGTTCCCCGTGCTTTCGCACGGACCTAATTAAAGTAAACCTCATTTTCCCATAGGCGTAACCCCGTTGACACCTTTCTAGACACCTACTTGTTCGGCTAATTGTCCTGTGTAAAACTCTCCCAGGAGTAACAATTACTCGCAGTGGGTATTGGGATCCAACTATCTCATAGAAGGTATGCAATCTCATTGCAAATTTCAACACTTGAAATTCCCGATAATACTTTTGCCCCTAGCGTGCTATGACCTTGACGAAAGCCAACAAACCACAGCCCACTAGTCAAGTTCAACCCGTACATTTCTTGACTGAATTAAACCCACCCGCACGACCCTTGACGAAAGCCAACAAAGCCGTACGACTATCCTAATCCAGTCGCATCATATGCAGCAGATAAGCCGCACATAGCTACCGCACACTACACCTTGACGAAAGCCAACAAATGTAGCACGAATACTATATGCAACTTTTCTGAAATGACGGAGGGCTACGATAGGTTTTTCTGAAAACCTATTGCGTAATGAACTTGATATCATTGTAGAATCAAGTGAAGTTTTGAAATGGAGTGATTTTGAGGCTTTTCTAGTTTTGCTAAACGGGTCACTCCCGGCGAAGGGATCATCGGCCCTTTCCTCGTCGAATGAGGTGCGGGATATATCATATATATCACTGTGCAAAGCAGAAACTATAGAAGCAATCAAAAGACAAACCGAGTGTGTAGCATCTGCCAGTTATTGCTAAAGGGGTCACTCCCAGTGAATGGATCTCGTCCCTTTCCTCATCGAATAAGGTGCAGGGTATATCATATATACCGCTATGCAAAGCAAAACTGTAGCTACCCTTTTTATTTGAAAATTTGATTCTGCAACATCTTTTAGGTTTCTTTTCTTTCATTAATCACATTAATGAAGTCCCATCATTTAAGTCACCTAAACATCACAGATAAATATGACGTATACTTATGCCATCCGCATTCGCCTCGATGTCCCCTCGTGCACCGTTAGGTTAGGTAACTAACGACAGAGCAGGGCAGGGCTAGTGCGGATATAAAACATAAGTAACGCCTATATAATATATCATATATACTATATACTGTATCCATCAGAACATATTAAATGATCACATCACAGATATCGCAGCAGAAACATAGATATAATGTGGGATATACTAGGACGTCCGTATTTAGTATTTAGCCAAAATAGAAAATACGGATTCCACAGTCGCGATGAATAGCCAAGCCCACACCCTGGATCCCTACGAGAGCGGCAAGCGACCCTACCAATTCTGGAATTTAGGAGACCCGGTCTCTACTCCTCGAGATGGCCTCCCACTGAACCCCAGAACCCGGTCACCCGTGCTCCCCTCCTTGGGTCCATCCTAATGCGGAAAAGTAAATAATATACAACACAGGTGGCATCGACCTCAACCCGGAAGTGCCCCAAATAAAAGAATATTACATTACATTTGAATTTACGTGAATGAAAATATAAAACTCTCATCTTACATAAAAAACCCCGGCTATTCTATCGCGACAATCCTGCACATCATATCTCAGCAACACATAATATCCCATATCATCAACGTAAGTAAGTATGCATACACCGATTGTCGTCGACGTATAGCAACGACAATCGGTAAATACATACTACACTTACGGTTACAGAAAAGAAAGTGTAAAACTGCAATATTTGGAATCCACATTCTCTTTAGATATCGTAAATGCGAAGTATCACATACCTCGTATTTCATGTCTTATAATATGAATTCCACACATTGCATCACATTCTAGATAATTAGACAGTATTAAAGTTTTCGAACGAACGATCAAATACCCAAGATTCACTAAAGCTCAACACTTGAGCAGGGTTCAAAAATCCGGAGTGTGACACAGTAGTAGCGGTCCAGCCGTAGAAGGGTCAAGCCAACGCCTCACATATGGCACGCCGTACTGCCCCAAACCCTAAGGTTCAAAGGGCAGTTCAAGACGGTCACATAATCGAGTTAAGGTTTGTTGTCTTCTAGAGGGTCCACCACAAACAAACTTGCACGTATTTCCGAAAGCTTTTAAACCCCGTGAAAAGTGAGCAAATGATACTCGTTCAAACACTTCAATACTTTCTAATTTACCCGGAAAAGCAACGAAATGAAAATTCCGATCGAATGGACAAGTCCAAAACCATCTCCAGAAATTTTCAGCAGTAAATACAGACTAAAAATACTCTAAAAAATATACAAGCAGAACACAACATTAAAGTATAAAATTTATGCAGCGATCGACTTGTACGGCCGCGGAACTGCGGCCTAAGCAAGCTTAGGCCGCGTTTCCGCGGCAAGATTAACTGTTCATTGCATAATTTTTACACCGTAATTCTTACATTTTCCTGCTGAATTTTTTACGTATTTTTAATTCTGAAAATAACCAGATTTTGAAAAAAGTCCAGAGAGCACCCAAAAACCCGTATTTTCGGTTCGACCGGAGTTTTAACTTCGTAAAGGTGTCGCCTAATATTCTAGGTCGGCTCTGATACCAATGAAAGGTTTGCCTAGCACCCTATGTAGAGTTTTGAAGCATCACATGTCTCAAAGATTAGATTTTCATGGTGCTAAACAAGCATACAAAGGAATCGATCCTAGAAAATTAGGGTTTCGAAAGATAAAGCCAATAAAAACTAAGGTTTCGAGACTACAACCTTTGTAGCTCCCTTTCGCTGGACTCTTTGGTCTCTTGGGTGTTGGAAGAAGGTCCTCTTGAAGTCCTCTCACGTCCACGACGATCCACCCGGAGTTCCTCGTCCAAGCTCGCAACTTCGATTATCACGATGAGAAACGAAGAGAACACTCTAAACAAGTTGGCTAAACTTGTGTAGAATGATGTTGTGGTTTAGATTCTCACTTCAAAAACCTTTCTTTATGTGTGTTTTACTCACTAGAAAAAACTAGAGAGCAAATGGTGAAGGAGGATGAAGATGGTAGCTTTCTTTTAACAAGAGTAAAAATGATAACCATAGAAAAGAAATGAAATATATCTTTATATATTTTATTTCTTCTCACTTCAAACCATGGTTAAGTGATGGAGACATTATTTAACTTGAGTTTTAAAACACAAAGAGAAGGATAACTCATGGTTAGTGGTAGGTGAGCTTGGTTAGGTTTAAAGAAGAGTGTAGAAGCTAGCAAGAATTATCCTTTTCTTTAGTATTTTGTTTTAAACACAAAATCAAATAATAATCCATCCATTTATCCATGGTGTGAGTCTTATATTGCCACCATTTCCATGTGTAAACAACCATGATAGATGGGTGTATGTATGTATGTATGCACATCCATATGTGCATGAAACTAGTAAGAAAGAAAGAAAGAAAAACATACATGCATGCACACATCCATCATCCAAGAAAAGGTTTTAAGTGAGAAAACTAATGGTTAAATGATAAATCAACACTTGATTTATCAATCCGGCCATATCACATATGACCCTACCAAAAGCAAGCCGCCCGATCAATGTACGGTATCATATACGCGCATTTTAATCGGGTCCATGCGCATATCGCATACGCGCACCACAACGTTTCGCCTGTACTAGGTAACTCCTGTGTGGGACTCTAAGACTCGTCAATACGCCGGCAGAGAGTGATGATCATATCAAGCACCCCCAAGCCGCAAGCGTTCAGCTAAACGTAACGGCCACCCGGGTATTGAGCGATCAGAAGAGAACAAGCGAACCTGCTACAACTCCCGTCGAGCCGATCGGCAACACTTCCCGTACAGTCCGGTCTCCTCGTCTGATATGTCGCATATCAAGTCTAGGGGTGGTAAATGTCAGACCCCAATAACCGATAAGTCGTGCCGATGTGAGGCTCATAACGGGTCGAGAAACTACCGGTAACACTTACCAGCAAATCTCTGAATCAGCCCAGGCCAGGGACTTCTCTGTTACGGCCAATCGAGCACAGTACAACATCAACCCCCAATACCGGGAGAGACGAAACCCCTCATATCGCTCATTGCCTCCATGTGACTCGGGACTGTACCCAAAAACCACTGTTTTGCACGCCCTCATGGACGTGGTAAGGTGGAGATCAAAGCACAGTGGGAATCACACAAGACTCTATGACGATCTCGGGTCTACAGACTAACCTGTACAAGTGTCACCTGAGAACTGCCATCTGACGCGAGGTATAATACCATCTGGGAGTTCTCGGCGAGTACGTCCAGTGTACCCAATCTCCACTGAGCACCCGTATAACATCTCTGATGTCAAACACCAATGGATATGGGATCATCCATCGCCCATCTCATGGGTCGAGAAGCGTATACGCTAGTCTACACTGGTATATCGATGCCCCGTCTCGATACACCCACGACTAGTGTCACGTCCCGGAAGTACGGAAAATGACCGGCACTTAAACTACGAACGTCTCGAGGCGTACGTAACCTAAGTAAGCCGAAAACCCAGAAACCCAAACCAAGAAATGTAGTAGAGTGGAGGAAAACCAATTTAAAACAAGTAGTTTTAATAGCATAAGCCGAATTATGCGGTTCTTTTTAAAAAAAACATCAAATATTTCCCGAAAATTTCGGCAGAGTCTCCTTTGTAATTACTGGCCCCCAAACGGGATACAACATGAATAGTATACAAAATCAATAAAAAGGCATCCCCAAGCAGGAGCTAGCTCTTCGTCAATCGACGGTCACAACCATACAAGCAATATAATATACAATACCAACGGCGAGGATCAAAATTCAAAAGGAAACTCAAAACCACAAGAAAACCACAGAAATATAACGCGCGACTCTAAGGTCGAAGGAATTACATCACTGGTCTCTATCTCAAATAAATACATGTTTAGTTGATGGAACTTCTAGATACAACAGAATAATGATATACAAGATATAATGATGGGTGCGATACAAATAAACCCACCCACTAGCAAGTCACCCGGAAATGGAAAGAGTGCCAGTAAGCCGTAATGAAACCTGTACGGCGAAACCTGCAAGAACTGTGGCACAACGGGGGTGAGTTTCCAACTCGTGAGTAGAAAAACATCTACGCACAGAAATCGCATAAATAACGCAATCCTAGGTCAATGATCATAATATATCCTCAAATATGTATATAACATGCAGCCTATAACAATGGCTAGGGTAAATATCTAACCTGAGTGTAATCTCATGTGCCTGTGTCAGTGCCTCAGGTAGCAATATATTATATGAATGAGGTATGAATGCATGAAAACAGAATACATGTAAATGAAGAAACTGTTTTCATAATTTAGTGAGATTTCCTTGTATTTTTAAAATGAGGTATCATAATGAAATCAGCATAAAACAGTGCCTAGCATCGGCACCAAAACGTAATCCCAAAATCTCGATATCTCTGTATCACAGTCTCTGTACCTCAATATCTCGAAATCTCAATGTCTCAATCACAATATCTAGGGCGCCGTCAGTCCAGACCGGCCCCTACCATCCATCTCAAGACCACGACGGTATCCTCCGGATATCCGACGCGTCGGGTAAAATCACCGGTAGGTAATGCTCCCCTGCCAGGCTCACATCGTCATCATCACGCGCTTCTTGCCCCGGGGTACCTTACCGGGTCCACCATGTACCCGAAACGGTTCATCCGCCTCCTCGAATCGGGTCTCGAAATCCATCAACAAACTCATGGTGGACGACTCATACATCATGGGAAAAACCGCACTTTTTTATTTAAAAAGAGCGAAATCAGTTTATATAAGTTTTGTGGTTTTCCCCCCAAATCCAGAAAATTTCATGGAAATCCGAATCCAAATCATCAATAGCATGTAAAACCATGAATATAGGCATAACAATGAATAACAGTATGCATGAAGTGACAAGTAGTAACTACAATGTTAAGCTGGCATATAAGGCAGGTACACTAATATCATGTCAAATTACTAACTAACAAGCTAAGTCCAGCAATAATATTTTCTAAGGTGTACGTGACATGGCAATTACCGATGAAGATGTGTGTGAGCCGGCAAGTAAGTGTACGTGGTACATACGCATCATCGGTAATGGTGCTGGTGTCCTAACAATATGATATCAACATTGCAATAAGAAATTATAATATAAGTATGCGATGCGAAGCGAACCACAATAATAAGCGGGAGCTGAATACTAGACGCAACTGTAACTAACCTGCATTAATCTAATATAAGTCCTACAAATGGTGCCTTTTGAAATAACACGAATCATGGGGTTTTGAAAATAGGGGCTACGGTGTTTTTATGAAAAGATACGTCTTTTGAAATATCCGTAGGATTCCTTGGGCTATCTTTTAAAATAACCACGATTCGTTAGTTTTTGAAATAGGTAAGAAGTCTAATCTAATCTAACAACTACACTAAAGTATACGGCTGAACTAACAAGCTGAACTACAGGTAAGGAAACCGCCTATCATCTGAGTCGATACATATACATACATGTATATGTATAGTCGGTGATCCCGCCTCAATAATATCATATCTATAACCAGACATCCCAAGTCAAGAGTGCGGATCAATCATCAATATATAGCTCGTACGTAAAACCGTCGTACGGCATCCCAAATCTGGGTACGGGTCAAAATCATATTCATCACACTATTCATCCGGTATCCTCTTTATCAAAGATCATAGTCTAAGGTACTGACCTATGTCTAATACAATACTAATACCATCAATATAGTCATGATCTGACTACAGATCGACAATCTCGTACAAACCGATACCGTCAGCACATAGCATCATCAAGGGGTATACATCGCCCAATACAGCCTAGGATCAATATCCTATCATATCATGCCTCATATCACGATCACATGTCGACCATTTTATTTATAACACTATTCACCCGTATCTCCGCCCCAAGATCCACTATAACACAAGGACGTACCTCAAGTACGAATCCTGCCATATCACCGATATCACAACCACAAAACAAATCTCATCGACTCAGCTCAATCCCAAGTATCATCCTCAAATCCGTATGTGAACACATAGTCCCATACCCATGTGAACACATAACTATAAAGAATCCCATGAGCACATATAAATAGGAATGTATGCAAGTATGTATGTGTGTATGTGTAGTGCAACACTACCCTAGGGTTCGCAACACTAAAATAAACCAACACATCAATATCCATCCTAAACATCGTTATTAATCCTAAATAACATATAATAATTGTTGGTGTGTATACGCATCCGTATACACCACCACGGACTGCGGGGATGCTATACACCATCCACCCGACTTCTCCCCGTAGATATAAATCTACTCACCTGGTCCTCGCTCGCCGGTGCTGACATCGCCACGCGCTTGCTTGTCGTCTCGAAGTCCACATGGGGTACCTACATATCATAACGCACCGTATCGTATTAAAATCCGACTCACGACCAAAACGACGCACGAATCTCACATAGGTCAAAACCTATGGTTGCCTTCACAAATCGACCCAAAAACCCTCGACGTCGGCGTACAAACGCCAAACTATCGAGAAAACTCCCAACACACTCATTTGTACAATTACCAGCACTAATTATAATATAAAATAGCTTAAAATTCACAAAAACCACAATTTCACTTAAAAAGTCATTTTTCCGAAAATCTAGCAAGCACAAATCACCGTTTTAGTACAAAACTCGATGTATAAACGAATCTAGCGGCCACAATATTCACTAAATATCTTAAATAAGTCATAAAAACCATTTCCATAATTTAATCTCATAAATTTGCATAATTTCCAAAATCCTAGTTTGCAAAAATATCAATTTTTAACACCTTTTAAAGCAAAATTCACAATTCATCAATTAAGCTTGGTTTTGCATGAACCAAAATCATTAAACCACTCATTATAATATTTATAATGACATGAAAACTTAATTATATTTTAATCTAAGTATTTGATAATTTTTCAAAAACTCTAGTTAGCAAAATAACTTAATTTAGACATTTCCATGCAACAATTTGAAATCTAACTACTAGTTCACTCTCTATAAATCCTAAGATGGTAAGCTACCCATCACAACCATGATCAAACAATACAATCCTTAACTTGATCACAATCCATTCTCTTGAACTTTCAAACACACAATCAATAACAACCAAATTAACCCTTATAAACGAAATTATATATGCAACTAATCAACAACAAACCATGGGGCACAAATTTATACCTCACAAATAGAAATCTACCATGCAAATCCTAGCCTCCAAAAGTAGCTTCGATGCTCCTAAATCCATGCTAGAAAGGCAAATGAGAAATGGGTAAGAGTTGGATTTAGATTTTGGGATTTTTTTGAAGGGTATTTGATGAATTTTTGAAGCAAAAGAGATGGAATTTTGTGGGAAATGAGGGGCTGTTGCAGCAGGGGGGTTTCGGCCAGGTTGAGGAGTGGGGGAGGAGAGAGAGTGAGGTGGAGAAAGGGGAGAGAAAAAGGCAAAGTCCACACCCCCATTTAACTTTCTTTCACTTTCTTTTCTTTTCTTTTCTTTTCTTTTGTAAGTGAGGTGATTGGAGAGAGAGAGAGAGAGAGAGGGGCTGTCATGGTGGGGCCGGCCACATGGGGAGAGGGTGAGGTGTGGGTGTGTGGATTAGGAAAAAGATAAATGCTATACCCCAATTCCCATTAACACTAATTTCACCGAAAAAAGCCTTTTTCTTCGATATTTTCTAAACCGTTTTGGCAAACGATTTCATTTCAAAAACCACATGATAAAATTTTATTTAATGTTTTATGATGCACAAAATTTGTTTCAACTCATTCCAATTTGTAATTTTCCCTAATTAAATATATTAGTGACGGCTTAAAATAATATTAAAATAATTAATTTCGGAAAAATTTTCAGAAAATTTGAAATTTCACCAGTGTCTCAATAAACACCAAATACTAGCAATTACATAGCTAGAATATATATAATTAATTTTATAATAAAAATATTTGCATTTTGACTTTTTACAGAAAACCCCCTTATTTTACCCTTTTTTTCGAAATTTCACCGAAACGATTTTTAAAACGTTACAACTAGGAACCTTGAAGGATGTACTTATAGACTACCATGTCCCCACTAGTATGATCTGCATCATAGTCCAGGTAGTCAAGTACACATCCTAAGGGCTTTACCAACATGTAACTATAAGACAGTTTAAAGAGACTAGTATACATGTTAAGATAAAGAGCAACCAGATAGCATACTATCATATCGAGCAAGAAAGTCATCTCTATATATGTCCAAGCATCCAATATAATATACATCATCTGTACAATACTGGCCTCTAGGGCATACATACAACTAACAGGATCGGCCCTCGGATCGGCCCTCATATCGGCCCTCGGATCGGCACTCATATCCTGTAAGTCTCACGAAACCTGAGTGTCCAACATCGACACGCGAAAACATCATGAAAACTAGTGTCCAGCATCGACACATAAAAACTGATCTATCAGGCGTCGTCACCACGACTGGCCCTCATAGGTACGTATCATACGATAGCTCGAAACCCGAGTGCCCAGCTTCAACACTCGAAATTCCATGTATCCATACGTACATGACTTCGGTCGGTATCTCCGTGATCACCGCCGAGTCCAAGTAATGTCACCGGTAAGGTAGTACTCCCCTGCCTCGAGCTCATCGCCATCATTTGCGACAATCTTGCTCTGGGGTACCACCGGGCCCCACCATGTACCCGCACACGGCCCACTCCACTCCTCGCATGGTGTATATATCACAATCTCAGAACCGAGAAATCTCATGGTGGACGCATCGAAATATCATATCAAGAGAAAGCGAGTTTTTTAAATAATGCATAATTTCATGCAACTACCACGGTCCTCAATTCCCGAAAACATCAAGTAATGAACAAGGATAATTGCATAGATCATTGTATATGTGTACATATATAACAGCGTTCCATACCACTGATATATATACATATATATATCATATGAAATCCATATCTCAATGCGAAAATCCATTAATATAATATATGCAATATAAAACAGTAATATAAGCATATAAAGGAAAACCCGCTATTTAGCTGCAACAAGTTATTAAATATATCATGTGATTCCTAATTTCTCCGAAATCCAACGCAAAATCATATAAAGGTGAACATGTAGCTATAACCAGGTATGCGTAACCATGTCGGTATAGCAAGATATGTGTATCTACCTATCAATAATGATGTAATACCCTCCAGGTATATGCGTATCTATATCAAGGTATACGGGTGTACATGTAGGTATGTATGAAAGATGTACATGTAGCTATGTCTCATATGTGTATATACCTATCACTAATGGTACAATACCATATAGCTATATGGGTAGCTAGCATGTAGGTATGGCAAGGCATATATCTAAGCATGTAGGTATACCGGTATGCTATATATCCTATGCACAAAGGACATGAACAAATGTCTAAATGTCACTAACTATACAATATCACATAGGTATGTATGTTGTGCATGTCATGGCAATTATCGACGGTATGTGTGGCATACAATCAGTGCTCGTGTGACATGAACCGTCCATAATATTGCAGTAGCCAATGGGTACAAGTCTAAGCACAACAAGTAATGATATACAAGGAAGTCTATGCACAATCTCTATATATGAAAATAAACTTGCGGCTAACATCATATCATATCTAGCCCAGACGCATAACGCCATGCGGGCGATTCCCCTGTAGATGTTAAATCTACTCACCATGATTCTGGCTAAGTAAAGCCAACCACTCGCTTCCCCTTCTTCGTAGTGTCCGAAGTCCTCGCCTGCGTCCTATAATTTCACAAACACAACACATAAAGTTAAACATCTTGCACCGACACAAAGACAACGAAACGCAAGGATAACGCCCACCAGATAAATACACTGTGCACTTAGTGCACAAAACGCGCACGATATCGGCATAACCCTAGCTAGGATGGCACAACCACCAAGCCTAGACCCCGATCGTACTGATCGCACATTCACAACACAATATATATCGCGGAATCTAATATAAATAATGTCACAACGTCAAAAGAAACCCACGTCTAAACTTTACCGAAATCTAGTAAGCAACATTTAATCATTTTAGCTCAAAACAACAAGTTTAACCCAAACTAGTAATCACAATAATCTCATAATAGCTTGATTATGTTGGAGATAGTGCCCTCAGAGACAATTATTGGATCACAGGCACGTGATTGCAATGATTGAGGGAGGACCTATTCCGGTAGGACAGTCTTACTCAAGATGATAGTATGCTATCTGGTTTATCTTTATCATCGTGTACTGCTTTAGGTGACCTTACAGGTCACTATTGCGCGTTGATAGAGCCCCTAGGATTCTTGCTTGACTGCCAGCAGTATGAGGGCGATCATATACGTGGGAGCTGGTAGTCTATAAGCATATCCTTAAAAGGTCCCTAGTCGAGGGAGTTTCGAGACAGGGCATCGATACGCCAGAGTAGACTAGTGTATACAGTCGAAACCCTGACGAGGGGCGGTGGCCGGTCTCACAAGCCACTGGTGTCAGTTGGTTCACCTAAGATGTATACAGGTGCTCATTAGGTTATGAGTACACCGGACAGGACTCGCCGGAAACATGCTAGTTGGTCTTATACCTGACATCGGATAGCAGTTCCCTGGTGACATGTGTACAGGTTATTTCATGGACCTGAGATCGTCATTTGTCTCGTGTGAGTTCCCACTGTACTTTGATTACTACCCTACCATGCTCAAAGGAGACGTGCAAATAGGTTTTAGTTGGGTACAGTCCCGAGCCACATGGAGGCAGTGAGCGGATCTGCTGGGGTTCGTCTCTCCCGGTATTGGGGGTGAGGTCGCGCTGTGTCTAGGAGAGCCCTTACACGAAGTCCTTGGCCAAGGCAGGAGATTTACTGGTAGGTATTCCAGTAGTATCTCAGGGTGTTCTGGGCTACACTCCGTCACGACTTGTACCGCTTTTGGGGGTCTGACTTTTACCAACCCCCTAGGCCCGCCATGCGATGCTCATAGACGAACGGACCGGACTGTACGGATATTATCACTGACAGGCTCAGTAGGGTGTCAGGATGAGTTCGCTCATCGACGTCCCTTTTGGTCAATACCTGGTAGCAGGTTACGTATGGCTAATACCTCTGACTTGCTAGTGGTTAAATCCACAGCCAATGTGTTGACGAGTCTTTAGAGTCCCCCACAGACCAGTTTCTCAAGTTTCGGGCGAAACGCTGTAGAGGCCATATGGAGATATGGTAGGGTTCGATAATGTGGGTGCGATATTGCACGGATCATGATCGGACGGATAATACTAGCGGGCTTTGGTTTAAGTCGGATCCTAGTATTGCACAGTATAGATCTGTCTCATTGCATTTGTATTTCGGTCGGAATACAAATGCGGGTATGTATATACAGTAGCGGGGTTTTCCTATAATTTATTACGGGATCAGTTTTTGGGGGTTGCCAGTTTGTTTTCCAGTTTCGGCCATTTTCCTTTGTATCTTTCTTTGGCCGAAAAATGGTGGAGGAGGGCTTATTTGGATTTGTGCAAATAAGCATTTTGGAGGGTGGTTTTTTCAAGTATTTGCTTCATGATGGTTGCACCCTCATTTGACTTTCCTTGGATAATCATTGCTTGACTTTCATATTCATCATGGTTTACTTTTGGAGTCATCATGCTTGATGATGATAGTTAGTTATGATGGTTGAGTGTGACTTGGTTTTGTGATGATGATTCTTCATGATAACCTTCTCTCTCTCTCTCTTGCATTATGGGGCTCGTTGTTTTTCATTCATACACTCTCCTCTCATTCTCTCCATCATGAAAGGCCGGCCACATTTGAGAGGGGCTGTCCCATTTTCTTTTGGTGGGGCTTTTATCTCCTTTGCTTGCTAAAAACTCATGAGCCACCACCAAAGTTGATATCTCATTTCCTCCTTCAAAAGGCAACTTCCTACAACCCCAAATGAGACATGAATTCTATAGATAACCTACAGTATCCTTGGGCACGTCGACTCGCCAACTTCGTGCCCGAGTTGCCTCGGTCCAGAGGTGGGAGCCCGTAAAAGAACCCGGCGAAGTGGTGCCCTTCCGACGAGGAGTTGAAGACCGGAGATTCCGCGGGGAGATCGGGACGACGACGAGAAGACCGAAGGACACGGATCGCTCGGTATATCTCTCTGCCCCTTCTCTTGTTAGCTAGGATTATGTTAATGGCCCGATCCGGGATTGAAAGTGCGCGGTGGTGCCGGTTCAAAAGTTCGTAAAAAGTTTCGTTTCCGCATTTTGGCCTCGGATTGACGGTCGGGGCGCCGCCGTGCACTTACATGGTATCAGAGCCACGCCATTAACCTAGTCAAGCTTGCTCTAACATGTTTACAAGTTCGATCGATCGGAATTTCCAAAACCCGCGTTTTCATTGCATCAGTTTTCTGTCAAAATTTTTTTAGCTCAGAAAATTTTTCAGGTTGTTGCAGAAACACATGCAGGGAATTCTAGGCATTCTGTAAAAATTTGGTCGCTTGAACTCACTATTACACCGTGGAACTGCGGCCAAACCCTTGCTTGGGCCGTGGTTCCGCCGCGCTTTTAACTGTTCATTATACCAAATTTTCACAGAGAGCTCCTGAGTTGAAATTGGGGGTTTTTGGAATATTCTTTTTGGGCCCAGATTTTCTCTGAGTGCTACAGTTCTGCTTGGGGCCCACTTAGGTAAATTTGTTCGATCGAAATGTTTAAATATGTTAGTTCACAGTATTTACATTATATCTGCGACCGTGAATGTCATTTGATCGGTAAATCCTGTCTGACTGCTATAGCTCTTTTGGACGGATTTGCGAACGTGACATTCACGTTGATGTTCTGTGTTGTGCTGTGATGTTGCGGATTGGTCATGGGGGATAGCCTGGATGCAATGGTAGTACAGTTTCGTTTTATATGTACATTTGATATTGCGGGGCGAGCGTTCGACATGTGGACTGCCGTCACTGCCAGTTTGTATATTATTCTTTTGGGGCACGACCGGGGTGAGGTCGATGTACCCGTTGTATGTATATTTTACATTCTTTACTAGGATTACCCCAAGGTGGGGTGCACGGATAGCCGGGTTCTAGAGGGCAACAAGCCCGTATCTCATGGCATTGAGACGGAGGGGGCTTTACTATAGAATTAGCGGGCTATTCGCCGCACTCGTAGGAGGTACAGGTTGACCCAGGAGGGTGCTCAAGTTACCGGATTCCGTGAAGTGCTGGGTGGTCCATTCACGTTGCTGAAGGGGGTTGCCTCTCTTCAGGTTTTGGCGGGTAACTTGCCACGCCCGTAAGGGTCTAGGATTTCATTGCACAGGCTATCCATACGACCAGGGGAACGTCGGGTTTCAGTAGCGGCTCTATGAAACCCGGGGATCCAAGATATGTGTATTGTTCTGTGATGCTTATTACATTTCTGTGATGTTGCATTTTATCATGCCTTGAGCGAATATTGTATATTGTTATATATACTAGTAGATGTTGTATATGTTTTGCATCCGCGCTATTCCAGTCCCCGCTCTGTCGTTAGTTAAGTAACCTAACGGGTGATGACGGGACCCAGTGGCGAATGCGGATGGCATATACGTACATCATTATTTTCGTTCTTTATTGGTATGATCAATTGATGGGACTGCGTTGATTCGGATCAATGCAAGCTAAACAAACCTATTCTGATATTGTTGGAACAATTTTCAAAAAGCTGTTATTGCAAGGACGTTCTCTTTTGTTTTGCACAGTGGTATTCGGTTATGAATATCCAGCACCTCAGTCGACGAGGCAAGGGCCGAGATCTCTTCACCGGGAGTGACCCTTTGGATAGAAGTTTGCATCAGCATAATAACTTCACTATAGCCGATTACTTTTGCTTTGCATCGTGGTATTCAGTTGGAATATCCTGCACCTCATTCTACGGGGAAAGAGCCGAGATCCCTTCACCGGGAGTGACCTCTTTAGCAAAGGTTTTCGTCACTATATTTTTAAAATCTATCCGGTTCCTTCAACGATATCAAGTTCATTACGTTAATGGTTTTCACCAGAAACCTTTCGTAGCCCTCCGTCGTTTCATATGGATAGTCAATAAGTATTCAAGCTGTGTATGTTGGCCAAAGTCAAGGCACAGTGATTGGTAGCTATTGGGTATTCATATGTAGCATAGATAAATGCGTTGGTTTGGAACAGTCGTACTGCTATTTTGGCCAAAGTCAAGGGTATGTACGGGTGGGTTCAAATTAACCTGGAGAATGACGGATAGAACTTGACATGTGACTTATGATATGTTGGCCAAAGTCAAGGTCATAAGAGCATGGGGTAAAAATCACATCGGGAGTTTCTAAAGAAACTGAAACTTGCCAGATATGCGCATACCTTCTGGAGTGTGATAACGTGAGCGAAGTCCGTCACGTTATCATGCGATGATAGTTGGATCACGATTCCTAATGATGAGTTGGTTTACTCCTCGGGTGATCCCGACTAATTCTTTTTTCAGGTTTGGAGGAGAATTTAACGGTACAGTGGGTGGTTTCCAGATAAGATACATTGGTAACCATTCTGATCTAGGTTAGAGTGCACGCTGAGTGTTTCTTTTCTCTCTCTCTTTGGCAGCGACCTTGACCCGACCCTAAGACTATGACTTAGTGACCAAAATTAACCGAACCTTCTTAAAACACTGGTTTTTGGATTGTCAGAGTTGCACACCTCATTGCCACTCCTACTTTTACCCTTTTCTCCAGGACACTCCGTATCACTACGAAGATCCACAGTTTATTGGATACTCCATCGTATGGTTATAAACGAACTTGAAGGAATTTATTCGAGGATGGTTTCTGATTCTGGAGAAAACGAATAGGACTATTCAGTTGTCTTTTCCTTTTACCTTCTCTCAGGTTGCGAGTACTCCTTGGTTTAGGAGATAGTACACCTATTACGAAAATTGGATAGTCTTCTTCCAAACCATAAGCAGGTGCCGACCGGTAGGGAATGAAGAAAACCAATTAGCCTAACGATGGTGTACAAAAGGTATAAAGTAAGGACATATCAAAGGATTAGTAAGAGGGCAAAGTAAATTGCGACTGCTATTCACGACCAAACAAAGTATTTCTTCGCCAATCCTAAATCACCTTTGTATTTCTCCAGGACACTCCGTATCACTACGAAGATCCACAGTTTATTGGATACTCCATCGTATGGTTGTATACGAACTCGAAAGGAACTTGTTCCAGTTCGGGGATGGATTCTGGTTCAGGAGAAATATGAATAAGGTTTATTCGGTTTTCTTTTATCTTCACCTTCTCTCGCATTGCAAAGAATTACACGGTTACAGTTGTGAATCTAGATAATGGAAGAGGCATTACTATGAATACCGGGATACCCCATCGAAACATTTCAATGTTTCAGTTTCGCTGTGTACTGTTAAAGGAAAACTGATTTCCCAATCAAATCTTGCTCCAGGGTATGTATTTACCAAATATGATTCACACATCTGTATGGTTTTACAGATGATGAGTGGGAGCAAGTTATTAGGAATTAGGTGATCATCATCATTATATCGGGATTCGTTGTAATCGGTGATATTTGAGGAAGTCACCTGGGTTGTTTGCCAGACGGCAAATATTTGGTTTTGAATATCCGCTGTCATGCACCAATTTCAAATTGATATATCTGTACGTCTATTTTTATAGAGTGAGATATACCTTTCTGAAATTATGTCGATGACATTTACCTATATCAGTGGATGGTTAGGTAAGGAGCATTAAACAGCGGTGTAATTCTTCTTAACCATAAGTACAGTTTTCAACCTACGACACACAGGGTTTGAGTTATTAAACTCAAAGGACTTATACAGAGTATTGTATGTTGTCCAGTGTCCATTAGGACAGAGGGGTTGGTCCTCGTGCTATATTCGGTTTACTTATGACTTCTTTAGTTCTTAGACAAGTGTTTCCTAGAAACACAAGGTCTGAGTTTTGAGAAGTTATAGGTATATGAATAAAGTAGAGAACCAGGTGTTGCAAGTATCGGGATTCTTCAAGGTGATCGGAGATGTAGATACTTGTGTTGGGTATTCAGTTGATAGTAATGTTTAAGAGAACTTGCTTCTCTTTCAGATTACTCATAATTGGAAGTACTCCTAAGTTAAGTAATGCTGATCAGCCCCTCTCCATTTGGTTAACATGCACTGGAGACAGCTGCATGATTTGAATCTGGTTCAATTAAATCAGTGCCTCTGGTTCTATATTGGATATAGAACAGTTCATATCTTAACGATGTTAAGGTACGGAGAGTTGTCCGGCTTATGCTTAAAACCAGACTCTGGATAACTCAAGGCACGTTTCTGTAATGGCTGTTTGTGGGTTGACCCAGGCTATGACGAGGGTTGACTTTCTGCCATCTGGAAGATCAATAGTGATATTGTTCTAGACTCGCCACAGTTTTAAATAAAATGGATTTTTTCAGAAAACAGTAGTGGGGGTATGGTAGAACTGGAAGTGATTCCAGAACCGCAAATGATTACTGAAGATTTGATAAGAACCTAAAGATTCAATCTGGTTTTACATTCCATTGGCCACTACGCAGATACGGTGGGTAACCTCAGGGACCCGAGAGGTACTCCGGTAGCCTCAAGGACGGTGGCAGGGAGGTTCTTGTTTACCCAGGCTTGCCTTTGCTGTTGTTCCAGACTATGAGACCCGGCAGGAGGATGAGTATAGCGTCATTCTAAACTTGCTTTAGAAGTGTACGTCTAAATGACTCTGCCAGAGGGTTATCGTGGTCGGTGGGAGCAGCGGAAGCATTGGTGGAAAAGTGGCTTATGTCTATTTATAGACTAAAGCAGATATAGCGGAGATAGATCGTCTATTTCTGATGTAACAGTCATAGGTTTTACTTCATCAGAATAGGGGATGGATCTGTTGAGAAGGTAGTAGGGTGTGATGTCCTGGTATTTGGATGACATACACAGAGTAGGAAGTGATATTCCTATACTACGATCGGTTATACTTTGGTTGTCACACTGTGGTTTCTCCACAAGGGACTTGGATATTATATCAGACATTCTGGTTACTGGATCTATGGTTTTAGATCTAGATTTAGGTAGTTTCCCAATCAGGGTACTTAGACGGCATTGTAGAGGTGCTTCAAAATGGAAGACTCCTGGCATGGTGGTGTACCTGCAGTTGATGGAGTCACCCTCTCTAAAGGTGTCTTACACACTAAAGGGGAGAGGGATGTACATGATTGGCAGATCACTTGCTTAGGCAATTGAGTCAATCATGAGATGTCAAGTACCACACCAGATGTTGTTTTTGCACTAGATGCAATAAGTGGACATTGATCCAATCCTGGAGAAATAGTCGGAAGCAGTTTTAGAACATAAGTGGATGTTCTAGGGATATGATAACGACAGCCTCATTCGGGAGACAGTTATCATTCCAGGCTTCCAAGGTGACCTGGATGACAGAGAGGTTGTCAGAGTTATAGTTTTCCCTCTGACGAGGGGCAGTATTTTGGACAGGTGGTCCAGATGGATACTGAGGGAAGGATGGCGCAGGATACTGATTAAGTTCAGTTGACGATACAGTCTAAGAAGTTTGGATTTAGAGTTCATTTATGAGCTAGGTCCCATCAGACATCCAGACATACTCTAAGACAGGTATTGCTCATTTCGGGAGATGTTTTTCTCCGAACTTGAGATATAGAGAGACATAGAAAGAAACATCAAAGCGGATCCACTCGCTGAGGCTATTCCTCGAACGCAATAGTTTCGCAAACGGGTTTTGTGAGACAGATTAGTAGAGGAGTTGGGTGTTCGGTATCACACGGGCTGTGATTATGCGACATCGCAATAATTATCCTTGAGTGCAAGTGGGAGATTGTTGGAGATAGTGCACTCAGAGTCAATTATTGGATCACAGACACGTGATTGCAATGATTGAGGGAGGACCTATTCCGGTAGGACAGTCTTACTCAAGATGATAGTATGCTATCTGGTTTATCTTTATCATCGTGTACTGTTTTAGGTGACCTTACAGGTCACTATTGCGCGTTGATAGAGCCCCTAGGATTCTTTCTTGACTGCCAGAAGTATGAGGGCGATCATATACGTGGGAGCTGGTAGTCTATAAGCATATCCTTAAAAGGTCCCTAGTCGAGGGAGTTTCGAGACAGGGCATCGATACTCCAGAGTAGACTAGTGTATACAGTCGAGACCCCGACGAGGGGCGGTGGCCGGTCTCACAAGCCACTGTTGTCAGTTGGTTCACCTAAGATGTATACAGGTGCTTATTAGGTTATGAGTACACCGGACAGGACTCGCCGGGAACATGCTAGTTGGTCTTATACCTGACGTCAGATAGCAGTTCCCTGGTGACATGTGTACAGGTTAGTTCATCGACCTGAGATCGTCATTTGTCTCGTGTGAGTTCCCACTGTACTTTGATTACTACCCTACCATGCTCAAATGAGACGTGCAAACAGGTTTTAGTTGGGTACAGTCCCGAGCCACATGGAGGCAGTGAGCGGATCTGCAGGGGTTCGTCTCTCCCGGTATTGGGGGTTAGGTCGCGCTGTGTCTAGGAGAGCCCTTACACGAAGTCCTTGGCCAAGGCAGGAGATTTACTGGTAGGTATTCCAGTAGTATCTCAGGGTGTTCTGGGCTACATTCCGACACGACTTGTACCGTTTTGGGGGGTCTGACTTTTACCAACCCCCTAGGCCCGCCATGCGATGCTCATAGACGAACGGACCGGACTGTACGGATATTGTCACTGACAGGCTCAGTAGGGTGTCAGGATGAGTTCGCTCATCGACGTCCCTTTTGGTCAATACCTGGTAGCAGGTTACGTATGGCTAATACCTCTGAATTACTAGTGGTTAAATCCACAGCCAATATGTTGACGAGTCTTTAGAGTCCCCCACAGACCAGTTTCTCAAGTTTCTGCCGAAACGCTGTAGAGGCTGTATGGAGATATGACAGGATTCGATCATATGCGTGTGGTATTGCACGGATCATGATCGGACGGATAATACTAGCGGGCTTTGGTTTAAGCCGGATCCTAGTATTGCACGGTGTAGATCTGTCTCATTGCATTTGTATTTCGGTCGGAATACAAATGCGGGTATATATATACAGTAGCGGGGTTTTCCTGTAATTTATTACGGGATCAGTTTTTGGGGGTTGCCAGTTTGTTTTCCGGTTTCGGCCATTTTCCTTTGTATCTTTCTTTGGCCGAAAAATGGTGGAGGAGGGCTTATTTGCATTGTTGCAAATAAGCATTTTAGAGGGTGGTTTTTGCAAGTATTTGTTTCATGATGGTTGCACCCTCATTTGACTTTCCTTGGATAATCATTGCTTGACTTTCTTATTCATCATGGTTTACTTTTGGAGTCATCATGCTTGATGATGATGGTTGGTTATGATGGTTGAGTGTGACTTGGTTTTGTGATGATGATTCTTCATGATAACCTTCTCTCTCTCTCTTGCATTATGGGGCTCATTCTTTTTCATTCATACACTCTCCTCTCATTCTCTCCATCATGAAAGGCCGGCCACATTTGAGAGGGGGCTGTCCCATTTTCTTTTGGTGGGGTTTTATCTCCTTTGCTTGCTAAAAACTCATGAGCCACCACCAAAGTTGATATCTCCTTTCCTCCATCAAAAAGGCAACTTCCTACAACCCCAAATGAGACATGAATTCTACAGATAACCAACAGTATCTCTGGGCACGTCGACTCGCCAACTTCGTGCCTGAGTTTCCTCGGTCCAGAGGTGGGAGCCCGTAAAAGAACCCGGCGAAGTGGTGCCCTTCCGACGAGGAGTTGAAGACCGGAGATTCCGTGGGGAGATCGGGACGACGACGAGAAGACTGAAGGACACGGATCGCTCGGTATATCTCTCTACCCCTTCTCTAGTTAGCTAGGATTAGGTTAATGGCCCGATCCGGGATTGGAAGTGCGCGGTGGTGTCGTTTCAAAAGTTCGTAAAAAGTTTCGTTTCCGCATTTTGGCCTCGGATTGACGGCCGGGGCGCCGCCGTGCACTTACAGATTAAACCTCACAAACCCTTACTAGAATTTTAATCTCACTCAAATAGGATTTAGTAAAAGTTTAGTTTGCACTTAAGATAATTAGATGATTAGGAAAATAACATTTAACAATTTAGCAACTAGGTTAAGTTTTCTTTTGTCTAAACTTCACACTTGACCATTTCACTAAACAAAACCCTAGCATGATTATCAAAAACCATTTCTAGAAATTTCTAAACATGCAAATGAAAGCTTAAATTAACATCTAATAAGCTAACTTAAAGAATTTAACACAACAAATAAGGATTATGGTTAGAAATTTTATACCTCCTCAAGAACACAAATTTGCAACTAACTCCAAATTTAGTCCTCCAAAATGAAGTCTTTCAAGATGATCTAAGCTTGATTAGTGATGAAGAATATTGGGTATTGATTTATTTATGTGTTTGTGTGATTATTTGGGGATTTTTGATGATTTATTTGGACTTGGAAAAATGAAAATGGGGTGAAGAGAGATGAAGGGCAGCAAGGGGAGGGGGTGCTCGGCCAAAGAATAAAAGATGAGGAGGTTAGGAATTGTGTGGAAAAATCTGGTGCAAAATAACAAGCTCATTAATGCAAATAATATCTAAGCCAACTCATTTATTTTCTTTAAAATTTCATTTTAATTACACAAATATTTAGATATTTTGGAGAGAAAGAATTAAGCTTAAACTAGTAATTAACTTATCATAGATTCACTTTAGTAGTAATTAACCCAAACAAAATTGTAATTACCATTAATTAAGTACATAATTAACAACTTAAAATAATATTTTAATTAAGGAAAATTATTAAAATGCACTAAAATTAAAAGAGACCTACAAAAACGTGCAAACTAGCAATTTCCTAGCTAAATTAGGTGCAGTGAATTCTATACTGTAAAAAGATCGCTTCTAGGTTTTTACGGAAAACACCGACTATTTAACCCTAAAACGGAAAATTGCCTAAACGATTTCCAAAACGTTACACGTTAGGTATTCGGTACGCCAATAACTGGCCTTTAGTGTAAGTGGGAGATTGTTGGATATGTATGCCCTGGAGGTCATTATTGTATATGTATACATGTGAATGCTGAGAATATATATGTACAGGACGATCTTGCTCAGTTATATAGTATATTATTTCAGTTGTCTTTATCAGGGTATGTGTATTTTTTTTATTGATGCTTTATCCAGCATGCACATATTGATAAAGACTTGATATAGTAGTATACTATTATGGTTTGAATTTATCTTAACATGGCATATGTTATACACGCTATTACATATTACGGTTACATGTTGATAAAGCCCTTAGGATCTTGCTTGACTACCTGCGTTGTGATGGTGATCATACTTGAGGGAGCTGGGTAGTCACATCGTTAAATGTCCCAAGTTGCAGGAGTATCGAGATCAGGCATCGATACTCCAGAGTAGACTTGCGTGTACGTTTCTAGACCACGATGAGGGGCGGTGGTTGGTCCCATAACCATTGGTGTGATCACCTAAGATTGTATACGGGTGCTCACTGGGGGGGTGAGTACACTGGATGAACTCGTTGAGAACCTTTATATGGTATTATACCTATCATCATATAGCGTTTCTCTTGTGACATGTGTACAGGTTAGTCTTTGGACCCGAGATCGTCATTTGTCTCGTGTGGGTTCCCACTGTGCCTTGATCACTACCCTACCACGGCTCTACTGAGTCGTGCAAATAGGTTTTGGTTAGGTACAGTCCTGAGCCACATGGAGGCAGTGAGTGATTGTCAGGAATTCTTCTCTCCCGGTATTGGTAGTTAATATCGCACTGTGTTCGATTGGTCAGGACCATAAGACCTTGGCCAAGGCAGTTGGGATTTACTGATAGGTTGATCAGTAGTTTCCCGGATTGGTCCTGAGCCAAATCAACATGAATTATCGTGTTATTAGGGTCTGACGCTTACCACCCTCTACATCCGGTATGCGATACTCTTAGACGAAGAGACAAGACTGTAAGGATATGTTAGTGTATATGCCCTAGGGGCCAATATTGTATCATACAAGCTTGTATATTATTTAATAAAAGCTTGGGATATTCACAGTTATATTAACAGTCTTGCTAAACATGGTAGTATGCTACTTGGTTTATATCTATCTTAATATGTGTGTACGTATTGATAGAGCCCTTAGGATCTTGCTTGACTACCAGCGTTGTGATGGCAGTCACACTAGTCGGGGCTGGGTAGTCTACAAGCACATCCTTTTTCAGGTCCCTAGTCGTAGGATTATCGAGACAGGGCATCGATACTCCGGAGTAGACTAGTGTGTACGCTTCTCATCCTAGTTAGGGAGATGGTCTGTCACACCGCCATCAGTACATCGTACTGGAGATAGTATACATGTGCTCGTTGGGTTACGGGTACACCGGACAGGACTCGCAGGAAACTATTGGTTGGTATTATACCCATCGTCAGTTAACAGTTCCCAGGTGACATGAGTACAGTATAGTTCGCAGACTTGACATTGCTGCTTCGCCTCGAGTGTGTTCCCACTGTTCTTAGATTGCTACCCTACCACGGCTCAAAGGAGTCATGCAAATAGGTAGCAGTTGGGTGCAGTCCTGAAGCACTTGGTGGCAGTGGCGGTTAGACAGGATTCGTCTCTCCCGGTATTGGGAGTTGATATCGAGCTGTGTCTGGAGAGCCATTACGCAAAGTCCCTGGCCAGGGCAAGCGATATTTACTGGTAGGATTTCCAGTAGCTTCTCAAGGTGTAATGGGCTTCACCCCGACACGACTTACACCGCTTTTAGTGGACTGACGCTTGCCGCCCCTTAGGCCCGATATGAGATAGTCCTAGACGAACAGACCGGACTGTACGGAGATTGTCACATCAGGCTCAGTAGGAGTTCGGATGGGTTTTCTCATTGGCCTTCTTATCGACATCTACCTGGGACCGTTACGTACAGCTAGTGCCGCTTGCGGTCTGTGGTTAAACCCACTGCCAGCGTAGTAGTCGAGTGTTTAGAGTCCCACACAGAGAGTTTCCCTGCTTTAGGCGAAACGATATAGAGGTCGTATAGTTTTACGACAGGGTTCGGACACGCACATACATTTATGCACCTACGATGTTCAGACAGTTTATACTAGAAGGCTTTAGTTTAAGCCAGATTCTAGTATTGGATTATTGGATTTATACAGTCTCAGTATTTCCGTGTTTTCACTGATAGGAGGGGCGTTCTCGTAAATTGTCGAGAAGCTTCTAAAAGGTTGACGACAAGGAGAGCTTAGGTGTTATATGCATTAAATGGTTTTGTGACTCATGGAGATGATTCATCAAGAGAGTTAATGATGCATTAAATGTTTTTAATGACTTAATTTATGATTCATTATGTATTAAATGAAGCATGAAGATATTTGTGCAAAGAGATTTTTGTGCAAAATATCTTACTCTTTATATATATATACACAAATGAGTTAATTCCATTTCATGATTTTTATCACATTCTCTCTCCTCAAGCTCTCTCTTTTCAAATCCGAACCCTAACCTCTCATGTGTTGAGATCAAGGGTTAGCAAGACTATTTGATCCCTAATCCTATTCTATATCCTCTAGATTGCTTTGATTAGCACTCTTAGTTACCTAGTTACCTCAAGTTAGAGGTCAAGCTTGGAGTAGTAGCTCTCGGGTAGATCTTCTATCACAAAAAGGAAGCCGATGAGGAGGTGGTCAATGTGGACAAGAAGGACTTGGTTCATTAGGTATAATCTTCTTTCATAGTAATTAATCCTCCTATGATGTTGTTAGTTAGGGTTTGGCAAAGATCCGTAAGTTAGTCGATGTTTTTTTAAACAAAATGATTGTTTTACCTATTCCGCCTCCCCGCAACTAGTGGGGTGTCTAATGTTGACTTACAGTGGTATCAGAGTTTCGCTAAACCATAACTAACTTGTTAGCAAAGTCGTTAGAAATTCGATCGCAAAACGAACCGGAAAAAACATCATTTTCACATAGTTTCTGTCGATTTTAAAATGGATTCTAAAAATTTTTCAGGGACCCTTAAAATTACAAGCACGGAATTATAAGAACACTGGAGAAATTTGGGATCCTAACTCGGCCAAACCACCGTGGATCCGCGGCCGAGTTGGGGCCGAGTCAACCCAAAATTCCCCAGTAACTCTTCTGTGTTGATTTTGTTCTTTCTGGGATGTTCTGTTTCTGCTCAGGTTTCAGGTGCATAGTGAATTATTTGGAGTAGAATCGTTTGCGTTTGCTTGATCGAAATTCTAAGATGTTTGGCTAATTTGATTATATCTGTGATTTGTTTAATGTGTTCGTAAACCTCCGCTAACTGCTAATATGTCGGTTAGCAGGGGGTTGCACATTTCTGTAATGGTTTGTGTTTGTGGACTTGTTGGATTGTCGTGAATGGATAGCCGGGGATGTGAGACGAGTGTTTCTTTCATTCAAATGTAATTTATAAATTGTTGTAATATTCTTTTGCGGGGCACATCCAGGCTGAGGTTGTAGCCACCGTTGTATTATTTCATTTACTGTTTTCAGCTCGTAGGATAGACCCATGTGCACACACTACCGGGTACTTTGAAGTGTTTAGTGGCCTACTCACGTTGTTAAGGGAGACCGCTTCACTTCGGGTACTTGGCGGGTAGTTTTCCGTACCCGTAGGGGACAAGGGTGGGGTTTTTGGCTATTCATCGTGACTGTGTGATTCGTCTTTCTTTGCAGGCTCAAAAGAAATGCGGATTCGTAGAAAATCCAATATGTTCATCTGTGATCTGGAATGCCTATTATTACATAAGACGAATGTACGATATCTATGTTGGTGTATATGCCCTAGAGGCCATTACTGTATCATACTAGTATGTATATTACTTGATGGAAGCTTGGGATATTCACAGTTGTACAGACAATCTTGCTCAATATAGTAGTATGCTACTTGGTTTGCCTCTGCTTTAATGTGTACATGTGTGTTTATTTATTATATCACCTATACGCATTAGTAGAGCCCTTAGGATCTTTGCTTGATTACCGGCGTTGTGATGGCGATCACACTCGTGGGGGCTGGGTAATCTACAAGCACATCCTTATACACGTCCCTAGTCGTGGGAGTACCGAGATAGGGCATCGATACTCTGGAGTAGACTAGCGTATGCGCTTCTCATCCCAGCACGGGAGACGGTCTGTCCCACAGCCGTCGGTACGTCGTACTTGAGATAGTATGAGGGTGCTCGTTAGGTTACGAGTATACTGGACAGGACTCGTCGGGAACTGATGGTTGGTATTATACCTATCGTCAGTTATCAGTTCCCAGGTGACATGAGTACAGCATAGTCCGCTGACTTGACACTGTCACTTCGCCTCGAGTGTGTTCCCACTGTTCTTTGATTACTACCCAACCACGGCTCTACTGAGTCGTGCAAACAGGTAGTAGTTGGGAGCAGTCCCGAAGCACTTGGAGGCAGTGACGGTTAGACAGGACTCGTCTCTCCCGGTATTGGGGGTTGACATCGCGCTGTGTCTAGGAGAGCCATTACACGAGTAGTCCCTGGCCAGGGCAAGCGAGATATACTGGTAGGTTCCAGTGTTATCTCAGGGTGTTTCTTGGGCTTCACTCCGACACGACTTTGTTGGGAGATAGTGCCCTCAGAGTCAATTATTGGATCACAGGCACGTGATTGCAATGATTGAGGGGAGGACCTATCCCGGTAGGACAGTCTTACTCGAGATGATAGTATGCTATCTGGTTTATCTTTATCATCGTGTACCTGCTTTAGGTGACCTTTCGAGTCGCTATTACACGTTGATAAAGCCCCTTGGATTCTTGCTTGACCACCAGCAGTATGAGGGCGATCATATAAGTGGGAGCTGGGGGTCTACAAGCACATCCTTAAAAGGTCCCTAGTCGTGGGAGATTCGAGACAGGGCATCGTTTCTCCAGAGTAGACTAGTGTATACAGTCGAGACCCCGACGAGGGGCGGTGGCCGGTCTCACAAGCCACTGGTGTCAGTTGGTTCACCTAAGATGTATACAGGTGCTCATTGGGTTATGAGTACACCGGACAGGACTCGCCGGGAACCTGCTAGTTGGGATATACCAGACGTCAGATAGCAGTTCCCAGGTGACATGTGTACAGGTTAGTTCATCGACCTGGGATCGTCATTTGTCTCGTGTGAGTTCCCACTGTACTTTGATTACTACCCTACCACGGCTCAAAGGAGTCGTGCAAACAGGTTTTAGTTGGGTACAGTCCCGAGCCACATGGAGGCAGTGAGCGGATCTTCAGGGGTTCGTCTCTCCCGGTTTGGGGGTGAGGTCGTGCTGTGTCTAGGAGAGCCAGAACATGAAAAGTCCTTGGCCAAGGCAGGAGATTTGCTGGTAGGTATTCCAGTAGTATCTCAGGGTGTTCTGGGCTACACTCCGACACGACTTGTACCGCTTTTGGGGGTCTGACTTTTACCAACCCCCTAGGCCCGCCATGCGATACTCATAGACGAACGGACCGGACTGTACGGATATTGTCACTGACAGGCTCAGTAGGGTGTCAGGATGAGTTCGCTCATCGACGTCCCTTTTTGTCAATACCTGGTGGCCCGTCACGTATTGGCTTATACCTCTGACGTGCTAGTGGTTAAATCCACAGCCACAGTATTGACGAGTCTTTAGAGTCCACCACACAGACAGTTACTCAAGTTTCGGGCGAAACGCTGTAGAGGCCGTATGGAGATATGGCAGGGTTCGATCAGATACGTGCGGTATTGCACGGATCGTGATCGGACAGATTTTACTAGTCGGCTTTGGCTTAAGCCGGATTCTAGTATTTGATAGTGTAGTTTTGTCTCTTTGCATTTGTGTTCAGTGGGAATACAAATGCGGGCATGTATTTGCAAGTGCGGGGTTTTCCTGTAATTTATTACGGGATCGGTTTTCTGGGGTTGCCAGTTTGCATTCCGTTCCGACCGGTTTTTCCTTCATTCCTTCTCGGTCGGACTTTCATATTGGAGGGTGTTAATTGCAAGTTTGCAATTAACATGTTGTGTGGGGTTTCTTTGCATATGTGTGGCTATTTGATGAGACTTGCTTCATGATGATATTCTATTTTGGTCATTTCCATTGCTTATCTTATGAGAGAGATGTGTGACTTTAATCATTATTATTCTTTTCTTTTGAGATATATTTGGAGAAGTATTCTTTTTCTCTCTCCAATCTTCTTCATTCTTGAGAGGGGCCGGCCATTCTTGAGGGAGGAAAAATGAGAGGATCATTTTCTAGTGGTGAAAAGATATCATCTCATTCTCATGCTTGCTTGCTTGAAAAATTACACAAATCCCTCCATAGCTTTTTTATTCCTTTCCTCCAAACATCATGGCAACTTCATGAAACCCCAAAGAGATAACCTACTACACTATTCTACAGCATCCCTTGGACGCGTCGGCTAGCCAACTTCGCGCCCGAGTTGCCTCGGTCAAGAGGTGGGAGCCCGTAAAAGATTCCGGCTATGTGGTGCCCGTTTCGACGAGGAGGTGACGGACGATATATCCGCAAGAGATCGGAGTGGAGATGAAGACCGAAGGACACGGATCGCTTGGTATAACTTCTCTACTCTTTTCTATTTTGCTAGCTAGCTAGGTTAATGGCCCGATCCGGGTAGAAAGTCCGCGGTGGTGCCGTTTTGCAAAGTCCGCAAAGTTTTTGTTTTCCGCGTTTCCGGCGTCGGATCGACGGCCGGGGCGCCCCCGCGGGCTTACAATGGTATCAGAGCCACGCCGTTAACCTACCTAGCTTGCTCTAGTATGTTTAGTGCTCGATCGAACGAAAATCCCCAAAAACCGTATTTTCCCATGCTTCAGGTTTCTGTCGATTTTATTTTGTCTCAGAAAATTTTTCAGTACATTGCAGAAACATGAGAATGAAATTCTAAGGACTCTGGAAAAATTTGGTTTTGTGATGCTTCAGGACGACCGCGGAAGGGCGGCCAAACCCCTGGTTTGGCCGCGCTTCCGCGGTGGAAAGAAGTCCTTGCTGTGCGAAATTTTTCTAGTGGGCTTTTGGCTTGAAAATAGGGGTTTTGGGATATTATTTTTGGGCCCAGATTTTCTGTAAGTGCTACAGTACTGCGTGGGGCCCACTTTGATAAATTTGTTCGATCGGATATTTTAAACATGCTAGTTCACAGTTTTTACTTTATATCTGCGACCGTGAATGTCATTCGATCGGTAAATCCCGTCTAACTGCTATAGCCCGGTTAGACGGATTTGCGAACGTGACATTCACGTTGATGTTCTGTGATTGTACTGTGTTGTTGCGGATCGGTCATGGGGATAGCCTGGTTGCAGTGGTAGTACAGTTCTGTTTTTATGTACATTTGATATTGCGGGGCGAGCGTCCGACATGTGGACTGCCGTCACTGCCAGTTTGTATTATTCTTTTGGGGCACGACCAGGCTGCGGTCGATGTACCCGTTGTATGTATATTTTACTTTCTGTACTAGGATTACCCCGTGGAGGGGTGCACGGGTTGTAAGTCCATATTGCGACCCCCGGTTCTTACGGGGAGGCGGAAACGGTACAAAATCAAAATTTTTATCGCAAGAGGCAACATGGACTAACTTATGGTCGGGATCGTTACCTAAACTAAAACTAGCAAACTAAGCTAAAGATGTTTAGCTACTCGGATGAAGATGGTTATACCTAAACTTGAACTCCTTCTCTTCAAGCTCCGGTGGTGGTTCGATGGCTCCTTCTCGTCGTCTCCGTACGCCGAAGATAGATCCACTTGAAAGCTCCAACCTTTAGCTCCTTCTTCGGTCTTTGAAGAAACTAGTTCACTTGGTTTGCTAAACCTAGTGAACTAGAATGAGTAGAGAGGAAGTAGAATGGGATTTTATCTATGGTTCTTGATTCTCAACTCATGAGACAAGAGAACCATAGATCAAGAGAGGGAGCAAGAGGTTGAGGGTGAGAGCAAGGGGAGAGCTCAAGAACAAGAGAGAGAATGAGCAAGAAAGAAAATGAGGCTCTCTTTTCTCTCTCACCCTCTCATAATCCAAAGTGATCATAACTCATCATATCAAAAAAGTCTTTTTGGTGATGGTTAGAAGCAACCATAAGGTTATCATATCATGCACTCATTTTACTCAAAAAGCAAGCAAGAAAAAAGTCTTTGGCATGAAATGATAACCATGGTTATCATGATGGTCAACTAGTCAAGCCTAGTCAACCGGTCAACAAGTCAACAAAAGTCAACAAGTCACCAAAGTCAACAAGTCAACAATCATATCACCATAATACTTAATTAATATAATAGTTAATCACATATCAAATTCTCATTAGGGTTGAGCAAAAAGTCAAAAGTCAACGGTCAACTGTCAACAACCCTAATGAGAATCCACTACCTCTGCCTCCCTGTCAACTGTGCATACACACCCGCATCCGCGTTCCGAGGAACACGAATGCAAACTGGATAAATCCAATCCCATAAGGTACACTAGGATCTGGCTTAAACCAAAGCCCGCTAGTGTAAACTGTCCGGACACTGTACGTGCACAAGTGCACGGATGTGACCGAACCCTGTCGCAAAACCATGCGACCTGTCGCAATACCATGCGACCTCTACTCTTTTGCCTAAAGGCGAAAAGCTTTCTGTGTGGGACTCTAAAGACTCGACACTACGCTGGCAGTGGGTTTAACCACAGACCGCAAGCGGCACTAGCTGTGCGTAACGGTCCCCAGGTAATGCCGACAAGAAGACCGACGAGGCGAAACCCATCTGAACTCCTACTGAGCCTGAGCGTGACATTCTCCGTACAGTCCGGTCTGTTCGTCTGATACATCGCATGGCGGGCCTAGGGGGCGGTAAACGTCAGTCCCCCAATAGCGGTACAAGTCGTGCCGGAGTGAAGCCCAATACACCCTGAGATAACACTGGAAACCTACCAGTATATCTCGTTTGCCCTGGCCAGGGACTACTCGTGTAATGGCTCTCCTAGACACAGCGCGATGTCAACCCCCAATACCGGGAGAGACGAATCCTGTCTAACCGTCACTGCCTCCAAGTGCTTCGGGACTGCACCCAACCACTACCTGTTTGCACGACTCCTTTGAGCCGTGGTAGGGTAGTGATCAAAGTACAGTGGGAACACACTCGAGGCGGAGTGACAGTGTCAAGTCAGCGGACTAAGCTGTACTCATGTCACCTGGGAACTGATAACTGACGATAGGTATAATACCAACTAGTCAGTTCCCGACGAGTCCTGTCCAGTGTACCCGTAACCTAACGAGCACCCGCATACTATCTTAAGTACGACGTACTGACGGCTGTGGGACAGACCGTCTCCCACACTGGGATAAGAAGCGCATGCGCTGGTCTACTCCGGAGTATCGATGCCCTGTCTCGATAGTCCTGCGACCAGGGACATGAATAAGGATGTGCTTATAGATTACCCAGCCCCCACTAGTGTGACTGCCATCACAACGCTGGTAATCAAGCAAAGATCCTAAGGGCTCCACTAATGCGTATAAGTGATATACTGAAATAAACACAAGTACACATTGAAGTAGAAACAAACCAAGTAGCATACTACTATTTTGAGCAAGATTGTATATACAAGGTGAATATCCCAAGCATCCATTAAGTAATATACAAACTAGTATGATACAGTAATGGCCTCTAGGGCATATACACTAACAATCTCCCACTTGCACTAAGGCCATGTACTGGCGTATCGAAGACCTATCATCTCGATCAGCCGCTCGAACTGAGTCTGGGGCAGGGCCTTGGTGAATGGATCAGCAGTGTTATCTTCTGAAGCGACTCTCCGAACCTCGATCTCCTGGCGATCTACGATCTCCCTGATCAGGTGATACCGCCTTAAGATGTGCCTGGATTTCTGATGGGACCTGGGTTCCTTCGCTAAAGCTATAGCCCCGTTGTTGTCGCAATACAGAGGTATTGGATCAACAATGGACGGAACCACCTGAAGTTCTTTCAAGAACTTCCTCATCCAGACAGCTTCTTTTGCGGCATCAGATGCAGCGATGTATTCCGCTTCCATCGTCGAGTCTGCAACGGTTTCCTGTTTGGAACTCTTCCAACACACCGCCCCTCCATTGAGGGTAAAGACAAAACCCGACATGGACTTGGAATCATCCTTGTCACTCTGGAAGCTGGAGTCAGCAAAGGCCTCGATCTGGAGGTCCTTTCCGCCATAGACCAAGAACATCTCCTTAGTCCTTCTCAGGTACTTGAGAATGTTCTTTACCGCTATCCAGTGTTTCTCCCCAGGGTTTGACTGATACCCGGCTTACCACACTCAGTGCATAAGCTACATCCGGTCTGGTACACAACATCGCATACATTATAGAGCCTACCGCAGAAGCGTAGGGTATAATAGACATGCGATCCCTCTCCAAATCAGTCTTGGGAGACATCTCTTTAGAGAGGGTGATCCCGTGACAAGCTGGTAGGTTACCACGCTTGGAATCTTCCATACTGAATCTTTTCAGTACGGTGTCGATGTACCTGGACTGAGAAAGTCCCAATATCCTCTTGGATCTATCACGATGGATCCGGATCCCAGGATGTATGAGGCATCACCCAGGTCTTTCATGGAGAACCTTTGTGACAAGAACCCCTTGACAGATTGTAGCATAGGAATATCATTTCCTATTAAGAGAATGTCATCCACGTATAAAACGAGGAATACTACAGTTCTCGCTACAAATCTACTATAGATGCATGGTTCATCTGGATTTTTGATAAAGCCAAATTCTTTGACCGTCTCATCAAAGCAGATGTTCCAACTCCGCGATGCCTGCTTTAGTCCATAGATGGACTTAAGCAACTTGCACACCTTTCCGCTGCTCCCACTCTGAATGAAACCCTCTGGCTGGTCCATATAGACACACTCCTCTAAATTTCCATTTAGAAAAGCTGTCTTTACGTCCATTTGCCAGATCTCATAATCGTGGAAGGCAGCAATGGCAAGAAGGATCCGAATGGATTTCAGCATGGCTACTGGAGAAAAGGTTTCGTCGTAGTCCAAGCCAGGTCTTTGACGAAAACCCTTTGCTACCAGCCTAGCTTTATAGGTCTCAACCTGTCCATCTACACCAATCTTCCTTTTGAAGATCCACTTGCATCCTACGGGTTTTACCCCGTCTGGAGCAATGTCCAACGTCCATACCTTGTTGGTGTACATGGACTCCATTTCGGTCCGCATTGCATCCAGCCATTTCACTGAGTCAACGCTCTGAACGGCCTGCTGGAAGCTAGTAGGCTCATCATAATCTATGATGCAATCCTCTCTATCCCCGTCTATGAGAAAACCGCAGTATCTCTCGGGCGGATGAGACTGCCTACTACTCCTGCGGAGCGGCGTAGGAATGTCCTGTTCTGTTGAACCCTCAGGTTCCACTAACCTTTCAGTAATAGTCTGTGGTTCTGGAATTTCTTCTAGTTCTACTGCGCTCCCACTAATTTCCTTTTCCAAGAACTGGTGTTCTAGAAAGTGGGCATTACGAGAAACAAGGACTTTTTGTTCCTCTGCGTAGTAGAAAAGATACCCCCTGGTGTTCTTTGGGTATCCCACAAACTTGCACAGTACTGAGCGTGCCTCGAGTTTGTCCGCATGCTGCTTTTTGACAAAAGCTGGACATCCCCAGATCTTCAGATATTGAAGATAGGGTTTCTTCCCACTCCACATTTCATATGGGGTGGTAGGCACAGTCTTAGTCGGAACTCGGTTCAAAAGGTATGCTGCTGATTCTAGCGCATATCCCCAGAATGATCGCGGCAACTCAGCGTTACTCATCATGGACCGCACCATATCCAATAGGGTGCGGTTCCGTCTCTCCGATACACCGTTATGTTGCGGGGTGTATGGAGGAGTAAGCTGAGAGAGAATTCCGTTCTCTTTTAAATAGTCCAGGAATTCGGCACTTAAGTATTCTCCACCTCGATCCGATCTTAGAATCTTAATACTTTTGCCGGTCTGTTTCTCTACTTCATTCTTATACTCCTGGAATTTTCCAAAGGCCTCGGACTTATGTTTCATTAAGAAGACATAACCGTACCTTGAGAAGTCATCCGTAAAAGTAATGAAGTAAGAATGTCCGCTTCGGGTATGTGTAGACATTGGACCGCACACGTCACTATGTACGAGTCCCAAGAGCTCGCTCGCTCTTACTCCTTGTCCAGTAAATGGAGTCTTTGTCATCTTTCCTTTGAGACAAGATTGACAAGTGGCATACGATTGATATTTGAACGCATTCAAATATCCTTCTGTATGTAACTTAGTCAACCTTCTCTCATTGATGTGACCCAATCTACAATGCCATAAGAAAGTCTGATTTATTTCTGGAGACTTTCTTTTGTGTGTATTCTGGACATTAAAAATCTGTGGTTGGTTTAACACGTATATACCATTACTCAGAGTACCTGACCCAATCAATACTTGATTAAGGTGAATGTTTACAACATTACTTACAAACGCAAATTCATAACCTTCTTTAGAAACTAAAGATACAGAAATGATATTACAAGTTGCGTTGGGTACAAAAAAGCAATTACGCAAAACCAAAACATGTCCATCTGACATTCCCAGGTGATAGTCCCCCACGGCTTTAGCATCCATGCTAGCTCCGTTCGCAACTTTGAGGGTCATGTCACCTGCCTTCAAAACCCTACGGTTTCTCAACGCCTGCAAAGAATTACAGATATGAGATCCTGATCCGGTATCCAATACCCAGGAAGTAGAGTTTATTGAAAGACAGTTTTCAATAACATACACACCTGAAGCTGAAGCTGCAACCTGCTTCAATTCCTGTGTTCTGGCCTTCCAGGCCCTGCAATCATTCTTCCAGTGTCCTTTCTTATGACAATAGAAGCATTCTTCCTTATCCACAAGCTTCCCCGCTATCTTTGTTGCTTTGCCTTTTCCCTTCGTATCCACTTTACCAACACCGCCCCTTGGTTTGGCGGGGGCCTTCTTCTTCTTTCCCTTGGCTTTCGCCTTGGACCTAGAAGAAGATGATCCTCCTACAAACAAAGTGGATGTTTCCCTACCTTTCTGTAGGGTGCCCTCTGCGCTCCTCAGCATGTTGAGGAGCTCTGATAGTTCAACCTCTTTTTCTTGTAGGTTGAAGTTCAGTATAAACTGGGCGTAAGTGGAAGGAAGGGACTGGAGAACTATATCCGTATATAGCTCACTCTCCAATGTGATCCCTAGGTCAGCGAGCTCCTCAATGAAGCCGATCATCTTTAGCACATGCTCGGCTACTGATGATCCGACGGCCATTCTTGTCGAAAATAACTTTTTCGACGCTTCGTATCTTGCGATACGTGATTGCTCTCCATACAGTTCTTTTGTATGGAGCAATATGGACTCCATGTCCATATTCTCATGCCTCCTCTGATGTTCGTTGTCCATCGAGGCAAGCAGGAGGCACTTGGCCTTCGCGCTATCAATCTCCCAAGTCTTGCGGATTTCCTTATCCGCGACGCTGGAAGTTGGACTAGGGACAGGGGGAGCTTTGGTGGTAAGAAGATACCCCAGCTTGTCATAAGTGATTGCTATCGTGACATTCCTGAGCCAATCTTTGTAGTTTGGCCCTGTCAGTTTGTTTTTATCTAGGAGTAACTTAAGTCCAGTCATGTTGATTGGTCGCTGCAATTAGGAGAGAGAAGAAGAAACACTCAGCATGATGCTCTTGCAAGTTTAGAGTGGTTTTTAGTTTGTCTAAACAGGATGGCTCCCACTGTTTCTCGAATCCCTCCTCAAACCATAAAGGAAGAATTAGCCGGATCAATCCCACCGTACAATACTTGCTTAACCGTTCAGCCAGGCCGGTGTCGGTACTTCGAGGGAGGTTTTCCAACGCTTTCGCGAAGTTCCTTAATTAGAGAACCTCTTTTCCCTGGGGGCGTAGCCCCGCTAACACCTTTCTAGGCACCTACTAGGTTTATAGCATTGATCGTTAAGTGAGAAATTTCCCGAGGAGTAGCATATACTCACAGTAGGATCGGGATCCAAATATCATCGCGTGACGAAACTGAAGGAATCCTACCAGAATCATCACACTCCAAATGGTATGCAAATCTAGCAAGTTTCAGTACTTATGAAACTCCCGATGTGGATTTTTGCCCCATGCTCTTATGACCTTGGCGTGAGGTCAAAATGTCATAAGTCACATGTCAAGTTCGTCCCATCATTATCCAGGTTAATTTGAATCCACCCGTACATACCCTTGACGTAGGCCAAAATGGCAGTACGACTGTCTCAAACCAACGCATTCTATCTATGCAACAGATAAATATCCGGCAGCTACCAATCACTACGCCTTGGCGTGAGGTCAAAATACATAGCTTGAATACTACCGAATATTTAACTGAAATGATGGAGGGCTACGGATGGTTTTGGCAAAACCGTGAACGTAGTGAACTTGATTTGGTCGATGGAACGAGATAGCTTTAAAATGGAGTGGCTCAAACTCCGTATTTTAAAAGTTATTTTGAAAAGAACCGAGTGGTTTTTCGAAAGTGTTCCAACGACTTTAACTTGGTTTATTATCTTGCATTAGTTCTTTTAATGCGTGATATTCTTGCATTAGTACTTTTAATGCGTCCCATCATTTAACCCTACCATTGCAGAAAACAACCAAAATATGACGTACGCTTATGCCATTCGCATTCGCCACTGGGCCCCCGTCATTACCCGTTAGGTTACTTAACTAACGACAGAGCGGGGGCTGGGCTAGCGCGTCTGTAAAACATAAGCAACGCCTAAATAGTAAGCAATGATAAACATTTCAGATCACAGATAAATACATTGGATATACTAGTAATCTGTAATTTGTACGAGCCTGTAACAAAAACAGATAACACGGTCGCGGTGAATAGCCAAAACCCCACCCAAGACCCCTACGGGTACGGCAAACTACCCGCCAAGTACCCGAAGCGTAGCAACCTCCCTCATCTCCATGAGTAGGCCACTCGACACTTCGGCATACCCGGTAGTTTGTGCACCCCTCCACGGGTCTATCCTAGGAGAAAAAACAGTAAAAAGAAATTATACAATGACGGCTACAACCCCGACCCGGTTGTGCGGCCAAACAAATAATTATTACATCAATTTACAAATTTACATGAATTGCAAGAAAAGTAAACTCTCGTCTCACAACCCCCGGCTATTCACCCGCGACAATCCAACATATTTATATACACATTCCAGCACATTACAGATCATGTATAACCCCGACTAATCGACTTATAGCGATTAGCCGACGTTCAATACATGCAAACATCACAGATATAACCATCATAGTCAAAGTGCAATGAAGTTCGGAAAAAATACGGAATTATAGGACCCCAAAAGGAAATTTCTTTTCTGTAAAATCTGGGCACATATAATATATCTCAAAAATCCCAAAACCAACACAGATACACACTGCACGAAAAACGACGCACTAAAGACAACAAACCGCGGCGCTTCCGCGGCGACCAAGAAGGGTCACGCGGCGGAAGCGCGGCGGTTTAGACGAATTGGTGAATCGTTTTTCATGGGTGTTCTAACAAAACCCTGAGACGAATTTAGGAGTATGAATTTTTTCATTTTGACCAGAAAAAAATTCAACAGAAACTCAGTTTTTGTAGTTTTCCGGTTTTGTGATTTTTTTCGGTTCCGAACTTCGTTACACTTTACTACCTAGCTAGTTTAAGTTTAGTTAGGCTCTGATACCACTGTAAGTCCATATTGCGACCCCCGGTTCTTACGGGGAGGCGGAAACGGTACAAAATCAAAATTTTTATCGCAAGAGGCAACATGGACTAACTTATGGTCGGGATCGTTACCTAAACTAAAACTAGCAAACTAAGCTAAAGATGTTTAGCTACTCGGATGAAGATGGTTATACCTAAACTTGAACTCCTTCTCTTCAAGCTCCGGTGGTGGTCCGATGGCTCCTTCTCGTCGTCTCCGTACGCCGAAGATAGATCCACTTGAAAGCTCCAACCTTTAGCTCCTTCTTCGGTCTTTGAAGAAACTAGTTCACTTGGTTTGCTAAACCTAGTGAACTAGAATGAGTAGAGAGGAAGTAGAATGGGATTTTATCTATGGTTCTTGATTCTCAACTCATGAGACAAGAGAACCATAGATCAAGAGAGGGAGCAAGAGGTTGAGGGTGAGAGCAAGGGGAGAGCTCAAGAACAAGAGAGAGAATGAGCAAGAAAGAAAATGAGGCTCTCTTTTCTCTCTCACCCTCTCATAATCCAAAGTGATCATAACTCATCATATCAAAAAAGTCTTTTTGGTGATGGTTAGAAGCAACCATAAGGTTATCATATCATGCACTCATTTTACTCAAAAAGCAAGCAAGAAAAAAGTCTTTGGCATGAAATGATAACCATGGTTATCATGATGGTCAACTAGTCAAGCCTAGTCAACCGGTCAACAAGTCAACAAAAGTCAACAAGTCACCAAAGTCAACAAGTCAACAAAAGTCAACAAGTCAACAATCATATCACCATAATACTTAATTAATATAATAGTTAATCACATATCAAATTCTCATTAGGGTTGAGCAAAAAGTCAAAAGTCAACGGTCAACTGTCAACAACCCTAATGAGAATCCACTACCTCTGCCTCCCTGTCAACTGTGCATACACACCCGCATCCGCGTTCCGAGGAACACGAATGCAAACTGGATAAATCCAATCCCATAAGGTACACTAGGATCTGGCTTAAACCAAAGCCCGCTAGTGTAAACTGTCCGGACACTGTACGTGCACAAGTGCACGGATGTGACCGAACCCTGTCGCAAAACCATGCGACCTGTCGCAATACCATGCGACCTCTACTCTTTTGCCTAAAGGCGAAAAGCTTTCTGTGTGGGACTCTAAAGACTCGACACTACGCTGGCAGTGGGTTTAACCACAGACCGCAAGCGGCACTAGCTGTGCGTAACGGTCCCCAGGTAATGCCGACAAGAAGACCGACGAGGCGAAACCCATCTGAACTCCTACTGAGCCTGAGCGTGACATTCTCCGTACAGTCCGGTCTGTTCGTCTGATACATCGCATGGCGGGCCTAGGGGGCGGTAAACGTCAGTCCCCCAATAGCGGTACAAGTCGTGCCGGAGTGAAGCCCAATACACCCTGAGATAACACTGGAAACCTACCAGTATATCTCGTTTGCCCTGGCCAGGGACTACTCGTGTAATGGCTCTCCTAGACACAGCGCGATGTCAACCCCCAATACCGGGAGAGACGAATCCTGTCTAACCGTCACTGCCTCCAAGTGCTTCGGGACTGCACCCAACCACTACCTGTTTGCACGACTCCTTTGAGCCGTGGTAGGGTAGTGATCAAAGTACAGTGGGAACACACTCGAGGCGGAGTGACAGTGTCAAGTCAGCGGACTAAGCTGTACTCATGTCACCTGGGAACTGATAACTGACGATAGGTATAATACCAACTAGTCAGTTCCCGACGAGTCCTGTCCAGTGTACCCGTAACCTAACGAGCACCCGCATACTATCTTAAGTACGACGTACTGACGGCTGTGGGACAGACCGTCTCCCACACTGGGATAAGAAGCGCATGCGCTGGTCTACTCCGGAGTATCGATGCCCTGTCTCGATAGTCCTGCGACCAGGGACCTGAATAAGGATGTGCTTATAGATTACCCAGCCCCCACTAGTGTGACTGCCATCACAACGCTGGTAATCAAGCAAAGATCCTAAGGGCTCCACTAATGCGTATAAGTGATATACTGAAATAAACACAAGTACACATTGAAGTAGAAACAAACCAAGTAGCATACTACTATTTTGAGCAAGATTGTATATACAAGGTGAATATCCCAAGCATCCATTAAGTAATATACAAACTAGTATGATACAGTAATGGCCTCTAGGGCATATACACTAACACGGGTAGCCGGATTCTAGAGGGCAACAAGCCCGCATCTCATGGCATTGAGACGGAGGGGGCTTCACTCTAGGATTGGCGGGCTATTCGCCGCACTCGTAGGGGGTACAGGCTGACCCAGGAGGGGTGCCCAAGTTACCGGATTCCGTGAAGTGCTGGGTGGTCCATTCACGTTGCTGAAGGGGGCTGCCTCGCTTCAGGTTTTGGCGGGTGACTTGCCGCGCCCGTAGGGGTCTAGGATTTTCATTGCACAGGCTATCCACACGACCAGGGGAACGTCGGGTTTCAGTAGCGGCTCTGTGAAACCCGGGGATCCCAGATATCTGTATTGATCTGTGTTGCTATACATTTCTGTGTTGCTTTTATCACGCCTTGAGCGAATAATATATATTGGTATATATATTAGTAGATGTTGTATATGTTTTTCATCCGCGCTAGTCCAGTCCCCGCTCTGTCGTTAGTTAGCTAACCTAACGGGTGATGACGGGACCCAGTGGCGAATGCGGATGGCATATACGTACATCAGTATATTTTCGTTCTTTATTGGTGTGATCAATTGATGGGACTGCGTTGATTCGGATCAATGCAAGTTAAACAAACCTATCTAATGTTGTTGGAACACTTTTTCAAAAAGCTGTTATTGCAAGGACGTTTACTTTTGTTTTGCATCGTGGTATTCATTGGAATATCCTGCTCCTCAGTCGACGAGGCAAGGGCCGAGATCCCTTCACCGGGAGTGACCCCTTGGACAGAAGTTTACGTCAGGGCATTAACTTCATTATAGCCGATTGCTTTTGCTTTGCATTGTGGTATTCATTTGGAATATCCTGCACCTCATTCTACGGGGAAAGAGCCGAGATCCCTTCACCGGGAGTGACCTCTTTAGCAAAGGTTGTCGTCACTATATTTTTATAAAGCTATCCGTTCCTTCAACAATATCAAGTTCATTACGTTAAAGGTTTTCGCCAGAAACCATTCGTAGCCCTCCGTCGTTTCAGACGGGTAGCACGTAGTATTCATGCTATGTTTGTTGGCCTTCGTCAAGGCATAGTGTATGGTAGCTGCTTGTTGCCTTTCTGCAGCATAGATAGATGCGTTGGTTTGGGACAGTCGTATAGCCTTGTTGGCCTTCGTCAAGGGCTTGTGCGGGTGGGTTCAAATCAACCTGGAGAATGACGGGTAGAACTTGACATGTGACTTATGATTTGTTGGCCTTCGTCAAGGTCATAAGAGCATGGGGCAGAAATCACATCGGGAGTTTCAAAAGTACTGAAACTTGCCAGATATGCGCATACCTTCTGGAGTGTGATAACGTGAGCGGATTCCGTCACGTTATCATGCGATGAGAGTTGGATCCCGATTCCCACTGATGAGTTGGTTTACTCATCGGGTTATCCCGGCTAATTCTTCTTTCAGGTTTGGGGAAGAATTTGACGTTACAGTGGGAGGTTTCCAGATTAGATAAATTGGTAACCATTCTGATCTAGGTTAGAGTGCACGCTGAGTGTTTCTTTTCTCTCTCTCTTTGGCAGCGACCATTGACCCGACCCTAGACTATGACTCATTGACCAAGTTGACCGAACCTACTTAACACTGGCTTTTGGATTGTCAGAGTTGCAGACCCCTTTGCCACTCCTACTTTTACTCTTTTCTCCGGGACACCCCGTATTACTACGAACGTCCACTTCCATTGGACAAAACCATCGTATGGTTATATACGAACTCGAAGGACTTCGAGGATGGTTTCCGGTTCTGGGGAAAACGAATAGGACTATTCAGTTGTCTTTACCTTTTTCCTTCTCTCAGGTTGCGAGTACTCCTTGGTTTAGGAGATAGTACACCTATTATGCAAATTGGATAGTCTTCTTCCAAACCTTAGGCTGGTGCCGGATGGTAGGGAATGAAGAAAACCAATTAGCCTAAACGGTGTACAGAAGGTATTAAGTTCAGACAAAGCAAGGGATTAGTAAGAGGGCAAAGTAAATTGCGACTGCTATTCACGACCAAACCATATACTTCTTTGTCAATCCTAAATCACCTATGAATTAAGTACATTCGGTTGTCTTTTATCCTCACCTTCTCTCGCATTGCGAGTGCTCCTAGGACTAGGACAGTACACCCATTATGCTTATTGGATAGTCTTCTTCCAAACCATAGGCTGGTGCCGAACGGTATGGAAGGAAGAAAACCATTTGGCCTAAAGGGGTGTACAGAAGGTAATGACTAAAGACATGTAAAGGGATTTGGAGAGGTGGCAAAGAATTATACAGTTATAGTTGTGAATCTGGATAATGGAAGAGGCATTACTAAGAATACCAGGATACCCCATCGAAACATTTCAATGTTTCAGTTCCACTGTGTACTGTTAAATGAAAACTGATTTCCCAATTAGGCACTTGCTCCAGGGTATGTATTTACCAGGTATGATTCTCACATCTGTATGGTTTTACAGATGATGAGTGGGAGTAAGTTATTGGGAATTAGGTGACCATCCTCATTATATCGGGATTCGTTGTAATTGGTGATATTTGAGGAAGTCACCTGGGTTGTTTGCCGGTCGGCAAATATTTGGTTTTGAATATCCGTTGTTGTGCACCGATTTCAAATTGATATATCTGTACGTCTATTTTTATAGAGTGAGACATATCTTTTTGAAATTATGTCTATGACATTTACCTATACCAGTGGATGGTTAGGTAAGGAGCATTGAACAGCGGTGTAATTCTTCTTAACCAAAAGTACAGTTTTCAACCTACGACACACAGTGAATGAGTCACTAGACTCAGGGGACTTATACAGAGTATTGTATATTGTCCAGTGTCCATCAGGACAGAGGGGTTGGTCCTCGTACTATATTCTGTTTACTTTTAACTTCTCTAGTTCTTAGACATGTGTTTCGTAGAAACACAGGGTCTAAGTTTTGAGGAGTTATAGGTATAAGAATACAGTAGAGAACCAGGTATCGCAAGTATCGGGATTCTTCAAGGTGATCGAAGATGTAGATACTTGTGAATGGTATTCAGTTGATAGTAATGATTAAGAGAACTAGCTTCTCTTTCAGGTTACTCATAATTGGAAGTACTCCTAAGTTGAGTAACGCTGATCGGCCTCTCTTCCATTTAGTTGACATGCACTGGAGATAGCTGCATGATTTGAATCTGGTTCAATTAAATCAGTGCCTCTGTTTCTTGGATATAGAACAGTTCGTATCTTGATATTGTTAAGATACGGGGAGTTGTCCGGCTTATGCTTAAAACCAGACTCTGGACAACTCAAGGCACGTTTCAGTAGTGGCTGTTTGTGGGTTGACCCGGGCTATGACGAGGGTTGATTTTCTACCATCTGGAAGATCAATAGTGATATTGTTCTAGACTCGCCACAGTTTTATTAAAAGTGGATTTTTTCAGAAAACAGTAGTGGGAGTATGGTAGAACTGGAAGTGATTCCAGAACCGCAAACGATTACTGAAGATTTGATAAGAACCTAAAGATTCAATCTGGTTTGACATTCCATTGGCCACTCCGCAGATATGGTGGGTAACCTCAGGCACTCGAGAGGTACTTAGGTATGCTCAAGGACGGTGGCAGGGAGGTTCTTGTTTACCCAGACTTGCCATTGCTGTTGTTCCAGGCTGCGAGACCCGGCGGGAGGATGAGTATAGCGTCGTTCTAAACTGGCTTTAGAAGTGCACGTCTATATGACTCTGCCAGAGGGTTGTCATAGTCAGTGGGAGCAGCGGAAGCATTGGTGGACATTAGGCTTATGTCTATTTATAGACTAGAGCAGATATAGCGGAGATAGATCATCTATTTCTGATGTGACAGTCATAGGTTTGACTTCATCAGAATAGGGGATGGATCTGTTAAAGAAGGTAGTAGGGTGTGATGTCCTGGTATTTGATGACATACACAGAGTAGGAAGTGATATTCCTATACTACGATCGGTTATACTTTGGTCGTCACACAGTGGTTTCTCCACATAGGACTTGGATATTATATCAGACATTCTGGTTACTAGATCTATGGTTTTAGATCTAGATTTGGGTGGTTTCCCAATATGGGTACTTTGACCGCATTCTATGAGTATTTAGAATGGACGACTCCTGGCACGGTAGTGTACCTGCAGGTAATGGAGTCACCCTCTCTAAAGGTGTCTTACAGACTAAAGGGGAGAGGGATACGCATGATTGAAAGATCACTTGCTTAGGCAATTGAGTCAATCATGAGATGTCAAGTACCACGCCAGATGTTGTTCTTGCAGTAGATGCAATAAGTCGATATTGATCCAATCCTGGAGAAACAGTCGGAAGCAGTTTTAGAACATAAGTTGATATTCTAAGGAATTGATAACGACAGCCTCCTTTAGGAGACGGTTATTATTCCAGGCTTCCAAGGTGACCTGGATGGCAGAGTGGCTGTCAGAGTTATAGTTTTTCCTCTAACGAGGGGCAGTATTTTGGACAGGTGGTCCAAGTGGACACTGAGGGAAGGCATGGCGCAGGACACTGATTAAGTTCAGTTGTCGATACAGTCTAAGAAGTTTGGATTTGGAGTTCACTTATGAGCTAGGTCCCATCAGACATCCAGACATTCTAAGACAGGTATTGCTCACTTCGGGAGATAGTTTTCTCTGCGAACATGAGATATAGAGAGACATAGAAAGAAACATCAAAGCGGATCCACTCACTGAGGCTATTCCTCGAACGCAATAGTTTCGCAAACGAGCTTTGTGAGACTGACTAGTAGAGGAGTTGGGTGTTCGGTATCACACGGGCTGTGAGTATGCGACATCGCAATAATTAGCCTCGAGTGCAAGTGGGAGATTGTTGGAGATAGTGCCCTCAGAGTCAATTATTGGATCACAGGCACGTGATTGCAATGATTGAGGGGAAGACCTATCCCGGTAGGACAGTCTTACTCGAGATGATAGTATGCTATCTGGTTTATCTTTATCATCGTGTACTGCTTTAGGTGACCTTTCGAGTCGCTATTACACGTTGATAAAGCCCCTTGGATTCTTGCTTGACCACCAGCAGTATGAGGGCGATCATATAAGTGGGAGCTGGGGGTCTACAAGCACATCCTTAAAAGGTCCCTAGTCGTGGGAGATTCGAGACAGGGCATCGTTTCTCCAGAGTAGACTAGTGTATACAGTCGAGACCCCGACGAGGGGCGGTGGCCGGTCTCACAAGCCACTGGTGTCAGTTGGTTCACCTAAGATGTATACAGGTGCTCATTGGGTTATGAGTACACCGGACAGGACTCGCCGGGAACCTGCTAGTTGGGATATACCAGACGTCAGATAGCAGTTCCCAGGTGACATGTGTACAGGTTAGTTCATCGACCTGGGATCGTCATTTGTCTCGTGTGAGTTCCCACTGTACTTTGATTACTACCCTACCACGGCTCAAAGGAGTCGTGCAAACAGGTTTTAGTTGGGTACAGTCCCGAGCCACATGGAGGCAGTGAGCGGATCTTCAGGGGTTCGTCTCTCCCGGTTTGGGGGTGAGGTCGTGCTGTGTCTAGGAGAGCCAGAACATGAAAAGTCCTTGGCCAAGGCAGGAGATTTGCTGGTAGGTATTCCAGTAGTATCTCAGGGTGTTCTGGGCTACACTCCGACACGACTTGTACCGCTTTTGGGGGTCTGACTTTTACCAACCCCCTAGGCCCGCCATGCGATACTCATAGACGAACGGACCGGACTGTACGGATATTGTCACTGACAGGCTCAGTAGGGTGTCAGGATGAGTTCGCTCATCGACGTCCCTTTTTGTCAATACCTGGTGGCCCGTCACGTATTGGCTTATACCTCTGACGTGCTAGTGGTTAAATCCACAGCCACAGTATTGACGAGTCTTTAGAATCCACCACACAGACAGTTACTCAAGTTTCGGGCGAAACGCTGTAGAGGCCGTATGGAGATATGGCAGGGTTCGATCAGATACGTGCGGTATTGCACGGATCGTGATCGGACAGATTTTACTAGTCGGCTTTGGCTTAAGCCGGATTCTAGTATTTGATAGTGTAGTTTTGTCTCTTTGCATTTGTGTTCAGTGGGAATACAAATGCGGGCATGTATTTGCAAGTGCGGGGTTTTCCTGTAATTTATTACGGGATCGGTTTTCTGGGGTTGCCAGTTTGCATTCCGTTCCGACCGGTTTTTCCTTCATTCCTTCTCGGTCGGACTTTCATATTGGAGGGTGTTAATTGCAAGTTTGCAATTAACATGTTGTGTGGGGTTTCTTTGCATATGTGTGGCTATTTGATGAGACTTGCTTCATGATGATATTCTATTTTGGTCATTTCCATTGCTTATCTTATGAGAGAGATGTGTGACTTTAATCATTATTATTCTTTTCTTTTGAGATATATTTGGAGAAGTATTCTTTTTCTCTCTCCAATCTTCTTCATTCTTGAGAGGGGCCGGCCATTCTTGAGGGAGGAAAAATGAGAGGATCATTTTCTAGTGGTGAAAAGATATCATCTCATTCTCATGCTTGCTTGCTTGAAAAATTACACAAATCCCTCCATAGCTTTTTTATTCCTTTCCTCCAAACATCATGGCAACTTCATGAAACCCCAAAGAGATAACCTACTACACTATTCTACAGCATCCCTTGGACGCGTCGGCTAGCCAACTTCGCGCCCGAGTTGCCTCGGTCAAGAGGTGGGAGCCCGTAAAAGATTCCGGCTATGTGGTGCCCGTTTCGACGAGGAGGTGACGGACGATATATCCGCAAGAGATCGGAGTGGAGATGAAGACCGAAGGACACGGATCGCTTGGTATAACTTCTCTACTCTTTTCTATTTTGCTAGCTAGCTAGGTTAATGGCCCGATCCGGGTAGAAAGTCCGCGGTGGTGCCGTTTTGCAAAGTCCGCAAAGTTTTTGTTTTCCGCGTTTCCGGCGTCGGATCGACGGCCGGGGCGCCCCCGCGGGCTTACAGACTTGTACCGCTATTAGGGGTCTGACGCTTGCCGCCCCCCTAGGCCCGACATGCGATGTATCAGACGAACAGACCGGACTGTACGGAAATTGTCACATGCAGACTCAGTAGGAGTTCGGATGGGTTTACCTCATCGGCCTTCTTATTGACATCTACTTGGGGACCGTTACGTAAAGCTAGTGCCGCTTGCGGTCTGTGGTTAAACCCACTGCCAGCGTAGTGTCGAGTCTTTAGAGTCCCACACAGAGAGTTTCCCTGCACTGAGCGAAACGTGTAGAGGCCGTATGGTTTTACGGCAGGGCTGCGATCACTTACGTACACTTGTGTGCGTATGTTGTTCGGGCAGGCAGTACTAGTGGGCTTTGGTTTAAGCCAGATCCTAGTATTGCACGGATGGATCTGTTTTGTCTTCTGCGCATCCGCATTCTACAGAATACGGATGCAGGTGTGTATGCACAGTTTTCTGGAGCGATGAAGGAGGAGGTGCCTCATTAGGGTTTTGGCAGTTGGTTCGGCCAAAACCACTATGTGGCAGGCTCATTAGGGTTTTGACAGTTGATTCGGTCAAAACCATTTTGAGGCGGACTCATTAGGGTTTCGACAGTTCGTTTGGTCAAAACCATAAATGAGCCGGGGACATTATTTACTAATCCTTTCATTGATAATTTTGTTATGGCTAATTACATTGACCATTTGACCATCTTGACTTTGTTGACCTTTTGACCAAAGTTGACTTGGAACTTCTTAGAAGATCTAAAGTATTCTTTGGTTTTGTTTTTATTAAGTTATGATAATGGTCATGTCATTTGTAGCCATCACCTTTATCTTGATTGGATTTGTAATGATAATGTTTTGTGCATTATTGCAACCATGGTTAGCTTTTCTCTTGGTTAAGCTTTTCATTTGCTCATTCTCATTCTCTCTCTTGAAATGAGAAGCTCCATGGTTGCTAGAAAATCTCCTTCTTCTTCCTCCTCTTGATTTCTCCTTTGATCTCATGTGTTGAGAGAAAAAGGATTCTACTTGACAAACACATCCATACATCCTCTCTACACAACCTAGGGCTTCTAGATTAGTAATCTCCTTGCCCTAGTTACCTCGGCTCGAGGTGGAGCTCGGTGTACATCTCTCGGGTGGATCGTCTTCGACTCAAGGAGGCCGCGGAGGTGACCGAAATCCGGATCAACCATTGAGCAAGCAATGAGAAGAACAACAAGAAGAGAAGAACATCAAAGAAGAACAACAACAAGAAGTGAAGGAGTTCAAGTTGAGGTATAACCACTTTGCCGAGTAGTTAATTCTTCTTTGCAAGTATGCTAGTTTAGTTTAGCAAAGATCCGGCTTTTACGGTCCATGTTACAAAGTTTAGAAAAATCTTGATTTACCGTTTTCGCAACCCCGAAAGTACCGGGAGAGGTAACGTGGACCTAACAGTGGTATCAGAGCCTAACTAAACATAAACTAGCTTGGTAGTAAAGTGTATCGAAATTCGAAACGGAAAAATCGAAAAAACCAAGTTGTAAAAATCTGAGTTTCTGTTAAAACTTTTTCTGGTCAAAACAAAATTTGTTATATCCCAAAAATCATCTCAGGGTTTTTATAAGAAAACCACCAAAAACGATGCAGCGACTCAACCAAAGCGCCGCGCTTCCGCGGCAATAGCAAGCTCTTGCCGCGGAACCGCGGCCAACTTGGTGAGTTACTGCATCGATTTTGGTGCAGTGTGTTTCTGACATGGTTTTAGGATTTTTCAAATATATTATATGTGCCCAGATTTTCCAGAATAGAAATTTGTTTTTGGGGGCCTATAATTCCGTATTTTTCCGAACTTCAATATACTTTGACTATAAAGGTTATATCTGTGATGTTCTTATGTATTGAACGTCGGCTAATCGCTATATGTCGATTAGTTGGGGTTATACATATCTGTGATCTGTGATTGTTCTTGATGGTTTGTGGATATGAACTCGTTGGATTGTCGCGGTTGAATAGCCGGGGTGGATGTAAGATGAGAGTTTCTTTTTCTTTCATTCATGTAACAAATTTATATTGATGTAATATTATTTGTTTGGCCGCACAACCGGGTCGGGGTTGTAGCCGTCATTGTATAATTCTTTTTACTGTTTTTGCTCCTAGGATAGACCTATGGAGGGGGTGCACAAACTACCGGGTAGCTCGAAGTGCCGAGTGGCCTACTCATGGCATTGAGGGAGGTTGCTTCGCTTCGGGTACTTGGCGGGTAGTTTGCCGCACCCGTAGGGGTCTTGGGTGGCGTTTTGGCTATTCATCGCGACCGTGTAATCCGTTTTTCGTTGCAGGCTCGAACGAATCGCGGGTTCCTAGTATATCCAAAGTGTTCATCTGTGATCTGTAATGTCTATCATTGCTTTACTATTTAGGCGTTGCTTATGTTTTACAGCCGCGCTAGCCCAGCCCCCGCTCTGTCGTTAGTTAAGTAACCTAACGAGTGATGACGGGACCCCGTGGCGAATGCGAATGGCATAAGCGTACGTCATATTTTGGTTGTTTTCTGCAATGGTAGGATTAAATGATGGGACGCATTAAAAGAACTAATGCAAGAATATCACGCATTAAAAGAACTAATGCAAGAAAATAAACCTAAAAGACGTTGTTGGAACAAGTTTTTCAAAAAGCTGTTATTGCAAGGACGTTCATTTTTGTTTTGCATCGCGGTATTCGGTTATGAATGCCCAGCACCTCAGTCGACGAGGCAAGGGCCGAGATCCCTTCACCGGGAGTGACCCCTTGGACAAAAGTTTGCGTCAGGGTAATAACTTCACTATAGTCGATTATTCTTGCTTTGCATCGAGGTATTCAATTTGGAATATCCTGCACCTCAATCGACGAGGAAAGAGCCGAGATCCCATCACAGGGAGTGACCTCTTTAGCAAAAAGTTTTCGCCACTATATTTTCAAAAAGGGTGCAATCATGTTCCTTCAACGATATCAAGTTCATTACGTTAATGGGTTTTTCGCCAAAAACCCAGCCGTAGCCCTCCGTCATTTCCTACAAGTACTACTCAGTATTCGAGCTACGTATTTTGGCATTGTCAAGGCGTAGTGATCGGTAGCTAAGTATTGCTTGTTTGCAGCCTTATTTTTTTCGGATTATTTAGGACAGTCGCATAGCTATGTTGGCATTGTCAAGAGTTATGCGGGTGGGTCTAAGTTAATCAAGATAATGACGGGCCGAACTTGACTAACAGTTCATGATATGTTGGCATTGTCAAGGTCATGAATCGTTAGGGGCAAAAACCATATCGGGAGTTTCAAAAGAACTGAAACTTGCAGATTTGGCATACCTTCTGGAGTGTGGTGACTAGAGTGGATTCCATCTAGGTTATCACACAATGACAGTTGGATCCCGATCCCACTGATGAGTTGGTTTACTCTCGGGAGATTATTTCACTTAACGATCAATGCTATAAACCTAGTAGGTGTCTAGAAAGGTGTTAGCGGGGTTACGCCCCCAGGGAAAAGAGGTTATTTAATTTAGGAACTTCGCGAAAGCGTTGGAAAACCTCCCTCGAAGTACCGACACTAGCCTGGCTGAAAGGTTAAGCAAGTATTGCAACGTGAATTAAAACCCGGCTAGTTCTTCTTTTAAAAAGGTTTTAAGAAGAATTTGAGGAAACAGTGGGAGACATCCTGGTTAGATAAATTAATAAACCAATCTAATCTTGCAAGAGCATACGCTGAGTGTTTCTTTTCTCTCTCTCCAGGCAGCAACCTTTTCACGCCCTAATTAAGATAATAAAATGTATCGCTTGACCGAACCGAATTCTTATTCGGGACTGGGGAAAGTTGGTTCAGCTCTAACTTGTGACAACAGTCATAAGTTTGAGAATGGGAAAGAGGAAAGTTTGGATTTCCAGGATACCCAGTTGAAGAAGAAGCATGGTTTTGCATCTACTTCAGGTGTTCTTGTAATTGAGAACTGTTTTACGGTCAGCCCTACCTCCTGGGTACTTGATACCGGATCAGGATCTCATATCTGTAATTTATTGCAAGGACTGAGAAAAAGTAGGAAAGTTGCACCGGGTGATATGTCGCTCAGAGTAGCGAACGGAGCACAAGTTAATGCGGCAGCCGTCGGTGAATATCACCTAGTATTGCCAAATGGCAAGACTATGATTTTGAACGATTGCTACTATGTACCCTCCATGGTTTGCAACATCATATAAGTTTATTTACTCGATAAAGATAGATATAAGTTTGTTCTTGAAAAGAATATCATGAACATTTACCTTGATAAGGTACTGGTTGCAGAGGGTACACTGTTTAATGGTATCTACGTTCTAAATCAGAATACAGTTCTCAATATACATAACACACGTAAGAGGAAGAATTCAGATACGAATGAATCCTACTTGTGGCATTGTAGACTTGGTCATATTGGAGAGAAAAGACTGAGTAAGTTGCATAAAGATGGACTCTTGAATGCGTTCGAGTTTTCATCTTATGAAACTTGTCAGTCTTGTCTCAAAGGGAAGATGACCAAATCTCCGTTCACCGGACATGGAGAAAGAGCAAGAGAGCTCTTGGGACTCATACACAGTGATGTGTGTGGTCCGATGTCTATACATGCAAGGGGTGGGTTCTCGTACTTCATCACATTCACTGACGATCTCTCTAGGTTCGGATATGTGTATCTGATGAAACACAAATCTGAAACTTTTGAGAAATTCAAGGAATTCAGAAACGAAGTAGAGAACCAGACAGGCAAAAGTATCAAGATCCTCCGGTCTGATAGAGGAGGGGAGTACTTAAGCACGGAATTCCGAGATTACTTAAAAGAGAATGGTATTCTCTCTCAGCTCACTCCTCCTTATACACCACAGCACAACGGTGTGTCGGAGAGAAGGAATCGTACCCTATTGGATATGGTTCGATCCATGATGAGTGATGCTGAGTTACCTCTTTCATTCTGGGGACTTGCGCTAGAGACAGCGGCATACTTGCTGAATCAGGTTCCGTCTAAATCCGTGCCTAAGACTCCATATGAAATATGGAGTGGTAAGAAACCATATCTAGAACGAATTAAGATATGGGGCTGTCCGGCCTATGTAAAAGTACAAAAACCAGACAAGCTTGAGGCACGGTCAGTTTTATGTAAGTTTGTGGGATATCCTAGAAATTCTCTGGGATATCTGTTCTACCACACTGAGGAACAGAAGGTGTTCGTTGCTCGCCGCGCCACCTTTTTAGAGTGGCAATTTCTTGCAAAAGAAATAAGTGGGAGCACGGTAGAACTGGATGAAATATCTGATCCACAAAATCAAACTGAGGATTTAGCAGAACCAGAAAGTTCAGTGACCCCAAACGAACCTCAGCCACTCCGCAGATCTGGTAGGATTTCTCATCCGCCCGAGAGATACTACGGTTTTCTCATAGACGGGGATCGAGAGGATTGCATCTTGGAAGAAGATGACCCTACCAGTTTCAGGCAGGCCATTATCAGTAGGGACTCTGATAAGTGGCAGGAAGCAATGGAATCCGAAATGGAGTCCATGTACGCCAATAAAGTGTGGACCTTGGATATTGCTCCACCTGGGGTAAAACCCGTTGGATGCAAATGGATCTACAAAAGAAAACTTGGTGTAGATGGGCAGGTGGAAACCTATAAAGCTAGACTCGTTGCAAAAGGTTTTCGTCAAAGACCTGGTTTGGACTATGACGAGACTTTTTCTCCGGTGGCTATGCTCAAATCCATTCGGATCCTACTTGCCATTGCTGCCTTCCATGACTATGAAATCTGGCAGATGGATGTTAAGACGGCTTTCCTAAACGGTTGTTTGGAAGAGTGCGTTTACATGGATCAACCAGAAGGTTTCGTAGACAGTGGGAGCAGCGGAAAGGTGTGCAAGTTGCTTAAATCCATTTATGGATTAAAGCAGGCATCGCGGAGCTGGAACATCTGTTTTGATGAGGCAATCAAGGAATTTGATTTCATCAAGAACGAAGATGAACCCTGTGTATATAAGAAGATTGTAGGACGAACTGTCGTATTCCTAGTCTTGTACGTGGACGACATTCTTTTGATAGGAAATGATATTCCTATGCTACAATCGGTCAAGCTATTTTTGTCACAAAGGTTCTCCATGAAGGACCTGGGAGATGCCTCATACATTCTGGGGATCAAGATCTATAGAGATAGATCCAAGAGACTATTGGGACTTTCGCAGTCCAGGTACATAGAGACCGTACTAAAGAGATTTAGTATGGAGGGTTCCAAGCGCGGTAACATACCCGCATTGCACGGAATTACCCTCTCCAAGAAGATGTCTCCTAAGACTGACGAGGAGAGGGTTCGCATGAGCACTATACCCTACGCTTCGGCGGTAGGATCTATAATGTATGCGATGCTATGTACAAGACCAGATGTAGCTTACGCGTTAAGCGCGGTAAGCCGGTATCAGTCAGACCCAGGGGAGGACCACTGGACAGCAGTGAAGAACATTCTCAAGTACCTGAGAAGGACTAAGGAGATGTTCCTGGTTTACGGTAATGGAGACCTCAGGGTCGAGTCCTTTACCGATTCAAGCTTCCAGAGTGACAAAGATGACAGCAAGTCTGTCTCGGGTTTTGTGTTTACCCTCAACGGAGGGGCGGTATGTTGGAGGAGTTCCAAGCAGGATACCGTCGCAGACTCGACGATGGAGGCTGAATACATTGCTGCAAGCGATGCCGCAAAAGTGGCGGTCTGGATAAAGAAGTTCATTAATGAACTTCAGGTGGTTCCGTCCATTGTTGACCCAATACCTCTGTATTGCGATAACAATGGGGCTATAGCTTTAGCGAAGGAACCAAGGTCCCATCAGAAGTCCAGGCACATCTTAAGGCGGTATCACCTGATCAGGGAGATCATTGATCGACAGGAGATCGAGGTGCGGAGAGTGGACACAAAGGACAACACTGCGGACCCATTCACAAAGGCTTTACCCCAGACTCAGTTCGAGCGGCTGATCGAGATAATAGGTCTTCGATACGCCAGTACATGGCCTTAGTGCAAGTGGGAGATTGTTGGTGTATATGCCCTAGAGGCCATTACTGTATCATACTAGTATGTATATTACTTGATGGAAGCTTGGGATATTCACAGTTGTACAGACAATCTTGCTCAATATAGTAGTATGCTACTTGGTTTGCCTCTGCTTTAATGTGTACATGTGTGTTTATTTATTATATCACCTATACGCATTAGTAGAGCCCTTAGGATCTTTGCTTGATTACCGGCGTTGTGATGGCGATCACACTCGTGGGGGCTGGGTAATCTACAAGCACATCCTTATACACGTCCCTAGTCGTGGGAGTACCGAGATAGGGCATCGATACTCTGGAGTAGACTAGCGTATGCGCTTCTCATCCCAGCACGGGAGACGGTCTGTCCCACAGCCGTCGGTACGTCGTACTTGAGATAGTATGTGGGTGCTCGTTAGGTTACGAGTACACTGGACAGGACTCGTCGGGAACTGATGGTTGGTATTATATCTATCGTCAGTTATCAGTTCCCAGGTGACATGAGTACAGCATAGTCCGCTGACTTGACACTGTCACTTCGCCTCGAGTGTGTTCCCACTGTTCTTTGATTACTACCCAACCACGGCTCTACTGAGTCGTGCAAACAGGTAGTAGTTGGGAGCAGTCCCGAAGCACTTGGAGGCAGTGACGGTTAGACAGGACTCGTCTCTCCCGGTATTGGGGGTTGACATCGCGCTGTGTCTAGGAGAGCCATTAGACGAGTAGTCCCTGGCCAGGGCAAGCGAGATATACTGGTAGGTTCCAGTGTTATCTCAGGGTGTTCTAGGCTTCACTCCGACACGACTTGTACCGCTATTAGGGGTCTGACGCTTGCCGCCCCCCTAGGCCCGACATGCGATGTATCAGACGAACAGACCGGACTGTACGGAGATTGTCACATGCAGACTCAGTAGGAGTTCGGATGGGTTTACCTCATCGGCCTTCTTATCGACATCTACCTGGGGACCGTTACGTACAGCTAGTGCCGCTTGCGGTCTGTGGTTAAACCCACTGCCAGCGTAGTGTCGAGTCTTTAGAGTCCCACACAGAGAGTTTCCCTGCACTGAGCGAAACGTGTAGAGGCCGTATGGTTTTACGGCAGGGCTGCGATCACTTACGTACACTTGTGTGTGTATGTTGTTCGGGCAGGCAGTACTAGTGGGCTTTGGTTTAAGCCAGATCCTAGTATTGCACGGATGGATCTGTTTTGTCTTCTGCGCATCCGTATTCTACGGAATACGGATGCAGGTGTGTATGCACAGTTTTCTGGAGCGATGAAGGAGGAGGTGCCTCATTAGGGTTTTGGCAGTTGGTTCGGCCAAAACCACTATGTGGCAGGCTCATTAGGGTTTTGACAGTTGATTCGGTCAAAACCATTTTGAGGCGGACTCATTAGGGTTTTGACAGTTCGTTTGGTCAAAACTATAAATGAGCCGGGGACATTATTTACTAATCCTTTCATTGATAATTTTGTTATGGCTAATTACATTGACCATTTGACCATCTTGACTTTGTTGACCTTTTGACCAAAGTTGACTTGGACCTTCTTAGAAGATCTAAAGTATTCTTTGGTTTTCTTTTTATTAAGTTATGATAATGGTCATGTCATTTGTAGCCATCACCTTTATCTTGATTGGATTTGTAATGATAATGTTTTGTGCATTATTGCAACCATGGTTAGCTTTTCTCTTGGTTAAGCTTTTCATTTGCTCATTCTCATTCTCTCTCTTGAAATGAGAAGCTCCATGGTTGCTAGAAAATCTCCTTCTTCTTCCTCCTCTTGATTTCTCCTTTGATCTCATGTGTTGAGAGAAAAAGGATTCTACTTGACAAACACATCCATACATCCTCTCTACACAACCTAGGGCTTCTAGATTAGCAATCTCCTTGCCCTAGTTACCTCGGCTCGAGGTGGAGCTCGGTGTACATCTCTCGGGTGGATCGTCTTCGACTCAAGGAGGCCGCGGAGGTGACCGAAATCCGGATCAACCATTGAGCAAGCAATGAGAAGAACAACAAGAAGAGAAGAACATCAAAGAAGAACAACAACAAGAAGTGAAGGAGTTCAAGTTGAGGTATAACCACTTTGCCGAGTAGTTAATTCTTCTTTGCAAGTATGCTAGTTTAGTTTAGCAAAGATCCGGCTTTTACGGTCCATGTTACAAAGTTTAGAAAAATCTTGATTTACCGTTTCCGCAACCCCGAAAGTACCGGGAGAGGTAACGTGGACCTAACAATCTATATATGATAGCTATTAGGCGTCGCTTATGTTTTGCACCCGCGCTAGCCCAGCCCCCGCTCTGTCGTTAGTTAAGTAACCTAACGGGTGAATGACGTGACCCAGTGGCGAATGCGGATGGCATAAGAGGACATTGTATTTTCATTGTTTTCTGCAATGATAGGTTAATTGATGGGACGCATTATTTTAATGCAAAGAAAATAAACCAAAGTTGAATCGTTGGAACAGTTTAAAAGAAACCACTCGGTTATTTTTAAAACAGAAGATATTTTTAATTGCGGAGCTTTAACCACTCCTTTTAAAAGCTATCAGGTTCCTTCGATCACATCAAGTTCACTGCGTTCACGGTTTTGCCAAAACCATTCGCAGCCCTCCATCATTTCATTTGGGTATTCAGTAGTATTCAAGCTATGTATTTTGACCTAACGCCAAGGCATATTGTTTGGTAGCTGCCGGGTATTCATTTGTTGCATAGATAAATGAGTTAGTTTAGGACAGTCGTATTATCATTTGGCCAACGTCAGGGGTATGTACGGATGGGTTCAAATTAACAAGATAATGATGGGTAGAACTTGACATGTGACTTATGACATTTTGACCAAACGCCAAGGTCATAAGAACATGGGGCAGAAATTTATATTGGGAATTTCTAAAGAAACTGAAATTTGCAAAGAGATGCATACCATTTGGAGTGTGATAATTTTGGTAGGATTCCTTCAGCTTTATCACACGATGATATTTGGATCCCGATCCTACTGTGAGTATCCTCTACTCATCAGGAGATTCGTCACTTAACAATCAATGCTATAAACCAAGTAGGTGTCGAGAAAGGTGTCAGCGGGATTACGCCCCTAGAGAAAAGAGGTTATTTAATTAAGGAACTTCGCGAAAGCGTCGTAAAACCTCCCTCGAAGTACCGACACCGACCTGGCTGAACGGTTAAGCAAGTGTTGTACGGTAAGAATAGTTCTGGCTAGTTCTTCCTTTTTGGTTTGAGGAGGGATTCGAGAAACAGTGAGAGCCATCCTGTTTAGATAAACTAAAAAACACTCTAAACTTGCAAGAGCATCATGCTAAAGTGTTCCCTCTCTCTCTCTCATTGCAGCGACCAAAAACATGACAGGCCTTAAGTTACTATTAGAGAAAAATACACTGATAGGGCCAAACTATAAAGATTGTCTGCGGAATGCCAAAATGGCTTTGACTTATGACAAATTGGGGTATGTCCTTACTGCTAAGGCGCCTGTTGTCCCTGGTCCAAAATCCAGTCTTGCGGATAAGGAAATCAACAAGACCTGGGAGTTAGATTGCGCGAAGGCCAAATACATCGTGCTTGCCTCTATGAATAATGAACATCAGAGGAGGCATGAGGATATGGATCTTGAATCCATATTTCTCCATACAAAAGATCTGTATGGAGAGCAATCTCGTATAGCAAGATACGAGACTTCGAAGAACTTGTTTCAGTCGAGGCTGGCCGTCGGATCATCTGTAGGAGAACATGTCTAAAGATGATTGGCTATATAGAAGAGCTCGCGGACCTCGGGATGACTTTGGAGAACGAGCTCTATACAGACTTGATTCTTCAGTCCCTTCTTTCTACCTATGCCCAGTTTATTCTGAATTTCAATATTCAAAGAAAAGAAGTTGAACTTCCAGAACTCCTTAACATGTTGAGGAGTGCAGAGGGCACCTAGCAGAAGGCAAAGGAAACACCCGCTATGTTTGTTCGCGGTGCTTCTTCTTCCAGGTCCAAGGCTAGGGCCAAAGGAAAGAAGATGAAGGCCGCTATCAAACCAAGAGGCGGTGTTAGTAAGGTGGGAGCCAAGCGAAAGACAAAGATTGCAGTGCCAGTAGTGGCAAAGGACGGGTGCTTCAACTTTCGTAGGAAAGAGCACTGGAAGAAAGATTGCAAAGCTTGGAATGCCAAGATCCAGAAACCGAAGCAAGCTATGGCTTCGACTTCAGGTGTGTTTGTAATTGAAAATTGTTTGTTAATCAACTCTACTTCCTGGGTATTGGATACCGGATCAAGATCTCATATATGTAATTCATTGCAGGCATTGAGAAACCGTAGAGTGCTGAAGGTTGGTGATATGACCCTCCAGGTTGCTAACGGAGCTAGCATGGGTGCTGTGTGATCGCACGCCAAAAGCGTGTCGGATATTTAAAAGTTCTAAAGTTTAACCGCGATCAGGACGGTGTCGCTTTGCAGCTAGCCGCGATGAGCACGGGTCGATCCACAGGGAGATGGTAAGTTTTTACGTTCTTGTTTTAACGAGTTAACAACGTGGCGGATTTGTTCATTATCTACCCTATGTGTTATATTCAAGTATAAGTCTTGTTAGGAAACGATGGGATAGTGAAAATTAATGGATTCCGTATTCAAGTACTTTGAGCCGAACTCAACCAATGAAGCTAGAGCAATCGGCAACAACTTGGATTAGGGTATTTAAGCACGGTATTCGTGGAATTCGGCTTATTGACCCTTGTCCGTCCGTTCTTGTCTCTTGCTTTCGCCTCCGACCAAACCAAATGCAACCGGTCACAGTTAGGAATCACCTTTACCTTGGTAGGGTAGGGTGCCTAACGGAGCAATTGCGTAAGATTTGGGCGGAGTTTCAAATGGTAAAGATGGGAAAAGGAAATGAGGAATGAAATTTAACTTACAAAATCTTTCTCTTTTCCTAACAACAATATTCACACCATTCACAAAACAAACCAAAAAAAGATAACAAAAGAGAAGAATAAAGAAAAGAAAAGATTACAAGCAAGTAATTAAAGTGCATGGAATTTAAGTGCATGAAAGTAAAGCATGAATGTAAAGCAAGTAATAAAAATCAAGAAAGAAATAAGCAAGAAAGAGAACTAGGAACCATGGAACAAAACTGTAACGTTTTGAAAATCGTTTCGGTGAAATTTCGAAAAAACGGTAAAATAAGGGGGTTTTCTGTAAAAAGTCAAAATGCAAATATCTTTATTATAAAATTAAATATACATATTCTAGCTATGTAATTGTTAGTATTTGGTGTTTATTGAGCCACGGGTGAAATTTCAAATTTTCTGAAAAATTTTCCGAAATTAATTATTTTAATATTATTTTAAGCCTGTCTTTGCTAACGGAGAGACGAATCCTGTCTTTCCAACTCCGTGATGCTTGCTTTAATCCATAGATGGATTTAAGCAGCCTGCATGCCTTTCCGCTGCTCCCACTATCAATGAAGCCTTCTGGCTGATCCATAAAAACGCATTCTTCTAAATCACCATTTAGAAATGTCGTTTTAACATCCATCTGCCAGATCTCAAAATCATAGTGAGCAGCTACAGCAAGCAGGATCCGAATGGATTTGAGCATCGCGACTGGTGAAAATGTTTCATCATAGTCCAAGCCTAGTCTTTGACGAAATCCTTTTGCTACCAGCCTAGCTTTGTAGGTCTCCACCGACTATCCACATCGATCTTTCTTTTAAAGATCCATTTGCACCCTATGGGTTTTACTCCAGAAGGTGCAACCTCCAAAGTCCATACTTTGTTGGTCTGCATGGATTCCATTTCGGATCTCATGGCATCCAGCCACTTCACCGAGTCACCACTCGTGATAGCTTGCTGAAAACTAGTAGGGTCATCATCATCCATGATGCAATCTTCCCTATCACCATCAATTAGAAAACCGTAGTATCTATCAGGTGGGCGAGAAGTCCTACTAGATCTACGGAGTGGCTGAGATTCGTCATGTTCTATTGAAACCTCAGGTTCAACCAAATCATCGGTAATTGTTTGTGTATCTGGAATTTCTTCCAGTTCTACCGCATTGCCAACAATATCATTTGTAAAAAATTCATTTTCTAAAAATGTGGCATACTGAGAAACAAACACCCTTTGTTCCTCCTTGTGGTAAATAAATATCCATACGAGTGTTTTGGATATCCCACAAATCTACACAAAACCGATCGTGTCTCAAGTTTGTCCGGATTCTGCTTTTTCACATAAGCCGGACATCCCCATATCTTAATTCTTTTAAGAGATGGTCTCTTCCTATACTATATCTCATATGTGTAAGTCTACGGTAGCGCTCCGGCCGTCGAACATACGCCAAATGCGGAACAAAAACTTTTACGACTTGCGCTATCGCATACTATAACCCTGATCTGCCATTAAAGCTAAACTAACAAACTACAAAGTGGGTAGAAATGTTATACCGAACGATCCGAGTCCTTCGGTCTTCAACAATCATCCCACGCTTTGTTGCGGCGGCTTCGATCTTCTGAAAACTCCAGTCTCATCGTCCAGGTGGCACCACGTCGACGGATCTTTAAATGGGCTCCCGCCTCTGAACCGAGACAACTCGATCATCAAGTTTGCCAAAAGAGATGACCAAGATTGATGTAGAGAATGAGTAGAACACTTTTTCTCATTACGTCCAAAGTTATGGACGAACGGTTAATGAAGTTGCCAATTGAAATTGTGATGGAATAAAATGAACTAAGAAATTTCCATACACCAAACTATCATAATCTTTTCAAGCAAATAACCATGCTCTCTCACAATGAAGGGGCCGACCTTTTTAACAAGAAGAGGGAGGTGAGTGTAGGAGCAAGGAGTGGTAATCATAAGGCAAAAGATCAATGAGAAAAATCTTAAGCATTACCAAAAACCATTAATGCAAATGGTGACTCAAATTAAACACCTTACTCATGTATTTAATGCAAGAATGAGCCATGAAAACCTAGTCATCAAATCTAGAATCTTCTAGAACCATGACTCACCCAAAGAAGAAAAGATAAATCCGCATTTAACCGAATGTTAAACTTGTGCGTCGTAGGTTGAAAACTGTACCCAGGCGATTTCCTCAAATATCACCAATTACAACGAATTTCGATATAATGAGGATGATCACCTAATTTCCAATAACTTACTTCCACTCAACATCTGTAAAACCATACAGATGTGAGAAGCATACTTGGTAAATACATACCCTGGAGCAAGGGTTTAATTGGGAAATCAATTTACAATTAACAATGCACAGTGTAATTGAAACATGAAAATGTTTCGTAGGGGTATCCTAGTATTCTTTAGTAATGCCTCTTCCATAATCCAAATCATGACTTTAACCGTATATTTCCCTGCCATCTTTCAAATTCCCTTTATTTGTCTTTAGTCGTTACCTTCTGTACACCATCATTAGGCTAAATGGTTTTCTTCCTTCCCTACAGTTCGGCACCAGCCTATGGTTTGGAAGAAGACTATCCAGTAAGCATAATAGGTGTACTCTCCTAATCCTAGGAGTACTCGCAACTTAAGAGAAGGTGATGATAAAAGACAACTGAATAAACCTTATTCCTTTTTCTCCTGAACCAGAATCCATCCTCGAAAAAATATTCTTCCAGTTCGTATATTACTGTTCAGTTGATAAAACTGCACATTTGTATTACATTTTTCCTACTATTTTTATATTAAAAAAGGACTTTATTTTAATATATTATACATATGAGGGTTTATGTGTTAAAACACCATTTTCCATGTGTTAATATATTTTAATTATCATTTGGTAGGAAAATGTATGCAAATAAATCTATTGACTAAATCCTAGTAGAACTAAGGCTACTAAATATTATTTGAGATTATTGTGCTGAATTTTCCAAGTTGTTATGCAGAATTTATCAAACAAATCAAGTTGTTGAAGAAATCTTGTCAAATTAAGAAGCAAAACTTGGAGACCAAGTCTGGAAGCAACCGAGAAAAGATTTTTGAATTCTGAAGGTGCCTAGGATTGCCACATGTCACAAGATGCAAGCACAAGAAAATTGATCAAGAGATCTCACCCATTGGCCGCGGATCCGCGGCCATACCCCCTTTGGCCACGGATCCACCGCAATATTATGGAGTTGGAAGGAAAGATTTTGGGGCATGATTCTCTACTATATTTTACCAACTTTTGAAGCAAAAGATTCTGACTTTGCACTATAAAAAGGCACCGAGAGTCTCTTGGAAAAGCTATCAATCCAAAGAGATCACGAAGTCCAAGGCGGCTCACGCATTCAGGCTGATCATCAACTGTTCATCTACCTCCTTCGGAAGAGTTCGAGAAGCAAACCAAGTTTTTGTAATCATTTTCTAAGGAATAAAGTGTAGATTGTTCAAGTTGATTAATAAAGGTAGTTGTTTTATTTAATTCTTTTACATTTTACATTATGTTTTCTCTCTCTGTCTTTTCATCTTCTTTTCCCAACATGCGCGAGTAATTCTCCGCTTGTTAGGGTTCGTAGGATTAGGGTAGGCTAATGGACGATGAAAATAACTAAACCCTTTTTAAGTCCTATAAAGTTTAGGAACTTTATCAAAAGAATCATTAACATCCTAATCGGGCGCGCTAGCAATTCTTTGCTAGTTCCGACCGCGATTAGAGATTAGATTAATGATTGTTTTGGTAAAGGCTAGATATGAACGGAGTTCCGTGTCGAGATAAGGGTTAAGAGTGGGATTCCTTTTCCCTCCAGAAACCCTAATCTACACGCATTACCATCGTTCTAGTCCTAAATCTATTAATGGATAAAAGGGTAACTTTTAATTAATCGTCCATAACTACTAAATCCTAACGAACCCTACAAGTTCCCTTATTATATTAACTACATCTTTAAAATAATCTAGATCTATATTTTACATTCTTGTTTTACATAGATCTAGAAACCATTCTATAAAATTCTTTATCCCTCCTCTCTTTCTCAACACATCTAAAGTAAAAGTACAAGGTTCCACGTTTCCCAGAGGACGACCCGTACTCACCTCGGTCTAGCTACACGCGACACCGTTCTGATTGCGGTTACTTTAACTACAAAAACACTTTTTCGAACCAATCAAATGACGCCGTTGCCGGGGAAACGTGCGTAATTTTTTATTTTTACTATTTGTGTTGAATTCTTAGACGAGTCATATCATTATTAAAACAAAACTGCAAATTGTATATTTAACGATTATTGTGTGAATTTTTACAAGGAAATCTGGAGTCACGGACTTGAGGAAACAGGAGATCTAGGGTTTACACTTCTCTGGTAAGATTCTAACTCCCTTCTCTCTCCTCTAAAATCCAATAAAATCTATTTTCTGCAGGATTCTTTGCAAAATATCACCGCTCAAAAATCTTTTTGCAAAGTTTTGTTTTTCGGTTTGTTTTTGCATATTTTAATACAGATCTTTAAGGGGCAAGGACCAAATCAAGATTAGGTGGGGATTTCATCACCCTTCCTAATCCCCACAAATCACAAACCAAGCATATAGATCAACCCTTCATTAATTTAAAAAATATCTAGACCAGACTCTAAGGACTGTCGCGCTCAATAAGGACAGAGGAAGGTCGTGGGTAATCTATCATTTATCCGCATTATTTTTGTAGTGCCTAGGCAAGTGTGTCGAAGGCTAGTGGTTTTTAATTAGGCCCACGACGTGGTTCCTTCCCACTTACCTGGCACTTACCTGGCTACAAGGGTAGTATGGAGGCGGTAGAGGATTTATCCTGCGGCTTGTCCTTTGGAAGTCTAGGAGCGGTCTAGAGACTGGACCTAGGTAACCATAGTTCTAGGGTTGTGCATTTTTGTGATTTGTCTAAATCCGTCTTTTTTTTTAAACAAACCAATTACTTTCTCTCCTTTTTACCCCTTCCCCCTTCTTCTCTTCTTATAATGGGTGACCTAAACAGAAGAACACTTGCCGAGCTTTGCTGTCCACAACCAGATATCTCTTGTTTTCGAAATCCCTTCGGTATACCGTCCGGCTCTTCCATGTCTTTAAGAGATCATATAGAAAAAGCAGGAAGAAACAGTTGGCCACCTCAGTCTAGGTCTTATCAACCGTATCCTAATCCTACACCTGTTTCAGTTCATACCCAGAGTGAGGAAGCCCCTAGACGAATGTCCATTGCTGAGCACATAGCTAGGTCTAGAGGCCAAAGTTTCAACCCGGACCAATATCAACCATCACCACCACTGTCCGGAGAAGAGTTTGATATGCGGTTTGTATATAGCCAACCAACCAACCCATATCAATATTCTTCTTATCATAATATTGATCCTACTCCTACCCAAGTTCAGCAACCATTCTGTTCCTATCAATCCAATCTGACATTTCCACCTACTCTAGACAGTTCTTCTAATCAATCATTTGGGAGTTTTAATTATCCACAGGAATTTCAATCTTATACTGAAACCCCTTATCAACCCAAGACTAGTCTGGAGCAGACATTAGAAAAATTTATGGAACTGACGAATCAAATTATGAAGGATTTGCGTAGTAAGACAGAACTGTACACCCTTCCTAATCAAACCTCCCCATTCCAAACTGAACTCCACAACTCCAGTTTCATAGATTCATCAAGTACAATGTCTGATAAGTTGTGTGACTTTGTAGTGTTTGATTTACCCAACTGTGAAGGGTCCCTTTCAAGTGAAACCATACCCAACCCTTGTGATCTCTACACCTCCACTCTTGAACCAAAACTGATTGAAAACCATACTTTTGATGAGGAGTTTGAGAATTTTAACCTTCACTTGAATAAGGTGATTGACGTTGGGGATATTTTGATTGATGAACCCGAAATTTTGGATAATTTTATCCCACCAATTCATCGATTCTTTTCACTTCCTTACGGTCATCATCTTGAGCCTTTAATTCTTCCCGAATCCCAAATATTTCTTGAAATTGATGATAAAGGTATACCCGAAGATCAGAACGAAATACAGCCTCCATCTTCCACATCTGGTTCAGCAACACTCGACACACCAATTTGTTTACCTATTTCACCTTCTACTTTCTCCGGTTCTTCTTCTGTTCCTATAGTTTCAGTGAGTTTTGATAAATCACAATCCGTTAATTCAAGTTCAGTAATACCAGAAATTCAACTTGATTTGGATATTTTTGAAAAAGAGGTAAATGAGTTTTTCGAGTCCTCTACCTCAGTGATTTTTTATGAATCAAGTAGAATAAATTCTGGCATAAAACTCTTTGACAGCAAAATGTTCAATCACACCATTGATAAAAGTTTTGAAGAACTTTTTGCTGACGAACTTGAATTTTTAAACAATACGGATTTTGTGATTGATCAATCTCCACCTATAGAGGTTGAACCGTCACCATTCATTCTTCCTAATCATTCACATTCCTCCTCATTCTTTCTTTTCTCTAAATTCAAACCCTTTCCAGACCACCTCTTATCCCTTCCCCATTTTTTCTTGACTCGATACAACACATTCTTCCACCAACCTATACGCTATACTGATAAAATGTTTGAATGGTTGGTGTTAACTTTTGGTCTTTGTAAAGCTTTATTTTGATCAAAAGACTCACCCCCTCTTAAAATGCTTCGTATTGTCTAACTCATGTTTGAAGGGGGGTATATTTTTGGCTCTTGAACATAACTTTTGTCCTCAAATTGGTGAGCCAAAAAAATAAGTTTGGGGGAGGATTTTCACTTTCATATATTGTTGCCCCCATTAATAATTTCCTCCCAAGTCTACAGGTTTTTGTGCTTAATGGATGACATCAGTGAGGACACTGCTGTAGACAGGTTTGGGGGAGATTTGTGCTTATTTACATATCAAGTTGCATCATATTTTGCATAAGCACAAATTTTCAAAAATTTTAAAATTAAAATTTTAAAAAAATTTATAACAAAAGAGTAGAAAGTGAAAAGTTACATCCAAAAGATAGGAATAGTTTAAGAAAACCAAGAAAATTAGAAGTTTCTTAAACGAACTGGTAATAAGTAGTTAAGAGCCGTTGTCCTAAGGGTTAGTAAGATGAAGGAAGTTACTAATCTGAGGATAAAAATAAGTCTGAAAAATAGTTTCTATTCTGGAAGCCAAACATTTGAATGTTGATACCCTACAATATGCACTTACATACGTCTTGAAACTCGGGATAGTAGAGGATACCTTGAAATGCTCTTGTCTAAAAGCCAAAGTATGAAGGAAGTTAAAAAAAAATGAAGAAAATATAAAAATGGTGAAAAGAAAAAAATGAACACTGGTTTTGTTATCGCCAAGACAGCAATAAAAAAAATATAGCGAGGGTGCCTCTTCACTTAGTGCCCTAAGGCCAACTGGTCTGGGAGTCACTGCTAAGCCTTAGGTGGTGCAAGACGAGGAAAATATTATCACCTAATTAGCAAGCACATGAGTAATCGGTTGGTTAGTACCTCAAGAAGTATTAACGGTCGCATGAAAATGTGTGAGCAAATATTTAATATTCATTCAATTAAAAAGTACTAAGGTAGATGGACAAGAGTATGATAGCTTGAATTGAATTCTCCGAGTGTAGGGATGTCCATTTCACACACGTGGGGTTATATGATCAATGTTTGGAAGAAAGGTAGGAATGAAGAATAAAGACGATGTTTTATTGAGGGGTAATGTGATTTCTAACATTTTTTCATGACTATTAAGATAGGGCTCATGACAACTGAAAAGCTAGCATAGTTGGAAACTCTCCTTTTCAAAGTATTTCTTTTATGGTTCTTGTCTTTATATGTAAATTTCACCATCTTTCTTTTGTTATAGGATTTTGTCGGTGTAATCCGCTGAAAACACTCAGGAGACAACACTCCTCCTAATAGGGACACCTAGAGGTTTAACGGCTTGTTGCACGTGCTCAGTGCAATCGTGTCTGCCTACGAAAGTGTGCTTAGTTTTCTCCTTTCTTTTTCTCCTCTTAAATAAACTAGTTTGCTCGGGACGATCAAAGATAAGTTTGGGGGTATTTGTTCAGTTGATAAAAATGCACATTTGTATTACATTTTTCCTACTATTTTTATATTAAAAAAGGACTTTATTTTAATATATTATACATATGAGGGTTTATGTGTTAAAATACCATTTTCCATGTGTTAATATATTTTAATTATCATTTCGTAGGAAATGTATGCAAATAAATCTATTGACTAAATACTAGTAGAACTAAGGCTACTAAATATTATTTGAGATTATTGTGCAGAATTTTCCAAGTTGTTATGCAGAATTTATCAAATAAATCAAGTTGTTGAAGAAATCTTGCCAAATTAAGAAGCAAAACTTGGAGACCAAGTCTGGAAGCAACCGAGAAAAGATTTTTGAATTCTGAAGGTGCCTAGGATTGCCACATGTTACAAGATGCAAGCACAAGAAAATTGATCAAGAGATCTCACCCATTGGCCGCGGATACGCGGCCATACCCCCCTTTAGCCGCGGATCCGCCGCAATATTATGGAGTTGGAAGAAAAGATTTTAGGGCATGATTCTCTACTATATTTTACCAACTTTTGAAGCAAAAGATTCTGGCTTTGCACTATAAAAAGGCACCGAGAGCCTCTTGGAAAAGCTATCAAGCCGAAGAGATCACGAAGTCCAAGACGGCTCACGTATCCAAGCTGATCATCAACTGTTCATCTACCTCCTTCGGAAGAGTTCGAGAAGCAAACCAAGTTTTTGTAATCATTTTCTAAGGAATAAAGTGTAGATTGTTCAAGTTGATTAATAAAGGTAGTTGTTTTATTTAATTCTTTTACATTTTACATTATGTTTTCTCTCTCTGTCTTTTCATCTTCTTTTCCCAATATGCGCGAGTAATTCTCCGCTTGTTAGGGTTCGTAGGATTAGGGTAGGCTAATGGACGATGAAAATAACTAAACCCTTTTTAAGTCCTATAAAGTTTAGGAACTTTATCAAAAGAATCATTAACATCCTAATCGGGCGCGCTAGCAATTCTTTGCTAGTTCCGACCGCGATTAGAGATTAGATTAATGATTGTTTTGGTAAAGGCTAGATATGAACGGAGTTCCGTGTCGAGATAAGGGTTAAGAGTGGGATTCCTTTTCCCTCCAGAAACCCTAATCTACAGGCATCACCGTCGTTCTAGTCCTAAATCTATTAATAGATAAAAAGGATAACTTTTAATTAATCGTCCATAACTACTAAATCATAACGAACCCTACAAGCTCCCTTATTATATTAACTACATCTTTAAAATAATCTAGATCTATATTTTACATTCTTGTTTTACATAGATCTAGAAACCATTCTATAAAATTCTTTATCCCTCCTCTCTTTCTCAACACATCTAAAGTAAAAGTAAAAGGTTCCACGTTTCCCAGAGGACGACCCGTACTCACCTCGGTCTAGCTACACGCGACACCGTTCTGATTGCGGTTACTTTAACTACAAAAACACTTTTGATTGGTTCGAAAAAGTGTTTTTGTAGTTAAAGTAACCGCAATCAGAACGGTGTCGCGTGTAGCTAGACCGAGGTGAGTACGGGTCGTCCTCTGGGAAACGTGGAACCTTTTACTTTTACTTTAGATGTGTTGAGAAAGAGAGGAGGGATAAAGAATTTTATAGAATGGTTTCTAGATCTATGTAAAACAAGAATGTAAAATATAGATCTAGATTATTTTAAAGATGTAGTTAATATAATAAGGGAGCTTGTAGGGTTCGTTAGGATTTAGTAGTTATGGACGATTAATTAAAAGTTACCATTTTTATCCATTAATAGATTTAGGACTAGAACGACGGTGATGCGTGTAGATTAGGGTTTCTGGAGGGAAAAGGAATCCCACTCTTAACCCTTATCTCGACACGGAACTCCGTTCATATCTAGCCTTTACCAAAACAATCATTAATCTAATCTCTAATCGCGGTCGGAACTAGCAAAGAATTGCTAGCGCGCCCGATTAGGATGTTAATGATTCTTTTGATAAAGTTCCTAAACTTTATAGGACTTAAAAAGGGTTTAGTTATTTTCATCGTCCATTAGCCTACCCTAATCCTACGAACCCTAACAAGCGGAGAATTACTCGCGCATGTTGGGAAAAGAAGATGAAAAGACAGAGAGAGAAAACATAATGTAAAATGTAAAAGAATTAAATAAAACAACTACATTTATTAATCAACTTGAACAATCTACACTTTATTCCTTAGAAAATGATTACAAAAATTTGGTTTGCTTCTCGAACTCTTCCGAAGGAGGTAGATGAACAGTTGATGATCAGCCTGGATGCGTGAGCCGTCTTGGACTTCGTGATCTCTTCGGCTTGATAGCTTTTCCAAGAGGCTCTCGGTGCCTTTTTATAGTGCAAAGCCAGAATCTTTTGCTTCAAAAGTTGGTAAAATATAGTAGAGAATCATGCCCCAAAATCTTTCCTTCCAACTCCATAATATTGCGGCGGATCCGCGGCCAAAGGGGGGTATGGCCTCGGATCCGCGGCTAATGTGTGGGATCTCTTGATCAATTTTCTTGTGCTTGCATCTTGTGACATGTGGCAATCCTAGGCACCTTCAGAATTCAAAAATCTTTTCTCGGTTGCTTCCAGACTTGGTCTCCAAGTTTTTCTTCTTAATTTGGCAAGATTTCTTCAACAACTTGATTTGTTTGATAAATTCTGCATAACAACTTGGAAAATTCTGTACAATAATCTCAAATAATATTTAGTAGCCTTAGTTCTACTAGGATTTAGTCAATAGATTTATTTGCATACATTTTCCTACCAAATGATAATTAAAATATATTAACATATGGAAAATGGTGTTTTAACACATAAACCCTCATATGTATAATATATTAAAATAAAGTTCTTTTTTAATATAAAAATAGTAGGAAAAATGTAATACAAATGTGCAGTTTTATCAACTGAACAATTACCATACGATGGATTTATCCAATGGAATTGGATGTTCGTAGTGATACGGGTTGTTCCGGAGAAATTAAAAGGTGAAGTAGGAGTGGCCATGAAATACATGGTTTGGTCGTGAATGTGAATAGTCGCAATTTACTTTGCCTTCTTTCTAATTCCTTTATCTTGTCTTTACATATTACCTTCTGCATACCCTACTTAGGCTAATTGGTTTTCTTCATTCCTTACCTTTCAGCACCTGCCTATGGTTTGGAAGAAGACTATCCAATAAGTGTAATGGATGTACTCTCCTAAACTAAGGAGCCCTCGCAACCTGAGAGAAGGTGATAATAGAAGACAACTGAATAAAACAATTCTATTTCTCCTGAACCTGGATCCATCCTCGAAGAAATCCCTCCGAGTTCGTATATAACCATACGATGGATCTATCCAATGGAAGTGGATGTCCGTAGTAATACGGGTTGTTCTGAGAAATACAAAGGGTAAAAGAAGGAGCGGCAATGACTTATGCAACTATAGACAATCCATAAGACAGTATATTAAGAAGGTTCGGTCAACTTGGTCACTGAGTTATAGTCTAGGGTCAGTCAAAGGTCGCTGCCAAAGAGAGAGAGAAAAGAAATACTCTGCGTGCACTCTAATCTAGATCAGAATGGTTATCACTTTATCTAATTAGGAAACCTCCCACTGTAATCTCAAATTCTCCTCCAAACCAGAAAGAAGAATCAATCGGGATCACCCGAAGAGTAAACCAACTCATCAGTGGGAATCAGGATCCAACTCTCATCGCATGATAACGTGAAGGAATCCACTCATGTTATCATACTCCAGAAGGTATGCTCAAGTTTTGCAAGTTTCCTGTATGTTTGAAACTCCCGATATAATTTTTATCCCATGCTTTTATGACCTTGACGTAGGCCAACAAATCATAAGCCACATGTCAAGTTCTACCCGTCGTTGTCCTGATTAATTTAGGTCATCGTACATGCCCTTGACCTAGGCCAACAAGGCTGTACGTCTGTCCTAAACTAATGCATCTATCTCTGCAACAAATGAATACCCAACAGCTACCAAACACTATGCCTTGACGTAGGCCAACAAACATAGCTTGAATACTACTGACCATCCATAAGAAATGACGGAGGATTACGGCTGGTTTTTGGCGAAAAACCTTTAACGTAATGAACTTGATCTCGTTGAAGGAACCTGATAGCTTTTTATAAAAATATAGTGGCGAAAACCTTATGCTAAAGAAGTCACTCCCGGTGAAGGGATCTCGGCTCTTTCCTCGTGGAATGAGGTGCATGATATTCTAACTGAATACCGCGATGCAAAGCAACTTGTAATCGTCTATATTGAAGTTATTACCCTGATGCAAACTTCTGCCCAAGGGGTCACTCCCGGTGAAGGGATCTCGGCCCTTGCCTCGTCGAATGAGGTGCAGGATATTCTAACTGAATACCGCTATGCAAAACAAAAGGAAACGTCTTTGTAATAACTCTTTTTAAAATTTGTTCCAACAACATCAAATATAGATTTTTTTTATCCTTGCATTGATAAGAATCAATGCATTCCCATCAATCAATCACACCAGAAAAGAACGAAAATAAAATGTACGTATATGCCATCCGCATTCGTCACTGGGTCCCGTCATCACCCGTTAGGTTACTTAACTAACGACAGAGCGGGGGCTGGACTAGCATGGGTGTAAAACATATACAACATCTAATAGTATATATACCAATATACAATAATCGCTCCAGGCGTGATAATATGCAACATTACAGAAAAGTAATAAGCATCACAGAACAATACAGATAATCTAGGATCCTCGAGTTTCACAGAGCCGCTACTGAAACCCGACGTTCCCGTGGTCGTGTGGATAGCCTGTGCAATGAAACCTAGACCCCTACGAGTGCGGCAAGTTACCCGCCAAAACCTGAAGCGAGGCAGCCCCCTACAGCAAAATGAATGGACCATCCGGCACTTCACGGAATCCCGTAACTTGAGCTCCCCTCCTTGGGTCAACCTGTACCCCCTACGAGTGCGGCGAATAGTCTGCCAATTCTAGAGTGAGGCCCCTCTGCCTCTCAAAGCCATGAGATACGGACCCGTTACTCTCCAGAACCCGGCTATCCGTGCACTCCATCGCGGGGTAAACCTAGTACAGAAATAAAAATATGTACAACGGGTACATCGACCTCAGCCCGGTCGTGCCCCAAAAGAATATTATACAAACAGGCAGTGACGAAAGTCCACAAGTCGGACGCTCGCCCCGCAATATCAAATGTATAATCCAAACAGCACTACCATTGCACACTGCTATCCACCACGACAAATCCGCAACATCACAGCACAACACAGAACATCAACGCGAATGTCACGTTCGCAAACCCGTCTAAAAGAACTATAGCAATCAGACGCATTTTACCGATCAAATGACATTCCCGGTCGGAGATATAATGTAAATACTGTAAACTAACACGTTTAAATTTCGATCGACAAAATTTCCCGAAGTGGGCCCTACGTACATCTGCTGTACAGTAATAAAAACTGGGCCCAAAAGAACAGTACCAGAAACCACAATTTCCCAAGATGAAAGCCCAGAAGAAAAATGGCCCACCAAGTCACCAAGATGGCCGCGCTTCCGCGGCCGTACGGTCGAATTGGTGGATCGTTTTTCTGCTGTTTCCATTAAAAAACCTGCTTGATTTTCTGGTATGGTCAAAATAATTTTTAGAACAGATTTAAAATCAACAGAAACTTTAACACATGGAAATTGCGATTTTGAAAATTCCACTCAATCGATATTTTAAACGCGTTAGCACAAGTTAGTAAAGCTTAATGGTGAGGCTCTGATACCACTGTAAGTCTACGGTAGCGCCCCGGCCGTCTAACAGATGCCAAATGCGGAACAAAAACTTTTACGACTGGCGCTATCGAATACTATAACCCGGATCTGCCATTAAAGCTAAACTAACAAACTACAAAGTGGGTAGAAATGTTATACCGAACGATCCGAGTCCTTCGGTCTTCAACCATCATCCCACGCTTTGTTGCGGCAGCTTCGATCTTCTGAAAACTCCAGTCTCGTCGTCCAGGTGGCACCACGTCGACAGATCTTTAAACGGGCTCCCGCCTCTGAACCGAGGCAACTCGATCATCAAGTTTGCCAAAAGAGATGACCAAGATTGATGTAGAGAATGAATAGAACACTTTGTCTCGTTACGTCCAAAGCTATGGACGAACGGTTAATGAAGTTTCCAATTGAAATTGTGATGGAATAAAATGAACTAAGAAATTTCCATACACCAAACTATCATAATCTTTTCAAGCAAATAACCATGCTCTCTTACAATGAAGGGGCCGGCCTTTTTAACAAGAAGAGGGAGGTGAGTGTAGGAGCAAGGAGTGGTAATCATAAGGCAAAAGATCAAGGAGAAAAATCTTAAGCATTACCAAAAACCATTAATGAAAATGGTGACTCAAATTAAACACCTCACTCATGTAATTAATGAAAGAATGAGTCATGAAAACCTAGTCACCAAATCTAGAATCTTCTAGAACCATGACTCACCCAAAGAAGAAAAGATAAATCCGCATTTAACCGAATGTTAAATACGGGTGATAGAAAACTGGAAACTGGCAACTTCCAAAAGTGATCCTGAAACGAATTTCAGGATAACCCCGTAACAGTATAAACATACCCGCATTTGTATTACGATAGAATACAAATGCAACTGAGACAAAGATATTATATCTACACAGCATAATACTCGGATCCGGCTTAAACCAAAGCCGACCAGTATTATCTGCCCGAAAAATGACACGTGCGAAAACGCACGTGCATTTTCCGAACCCTGCCATAAAACCATTCGGCTTCTACAACGTTTCGCCCGAACTTGGGAAAGTGTCTGTGGGAGACTCTAATGACTCATCAATATACTGGCACTGGGTATAACCACTAGCACGTCAGAGATACAACCTGTACGTAACGGTTGCCTATGTATTGATTGGAAGGGAAGCTGATGAGCGAACTCATCTAGAAACCCTACTGAGCCTGACAGTGACAATATCCGTACAGTCCGGTCCATTCGTCTATGAGTATCGCATATAGGGCCTAGGGGGCCGGTAAACGTCAGACCCCCAATAGCTATATAAGTCGTGTCAGAGAGCAGCCCAGAACACTCTGAGATACTACTGGAATACCTTCTAGTAAATCTCGATTAACCTGGCCAGGGATTTCGTGTAATGGCTCTCCTAAACACTACGCGATCTCACCCCCAATACCGGGAGAGACGAATCCACGACGATCTGCTCACTACCTCCATGTGGCTCGGGACTGTACCCAAAATATACCTGTTTGCACGACTCCTTTGACCCGTGGTAGGGTATAAATCAAAGTACAGTGAGAACTCACACGAGACAAATGACGACCTCAGGTCGATGAACTAACCTGTACACATGTCACCAGGGAACTGCTATCTGACGCTAGGTATAATACCAACTAGCAAGTTCCCGGCGAGTCCTATCCGGTGTACTCATATCCCCATGAGCACCTGTATACATCTTAGGTGAACCAAGTAACACCAATGGCTTGTGAGACCGGCCACCGCCCCTCGTCGGGGTCTCGAATGTATACTCTAGTCTACTCTGGAGTATCGATGCCCTGTCTCGAAACTCCCACGACTAGGGACACTTTAAGGATGTGCTTATAGACCCCAGCTCCCACATATATGATCGCCATCATACTGCTGGTAGTCAAGCAAGAGTCCTATGGGCTCTATCAACATCTACATGATGATAAATACAAACCAGATAGCATACTATCATCTCGAGTAAGACTTTTCTATCGGTATAGGTCCTCCCTCAATCATTGCAATCACGTACCTGCGATCCAATAATTGACTTAGAGGGCACTATATCCAACAATATGGAGTGGTAGACACGGTTTTGGTCGGAACCCTGTTCAATAGATAAATCGCAGTCTCCAATGCGTGGCCCCATAATGATATTGGTAACTCAGCATCACTCATCATAGATCGTACCATATCTAATAGGGTATGATTCCTCCTTTCCGATACACCGTTGTGCTGTGGTGTGTACGGAGTCGTGAGCTGAGAGAGAATCCCATTCTCTTTTAGGAAATCTAGAAACTCTGAGCTTAGATACTCTCCTCCTCGATCTGATCGAAGTTTCTTGATACTTAAGCCTGTTTGTTTTTCTACTTCAGATTTATACTCCTTGAATTTTTCTAAGGCTTCAGGCTTATGTTTCAACAAGAACACGTACCCGAATCTCGATAAATCATCAGTGAAGGTTATGAAGTACGAAAAACCGCCTCTTGCATGTGTAGACATTGGTCCACATACATCACTATGTATGAGGCCTAAGAGTTCAGTAGCTCTCTCTCCGTGTCCAATAAACGGAGTTTTGGTCATTTTACCCTTGATACAAGACTGGCAAGTCGCATAAGATTTATATTCAAACGGGTTGAAATATCCAACTTAATATGACCAAGTCTACAATGCTAAATGAATGCTTCATTTATGTCTGAAACCTTTCTTTTGTTTGTGTGTTGTATGTTAAAAACTGTATGTTGGTTTAGGATGTATATCCCGTTATTTAATGTACTAGACCCAATCAACTCTTGATTTAGGTTAATGTTCATAACATTAGATTGCAATACAAAATTATATCCCGCATTTTCCAACACTGATACAGATATAATATTACATAACATAGAGGGTACAAAATAACACGGGTTCAAAACCAATATACAACCCGACGGCAGACCAAGGTGATACTCTCCCACTGCTGTAGTTTGTACTGAGGAACCATTCCTAACCCGGAGGGTGTGATCACCTTTCTTCAAAAACTTGCTATTTCTCAGCCCCTGCAGACAATTACAGATGTGAGATCCTAACCCAGTAACTAATACCCAAAAAATAGAGTTAATTGAAAAACAGTTTTCTATTACAAACACACCTGAAGTAGAAGCTTCACCCTGCTTCTTCTTCTTGAGGTCGGCCAAGTATCCAACGCGGTTTCTCTTCCAGTGCCCAGTCTGGTGGTAGTGGAAACATTCCCCTCGTCCCGTCGCAACAGCCCCTTTCTTGTCCTTTCCCGGTGCCTTTTTCACTCCGCCTCTCTACTTGATGGGATTCTTCTTCTTCTTTCCCTTTCCCTTGGATTTGGCTTTTGGGATGGAGGAAGAAGATGGCCCAGCAATAAGAGCGGGAGTTTTCGCTACCTTTAGTGTGCTCTCTGCACTCCTCAACATATTGAGGAGTTCAGGCAAAGACTTCTCCATTTTGTGCATGTTGAAGTTTACAATGAATTGAGCAAAGGCAGGGGAAAGGGACTGTAGAACAATATCAACATACTGCTCGTTCTCCATGGTCCAACCCAGGTCCTCAAGTTCTTCGATAAGTCCAACCATCTTCAATACATGGTCACTTATAGACGTGCCAGCAGCCATTCGCATCTGAAACAACTTTCGAGATGCCTCGTATCGGAGAGTACGAGATTGCTCTCCATACAACTCCTTTGTATGGAGAAAGATGGATTGAACATCCATCTTCTCGTGCTGCTTCTGATGTTCATTGTGTAAGTCAACGTTAGACACCCCACGAGTTGCGGAGAGGCAGAATAGGTAAAACAATCATTTTGTTTAAAACAAACATCAACTAACTTACGGATCTTTGCCAAACCCTAACTAACAACATCATAGGAGGTATTAGCTACTATGAAAGAAGATTATACCTAAGGAACCATGTTCTTCTTGTTCTCGATGACCACCTCCTCGTCGGCCTCCTCTTAGTGATAGAAGATCCACCCGGGAGTTACTACTCCAAGCTTGACCTATAACTTGAGGTAACTAGGTTACTAAAAGTTCTAATCAAAGCAACCTAGAAGATATAGAATAGGATTAGGGATCTTTGAGTCTTGCTAACCCTTGGATCTCAACACATGAGAGGTTAGGGTTAGTTCTTGAAGTGAGAGAGCTTGAGGAGAGAGAAGGTGAGAGTGAGAATTCTTTTGGAAAAATAACTCATTGTGAATATATATGAAGCATAAGATATTTATTAAATGAAATAACAAATAACAATTATCATCATGCTTCATTAACTCAACTTGTGATTCATCTCATGAGTCATTTAAACAATAAATGCATCATTAATCACACCATGAGTCATTAGACCAATTAATGCAAATGCCACCTAAGCCTCCAACTCATCAATCTTCTAGAAGCTTCTCGACAAATTACGAGAACGCCCCTCCCATCCGTGAAAACACGGAAATACTGAGACTGTATAAATCCAATAATCCAATACTAGAATCTGGCTTAAACCAAAGCTTGCTAGTATAAACTGTCCGAACATCGTACGTGCATAAATGCACGTGCGTGTCCGAACCCTGTCGTAAAACCATACGACCTCTATATCGTTTCGCCCGAAGCAGGGAAACTCTCTGTGTGGGACTCTAAAGACTCGACTACTATGCTGGCAGTGGGTTTAACCACAGACCGCAAGCGGCACTAGCTGTACGTAACGGTCCCCAGGTAGATGTCGATAAGAAGGCCGATGAGGAAACCCATCCGAACTCCTACTGAGCCTGATATGACAATCTCCGTACAGTCCGGTCTGTTCGTCTAGGACTATCGCATATCGGGCCTAGGGGGCGGCAAGCGTCAGTCCCCTAAAAGCGGTATAAGTCATGTCGGAGCGAAGCCCATTACACCTTGAGAAACTACTGGAAAACCTATCAGTAAATCTCGCTTGCCCTGGCCAGGGACTTTGCGTAATGGCTCTCCAGACACGGCGCGATATCAACTCCCAATACCGGGAGAGACGAATCCTGTCTAAGCCCGTGGTTGCAAACGATAAACATCAAGAATCAAGTATCGATAAAATATTGATGGATTTAAAATAATTAATTAGGAAATAAAACATTTAAAATAATTAATAAGACGGAGTTGGAAAGACAGTTCTACCGCATTGCAAACGATAAACATCAAGAATCAAGTATCGATAAAATATTTTTGGTTGTCACTAATATATTTAATTAGGAAATATTACAAATTGGAATGAGTTGAAACAAATTTTGTGCATCATAAAACATTAAATAAAATTTTATTATGTGCTTTTTGAAATGAAATGGTTTGCCAAAACGGTTTAGAAAATATCGAAGAAAAAAGGTTTTTTTCGGTGAAATTAGTGTTAATGGGAATTGGGGTATTACATTTATCATTTTTCCTCACCATAAAAACCCACACCCATCCCCAATTTGTAGTGGCCGAGCCCCCCCTTGGCAGCCCAAGACTTGTTCACCTCATTCACAAAAAAAAAGAAAGAAAAACATTATAGAATGAAGTGTGTACCTTGTTGACTTTGGAATTGTGTCACTCATTCAACCCTCACTCTCTCTCTCTCTCTCTCCCACTCCCCCAATTTTGGCCGAGACTTCCTCCTACTACAGCAGCAGCACTTACCCCAAAAATCCCACACAATTTTGCCTCAAAATCCTTACAAAATCAAAGCAAATTCAAAATCCAAACCTTACCCTTTATTCCTTGGCTACTATAGCATGGATTGTGGTGAAAGGAGAGCATTTTGAGAGGCTAGATTGCAAGTTTGTTCCATGGATCATGAGATATAAGCTTCATCCAAAATTGTCAATTGTTAATTGTAGGTTTGAATTTAGTTTCAATTAGATATTCTTATAACCTTAATTTCAAAATGAGAATTTCAAGAGAATAGGTTGTGATCAAATTAGGCTTGTTATCATTAGATTGTGGTCTTATGGAGTAGATTAACATGTTAATGTTATGTAAAACTTGATCTTGTTGCATCTTGCTAATTGCTACATTAAAAATTGTCCAAATTGCATAATATTGTAAACTAGGTTTTTAAATTAATTATAATTTTGTGAGATAAAATTCTAATTAAGGTTACATGTCATTATAAATATTATATTGAGTGGTTTAATACTTTTAGTTCTTGAAAATCCAAGCTAAATTGTTGTTTGTGTATTTTGCTATAAAATTGTTAAAATTGGGTATTTTGTAAACTAGAATTTTGGGGTTAATGGAATTTAATGAGATTAAATTATGAAAATTGTTTTTATGACTTATTTAAGATATTTAATAAGTAGTATGGCCGCTAGATTTGTTTAAACGTCGAGTTTTGTACTAAAACGGGTAATTTTTGCTTGCTAGATTTTCGGAAAAATGACTTTTAAGGTGAATTTGGGGTTTTTGTGAATTCTAACCTATTTTATATTATAATTAGTGTTCGTGAATGTGCAAATGAGTGTGTTTAGGTTTTTATCGATGGTTTGACGTTTGCACATCGACATCGAGAGTCGGTTTGGCTATTCTTGCCTGCTTAGGCGATAGGTTTTGACCTATGCGTGATACGCGTGCCGATTTGATTTTCGTATACCGTTTCGATTTTGAATTTGGATTTTAATGCGATACGGTGCGTTATGACATGTAGGTACCCCATGTGGACTTCGAGACGACAAGCAAGCACGTGGCGACGTCGGCACCGGCTAGCGAGGACCAGGTGAGTAGATTTATATCTACGGGGAGAAGTCGGGTGGATGGCGTATAGCACCCCCGCAGTCCGTAGTATAGTTCGTATTTATATGTTTATATAGGTATTTTATGATACGAGAATGTTTATTCATGATATGTTTATGTGTTCATGGATTACCTTTGGGTTAGTTGCGAAACCCTAGAGTAGTTGTTATACCCACATACGCACACACAGACTTGCTTACATTACTTTCTTATGCGTAGATGGGGAGGTGTATATATGTATATACGCATGGGTATGGGACTATGCATATATACATTCATATACACATGCATGGATGATGAGGATAGTACTTGGGATTTGAGATGAGTCGATGAGATTTGATTTGAGGCCGTGAGATCGGTGATATGGCAGGGTCCGTATTTGAGATACGACATAACGTTGTAACGGGTCCTTGACGTAGTGTTTCACACACGTGCATGCATACATAGGCGGTATCAGTATTGTACTAGACGTAGATCAGTACCCCGATCATGATATTTGATAAAGAGGATACCAGATGAATAGTATGATGAATGTGATATTGACCCATACCCAGATTTAGGATGCCGTACGACGGATCTACGTACGAGCTTTATATTGATGATTGATCCGCACTCTTGACTTGGGATGTCCGATTATAGATATGGTATCGGATATGATATTATTGAGGCGGGATCACCGACTATACATAAACAGGTATGTATATGTATCGACTCAGATGATAGGCGGTTTCCTTACCTGTAGTTCAGCTTGTTAGTTCAGCCGTATAGTTTAGTGTAGTTGTTAGATTAGATTAGACTCCTACCTATTTCAAAACTAACGGATCATGGGTATTTTAAAAGACAGATCAAGGGATCTACGGATATTTCAAAAGACGTATCCTTTATTAAAACCACCGTAGCCCTTATTTTCAAAACCCCACGATTCGTGTTATTTCAAAAGGCAACATTGTTTAGTATTTAGCTCCCGCTCATTATTGTTGTTCGCTCCGCATCGCATGCTTATATTATGATTCATATCCTATTATTAATATCATGCTGTTAGGACACCAGCACCATTACCGATGACGCGTATGTACCACGTACACTTACTTGCCGGCTCACACACATCTTCATCGGTAATTGCCATGTCACAAACACTTTAGAAAATACTATTTCATTTGACATAGGTTGTTAGCTAATAGTTTAGACATGATATTAGTGTACTTGCCTTATATGCTAGTTAGACATTATAGTTATTGCCTACTACTTCATGTATGTTATTATTCACTGTTGTGTCACATTCATGGATTCTCATGCCTATATTCACTGTTTATATGCTATTGATGACTTGGATTCGGATTTAATGAGATTTTCTTGGATTTGGGAGGAAAACCGCAAAAACATAAATAAACTTTTTCTCTCTTTTAAAATAAAAGTGTGGTTTTCCCATGATGTATGAGTCGTCCACCATGAGTTTGCTGATGGATTTCGAGACCCGATTCGAGGAGTGGAGGAACTGTTTCGGGTACATGGTGGGCTCGGTGCGGTATCCCGGGGCAAGAGGAATGTGTTGTTGACGTTGAGCCCGGCAGGGGAGCACTACCGACCGGTGATATTACCCGACGCGTCGGATATCCGGAGTATACCGTCGTGGTCTTGAGATAGATGGTAGGGGCCGGTCTGGATTGACGGCGCCCTAGATATTGTGATTGAGATATTGAGGTACAGAGATTGTGATACAGAGATATCGAGATGTTTGGACACTTGTTTTGTGTCGATGCTGGGCACTGTTTTATGCTGATTTCATTTATGGTACCTCACTTTTAAAATACAGAAATCTCACTGATTTACGAAACCAGTTTTCTTCAGTACATGCATTCTGTTTCATGCATTCATACATTGCTACCTGAGGCACTGACACGGCACATGGATTTACACTCGGGTTAGATATTTATCCTAATCATTGTTAGGCTGCATGTTATATATATATTTGAGGATATTATGATCGTTGACCTAGGATTGCGTTGTTCATGTGGTTTTTGTTCGTAGATGTTTTTCTATTCACGAGTTGGCAACTCACCCCCGTTGTGCCCCAGTTTCTTGCAGGTTCTGCTGTACAGGTTTCATTACGGCTTTGCTGGCACTGCTTCCCATTTCCAGGTGATTTGCTAGTAGGTAGGTTTACTTGTATCGTACCACCATTATATATCTTGTATATCATTATTCTATTGTATTTAGAAGTTCCATCAACCAAACGTGTATTTATTTTGAGATAGAGACCAGTGATGTTATTCTTTCGACCTTAGAGTCGCGCGTAATATTTCTGTGGTTTTCTTATGGTTTTGAGTTTCCTTTTGAATTTTGATCCTCGCCGTTGGCGTTGTATATTATATTGCTTGTGTGGTTGTGACCGTCGATTGACGAAGAGCTAGCTCCCGCTTGGGGATGCCATTTTATTGATTTCGTATACTATTCATGTTGTATCCCGTTTGGGAGTCAGTATTTACAAAGGAGACTCTGCCGAAATTTTCATGAAATATTTAATGTTTTTTTAGGGCATAATTCGGCTTATGCTATCAAAACTACTTGATTTAATTGGTTTTCCTTCACTCTACTGCTTTTCCTGGTTTGGATTTCTGGGTTTTCGGCTTACTTAGATTACGTACGCCTCGAGACGTTCGTAGTTTAAGTGCCGGTCATATTCCGTACTTTCGGGACGTGACAAAAACACAAGTCATGGGATCAATTACCAACCCTTAAACTTGCAAGCCCAATGAAGGGGTTGCAAGATCAAGAGAAGGGTAAAGAACTTTTGTGAAATGAAGGCACAAAAGAGGAGGGCTTTATTGATTCCATATGAAGATACAACCCCTTGAGATCAATGACCAAAGCTTAAACTTGCAAGCTCAATGAAGAGGTTGCAAGATCAAGTTAAGGTAGAGAGCTCAAGGGGGAGTCTATTTACAAGAACTAAAGGGAAAACTAAAGAGTTACAAAGTGTGGAAATGTAAGCAAAAAGAATGCCCTGAACCCTTCCCTCTGCCTCCTATTTATAGGCAAAGAAGAAAAGAAAATAAACAATAAAATTAGGGCTACATGGCATTAAGGAGGGGTCAGTGAGAAGGTGGGGCCCACATGAGGAGGTGGGGCCGGCCAGGCCGGCCCAAGTGGTGAATTGGCCGGTCTAAGTCTGATGGGTGGGTCCCGTACTTGGTGTGTTGACTTGTTAGGTCCCCGGTGTCTCTTTGGCGCAGTTTATTTTCTCTGATTTGGCTTGGTCTACACCCAGATTTTGGAGGGAATTTTGAAACTTGAATTCAACACATAATCTTCACCATTAAATGCTCATTACTCCATTCCCACATGTGCCTAAATCATGGCTTACCCCATTATGGTTTTGTTGATTTGTCCATTTGATTTTATTTGCACTTATTATTGGAGGGAATTTTTGAATACAATTCAACACATGATCTTCAGCATTAAATGCTCATTACTCCATTCCCACATGTGGCTTGATTCATGGCTGCCCCATTATGGCTCATGCTGATTTGTTTAATTGACTTTGATTTGATTTCAGTTTTGGAAGGAAAAAATCAACACATGATGTTTAGCCTTGAAAGCATATAATATTTTGCCTTGAATGCATATAATATTTTGCCTTGAATGCATATCCACATGTGCCTAAATGTCTTGTGTACACAATTGTTATGTTGGACCATTTAGATAGAAAAATGTGTACACAAACTTGTTGCAAAAAGGGACTCCTGAAGTATCGGTCGGATTGCGGTTCTGGTTGCAGTGTCGGCTCTCAATTGATATATCCATACTTTTAAATGTATTTCCAGTATTTTATCACGGATACCTGTAATCTGTATTACTGAGCAGACACTGGTTAATAGTACCGATAAATACAACAAATAGATAATGAATAGGCGGTATTAGAATGCGTTTTTCTGATATGAACAAATACCCCCAAACTTATCTTTTGCTCGTCCCGAGCAAAACCATTTATTCACAAAATAAAATCCTAACCGCACTTTCGCAGGGAACGCGATTGCACTGAGCATGTGCAACAAGCCGTTAAACCTCTAGGTGTCCCTAGTAGGAGGAGTGTTGTCTCCTGAGGGTTTTCAGCGGATACTATCCACAAAATCCCGTCAAGCTAGTTTTACGAAATAACTATGATTCAAACCCTAAGGTTTTGTTTAAAAGATAGCAATTATATTATCCTAAATTTAGAACTATCGAACCTTTATTTTTCACACCTCGCTTCTCATTTAACTTAAGATTTTATATGTCTTAACGTGCAGTGCAAATAGTGTCGTTAAGTTTCAAAATGATCGATTAAAGTCGTCATATCACAAAATAAAGCCCAGATAAAAATTTAAAAAAAATCACATAAATTTTATAAAGAGTTAAGTATTTCTCAAGTTTCGTTTTCCAGTAAGGTTTCAAATTCAGAATTTCTATCTTCCTTAACCCGAAACTAGGTCTTATTTTTCACTCCACCTTTTTCTTGTTTTCATTTCATACACACCTTTGTGAACGTGCAATAGTCTTTATCATAGAATGAAACCTTCATATCTCCGCTAGAAATACTTTTTTATAAAAATCTGTCTTTTGTCAAGATTTTTCCCACACAAAGAATCGTTAGGAATTTTAACTCGGAGAGAACACTTGCTTGACTTTGTTTTAATTTGGACTTTCTAGGCTTCTTAGCGAGCTTTGGGCCAATGCTCCCAAACCAGTTGGTTTTAGGGTATTAGGTGTAGAGACACCCCAGCGGACTTAATTACTCAAGTTAACTAGGCCCTAAAACAAAAGACCAATTATGATTTAATGCGAACGGAGATATAACAAGTAGTTCAATTATTTTTTTCTTGAATATACGACGTGTTTAGTGGGTTAGGTGTGTAATCATTCCAATCAAGTTTCAGAGGGGATATTTTTCAGAATTAGTTCCAATTAAGGCGTCAATAACATCCCTTCATATCCGCTTCACTTCATAAACTATTGTAGATATTACTTATTTCAGAACAAACCTATTTGATCCTCAGAAAATAATTTATCCATTCAAAAGTTTCCCGACATAATAGACTTGTCATCTAGTTTTCAAAAACTCATGACACGTGTAGTGTGATGTAAAGACGTTGTAACATTTCAAAAAAATAAAATATTATTTTTGCGAATTTTCATAATTTTTAATGAATATTTTAATAGTCGGTGTAATTAAATACTGATAAATGGTAAAAATTCCGGAGAAAATTTTAGAAATTCTAAAATAGGATATTTTGTGAAAATATGTCATTTTACGGTTTTTATGATGAATTATATGCCACTTTAGTGTTAATTGCGATTGAAGATCGCTAACCGGATTTTTGGCTTTTGTGCAATATGCACATAACATTTCCACACCTGTCGCATTTGGTTCATGTTGAACCATGTTTAGATGACCATGGTGAGTTTTAAACCATTTGGCTAAGTTAAGTGGGTTAATCAGGGTTGGTTTGGTTCATGGTGAATGGGATGATGAGAGTTAACTCATCTCATTTCAAAACTTTGGTTTGCCTCTCAACACACATATACCAACTTGTCTAAACCAGACATATACACCCACACATCAGCCACCCTAGCTGCTGCTACAAGCTGCAACACCATCAGCCTCACATCCAATATCAACAGCGCATTTTTAGCCACCAGAACAGCAGCTACAGCAGCTACATCGGCACAAATTCAGCAGCTGATGTAAAAATCAGCCTACCCATCATGACACTTCAGCCCCATAGCTGATCTACACACCCCCATCATGATGTTTCAGCCCCCCCCAGCTGATCTACACTACTCCATCAGGACTTTTCAGCCCCATATCTGATCTACATCATCCCCTAACACTTTTTCAGCCCCCCTAGCTGACTTACACTCCCCCAACATGACTTATCAGCCCACAATGGCAGACTTTAGCCACCAATCAGCCCCCTCCCTATACCTACAGCTACACTAGCAGCTGAAACCATACATCAATTCAGCACATTCAGCCACAATGGCTGACCTGCACACTCCCAAACCACACTTTTCAGCCCATTGGATCAGCAAAACAGCAGCACCATCATTGCATCAGCCTAATTCCTGCCTAACTTCAGCCACAAGGTCAGCAATAGTTGCTACAATACACCACCCCATATCAGCCACAACAACAGCCACAATATTAAGCAATAGCCCAACACTTCTGCTGCTGCAATACACAGAAACACAAAAGAAAAAGGAAATTGCAAGCAGCAGCAGCTGCTGCATAACCTGTTCAGCAACACCATAAAAGCAACATACAACACCATCACACCACCACAACCTTTCACACGATATCATAAGCCACAACAACAACAACAGCCACTTCCATAAGCAACAGCCCCAGCTGCAGAAACAGCATCAGCTACCGCAGAAGCATCATCTCCTGGAGCAAATGGAGAAGCTCCCCAGCAGCAACTGCCCTTCCACCTTATCTCCTTCCCTTCTCCTTCATCCTAGTACCCTCTTGAGGTATAATCTCGCAACCAAACTCTTTTCTTGCTCAGTTATGGGTAGTTAACTGAAATCTCGTTTCATTATGTGAGTTGGTGCTAATTTTAGATAAATTGAGCGAGATTTGACCGAGGGATGGTTTTGATTGTTAAAGTAACCTTATTAGGAGCTGTTGAGACCAGTTGAGCCTAGATCTAACCCAAATTCGACACATTTCTAACATGGAACCCAAAACAGAACAGTTTCATGTCGGTTTGTGAGGATATATGGCGTGCAGGTGAATCTGGAGTGATCCGGGGTCATTACGGGGAAAATGAACAACACCAGGAGCCTAGTTAGAACACCAGGAGACCACCCTATGCAGACGAACCCCTCTGGAACCTTCATGGCCGGCCAGGCCGGTTTTGCTAGTGTAGGGGCTCGGCCACTTGGTTGGCTCAGGTGCCCAGGCTTCTTCCATAGCTCACATACACCCTGTACATCACTCTAGGCTTGTTTGCTTGCTTTGTTTTCACCTGAGACGAAATCTGGGATCGTTTTCTTGGGTTGCTGCTTACTATTCAGTTTTGGTTTGACATAATTTGATTTCCATATTATCGTGTTTGTGCGTTATCTCGATCGTGTGACATTTGTACGTCCATATCGAGTGATTTCAGGTTGCTTTGCGAAGGCTAACCATAGCTTCTAACCTATTGGATTTTAGCGTATCGTGTTGGTTTTCGCGTATCGTTTTAAGTTACGATTTAGTTTTGATGCGATGCGATACGTGTGATATGTGTAGGTACCCCCGCGACGATTCGAGGCGATGCAGAAGATGAAGACGACATCGGCACCGACACGCAGGAAAGGTGAGTAGATTTATATCTACGGGGAGAAGTCGGGTGGATGGCGTATAGCACCCCCGCAGTCCGTGGTGATGTATACGGATGCGTATACACACCTACAATTATTATATTATTGTTTGGGATATTATTGATGTTTAGGATGGATAATTGGTGGACTTGGATGATTTAGTATTGCGGACCCTAGGTAGTGGGTGCACTACACATACCTATACACACATACATACTTGCATACATCCTCACTCATATGTACTTTGGGATTCTATATTGTCATGTGTTCATATGGATATGGGACCATATGCTCACATACAGATTTGAGGATGACATATGGGATTGAGATGAGTCGATGAGTTTGATTCGAGGTTATGATATCGGTGATATGGTAAAATTCATATTTGAGATAAGTCTTGATGCTTTAGCATATTTTGGATGATGATGCCATATGAATAGTGATATATGTATAAAATGATCGATAGGTGATTATGATACGAGATATGATATGAAATGATATGATATGACAAGACATTTATAATAGGTCGCCTTGGGCGGGGTATACTCCTTGAAATGATATGTGCTGATGATATCGATTTATACGGGATTGTCGACCAGTAGTTAGATCTTGATTATAGTAATGATTTTAGCGTTGTATTAGACATAGGTCAGTACCCAGATTACGATATTTGATAAAGAGAATACCAGATGAATGATATGACTAATATGATATTGACCCGTACCCAGATTTGGGGATGCCGTACGACGGATTTACGTACGAGCTATGACTTGATGTTTGATCCGCGCTCTAGATTTGGGATGTCTGATCATAGATATTATATCGGATGTGATATGATTGAAGCGGGATCACCGACTATATATATATTTATATGTATCGACTCAGAGATTAGGCGGTTTCCCTTACCTGTAGTTAGCTTATTAGCTCAGCCTTATTGTTGGCATAGCTGTATGACTCTTATGACATTAGATGCAGTTCAGCTATAATTGTGTTTTAGCATTCAGCTCCCGCATATTATTATTGATACACTGCATCGCATACTTATTGTGATTCATATTCCATTATTGATATCATACTGTTAGGACACCGCACCATTACCGATGATGCGTATGTTCCACATACACTTACTTGCCAGTTCACACACATCTTCATCGGTAATTGCCATGTCACTACACAGTAGTATTATTGCATCAGGACATGACCCTTGTATGTGCATACTATTATTCCATGTTGCAGGACATACTGTTACACTTACATTCCATTTATATGTCACATACATCATGCATCCTGATTATACGCATTGAGATATGTTGTTTCTATGTTATTTCTGGATTTGGGAACCGTGGGTATTCCAAAGAGATTATGTAAATGTTTTAAAACCCCGGTTACCCTTGATATGATATTTTAGTGCGTTCACCATGTGTTTTCTCGGTGCTGAGAGTGACATATGAAACCCGAATCGAGGAGGCGGATGAGACCGATTGCGGGTACATGGTGGACCCGGTGCGGTACCCCGGGGCAAGAAGATCGCAGATGATGGTGTTGAGCCTGTGCAGGGGAGCACTACCTACCGGTGATATTACCCGACGCGTCGGATATCCGGAGGATACCGTCGTGGTCATGAGATGGATGGTAGGGGCCGATCGGGACAGACGGCGCCCTAGATTTTGTGATTAAGACATTGAGATTTCGAGATATTGAGGTACAGAGATTGTGATACAGAGGTATCGAGATACTGAGAGTTATGTTTTGTGCCGATGCTAGGCACTGTTTATGCTGATTTCATTTATGATACCTCATTTTAAAAATACAGAAATCTCATAAATTATGAAAGCAGTTTTCTTCAGTACATGCATTCTGTTTCATGCATTCATACATCATTTATATGATACATTGTTACTTGATGCACTGACATGGACATATGGGATTACACTTGGGTTAGATATTTACACTAGCCATGGTTAGAGATTACTGGTTATATATTTGAGGATTATATATTATGATCGTATGACCTAGGATTGCGTCATACATGCGATTTTCTGTTCGTAGATCTTTTTCTACTCACGAGTTGGCAACTCACCCCCGTTATACCCCAGTTTCATGCAGGTGTTGCCGTACGGATTTCATTACGGCTTTGCGGGCACATCTTCTTCAGGTGACTTGCTAGTAGGTGGGTTATTTGTATCATACCCATCATTATACATTGTATAGTATATTCAGTTGTATCTAGAAGTTCCATCAACCAAACATGTATTTATTTGAGATAGAGACCAGTGATGTTTATTCTTTCGACCTTAGAGTCGCACGTTATATTTCTATGGATTTCATGCTGGTTGGAGTTCCCTTTTCTGTTGAGATCCTCGCCTTTAGGCGTTGTATATTATGTTGCTTACAGGTTGATTCACATATAGTTTTTCCTACACTCTACTACTTCTCTTGGTTTTGTATTCTGGGCTTCGGCTTACTTATTTTACGGACGCCTTGAGACGTTTCGTAACTTAAGTGCCGGTCATGTTCCGTAATTTCGGGTCGTGACAAAGTTGGTATCAAAGCGTTAGGTTTTACTTTCGGAGCGTAGGATGACCCTTGGTTGATGGAATAGGTGACTAAAGTAGAGTGACGTACCGTGGTTATGTCCGTGGCATATTTACGACACGCCACTCCACTTAAGGAGCCTTAGGATGTACATTTCTTTGTTCAGTGTCATATTCATTCCTGATCTAGCCTCATCAGTACCAGTATGGTTTTGCTGCCACGATTACGGGCAGGGAGAGCTACGGCTAGAGTTGCAGTCAGCATGAGCTCTTCACGAACGAGGACTGACCAGGGCGTGAATCCAACGACACACGATTGCAGAGATGTGTCTTTGTTGTATTTTGCGCCACGAGCGTGGGATGGATCGCCATGTGAGACTACTCGGACGTGCAGATTAGCACCAGAGGATTGAGCCACCGGTAGAGGCCAGCCAGATTTTGATGATCGTTGATGTATTGCTGATTCATGATGATTGAGGCACGGTTCAGCGTGCAGGCGAGCGAGCCAATTTTTGCTGCGAACGACGAGATATCGCCCCAGATGTTGGAGCTATTGCAGTACGAGATTGTACTAAGAGATGATAGAAGGTCACTAGTCACCGAGGATGAATGACTAGGACATACGGATTGTTCGCTACCCCGATGCGAGGTGATCAGATAGATTGATTCTAGTAAGAGACGACTTCACGCGGAGACGTTAAGAGTCGACAGAGACGATCGAATGTCAGCAACCTATTATTCTAAGTTTAAAGTATTCGGAAAAACATGCAGGCAATTCTATGGACCCTCTAGAAGAATGAAACCCTAACTCGACTTAAAGACCGTGTGAAAGCCTTTGAACCTTAGAGTTTGCGGCAGTTCTGCGGCGCCATTAGTGAGGCTTGGGTTTCCCTTCTACGGTTAGACCACCGATGCTGTGGTACGTACTCGATACTATTATACTGTACCCAAGATGTTGAGATCTTAGGGGATTATGAGGTTTGACGAATCGATCGAATGGTTCGAATTCATTCGAATGATAGATGGTGAGATGCACTTCTTGGGAGACTCTAGAAACGAGGATAGCCGTTGGAGCTCAGTCCGTGCAGCCACGACGAGACGAGTCGGAAGCAGTCGACATTAAAGAAAAGTGGAGTAAGAGGTTCGAACAAGATCTGGATAAGATGACGTTCCACTCCGCCGTCATCAGTGATGCGGTAGGAATGCCGAGGCATTGTACTTGGAAATACCTTCCAGAAGGAGTCGCGATGAGTATGCAGCCGTTCCGAAACAAGAAACAGAATTAGTAAAGGACGATGACTCCCGGACAGTTGGCAGAGACGAAATTTGGGAAAGACCTCGACAAGACCTTTCTGAAATAAATTTACGAGAAGACTTGGACCCAGGAGTGGTCATGTTACGCACACCAGCAGACCAGAGTTCAGGATCGTCGACGAGATACGCTATGAGTGATCACGATAGTTGGCCAGAGATTCTTGGAGGATGAGCTTGAGCGGAACTATTCCGCCATACTTGATTTCAGTATTTTGGGCGATCTATTCGCATGACTGATTTTGATGATTGAGGATTTACGATTTTTGCACAGTTGTTGCACTTGATATCGTTTTCGTGCACTTGGATGCACTGGACTTCGATTTCGATGGTGATGCTCGATATTTGTTTCGTGCATGATGGATGCACCGGATTTGGATTTTTAGCGCATGTTATGAGATGCGATTTGGTGCACACCAGATGCACTAAACCGAGATTCTTCATGCATATCAGATGCACCTGTTTTTGCTGTCAGGAACACCTGTTGCCTTGACAGATGTTTCGTGCACACCCGATGCACTTAGATATTGTTTCTGTGCGCATGTATGGCACATTCATGGATTTTGATTTCCGTGCGCACTGGACGCACAAGGTTTCTATATGCACATTTTGGGATTGATTTCTTATGGAGCAGTACGTTTTTATGATATTTGCTATGTGTTTCCATACTGAGCAGGACTAGTCAGAGGACAGTGCCTGGGTATATTTTGCATGCATTGATAGATTTCAAAGGGATTCCAAAAGCGAGCTATAGTCTCATTATTTACATACGTGTCCGATATGACACAAGACATTTAAAATGAGGAAACCCTTCTAAATTTGTTTTCAAACGGCGGATCGTGCATATTAAACAAAGGATATATACGTATACGGCTATTTTCTTATAGAGACGTCCGCTACTGTGCAGTGTTATGCGCATTGCACATCGACTTCAAAGACTTGGCATGCATTTCCTTCAGATATTTACATGCATAGTTCCGATTTATAGCATATCGGTTTTGCTTTGGATTTGGCATTCGTATTTTCACCTTGACTCCGATGATTGCGGGATGCTTGACGGAGTTTTGACTTCGAGTTATCTGCTCGTTACTCATGCGCATGTATTGCGCTATGATGCCTTTTATGTATTGATGATTTCGGAGCCCTGTTGACTTGGACATTTATTTGAAATGTTTTAGAATTGGGAGGTTTAAATTTAAATTCGGGGACCGAATTTCTTTAAGGGGGGAAGACTGTAACATTTCAAAAAAATAAAATATTATTTTTGGGAATTTTCATAATTTTTAATGAATATTTTAATAGTCGGTGTAATTAAATACCGATAAATGGTGAAAATTCCGGAGAAAATTTTAGAAATTCTAAAATAGGATATTTTGTGAAAATATGTCATTTTACAGTTTTTATGATGAAATATATGCCACTTTAGTGTTAATTGCGATTGAAGATCGCTAACCGGATTTTTGGCTTTTGTGCAATGTGCACATAACATTTCCACACCTGTCGCATTTGGTTCATGTTGAACCATGTTTAGATGACCATGGTGAGTTTTAAACCATTTGGCAAAGTTAAGTGGGTTAATCAGGGTTGGTTTGGTTCATGGTGAATGGGATGATGAGAGTTAACTCATCTCATTTCAAAACTTTGGTTTGCCTCTCAAACACACATATACCAACCTGTCTAAACCAGACATATACACCCACACATCAGCCACCCTAGCTGCTGCTACAAGCTGCAACACCATCAGCCTCACATCCAATATCAACAGCGTATTTTTAGCCACCAGAACAGCAGCTACAGCAGCTACATCGACACAAATTCAGCAGCTGATGTAAAAATCAGCCTACCCATCATGACACTTCAGCCCCATAGCTGATCTACACACCCCCATCATGATGTTTCAGCCCCCCCAGCTGATCTACACTACTCCATCAGGACTTTTCAGCCCCATATCTGATCTACATCATCCCCTAACACTTTTTCAGCCCCCCTAGCTGACTTACACTCCCCCAACATGACTTATCAGCCCACAATGGCAGACTTCAGCCACCAATCAGCCCCCTCCCTATACCTATAGCTACACTAGCAGCTGAAACCATGCATCAATTCAGCACATTCAGCCACAATGGCTGACCTGCACACTCCCAAACCATACTTTTCAGCCCATTGGATCAGCAAAACGGCAGCACCATCATTGCATCAGCCTAATTCCTGCCTAACTTCAGCCACAAGGTCAGCAATAGTTGCTACAATACACCACCCCATATCAGCCACAACAACAGCCACAATATTAAGCAATAGCCCAACACTTCTGCTGCTGCAATACACAGAAACACAAAAGAAAAAGGAAATTGCAAGCAGCAGCAGCTGCTGCATAACCTGTTCAGCAACACCATAAAAGCAACATACAACACCATCACACCACCACAACCTTTCCCACGATATCATAAGCCACAACAACAACAACAGCCACGGCCATAAGCAACAGCCCCAGCTGCAGAAACAGCATCAGCTACCGCAGAAGCATCATCTCCTGGAGCAAATGGAGAAGCTCCCCAGCAGCAACAGCGCTTCCACCTTATCTCCTTCCCTTCTCCTTCATCCTAGTACCCTCTTGAGGTATAATCTCGCAACCAAACTCTTTTCTTGCTCAGTTATGGGTAGTTAACTGAAATCTCGTTTCATTATGTGAGTTGGTGCTAATTTTAGATAAATTGAGCGAGATTTGACCGAGGGATGGTTTTGATTGTTAGAGTAACCTTATTAGGAGCTGTTAAGACCAGTTGAGCCTAGATCTAACCCAGATTCGACACATTTCTAACATGGAACCCAAAACAGAACAGTTTCAAGTCGGTTTGCGAGGATATATGGCGTGCAGGTGAATCTGGAGTGATCCGGGGTCATTACGGGGAAAATGAACAACACCAGGAGCCTAGTTAGAACACCAGGAGACCACCCTATGCAGACGAACCCCTCTGGACCCTTCATGGCCGGCCAGGCCGGTTTTGCTAGTGCAGGGGCTCGGCCACTTAGTTGGCTCAGGTGCCCAGGCTTCTTCCATAGCTCACATACACCCTGTACATCACTCTAGGCTTGTTTGCTTGCTTTGTTTTCACCTGAGACGAAATCTGGGATCATTTTCTTGGGTTGCTGCTTACTATTTAGTTTTGGTTTGACATAATTTGATTTCCATATTATCGTGTTTGTGCGTTATCTCGATCGTGTGACGTTTGTACGTCCATATCGAGTGATTTCAGGTTGCTTTGCGAAGGCTAACCATAGCTTTAACCTATTGGATTTTAGCGTATCGTGTTGGTTTTCGTGTATCGTTTTAAGTTACGATTTAGTTCTGATGCGATGCGATACGTGTGATATGTGTAGGTACCCCCGCGACGATTCGAGGCGATGCAGAAGATGAAGACGACATCGGCACCGACACGCAGGAAAGGTGAGTAGATTTATATCTACGGGGAGAAGTCGGGTGGATGGCGTATAGCACCCCCGCAGTCCGTGGTGATGTATACGGATGCGTATACATACCTACAATTATTATATTATTGTTTGGGATATTATTGATGTTTAGGATGGATAATTGGTGGACTTGGATGATTTAGTATTGCGGACCCTAGGTAGTGGGTACACTACACATACCTATACACACATACATACTTGCATACATCCTCACTCATATGTACTTTGGGATTCTATATTGTCATGTGTTCATATGGATATGGGACCATATGCTCACATACAGATTTGAGGATGACACATGGGATTGAGATGAGTCGATGAGTTTGATCCGAGGTTATGATATCGGTGATATGGTAAAATTCATATTTGAGATAAGTCTTGATGCTTTAGCGTATTTTGGATGATGATGCCATATGAATAGTGATATATGTATAAAATGATCGACAGGTGATTATGATACGAGATAGGATATGAAATGATATGATATGACAAGACATTTATAATAGGCCGCCTTGGGCGGGGTATACTCCTTGAGATGATATGTGCTGATGATATCGATTTATACGGGATTGTCGACCAGTAGTTAGATCTTGATTATAGTAATGATTTTAGCGTTGTACTAGACATAGGTCAGTACCCAGATTACGATATTTGATAAAGAGAATACCAGATGAATGATATGACGAATATGATATTGACCCATACCCAGATTTGGGGATGCCGTACGACGGATTTACGTACGAGCTATGACTTGATATTTGATCCGCGCTCTAGATTTGGGATGTCTGATCATAGATATTATATCGGATGTGATATGATTGAAGCGGGATCACCGACTATATATATATTTATATGTATCGACTCAGAGATTAGGCGGTTTCCCTTACCTGCAGTTAGCTTATTAGCTCAGCCTTATTGTTGGCATAGCTGTATGACTCTTATGACATTAGATGCAGTTCAGCTATCATTGTGTTTTAGCATTAATCTCCCGCATATTATTATTGATACACTGCATCGCATACTTATTGTGATTCATATTCCATTATTGATATCATACTGTTAGGACACCGCACCATTACCGATGATGCGTATGTTCCACATACACTTACTTGCCAGTTCACACACATCTTCATCGGTAATTGCCATGTCACTACACAGTAGTATTATTGCATCAGGATATGACCCTTGTATGTGCATACTATTATTCCATGTTGCAGGACATACTGTTACACTTGCATTCCATTTATATGTCACATACATCATGCATCCTGATTATACGCATTGAGATATGTTGTTTCTATGTTATTTCTGGATTGGGAACCGTGGGTATTCCAAAGAGATAATGTAAATGTTTTAAAACCCCGGTTACCCTTGATATGATATTTTAGTGCGTTCACCATGTGTTTTCTCGGTGCTGAGAGTGACATATGAAACCCGAATCGAGGAGGCGGATGAGACCGATTGCGGGTACATGGTGGACCCGGTGCGGTACCCCGGGGTAAGAAGATCGCAGATGATGGCGTTGAGCCTGTGCAGGGGAGCACTACCTACCGGTGATATTACCCGACGCGTCGGATATCCGGAGGATACCGTCGTGGTCATGAGATGGATGGTAGGGGCCGATCTGGACTGACGGCTCCCTAGATTTTGTGATTGAGACATTGAGATTTCGAGATATTGAGGTACAGAGATTGTGCTACAGAGGTATCGAGATACTGAGACTTATGTTTTGTGCCGATGCTAGGCACTGTTTATGCTGATTTCATTTATGATACCTCATTTTAAAAATTCAGAAATCTCATAAATTATGAAAGCAGTTTTCTTCAGTACATGCATTCTGTTTCATGCATTCATACATCATTTATATGATACATTGTTACTTGATGCACTGACATGGACATATGGGATTACACTTGGGTTAGATATTTACACTAGCCATGGTTAGAGATTACTGGTTATATATTTGAGGATTATATATTATGATCGTATGACCTAGGATTGCGCCATACCTGCGATTTTCTGTTCGTAGATCTTTTTCTACTCACGAGTTGGCAACTCACCCCCGTTGTGCCACAGTTTCATGCAGGTGTTGCCGTACGGATTTCATTACGGCTTTGCGGGCACATCTTCTTCAGGTGACTTGCTAGTAGGTGGGTTATTTGTATCATACCCATCATTATACATTGTATAATATATTCAGTTGTATCTAGAAGTTCCATCAACCAAACATGTATTTATTTGAGATAGAGACCAGTGATGTTTATTTTTTCGACCTTAGAGTCGCACGTTATATTTCTATGGATTTCATGCTCGTTGGAGTTCCCTTTTCTGTTGAGATCCTCGCCTTTAGGCGTTGTATATTATGTTGCTTACAGGTTGATTCACATATAGTTTTTCCTACACTCTACTACTTCTCTTGGTTTTGCATTCTGGGCTTCGGCTTACTTATTTTACGGACGCCTTGTGACGTTTCGTAACTTAAGTGTCGGTCATGTTCCGTAATTTCGGGTTGTGACAGACGTATATTAGCTATAGTTAACTTCAAAGGAGAGTTATCTTTCAGGTTTTCAAATTCTAAAAATAGAATTTAGTTTTTCCTATCTTATCAAACAAAACCGTCGAAATATTGAATCTAAGTTCTCCCACTAGCTAACTTGACGACAAAGTTTTTATGTTTTTAGATTTTTTTTGATTTTTATGTGTTTTTAAGTAAGTATGCGAATGCAGAATATACAAATGTATGCTAAGGTAGAAAGCTTACCGAGCACACCCCCAAACTTAAACTTGACAGTGCCCTCACTGTCAGGCTACACCAAGAGGGTCAAAATTGTCGGTGCCTGCCCAAAAACAATTTATATACAAAAATAAAAACAAAAAAATATGTATACCAAAAGGTCCCCCCCCAAACTTAAGTAAAACAGTGTTTCCACTGTTAAGCGTTGAAGTTCAGGATTTAGGAGGGAAAGAGAACAGTATCAAGCTATACAAGGCCTTACAAAGGCCAAAAGTGATCACTAACCATTCAAAAATTCTATCTCTGTAATATGCGGGTTGGTGAAAGAAGGTGAAGAGAAAAGAAATGGAGAATACGCGAGACCGTATGGAGATAGAAGCGGGATACAGTCTCGGTATATGAGAGGAAGAATGGTGGAAGGGAAAAGGAAATGGTGTACGAACTTGAGGGTGAAAATGGAGTGAATAAATTAGCACAATTTGTAATGACCGATGTGTGAAAAGTGATTGTGCTAATTTATTAACCTGTCGAGAAATGGGGTCAAATCCCTCAAGATTCGTGAGAAATGGGTACGCCGAACTCGGTAAACCAGATACAAGAAATGAAAGTGATACGGTTTCTTTGGAGGTCGGAACAATGGAAAGAATGGAGGGAAGTGATTGAGGAAGGGTCAAAATTAACGGTTCGGGAGGGTGTACACAGTCGGTGAAATGAGCAGGATGAATTGGAAAATCCGACTCATCATCTAGAACTGTTTCATCCTCAAAAATATCCTCAAAAATATCCTCAAAGTTAAGCCTATCCATGCATATTTCATCAAAATCAAGACGCATATGAAGTTCGGGAAAAACAGTTAATGACTCGGGATGATGAATTGGAGAGAAAAACTCATCCAAATCTACAAGTTCATCATCCAAAATATTCCCAGCGTTAATGTCCTCAATCAAGTGAAAATCAATATTCTCAGACACCTCATCAAAAGCATGGACTTCAATCGATTCTGATTCTAAGATGGAGGTGTAGAGGTCAAAAGGTTTAGGTGTGGTTTCACTCAAAGGGGACCCTTCACAATCGGGTAAATCAAACACTATAATGTCACACAACTCATTAACCCTTTTATCTTCAATTGATAAATCATTTGGGACACTCGATAGACTTTCAAAATAGGAGTTGTAAGATTCAATTTGCAATGGGTAGCTTTGATTTGGAAGGGTATACAACTCACTCTCTCCACTCAAATTCTCAACATGTCCAACCGCCTCTTCATACATTGTAAAATATGGAGCTGGTTGGAAACTAGCTGCCGGGTCACTAGGTTGTATGAGGGCAGCCATGGACGCATTCAAATCCATCATATGTTGGCATGACGCTACCCTAAAGTCTTCCAATGACTGTTCTAGACTAGACATAGGTTATGACGGGGTTTCAGTAAAAGATTTGAAGTTGTTTGGATACTGGAAACTCCCAAAAGGCTGTTCAGAAGCAATGTCTAGGGCAGGTGCAAAAATTGGGTAGGACTCGTAGGAATTGAATGGCTGGATAGGGGTAGGATCAACATATGAATAAGAAGGTGAATTGAATTGTTGATCCAAAGAATTTGTAGTGGTGAAAGGAGTGCAAGATCGACTACGGGATTGTTCAATATGTTCAGCGATGGACAAAGGACGACTTGCAAAAGGGATATCAGCATAAGAGGTTGGTGAAGGTTGAAACGATTGATACAAAGTGGATTGCGGAGTGCAAGTGTTTGTCCTAGACGTGTCTATGCGATCTTTCAATGATACTTTTGGTATGGATGGATCGTTCGACGTTCTGCCAAAGCAAGAACCGTAGGAAGTTATGTCTGGTTGTAGGTACCAAAGTTCGGCAAGGGTTTTTCGAGGTGGGGTACCCATGATATGAAGAGAGGAAGAAGAATAAGAGAAAAGGAGAGGAAAAGAATGTGATTTTTATTTTTTATTTTTTAGTTAGTTATTAACAAAAGAATGAAATATACACACAAAAAGAATCTGGACCAAAAACAATCACGACACAAATATACCACACACCTAATCGTTCTAGGGTTCACCTAGGTCAACTAGACCTGCTTAAGAACTTGGTTGTCGAGATAAAACTGTGTCGAGAAACAGACTCAAGATATACTGATCACGAAGCCAGGTAAGTGCAGAGATAAGGGGAGGTTTTCCGACGCTTTCGCGAAGGACCTTAATTAAATAACCCTTTCTCTTTTGGCGGTTTCGCAGTTAACACTTTCCTAGACACCCCGTAAACAATATATCGTTAAGCGGTGTTCTAAACACAATTAACCTATCCTAGTGAGCGCGAAGTCCTTAAGGCTTAAAGTCTAATTTCTTTTAAAATTTATGCGGGTAAACGTTATGCTCAAGTTCGTGATTTGTGGGCCATGGAAAAGGTGATGAAATCCTTTACCGTATGTTATGGGGTTCGCTTGCCCTTAAATCCGTATTAATGTATGCAATGCGCAATTCAATGAAAAAAATTTGATTCAAAGAATCAAACAATCATTTTTTAGTTTAAGCTCGGCACTGCAACAAATACGGGTTAGTCAATTTTTGGCATTTGCTAGCGAACTTGCAAAGAATCCTGCAAAGATATTATATTGGAAGCATCGGATTTGAGAAGAAGGTGTTAGTAAAGCACCTACCGTTAAGTTGTAGGTTAAGAAACCCCCGTTGAATCGAATCCAAGTAGCTTGAAAAGTTCGCTTGCGTGGGTCAAGCTACCCAGATCTTTGGCACTGTACTTCGTAATCACCCTAGTTTTGAACGTACACTTTGCTCCACACGCTCGCTGTTCGCAAATCCGAAAAAATCTGAAATGTCGGAAAAAACGGATTTAGTGCGAAAAAGCGATATGAATTCCCAAATACCTGCACACTAAAAACTATAAAAAAAAACAAACAATAAAAATGGGACAAAAACAGAACACTGAAGCACAGAGAAAAATATTGGAGCCAAAGGGGAAGCTCTGGCCGGCGACGCCAGATTTGGAGGGTGTGTCGCCGGTTTTCTTGTGGCAAATAGGCTTCAATTTTTTTCTGGTGTCTCAATGTTCTATTAGTGACTCACTGGTATTGTTTATCTTTTCTGTTTAGTGACAGAGTGCAAGCTGGTAAGAAATCCAGAGAACAAAATGAGTTAGCAAAGTTAATTTTTTGTCTGGTTTTAAAATTTTGAATTTTTTTAGTTTGTTTTAGAAAATAGGGTTAGATGGATATTAACAAGATTAAACCGAAATAACAAAAACAAAAAAGTTACCGTCTCCCCGGCAACGGCGCCATTTGATCGCACGCCAAAAGCGTGTCGGATATTTAAAAGTTCTAAAGTTTAACCGCAATCAGGACGGTGTCGCTTTGCAGCTAGCCGCGATGAGCACGGGTCGATCCACAGGGAGATGAAACAAAAGACAATTTTAGCGTGAAAATCATGAAGATTTAATGCGAACGGAGATATAACCGGTAGTTCAATTATTTTTTGGATAAAAGACGTTTTTAGTGGGTTAGGTGTGTAATCATTCCAATCAAGTTTCAGATGGGATATTTTTCAGAATTAGTTCCAATTAAGGCGTCAATAACATCCCTTCATATCCGCTTCACTTCATAAACTATTCTAGATATTACTTATTTCAGAAAAAACCTATTTGATCCTCAGAAAATAATTTATCCATTCAAAAGTTTCCCAACATAATAGACTTGTCATCTAATTTTCAAAAACACACGACACGTGTAGTGTGATGTAAAGACGTATATTAGCTATAGTTAACTTCAAAGGAGAGTTATCTTTCAGGTTTTCAAAATCTAAAAATAGGATTTAGTTTTTCCTATCTTATAAAAAAAACCGTCGAAATATTGAATCTAAGTTCTCCCACTAGCTAACTTGACGACAAAGCTTTTATGTTTTTAGAATTTTTTTTTGATTTTTATGTGTTTTTAAGTATGCGAATGCAGAATATACAAATGGATGCTAAGGTAGAAAGCTTACCGAGCACAATCTAAAAATAGGATTTAGTTGTTCCTATCTTATTAAATAAAACCGTCGAAATATTGAATCTAAGTTCTCCCACTAGCTAACTTGACGACAAAGTATTTATGTTCTTAGAAAATTTTCTGATTTTTATGGGTTTTTTAAGTATGCAAATGCAGAATATACAAATGAATGCGAAGGTAGAAAGCTTAAGTTTTTACGTTCTTGTTTAAACGAGTTAACAACGTGGCAGATTTGTTCGTTATCTAACCTATGTGTTATATTCAAGTATAAGGCTTGTTAGGAAATGATGGGATAGTGGAAGTTAATGGATTCCGTATTCAAGTACTTTGAGCCGAACTCAACCAATGAAGCTAGAGCAATCGGCAACAACGTGGATTAGGGTATTTAAGCACGGTATTCGTGGAATCCGGCTTATTGACCCTTGTCCGTCCGTTCTTGTCTCTTGCTTTCGCCTCCGACCAAACCGAATACAACCGGTCACGGTTAGGAATCACCTTTACCTTGGTAGGGTATGGTGCCTAACGGAGCACTTGCGTAAGGTTTGGGCAGAGTTTCAAATGGAAAAGATGGGAAAAGGAAATGAGGAATGAAATGTTAACTTACAAAATCTTTCTCTTTTCCTAACAACAATATTCACACCATTCACAAAACAAACCAAAAAGAGATAACAAAAGAGAAGAACAAAGAAAAGAAAAGATTACAAGCAAGTAATTAAAGTGCATGGAATTTAAGTGCATGAAAGTAAAGCATGAATATAAAGCAAGTAATAAAAAGCAAGAAAGAAATAAGCAAGAAAGAGAACTAGGAACCATGGAACAAAACACAAGTCATGGGATCAATAACCAACCCTACACTTGCAAGCCCAATGAAGGGGTTGCAAGATCAAGAGAAGGGTAAAGAACTCATGTGAAATGAAGGCACAAAAGAGGAGGGCTTTATTGATTCCATATGAAGATACAACCCCTTGAGATCAATGACCAAAGCTTAAACTTGCAAGCTCAATGAAGAGGTTGCAAGATCAAGTTAAGGTAGAGAGCTCAATGGGGAGGCTATTTACAAGAACTAAAGGGAAAACTAAAGATTTACAAAGTGTGGAAATGTAAGCAAAAAGAATGCCCTGAACCCTTCCCTCTGCCTCCTATTTATAGGCAAAGAAGAAAAGAAAATAAACAATAAAATTAGGGCTACATGGCATCAAGGAGGGGTCAGTGAGAAGGTGGGGCCCATATGAGGAGGTGGGGCCGGCCAGGCCGGCCCAAGTGGTGAATTGGCCGGTCCAAGTCTGATGGGTGGGTCCCGTACTTGGTGTGTTGACTTGTTAGGTCCCCGGTGTCTCTTTGGCGCAGTTTATTTTCTCTGATTTGGCTTGGTCTACACCCAGATTTTGGAGGGAATTTTGAAACTTGAATTCAACACATAATCTTCACCATTAAATGCTCATTACTCCATTCCCATATGTGCCTAAATCATGGCTTCCCCCATTATGGTTTTGTTGATTTGTCCATTTGATTTTATTTTGCACTTATTATTGGAGGGAATTTTTGAATACAATTCAACACATGATCTTCAGCATTAAATTCTCATTACTCCATTCCCACATGTGGCTTGATTCATGGCTTCCCCATTATGGCTCATGCTGATTTGTTTAATTGACTTTGATTTGATTTCAATTTTGGAAGGAAAAAATCAACACATGATGTTTAGCCTTGAATGCATATAATATTTTGCCTTGAATGCATACCACATGTGCCTAAAAGTCTTGTGTACACATTTGTTGTGTTGGACCATTTAGATAGAAAAATGTGTACACAAACTTTTTGCAAAAAGGGACTCCTGAAGTATCGGTCGGATTGCGGTTCTGGTTGCAGTGTCGGCTCTCAATTGATATATCCATACTTTTAAATGTATTTCCAGTATTTTATCACGGATACCTGTAATCTGTATTACTGAGCAGACACTGGTTAATAGTACCGATAAATACAACAAATAGATAATGAATGGGCGGTATTAGAATGCAGTTTTCTGATATGAACACTGTGTCCATAGGGGATTATCACCTTGCATTGACGAGTGGACATATTTTGGTTTTGTATAACTGTTTTAGTGTACCCAGTTTAACGTATAATATCATATCGGTTTCGTTGTTATCAAAAGAAGGTTATGATTTCACGTTTGTAAGCGATGTTGTTAACATCCATCTTAATCATGGTTTGATTGGGTCCAGTACACTAGATAACGGTATATATGTCTTAAACCAATTAAAGATTTTCAATGTCCAGAACACACTAAAAAGAAAGTCTCCAGATATAAATAAGGCTTTCTTATGGCATTGTAGAATAGGTCACATCAATAAGACAAGGTTAACTAAGTTACATAGAGAAGGATATTTGGATCCGTTCGAATATCAATCTTATACCACTTGTCAATCACGTCTCAAAGGAAAGATGACAAAGACTCCATTCACTGGATAAGGAATAAGAGCGAGCGAGCTCTTAGGACTCATACACAGCGATGTATGTGGTCCAATGTCTACACATGCAAGAGGTGGTTTTTCATATTTCATTACTTTTACGGATGATTAATCTAGGTACGGATTCATTTTCTTAATGAAACATAAATCCTAAACTTTTGAGAAATTCCAAGAATATAAGAATGAAGTAGAAAACCAGACTGGCAAAAGTATCAAGACACTGAGATCTGATCGAGGTGGTGAATACTTAAGTGCCGAGTTCCTAGGTTACCTAAAAGAGAAAGGAATTCTCTCTCAGCTTACTCCTCCATACACTCCACAGCATAACGGTGTATCGGAGAGACGGAACTGAACCCTATTGGATATGGTACGTTCCATGATGAGTAATGCTGAGTTACCGCGATCTTTCTGGGGTTATGCGCTAGAATCAGCAGCATATCTTTTGAACATGGCTCCTACCAAGACTGTGCCTACCACGCCATATCAGATGTGGAGTGGGAAGAAACCCTATCTTCAGTATCTAAAGATATGGGGATATCCAGCTTTTGTTAAAAAGCAGCATGCGGAAAAACTCGAGGCACGATCAGTACCGTGTAAGTTTGTGGGATATCCAAAGAACTCCAAGGGGTATTTCTTCTATTACGCAGAGGAACAAAATGTTTTTGTTTCTTGTAATGCCCATTTTCTAGAACATCAGTTTTTAGAAAAGGAAACAAGTTGGAGCGCAATAGAACTGGAAGAAATTCCAGAACCACAAACTACTACTGAAAGTTTCATAGAACCAGTAGTTCAAGAAGAACAGGACATTCCCGCACCCCTCCGCAGGAGTAGTAGGCCGTCTCATCCGCCTGAGAGATACTATGGTTTTCTCATAGATGTGGATAGAGAGGATTGCGTCATTGATGATGATGAACCTACTACCTTCTATCAGGCCATCCAGAGCGGCGACTCGGTACGATGGCTAGATGCAATGCGGACCGAAGTGGAGTCCATCTACACCAACAAAGTATGGACTTTGGACTTTGCTCCAGGTAGGGTAAAACCCATAGGATGCAAATGGATCTTCAAGAAAAAGATTGGTGTAGATGGACAGGTGGAAACCTATAAGGCTATACTTGTTGCAAAGGGTTTTCGTCAAAGACCTGGTTTGGACTATGACGAAATTTTTTCTCCAGTGGCTATGCTCAAATCCTTTCGGATCCTTCTTGCCATTGTTGCCTTCCATGATTATGAGATATGGCAGATGGACGTAAAGATGGCTTTTCTAAATGGTAATTTAGAAGAGTGCGTCTATATGGATCAGCAAGAAGGTTTCAATCAGAGTGGGAGCAGCGGGAAAGTATGCAAGTTGCTTAAGCCCATTTATGGACTAAAGCAGGCATCGCGGAGTTGGAACATCTGTTTTGATGAAACGGTCAAAGAATATGACTTTATCAAAAATCCAGATGAACCATGTATATATAGTAAAGTTGTAGCACGAACTGTCATATTCCTCGTCATGTACGTGGATGACATTCTACTGATAGGAAATGACATTCCTATGCTACAATCTGTCAAAGGATTCTTGCCACACAGGTTCTCCATGAAAGACCTGGGTGATGCCTCTTACATTCTGGGGATCCGGATCTATTGTGATAGATCCAAGAGGATGTTGGGACTTTCGCAGTCCAGGTATATCAACACTATACTGAAAAGATTCAGTATGGAAGATTCTAAGCGCGGTTGGTTACCGGCTTGTCATGGAATCACCATCTCTAAATAGATGTCTCCCAAGACTGATTTGGAAAGGGTTCGCATATCTATTATACCCTACGCGGTTGGCTCCATAATGTATGCGATGTTGTGCACCAGACCAGATGTAGCTTACGCACTGAGCGTAGTAAGAAGGTATCATTCAGACCCAGGGGAGAAGCACTGGATAGCAGTAAAGAACATTCTCAAGTACCTAAGAAGAACTAAGGACATGTTCTTGGTTTACGGCGGAAAAGACCTCAAGATCGACACCTTTGCTTATTCTAGCTTCTAGAGTGATAAGGATGACTCCAAGTCCATGTCAGGTTATGTCTTTACCCTCAATGGAGGGGCGGTGGGCTGGAAGAGTTCCAAGCAGAACACCATTGCTGACTCAACGATGGAAGCGGAGTATATCGCTGCTTGCGATGCCGCAAAAGAAGCGGTATGGATGAAGAAGTTCCTAACAGAACTTCAGGTGGTTCCTACCATTGTTGATCCAATATCATTGTATTGCGACAACAACGGAGCTATAGCTTTAGCGAAGGAATCCAGGTCCCATTAGAAGTCCAGAAACATCATAAGGCGGTATCACCTGATCAGGGAGATCATAGATCGCCAGGAGATCGAGGTCCGGAGAGTTACTACAGAGGAGAACACTGCTGATCCATTCACAAAGGTCTTACCTCAGATTCAGTTCGAGAGGCTACTCGAGATGATCGGTCTTCGATATGCCAGTACATGGCCCTAGTGCAAGTGGGAGATTGTTAGTGTATATGCCCTACGGGCCATTATTGTATCATACTAGCTTGTATATTACTAAATGGAAGCTTAGGATATTCACAGTTATATTAACAGTCTTGCTAAACATGGTAGTATGCTACTTGGTTTATATCTATCTTAATATGTGTGTACGTATTTATAGAGCCCTTAGGATCTTGCTTGACTACCGGCGTTGTGATGGCAGTCACACTAGTGGGGGATGGGTAGTCTACAAGAACATCCTTTTTCAGGTCCCTAGTCGTAGGATTATCGAGACAGGGCATCGATACTCCGAAGTAGACTAGTGTGTACTCTTCTCATCCCATTTGGGGAGATGGTCTGCCCCACAACCATCAGTACGTCGTACTAGAGTAGTATATAGGTGCTCGTTGGGTTACGGGTAAACCGGACAGGACTCGCAGGGAACTGTTGGTTGGTATTATACCCGTCGTCTGTTAACAGTTCCCAGGTGACATAAGTACAGCATATTCCGCAGACTTGACACTGCTGCTTCGCCTCGAGTGTGTTCCTACTGTTCTTAGATTGCTACCCTACCACGGCTCAAAGGAGTCATGCAAACAGCTAGCAGTTGAGTGCAGTCCCGAAGAACTTGGAGGCAGTGGCGGTTAGACAGGATTCATCTCTCCCGGTATTAGGAGTTGATATCGCGCTGTGTCTGGAAAGCCATTACGCAAAGTCCCTGGCCAGGGCAAGCGAGATTTACTGGTAGGATTTCCAGTAGCTTCTCAAGGTGTAATGGGCTTCACTCCGACACGACTTATACCGCTTTTAGGGGACTGATGCTTGCCGTCCTAGGCTCGATATGAGATAGTCCTAGACGAACAGACCGGACTGTACGGAGATTGTCACATCAGGCTCGGTAGGAGTTCGGATGGGTTTCCTCATCGGCCTTCTTATCGACATCTACCTGGGACCATTACGTACAGCTAGTGCCGCTTGCGGTCTGTGGTTAAACCCACTGCCAGCATAGTAGTTGAGTCTTTAGAGTCCCACACAGAGAGTTTCCCTGCTTCGGGCGAAACGATATAGAGGTCGTATGGTTTTACGACAGGGTTCGCACACGCACGTACATTTATGCACGTACGATGTTCGGACAGTTTATACTAGAAGGCTTTGGTTTAAGCCAGATTCTAGTATTGGATTATTGGATTTATACAGTCTCAGTATTTCCGTGTTTTCACTGATAGGAGGGGCGTTCTCGTAAATTTTCGAGAAGCTTCCAGAAGGTTGATGACAAGGAGAGCTTATGTGTTATATGCATTAAATGGTTTTGTGACTCATGGAGATGATTCATCAAGAGAGTTAATGATGCATTAAATGTTTTTAATGACTCACTTGATGATTCATTATGTATTAAATGAAGCATGAAGATATTTGTGCAAAGAGATTTTTGTGCAAATTATCTTATGCTTCATATATATACACAAATGAGTTAATTCCATTTCATGATTATTATCCCATTCTCTCTCCTCAAGCTCTCTCTCTTCAAACCCTAACCCTAACCTCTCATGTGTTGAGATCAAGGGTTAGCAAGACTATTTGATCCATAATCCTATTCTATATCCTCTAGGTTGCTTTGATTAACACTCTTAGTTACCTAGTTACCTCAAGTTAGAGGTCAAGCTTGGAGTAGTAGCTCTCGGGTGGATCTTCTATCACAAAGAGGAGGCCGACGAGGAGGTGGTCAACGAGAACAAGAAGGACTTGGTTTATTAGGTATAATCTTCTTTCATAGTAGCTAATCCCTCCTATTATGTTGTTAGTTAGGGTTTGGCAAAGATCCGTAAGTTAGTCGATGTTTTTTTTAAACAAAATGATTGTTTTACCTATTCCGCCTCCCCACAACTAGTGACGTGTCTAACATCGACTTACAGGATATTGTCACGGATAGGCTCAGTAGGGATCCTGATGAGTTTGCTCGTCGGCTTTCCTTTTCGACAGGTACCCGGGTAGCCGTTACGTACAACTAGTACCGCTGACGTGCTTATGGTTATGGATTTATCCAGTAATGCACTGCCGGCATACTGTCAAGTATTTAGAGTCCCACACAGAGGGTTTCTCTGCTTCGGACGAAACGATGTAGAGGTCGTATGGTTTTACGGCAAGGTTCGATCACATACGTGTACTTGTGCACGTATGATGTTCGGGCGGATAATACTAGCGGGCTTTTGTTTAAGCCGGATCCTAGTATTATATGGTTGGATTATTTTCGTCTCATTTGTATTCGTATTTTTCGGAATACGGATACGGGTATGTGTATATGGTGAGGGGTATTCTTGTAATTTGTTACAAGAGTGCTTCTAGAAGAAGACACTTCATTATTTTTTTAAAACATTTAGTTAAATGGTTAATGAGGTGGAGGGTGAGGTGTTATCATTCATTGAATGAAGCATGGCTACTTAGTGACTCAGTTAGTGAGTCATGGATTACTATTTAGGCAAGGTGGCATCTAGATATTTTGTGGAAAATATCTAGATATTTTGTGGAAAATATCTAGATATTTTGTGGAAAATATCTAGATATTTTGTGGAAAATATCTAGATATTTTGTGGTGGAGATAATTTTTTTATTATTTTGGGATGCTTGCTTTGTTAGTCACAAGACATGGCCATTCTTCATTCAATTCTTATGTTGCTCACTACAACAATCTCATCTCCTCCAAACTTTCTTCTTCTACCTCAAACCCTAAATGTCTCATGTGTTGAGAAACCTAGGGTATCTTGAGACTAATTAATCCATCATCACTCTCTATATCCTCTAGGCTACTTATATTAGCATACTAAGTAACCTAGTTATCTTAGTTTAAAGGTAGGAGCTCAAAGTAGACCCTCTTGGGTGGATCGTCTTTGACGTGAGGGAGCCGTCGATCATGCTCGATCATGGAGGCCACTAGGATCATGCTAAAGGAGAGGAGTGAAGCCCCGAAGGACTTGAGCCTCTTAGTATATACTCTTTTCATAGTAGACAGCTTCTTTAGTTGCTAGTTAGGTTTATGGTAGATCCGGTTTAAGGTTATTCTAGCGCCAAGTTTACATCGTTAGAAAAAAATTTGTTCGGCAATCGGCCACGGATGATGGCCAGGGTATTAGCGTAACCTTTCACAAACCTCACTAAACCATTAACTAATCATGTTTAAACCCTCTTGAGAAGTCTTGGAGCTTGCATGGTTAGGGCTTCATCCAAGTTTTGGTGAGGTAATGATGTTAAACTCTTAATTAGCTTCTAAGGAATGTTTTTGTGTTAACTAGTTTCACTAAAATACCTTAATGTTTTAATTTAGTGTTAATGTTGTATTTTGTTAAACTTAGGTCTCTATTTCAATCTGCTATCGACCCATATATCTTTTTGAGAAGTTGCCATGACAGAGAGATAGTATATGGACCTAGAACCTACCCCCAAAACCTGAGGCCATCCTTTCACCTTGAGGCCGCAAATTTATTCGTTATAGCCGCAAATTGCGGACAGAATGGGGAGACATGGTGTGATTCTTGGTCATGGGGTCTCTAGGGTTACGTGTAGGCTTATGGCATGTGCAACTTTCTCTAATTAGTTGTGTAGGAAAATCTGGGACCGTTTTGCTATAATTCAAGCGTTTCGATAAATTGCGATGCAGATTTATCCGACTCTCGTTTAAGTGTTTCGTATGATTAGTAGCCATAGGAGCGGTCTAGGATGTCGCTGCATACGTTTAGCCCGCTAAGCTAACACATGGTAGCTTGTGGGAGTCGATTAGTTGGGTTAGCGTTTGTGTCCGTGTGTTATCAGAAAGTTTACAAATATCATGTGTTATGGTTTTGTGTGATTGTAAGATCACTTGTGGGGACGCCGGACGAAGCCAGGAAGGGGAAAGAGGTGATCGGATTCACTTAGTTCGAGATCGTTCTGTGAGTAGATTTAACATCTACGGGGGGATCTCCTGTATGGCGTTAAGCGCCGATGGATAGATTCAATTGAAAATACCTTGTGCTAAATGTTTATATTGCGATTGTACATAAGTATCATATTGTGCACCATATTACCTGTTGTACATTGACATATCATTAATAGGGCACTGCACTATTACTAACGGTTCATGTTGCACGGGCACTGATTTATATACCATACACACCGTTGGTAATTGCCATGTCACGCACACTATAGAAATTGCCATGAATAACTATATTGTACTATGCTCGTAATTAACAGTTAGACACTGTTCTTTGTACCAGTACGCATCATGTTAGCAGCATACATACATTGCTATAGTGCCATATCTTATATGTTGTTTTCATGAGATTTCTGTTTCGTAGATTTGGGAAACCGCAAAATACATTTTGAAAACATGAAATATTTAAAAGGTGCGGCTTTCCTTTGATATGATATTGCATGTCAACCATGAGCTTTCTCGGTTCTAAGCTATGTGATTCCAGATTCGAGAAGTGAGGAGGAACCATCTGCGGGTACTGTTGGGATTCCTAGCGCCCTGGCCATCTACCGTGGCCGATTGCAGAACAAAAATTTTGGCGTTTAAAAACTTGGCGCTAGAAACAACTGCCTAGAATCGAATCCAAACATGAAACTAGCAATCTAAAGGTGTCTAAATACTGTGATAGAGTGTTATACCGAATGATCCGAGTCCTTGGGTCTTCTACCATATTCCTAAGCTCGTAGATGCGCCATGGATCGAGCTTGGCCCCCAGTCTCCCTCCATCGAAGATGATCCACCTGAAGATTTGTAGTTCGAGCTCCAACTTCATAGCCGAGGTAACTAGGGTACCTAGTTCGCTAAAATAGATAGCCTAGAGGTTGTAGAGTCTAATGATAGATTAATTTGTCTCATAACACCCTAGGTTTCTCAACAAATGAGACTTTTAGGGTAGAGGTAGAAGAAGGAAGCTACAAAGGATGAGAGTGTTGTGTGAAGTAACCAAGAAAAAAATGGCTAAGTGTTGTGAGCTATAGAAAAAGAATCAACCTCCAAGAATATCTCACAACCCCATACAAATATCAAGCATGCCATAATAGTAACTCATGAGTCACCCCATGAGTCACCCTATGAGTCACTACAATAGTCACTAAATAGCCATGCTTCAATAAATGCAAATGCACAACTCATCCCTCCACCTCATTTAACCATTTAAGCAAAATGATTAAAACTAAAATGAGGTGTCATCTTCTAGAAGCACCTTGTAATAAATTACAAGAATATTGTCACGACCCGAAGGTATGGAACGTGAGTGGCACTTAAATTACGAAACGTCTCAAGGCGTAAAGTAATCTAACTAAGCTAAAACTCAGAAATCTAAACCGTTTAAAGAAATAGAGTGAAAGAAAACTTAACTTAAAAATATGATTTTTGTAAAATAAAGTCACCTTAAAACAATTTAATGCATCAAATTTCCCAAAAATTTCGGCAGAGTCTCGTTTGCAAATACTGGCCCACAAATGGGTACAACACATGAAAAAACATATAAATGATGAATAAAGGCATCCCCAAGCGGGAGCCAGCTCTTCGCCAATGGCGGAATCACAAACACATGCAATATGTATATCGAAAGGGCAAAATAAGCATCTGAAAGAAAGAAATCAGAAACACCACGTCGGCTCAAGTGAGCATCGACACCAAATACAAGTCACACGAGTCTCACCGTCTAGTCCAAAATACAAGGGTAGATAGAGTATAATAGATACAAATAATAGTACAAGATGGAAAAAAGTATCCTCGCAACCCACCTATGAGCAAAACTTCAAATCGATGCAATGAAGCAAAAAGAGGAAGTACGCCCGCCGCTAATGTACTGACGGGTCATACCTGCAAGATACTGTGGCACAACGGGGGTGAGTTGCCAACTCGTGAGCAGTAAGTAATATCTCATAAGGCTATCGTAAGTATGCACGCAAATGCGTCACAACCTTCATATACTAATATGATACGATGTAATAGCATGAATGCAACATGAATGCATAATCAAACAGAAAATCCGTGTCAAATATTTATTCTTATCTTAGAAAAACCTATGTGCAATAAACTGAAGCATCACCAATGAAATCAACAAAAAATCCGTGTCAAATATCGACATAATATATATACATATCCCAATATCTCAATGTCTGAATATTTCAATATCTCGGGCTCCGTCAGTCCGGATCGGCCCATATCATCAAATCTCACGACCACGTCGGTATCCTCCGGATATCCGCCGCGTCAGACATTACCAGTAGGTAGTCTGCCCCTGTCAGGCTCATCGTCATCCCCACAAAAACACTCTCCCCCCGGGGAACCATACCGGGTCCACCATGTACCCGAGAAGGTTCATCCTACTTCTCGAATCGGGTCTCCAAAACCGACAGAAATCCGGAAAACTCATAGTGGACGACACATACATCATAGAACGAGAAAACCGCAACTTGCAATTTTAAAATGATAATTAGCTCATAAAATCCTTGCGGTTTTCCCTAAAATCATGGAATCTCATAAATACCGAAATCTCCAAGAAAATCACAATATATGAACATGTCGGCGATGATGAATGCCTATGGTATCAATAATATGAAATACGGTGTGTGACTAGAAAACTATGCATGAACGATGGTGCAATGAGGTATATACATATGACTAGCAATCCAACGTATCCAATCCTGACGGGATGAATATACAACTACAAGTCTACATATCATATATGATGCAAATGCACAGGTATCGATTCTAAGCAAGTTCTATAGTGTTCATGACATAGAAATTACCAATGAAGTGTGTGTCCGCATGAATAGTGGACGTGCGGCATGAACCAATGGTAATAGTGCAAGTGTCCTAAGGAATAACATCGTAATTAAGAGTATGAGTATGCCATGATATGGATGATATGAGACTATGCATATAGATGCAAGAACTACTCATCATTCCTAATTATCGGGCGCCTCACGCCATCCAGACGATCCCCCCATAGATGTGTACATCTACTCACCGGGACGCCTCGGCTAATATGACCCGATCTCAGCCTTGCCTTTTCCGCACCACATCAGACACCTCTGCACCCGATCCTAGAATCGCACACAAGTAAATGAAAGGATAGACGTATAAATAGTCGCGGACACAAATGATAAAAATCAACCACGCGCACACACTTGGTGCACAAAACGTGCTCCCGACAACGCCACAAACCGTAACTAGGGTCGCTAAACGTGACAACGACCAAGCCTAGAACCCAATCACGCATTCACAACACACTAAATATTATATGAAATAGTTTATAAATAATAAAAACCTCAAACATAATTAAAATCGATTTATTCCAAAAACCTAGTAAGCATCACTTAACTATTTTAGTGCAAAACTTTATGTTTTAGCAAAACTAGCGGCAACAGTGTTCACTTAATATCTTAATTAGGCTACACAATTATTAACTAGATTTTAATCTCACCTATTTACATTAATCATAAAATTAGTTTGCAAGATTATGTAATTAAGACAAATTAAAAGTAACAATTAGCAAATTAGCAATTAGATTAGATTTTGCAAGTCTTAAGATGATAATCTACACTTAGTTAACATGATTTATTGATAAAAACCCTAATTTTTAATTCAAAACCTTCTCTTAAAAACTCAAATCTTGAAATAAAACTATATTTAAACACCTAAATAAACTAGATTTAAGTAATTAACCAATAAGTAACCATTGCGTTAAGATTATACCTCGCAATCATGAGATCTAGCTTGCCACTTAGTCTCCCAAAATGCTCTCATGCTCCTAGATCCAAGCTAGTTTAGGTAAAGGAAAAATCTTGTGATAATTAACTAGAAATTAGGGTTGGATTTTTGGATTTTTGTGAGTTTTTTTTGGGGTTTTAGCATGAAAATGAGATGGATAAAAGAGGAGAGGGGGCTGCTGAAATTCAGCCGAGAGAAGGAGAGAAAGAGGGGTGTCTGAGTAAGGGAGGTGACCATACCCCAAAGGAACATGCACCATACCTCGATTATACTCCATGCTTCATTATTATTTTATTTTTCTTTCATTTTTCTTTTCACTATCTAAAGAATTCTCGAGCCATCTAAAATATTGAAAGAATAGAACATGTTACAAGATTAGTGTTAAGTTTTCATGGTGCTGTAAACTTGTATTAAACCATTCTAATTTGTAATCATCGCTAATTTGGAGTATCAGTGTACGATTAAATTAACAATTAAAATTAATTAATTAAGAAAAATATTTGAGTAAACTAGCAATTAATAAGTGACTAATTAAATACCAATACTAGCAATTACATGGCTAAAATAGGTATATTGAAGTCTATGTGGAAAAATAATTACATCTTGGTTTTTACGGAAAACATGTATTATCAATAATTAATACACAACTAACCGAAACGATTTTGAAACGTTACAATCTTCCCCCTTAAAGAAATTCGGTCCCTGAATTTAAAATTTAACTACGCGTACCCTCGAAGAGATGGGAATATTTCTTCCGCATCTCGTTCTCGGCTTCCCACGTGACCTTTTCGCTGTTCGGGCCACGCCAAAGAACCTATACGGACGGTATGACCTCAGACCTCAGTTTCTTCACCTTCCGATATGGAATGGCTATTGGCTTCTCGGTGAAAGAAAGTTCGCGCTCCAGCTTGATTGTCTGATGCTGTATCGCGTGAGAGGGGTCATGAAGGTACTTGCGAAGTATTGATACATGAAACACAGGGTGAATATCTGGAAAGCTGGGTGGAAGAGCCAAACGATAAGCAACTGCGCTGACGCGCTCGAGAATCTCAAAAGGACCCACATATCTGGAACTAAGCCTCCATTTCTTTCCAAATCTCAACACACCCTTCATCAGAGAAACCTTAAAGAAAACATGATCGCCTACTGTAAACTCAATTCTGAGCTGACGTCCGTCTGCATAAGAATTCTGATTGCTCTGGGCCGCTCTCATCCTATCCCAAATAAACTGAATCTTTTCAGTTATCTCCTGCACAATCTGTTGTCCCAAAATACTGCTCCCACTGAGCTCTATCCAACAAACGGGCGATCGACACCTCCTCCTATATAACGCCTCGAAGGTGCCATCTGAATCTCCTCCTGGAAGCTGTTATTATAGGAAAACTCTATCAAGGGAAAGTAGCAATCCCAACTGCTACGAAATTTAGAACGCAAGCTCGGAGTATGTCCTCATGAGTCTGAATGGTCCTCTCCGATTGACCGTCGGTCTGTGGATGGAAGCTATACTGAACTCAATCGGGTGCCCAAAGCCACCTGAAGTTTCTGCCATAGTCGGCTGGTGAACTGGATGCCTCTGTCGGACACAATAAAGGTCAGGACGCCATGCAGTCGCACAATCTCATCATTGTATATCTGAGCATACTGAACAATACGAAAATGGTCCTTACTGGCAGAAAGTGAGCTGCTTTCGTAAATCGGTCTACGATCACTCAAATAGAGCCATACTCTCGACTGGTCCTAGGTAGACCCATGATAAAATCCATAGAAATATGTTCCCATTTCTACTCCGGAATGGGCAGAGGCTGCAACTCTCCAGCTGGCCTCTGGTGCTCGGCCGTGACTTGCTGACAAGTCAAGCATCTCGAAACAAAGTCTGTGAAACTAGTAGACTTCTCTCAAATCACAATACATCTTGGTGGAACCCGGATGAACATTATATGCTGACTGATGCGCCTCCTCAGAATCTCGAGTCTCAGTCCCTCGGAATCTGGCACACACAGTCGAGTCCCAAATCGTAGTACTCCCTGATCATCGATCACGAACTCTGAATCTCTGCCATGTCGAACCTGCTCCAAGATCTCTGACAAACGAACGTCATCGGACTATGCCTCACGGATATGATCAAACAACTGTGGATGTGCACGAACATGGGAAAGTTGTCCCCCAGTCGACGTAAACTCGAACTGTACTCGGTTGTCGTATAGAATCTGCCACAACATTCGCCTTGCCCGGACGATAAAGAATCTCGAAGTCATATTCTTTCACTATCTCCATCCATCGGCGCTGTCTTAAATTTAGATCTCGCTACTAAAAGATATACTTTAAGCTTCTTGTGGTCCGTAAATATCTATCACGACTCGTTGTATAAGTAGTGTCTCCAAATCTTAAATGTAAAACCCACCGCAGCAATCTCTAAATCATACGTGGAATAGTTCTGCTCGCGCTTCTTCAACTGTCGAGAGGCATCTTAATAACTAATAAAACCTCCTGATCCTGAAGGCAAAAATAATATAGGTGCCGTAGTCAAACGAGTCTTCAACTACTGAAAGTTCTGCTCGCATGCCTCGGTCCAAAGAAAAAGGAATTCCCATCCGGGTGAACCGGATCAACGCTACAGCTACGCGAGAAAAATTATGTACGAAACGTCGATAGAATCCGTCCAAATCAAAAAATATTGCGAACCTCCTTCACTGATACAGGTCTTGGCCAGTGCTGAACGGCCTTGATCTTCTTTGGTTCCATACTATCTCTCGTAACTACGTGACTCAAGAAGTCAACACCATCTATCCAGAAGACACACATGGATAATTTAGTGAATAGTTGGCACTTCCTCAAGGTCTGCAACGAAATCCTCATTTACTTCCCAGCCCCACTCAACTCCAAAAGTGTACTAAAATGTCATCAACGAACACGATAATAACTGATCAAGAAACGACCTGAATATTCAGTTCATCCAATCCATAATCGCTGCTGGGGCATTGGTGAGCTCGAAAGACATCACCAAGAACTCATCATGCCCGTAAAGTGTGCGAAAAGCAGTCTTTGGAATATCATCCTCTCGAACCCGCAACTAATGGTAACCTGATCACAAGTCAATCTCCGAGAAATGTCCCGCACCCTGGAGCTAATCAAATAAATCGTCGATGCAAGGTAGGGGATATCTATTCCGCACAGTAACTCGATTCAACTGACGATAATCAATGCATCAACACAAACTGCCGTCTTTCGTCTTGACGAACAGGACAGGAGCTCCCCAAGGTGACGCACTCGGACGAAACAAGCCTTTAATCCAACAATTCTTGCAACTGACCCTTTAGTTCTTTAAGCTCTACCCGGTCCATCCGATATGGCGGTATAGAAAAAGGCTCCGTGCCGGGAATCAAGTCAAAGCAGAACTCAATATCATGCTCTGGTGACAAACCAAGCAACTTGTCAGGAAAGAAATCTTGAAATTCCCTCAAAATAGGGACCTGGTCCAACGGGAACTCTGCGGATCTAACATCACAAACATATGCCAAGAATTCCTGACATCCTTTTCTCAAAAGATGACTAGCGTGCAAAGAAGAATTCAAACTGGGAAAGGCGACGCTACGGTCTCCCCGAAAACAAGAACTGTCTTATCCGGAAAACTAAATCTGACTTCCTTCTCACGGCAGTCCACGGATGCATAACACGTGGCTAACCAATCCAAGCTTAGAAGAACGTAAAGGTCTAACATATCGTGAAAAATCAAATTGACCGAATAATCCCTATCTCCAAAAGGAAACGAGTAAGAAATACAGCTGTGCACTCATCCTAAGTCATAAGAGGTAGATCAGCAGCTCGGCCTCCTCAACTAACTATCCAACCATCTGTCATAAGTCCTGAATACTCGACTCCATCCTAGCTATCCGTCCTGGAGAAGGTGGATCACTCTGTCCCTGAGGGGTAGGCATACCGCCCTGATCGGTCCTCGTCTCAAACGAGCCTACTCTAATCTCATCTCTGGCGGCATCCCTCTGGCCCTCGTAGTCTCCGGCGGCATAGTGTCTGGAACAAGAAACGGGATTGATATGAACATTGCAATCAAATCAAAGGATTTCCAGAATCATGGAAGGAATTACATGAAAATGTATATCTTAAGGTCACTTAGGCGGAGTACCGTATCATAAGTATGCCGCAGAACATACACACGCTACGCCACTCTGCTTAAGTCACCTACTCCATCTACCAAGGGTCATCCTACAATCAGAAAGGTAAAACCTAACGCTCTAATACCAATTTTATCACGACCCGAAGGTACGGAACATGACTGGTACTTAAATTACGAAACGTCTCAAGGCGTAACGTAATCTAAGTAAGACAAAGCCCAGAAATCTAAAACGTTTAAAGAAATAGAGTGAAAGAATACTTAACTTAAAAAGATAATATTTGTAAAATAAAGTCACCTTAAAACATTTTAATGCATCAAATTTCCCGAAAATTTCCGCAGAGTCTCCTTTGTAAATACTGGCCCCCAAACGGGTACAACACATAAAAATACATATAAATGATGAATAAAGGCATCCCAAAGCGGGAGCTAGCTCTTCGCCAATGGTAGAATCACAACCACATGCAATATGTATATCGAAATTATGAAATAAGCATCTCAAAGCAAGAAATGAGAAAAACCACGCCGGCTCAAGTGAGCATCGTCACCAAATACTACAAATACAAGTCTCATGAGTCTCACCGTCTAGTCCAATATACAAGGGTAGATGGAGTATACTAGATACAAATAATAATACAGATGGAACAAAAGTATCCTCGCAACCCACCTATGAGCAAAACTGCAAATCGATGCAATGAAGCAAAAAGAGGAAGTACGCCCGCCGCTACTGTGCTGACGGGTCAGACTTGCAAGTTACTGTGGCACAACGGGGGTGAGTTGCCAACTCATGGTGGTAAGTAACATCTCATAAGGCTATCGTAAGCATGCACGCAAATGCGTCACAGCCTATATATACTAATATAATACGATGTACTAGCATGAATGCAACATGAATGCATAATCAAACACGAAACCTGAACATGTCTGGTATGAGAAAATCTTTATTCTTATCTTAGAAAAACCATTGTGCAATAAACTGAAGCATCCCCAATGAAATCAACAGAAAATCTGTGTCAAATATCGACACAATATATATACATATCCTAATATCTCCATGTCTCAATATCTCAATATCTCGGGCTCCGTCAATCCGGATCGGCCCATATCATCAAATCTCACGACCACTTCGGTATCCTCCAGATATCCGCCGCGTCAGACATTACCGGTATGTATTCCGCCCCTGCCAGGCTCATCGTCATGCCTACAAAAACACTCTCGCCCCGGGGTACCATACCGAGTCCACCATGTACCTGAGACGGTTCATCCTACTACTCGAATCGGGTCTCGAAAACCAACAGAAATCAGGAAAACTCATGGAGGGCGACACATACATCATTTCACGAGAAAACCGCAACTTGCATTTTTAAAATGATAATTAGCTCATAAAATCCTTGCGGTTTTCCCTAAAATCCAGGAATCTCATAAATACCGAAACCACAAAGAAAATCACAATATATGAACATGTCGGCGATGATGAATGCCTATGGCATCAATAATATGAAATACGGTTTGTGACTAGAAAACTAAGCATGAACGATGGTGCAATGAGGTATATACATATGACTAGAAATCCAACGTATCCTATCCTGACGAGATGAATATACTACTACAAGTCTACATATCATATATGATGAAAATGCACAGGTATCTATTCCAAGCAAGTTCTATAGTGTTCGTGACATAACAATTACCAATGGCGTGTGTATTCGCATGAATCGTGCACGTGCGGCATGAACCAATGGTAATGGTGCAAGTGTCTTAATGAATAACATCGTAATTAAGAATATGAGTATGCTATGATATGGAAGATTTGAGACTACGCATATAGATGCAAGAACTACTCATCATTCCTAATTATCGGGAGCCTCACGCCATCCAGACGATCCCCCCATAGATGTGTACATCTACTCACCGGGACGCCTCGGCTAATATGATCCGACCTCAGCCTATCCTTTTCCGCGCCACATCCGACGCCTCTCCACCCGATCCTAGAATCGTACACAGGTAAAGAAGAGGATAGATGTATAAATAGTGGCAGACACAAACGATACAAATCAACCACGCACACTAACTAGACGCACACGCATTTGGTGCACAAAACTCACTCGCGACAAAACAACAAACCGCAACTATGATCGCTAAACGTGACAACCACCAAGCCTAGAACCCAATCGCGCATTCACAACACACTAAATATTATATGAAATAGGTTGTAAATCATCAAAACCTCAAACATAATTAAAATCGATTTATTCTAAAAACCTAGTAATCATCACTTAACCATTTTAGTGCAAAACTATATGTTTTAGCAAAACTAACGGCCACAATGTTCACTTAATATCTTAATTAGGCTACACAATTATTAACTAGATTTTAATCTCACCTATTTACATTAATCATAAAATTAGTTTTCAAGATTATATAATTAAGACAAATTAAAAGTAACAATTAGCAAATTAGCAACTAGTTTAGATTTTGCAAGTCTTAAGATGATAATCTACACTTAGTTAACATGATTTATTGATAAAAACCCTAACTTTTAATTCAAACCCTTCTCTTGAGAACTCAAATCTTGAAATAAAACTATATTTAAACACCTAAATGAACTAGATTGAAGTAATTAACCAACAAGTAACCATTGGGTTAAGATTATACCTCACAATCATGAGATCTAACTTGCAACTTAGCTTCCCAAAATGCTCTCATGTTCCTAGATCCAAGCTAGTTTAGGCAAAGGAAAAATCTAGTGATAATTAACTAGAAATTAGGGTTGGATTTGTGGATTTTTGTGAGTTTTTTGTGGGGTTTTAGCATGAAAATGAGATGGAGAAAAGAGGGGAGGGGCTGCTGAAATTCAGCCGAGAGAGGGAGAGAGAGGGGTGTGTGAGTAAGGGAGGTGACCATACACGAAAAGAACTTGTACCATACCTCAATTATATACCGTGCTTCATTATTATTTTATTTTTCTTTCATTTTTATTTTCACTTTCTAAAGAATTCTAGAGCCATCTAAAATATTGAAAGAATAGAACATGTTACAAGATTAGTGTTAAGTTGTCATGGTGCACTAAACTTGTATTAACCCACTCTAATTTGTAATTATCGCTAATTTGGAGTATAAGTGTACGATTAAAATTAAAATTAAAATTAATTAATTAAGGAAAATATTTCAGTAAACTAGCAATTAATAAGTGACTAATTAAATACCAATACTAGCAATTACATAGCTAAAATAGGTATATTTAAATTTATGTTGAAAAATAATTATATCTTGGTTTTTACGGAAAACACGTATTATCAATAATTAATACACAACTAACCTAAACGTTACAAACACCCCTCATCCGTATATACATACCCGTATCCGTATTCCGAAAAATACGAATACAAAGAGACAAAAATAATCCAACAATATAATACTAGGATCCGGCTTAAACCAAATCCCACTAGTATTATCCGTCCCAATCTTGAAACATGCAAATGTGCATGTATATGATTGAACCCTGCCGTAAAACTATACGGCCTCTACATCGTTTCGCCCGAAGCAGGAAAACCCTCTGTGTGGGACTCTAAAGACTCGTCAATATGCTGGCAGCGGGTTTAACCACAAACACGTCAGTGGCACTAGCTGTATGTAACGACTACCCGGGTATTGAGAGAAAGAAAGGCCGACGAGCAAACTCATCCGAACCCCTACAAAGCCTGTCCGTGACAATATCCGTCCAGTCCGGTCTGTTCGTCTAAGAGTATCGCATATCGGGTCTAGGGGGAGGATAAAGTAAGACCCCTAATAATGCGATATTTTGTGTCGGTATGAAACCCATCGCCAACTTAGAAACTACTGATCCAAATCAGTAATTCTCGTCTACCTTGGCTAAGGATTTCTGGTGATGGCCACCCATCCACAACGTGACATCAACTCCAAATACCAGGAAAGACGAATCCCCGACGATCCGCTCACTGCCTCCATGTGGCTCGGGACTGTACCGAACTAAAACCTGTTTGCACGACTCCTTTGAGCCGTGGTAGGGTAGTAATCAAAGCATAGTGGGAACTCATACGAGACAAATGACGATCTCAGGTTGACAGACTAACCTGTACACATGTCACCTGGGAACTGCTATCTGACAATAGGTATAATACCAACTAGCATGTTCCCGGCGAGTCCGTCCAGTGTACTCATAACCCAATAAGCACCTGTATACTATCTTAGGTGACAAACAGACACCAATGACTTGCGAGACCGGCCACCGCCCTTCGTCGGGGTCTCGATAAGTATACACTAGTCTGCTCCGGAGTATCCATGCCCAGTCTCGATACTCCCGCGACTAGAGACATTTAAGGATGTTCTTATAAACCACCTGGCTCTCACTTATATGATCGCCATCATAATGCTGGTAGTCAATCAAGAATCCTATAGGCTCTATCAACATGTAATAGTTGTTGGGTTACGCCAGCGCCCCGGCCATCAATCCGTAGCCAAATGCGGAACAAAAACTTTTAAAGAACCGGCGCTAACGGAACCCCATTCCCGGATCGTACCATTAACCCTACACTAGCTATATGTAAAGGAGTGTAGAGAGGTTATACTGATCGATCAGTGTCATTCGGTCTTCAACCTCTGTCACAATCTCCTCGCGGCTTCCCCGATCAAGTTTGATCTCCGGTCTCCCTCCGTCGAAGAAGATCCACGTCGAGTGTTCGTAATACGGGCTCCCGCCTCATAACCGAAGTAACTTGGGTATCTAGTTTGCTAACCTAGATAGCAAAGATGAAGTAGAGAATGTGTGTGATTACCTTGTCTCAAAACGCCCAAGGATTCTCAACTCATGAGAGGGTTTGGGTGGAGGTTGAAGAAGATGCCATAAGGTAGAGAGTATGAGCTAAAGAAAAGGCAAGTGAAGAAGTGGCTTGTGTTATGAGTTCTTTGTTATGAGCAACTAAAGAATATTCCACCCAAGAAAAAAGATCTACCTTCTCTTTCCAATCCTCACTATAAATATCTCACAACAAAATATCTATCACAAAACAAAAACCATCCATGTCACAATGAATCAACACATGACCCAATGCCATGAATAACTAAGTGCACATGCTATGATTCAATGCAACAAAGCAAAAACTCACACTCACACTTTCCACCTCAATAAACATTTAATCTAAATGTTTAATCCACAAAAAGAAGTGGCAATTACTAAAGTAAACTTATAACGAATTACAAGATTACCCCTCATCCGTATATACATAACTGCATCCGTATTCCGACTGAATACAAATACAACGAGACAAAAATAATCCAACAATATAATACTAGGATCCGGCTTAAACCAAAGCCCACTAGTATTATCCGTCCGATCATGTTCCGTACACAAGTGCACGTATATGATCGAACCCTGCCATAAAACCATACGGCCTCTACCACGTTTCGCCCGAACCAGGGAAACCCACTGTTTGGGACTCTAAACACTCGTCAATACACTGGCAGTGGGTTTAACCATAAGCACGTCAGTGGCACTAGCTGTACGTAACAGCTACCTAGGTATTGAGCAAAAGGGTGGCCGACGAGCAAACTCATCCTGAAACCCTACTGAGCCTGACAGTGACAATATCCGTACAGTCCGGTCCGTTCGTCTATGAGTATCGCATATCGAGTCTAGGGGGTGGATAAATTCAGACCCCTAATAACGCGACATTTAGTGTCGGTATGAATCCCATCGCCACCTGAGAAACTACTGATCCGAATCAGTAATTTTTGACTACCTTGGCTAAGGATTTCTGGTGATGGCAACCCGTGCATTCCGCGACATCAACCCCCAATACCGGGAGAGACGAATCCCCTGACGTTCCGCTCACTGCCTCCATGTGGCTCGGGGATGTATCCAACTAAAACCTGTTTGCACGACTCCTTTGAGCCGTGGTAGGGTAGTAATCAAAGCACAGTGGGAACTCACACGAGACAAATGATGATCTCAGGTCGAGCCGTGGTAGGGTAGTAATCGATAGACTAACCTGTACACATGTCACCTGGGAACTGCTATCTGACAATAGGTAAATGTAACGTTTAAAAATAAATAAGTAAATAATTAAATAAATAAAAATCCTTTAGGTGAATTTTCTGATTTTCGGTAAAATAAACCGTATTTTTCATAAAACATAACCATAATTATTTTTCATCATAAATTTAAAAAGGCCTATTTTAATTATGTAATTACTAGTAAATGGTGTTTATTTAGTGACTTATAAATTTTTAGTTTAATTAAATAATTTTCCTAAATTAATTGTTTTTAATATTAACATAAGCTTTAATTATACATTAAATTAGTGTAAATTACAAATTTAAAATGGGTTAATTTTATAAAATGAGCCATGGAATATTAGAATCAAGTGTGTAATATGCAAAATCATTTATCAAATTTTTCCATGGTTCTAGACTTTTCTAGGAAAAGGTTTAAATTAGAAAAGTTTATATAATTAAGGTTTTAAGTGAAAAGATGACATTTATTTGTGATGTTTCTAGACAAATCCACACACTCCTCTCTCTTTTTCCTCTCTCCCATGTTAGTGTCCGGCCTCCTCACCCCCATGGCAGCCCCCCTATTTTCCAAGCTCATTTTCCCTTCAGAAATCATCAAAAATTCAACAAAATTCCAAAAATAAACCTCAAAATCAATATTCAATCTCTACCATTTTCCTTTGACCTATTTAGCATGGATTTTGGAGTTGGAAACCATTATTTTGGAAGCATATTTTTATGTTTGGATCTCATGTTTTGGAGGTATAATTTTTATTCCTATGATTAATTGTTGTTAAATGCTTTAATATAGCATAATTAGATTTTCTTAATTAATTCTATTTGCAAGTTTAAAATTCAAGTTAGGGTTTCTAAAATCAAGTTAGGGTTTTTATTAATTAAGTGGGGTTATAATAAGTAGTTTAACATTTTTAGAAATGGAAAATCTAGTATGGTTGATGTATTATAAATTGTTCTTTCAAAATTGTTTAAATTAAACAATTTTGCAAACTAGATATTTATAAATTATATATATTAATGTGATAAAATTCTAATTAAGATTTTTATCATTATAATGTGGTTTTCATGAGGAGATTAACATGTTATTTGAGTGTGAAACATAATCTAATTACAATTTGCGAGCTTTCACTTTCAAATTTTCACAAAATTGCTATTTTTATTAAACTAGGTTTTTGAAATTCATTTAAAATGTAGGATTAAAAATCTAGTTAGGGTTTTAGCACATCTTTAAGGTTTCATGGAGTGGTTTAACACTTTAAAATATGCAAAATCAAGTTTCGTAGTGGAATTGTGAATTTTGGCTTAAAAAGTGTTAAATTTGGCTAAAATTGCAAACTAGAAATTTCATTTTAAGACAAAATGGTGTGATAAAAATATAGTAATGGTTTCTATTATCTACTTATGTTATTTAATGAATATTATGACCATTAGTTTCAGTTAAACATCAAGTTTTGAAATACAACGATAAATTGACATTTTCAAGGTTTTGCGAAATAGGACGATTTGATCGATTTTAAGGTTTCGATGATTTAAACCATGTATTATATTATAAATAATGAGTTTTGGAATTACGAGTTGTTTGTTGGTGTTTTATCTCGATCAATCGGCGTTTGTACGCCGATATCGAGCGATATTTGGTTCTTTTGCATGAGCGGGTCATAGGTTTTAACCTATGCGCGTTTCGTGCGTCGTTTTGGTTTTGTCCGTGATTCAGTTTACGATATTATATATGTTTGCGTATAGGTACCTTTCACGTGGACTTCGGACGAGGAAGAAGAGGAGGGCGACATCGTCTTCGACAGACAAGGACCAGGTGAGTAGATGTATATCTACGGGGGAAGTCTGGTGGATGGCGTTTAGCACCCCTGCAAACGTAGAATAGGAATATTACTTATTGTCATTAGGAAGTCGGACGTGACCTTAGATTCTTGGCGAGTAGAACCCTATTAAAGACTTTAGATTGGACTAGATGGATTTAGAAGGACTTTACCAGAGGATGAATGTCTTGGACGGGATTCGTAGGTTTCAGGTAGACACACACACGCACACACAGAAACTTGACTTGGTGTATATGTGTATGTGTGTATATATATATATATATAGGAATGTGTGTAGGTATACACACACACACACACAACATGTATATATGATATAAGGATGTTATATGATACATGGGGATGAGACAATATAACTGGGCTTGATGTCATGATCTTTTGGCTATACAGTCGTGTTTTGATGTTAGCGGATCGTTGCAAATGAGAAAATGGTTATGTATACATAAACGATAATAGGTGATGATGACATTGAGATATACGAGACTCTAGAATAGAACCCGGACTGTAACCTGTGACTTGATTACGATATGAGATATGTGTGACTTAGTTACGATATGATATATGTGTGACTTGATTACGATATGATATATGTGTGACCTGATTACGATATAATATATATGTCATGATATTTCTGAGGAACAATTGACGATGTATATATACGCAGACAATGATATATGATTGATGATATTGGGATATATGCGATTACAGTACAGTACCTTTGATCATGACATTATTTGATGATGATATTATACAAATGATGATGTACGTAGGTGATACTTGACCCGTACCCCGATATTGGGATGCCGAACGATGGATTTTACCGTACGAGGCATAGATGTGATGATTGATCCACACTCTTGATTCGTTGAAGTCGTACTACGTACGTGACGCTATTGAGGCTGGATCGCCGACTATTAGAGATATGGACTCAGACCTTAGGTGGATTCTTATTTCTTATCGACTAGTTTCTTTATTTTAGTTTCTTGGGGGGTTAGATGGATACTAGTTTAGGCTCGATTCATATAGTTGTAGTTAGACATGTATATTACAAATGAGTGGTTAATACACATCCATCTTTATATTCAGATCGTAATCATCATGTTGCATGTTCATACATATGTTTCTTTAGTCAGTATGAAACTCTGCCTGTTAGGACACCAGCACCATTACCGATGATGCGCATATTCCACGTACACTTATTTGCCGGCTTACACACATCATCATCGGTAATTGCTATGTCACGTACACTTTAGAACATATTATCTTTTATTGGTAGAATCAGCTAAAGGATAGATCAATATAATATTGTGATTACTCTCAGGTGTTAGTCTAGACATTGCATTTATTACTTAGACATTTCATGCATTCACATTTTTACGTTATCATGCAGTATTGTGGGGCTTATGCCGATACTTATTATTTACTTACTCATGATTTTGGGATTTTGGATTTTTATGAGATTTCTGGATTTTGGGAAAAACCGTAAGAATATATATAAAAATTTCTCTCTCCCTCTCTTTTTTAAATATAAGTTGCGGTTTTCTCGTGATATATGTGTCGTCTACCATGAGATTTCATGTTTTCTGTTGGATTTCTAGACCCGATTCAAGGAGTGGATGAACCGCCTCGGGTACATGGTAGGCCCGGTACGGTATCCCGGGGCAAGAAGATCGAGTTGTAGATGATGAGCCTGGCAGGGGAAGACTACTTACCGGTGATGTCTGGCGCGGCAGATATCCGGAGGATACCGACCGTTGTCATGAGATTTGATGATATGGGCCGATCCGGACTGACGGAGCCCGAGATATTGAGACTATGAGGTATTGGGACTTGAGATTTACGTGTTTTGTGTCAATACTTGACACGGATTTCCATGGATTTCATCGATGATGTTTCAGATTTCTGCACAAATATTACTATGATGAAAGTTAAAGACTTCTTATACAGATATATCCAGATTTCAGGGTTGGTTGTTTTACATTCATGGTGCATGCATACTCATTCACATGACATATTACTATTTGAGGCACTGACACGAGCACGGAGCATTTGCACTTACACGTAGTTTATTACCCTGCCATTACTAGATTACTAGTGATATATTGGTATATTATTATGACCTAGGACAACGTCGTGCATTCGATTTCATTTCGCAGATGTCTTTTACTCACGAGTTGGCAACTCATCCCTGTTGTGCCAAATTTTATTACAGGTTCGATGTACAGTTTTCCTTGGCAGCTTGCTGGCACATCATTTCATTCAGGGTGATTTGCGTAGTAGGTTGGTTCACTTGTATCAGGACCGCCGTTGTACTTTTATTATTTCATTAGTATCTAGTAAGCTCCATCAACCAAACTTGTATTACTTGATAAGTTTAAAGGACTAGTTATTTATTTCGATCTTAGAGTAGCGCTTGTATTATTATGGTATCTGGTGGATTTGTTTTCTTTTGAGTTTTGAGCCTCCCCCTTTGGCGTTTTATATTATTGTGCTTGGTGTGGTTGTTTCCGTCTGTTGGCGTAGAGCTAGCTCCCGCATGGGGATGCTTTTTTATTGTTTGTATATATATTATTCTTGTTTGTATCCGTTTGGGGCCAGTTTTTACAAGGGAGACTCTGCCGAAATTTTTGAGAAAATTGGATGTTGCTTTTAAACTTGTTTTTCTACATGTTTTCCTTTACTTCTTCTTTTTTATGGTTTAGATTTCTGGGCTTCGGCTTACTTAGATTACGTTGCGCCTTTAGGCGCTTCGTAATTTAAGTGCCGGTCACGTTCCATACTTTCGAGTCGTAACAAAGTTGGTATCAGAGCGCTAGATTTAACCTTTGTATAAGTCTAGGGTGACCCTTAGTTGATGGAGTAGGTGACTTAGGTAGTGTTACGTACCGTGGGTATGATCCGCGGCATACTTACGATACGCTACTATGCTTAAGAAGCCTTAGGATGTACATTTCTTTCCACCGTATTCTATTCGTTCTTTTGATCTATCTTCGTCGATATAGGATGGTGGTTTCTGTTACCACAGTCGCACGGGCAGAGGGAGCTGCGGCTCGAATGTGATGACCATTAGGGTATCGTTTACTCTTGAGGATTGAAGTATTGTTTAGCGTGCGGACGATGGGTTTTCACATGCCGTCCAGACGAAGTTAAAATGGTTCGAACGATTGTCAAAAACCCATTTTCCCAAGTTTAAGGTATTCGGAAGAACATGCATGTATTTCTATGGACCCTCTAGAAGAATGAAACCCTAACTCGACATAATGACCACGAGAACGCCTTTGAACCTTAGGGTTTACGGCAGTTCCGCGGTGCCATTAGTGAGGCTTGGGTTTTCCTTTCTACGGCTGGTCCGCAGATGCTGAGGCATGTACTGGATATTTTTAAACTGTACTTGAGTGTTGAGCTCTCGGGGAATTATGGTATTTTGATGAATCGATCAAAAAGTTGAACGTAGTCCGGATATCAAGTGAAGGGATAGATTACACGGAGGCTCTCGATATGAGCATAGCCGTTTGCAGCGCGGTCAGCACAGCGATGAGGAGACGAGTCCAAATCAGTCGACATTAGAAAAGACGCACATTGACGATACTGTTTACGATTGTGATTTGGTGATTTGAATTTCAAATTTCCGTTGTTTGGATTTTGGTATTTTGAGGATTTTGTTCTACGATTGGTATTTCCTATGTGTACATTCATTACACTTTATTCGTGTTTCATATATCAGTTGTATTGATGTTGTTTTGTACATACCCAGTGCACTCGATTTGGTTTTATACACTTTGAGATATTGATTTGATTTCGTGCATATGGGTTGTACATGATTTTGACGTATGCTTCGACATAGTTTTCATGTATTTTTCGTACCGTGATTTCGATTTTGATATTCGGTATATGTTTTTCGTACACCATATGCACTTGATTGAGATTCTTGTGCACACTTGGCGTACTTGATGCGATTTTGTGCACACCAGATACACTAAATCAGGGTTTTGTGCAGATTAGATGCACCTGATATTAGTGCCGTGCACGCCCGTTGCACTTGACAGATGTTTTTGGTGCACACTTGTTGCACTCAGTTTTGTTTCTGTGCGTATTCGTGGCATCTGCAATTGGTTTCGATTTCAGTGCACACTGGACGCACATGATATTTTTATGATGTGATTGGAAATGATTTCATTATGAGCAATTTGTTTTTTTTAATCATTGCTATTTCATTTAGTAACCAGGCGGGACGTGTATGTTAAATAAAATATATATAGGTATATAGCTATTTTTTTTTAATATAAACGTCCGCTACTTATGCCGTGACACGTGCATCGCACGGCGATTTTAAAAAGGGGTTTTTGCATGCTTCTTTATTCAGATGTTTGGACGATTTTACTACGATGCGCACTATATATAAGTTATAGTTTTAATTTATATGTTGGTTTTCGTATTGGGCTTTGATATTCTATTTTCATCATAACTCCGATGATTGCGTTATGCTTGACGGAGTTGATTTTAGTTATGTATTGATGATTTCGGAGCCCCGACGATTTGAGTGTTTTGGCTGTATGTTTTAGTAATCGGGGGAAGTTTAATTTAAATTCGGGGACCGAATTTCTTAAAGGGGGTAAGATTGTAACGTTTTAAAAATAAATAAATAAACAATTAAATAAATAACAATCCTTTAGGCGAATTTTCTGATTTTCGGTAAAATAAACCGTATTTTTCGTAAAACTTAACCATAATTATTTTTCATCATAAATTTAAAAAGACCTATTTTAGTTATGTAATTACTAGTAAATGGTGTTTATTTAGTGACTTATAAATTTTTAGTTTAATTAAATATTTTTCCTAAATTAATTATTTTTAATATTAACATAAGCTTTAATTATACATTAAATTAGTGTAAATTACAAATTTGAAATGGGTTAATTTATAAAATGAGACATGGAATATTATAATCAAGTGTGTAAAATGCAAAATCATTTCTCAAATTTTTCCATGGTTCTAGACTTTTCTAGGAAAAGTTTTAAATTAGAAAAGTTTATATAATTAAGGTTTTAAGTGAAAAGATGGCATTTATTTGTGATGTTTCTAGACAAATCCACACACTCCTCTCTCTTTTTCCTCTCTCCCATGTTAGTGGCCGGCCTCCTCACCCCAATGGCAGCCCCCCATTTTCCAAGCTCATTTTCCCTTCAGAAATCATCAAAAATTCAACAAAATTCCAAAAATAAACCTCAAAATCAATATTCAATCTCTACCATTTTCCTTTGACCTATTTAGCATGGATTTTGGAGTTGGAAACCATTATTTTGGAGGCATATTTTCATGTTTGGATCTCATGTTTTGGAGGTATAATTTTTATTCCTATGATTAATTGTTGTTAAATGCTTTAATCTAGCATATTTAGATTTTCTTAATTAATTCTATTTGCAAGTTTAAAATTCAAGTTAGGGTTTCTAAAATCAAGTTAGGGTTTTTATTAATTAAGTGGGGGTTATAATAAGTAGTTTAACATTTTTAGAAATGGAAAATCTAGTATGGTTGATGTATTGTAAATTGTTCTTTCAAAATTGTTTAAATTAAACAATTTTGCAAACTAGATTTTTATAAATTATATATATTAATGTGATAAAATTCTAATTAAGGTTTTTATCATTATAATGTGGTGTTAATTAGTAGATTAACATGTTATTTGAGTGTGAAACATAATCTAATTACAATTTGCTAGCTTTCACCAAATTTTCACAAAATTGCAATTTTTATTAAACTAGGTTTTTGAAATTCATTTAAAATGTAAGATTAAAAATCTAGTTAGGGTTTTAGTACATCCTTAAGGTTTCATGGAGTGGTTTATCACTTTAAAATATGCAAAATCAAGTTTAGTAGTGGAATTGTGAATTTTGGCTTAAAAAGTGTTAAATTTGGCTAAAATTGCAAACTAGAAATTTCAATTTAAGACAAAATGGTGTGATAAAAATATAGTAATGGTTTCTATTATCTAGTTATGTTATTTAATGAATATTATGACCATTAGTTTCATTTAAACATCATGTTTTGAAGTAAAATGGTAAATTGACATTTTCAAGGTTTTGGGAAATAGGACGATTTGATCAATTTTACGGTTTCGATGATTTAAACCATGTATTATATTATAAATAATGAGTTTTGGAACTACGAGTTGTTTGTTGGTGTTTTATCTCGATCAATCGGCGTTTGTATGCCGATATCGAGCGATATTTGGTTCTTTTGCATGAGCGGGTCATAGGTTTTAACCTATGCGTGTTTCGTGCGTCGTTTTGGTTTTGTCCGTGATTCAGTTTACGATATTACATATGTTTGCGTATAGGTACCCCTCACGTGGACTTCGGACGAGGAAGAAGAGGAGGGCGACATCGTCTTCGGCAGACAAGGACCAGGTGAGTAGATGTATATCTACGGGGGAAGTCGGGTAGATGGCGTTTAGCACCACGCAAACGTAGAATAGGAATATTACTTATTGTCATTAGGAAGTCGGACGTGACCTTAAATACTTGGCGAGTAGGACCCTATTAAAGAATTTAGATTGGACTAGACGGATTTAGAAGGACTTTACCAGAGGATGAATGTCTTGGAGGGGATTCGTAGGTTTCAGGTAGACACACACACACGCACACACAGAAACATGACTTGGTGTATATGTGTATGTGTATATATATATAGGAATGTGTGTAGGTGTATACACACACACACACACACAACATGTATATGTGATATAAGGATGTTATATGATACATGGGGATGAGACAATATAACTGGGCTTGATGACGTGATCTCTTGGCTATACAGTCGTGTTATGATGTTAGCGTATCGTTGGAAATGAGAAAATGGATATAAATACATAAACGATAATAGGTGATGATGATATTGAGATATACGAGACTCTAGAATAGAACCCGGACTGTAACCTGTGACTTGATTACGATATGAGATATGTGTGACTTAGTTACGATATGATATATGTGTGACTTGATTACGATATGATATATGTGTGACCTGATTACGATATAATATATATGTCATGATATTTCTGAGGAACAATTGACGATGTATATGTACGCAGACAATGATATATGATTGATGATATTAGGATGTATGCGATTACAGTACAGTACCTTTGATCACGACATTATTTGATGATGATATTATACGAATGATGATGTACGTAGGTGATACTTGACCCGTACCCCGATATTGGGATGCCGAACGATGGATTTTACCGTACGAGACATAGATGTGATGATTGATCCGCACTCTTGATTCGTAGAATTCGTACTACGTACGTGACGCTATTGAGACTGGATCGCCGACTATTAGAGATATGGACTCAGACCTTAGCTGGATTCTTATTTCTTATCGACTATTTTCTTTAGTTTAGTTCCTTAGGGTTAGATAGATACTAGTTTAGGCTCGAGCCATATAGTTGTAGTTATACATGTATATTACAAATGAGTGGTTAATACACATCCATCTTTACATTCAGATCGTAATCATCATGTTGCATGTTCATACATATGTTTCTTTAGTCAGTATGAAACTCTGCCTGTTAGGACACCAGCACTATTACCGATGATGCGCATATTCCACGTATGCCTATTTGCCGGCTCACACACATCATCATCGGTAATTGCTATGTCACGTACATTTTAGAACATATTATCTTTTATTGGTAGAATCAGCTAAAGGCTAGATCAATATAATATTGTGATTACTCTCAGGTGTTAGTCTAGACATTGCATTTATTACATAGATATTTCATGCATTCACATTTTTACGTTATCATGCAGTATTGTGGGGCTTATGCCGATACTTATTATTTACTTACTCATGATTTGGGGATTTTGGATTTTTATGAGATTTCTGGATTTTGGGGAAAACCGCGAGAATATATAAAAAAACTTCCCTCTCTCCCTCTCTTTTTTAAATATAAGTTGCGGTTTTCTCGTGATGTATGTGTCATCCACCATGAGATTTCATATTTTCTGTTGGATTTCGAGACCCGATTCGAGGAGTGGATGAACCGTCTCGGGTATATGGTGGGCCCGGTATGGTACCCCGGGGCAAGAAGATCGAGTTGTTGACGATGAGCCTGGCAGGGGAAGGCTACCTACCGGTGATGTCTGGCGCGGCGGATATCCGGAGGATACCAACCGTTGTCGTGAGATTTGATGATATGGGCCGATCCGGACTGACGGAGCCCGAGATATTGAGACTATGAGGTATTGAGACTTGAGATTTACATGTTTTGGGTCGATACTTGACACGGATTTCCATGGATTTCATCGATGATGTTTCAGATTTGTACACAAATTTTACTATGATGAAAGTTAAAGACTTCTTATACAGATATATCCAGATTTCAAGGTTGATTGTTTTACATTCATAGTGCATGCATACTCATTCACATGACATATTACTATTTGAGGCACTGACACGAGCACGGAGCATTTGCACTCATGCGTACTTTATTACCCTGCCATTACTAGATTACTAGTGATATATTGGTATATTATTATGACCTAGGACAACGTCATGCATTCGATTTCTTTTCGCAGATGTCTTCTACTCATGAGTTCGACGTACAGTTTTCCTTGGCAGCTTGCTGGCACATCATTTCATTCAGGGTGATTTGCATAGTAGGTTGGTTCACTTGTATCAGGACCGCCGTTGTACTTTTATTATTTCATTGGTATCTAGTAAGCTCCATCAACCAAACTTGTATTACTTGATAAGTTTAAAGGACCAGTTATTTATTTCGACCTTAGAGTCGCGCTTGTATTATTATGGTATCTGGTGGATTTGTTTTCTTTTGAGTTTTGAGCCTCGCCCTTTGGCGTTGTATATTATTGTGCTTGGTGTGGTTGTTTCCGCCAGTTGGCGTAGAGCTAGCTCCCGCTTGGGGATGCCTTTTTATTGTTTTTATATATATTATTCTTGTTTGTACCCATTTGTGGAGTTCTTACAAAGGAGACTCTGCCGAAATTTTTGAGAAAATTGGATGTTGCTTTTAAACTTGTTTTTCTACATGTTTTCCTTTACTTCTTCTTTTATATGGTTTAGATTTCTGGGCTTCGGCTTACTTAGATTATGTTGCGCCTCTAGATGCTTCGTAATTTAATTGCCGGTCACGTTCCATACTTTTGGGTATTCCTAGTAATGCCTCTTCCACTATCCATATTCATGACGGTAACCATATTCTTCCTTGCCCTCGCTCCAATCCTTTTATATGTCTGTACTTATTACCTTCTGAACACTACACTTAGGCTAATTGGTTTTATTCCTTCCCTACCCTTCGACACCATCCTATGGTTTGGAAGAAGACTATCCAATAAGCGTAATAGGTGTACTCTCCTGATACCAGGAGCCCGGGCAACGTGAGAGAAGGTAAAGAGAAAAGACAACTGAATAATCCTATTCTATTTCTCCAGAAGCAGAATCCATCCTCGAACTGGAACAAGTCCCTTCGAGTTCGTATGTAACTATACGATGGCATATCCAAGCAATATGGATCTTCGTAGTGATACGAAGTGTTTTGGAGAAATGCAAAAAAGATGTAGGAGTGGAAGGGATATACGCGGTTTTGTCGTGAATGATAGCAGTCGCAATTTCCTTTGCCCTTACTCTAATCCCTTTATATGTCTTTACTTATTACTTCTGTACACCACACTCAGGCTAATTAGTTTCTTCCATTTTCGGCACCTGCCGATGGTTTGGAAGAAGACTATCTAATAAGCATAATAGGTGTACTCTCCTAACACTAGGAGCTCTCGCAACCTGAGAGAAGGTAAAGAGAAAAGACAACCGAATAATCCTATTCAATTTTTTCAGAACAAAAATCCATCCTCGAACCGGAACAAATTCTTTCGAGTTCATATGTAACTATACGATGGAATATCCAAGCAATATGGATCTTCGTAGTCATACAAAGTGTTCAAGAGAAATGCAAAGGGGATGTAGGATTGGCAATGATATATGTGATTCCGTGATAATCCAAAAGCCAAAGTGTTTTAAGAAGGTTCGGTTAACTTGGTTCATGATTTTTAGTTTCGGGTAAGGCCATGGTTGCTGCCAAAAAAGAGAGAGAGAAAAGAAACACTCAGCATGCACTCTAACCTAGATTAGATTGGTTAATCACTTTATCTAATCACGATGGCTCCAACTGTTTCCTCGAATTCTCCTTAAAACTCTAAAAGGAGAATTAGTCGGGATCATCTAAAATCACCCGAGGAGTAACACCTGCTCATCAGTGGGAATCGGGATCCAACTATCATCGCATGATAACTCGATGGAAGCCGCTCAAGTCACCACACTCCAAAAGGAATGCGGATGCCGTGCAAATTTCCTGTAAGTTTGAATCTCCCGATGTGGTTTTTACCCCTAACGACCTATAATTTTGATGCTTGCCAACAAGTTATAGGCCACTAGTCAAGTTCAACCCGTCATTGTCCTGGATTAACTCGAACCCACCCGCACAAAATTTTGATGCTTGCCAACAAAGCTGTACGACTGTCTCGATCAACCGCATATCCATGCAATAGATAAATATCACACAGCTACCGTACACTTTGTTTTGACGCTTGCCAACAAATATAGAACGAATACTATGTGGTACACATCTGAAACGACGGAGGGCTACGGCTGGTTTTTGGCGAAAAACCTTTAACGTAATGAACTTGATATCGTTTAAGGAACCGAGTGGTTTTATAAATATATAGTGGCGCAAATTTTTGCTAAAGAGGTCACTCCCTGTTAAGGGATCACGGCTCTTTCCTCATCGAATGAGGTGCAGGATAATCCTGTAAGTCCATGTCACGCACCCCACGAGGTTGCGAGGAGGCGGAATATATGAAAAACAATTATCAAAGCTTCGTAACACGGACTTGAGCACACGGATCGTGTTTAAACCATTACTAGCAAACTACGAAAGGTTTAACTACTCGGATTCGAAGTTATACCTCACGTTACGTGTCCTTCGGGTCTTCATCGCTGTTCTTCACTCCTCGTAGGCTCTATGGAACGTCGGTACCTCAACGGCCTCCTCAAGTCAAAGACGATCCACCCGAGAGCTACTACTCCAAGCTTGACCTCTAACTTGAGGTAACTATGTTGCTGAAAGTGCTAATCTAAGCAACCTAGGGGATATAGAGTAGGATTATGGATTAATAAGTCTTGCTAACCCTTGATCTCAACACATGAGAGGGTAGGGTTAGGGTTTGAAGAGAGAGAGCTTGAGGAGAGAGAAGGTGAGAGTGAGAATCCTTTTGGATAAATGATATCATTTGAATATATGAAGCATATGATTTTATTAAAATGAATAACAAATAAATACGTGTCATCATGCTTCATTAATTCATAGAGTGATTCATCCCATGAGTTAATTAAAACATTAATGCAACATTAACTCCATGGACGATTCACTCTCATGACTTCATTAATCCAATAAATACAAATGCCACCTTAGCCTCCAAGTCATCATCCTTCTAGAAACTTCCCGAAAAATTACGAGAACGCCCCTCCAATCCGCGAAAACACGGAAAAACTTTAGACTGTATATATCCAATAATCCGATACTAGAATCTGGCTTAAACCAAAGACGACTAGTAAAAACTGTCCGAACATCGTACGTGCGTAAAAACACGTATGCGTAAAACCATACGACCTCTATATCGTTTCGCCCGAAGCAGGGAAACTCTCTGTGTGGGACTCTAAAGACTCGACACTACGCTGGCAGTGGGTTTAACCACAGACCGCAAGCGGCACTAGCTGTACGTAACGGTCCCCAGGTAGATGTCGATAAGAAGGACGATGAGGAACCCATCCGAACTCCTACTGAGCCTGATGTGACAATCTCCGTACAGTCCGGTCTGTTCGTCTGGGACTATCGCATATCGGGCTTAGGGGGCGGTAAACGTCAGACCCCTAATAGCGGTATAAGTCGTGTCGGAGTGCAGCCCATTACACCTTGAGAAACTACTGGAAGCTACCAGTAAATCTCGCTTGCCCTGGCCAAGGACTTTGCGTAATAGTTCTCCATACACAGCGCGATATCAACCGCCAATACCGGGAGAGACGAATCATGTCTAACCGCCACTGCCTCCAAGTGCTTCGGGACTGCACCCAACTACTACATGTTTGCACGACTCCTTTGAGCCGTGGTAGGGTAGTAATCTAAGTACAGTGGGAACACACCCGAGGCGAAGTAGCAGTATCAAGTCGACGGACTAAGCTGTACTCATGTCACCTGGGAACTGCTATCTGACGATGGGTATAAATCCAACCTGCAGTTCCCGGCGAGTCTTGTCCGGTGTACCCGAAACCTAACGAGCACCTGCATACTATCTCCAGTACAACGTACTGATGGCTGTGGGACAGACTATCTCCCTATGCTGGGATGAGAAGCGTATACACTAGTCTACTCCGGAGTATCAATGCCCTACCTCGATAATCCTACGACTAGGGACCTGTATAGGATATTGCTTATAGACTACCCAGCCTCCACTAGTGTGACTGCCATCACAACGCTGGTAATCAAGCAAAGATCCTAAGGGCTCTACTAATATGTATAAGCGATACGTTACAAGAAACATATGCACATATTAAAGTAGACACAAACCAAGTAGCATACTACCATTTTTAGCGAGACTGTCAATATAACTGTGAATATCCCAAGCTTCCATTAAGTAATATACAAGCTAGTATGATACAGTACTGGCCTCTAGGGCATAAACACTAACAATTCCTAACTGAATACCACGATGGAAAGCAAAAGAATCGACTATAGTGATGTTATTACACTGACGCAAACTTTTGCTCAAGAGGTCACTCTCTGTGAAGGGAACTCGGCTCTTGCCTCATCGAATGAGGTGTTGGATATTCATAACCGAATACCGATGTGCAAAGAAAAAGGAAATGTCTGTAATGTCAGTTTTAAAAAACTTGGTTCCAACAACATCGTATAGGTTTATTTTCCTTGAATTAATCATAATTAATGCAGTCCCATCAATTAATCCATATCACACCAGGAAAGAACGAAAATACAATGTACGTAAATGCCATCCGCACTCGCCACGGGGCTACGTCATGCACCGTTAGGTTACTTAACTAACGACAAAGCGGGGGCAGGACTAGCGCAAGTGCAAAACATATACAACATCTACTAGTATATATATAAATATAAATAACATTCGTCCCAAGCATGATATAAGCAACATCAAAGAAGAGCGATAAGAATCACAGAATCACGGATAATGTGGGAGCCCCGGGTTTCCTTTAAGCCGCAAGCGAAACCCGACGTTCCCCTGATCGTGTGGATAGCCTGTGCAATGTAAACCTGGACCCCAACGAGAGCAGCAAGTTACTCGCCAACCCCAGAAGTAAGGCAACCCCAATCAATAAAGTGAATGGGCAACCCAGCACTTCACAGAATCCGGTAACTTGAACACCTCTCCATGGGTCATCCTGTACCCCCTACGAGTGCGGAGAATAGCCAACCAATTCTAAAGTGAGGCCCCCTCCTTCTCAGCGCCATGAGATGCGGGCATGTTGCCCTCTAGAATCCGGCGATTTGAGCACTCTAACGCGGGATAATCCTAGCACAGAAAAGAAAAGTGTATACAATGACGACATCGACCTCAATCCGGTTGTGCCACAATAAAAGAATATACAAGCTGACAGAGATGGCAGTCCACATGTCGGACGCTGGCCCCGCAATACTGAATATACAAATGAATCTGAACTTTACTACTACCACTGCACCATAGGCTATCCACACGACAATCCGAACAAAGCCATCACAGATATCAACATCACAGCAGTATAAGCAAGTATGTGCAACCCCGTCTAAATGACATATAGTGATCATTCGAAAATACTGCATATTTAAACCGGCAATTTCCCTTTCATTGGCACTCATCTAGAAGTGTTCGGCATTCATATAGCACATATTAGCAAAACAGTCGTTAAATATCAGATTGCATGTGTTAGACTTTAAAACCGGCACTATAAGGGAAATTGACTGCATTTCTTAGCATCGCATCATTCTTGCATATCGCAACTTGTGTTTCGAAGTCTGTGCAGAAAATTCCAAGAGATCGGTCAAAATTACACAACAAAGACTGCTAAAAAATATGCCAACTCAAGGATTTGGAATCTGGCAATGATCTAGAAGGAATTCAGGAATTCAACATATCAGAAAAGACATCAAATTACAGAAGCAAACATATCATGAAGTTGCAAGCCTTGAGCCAGCCACTTGGCCGCGGAACCGCGGCCAGAGCCGCCTTGCGCCGCGGTTCCGCGGCGGCCATGCCATGTCACCACCCCAATTCAGCTTCATGACTCTCATCTCTGCTCCTACACCTCAGCAATACACTGCAAATTCCAGAAAGCTCCAGAACATTCTGCCAGATCAGCAAGCCCTAGGGTTCCTAACTAAACACCCTAAGCTTCCACAACAAGCTTCACCTAAACTCCATTAAGAACCTCGAACCTTCACCCTAACCTCCTAGCTTAGGGTAGAAGCTAAGCCCTAACTAACTACTTCTAGAAGCCTCTCCCTACAACAAACTTTTGGAGGGAAATTCAAAATTCAAAATCCTAGACCTAGGGTTTGGGAAACCTATAAAAAGACCCCAAGGCTCACTAGAAGAGGTTGTTCATTGTTGTTCAATAGTTTGTTCCTCAATTCAATTGTTGTGGTTGTTCTTCTTCAACCCAAACAACTACCACCTCAAAACCCTAACCCTAATCCAATCCGAGATCAAGAATTCAAGATCTTTTGAGTGCAAGCAAAGCAATTCTTCAACGATCCTTTAGAAGCGAAGCCGGACTTCAACGGAGCACGAGATCCAAGCCGATCCACGACTCAAGGAGCCGAGCGACGCTAGAATCGACGATCAAAGTTCCTTCCCCTTGTAGTTCTTGAGAGTTGTAACTAGTTGTTTGATTGATGTGAAAAAGTATTTGTAGTGTAACCGCAATCAATAACGGTGTCGCACGTAGCTAGAACGAGATGAGTATGGGTCGTCCTCAGGGAAACGTTGAATCTTTTATTCTTACTTTAGATGTGTTGAAAAAGAGAGAGAGAGATAAAGAATATTGTAAAATGGTTGTAGGATCTAGATCTAGGTTAAACAAGAATGCAAAATATAGATCTAGATTAACTACGGATGTAAGTTTATATAAGAAGAGGGCTTGTAAGGTTCATTAGGATTTAGTAGTTATGGATGATTAATTAAAAATTACCCTTTTTATCCTTTAATAGATTTAAAACTAGAACGACGGTGATGCATGTAGATTAGGGTTTCTGGAAGGAAAAGGAATCCCACTCTTAACCTTTATCTCGACACGGAACTCCGTTCATATCTATCCTTTACCAAAACAATCATTAATCTAATCTCTAATCGCGGTCGGGACTAACAAAGAATTGTTAGCGCGCCCGATTAGGATGTTAATGATTCTTTTGATAAAGTTCATAAACTTTATAAGACTTGAAAAGGGTTTAGGGATGTTCATCATCCATTAGCCTACTCTAATCCTACGAACCCTAACAAGCGGAGAATTACTCGTGCATGTTGGGAGAAAAAGAGATGGAGAGAAAATGCATAATTAAACTACGAAGAAATAGAATAAGAAAAAGAAAGCTACCTTTATTAATCAACAATATTCATTACACTTTGATTCCTTAGAAAATGATTACAAAGACTAGTTTGCTTCTCGATCTCTTACAAGGAGGTAGACGAACAGTTGATGATCAGTCTGGATGCGTGAGCCGTCTTGGACTTCGTGATCTCGTCGACTTGATGATTTTTCCAAGAGCCTCTCGGTCTTTATTTATATTCCCAAAGCCAGAAAGTTAGCTTCCAAAATTGGAAGCTAACAATATAGATTCACCCCCAAAATCCTCGTCTCCTAAATCTCCTACCCTGCGGCGGATCCGCAGCCAACAGGGGGTTTGGCCGCGGATCCGCGGCCAAGGGTGGGGATTACTTCATCAAAAGTTTAGGGCTTTCTCCTTGTGACATGTGTCTATCTCTGGTATCTTTGGAAATTTGAAATCTTTTCTTTTCTTCAGCCAGACTTGATTTCTTCATTTAGATTTCTTAATTAGGCAGGTTTTCTTCAACAACCTGATTTCCTTGATTTTAGACCTGCAAATTCTGCACAACAACTTAAATAATATTTAGTAGACTTAGTTCTAATAGGATTAAGTCAATAATATTATATACATTTTCCTACCAAATGCTAATTATAATATATCAACACATGGAAAATAGTATTTTTACAAATAAACCCTCATATGTATGATATATTATAATAAAGACCTTTTTAAATATGGGAATAGTAGAAAAAATGTAATAACAAATGTGCAGTTTAATCAACTGAACAAATACCCCCAAACTTATCTTTGATCGTCCCGAGCAAACTAGTTTATTCAAGAGAAGGAAAAGAAAGGAGAAAACTAAGCACACTTTCGTAGGCAAACACGATTGCACTGTGCACGTGCAACAAGCCGTTAAACCTCTTGGTGTCCCTAGTAGGAGGAGTGTTGTCTCCTGAGGGTTTTCAGCCGATTACACCCAAAAAATCTTATAATAAAAGAGAGATGGTGAAATTTACATATAAAGATAAGAACCATTAAAGAAAAGACTTTGAAAATTTAGAGTTTCCAACTACACTAGCTTTTCAGATGTCATGAGCCTTATCTTAATAGTCATGAAAAATGTTAGAAATCACATCATCCCTCAATAAAACATCGTCTTTATTTTTTGTTCCTACCTTTCATCCAAACATCGATCATATACCCCTACGTGTGTGAATAGAACATCCCTACACTCGGAGAATTCAATTCAAGCTATCAAACTCTTGTCCATCTGCCGTAGTGCTTTTTAATTTGATGAATATTTAGATTTGCTCACACATTTTCATGCGACCGTTAATACTTATTGAGGTACTAACCGACCGATTACTCATGTGCTTGCTGATTAGGTGATAGTATTTTTCTCGTCATGCACCACCTAAGGCTTAGCAGTGACTCCCAAACCAGTTGGTCTAAGGCACTAGGTGATGAAGCACCCTTGCTATATTTTTTTATTGCTGCCTCGACGATAACAAAACCAATGTTTATTTTTCTTTTCACCATTTTTATATGTTATTCATTTTTTTATTTCCTTCATACTTTGGCTTTTAGGCAAGAGCATTTCAAGGTATCCTCTACTATCCCGAGTTTCAAGACGTGTGTAAGTGCATATAGCAGGGTATCAATATTCAAATGTTTGGCTTCCAGAATAGAAATTATTTTTCAGACTTATTTTTATCCTCAGATTAGTGACTTCCTTCATCTTACTAACCCTTGGGACAATAGCTCATAACTACTTATTACTAGTTCGTTTAAGAAAACTTCTAATTTTCTTGGTTTTCCTAAACTATTCCTATCTTTTGGATGTAATTTTTCACTTTCTACTCTTTTGTTATAAATTTTTTTTTAAAAATTTTTGAAAACGTTGTGCTTATGCAAAATATGATGCAAATTGATGTGTAAATATGCACAAACCTCTCCCAAACTTGTTTTCAACAGTGTCCTCACTGTTGCCATCTGCTGGATCATAAAAACCTGTAAGCTTGGGAGGACATTATTAACGGGGGCAAGAATATATGAAAGTGAAAATCCTCCTCCAAACTTATTTTTGGCTCACAAATTTGAGAACAAAAGTTATGTTTAAGAGCCAAAAATATAACCCCCCCTCAAACATGAGTTAGACAATATGAAGCATTTTAAGAGAGGGTGAGTCATTTGGTCAAAGTAAGACTTTACAAAGACCAAAAGTTAACACCAACCATTCAAAGATTTTATCGGTATAGCGTATAGGTTGGTGGAAGAATGTGTTGTATCGAGTCAAGAAAAAATGGGGAAGGGATAAGAGGTGGTCTGGAAAGGGTTTGAAATTAGAGAAAAGAAAGGATGAGGATGAATGTGAATGATTAGGAATAAGGAATGATGACGGTTCAACCTCTATAGGTGGAGATTGATCAATCACAAAATCCGTATTGTTTAAAAATTCAAGTTCGTCAGCAAAAAGTTCTTCAAAACTTTTAGCAATGGTGTGATCGAACATTTTGCTGTCAAAGAGTTTTGTGCCAGAATTTATCCTACTTGATTCAAAAATTATTGAGGTAGAGGACTCGAAAAACTCATCTACCTCATTTTCAAAAATATCCAAATCAAGTTGAATTTCTGGTATTATTGAACTTGAATTAACGGATTGTGATTTATCAAAACTCACTGAAACTATAGGAACAGAAGAAGAACCGGAGAAAGTAGAAGGTGAAATGGGTAAACAAATTGGTATGTCGAGTGTTACTGAACCAGATGTGGAAGATGGAGGCTGTATTTCGGTCTGATCTTCGGGTATACCATTATCATCAACTTCAAGACATATTTAGGGTTCGGGAAGAATTAAAGGCTCAAGATGATGACCACAAGGAAGTGAAAGGATTTGATGAATTGGTGGGACAAAATCATTCAAAATTTCGGGCTCATCAATCAATATATCCCCAACGTCAATCACCTCATTCAAGTGAAGGTTAAAATTCTCAAACACCTCATCAAAAGTATGGTTTTCAATCAGTTTTGGTTCAAGAGTGGAGGTATAGAGATCACAAGGGTTGGGTATGGTTTCACTTGAAATGGACCCTTCACAGTCGGGTAAATCAAACACTACAAAGTCACACAACTTATCAGTCATTCTATTTGGTGTACTTGATGAATCTATGAAACTGGAGTTGTGGATTTCAGTTTGGAAACAAGAGGTTTGATTAGGAAGGGTGTACAGTTCTGTCTTACTACCCAAATCCTTCCTAATTTGGTTCGACAGTTCCTGAAATTTTTCTAATGTCTGCTCCGGACTAGTCTTGGGTTGATAAAGGGTTTCAGTATAAGATTGAAATTCCTGTGGATAATTAAAACTCGCAAATGACTGATTAGAAGAACTGTCTAGAGTAGGTGGAAAAGTCGGATTGGATTGATAGGAATAGAATGGTTGCGGAACTTGGGTAGGAGTAGGATCAATATTATGATAAGAAGAATATTGATATGGGTTGGTTGGTTGGTTATTTTCAACAGACATCTTATATGCCACAAACCGCATATCAAACTCTTCTCCGGACAGTGGTGGTGATGGTTGATATTTGTCCGGGTTGAAACTTTGGCCTCTAGACCTAGCTATGTGCTCAGCAATGGACATTCGTCTAGGGGCTTCCTCACTCTGGGTATGAACTGAAATAGGTGTAGGATTAGGATATGGTTGATAAGACCTAGACTGAGGTGGCCAACTGTTTCTTCCTGCTTGTTCTATATGATCTCTTAAGGACATGGAAGAGCCGGACGGTATACCGAAGGGATTACGAAAACAAGAGATATCTGGTTATGGACAGCTAAGCTCGACAAGTGTTCTTCTGTTTAGGTCACCCATTATAAGAAGAGAAGAAAGGGGAAGGGGTAAAAACGGGAGAAAATAATTGGTTTGTTTTGAAAAATGACGGATTTAGACAATTCACACAAAAATGCACAAACAACCCTAGAACTATGGTTACCTAAGTCCAGACTCTAGACCGTTCCTAAACTTCCAAAGGACAAGCCGCATGATAAATCCTCTACCGCCTCTTTACTACCCTTGTAGCCAGGTAAGTGCCAGGTTAGTGGGAGACTCCCCACTACAAAAGTAGTGGTCCTAATTAAGTAACCACTCGCCTTGGACACACTTGCCTAGTCACCACTAAAGTAATGCAGATAAGCGATAGATTACCCACGACCTTCCTCTGTCCTTAATGAGCGCGACAGTCCTTAGAGTCTGGTCTAGATATTTTTTAAATTAATGTAGGGTTGATGCGGATGCTCGGTTTGTGATTTGTGGGGCTAAGGAAGGGTGATGAAATCCCCACCTAATCTGGATTTGGTCTTGCCCCTTAAAAATCCGTATTAAAATATGCAAAAACAAACCGCAAAACAAAACTTTGCAAAAAGATTTTTGAGCGGCGATATTTTGCAAAGAATCCTGCAGAAAATAGATTTTATTGGATTTGAGAGGAGAGAGAAGGAGTTAAGAAAGATACCAGAGAAGTGTGAAACCCTAGATCTCCTGTTTCCTCAAGTCCGTGACTCCAGATTTCCTCGCAAAATTCACACAAAAATCGTTAAATATGCAATTTGCAGTTTTGTTTTAATAATGATATGAATCGTCTAAGAATTCAACACAAATAGCAAGAATAAAAAATTACGCACGTCTCCCCGGCAATGGCGTCATTTGATTGATGTGAAAAAGTGTTTGTAGTGTAACCGCAATCAATAACGGTGTCGCACGTAGATAGACCGAGATGAGTACGGGTCGTCCTCAGAGAAACGTTGAATCTTTTATTCTTACTTTAGATGTGTTGAAAAAGAGAGAGAGAGATAGATAAAGAATATTGTAAAATGGTTGTAGGATCTAGATCTACGTTAAACAAGAATGCAAAATATATATCTAGATTAACTACGGATGTAAGTTTATATAAGAAGAGGGCTTGTAGGGTTCATTAGGATTTAGTAGTTATGGATGATTAATTAAAAATTACTCTTTTTATCTTTTAATAGATTTAAACTAGAACGATGGTGATGCATGTAGATTAGGGTTTCTGGAGGGAAAAGGAATCCCACTCTTAACCCTTTTCTCGACACGGAACTCCGTTCATATCTAGCCTTTACCAAAACAATTATTAATCTAATCTCTAATCGCGGTCGGGACTAACAAAGAATTGTTAGCGTGCCCGATTAGGATGTTAATGATTCTTTTGATAAAGTTCATAAACTTTATAGGACTTAAAAAGGGTTTAGGGATGTTCATCTCCATTAGCCTACTCTAATCCTACGAACCCTAACAAGCGGAGAATTACTCGTGCATGTTGGGAGAAAAAGAGATGGAGAGAAAATGCATAATTAAACTATGAAGAAATAGAATAAGAAAAAGAAAGCTACCTTTATTAATCAACAATATTCATTACACTTTGATTCCTTAGAAAATGATTACAAAGACTAGTTTGCTTCTCGATCTCTTCCAAGGAGGTAGACGAACAGTTGATGATCAGTCTGGATGGGTGAGCCGTCTTGGATTTCGTGATCTCGTCGACTTGATGATTTTTCCAAGAGGCTCTCGGTCTTTATTTATAGTCCCAAAGCCAGAAAGTTAGCTTCCAAAATTGGAAGCTAACAGTATAGATTCACCCCCAAAATCCTCATCTCCTAAATCTCCTACCCTGCGGCGGATCCGCGGCCAACAGGGGGTTTGGCCGCGGATCCGCGGCCAAGGGTGGGGATTACTTCATCAAAAGTTTGGGGCTTTCTCCTTGTGACATGTGTCTATCTCTGGTATCTTTGGAAATTTGAAATCTTTTCTTTTCTTCTGCCAGAATTGATTTCTTCATTTAGATTTCTTAATTTGGCAGGTTTTCTTCAACAACCCGATTTCCTTGATTTTAGACCTGCAAATTCTGCACAACAACTTAAATAATATTTAGTAGACTTAGTTCTACTAGGATTAAGTCAATAATATTATATACATTTTCCTACCAAATGCTAATTATAATATATCAACACATGGAAAATAGTATTTTTACAAATAAACCCTCATATGTATGATATATTATAATAAATACCTTTTTAAATATGGAAATAGTAGAAAAAATGTAATAACAAATGTGCAGTTTAATCAACTGAACATTGTTGATATAATAAAGGTGAAGATTCTTTAAACTTGCTTATATTTCAATTCGAGCATTATGATTCGTATTCAATTCTTGAATGTATTCTTCGTGATGATGCTTGAACAAAACTCTGCTCGTGAAGGAATCGAAACGATCGTAGAATGATGATGTTGACAAATTTTTAAACGTTTTCTTAAGTCTTATAACAATTGTAAATTCTTGAAAATCGAATGATCGAAGATCTAGATCGATGCGAATGCGTTCTTGATTCCTTCCGCACGATCTAGAGATCAATGATCGATCATTCGATTTCGTAGAAGCTATCTAGTGAATGTGATTCATCGAAAGGACAAAGGATAGGATGAGGAACCCTAATTCTTCACGAGATCCTTGATCCTCGATGAATCTACATCGATTTAGTATCAATTTGTTAATGGATAAGAAATCGTAATTTCGAATCTTCTTCACATCTATGATCTAATCGATTCCTACGAGCTTTACCAAAAATCTTGAAACCTAAATTGATTGGAATTCTATCGATACTTGATTCTTGATGTTTATCGTTTTCTTGATTCTTGATTAGAATAGTTGATTCTTGAAATTCATTGATATAAATCTTGAATCGTTTTTGCTTTTCTTTTTCTATTAAATTTTCGATTCAAACAAAACAAAATACGAACGAATCGCGCAATCCCTGTGGACGATCCGCACTCACTAATGCGCTACAAACCGACACTGTTATTGATTGCGGTCAAATATTTTTGGTTGTGATTTCTTTACAATTTTCTAAATACCGACACAATTGGAAACGATCAATCAAATGACGCCGTTGCCGGGGATCGCGCGCTAATTCGTTCTATATTTGAAATTTGAATTGAAAGATTTATTCCATTATAATTTTGTGATCAAAATTCGCGCAAAACACTAAACGATTTGTTGTGGTTTATTGCAAGGAAATCTGGAGCTTGCTGTGCAATTGGAAATTTTTTTGGAGAATTCCAGAGGACTCAGAGACTATACAGAAGCTCTCTGTGTAATTTTTGTGCAGAGAACATCACCGACGGCGGCGAAATCGCAGTCTGAGACAGCATCCGCGGCGGTTCCGCGCCTGGGTAAAGGGTTCACTGTAAACTTTTGCTCTCAGGTCCTCTACAACTTTCTTATCTCTTTCTCTGTCTGCTCCAAATAACAAATTTCTGCAGGTTTCTTTCCAAAAAATCGCAGCGCCGCGCAAAAAGCAAAATTAAATTGTGCTTGTTTTGATTTTTGTGGTTGTTTGCATAATTAATACGGACATTAAGGGGCAAAGACCAAATCCAGATTAGGTGGGGAGTTCATTACCCTTTCTAAGCCCCGAAAATCGCAAAACTTGCATCCGCATTGACGCTCATTAACTAAAGGAAATCTAGAGATGACTCTAAGGACCGTCGCGTTCACTTAGGACAGAAGAAGGCCGTGGGTAATTCATTGCTTATCCACGTTTCTTTTGTGGTGTCTAAGGCAAGTGTGTCGAAGGCTAGTGGTTACTTAATTAGGCCCACTACTTACGTAGTGGAGAACCTCCCACTTACCTGCCATAGGAGAGACAAAGAGGTAGTGACGGATTTATCCTGCGACTTGTCTTTTGGCAGTTAGGAGCGGTCTAGAGATTTGACCTAGGTGACTCCTAGAATTAGGGTTTTGGTTGTTGCATTTTGTGATTTGCATCATATTTTCAAAAAAATCCGTCCAATTTTTTCAAAACAACCACTGCATTCATTCATTCATTACCCCTAATTATAAGTCACGCTGCCACTTGTACTAACCCTTTTTAGTGCAAGATAGACTGGACACGGGATTCTAGTGCCCGTTTAGTCCGCGTACCCTTTATCGACTCCGAAGTCGGTATTTCTCCATTTACTTCTTCTTTACCCACCACCACACCCACATCGATGGATCCGTCTCCATCGAACTTCTATACCACTAATCTGCCGCCGTCCGTTGGTGCGCAGAATCCACCCCGAATCTCTCTCCAAGAGAGGTGCTATCCTTTGCGAGGTCCTCTTTCCACCTGCTTATCCATTCCACCAGCCAACGGGGATAATTTTGAAATTAAACCCCAATACAACAACCTTTTACCCAAATTCCACGGACTCGAGACTGAAGATGCTTACGTTTTCATCACCAAATTTGAAAACGTATGCGCAATGATGGGTATGTCACAACATTCAGTGGATACTATGCGTCTACGACTTCTTCCATTTACTTTGTGCGATATAGCCGAGAAGTGGCTATATAACACTACCGCACACTCTATTACGAATTAGGAAGAATTCGTCGCGGCATTCCTTAAGAAATTTTACCCAATGCAAAAGACAACTCGAATCCGTAGCGAACTAAACCAATTCACCCAGCATCCTACTGAACCATTTTCAAAATGCTTTGAACGTTTCAAGGATCTTTTGGTTCAATGTCCTCATCACGGCATCCCGAGATGGAATCTTTGCCGAATCATATATGAGGGCATTAACCCAAACACTAAACAGAACCTTGAAAACATGTGTCAAGGCACCTTTATGACCAAGGATGATGGGGAAGCTTGGAAATTTTTAGAAGAGCTCGCTGAAAAATTACTACAGTGGGAGAGTGGAACCCAACCATTGAATAGGGGTGGCGTGCACCAAATTGATGTGTCCATAGGTGTTCGAGCTGAGATGGCAGCAATGCAAAAGAAGCTCGAAGCTATGGAACATAAATTTTCAGCAGCCTCCCTAAACCCAATGTCGCTCCCCAAAACTGTATGTGGGTGCTGTTCTGATCCGTCTCACTTAACGGAAGAATGTCCATTAAACTCTACGTTTCAAGGTCACGAGCATACTAATGCCGCATTTCAAAGACCTAGAAACGATCCATATTCTTCCACGTGCAATCAGGGTTGGAGGAATCACCCGAATTTTGCTTGGAACCAACAACAATCTCAAAACACGGTTCCAAGACAAAATAATTTCCAAAGGGCTCTTCCATCACAACAGCAACCACTTCAACCCACTCAGCTCCCCTACCAGTCACAAAATTTTCAAAATCAGGTCAACACTCCTGCACAGTCTAATCCTATGCAGTTGTCCGGTTCTGACGAATTCTCTCAATTCACTCAAACCATGAAATCACTCTTGTCAAATTTCATAGAGGTTCAGCTAAGGTTAGATCTTCCGTCAGTGAGATAAAGAAAAACTCAGCGTCCCAAGCTGAGAGTATCAGATCGATGAAAGCTGAAATCGCACGACTTAAAGCCGAAATGAGTGCGAGAGAAAAAGGGAAACTTCTGTCTCAACCCATACCAAATCCTGGGCATTACAATGTAAATGCCGTTACAACGTTGAGATCGGGAAGAGTGCTGAATAACCATGTCGGGGAAGGAATTGATGATATTGAAAATCCTATTAATAACACCCCAGCTGAGACCTTTCCTCACACACACACTTCTACTTCTGATCTTTGTTCTTCTACCCCACCACCTTCTCGCGAGCCTATTCTCCATTTCCCACTAGGCTCGACACCTCAGTATAGCTCTTCTAGTTCTCCACAGACGATCCCCACTCCTCTTTTGGGATCACGTCTACCCCCTCTTCCTTCTCCTATGATGGACCCGGCGCTTGTTGCGAAAGCTCCTTACCCGAATCGGTTAAGGGGTAAGAAAACGAGTCCACATATGGAGAAAATTATGGAAATGTTCAAACAGGTTAACATCAACTTCCCTCTCTTAGACGCTATTCAGCAAGTCCCCGCTTATGCGAAAATTCTCAAGGACTTGTGCACTAGGAAGAGGAAGACTCAAGTGCTGAAGAAGGTCTTCATGTCAAATAATATTAGCACTACTTTTATTCCCCAGCTACCAAAGAAACGTAAGGACCCAAGATGTCCTACGATATCGATTTCTATTGGGGGTAAAAACATAAATCGTGCTCTTTTTAGACCTTGGCGCAAGTGTTAACCTACTTCCATATTCTGTATATAAGCAACTAGGGATTGGAGAGTTGAAACCTGTTCACTGCACTCTCCAAATGGCAGACCGTTCAATCACCAAACCAAGGGGTGAACTAGATGATGTGTTGATAAAGGTAGGGGAATTTGTATTCCCTGTAGACTTCATTGTACTCGATACACAACCTGTAGCAAACCCCCAGGGCTAAATTCCGGTGATTCTGGGTCGACCTTTCCTTGACACTTCCAACGCTGTTATTAACTGTAGAAACGGTTCAATGAACTTATCATTTGGAAATATGACCATTGAACTAAACATCTACAAAGTTGGAAGTCAGCCATCAGAACCCTCTGCTCATATTCTTGATGTGTGCTCTGTCCACGAGATCGCTCCTGATAGTTGCGGAGCTGAGGAACTTTGCTTTACAGATCTCGACGACACTACCACATCACTGTTTGATCTTACACATGATCTTAGTGAGGACATTTTTCCTACACTTGAGTCCGACACTCCTGACTTTTCACCACCCGAGTCTGTATCTTTCACAGGCTATGAGCTTCTTTGCGATTCCAAAAATCACTCGATGATCCCACCTTCTATCATTTCTCCGTCCATATTAGATCTCAAAATTTTACCTTCCCATCTTAAATATGCTTATTTAGGTGAGAATGAGTCTTTACCGGTTATCATATCTGCTTCTCTAGTATCAGAGCAAGAGAATGCACTTTTATCGGTATTGAGATCTAATAGAGAGGCGTTTGGTTGGATTATGGCGGACATCAAAGGGATTAGTCCCTTGATTGTAGAACATCATATACATGTGATAGATGATGCCAGACCAACCCGAGAACCACAGAGACGGTTAAATCCCGTCATGAAAGAAACGGTGATGAAAGAGATCGTCAAATGCCTTGATAATGGTATTATATACCCAATCTCCGATAGCCAATGGGTGAGTCCTATACATGTCATCCCTAAGAAATCCGGCATCACTGTTATTACCAAAGAGGCAAATGAGTTGATTCAGACACGCACCCAAACTGGGTGGCGTGTATGTATTGATTACAGAAAACTCAATGCCGCCACAAGGAAAGATCACTTTCCTCTACCATTCATTGATCAAATGCTGGAACGCTTAGCAGGACGAGAGTATTATTGTTTTATGGACGGATACTCTGGCTATAATCAGGTCCCCATCGCCAAAAAGGATCAAGATAAAACCACTTTTACTTGTCCTTTTGGTACCTTTGCTTACAGTCGCATGCCCTTTGGGTTATGCAATGCTCCCGCTACCTTTCAGCGGTGTATGATGGGGATATTCTCTGATATGGTAGAGAATTTTCTGGAGATCTTTATGGACATTTCTCGATTTTTGGAGATTCTTTTTCTGATTGCCTATCGAATCTGGACGCATTTCTTACTCGTTGCAAAGAGAAGAACATAACCTTGAACTGGAAAAAATGCCATTTCATGGTCCAAGAGGGAATTGTGCTTGGACATGTTATTTCACAGAAAGGCATTGAGGTTGACAGAGCTAAGATAGATGTCATTCAAAACCTTCCTCATACCAAAAGCGTTAAAGATATTCGATCTTTCCTTGGCCATGCGGGCTTTTATAGGAGATTCATTAAGGACTTTAGCAAAATTGCTAGACCCTTAACTCTTCTCCTGGACAAGGATACGACCTTCCACTTTGACTCGGACTGTGAAGCAGATTTTGACTCACTCAAACACTCCCTCACTACAGCCCCCGTTCTATTGTCTCCAAATTGGGACTACCCCTTTGAGCTGATGTGTGATGCATCCGACTTTGCAGTAGGTGCAGTCTTAGGACATCACATTGAAAAGATGCCACATGTGATCTATTACGCGAGTAAGACCTTGAATGATGCTCAAATCAATTATACAACTACCGAAAAGGAACTTTTGGCAGTTGTATTTGCATTAGAAAAATTCAGGCCTTACTTGATTGGCTCACCTATAGTTGTGTACACTGACCATTCCGCCTTAAAACATCTTCTGGCGAAGAAAGATGCAAAAGGTCGGCTAATACGTTGGATCCTTCTGCTACAAGAATTTGATCTTGTTATCAAAGATAAGAAAGGATGTGAAAACGTAGTAGCCGACCATCTTTCACGCATCTCTTCTTCCCCTGTGACCATGCCGATCAATGATTCGTTTCCTGACGAACAACTCTTGAGCGTATCCAATGAACCTTGGTTCAGGGATATTGTGAACTATCTTGTCACGGGACTTATACCCAGCGATTGGTCAAAACAGGACAAATACCGTTTTCTATCCCAAGTAAAACACTTTTACTGGGATGATCCTTATCTGTTTAAGTATTGTCCTGGTCAGATCATTCGCCGGTGTTTCCCGAAAGAAGAGTTCAAGAGTGTTCTTTCTTTTTGTCATGATCAGGCCTGTGGGGGTCACTTCGGTCCTAAAAAGACGGCGGAGAAGGTTTTGCAATGTGGATTTTATTGGCCGACCATATTCAAGGACGCATTTGAGCATTGCAAAACCTGCACACAATGTCAGTACACGGGTAGAATTTCCCGGAGAAATGAAATGCCTCGGCAACCCATCCTAGTGGTTGAAATTTTCGATGTTTGGGGAATTGTTTTTTTGGGTCCCTTTCCCAACTCCTTTGGGAATTTGTACATACTGCTGGCGGTTGATTATGTCTCAAAGTGGGTTGAAGCCATTCCATATCGCACTAATGACAAGAAAGTTGTCATTAAGTTCTTAAAAGAGAATATCTTTTCGCGATTTAGACACCCACGCGCTATCATTAGCGATAATGGGACACATTTCTGCAACAGGTCTTTCGAGACTCTGATGCGGAAATACGCAATCAACCACAGACTTTCTACACTCTATCATCCCCAAACGAGCGGGCAGGCTGAGATTTCAAATAGACAGATCAAACTAATCCTGGAGAAGACTGTTGCTAAGAATAGAAAAGATTGGTCGACCAAACTGACGGATGCTCTTTGGGCATTCCGAACTGCATTTAAAACCGACCTAGGGATGTCTCCATATAGGATAGTGTTTGGGAAGGCATGTCACTTACCTGTCGAGATTGAGCATAAAGCATTGTGGGCTATTAAGGAAATCAACTTTGACCTAAACCAAGACTGCAACTTTCGGAAGCTGCAACTAAATCAGCTAAGAGAACTCCGCGATGAAGCTTATGATAACGCTGTAATCGTAAAGAATAGGACCAAGGTTTTTCACGATAAAAATATTTTGAGGAAAACATTTTCACCTGGTCAACAAGTTCTTCTTTATGATTCACGACTACACCTTCACGCGGGTAAGCTTCGATCTCGGTGGAAGGGACCTTTTGTTGTGCGGTCTGTATACCCGCACGGGGCAGTAGAAGTAGAAAATGTTAAAAACGGCACATTTTTCAAAGTGAATGGACTAAAGCCGTATTTTTCCACTGACCCCACGGAGGAGCTCATGTTCTTACAGGAGCCATTTTATTTGGATTAAAATTCCTCCGTCTCACCTTCATGTCATGTATATCACTGCATCATCTTTTTGAATGGAGGTGAGTGAAAAGAGTAAGTTTGGGGGAGGATCTTCACTTATATATTTTTCCCCCACTAATAAATTCCTCCCAGGCTTACAGGTTTTGTAGATATAGCGGTCGGTAACAGTGAGGACACTGTTGAAAACAAGTTTGGAGGAGGTTTGTGCTTATTTTTGTATCATTTGCATATCATTTACATAAGCACAAAACATTTCTTTTAAAACCTATAAAAATTTAAAAATTTTGAAAACCAATAAAAATTTAAAAATTTTCAAAATATAAAAATATTTTAATATTTAACATTTTTGTACATAAATAAGATAATAAAAGATTAGAAAGTGAAAAATTACATCCATGAGATTAGAAAAATTTAAGAAAACCAAGAAAATTAGAAGTTTTCTTATACGAACTAGTAATAAGTAGTTATGAGCCGTTGTCCCAAGGGTTAGTAAGATGAAAGAAGTCACTAATCTGAGGATAAAAATAAGTCTAAAAAATAGTTTCTATTCTGGAAGCCAAACATTTTGAACGTTGATACCCTGCTATTTGCACTTACACACGTCTTGAAGCCCGGGATAGTAGAGGATAACTTGAAATGCTCTTGTCTTAAAGCCAAAAGTATGAAGGAAATAAAAAAATAAAGAAAATATAAAATGGTGAGAAAAATGGACACTGGTTTTGTTATCGCCAAGGCAGCAATAAAAAAATATAGCGAGGGTGCTTCTTCACCTAGTGCCCTAAGGCCAACTGGTCTGGGAGTCACTGCTAAGCCTTAGGTGGTGCAAGACGAGGAAAATACTCCAAATAAGCAAGCACAGGAGTAATCGGTCGGTTAGTACCTCAAGAAGTATTAACGGTATCATGAAAGTGTGTGAGCAATCTCATTAAATATTCATTAATTAAAAAGTACTGAGGCTGATGGGCAAGAGTATGATACCTTGAATTGAATTCTCCGGGTGTAGGGATGTCTTTACACACACGTAGGGTTATATGGTCGATGTTTGGAAGAAAGATAGGAATGAAGAATAAGACGATGTTTTATTGAGGGAGGACGTGATTTCTGACATCTTTTCATGACTATTAAGATAGGGCTCATGACAACCGAAAAGCTAGCTTAGTTGGAAACCCTAATTTTCAAAGCTTTTCTTTTACAATTCTTTTCTTTAAATGTAATATTCATGATCTTTCTTTTATTATTGGATTTTGTGGGTGCAATCCGCTGAAAACCCTCAGGAGACAACACTCCTCCTACTAGGGACACCTAGAGGTTTAAAGGCTTGTTGCACGTGCTCAGTGCAATCGTGTTGCCTACGAAAGTGTGCTAGTTAGTTTTTCTCTTTCTTTATTTTCTCCTTCTTTTTAATAAAAAGTTCGCTCGAGACGATCGAAAATAAGTTTAGGGGAATTTGATCAGTCGAAAATACTGCATATTTAAACCGGCAATTTCCCTATCATTGGTACTCATCTAGAAGTGTTCGTTATTCATATAGCACATATTAGCAAAACAGTCGTTAAATATCAGATTGCATGTGTTAGACTTTAAAACCGGCACTATAAGGGAAATTGACTGCATTTCTTAGCATCGCATCATTCTTGCATATCGCAACTTTTGTTTCGAAGTCTGTGCAGAAAATTCCAAGAGATCGGTCAAAATTACACAACAAAGACTGCTAAAAAATACGCTAACTCAAGGATTTGGAATCTGGCAATGATCTAGAAGGAATTCAGGAATTCAACATATCAGAAAAGACATCAAATTACAGAAGCAAACATATCATGAAGTTGCAAGCCTTGAGCCAGCCACTTGGCCGCGGAACCGCGGCCGGAGCCGCCTTGCGCCACGGTTCCACGGCAGCCATACCACGTCACCACCCCAATTCAGCTTCATAACTCTCATCTCAGCTCCTACACCTCAGCAATACACTGCAAATTCCAGAAAGCTCCAGAACATTATGCCAGATCAGCTAGCCCTAGGGTTCCTAACTAAACACCCTAAGCTTCCACAACAAGCTTCACCTAAACTCCATTAAGAACCTAGAACCTTCTCCCTAACCTCCTAGCTTAGGGTAGAAGCTAAGCCCTAACTAACTACTTCTAGAAGCCTCTCCCTACAACAAACTTTTGGAGGGAAATTCAAAATTCAAAATCCTAGACCTAGGGTTTGGGAAACCTATAAAAAGACCTCAAGGCTCACTAGAAGAGGTTGTTCATTGTTGTTCAATAGTTTGTTCCTCAATTCAATTGTTGTGGTTGTTCTTCTTCAACCCAAACAACTACCACCTCAAAACCCTAACCCTAATCCAATCCGAGATCAAGAATTCAAGATCCTTTGAGTGCAAGCAAAGCAAGTCTTCAACGATCCTTTAGAAGCGAAGCCGGACTTCAACGGAGCACAAGAGCCAAGCCGATCCACGACTCAAGGAGCCGAGCGACGCTAGAATCGACGATCAAAGTTCCTTCCTCTTGTAGTTCTTGAGAGTTTTAACTAGTTGTTGATATAATAAAGGTGAAGATTCTTTAAACTTGCTTAAATTTCAATTCGAGCATTATGATTCTTATTCAATTCTTGAATGTATTCTTCGTGATGATGCTTGAATAAAACTCTGCTCGTGGAGGAATCGAAGCGATCGTAGAATGATGATGTTGACGAATCTTTAAACGTTTTCTTAGGTCTTATAACAATTGTAAATTCTTGAAAATCGAATGATCGAAGATCTAGATCGATGCGAATGTGTTCTTGATTCCTTTCGCACGATCTAGAGATCAACGATCGATCATTCGATTTCCTAGAAGCTATCTAGTGAATGTGATTCATCGAAAGGACAAAGGATAGGATGAAGAACCCTAATTCTTCGCGAGATCCTTGATCCTCGATGAATCTACATCGATTTAGTATCAATTTGTTAATGGATAAGAAATCGTAATTTCGAATTTTTTTCACATCTACGATCTAATCGAATCCTACGAGCTTTACTTCAAATCTTGAAACCTAAATTGATTGGAATTCTATCGATACTTGATTCTTGATGTTTATCGTTTTCTTGATTCTTGATTAGAATAGTTGATTCTTGAAATTCATTGATATAAATCTTGAATCGTTTTTGCTTTTCTTTTTCTATTAAATTGTCGATTCAAAGAAAACAAAATATGAACGAATCGTGCAATCCCTGTGGACGATCCGCACTTACTAATGCGCTACAAATCGACACCGTTATTGATTGCGGTCAAATATTTTTGGTTGTGATTTCTTTACAATTTTCTAAATACCGACACAATCGGAAACGATCAATCATATAGCAAATAGAGGACGTTTGAAAAACACATACACCACATCACAGATATCAATAATGCAAAATTTCAAGTTTTGAAACTTTCCAAGTTCCCCCCAAAGCAAAGACAACTCCAAGTGAAATCTGGGGAAAAAAACAAGACCAAAAACACCAATTTACTAAACCCCAGACACTAGATAAAAATGAAGCCCTGAAGTGAATATTAAAAAGGTGAGGCCGGTTTTGTTTGCAATGTGGCCGGCCAAATTTACATCAAATTGCCTCGTTTTCATTCTGTGTCATACTCATGTCTAAACTAAGACTCTGCACTTGTTTAAATAAATTTCAGAGATCAAAAAATTTTCAGAACAGAGAGTGGGTTTTGAAATTGCATTTTTCGGTTTTGAAACTAATGCATCGTCTACTACTAGTTTCTAATGTTTGGGTGGATCTAATACCATGTTGGGATTCCTAGCGCCCTGGCTATCTACCGTGGCTGATTGCGGAACAAAAATTTTGGCGTTAAAAAACTTGGCGCTAGAAACAACTACCTAGAATCGAATCCAAACATGAAACTAGCAATCTAAAGGTGTCTAAATACTGTGATAGAGTGTTATACCGAATAATCCGAGTCCTTCGGTCTTCTACCATTTTCCTAAGCTCCTAGAGGCGCCATGGATCGAGCTTGGCCCCCGGTCTCCTTCCATCGAAGATGATCCACCTGAGGATTTGTAGTTCGAGCTCCAACTTTATAGCCGAGGTAACTAGGGTACCTATTTCGCTAAACTAGATATCCTAGAGGATGTAGAGTCTAATGATGGATTAATTTGTCTCATAACACCCTAGGTTTCTCAACACGTGAGACTTTTAGGGTGGAGGTAGAAGAAGGAAGCTAGAGAGGATGAGAGTGTTGTGTGAAGAAACCATGAAAAAAAATGGCTAAGTGTTGTGAGCTATAGAAAAAGAATCAACCTCCAAAAATATCTCACAACCGTACACAAATATCAAGCATGCCACAATAGTAACTCATGAGTCACCCCATGAGTCAGTACATGAGTCACTAAATAGCCATGCTTCAATAAATGCAAATGCACAACTCATCCCTCCACCTCATTTAACCATTTAAGCAAAATGATTAAAACTAAAATGAGGTGTCATCTTTTAGAAGCACCTTGTAATAAATTACAAGAATACCCCTCATCCGTATATACATACCGGTATCCGTATTCCGAAATATACGAATACAAAGAGACGAAAATAATCCAACAATATAATACTAAGATCCGGCTTAAACCAAAACCCACTAGTATTATCCATCCGAATCATGATACGTGCACTGCTGGGTTCTGCCGACGCCACGGCTATCTACCGTGGACGATGCGGAACAAAAACTGGCGTTTAAAAAATTTGGCGTAAACAAAACCCTCCCAAGATCGAAACCATAAACCTATACTAGCAAAACTAAAGAGAGCTAAACTACAAGGTTAGAACGATTATACCGAATAAACCAAGTCCTTTGGTCTTCCATCATCTTCCTTAGCTCCTTAAGGCGCGCTCGAACAAACTTGGCCACCGGTCTTCCTCCGTCGAAGATGATCCACCCGAGGGATGTAGCTCATGGCTCTAGCTCCACATCAAAAGCAAGTGAAGCAACTAGGGATTCTAGGTTTCAAATCTAGATAACCTAGGATGTAGTGAGTGTTCTAAGTGTTTGTCTATCTCTTCTCACCTCCTCTCATGATTCTCAACACATGAGAGGGTTGAGAGGGGGTGGAAGATGAAGGTGGAGAAACTCAATGGGAGAGTGAAGCTAAATGGAGAGGAGATGAGAGGAACCAAGGGAAAAAGGAACCATCTCATAATTTTCTCCAAGTGACCAAGCGACAAAAAAACCAAGTGAAGAATGGTTTTATCAAACACAATTTTCCAATAAAATATGCAAACCATACTTGAATAGTATGCACAAATGAATTAATAATTCATTTGTGCACACTATGCAAGCATGGTCCTCACTATACTCCCATCAAGTCTATGCCACCTCATTATCCATTTAGAATAAATGGTCAAACCCAAAATGAGGTGTCCACCTTCTAGAATGTTATCTGTAAAAAAATACGGATTACATTCTACTGTATATACATGCATGTATTCGTACCGAAATACGAATACCCGAATAGATAGAATAACAAAAAGAACATAATACTAGAATATACATATCGAAATATATATGTAAATTATTAAATCAATACCCGATTCAATAATCTGGCTCAAACCCGAGCCGGCGAGTATTATCAACTGTTCGATCGAATGTCCGGGTACATAGTATAATCAATCGATCGGAACCCTGTATGTATCCAATACGGCTACTACATTGTTTCGCCTAAACCAGGGAAACCATCTGTGTGGAACTCTAAAGACTTGTCAATACACTAGTAGTGGGTTTAACCACAAGCACGTCAGCGACACTAGCTGTACGTAACGCCTACCTAGGTATTGAGCGAAAGGAAGGACGATGAGTACTGAGCCTTTCCGTGACAATCTCCATACCGTCTGCTCTGTTCGTCTAAGAGTATCGCATATCGAGTCTAGGGGGTGGGTAACGTCAGACCCCTAATAATACTATATTTCTTGTTGGTATGAAGCCCATCACCCACTAAGAAACTACTGATCCAATTCAGTAATTCTCGTCCACGTTGGCCAAGGATTTCTGGTGATGGCCACCCGTGCACAACGCGACATCAACCCCCAATACCGGGAGAGACAAATCCCCGACGATCCGCTCACTGCCTCCATGTTGCTCGGGACTGTACCCAACTAAAACCTATTTGCACGACTCCTTTAAGCCATGGCAGGATAGTAATCAAAGCGCAGTGGGAACTCATACGTGATAAATGACGATCTCAGGTCAACAGACTAACCTTTACTCATGTCACCTGGGAACTGCTATCTGACAAGAGGTATAATACCAACTAGCATGTTCCCGACGAGTCCGTCCAATGTACTCATAACCCAATGAGCACCTGTATACTATCATAGGTGACTAACTGACACCAAAGGCTTGTGAGACCGGCCACCTTCCCTTGTCGGGGTCTCGATAAGTATACACTAGTCTACTCTGGAGTATTGATGCCCAGTCTTAATACTCACACGACTAGGGACATTAAAGGATGTTCTTATAGATCACCCAGCTCCCACGTATTTGATCGCCATCATAATGCTGGTTGTCAAGAAAGAATCATATGGGCTCTATCAACATGTAATAGTGATCTGTAATGCCACCTAATGCATGTACAAGATGATAAAGATAAACCTGATAGCATACTATCATTTTGAGTAAGACTCTTCTACCCGTATAGGTCCTCCCTCAATCATCACATTCGCTTGCCTGCGATTCAATAATTGACTTGAGGGGACTATATCCAACAATCTCCCACTTGCACTTAAGGCTAATTATTTCGGTGTCGCATACTCACAGCCCGTGTGATACCGATCATCCAACTTCTCTGCTAATCAGTCTCACAAAGCCCGTTTGTGAAGCTATTGAGTTCGAGAAATAAACTCAGTGAGTGGATCCGTTCCAATGTTTCTTTCTTTATCTCTCTATATCTCAACTTTGCGGAGAAATACTATATCCCAAAATGAGAGATACCTGTCTTAGAATTTGTCTAGATATCTGATGGAACCCAGTTCACAAATGAACTCCAAATCCAACAAACTTCTTAGACTGTATCATCTACTGAATTTAATCAGTGTCCTATGCAATGCCTTCCACAATATCCTCTTGGACCACCTGTCCAACATACTGCCCCTCAAAAAAGTGAAAACTATAACTCTGACAGTCACTCTATCATCCAGGTCACCTTGGAAGCCTAAAATGATAAACGCCTCCCAATGGAGCTGCCGTTACCATATACTAAGAACATCCACGTATGTTCATAACTGCTTCCCAGCGTTTCTCCATGATTGGATTAATATATGTTTATTGCAGCTAGTGTAAAAGAAATATCTGGTGTGGTACTTGACATCTCATGATTGACTCAATTGCCTAAGCAAGAGATATTTCAATCATGCAAATCCATCTCCTCATCAGTCAAGAAGACATCTCTTTAGAGAGGGTGACTGCATCACCTGCGGGTACACCACCACGCCAGGAGTCGTCTATTCTAAAACACTTTATAATAGTGTCAAGTACCCAAATTGGGACACTTCCCAAATCTAGATCTAAAACCATAGATCTAGTAACCAGAAACCCTAATATTTTATCAAGATCCTATATAGAGAAACACCTTGTGACAACCACAGTATAACCGATCGTAGTATAGGAATATCACTTCCTATCAAGAGCATGTCATCGAATTACCAGGACATCACTCCCTACTACCTTCTAACGAGATCCATCTCCTATTATGATGAAGTCAAAACATATGACTGTCGCATAAAAAATAGATGATCTATTTTCTCCATACTTTCTTTAGTCCATAAATAGACATAAGCTACTTGCCCCACTATACTTCCGCTGCTCCCACTGACTACAACAACCATCTGGCAAAGTCATATACACGTACACTTCTAAAGCTTGTTTAGAACGATGTTATACTCATCCTCCTGCCAGATCTCATCGTCTAGAACAGCAGTAATGTCAAGTTTGGGTCATCAAAAACCTCCCTGTCACCGTCTTTGAGGAGAGCGATGTACCACTTGGGTGCCTAAGGTTACCCACCAAATCTGCAGAGTGACTAATGGATTGTCGAATCCAATTGAATCTTTAGATTCTATTAAATTTTCAGTAATCATTTTTCCGGGAATCCCTTCCAGTTCTACCATACTCCCACTAATGTTTTCTGGAAAAGAATTCATTTTACTAAAATTGTGGTGAGTCAAGAACAATATAACCATTGATCTTCCATATGGTAGAATGTTAACCCTTGTCAAAGCCCGGGATAACCCACAAACTGCCATTACTGAAACGTTCCTAGAGTTTATCCAGATTCTGGTTTTAAGCATAAGCCGGACAACTCCATATATCTTAACATCGTTAAGATATGAATCCATTCTATATCCATATAGAAATAAAGGCACTAATTTAATTGGAACCAGATTCAAAAACATGCAGCTGTTTCTAGTGCATATCAACTAAATTGAAGGAGGCCAAGCAGCATTACTCATCAAAGAATGCACCCACGCATGAGTAACCGGAAAGAGAAGTAATTTCTCAAAACTATTACTTACAACGGAATACCTAACACAAGTATCTACATCTTCGATCACCTTGAAGAATCCTGATACTTGCAACATATGGTTCTCTATTTTATTCTTATACCTATAACTTATTAAAATCTGGACCTTGTATTTCAACAAAATACTTGTCTAAAACTAGAGAAGTCATGAGTAAACAGAATATAGTACGAGTACCAATCCCTTTGTCCTAACGGACACCAGACAACATACAATACTCTGTATAAGTCCACTGAGTTTAATAACTCAAACCCTATGCGACGTAGGCTGAAAATTGTATTATGGTTAAGAAGAATTATACCGCTGTTGAATGCACCTTACCTAACCATCAACTTATATAGGTAAATGTCAGTAACATAATTTCAGAAAATTATATCTCACTTTATAAAATAAACGTACAGATATATCAGTTTGAAATTGGTGTATAACGATGGATATTCAAAACCAAATATATTTGTCGTCAGGCAAAATCCAGGTGATTTCCTCAAATATCACCAATTACAAAGAATTCCGATATATAGAGGATCTAATCACCCAATTCCCAATATCTTACTCCCACTTAGCATCTATAACGCCATACAGATGTGAGAATCAAATCTGTTAAATAAATACCCTGGAGTTAGAATATAATTGGGAAAACAGTTTTCAATTAACCCAGCACAGTGAAACTGAAACATAAAACTATTTCGAAGGGGTGGCCGAGTATTCCTAGTAATGTATCTTCCACTATCTAGATTCATGAAAGTAATCGTATATTTCCATGCCCTCACTCCAATCCCTTTATATGTCTTTACTTCTTACCTTCTCTACACCACATTTAGGCTAATTGGTTTTCTTCCTTCCCTACCCTTCAGAACCAGCCTAAGGTTTGGAAGAAGACTATCCAATAAGCACAATAGGTGTGCTCTCTTAATACCAGGAGCCCTCGCAACGTGAGAGAAAGTAAAGAGAAAAGATAACTGAAAATTCCTTATTCTATTTCTCTATAACCAGAAACCATTCTCGAACTGGAACAAGTTCCTTCGAGTTCGTATGTAACTATACGATGGAATATCCAAGAAATGTGGATATTCATAGTGATACAGAGTGTTCTGTAGGAATGAAAAGGAGATATAGGAGTGGTAGGGTATACGTTGTTTTGTCGTGAATGATAGAAGTCGCAATTTCCTTTGCCCTTAATCTAATCTCTTTATATGTCTTTACTTATTACCTTCTGTACACCATACTCAGGCTAATTGGTTTTCTTCCTTCCCTAACCTTAGGCACCAGCCTAAGGTTTGGAAGATGACTGTCCAATAAACTTAATAGGTGTACTCCCTTTATACCAGGAGCTCTCAGAACCTGAGAGAAGGTAAAGGGAAAAGACAACCGAATAATCCTATTCAATTTTTCCACAACGAGAATCCATTCTCGAACTAGAATAAGTTCCTTCGAGTTCGTATGTAACTATACGATGGAATATCCAATAAATGTGGATCTTCGTAGTGATATGAGGTGTTCTGGAGAAATTCAAAGGTGATGTAGAAGTGGCAAGAATATATGCAACTAAATGACAATCCGAAAGCCAAAGTGTTTTAAGATGGTTCGGTTAACTTGGTTCATAAGTTTTAGTCTATGGTCAGGCCATGGTCGCTGCCAAAGAGAGAGAGAGAAAAAACACTCAGCGTGCACTCTAACCTAGATTAGATTGGTTAATCACTTTATCTAATCAGGATGGCTTCCACTGTTTCCTCGAATTCTCCCTCAAACCCTAAAAGGAGAATTAGTCGAGATCATCTAAAATCACACGAGGAGTAACACCTACTCATCAGTGGGAATCGGGATCCAACTATCATTGCATGATAACTTGATGGAAACCACTCAAGTCACCACACACCAAAAGGTATGCGCATGCCTGGCAAGTTATAAGTCTACGGTAGCGCCCCGGCCGTCTTTCCGAGGCCAAAATGCGGAAACGAAAATTTTTCTTAACTTGAAAATCGGCGCTATCGTATGCTTAAAACCCGGATCGAACCATTAACCTACAACTAGATATCAAGAGAAAGGGTAGAGAGGCTATACCGAACGATCCGTGTCCTTCGGACTTTGGCCACCATCTTGAGCTCCTCACGGCATCTCCAGTCTCGATCTCCTCGTCGGAAAGGGCACCACATCATCAAGTCTTTTTACGGGATCCCACCTCTGAACTGAAGAAACTCGGACACGAAGTGTGCTAGTCGATGAGTCCAAGATTGCTGTAGACTAAGTGTAGAACGAATTGCCTCAAGGGTTAATCGAAGTTGCCTTTTGGATGGAGGTGGAGAAATAAGCTTTGGAGATGAACTAGGGATTTTTAGTGCAAATGAAATGAGATCAAAAATCCACTCACACAAAGAATGGGGCTCTCCAAAATGTAGTGGCCGGCCATCATATGAGAGGAGAGAAGTGAGGGTATCAAGCAAAAGGAAAATGTGTGATAATGAGGAAAATAAGTCACACCAAGCTCTATCTCAAATCCCATCACAATAAAAGCAAGCAATGATGCACAAGGGAATCAATCTCATCCAAGAATACTCTAGATTTCTGCTGGGGCCCCGGACACCACAAAAAAGCCCCTCCCTTCACAAATTACACATTTGCAAAGAACCCCTCCAAGGAAAATTTAGCCAAAGAACAATAGAAAAGGAATTTGGCCAAAAAGAGAAAGCAAGCTGGCAACTTCAAAAAGTGATCCGGTAAAAAATTACAGGATAACCCCGCGACTGTATATACATACCCGCATTTATATTCCAATCGAATACAAATGCAATGAGACAAAATCTACACAGTAAAATACTAGGATCCGACTTAAACCAAAGCCTGCTAGTATTATCCGTCCGAACCATGACACGTGCACAAGTGCACGTGTACGTTCGAATCCTGCCATAAATCCATAGGGTCTCTACAACGTTTCGCCCGAAACTTGAGAAACTGTCTGTGGGGGACTCTAAAGACTCGTCAATATTTTGGCTGTGGATTTAACCACTAGCACGTCAGAGGTATTAACCATACGTAACGGGCTACCAAGTATTGACCACAAGGGAGGTCGATGAGCGAACTCATCCTGACACCCTACTGAGCCTGTCAGTGACAATATCCGTATAGTCTGGTCCGTTAGTCTATGAGCATCGCATGGCGGGCCTAGGGGGTTGGTAAAAGTCAGACCTCCAAAAGCGGTACAAGTCGTGTCGGAGTGTAGCCCAGAACACCCTGAGATACTACTGGAATACCTACCAGTAAATCTCCTACCTTGGCTAAGGACTTCGTGTAATGGCTCTCCTAGACGCAGCGCGTTCTCACCCCCAATACCGGGAGAGACGAAACCCCTGCCGATCCGCTCACTGCCTCCATGTAGCTCGGGACTGTACCCAACTAAAACCTGTTTGCACGACTCTTTTAAGCCGTGGTAGGGTAGTAATCAAAGTACAGTGGCAACTCACACGAGAAAAATGACGATCTCAGGTCGATGAACTAACCTGTACACATGTCACCAGGGAACTGCTATCTGACGTCAGGTATAATACCAACTAGCATGTTCCCGACGAGTCATGTCTGGTGTACTTATAACCCAACCATATGAGCACCTGTATATATCTTAGGTGAACCAACCGACACCAGTGGCTTGTGAGACCGGGCACCGCCTCTCGTCGGGGTCTCGACTGTATACACTAGTCTACTCTGGAGTATCGATGCCCTGTCTTGAAAACTCCCACGACTAGGGACTTTTTAAGGATGTGCTTATAGACCCCATCTCCCACGTATATGATCGCCATCATACTGCTGACCGTCAAGCAAGAATCCTAAGGGCTCTATCAATGTACAATAGTGACCTGTAAGGTCACCTAAAGCAGTACACGATTATAAAGATAAACCAGATAGAATACTATCATCTTGAGTAAGACTGTCCTACCGGTATAGGTCCTCCCTCAATCATTGCAATCACGTGCCTGTGATCCAATAATTCACTATTAGGGCACTATATCCAACAATCTCCCACTTGCACTCAAGGCTAATTATTGCGGTGTCGCATACTCACAACCCGTGTAATACCGAACACCCAACTCCTTTACTAATTAGTCTCACAAATCCCGTTTAGAAACTATTGTGTTCGAGGAATAGCCACAATGAGTGGATCCGCTCTGATGTTTCTTTCTATGTCTCTCTTTATCTCAAATTCGCGGAGAAAGCCATCTCCTGAAATTAGCAATACTTGTCTTAGAATATGTCTGGATATCTGATGGGTCCTGGTTCATAAATGAACTCAAAATCCAAACTTCTTAGACTGTATCGTCAACTGAACTTAATTAGTATCTTGCGCCACACCTCCTTCAGTATCCGCATGGACTACCTGTCCAAAATACTTCCCCTCGTCAGAGGGAAAAACTACGACTCCGACAGTCACTCTGTCATCCAGGTCACCTTGGAAGCCTGGAATGATAACTGTCTCCCGAAGAAGGCTGCCGTTATCATTTCCCTAGAACATCCACTTATGTTCTAAAACTTCTTCCAAACGTTTCTCCAGGATAGGATTAATATCAACTTATTGCATCTAGTGCAAAAACAACATCTGGTGTGGTACTTGACATCTCATGATTGACTCAATTGCCTAAGCAAGTGATCTGCCAATCATGCACATCCCTCTCCCCTTTAGTCTGTAAGACACCTTTAGAGAGGGTGACTCCATCACCTGCAGGTACAGTACCGTGCCAGGAGTCGTCCATTCTAAAACACCTTTAGAATGCAGTCTAAGTACCCAGATTGGGAAACTACCCAAATCTAGATCTAAACCATTAGGTCTAGTAACCAGAATGTCAGATATAATATCTATATCCTTTATGCGGAGAAACCACTGTGTGACAACCAAAATATAACCGACCATAGTATAGGAATTTCTCTTCCTACTCTGTGTATGTCATCCAAATACCAGGACATCACACCCTACTACCATCTTAACAGATCCATCCCCTATTCTGATGAAATCAAATTTATGACTGTCACATCAGAAATAGATGATCTATCTCCGTTATATCGGCTTTAGTCCATAAATAGACATAAGCTACTTGTCCACTATGCTTCCGCTGCTCCCACTGACTACGACAACCCTCTGGCGGAGTCATATACACGTGCACTTCTAAAGCTAGTTTAGAACGACGCTATACTCATCCTCCTGCCGGGTCTCACAGTATGGAACAACAGCAATGGCAAGTCTGGGTAAACAAGAACCTCCTTGTCACCGTCTTTGAGCATACCGAAATACCTCTCGTGTGCCTGAGGTTATCCACCATATCTGCGGAGTGGTCAATGGAATGTCAAACCAGATTGAATCTTTAGGTTCTTATCAAATTTTCAGTAATCGTTTGTGGTTCTGGAATCACTTCGTGTTCTACCATACTCCTACTACTGTTTTCTGAAAAAATCCATTTTACTAAAACTGTGGCGGGTCAAGAAAAAAATCACTATTGATCATCCAGATGGTAGAAAATCAAACCTTGTCATAGCCCGAGTCAACACACAAACAACAATTACAGAAACGTGCCTTGAGTTATCCAGAGTCTGGTTTTAAGCATAAGCCGGACAACTCCCCGTACCTTAACATTGTTTAGATATGAACTATTCTATATCCAATATAGAAACAGAGGCACTGATTTAATTGGAACCAGATTCAAATCATGCAAGTGTCTCCAGTGCTTGTCAACTAAATAGAGAGAGGTCGATCAGCATTACTCAACTTAGGAGTGCTTCGAATTATGAGTAATCTGAAAGAGAAGCAAGTTCTCTTAATCATTACTATCAACTGAATACCATACACAAGTATCTACACCTTCGATCACCTTGAAGAATCCTGATACTTGCAATACCTGGTTCTCTACTTTATTCTTATACCTATAACTTCTCAAAACTTAGACCTTGCATTTCTATGAAACACATGTGTAAGAACTAGAGAAGTCACAAGTAAACAGAATATAGTACAAGTACCAACCCCTCTGTCCTAATGGACACTGGACAATATACAATACTCTGTATAAGTCCCCTGAGTCTAATAACTCATTCCCCGTGTGTCGTAGGTTGAAAACTGTACTTATGATTAAGAAGAATTACACCGCTGTTTAATGCTCCTTACCTAACCATCCACTGATGTATGTAAATGTCATAGACATAATTTCAAAAGGTTATATCTCACTTTATAAAAATAAACGTACAGATATATCAATTTGAAATTGGTGCATAACAACGGATATTCAAAACCATATTCCTGCCGTCCGGCAAACAACCCAGGCGATTTCTTCAAATATCACCAATTACAACGAATCCCGATATAATGAGGATGATCACCCAATTCCCAATAACTTACTCCCACTCATTATCTGTAAAACCATACAGATGTGAGAATCAAACCTGGTAAATACATACCCTGAAGCAAGAACTAATTGGGAAATCAGTTTTCTTTTAACAATACACAGTGAAACTGAAACATATAAATGTTTCGAAGGGGTATCCGGGTATTCCTAGTAATGCCTCTTCTATTATCAAATTCACAACTATAACCGTATATTTCTTTGCCATCTTTCCAAATCCCTTTATATGTCTTTAGTCGTTACCTTCTGTACCCCCCTTAGGCTAAATGGTTTTTCTTCCTTCCCTACCGTTCGGCACCAGCCTATGGTTTGGAAGAAGACTTTCCAATAAGCATAATGGGTGTACTCTTCTAATCCTAGGAGCACTCGTAACCTGAGAGAAGGTAGAGATAAAAGACAACTGAATAAACCCTTATTCCTATTTCTCCTGGACCAGAATCCATCCCCGAACTGGAACAAGTCCCTTCGAGTTTGTATATTACCATACGATGAAGTATCCAATAAACTGTGGATCTTCGTAGTGATACGGAGTGTTGTGGAGAAATACAAAGGTGATATAGGATTGGCGAAGAAATACTTGGTTTGGTCGTTAATAGCAGTCGCAGTTTACTTTGCCCTCTTACTAATCCCTTTATATTTCTTAACTTATTACCTTCTGTACACCATCGTTAGGCTAAATGGTTTTCTTCATTCCCTATCGTTCGGCACCTGCCTATGGTTTGGAAGAAGACTATCCAATTAGCATAATACGTGTACCGTCCTAATCCAAGAAGCACTCACAACCTTAGAGAAGGTAAAAGGAAAGGACAACTGAATAGTGCTATTCGTTTTCTCCAGAACCGGAAACCATCCTCGAATCTGGAACAAGTTCATTCGAGTTCGTATATAACCATACGATGGTTTTATCCAATGGAAGTGGACGTTCGTAGTAATACGGGGTGTTCTGGAGAAAAGGGTAAAAGTAGGAGTGGCAATGAGGTATGCAACTCTGACAATCCAAAAGCCAGTGTTTAAGAAGGTTCGGTCAACTTAGTCACTGAGTCATAGTCAAGGGTCGGGCCATGGTCTCTGCCAAAGAGAGAGAGAAAAGAAACACTTAGCGTGCACTCTAACCTAGATCATAATGGTTATCACTTTATCTAATCAGGAAACCTCCCACTGTAACCTCAAATTGTAACGTTTTAAAATAAATAAATAAATAAATAAATAAATATAATTATTTAAATGAATTTTCTAATTTTCGGTAAATTAAAACGTATTTTTCGTAAAATTAAACCGTAATTATTTTTCATTATAAATTTAAAAATACCTATTTTAAATATGTTATTACTAGTGAATGGTGTTTATTTAGCCACTTATAAATTTTTAGTTTAATTAAATATTTTTCCTAAATTAATTATTTTAAATGTTAACATAAGCTTTATTTATACACTAAATTAGTGTAAATTACAAATTTGAATGGGTTTAATTAGCAAAAGTGAACTATTACATATTAGAATCAAGTGTGTTTCATGCAAAATTTATTTTCAAAATTTTCCATGGTTCTAGACCATTCTAGGTTAAATGGAGTAAGGAAAATAAAGAATTTTTTTATTAAATCATGAAAAGACTTAATGGAATGATATTTTTGTGAAAGTTTCTACACTTTTCTTCACCTTTTCTCACTCTCCTCTCTTTTCCTCACCTCATGGCCGGCCTCACCACCATGGGCAGCCCCAATATTTTTCCCCCATCATTTTTGTATTAAAAATCATCAAAATTCATCAAAAATCCAAATAAAAATCCACAAAATCCAAATGAATTCCTACCCTCTATTCTTTGCTCATCTTTACATGGATTTTGGAGATGGAAAGCATTTATTTTGGAGGCTTATTTTCATGTTTGGATTGCATGTTGTGGAGGTATAAATCTCATTCTTTTGATTTATAGTTATTTAATGTTTCATTCTAGCATAATTAGATTTAATAAATAAATTCTATCTACAAGTTTTAAAATTCATGTTAGGGTTTGTAAAATCAAATTATGGTTTTTATTAATTAATTAGAGTTATAATAACTAGTTTAACACTTTTAGAAATGGAAAATCATGCACGGTTGATATATTGTAAATTGTTGATCCAAAATTGTTTAATTTAAACAATTTTGCAAACTAGATTTATGTATATTATATTTATTGGTGAGATAAAATTTCAATTAATGTTTATAACACTATAGTGTGGATTTAAAGAGGATATTAACTTGTTGGTGGAATGAAAACTCAAGTTGGTTACTAGTTTTTATTGATAATTGATAAATTGTGATATAAATTGCTATTTTTGCTAATTAGATTTTGGAAATTCTCAATTAAATGAAATTTAAAATCTAATTTATGGTTTCATTATGTTATTATTATCATGAATTGTAGTTTAGTAAGTTAATTAATGTAAAATCATGTTTAGTTGTGATATTGTGAAATTTTGCTTAAAACTATCGAAATTGGGCAAGTTTGCAAACTAAAATTTTCAAACTAATATAAATTAGGGTGTTAAAAATACAGTGATGGTTTATATAGTTTAGTTATGCTATTTAATGAGTTTTATGACCATTAGTTTCATTTAAATGTCAAGTTTTGAAGTAAAACGGTAATTTGGCGTTTTCGGGTTTTTCGAAATAGGACGATATGATTGATTTTTAGGGTTTTGATGGATTAAATCATGTTTTATATTATAAGTAACGAGTTTTTTTTAACTACAAGTTGTTTGTTGATGTTTATCTCGATCAATCGGCGTTTGTACGCCAATATCGAGCGATATTTGGTTCTTTTGCATGAGCGGGACATAGGTTTTAACCTATGCGCATTTCGTGCGTCGTTTTGGCTTTGTCTATGATTTAGTTTACGATATTATATGTGTTTACGTATAGGTACCCCTCACGTGGACTTCGGACGAGGAAGAAGAGGAGGGCGACATCATTTTCGGCAGACAAGGACCAGGCGAGTAGATGTATATCTACGGGGGGAAGTCAGGTGGATGGCGTTTAGCACCCCCGCAAACGTAGAAAAGGGATAGTACTTATTGTCATTTGGAAGCCAGACGTGGCCTTAGATTCTTGATGAGTAGGACCCTAGTAATGACCCTAGGTTGGACTAGACTGATTTAGAAAGACCATACCAGAGGATGAATACCTTGGGAGAGATTCATAGGTTTCAGGTAGATACACACACACGCACACACTGAGACTCGACATGGTGTATACGTGTATGTATATATATATATATATATATATATAGGACTAGGTGTAGGTATATATATATACATAATACGTATATTTGATACAAGGATGTGATATGATACACGGGAATGAAACAATATAACTGGGTTGATGCCGTGATTCTTGGCTATACAGTCGTGTTATGATATTAGCGGATCATTAGAAAATGAGATAATGGATTTGTATACATGAACAATAATAAAGGATGGTGATGATATTGAAGTATATGGGACTCTAAATAGAACCCGGACCGTAACCTCTGCCTGAAATTATGATATGATATATGTGTGACCTGATTACGACATCGTATAGGTGTGACTTGATTTTGATATGATATATATGTGTAACTTGATTACGATATCATATAGGTGTGACATGATTACGATATTATTTAAGTGTGACTTAATCACAATATGATGCATATACATGATATTTATGAGGATAAATTAACGATGTATATTTATGCTGGCAATGATATATGATTGATGTATGCGATTATAGTATAGCATCTTGATCTTGACATGTGTTGATTATGATATTATACGAATGATGAGACACGTAGGTGATACTTGACCCGTACCCCGATATTGGGATGCCGTACGATAGATTTTACCGTACGAGGCATAGATGTGATGATTGATCCGCACTCTTGATTCGAGGAAGCCGTACTACATACGTGACGCTATTGAGGCTGGATCGCCGACTATTAGATATATGGATTCAGACCTTAGGTGGACTCTTTGTTCTTATTGACTAGTTTCTTAGGTTTAGTTCCTTAGGAGGTTAGATGGACACTAGTTTAGGCTCGAGTCATATAGTTGTAGTTGTACTTGTATATCAAATGAGTGGTTGTTGCACATCTGTCTTACATTCAGGCCGTAATCATTATGGTGCATGTTCATACATATGTTTCTATAACCAGAATAAAACTTTGTCTGTTAGGATACCAGCACCATTACCGATGATGCGCATATTCCACGCACACTTATTTGCCGGCTCACCCACATCATCATCGGTAATTGCTATGTCACGTACACTTTAGATCATATTATCTTTTATTGATAGAATCAGCAAACAGCTAGATCGATATAATATTGTGATTACTCTCTGGTGTTAGTATAGACATGGTATTTATTACTTAGACATTTCATGCATTTGCATTTTCATGTTATCATACAGTATTATGGGGCATACGCCGACACTTATCATGTACTTACTCATGATTTTGGGATTTTGGATTTCTATGAGATTTCTGGATTTTTTGGGGAAAACCGCAAGAATATATAAAAACTTCTCTCTCTCTCCTCCTCTCTTTTTAAAACATAAGATACCGTTTTCTCGTGATGTATGTGTCGTCCACCATAAGATTTCATGTTTTTTTTGTTGGATTTCGAGACCCGATCGAGGAGTGGATGAACTGTCTCGGATACATGGTGGGCCCGGTATGGTACCCCGGGGCAAGAAGATCGAGTTGTAGACGATGAGCCTGGCAGGGGAAGGCTACCTACCGGTGATATCTGGCGCGGCGGATATCCGGAGGATACCGACCGTTGTCGTGAGATTTGATGATATGGGCCGATCTGGACTGACGGAGCCCGAGATATTGAGACTATGAGACATTGAGATTATGAGGTATTGAAACTTGAGATTTACATGTTTTGTGTCGATGCTTCACACGGATTTCCATGGATTTCATCGTTGATATTTCAGATTTCTATACACATTTTACTATGATAAAAGCTGAAGATTTCTTATACAGATATATCTAGATTTCTGGATTGGTTATTTTACATTCATGGTGCATGCATACTCATTCACATGGCTTAGTACTATATGAGGCACTGACACGAGCATGGAGCATTTGCACTTACACGTAGCTTATTATCCTACCTTTACTTGATGACTAGTAGTATATTATTATATTATTATGACCTAGGATAGCGTCATGCATTTCGATTTCTTTTCGCGGATATCTTCTACTCACGAGTTGGCAACTCACTCCCGTTGTGCCAAATTTTATTACAGGTTGTTGTACAGGGTTCCTTGGCAGTTTGCTGGCACATCTTTTCATTCCGGGTGATTTGCACGGTAGGTTGGTTCATTTGTATCAGGACCACCGTTGTACTTTTATTATTTCATTTGTATCTAGAAAGCTCCATCAACCAAACTTGTATTACTTGATAGTTACTGGACCAGTTATTTATTTCGACCTTAGAGTCGCGCTTGTATTATTATGATATCTGGTGGTTTTGTTTTCTTTTGAGTTTTGAGCCTCGCCCTTTGGCGTTGTACACTTTTGTGCATTGGTGTGGTTGTTTCAGCCTTTTGGCGTAGAGCTAGCTCCCGTTTGGGGATGCTTTTTATTGTTTGTATATATATTATTCTTGTTTGTACCCGTTTGGGGCCAGTTTTTACAAAGGAGACTCTGCCGAAATTTTTGAGAAAATTTGATCTTGTTTTTAAACTTTTTTTTCTATATGTTTTCCTTTACTTCTTCTTCTCTTTATGGTTTAGATTTCTGGGCTTCGGCTTACTTAGGTTACGTTGCGCCTCTAGACGCTTCGTAATCTAAGTGCCGGTCACGTTCCGTACTTTCGGGTCGTGACAAAGTTGGTATCAGAGCACCAGGTTTAACCTTTGTATATGTCTAGGGTGACCCTTGGTTGATGGAGTAGGCGACTCAGGTAGAGTGACGTACCGTGGGTATGATCCGCGGCATACTTACGCTACGCTACTCTTCTTAAGTAGCCTTAGGATGTACATTTGTTTGCACCGCATTTCATTCGTTCCTTTGATCTATCTTCGTCGATATCGGATGGTGGTTTCTGTTACCACGCGCGCACTGGCAGAGGGAGCTGCGGCTCGAATGCGATAACCATTAGTGTATCGTCTATTCTTGAGGATTGAAGCACTGCTTAGCGTGCGGACGAAGGGTATTTACATGCCGTCCAGACTAAGTTAAAGGATTCGAACGATTGTCAGAAACCCATTTTCCCAAGTTTAAAGTATTCGGAAGAACATGCAGGTATTTCGATGAACCCTCTAGAAGAATGAAACCCTAACTCGACATAATGACCACGAGAACGCCCTTGAACCTTAGGGTTTACGGCAGTTCCGCGGTGCCATTAGTGAGGCTTGGGTTTTCCCTTCTACGGCTGGACCATTGATACTGGGGTATGTACCGGATATTTTTAAACTGTATTTGAGTGTTGAGCTCTCGGGGAATTATGGGATTTTGATGGATCGATCGAAAAGTTTAATGTAGTCCGGATATCAGGTGAAGGGATCGACTACGTGGGAGACTCTAGATATGAGTATTGCCGTTGGTAGCGCAGTCAGCACACCTATGAAGAGACAAGTTCGAAGCAGTCGACACCAGAGGAAAGGGGGAAAGAGGCACACATTGACGATAGTGTTTACGATTGTGATAAGGTGATTTGGATTTCATATTTTCATTGATTGGATTTTGGTATTTTGAGGACTTTGTTCTACGATTGGTATTTCTTATGTGTACCTTCATTACATTCTATTTGTGTTTCACATATCAGTTGTATTGATATTGTTTAGTACATACCCAGTGCACTTGATTTGGTTTTGATACATTTTGAGATTTTGAATTGATTTCGTGCATATGGTTATACATGATTTTGACATATGCTTCGACCTAGTTTTCATGCATTTTCGTACTGTGATTTCGATTTTGATATTCAGTGTATGTTTTCATGCACCATGTGCACCTGATTGAGATTCTTGCGCACACTTGGCGCACTTGATGCGATTTTGTGCACACCAGATGCACTAAATCGGGGTTTTGTGCAGATTAGATGCACCTGATATTAGAGTCATGCACGCCCGTCGCACTTGACAGATGTTTTTGGTGCACACCTGTTGCACTTAGTTTGTTTTTGTGTGTATTCATGGTATCTGTATTTGGTTTCGATTTCAGTGTGCACCGGACGCACATGATATTTTTATGATGTGATTGGGATTGATTTCAGTTTGAGCAGTATGTTTTTATAATCATTACTATTTGATTTAGTAATCAGGCGGGACATGTATGTTAAATAAAAGATATAAATATGTATAGCTATTTTTTTTTAAAAAATAAACGTCCGCTACTTGTGCTGTGACACGTGCATCGCATGGGGATTTTCAAAAGGGGGTTTTTGCGTGTTTCCTTATTAAGATGTTTAGCCGATTTTACTACGATGCGTACTATATCTAAGTTATAGTTTTGATATATATTATGTTGGTTTTCGTTTTGGGTTTTGATATTTTATTTTCGTCATAACTCCGATGATTGCGTTAAGCTTGACGGAGTTGATTTTAGTTATGTATTGATGATTTCGGAGCCCCGACGATTTGAGTGTTTTGGCTAAATGTTTTAGTAATTGGGGGGAGTTTTAATTTAAAATTCGGACACCGAATTTATTAAAGAGGGGAAGATTGTAACGTTTTAAAATAAATAAATAAATAAATAAAATTATTTAAGTGAATTTTCTAATTTTCGGTAAATTAAAACGTATTTTTCGTAAAATTAAACCGTAATTATTTTTCATTATAAATTTAAAAATACCTATTTTAAATATGTTATTACTAGTAAATGGTGTTTATTTACCCACTTATAAATTTTTAGTTTAATTAAATATTTTTCCTAAATTAATTATTTTAAATATTAACATAAGCTTTATTTATACACTAAATTAGTGTAAATTACAAATTTGAATGGGTTTAATTAGCAAAAGTGAACCATTACATATTAAAATCAAGTGTGTTTCATGCAAAATTTATTTTCAAAATTTTCCATGGTTCTAGACCATTCTAGGTTAAATGGAGTAAGGAAAATAAAGAATTTTTTTATTAAATCATGAAAAGACTTAATGGAATGATATTTTTGTGAAAGGTTCTACACTTTTCTTCACCTTTTCTCACTCTCCTCTCTTTTCCTTACCTCATGGCCGGCCTCACCACCATGGGCAGCCCCAATATTTTCCCCCCATCATTTTTGTATTAAAAATCATCAAAATTCATCAAAAATCCAAATAAAAATCGACAAAATCCAAATGAATTCCTACCCTCTATTCTTTGCTCTTCTTTACATGGATTTTGGAGATGGAAAGCATTCATTTTGGAGGCTTATTTTCATGTTTGGATTGCATGTTGTGGAGGTATAAATCTCATTCTTTTGATTTATTGTTATTTAATGTTTCATTCTAGCATAATTAGATTTAATAAATAAATTCTATCTACAAATTTTAAAATTCAAGTTAGGGTTTGTAAAATCAAATTATGGTTTTTATTAATTAATTAGAGTTATAATAACTAGTTTAACACTTTTAGAAATGGAAAATCATGCACGGTTGATATATTGTAAATTGTTGATCCAAAATTGTTTAATTTAAACAATTTTGCAAACTAGATTTATGTATATTATATTTATTGGTGAGATAAAATTTCAATTAATGTTTATAACACTACAGTGTGGATTTAAAGAGGATATTAACTTGTTGGTGGAATGAAAACTCAAGTTGGTTACTAGTTTTTATTGATAATTGATAAATTGTGATAAAAATTGCTATTTTTGCTAACTAGATTTTGGAAATTCTTAATTAAATGAAATTTAAAATCTAATTTATGGTTTCATTATGTTATTATTATCATGAATTGTATTTTAATAAGTTAATTCATGTAAAATCATGTTTAGTTGTGATATTGTGAAATTTTGCTTAAAACTATCGAAATCGGGCAAGTTTGCAAACTAATATAAATTAGGGTGTTAAAAATATAGTGATGGTTTATATAGTTTAGTTATGCTATTTAATGAGTTTTATGACCATTAGTTTCATTTAAATGTCAAGTTTTGAAGTAAAACGGTAATTTGGCGTTTTCGGGTTTTTCGAAATCGGACGATTTGATTGATTTTTAGGGTTTTGAAGGATTAAATCATGTTTTATATTATAAGTAACGAGTTTTTTTTAACTACAAGTTGTTTGTTGATATTTATCTCGATCAATCGGCGTTTGTACGCCGATATCGAGCGATATTTGGTTCTTTTGCATGAGCGGGACATAGGTTTTAACTTATGCGTGTTTCGTGCGTCGTTTTGGCTTTGTCTATGATTTAGTTTACGATATTATATGTGTTTACATATAGGTACCCCTCACGTGGACTTCGGATGAGGAAGAAGAGGAGGGTGACATCATTTTCGGCAGACAAGGACCAGGTGAGTAGATGTATATCTACGGGGGGAAGTCGGGTGGATGGCGTTTAGCACCCCCGCAAACGTAGAATAGGGATTGTACTTATTGTCATTAGGAAGCCAGACGTGACCTTAGATTCTTGATGAGTAGGACCCTAGTAATGACCCTAGGTTGGACTAGACTGATTTAGAAAGACCATACCAGAGGATGAATACCTTGGGAGAGATTCATAGGTTTCAGGTAGATACACACACACGCACACACTGGGACTCGACATGGTGTATACGTGTATCTATATATATATATATAGGACTAGGTGTAGGTATATATATATACATAATACGTATATGTGATACAAGGATGTGATATGATACACGAGGATTAAACAAAATAACTGGGCTGATGCTGTGATTCTTGGCTATACAGTCGTGTTATGATATTAGCGGATCATTAGAAAATGAGATAATGGATTTGTATACATGAACAATAATAAAGGATGGTGATGATATTGAAGTATTGGACTCTAAATAGAACCCGGACCGTAACCTGTGCCTGAAATTCTGATATGATATATGTGTGACCTGATTACGACATCGTATAGGTGTGACTTGATTTTGATATGATATATATGTGTAACTTGATTACGATATCATATAGGTGTGACATGATTACGATATGGTTTAAGTGTGACTTAATCACAATATGATGCATATACATGATATTTATGAGGATAAATTAACGATGTATGTTTATGCTGGCAATGATATATGATTGATGTATGCGATTATAGTATAGCATCTTGATCTTGACATGTGTTGATGATGATATTATACGAATGATGAGATACGTAGGTGATACTTGACCCGTACCCCGATATCGGGATGCCGTACGATAGATTTTACTGTACGAGGCATAGATGTGATGATTGATCCGCACTCTTGATTCGAGAAAACCGTACTACGTACGTGATGCTATTGAGGGTAGATCGCCGACTATTAGAGATATGGATTCATATCTTAGGTGGACTCTTAGTTCTTATTGACTAGTTTCTTAGGTTTAGTTCCTTAGGAGGTTAGATGGACACTAGTTTAGGCTCGAGTCATATAATTGTAGTTGTACTTGTATATCAAATGAGTGGTTGTTGCACATATGTCTTACATTCAGGCCGTAATCATTATGGTGCATGTTCATACATATGTTTCTATAACAAGAAAAAAAACTTTGTCTGTTAGGACACCAGCACCATTACCGATGATGCGCATATTCCATGCACACTTATTTGCCGGCTCACACACATCATCATCGGTAATTGCTATGTCACGTACACTTTAGATTATATTATCTTTTATTGATAGAATCAGCAAACAGCTAGATCGATATAATATTGTGATTACTCTCTAGTGCTTGTATAGACATGGTATTTATTACTTAGACATTTCATGCATTCGCATTTTCATGTTATCATACAGTATTATGGGGCATACGCCGACACTTATCATGTACTTACTCATGATTTTGAGATTTTGGATTTCTATGAGATTTCTGGATTTTTTGGGGAAAACCGCAAGAATATATAAAAACTTCTCTCTCTCTCTCCTCCTCTCTTTTTAAAACATAAGATGCGGTTTTCTCGTGATGTATGTGTCGTCCACCATAAGATTTCATGTTTTTTTTGTTGGATTTCGAGACCCGATTCGAGGAGTGGATGAACTGTCTCGGGTACATGGTGGGCCCGGTATCGTACCCCGGGGCAAGAAGATCGAGTTGTAGACGATGAGCCAGGCAGGGGAAGGCTAGCTACCGGTGATGTTTGGCACGGCGGATATCCGGAGGATGCCGACCGTTGTCGTGAGAGTTGATGATATGGGCCGATCCGGACTGACGGAGCCCAAGATATTGAAACTATGAGACATTGAGATTATGAGGTATTGAGACTTGAGATTTACATATTTTGTGTCGATACTTGACACGGATTTCCATCGATTTCTTCATTGATATTTCAGATTTCTATACACATTTTACTATGATAAAAGCTAAAGATTTCTTATACAGATATATCTAGATTTCAGGATTGGTTATTTTACATTCATAGTGCGTGCATACTCATTCACATGGCTTAGTACTATATGAGGCACTGACACGAGCACGGAGCATTTGCACTTACACGTAGCTTATTATCCTGCATTTACTTGATGACTAGTAGTATATTATTATATTATTATGACCTAGGATAGCGTCGTGCATTTTGATTTCTTTTCGCGGATATCTTGTACTCATGAGTTGGCAACTCACCCCCGTTGTTCCAAATTTTATTACAGGTTGATGTAGAGAGTTCTTTGGCAGTTTACTGGCACATATTTTTATTCCGGGTGATTTGCACGGTAGGTTGGTTCATTTGTATATGGACCGCCGTTGTACTTTTATTATTTCATTTGTATCTAGAAAGCTCCATCAACCAAACTTGTATTACTTGATAGTTACTGGACCAATTATTTATTTCGACCTTAGAGTCACGCTTGTATTATTATGATATCTGGTGGTTTTGTTTTCTTTTGAGTTTTTAGGCTCGCCCTTTGGCGTTGTATACTTTTGTGCATTGGTGTGGTTGTTTCCGCCTTTTGGCGTAGAGCTAGCTCCCATTTAGGGATGATTTTTATTGTTTGTATATATATTATTCTTGTTTGTACCCGTTTGGGGCCAGTTTTTACAAAGGAGACTCTGCCGAAATTTTTGAGAAAATTTGATCTTGTTTTTAAACTTGTTTTTCTATATGTTTTCCTTTACTACTTCTTCTCTTTATGGTTTAGATTTCTGGGCTTCGGCTTACTTAGGTTACGTTGCGCCTCTAGACGCTTCGTAATCTAAGTGCCGGTCACGTTCCGTACTTTCGGGTCGTGACACAAATTCTCCTCCAAACCTGAAAGAAGAATTAGTCGGGATCACCCGAGGAGTAAACCAACTCATCAATGGGAATCGGGATCCAACTATCATCGCATGATAACGTGATGGAATCCACTCACGTTATCACACTCCAGAAGGTATGCGCATGCCTGGCAAGTTTCAGCTTCTTTAGAAACTCCCGATGTGATTTTTACCCCATGCTCTTATGACCTTGACTTTAGCCAACAATTCATAAGTCACATGTCAAGTTCTACCCGTCATTATCCAGGTTGATTTGAACCCACCCGTACCTACCCTTGACTTTGGCCAACAAAGTAGAACGACTGTCCCAAACCAACGCATCTATCTATGAAACAGAAAAGTAACAAATAGCTACCATACACTATGCCTTGACTTTGGCCAACAAACATAACATGAATACTAAGTGCTACCCGTCTGAAATAACGGAGGGCTACGAATGGTTCTTGGCGAAAAACCTTTAACGTAATGAACTTGATATCGTTGAAGGAACCGGATAGCTTTTTATAGAAATATAGTGGCGAAAACCTTTGCTAAAGAGGTCACTCCCGGTGAAGGGATCTCGGCTCTTTCCCCGTAGAATGAGGTGCAGGATATTCCAACTGAATACCACGATGCAAAGCAAAAAGTAATCGACTATAGTGAAGTTATTACCCTGACGCAAAATTATGTCCAAGGGGTCACTCCCGATGAAGGGATCTCGGCCCTTGCCTCGTCGACTGAGGTGCTGGATATTCATAACCGAATACCACTGTGCAAAACAAAAGAGAACGACCTTGCAATAACAGCTTTTTCTGAAAAATGTTCCAACAACATCAGAATAGGTTTGTTTAGCTTGCATTGATCCGAATCAACGCAGTCCCATCAATTGATCACACCAATAAAGAACGAAAATATGATGTACGTATATGCCATCCGCATTCGCCACTGGGTTCCGTCATCACCCGTTAGGTTACTTAACTAACGACAGAGCGGGGACTGGACTACCACGGGTGTAAAACATATACAACAGCTACTAGTATATATATCAATATATAATATTCGCTCAAGGCGTGATAAAATTCAACATCACAGAAATGTAATAAGCATCACAGAACAATACAGATAATCTGGAATCCCCGGGTTTCATAGAGCCGTTACTGAAACCCGACGTTCCCCTGGTCGTGTGGATAGCCTGTGCAATGAAATCGTAGACCCCTACGGGCACAGCAAGTTACCCGCCAAAACCTGAAGTGAGGCAGCCCTCTTCAACAAAGTGAATGGACCACCCAGCACTTCACGGAATCTGGTAACTTGAGCACCCCTTCTTGGGTCAACCTATACCCCCTATGAGTGCGGTGAATAGCCCGCCAATTCTAGAGTGAAGCCCCCTCCATCTCAAAGCCATGAGATGCAGTCCCGTTGCCCTCTAGAACCGGCTATCCGTGCACCCCACCGCGGGGTAATCCTAGTATAGAAAGTAAAAATATATACAACGGGAACATCGACCTCAGCCCGGTCGTGCCCCAAAAGAATAATATACAAATAGGCAGTGACGGCGGTCCACATGTCGGACGCTCGTCCCGCAATATCAAATGTACAAATATAACCAAACTGTACTAACATTGCATCCAGGCTATCCACCACGACAAATCCGCAATATCACGGCACAACATAGAACATCAACGTGAATGTCACGTTCGCAAATCCGTCTAAAAGAGCTATAGCAATTAGACAGGATTTACCGATCAGATGACATTCACGGTCGCAGATATAATGTAAATATTGTGAACTAACATGTTTAAAATTTTCGATCGACAAAATTTCCCGAAGTGGGCCCCAAGCACAATACCCAGTACTCAAATAAATCTGGGCCCAAAATAAAATTACCAGAAACCCCTTTTCCAAGTTAGAGACCAAAACGTGGGTACGGCCGCGGATCCGCCGCGCTACAGTGAAATGAGCCCACCAAATTTTCTCAGTTCTCTTAAAAAACCCTGCCTGATTTTCTGACATGCCCAAAAAAATTTTTAGAGCACAACAAAATCGACAGAAACTGAACAATTGGAAACGTGGTATTTGGAAATTTTGTTCGATCGAAGTTCTAAACACGTTAGAGCAAGCTAGTAAAGGTTAATGGCATGGCTCTGATACCATGTAAGTCTACGGTAGCGCCCTGGCCGTCTTTCCGAGGCCAAAATGCGGAAAATAAAATTTTTCTTAACTTGAAAACCGGCGCTATCGTATGCTTAAGACCCAGATCGAACCATTAAACTACAACTAGCTATCAAGAGAAAGGGTAGAGAGGCTATACCGAACGATCCGTGTCCTTCAGTCTTTGGCCACCATCCCGAGCTCCTCGCGGCATCTCCGGTCTCGATCTCCTCGTCGGAAAGGGCACCACATCATCGAGTCTTTTACGGGCTCCCACCTCTGAAGCAAGGCAACTCGGACACGAAGTGTCCTAGTCGACGTGTCCAAGATTGCTGTAGACTAAGTGTAGAACGCATTGCCTCAAGGGTTAATCGAAGTTGCCTTTTGGATGGAGGTGGAGAAATAAGCTTTGGAGATGAACTAGGGATTTTTGGTGCAAATGAAATGAGATCAAAAATCCACTCACACAAAGAATGGGGCTCTCCAAAATGTAGTGGCCGGCCATCATATGAGAGGAGAGAAGTGAGGGTATCAAGCAAAAGGAAAATGTGTGATAATGAGGAAAATAAGTCCCACCAAGGTCTATCTCAAATCCCATCACAATAAAAGCAAGCAATGATGCATAAGGGAATCAATCTCATCCAAGAATACTCTAGATTTCTGCTGGAGCCCCAGAAACCACAAAAAAAGCCCCTCCCTTCACAAATTTCGCATTTGCAAAGAACCCCCTCCAAGGAAAATTCAGCCAAAGAACAATAGAAAAGGAATTTGGCCAAAAAGAGAAAGCAAGTTGGCAACTTCAAAAAGTGATCCAGTAACAAATTACAGGATAACCCCGCGACTGTATATACATACCCGTATTTGTATTCCAACCGAATACAAATGCAATGAGACAAAATCTACACAGTAAAATACAAGGATCCGGCTTAAAACAAAGCCCGCTAGTATTATTCATCCGAACCATGACATGTGCACAAGTGCACGCGTACGTTCGAATCCTTCCATAAATCCATACAGCCTCTACAACATTTTGCCCGAAACTTGAGAAACTGTCTGTGGGGGACTCTAAAGACTCGTCAATACTTTGGCTGTGAATTTAACCACTAGCACGTCAGAGGTATTAGCCGTACGTAATGGGCTACCAAGTATTGACTAAAAGGGAGGTCGATGAGAGAACTCATCCTGACACCCAACAGAGCCTGTCAGTGACAATATCCGTACAGTCCGGTCCGTTCGTCTATAAGCATCGCATGGCGAGCCTAGGGGGTTGGTAAAAGTCAGACCCCCAAAAGCGGTAGAAGTCATGTCGGAGTGTAGCCCAGAACACCCTGAGATACTACTGGAATACCTACCAGTAAATCTCCTGCCTTTGCCAAGGAGTTTGTGTAATGGCTCTCCTAGACACAGCGCGATCTCACCCTCAATACCGGGAGAGACGAAACCCCTGCCGATCCGCTCACTGCCTCCATGTGGCTCGGGACTGTACCCAACTAAAACCTGTTTGCACGACTCCTTTGAGCCGTGGTAGGGTAGTAATCAAAGTACAGTGGGAACTCACACGAGACAAATGACGATCTCAGGTCGATGAACTAACCTATACACATGTCACCAGGGAACTGCTATCTGACGTCAGGTATAATACAAACTAGCATGTTCCCGGCGAGTCCTGTCCGGTGTACTCATAACCTAATGAGAACCTGTATACATCTTAGGTGAACCAACTGACACCAGTGGCTTATGAGACCGGCCACCGCCCCTCGACGGGGTCTCGACTGTATACACTAGTCTACTCTGGAGTATCGATGCCCTGTCTCGAAAACTCCCACGACTAGGGAACTTTTAAGGATGTGCTTATAGACCCCAGCTCCCACGTATATGATCGCCATCATACTGCTGGACGTCAAGCTAGAATCCTAAGGGCTCTATCAACACGCAATAGTGACCTGTAAGGTCACCTAAAGCAGTACACGATGATAAAGATAAACCAGATAGCATACTATCATCTTGAGTAAAACTGTCCTACCGGTATAGGTCCTCCCTCAATCATTGCAATCACGTGCTTATGATCCAATAATTGACTCTGAGGGCACTATATCCAACACAAGTATCTTATATGTTTGAAACTCCCGATATGTTTTTGGTCCCTAACGGTTTATGACGTTGACAAATGCCAACAAATCATAAACCGCTAGTCAAGTTCAACACGTTATTATCCTGGATTAATCTAGACCCACCCGTGCAAACCCTTGGCAAAGGCCAACAAGGCTATACGACTGTCCTATATAATCGCAACTCTATGCAACAGACAAGCAATATCTAGCTACCGTACACTACGCCTTGACAAAGCCCAACAAACGCAACACGAATACTAGGTACTACTCATCCGAAATGACGGAGGGCTACGGCTGGTTTTTGGAGAAAAACCTTTAACGTAATGAACTTGATATCATTGAAGGAACCGAGTGGTTTTTACAAATATAAAGTCGCGCAAACTTTATCCAAAGAGGTCACTCCCGGTGAAGGGATCTCGGCTCTTTCCTCATCGAATGAGGTGCGGGATATTCTAAACTGAATACCACGACGCAAAGCAAAAGAATCGACTATAGAGAAGTTATTACACTGACGCAAACTTTTGTGCAAGAGTTCACTCCCTATGAAGGGATCTCGGCTCTTGCCTCGTCGAATGAGGTGTTGGTTATTCATAACCGAATACCACTGTGCAAAGCAAAATGAAACATCTTGTAAAAACAGTTTTTAAAAACTTGGTTCCAACAACATCATATAGGTTTGTTTTATCCTTGCATTGATCAGAATCAACACAGTCCCATCAATTAAACATATCACACCAGATAAATGAACGAAAATATAATGTACGTATATGCCATCCGCATTCGCCACTGGGTCCCGTCATGCATCGTTAGGTTACTTAACTAACGGTAGAGCAGGGGCTGGACTAGCGCGGGTTCAAAACATATACAACATCTACCAGTATATATAAATATATATAACATTCGTCCCAGGCATGATATAAGCAATATCACAGAATCTTAGCAAGCAACACAGAATGGTGGATAATCTTGGAGCCTCGGGTTTCATTTTAGCTGCAAATGAAACCCGACATTCCCGGTCGTGTGGATAGCCCGTGCAACGAAAACCTGGACCCTTACGAGCGCGGAAAGTTACCCGCCAATCCCAGAAGTGAGGCAACCCCAATCAACAAAGTGAATGGGCCACCAAGCACTTCATGAAATCCGGTAACTTGAGCACTCCACCGTGGGTCATCCCATACCCCTACGAGTGTGGCGAATAACCTGCCAATTCTAAAGTAAGTCCCCCTCTGTCTCAACACCATCAGATGCGGGACCGTTGCCCTCTAGAACCCGGCTATTCGTGCACTCCACCGCGGGGTAAACCTAGTACAGAAAAGAAAAATATATATATACAATGGCGACGCCGACATCAACCCGGTTGTGCCCAAATAAAAGAATATACAATGTGACCGAGACGGTAGTCCACATTTCGGACGCTTGCCCTGCAATAACAAATATACAAATGAATCTGAACTGTACAACTATCATTGCACCACTGGCTATCCACCACGACAATCTAACCATAATATCAGCACAGCACAGAGCATCAATGTGAATATTAAGTTCGTAAACCCATCTAGTTCAACATATAGACACTAGTCGAGTTGTACCGCTCATTAATATTCACGGTCGCAGATATAGTCACATGTACTGATAAACACATACTTAAGATTTCGATCATATAAACATTTCCAAATTGGCCCCAAATGTAAACCAGCACTTTAACAAATCCGGGCCAAAACTAAATATCCCAAAAATCAAATTTCCATGTTAGATAGTTCCTGAAGAAATTTGGAGCGCAACGGCCACAAATCCGCCACGGAACCACGGCAAATGTGCATGAAATGCCGAGGTTCCGTGGCCATTTGGTGGGGTCACGTGCCCAAATTTCTTGAGGTGCCCTAGAATTGCCTGCACGTATTTTTAAGATACCCAGAAAGATTTTTTGAACACTTTTCAAAATCGACAGCAAGCATGTTAAAATGGAGTTTTGATTCGGAAAAATTGGTCGATCGTTATTCTAACCTTATGCAAACTAGCTAGTATTGATTTATCGGTGGCTCTGATACCATGTTGGGTTCTGCCGGTGCCCTGGCCATCTACCATAGCCGATGCGGAACAAAAACTGGCGTTTAAAAATTTTTGCGTAAACAAAACCCGCCCAAGATTGAAACCATAAACCTATACTAGCAAAACTAAAGAGAGCTAAACTGCAAGGTTAGAACGATTATACCAAATGAACCAATTCGTTCGGTCTTCCATCATCTTCCTTAGCTCCTTGAAGCGTGCTCAAACAAACTTGGCCTCCGGTCTTCCTCCATCGAAGATGATCCACCCGAGGGATGTAGCTCATGGCTCTAGCTCCACATCAAAAGCAAGTGAAGCAACTAGGGATTTTAGGTTGCTAATCTAAAAAACCTAATATGTAGTGAGTGTTCTAAGTGTTTGTCTATCTCATCTCACCTCCTCTCATGATTCTCAACACATGAGAAGGTTAAGAGGAGGTGGAAGATGAAGGTAGAGAAACTCAATGTGAGAGTGAAGCTAAATGGTGAGGAGATGAGAGCAACCAAGAGAAAAAGGAATTATCTTATATTTTTCACCAAGTGACCAAGTGAGGAAAAACCAAGTGAAGAATGGTTTAATCAAACACAATTTTCCAATAAAATATGCAACCCATACTTGAATAGTATGCACAAAAGAATTAATAATTCATTTGTGCACACTATGCAAGCATGTTCCTCTCCATACTCCCATCAAGTCTATGCCACCTCATTATCCATTTAGAATAAATGGCCAAACGCAAAATGTGTTGTCTACCTTCTAGAATGTTATATGTAAAAAATACGGATTACATTCTACTGTATATACATACCTCTATTCGTACCGAAATACGAATATCCGAAGAGATATAATAACACAAAGAATATAATACTAGAATATACATATCGAAATATATATACGTAAATTATTAAATCAATACCTGATTCAATAATCCGGCTCAAACCCGAGCCGGATAGTATTATCAACCGTCCGATCAAAAGTCCAGGTGCATAGTGCAATCGATCGATCGAAACCCTGCACGTATCTAATACGGCTACTACATAGTTTCTCCTGAACTAAGGAAACCATCTGTGTGGGACTCTAAAGACTCATCAATACGCTGGCAGTGGGTTTAACCATAAGCACGTCAGCGGCACTAGATGTACGTAACGGCTAGCTAGGTATTGAGCGAAAGGAAGGCCGATGAGCAAACTCATCCAAACCCCTACTGAGCCTGTCCGTGACAATCTCCATACTGTTCGGTCTGTTTGTTTAAGAGTATCGCATATCGAGTCTTGGGGGTGGATAAAGTCAGACCCCTAATAACACGATATTTCGTGTAGGTATGAAGCCCATTACCCACTGAGAAACTACTGATCCAAATCAATAATTCTCGTCCACCTTGGCCAAGGATTTCTGATGATGGCCACCCGTGCACAATGCGACATCAACCCCCAATACCGAGAGAGGCGAATCCCCGACGATCCGCTCACTGCCTCCATGTGGCTATGGACTGTACCCAACTAAAACATATTTGCACGACTCTTTTGAGCCACTGTAGGGTAGTAATCAAAGCATAACGGGAACTCAAACGAGACAAATGACGATCTCAGGTCGACTGACTAACCTGTACACATGTCACTTAGGAACTGCTATCTGACAATAGGTATAATTCCAACTAGCATGTTCCGGTGAGTCCGTCCAGTGTACTCATAACCCAATGAGCACCTGTATACTATCTTAGGTGACAAACAGACACTAATGGCGTGTGAGATCGGCCACCGCCCCTCGTCGGGGTCTCGATAAGTACACACTAGTCTCTTCCGGAATATCAATGCCCAGTCTCGATACTCCCGCGACTAGGGACATTTAAGGATGTGCTTATAGACCACCCAGATCTCACGTATATGATTGCCATCATAATGATGGTAGTCAAGCAAGAATCCTATGAGCTCTATCAATATATAATATTGATCTGTAATACCACATAATGCATGTACATGATGGCAAAGGCAAACCAGATAGGATACTATCATTTTGAGTAAGACTGTTCTATCCGTATAGGTCCTCCCTCAATCATCAAAATCACATGCCTGCGATTACGATAATTTCCTTGAGGGCACTAAAGCCAACTGGTACATAGTAGGCCCGGTAAGGTACCTCGGGGCAAGAAGATCGTAGTGTAGATATTGAGCCTGGCAGGGGGAGCACTGCTTACCGATGACTGTATGGAAACTATGCGGATATCCGAAGGATACTGTTCGGAGTTATATGATGAGATGGATATAAGGGCCGATCAGAGTGACGGCGCCTGCGATATTGGGATTTTGAGTGTCGTTGATGGACACCGGATTTCTATGATGATGATTTATTGAGGATGACTCTGTTTTATCCCACACTCAGTTCTTATTATGACATGCGGTGGTTATATAGTTGTTGTACCATGTTGTTGCACCTTGATTACGATTATGTTGCATATCCATATGCCATTATGACTGCATATTTCGGATTGTCGTTTTTCGTGCATGCTTGAGATTACCTGTATGATATTATTTATTATTCACGAGCTAGCAACTCACCCCCATTGTGCCATAGTGTTTTGCAGGGTTGACCCTCAAGGTAGTCGTGGCAGGGCTCTTTATTGCATCTATTTCTGCGGATACCGCTACTTTTGAGCGCGTGATTTTTGTGTAGGTGGGTTTTTGAGAGTATCCGTATGATTCTACTTGTACATCTTATTTTGTATCTAGTACTCTCCATCTACCATCTGTATGTATTTGACTTAAAGACGAGACAGAGAGATTCGATATTTGTATTATTTGTGACTTTGGGTGTCACGCTCGTGTAAGCCGACTTTTATATTATGTTGCTACGTTGTTTTCACTACTTATTTGCTTATTTCTTCGCCTACGGTGTCATATATATATCCGTTGTGGTTGTTTTCCGCCTTTAGGCGTGAATTGGTCCCAATTGGGGATGCCGTTTATATTATATATTTTGTATCCGGTTTGGACCAGTTTTTACAAGGAGATGCTGCCGAAATTTTTTTGTAATAACTTGAGATTTTAAAAGAGATGTGATGTTTTGAAACAAATATTTTACCACTCTACTCTTTCTTTCGTGGTTTAGATTTATGGGTTTCGGATTTCTTGAATTACGTTACGCCTTTGGACGTTGCGTGATTTAAGTGCCGGTCGCGTTCCTAATTTGGGTCGTGACAAAGTTGGTATCAGAGCGTTAGGTTTTACCTTTCGGAGTATAGGATGACCCTTGGTATGATGGAGTAAGTAGCTTAAGCAGAATGACATAGCGTGTGTATGTTTTGCGGCATACTTACGACACGGTACTCCGCCTAAGTGACCTTAGGACATATTTTCTTGTAATTCCTTCTTTGATTCCATGTATCCTTGTGATTCAAGTTCTATATTCTTATCGAATCCTGTTTCCTTGTTCTAGCCACTATGCCGCCAAAGACTATGAGGGTCCAGAGGGCTGCCGCTAGAGATAAGGTCAGGGCGGGCTTGTCTGAGATGAGGACTGACCAGGGTGGTACGCCTATTCTTCAGGAGTAGATTGATCCACCTTCTTTAGGTCGTATTTCTAGGCTAGAGGCCAGTATTCAGGATTTACGTTTGATGGTGGGATCTTTGGTTGAGACCAGTTGAGCATAAAGAACAGATGTTGTTCTACCTACTACGGCGACCGTGATTGTACCTACTGAATGTGTACGCTCGCACCGCGACGGGGTTTAAATGGGCACCACACATGCAATTTTAAAAATTTTAGGTGCTAACGAACACTAACCAAGATCTTAACTAGAATATTAGGGTTAACTATGTGATGATATGAAAAACAACAAGAAAGGAAGGAGGGTACAACCTTTGTAGACCGTGTCCTTCTCTTCTAAAGCTCCGGGTTGTAGTCCATGCGACTCCACTAGGCTCTACTTCAAGTTTGAACAAGGTTCCTCCGATGATCTTCGTGCCTAAGATGATCCATCCGAAGTCCGCCAATCCAAGCTACCTCTTCACTAAACTCTTTAGTGAAGGAAACACACTACACTAGAGTGCTAACGAAGTGTAGGATGGTGAAGTAGGGGTTTTGTTTGCTCACTAGGGTTTCAAGCTTCATGGTTCACATAACATGTGAGGGGTTGAAGCTTGAAGTATGAGGTGAAGAAAAATGGAGAATGCTAGAACTCATCTCTTGAGCTCAAGAAGCAGCTAAAGAAAAATAACTCAAGTCAAGAATGAATTGTGAGAGTGAAGTGAATGGATCTATCTTTTTTCACTCATTCATGCATGGAATAAAATGCAATAAGAAATTGCAACCATGCTTGAATATTGAGTCAAGAGTAATAAACAAATAATAAAGCACATGCTTCACACCATGCTCAAAATATCTCCCCACTGACACCTCATTTTCTATTTTCCAAAAATAGAAAATCCTTGCCATGCTTCATATAATATATATATATATATGTATGTATGTATGTATGTATGTATGTATATATCATATATATATATGCATATATCATATATATATATATATATTAATATATATAATGAAGAATAATTAGTGAGCTAATAATATTAGTTAATATATAATTATTTGAAATATAATACATATCAAATTATTAAATCAACTCTTGATTTAATAATCAGCTTATATCGCATATAACCGACTAATATCATTTATCTGTATATCACATTATCAAATCAACACTTGATTCGATAATCTGGTTATATCACATATAACCTAACCGATAACAAATAACTACCAGATTACAATACGGTATCACATACTCGTATTTAATCAGGCCCACGCACATATCAACATATATGCCCTACTTCGTTTTGCTTGAACCAGAAAACTTCTGTGTAGGATTTTAAAGACTCGTCAATACACCAGCAGTGGGTGATGATCACATCAGTCACCCATAAGCCGTCAGCAGTACTAGTTGGACGTAACCGCTACCCAGGTATTGAGCAATTAGAAGATCAACAAGTAAGCTTGCCCAAACTCCCATGAAGCCCATAAGTAACACTTACCGTACAGTCTAGTCTCTTCATCAGATATGTCGCATATCGTGTCTAGGGGTGGTATCGTCAGACCCCAATAACTTGATAAGTCATGACGATGTATAGCCGATAATGGTATGAGAAACTACTGATAATACTTACCAGTAAATCTCATCAACAGCCCTGGCCAGGGACTTAAAGTTATAGCCAATCGACCATAGCGCAACATCAACCCCCAATACCGGGATAGACGAAACCCCTCCTATCGCTCATTGCCTCCATATGACTCGGGACTGTACCCAAAATCTACCTGTTTGCACGACTCCTTTGAGCCGTGGTAGGGAGGAAATCAAAGCACAGTGGGAGCCACACAAGTCTCTAAGACGATCTCGGGTCTACAGACTAACCTATACCAGTGTCACCAGAGAACTGCTATCTGACGATAGGTATAATACCAACTAGAAGTTCTCGGCGAGTTCTGTTCGGTGTACCCATTTTCTAATGAGCACATGTGTACAATCTTTGATGTCAAACACCAATGGATATGGGATCAACCATCACCCCCATACAGGGTCAAGAAATGTACACACTAGTCTACTCTGGTGTATCGATGCCCTGTCTCGATATACCCTCGACTAGGAACAATTGAAGGATGTGCTTATGGACTACCCAGGTCCCAGTAGTATGATTCGCATCATAGTCCTGGTAGTCAAGCCAACATCCTAAGGGCTTTATCAACATTTATATGAGAGATGGTATAATAATACCAGTGAACATGTTAAGATAAAGGAAACCAGATAGCATACTATTATGTCGAGCAAGAAAGTCCTCCATATATTTGTCCAAGCATCCACTATATCATACAATAATGGCCTCTAGGGCATACATATCACTCACAATATCCCACTTGCACTAAGGCCAGTTGTTGTAGTATCTCATACCTAACATCCCAGAAAGTCTCTCGATTAGAATCTGGGGGAGGGCCTTGGTGAGTGGATCAGCTGTGTTATCCTCTGTGTCAACTCTCCTGACCGCGATCTTCCGTAGATCTACTATCTCCCTGATCAGGTGATACCGCCTAAGAAAATTTCTGGATCGTTGATAGGACCGGGGTTCCTAGGCCAAAGCCACAACTCCATTGTTATCACAATACACAGGTATTGGATGCTCAATGGTAGGAACCACACCATGTTCATCTTATGAACTTCTTCATCCAGACAGCCTCTATGGCAGCATCGTTTATAGCGATGTATTCAGCCTCAATCAACGAGTCTACTACGGTATATAGCTTGGAACTCTTCCAACATATCGTACCTCTACTGAGGGTGAAGACAAAACCCGAGATCGACTTATTGTCGTCCTTATCACTTTGGAAGCTCGAATCGGTAAACGACCCCTCGTGAAGTTCACCATTACCATACACTAAGAACATCTCTATAGTCCTTCTCGAGTACTTAAGAATGTTCTTCACAGCTGTCCAGTATTTCTCCCCTGGATCTGATTGTTACCAACTCACTACACCTAGTGAGTAAGCTACATCTGGTCTGGTACATAACATCGCATACATGATTGACCCGACTGCCGATGCATAGGGTATCCCATGCATGCGAGCCCTCTCCAAATCATTCTTGGGAGACATCTCTTTGGAGAGAGTGATTCCAGAATAAGCGGGTACATTACCACGCTTAGAGTATTCCATACTGAACCTCTTCAGTATGGTGTCTATGTACCAAGACTGGGACAATCCCAACATCCTTCTAGATCTATCTCTATAGATCTAAATCCCTAAGATGTATGAGGTATCAGCTAAATCTATCATGGAGAACTTGGGTGATAAGAAGGGCTTGGCCGAGTGTAGCATAGGAACAACGTTTCCTATCAAGAGATGCCATCCACGTACAATACGAGGAAGACAACCTTACTTTCTACCACCTACTTGTATATACATGGTTCATCTACATTTTTGATGAAGTTAAACTCTTTGATAGCTTCATCAAAACAGATGTTCCATCTCCGCGATGCCTGCTTTAATCCGTAAATTGATTTAAGCAGTTTACACACGCTTCCGCTGCTCCCACTATCTACGAAGCACTCTGGCTGTGTTATGTACACCCTCTCTTCTAAATCACCATTTAGAAAAGAGGTCTTGACGTGCAATCTGCTAGATTTCGTAGTTATGGTATGCAGCAATGGCAAGTTGGATACTGATAGACTTAAGCATAGCCACTGGAGAAAATGTCCATCATAGTCGACACCAGGCCGTTGATGAAAACCTTTTGCTACAAGTTTAGCTTTGAAAGTATCAACTTTTCCATCTACACCAAATATCTTCTCAAGATTCACTTGCTCCCGATGGGTTTTACTCCTTCAGGAGCAACTTCCAAAGTCCATAATTTGTTGGTGTACATGGATTCCATCTCAGATTGCGTAGCATCCAGCCATTTCACAGAGTCTCCACTTGTGGTGGCCTGCTCGAAACTAGTTGGGTCATCATCTTCCATAATACAATCCTCACTCCAACCGTCTATGAGAAAACCATAGTATCTCTCAGGTAGATAAGGAAGCCTATTAGATCTGCGGTGTGGCTGAGGTTCATTGGGGACTATTGAATCCTTCGGTTCCACCAAATCGTCAGTAATAGTTTGTGTTGCTGGAACTTCTTCCAGTTCTACCTCATTGCCACTGATTTCTTTCACAAAAAAATCCTTTTCTAAAAATGTGTCATGTCGAGAAACAAACACTTTTTGTTTCTCGGTGTGGTAGAAGATATTCCCTCGCGTTTGTTTGGGATATCCTACAAACTTGCACAGAACTGATATTGTCTCGAGTTTGTCCGGATTTTTCTTTTTAACATAGGCCGGACAACCCCATATCTTAACTCGTTTAAGAGATGGTCTCTTCCCATTCCATATCTCATATGGAGTGGTAGGCAACGGATTTGGTCGGAACTCTATTCAATATGAATGTAGCTTTCTCAAATGCATAACCCCAAAATAAAATAGGAAACTCAACATTACTCATTATAGAGCGCATCATATCTAATAGGGTGCGATACCTCGGCTCCGATATTCTGCTGTGTTGTGGTGTATACGGAGGAGTAAGCTGAGAGAGAATCCCATTCTCTTTTAAGTAGTCTCTGAATTCCGTGCTCAAGTATTCTCATCCCCGATCATATCGAAGGATTTTAATACTTTTACCCGTCTGGTTCTCAACTTCGTACTTATATTCCTTGAATTTCTCAAAAGATTCAGATTTGTGTTTCAACAGGAACACATGTTCGTATCTTAAGAGTTCATCAGTGAATGTAATAAAGTATGAGGAACCATTCCTGGCATGTGTAGACATAGGACCACATACATCACTATGTATATGTCCTAAGAGTTCAGTAGCTCTTTCTCCATGTCCAGTAAACGTAGTTTTGGTCATCTTGCCTTTGAGACATGACTGGCAAGTTTCATAAGATATAAATTCGAACGGATTCAAATATGCATCCTTATGCAACTCAGCCAGTCTTGTCGCTTTGATATGACCTAGTCTACAATGCCACAAGAAAGCTTCGTTCATTTCTGAATTGTTCCTCATGCGTGTGTTCTGTATACTTAGAACTGTTTTGTGATTTAGAACGTATATACCGTTATACAATGTAACATACCCAATCAGCACTTGATTTAGGAAAACATTCATAATATTTTTGGTACAAAATAACAATCGCTCAGAATCATTGTGTTACCACTTGGTAAAACAATGTGATATTCTCCAACTGCTTTAGCTGCAACAATTGCACCATTCCCTACTACCAGAGACATATCACCCTTTTCCCAGTTCTCTACCTCTCTATAGCCCATGTAACAAATTACATACGTGGGATCCTGATCCGGTATCCAATACCCAGCACATAGAGCAAACTGAGAAATAGTTCTCGGTTACGAACACACCCGAAGACGATGCATCAACATGCTTATTCTTCGTTCGGGTTGCGTGGGAATCCTGATATTCCCTATTCCTTACATAGACATATGATAGCTATAAGACAGAGCGGAACCTAGCCCAGTATAATAAGTGCGTTCGGTCAATACATCCATATTATTATCTTGATTAAGGCATGTCATTAGTCTCTACCAGGTGAAAGAGAAGGATAATCACTTTGCGTGCGCTCTTTACAAGATTAGATTAGTTATTATTTTATCTAATCAGGATGGCTCCCATTGTTTGTATCAAATCTTCTTCAAATCCTAAAAGGTAAGATTAGCAGGGATTAATTACACCCTACAAGTTCGCCAATCATTCGACCATGAAGGTGTTGGTACTCCGAGGGAGTCTCCCCATGCTTTCGCATGGAACTAATTAAATAACCTCGTTTTAGTAAGGGCATCACCCTGTTAACACCTTTCTCAGACACCTAATTGATCGGCGAATTGTAAAGTGTAAAACTCTCCAGGGTGTAACACTTACTCGCAGTGGGTATCGGGATCCAACTATCATATAGAAGGTATGCAATCTCATTGAAAATTTCAACACTTGAAATTCCCAATAATTGTTTTTACCCCTAGTGTCCTATGACCTTGACGCAGGCCAAACAACCCATAAGGTGTTAGTCAAGTTCAACCCATTCATTTCTTGATTGAATTAAACCCACCTGTACGACCCTTGACGCAGGCCAAACAACGCCGTACGACTACCCTAATCCAATCGCATCACATGCTGCAGATAAGCACCAATCAGCTACTATATACTACGCTTTGACGCAGGCCAACAAACGTAGCACGAATACTAAATAGCACTTATCTGAAATGACGGAGGGCTACAGCTGGTTTTAAAGAAAACCTTTAACGTAATGAACTTGATATCGTTATAGAATCTAGTAATTTGAAAAGGAGTGGTTTAAGCTCCGCTTTTAAAATCGAATAGTTTTCAAAAACAAACCGAATAGCTTTTACTAGCTTTTGCTAAAGAGGTCACTCCCGGTGAAGGGATCTCGGCTCCTTCCTCATCGAATTAGGTGCTGGATATCCATCAAGGAATATCACTATGCAAAGCAATAACTATAGAAGCTATGATGATAAATAGAGTGGGTTGTAGCATTTGCTTGTTTTGCTAAAGAGGTCACTCCCGGTGAAGGGATCTCGGCTCTTTTCTCATCGAATGAGATGTTGGATATGAAGGGTTCCTTAGCACGACTACTAGGTTTCGGAAGTCATCAACCATGCCATTTTATAAAATTTTAGTGTGCTAAGCAACCCATAACGAGGATCTAACTAGAGGATTAGGGTAAAAGCAAATATGTAAAGAACTTTACACAAAGTGAATGGGAAATACAAACTTTGTAAACCGGTTCTTCACTTCAATAGCTCCGTGTAGTAGTCCTTTCACTTCAAGTAGCGGTCTTCCGGACTCTCGCTAGGCTCCACTAGGCGAAAGGAACAAACTTACTTGAAGTCTTCAATGCCGAGAATGATTTACGTCGAGGAATATCTAACTCAAGCTACCTCTTCACTAATTGGGAATTAGTGAAGTAAACAACCTAAACTAAAAGGCTAATCTAGTGTAGGTTGATGAAGTAGGAATTTGGATCACTTTCGAATTATTTTTCTCACCAAATTTCTTCACCACTTGAAATCCTACAGAGCACTCTTTTGATGAAGTAGAAGATGAAGTGAAGAATAGAATGGCAATCATGGGTGAGAAATATCTCATATAACTCATGTAGAGACTTAACCATGGCTTTAGATAATGGTTAGGTTAATAAATATCTAAAGTAAGAAAAAATTAGTGGACTAAGTCAATGGTTCAACAAGCTTCTCCAAGCTTCATTAACCATGACAATTTTCCACTTAATTTTGATTTACCCTTAATAATTAAAAGCTCATATTATCTTAAGTATGGTGTGAGTCTCATACACCCATGTACAATGTATCATCAAACATGACACATCAGAACAAATACAATAATAATATATATCACATATAAATTATATGCATAAGTGAGAAAAAGAAATACTTAAGTGAGCTTAATATTAGTTAATGTATGTTAATATATCAAATATATAATTATACATTAAATTATTAAGTCAACACTTGATTTAATAATCCAGCTATATCATATATAACCGACTAATATCATATATATCAACTTATCGAATCAACACTTGATTCGATAACCCAGCTATATCACATGTAACCGACCGACATCATATATCGCGAGATTAGAATACAGTATCACATACGCGTATTAATCTCGGTTCCGCACATATCATATATGTGCTCCTACTTCGTTTCGCCTGACCCAGGAAACCTCTATGCAGGAATCTAAAGACTCGTCATACGCCGGCAGTAGGTGATGATCATATCAGTCACCCACAAGCCGTCAGCGGTAATAGCTTGACGTAACGGGTACCCGGGTATTGAGCGATCAAAAGATCAACAAGCAAGCCTGCTCATACTCATGTGAATCCAATAAGTAACACTACCGTAGAGTCCGGTCTCTTCGTCTGTTATTTCGCATATCTAGTCTAGGGATGGTAAACGTCAGACCCCAGTTGTAAGTCGACGTTAGACACCCAACAAGATGCGGGGAGGCGGAATAAGTAAAACAATCTTTTTGTTTAAAGTAACATCGACTAACTTTACGGATCTTTGCCAAACCCTAACTAACAACTATCTAGAAGTGATTAGCTAGTATGATAGATAATTATACATAACGATACAAGTCCTTCTTGTGCTTATTGATCACCTCCTCATCGGCCTCCTCGATGTGATAGAAGATCCACCCGAGAGTTCCTTCTCCAAGCTTTAACCTCCCACTTGAGGTAACTAAGTGGCTATGATTGCTAATCAAGGTAACCTAGGAGATATAGAGATGGATTAGTGATCTATTAGTCTTGCTAACCCTTGGGATCTCAACATATGAGAGGATTAGGGTTAGGTTTTTGAAGAGAGAGAGCTTGCGGAGAGAGAAAGTGTTTGTTAGAATGAAATGAATTATGTCTCAATTCTATATTTTATGAAGCATAAAGAATATCAAATAAATCATTATGTGATAATCACAACCATGGTTCATTTAATATAATCAATGAATCATCACATGAGTCATTAAGTAATAAATGCTTCATTAACTCATTTGGATGAATCATCCCATGAGTCACTAATCCATTTAATGCATTTTACACCTAAGCTCTCCACCTCACCTTTCTTTTAGAAGCTTCTCGACTAATTACGAGAATGCCCCTCCCATCCGTAAAACACGGAAATACTGAGACTGTATAAATCCAATAATCCAATACTAGAATCTGGCTTAAACTAAAGCCCGCTAGTATAAATTGTCCGAACATCGTACGTGCATAAAGGCATGTATGTGTCCGAACCCTGTCGTAAAACCATACGACCTCTATATCGTTTCGCCTGATGTAGGAAAACTCTCTATGTGGGACTCTAAAGACTCGACACTATGCTGGCAGTGGGTTTAGCCACAGGCCGCAAGTGGTACTGGCTGTACGTAACGGTCCCTAGGTAGATGTCGATAAGAAGGCCGATGCGGAAACCCATCCGAACTTCTACTAAGCCTGATGTGACAATCTCCGTACAGTCCGGTCTGTTCGTCTAGGACTATCGCATATCGGGCCTAGGGGACGGCAAGCGTAAGTCCTCTAAAAGCGGTATAAGTCGTGTCTGAGTGAAGCCCATTACACATTGAGAAGCTACTGGAAATCCTACCAGTAAATCTCGATTTCCCTGGCCAGGGACATTGCGTAATGGCTCTCCAAACACAGCGCGATATCAACTCCTAATACCGGAAGAGACGAATCCTATCTAACCACCACTGCCTCCAAGTGCTTCGAGACTGCACCCAACTGCTACCTGTTTGCACGACTCCTTTGAGCCGTGGTAGGGTTGCAATCTAAGAACAGTGGTAACACACTCGAGACGAAGCAGCAGTGTCAAGTCTGCGGACTATGTTGTACTCATGTCACCTGGGAACTGTTAACTGACGACGGGTATAATACAAACCAACAGTTCCCTGCGAGTCCTGTCCGGTGTACCCATAACCCAACGAGCACCTGTATACTATCTCCAGTACAACGTACTAATGGCTGTGGGACAGACCATCTCCCCAACTGGGATGAGAAGCATACACACTAGTCTACTCTGGAGTATCGATACCCTGTCTCGATAATCCTACGACTAGGGACCTGAAAAAGGATGTGCTTGTAGACTATCTAGCCCGCACTAGTGTGACTGCCATCACAACGCTGGTAGTCAAGCAAGATCCTAAGGGCTCTATCAATATGTATTCGCGATATGCTCACATATACACATATTAAGATAGATATAAACCAAGTAGCATACTACTATGTTGAGCGAGACTGTTAAAGTAACTGCGAATATCCCAAGCTTCCATTAAGGAATATACAAACTAGTATGATACAATAATAGCCCCTAAGGCATATACACTAACAATCTCCCACTTGCACTAGGGCCATGTACTGGCGTATCGAAGACCTATCATCTCGAGTAGCCGCTCAAACTGTATCTGAGGTAAGGCCTTTGTGAATGGATATGCAGTGTTCTCCTTTGTAGCAACTCTCCGGACCTCGATCTCCTGGCGATCAATGATCTCCCTGATCCGATGATACCGCCTTAAGATGTGTCTGGACTTCTGATGGGACCTGAGTTCCTTTGCTAAAACTATAGCGCCGTTGTCACAATACAGAGGTATTGGATCAACAATGGATGGAACCACCTGAAGTGCTGTGAGGAACTTCTTCATCCAAACTACTTCTTTTGTGGCATCACAAGCAGCTATATACTCCGCTTCCATCGTCGAGTCAGCAACGGTGTCCTTCTTGGAACTCTTCCAATACACCGCCCCTCCATTGAGGGTAAAGACATAACCTGACATGTACTTGGAGTCATCCTTGTCACTCTGGAAGCTGGAGTCAGCAAAAGCCTCGATCTTGAGGTCTTTTCCGCCGTAAACCAAGAACATATCCTTAGTCTTTCTTAGGTACTTGAGAATGTTCTTTACTGCTATCCAGTGCTTCTTCCCTGGGTCTAACTGATACCGGCTTACCACGCTCTGTGCGTAAGCTACATCTGGTCTGGTGCACAACATCGCATACATTATAGAGCCTACTGTAGAAGCGAAGGGTATAACTGACATGCGTTCCCTTTCCAAATCAGTCTTAGGAGACAACTCTTTGGATGGGGTGATTCCGTGACAAGCCGGTAAATTACCGCGCTTAGAATCTTCCATACTGAATCTTTTCAGTATAGTGTTGATATACCTGGACTGCGAAAGTCCCAACATCCTCTTAGATCTATCACGATAGATCTGGATCCCCAGTATGTAAGAGGCATCACCTAGGTATTTCATGGAAAACCTGTGTGACAAGAATACTTTGACAGATTGTAGCATAGGAATGTCATTTCCTATCAAGAGAATGTCATCCACGTACAAGACGAGGAATACGAAAGTTCGTGCTACAATTTTACTATATATACATGGTTCATCTGGATTTTTGATATAGTCATATTCTTTGACCGTTTCATCAAAACAGATGTTCCAACTGCACGATGCCTGCATTAGTCCATAAATAGACTTAAGCAACTTGCACACTTTCCCGCTGCTCCCACTCTGATTGAAACCTTATGGTTGATCCATATAGACGCACTCTTCTAAATTACCATTTAAAAACGCCGTCTTTACGTCCATTTGCCAGATCTAATAAAATTGAAAGGCGACAATGGCAAGAAGGATCCAAATGGATTTGAGCATAGCCACTAGAGAAAAAGTTTCGTCATAATCCAAACCAGATCTTTGACGAAAACCCTTTGCAACAAGTCTAGACTTACAAGTTTCCACCTGTCCATCTACACCAATCTTTTTCTTGAAGATCCACTTGCATCCTATAGGTTTTACCCCATCTGGAGCAAAGTCCAAAGTCCATACTTTGTTGGTGTACATGGACTCCATCTCGGTCCGCATTGCATCCAGCCATCTTACTGAGTCGCCGCTCTGGATGGCCTGCTGGAAGCTAGTAGGTTCATCATTATCAATGACGCAATCCTCTCTATCCCCGTCTATGAGAAAACCGTAGTATCTCTCAGGCGGATGAGACGGCCTACTACTCCTACGGAGGAGTGCGGGAATGTCCTGTTATTCTGGAACTTCCGGTTCTACCAAACTTTCAGTAGTAGTTTTTGGTTCTGGAATTTCTTCCAGCTCTATTGCGCTCCCACTTGTTTCCTTTTCTAAAAACCGTTGTTCTAGAAAATGGCCATTAAGAGAAACAAAAACGTTTTGTTCCTCTGCGCAATAGAAAAAATACCCCTTGGAGTTCTTTGGATATCCCACAAACTTACACTGTACTGAGCGTGCCTCGAGTTTGTCCGCTTGCTGATTTTTAACATAAGCTAGACATCCCCATATCTTCAGATACTGAAGATAGGGTTTCTTCCCACTCAACATCTAATATGGTGTAGTAGGCACAGTCTTGGTAGGAACCCTGTTCAGAAGATATGCAGCTGATTCTAGTACATAACCCCAGAAAGATCGCGGTAACTCAGCATTACTCATCATGGAACATACCATATCCAATAGGGTCCGGCTCCGTCTTTTCGATACACCGATATGCTGTGGAGTGTATGGAGGAGTAAGCTGAGAGAGAATTCCTTTCTCTTTTAGGTAACCCAGGAACTTGGCACTTAAGTATTCACCACCTTGATCAGATTTCAGTGTCTTGATACTTTTGCCGGTTTGGTTTTCTACTTCATTCTTATATTCTTGGAATTTCTCAAAGGCCTCGGATTTATGTTTAATTAAGAAAATGAATCCATACTTAGAGAAATCATCCGTAAAAGTAATGAAGTATGAAAAATAGGTTCTTGCATGTGTAGACATTGGACCACATATATCGCTGTGTATTAGTCCTAAGAGCTCACTCGCTCTTACTCCATGTCCAGTGAATGGAGTCTTTGTCATCTTTCCTTTGAGACATGATTGAAAAGTGGCATAAGATTGATATTCGAACGGATCCAAGTATCCTTCTCTATGTAACTTAGTTAACCTTGTCTCATTGATGTGACCTAGTCTACAATGCCATAAGAAAGCCTTATTTATATCTGGAGATTTTCTTTTTAGTGTGTTCTGGACAATGAAAACCTGCAATTGTTTTAGGACGTATATACCGTTATCTAGTGTACCAGACCCAATCAAACCATGATTAAGGTGGATGTTAACAACATTGCTTACAAACGTGAAATTATAACCTTCTTTTGATAACAACGATACTGGTATGATATTACACGTTAAACTGGGTACACAAAAACAGTTGCGCAAAACCAAAATATGTCCACTCGTCAATCCAAGGTTATAATCCCTACGGACACAGCACCCACGCTAGCTCCGTTAGCAAACTGGAGGGTCATATCCCCAACCTTCAGCACTCTATGGTTTCTCAGTGCCTGCAACGAACTGCATATATGAGATCCTGATCCGATATCCAATACTCAGGAAGTAGAGTTGATTGACAGACAATTTTCAATTACAAACACACCTGAAGTCGAAGCCACAGCTTGCTTCGGGTCCTGGTTCTTGGCAATCCAAGCTTTGCAATCTTTCTTCCAATGGCCTTTCCTACGACAGTGGAAGCACTCGTCCTTTGCCACTATTGGCACCGCAACCTTTGCTTTTCCCTTAACTCCCACCTTACCAACACCACCTCTTGGTTTGGTAGCGGCCTTTTTCTTCCTTCCTTTGGCCCTTGCCTTGGACCCGGAAGAGGAAGCACCGCGAACAAACATAGTGGGTGTTTCCCTTGCTTTCTGCAAGGTGCCCTCTGCACTCCTCAATATGTTAAGGAGTTCTGGAAGTTCAACTTCTTTTCCTTGAATGTTGAAATTCAGAATAAATTGGGCATAGGTGGAAGGAAGGGACTGAAGAACCAAGTCTGTATATAGCTCGTTCTCTAATGTTGTCCCGAGGTCTGCGAGCTCTTCTATATAGCCAATCATCTTAAGGACATGTTCTCCTACAGATGATCTGATGGCCAGGCTCAACTGAAATAAGTTCTTCGAGATCTCGTATCTAGCTATACGAGTTTTCTCTCCATACAGTTCCTTGGTGTGGAGAAATATGGATTCAAGATCCATATTCTCATGCCTCCTCTGATGTTCATTATTCATATAGGCAAGCACGATGCATTTGGCCTTCGCGCAGTCAATCTCCCAGGTCTTGCGGATTTCCTTATCCGCGACACTAGATTCTGGACCAGGGACAGCAGGTGCCTTAGTAGTAAGGACATACCCTAATTTGTTATAAGTAATTGCCATCTTGACATTCCGGAACCAGTCTTTATAGTTTGGCCCTGTCAAAATATTTTTATCTAATAGTAACTTAAGGCCTGTCATGTTCTGGATCGCTGCAATTAGGAGAGAGAGAGGAAACACTTAAGCATGAAGCTCTTGCAAGTTTAGAGTGGTTTTTAGTTTATCTAAACAGGATGGCTCCCACTGTTTCTCGAATCCCTCCTCAAACCAAAAAAAAAGAACTAGTCAGGACTATTCTCACCGTACAATACTTGCTTAACCGTTCATCCAGGCCAGTGTCGGTACTTCGAGGGAGGTTTTACGACGTTTTCGCGAAGTTCCTTAATTAAATAACCTCTTTTCTCTGGGGGCGTAGCCCCGCTGACACCTGTCTCGACACCTACTTGGTTTATAGCATTGATCGTTAAGTGACGAATCCCCTGATAAGTAGCGGATACTCACAGTAGGATCGGGATCCAAATATCATCGTGTGATAAACTTGAAAGAATCCTACCAAAATTATCACACTCCAAATAGTATGCAACTCTTAGCAAATTTCAGTTTCTTTAGAAATTCCCGATGTGGATTTTTGCCCCATGCTCTTATGACCTTAGCGTTGGTCAAAATGTCATAAGTCACATGTAAAGTTCTACCCATCATTATCTTGTTAAATTGAACCCACCCGTATATACCCCTGACGTTGGGCAAATGATAGTACGACTGTCCCAAACCAACTCATCTATCTATGCATCAAATGAATACCTAGTAGCTACCAAACACTATGCCTTGGCATTGGTCAAAATACATAGCTTGAATACTACTGAATACCCAAATGAAATAACGGAGGGCTACGAATGGTTTTGGCGAAACTGTGAACGTAGTGAACTTGATATGATCGAAGGAACCTAATAGCTTTTTTAAATGGAGTGGTTTAAGCTCCGCAATTAAAAAAAAATCTTCTGTATTAAAATAACCGAATGGTTTCTTTTAAACTGTTCCAACGATTCAACTTTGGTTTATTTTCTTTGCATTAATATAATACGTCCCATCAATTAACCTATCATTGCAGAAAATAACGAAAATACAACGTCCTCTTATGCCATCCGCATTCGCCACTGGGCCCTGTTCACATCATAATATTGCAATTCATACGCCCCACTTTTATGCATTTTATAAGTAAACAGGTACCTTTGACGCTTGTTTGTTGCATGTTACAGGATACAGGCTCTTGGAGCAAATACAGTGAAAAAGACGAAAGATGCTACAGAAAAGGGACGTTTGACCAACAAGCAGACGGATTTTACTCAAGCCGAGACGAAGAATAGTGCAAGATCCAAAAGACGAAAGTGAAACGATCAAAAGATCCTTACAAGTTTTCACTGAGGATCTGGAGAAGACTAAGAATCCCAACAAAGAAAAGAAGTATGAAAATAGGAAGCCCAAGAAAATACAAACAATGACCAGAAGAATGGTGAGCCAAGCCCAATAAAAGGCCGCGGAACTTCGGCCCAAGCGCTCCATTGCCGCGGTTCTGCGGCCATACTAAGCCCGTGTCGGTAGAAATTTCTCCTGTCGGTGTGTCGGTGCAAATGTTGGGATTTTTAGGGGGCAAATCTGTAATTGCATGTCTACGAGAGTCTGTAACCCTAGCTTCACTGGTTGCTTATAAATTGTACTCAAAATCTGTAAAATGGGATGCCTCTTTTCAATCAATAAAAATCAGATTTGTTGGGAGATCTAGAGCATCACTTTCTTGTAAGTTTTAATTCTTTTTTTATTCCTGCCGTAGTTCTAATTTTATTACTTGCCCTAGTTAACTAGTTTAGCTATTTTTAATCTGCGGTAAGTTATAACACAAGATCTGAACAAACACCTTAAAACATAACAACAAAATGTCGTTTTTAGATAATTCCCTAATGAGTGAGTAAAATCCTCGCTCGTTAGGGTTAGGAATAAGGGAGAGAGTGAGAGATGGATATCTCTCACCTCCTTCAATGCCAACATATTTTCAAACAAGAACTTCATGCACGCATGTATGATCCGCCCCCTACGGCACCCTACCTACGAGGTAACGGTGAACCGTAGTATAAAAGGCCGGACGTACATGACATCCATGAAGATTGCAGCAATTAATAGGAAAGGACGGACAAGGATCTAGAGGAAGAAACTTCGTTTCTTCCCGATCATCCTAATCCCCTTTGCTAATAATTGTTGTGATTTTCTAAAAAGCTTTAATCAAACGGCATTGAAAGAGGTGACAATATTGATCTCATCAACCCTACCTTAGACCTAACCCTAACGAGTTCTTTCATATCATATAAATTAGTTTTTAAATCAATCGACAAAAACCAAACAACCAAAGGAATCAACTCGTGAAAACACAAAAACAGAAATTTACACATCTCTGCGGATCGACCCGTATTCACCGGCTAGCTGCAAAGAGACGCCGTTTCTGATTACGGTAAACTACAAATTTTTGGATTAATCAAATGGCGCCGTTGCCGGGGATGGCGTAATTTTTTTGTTTTGTATGATTTCGGGTTGATATAAATTATAAAAAATCATAAAAAATCAGAAAATACAAAATACAAAAACATTTTAGCGATTTTTATCTGTTTGAAGGGTTCTATGTTTTGAATCTTGCAGGAACTGCGAAGTATCGCGGATCTGGAGTTTTACAGAAAGCAATTCAGAAAAGTAAACATCGGAACAGAGGAGGATTGGAATAAGAGTGCAGTACAAATTTTTCCAGAAGCTGAACCCACAACAAAGCCGCGGTTCCGCCGCATAAAGCCCATCAATACCGCGTTTCCGCCGCGGATCTGACTCTTCAGTGCACCAAATTTGCATGGTTTGCTCTCTTTTCTTCCCCTCTACAACCTCCATATCTCCACTGTAAAAAGTTTCTGCAGGAATTCTTTGCGCTAAAAAAATTCTCTCCCTCTTCTAAATAACAGATTTTCTGCAGGGTTCTTTGCGCCGTGCTAAAATTGATTGCAAGTGAATTTTACTGTTTTGCATAATTTAATCGGACTTTAAGGGGCTAATTGACCAAACTCAGATTGGGTGGGGATTTCATCACCCTTCCCAGGACCCCAGAAAACACCTAAAGCATGTGCATTGACCACAGTTAATTAAAAAAAGACTAGACTCAGACCTAAGGACATCGAGCTCAATAGGAAAAGGACTAGTATAGGCATCGGCCGTTTATCCTAACCGACATTGCGGTGTCTAGGCTAGTGGTTATTAATTAGGCCCACTGTAGTGGTGGTTCCTTCCCACTTACCTATCCGTACTTGTCCGTGAAGAGGCGGTTTGAGGTCCTATTTCTAGCCCTAGTTAGGAGCTGTCTAGCAGACCTAGGCGACCCTAGATCTAGGCCTGATTGTGCATGTATGGTTGATTTGTGTCACGAGTCCCTTTTGAAAAACCTTTTTGCAAAACTCTCACATATAAAAAATAAAAAAAGAAAAATCTTTTCAAAACTTGCAACTTGCCGCTAAGAAAACTTGGAACTCACTTCCACCACTTTCCTTCACTGACGTTATCTTCCCTCCACATTCTGTCTTTTTCTTTTTTCTGACTGCACTATCCCTTTTAGTGTATGTCACTTTGGACTAGGGATACTAACGCCCGATTAGTCTGTGTTTCGTTGGTACCGACCGACGAACCCTTCGCCACCGAAGTCGACATTCCGTCCACTTTCTTACCTACACCTTCATATTCTCTCACCGAAGGCATGTCGGGATTCGACCCCAATAATACCTTACCGACGGGAAGGATTCCACCTCCGTTAGGTGCGAATAACCCGAACCAGCCGCCTGTTGAAGCGCCCGCACGAGTTGCGCTCCAGGATCTCTTTTACACCATCCGCACTTCTTTACCAACTTGTCTTTCACCCCCACCGGCAAATGGGGACAATTTTGAGATAAAACCACATTTCATCAATATGCTGCCAAAATTTCATGGTTTGGAATCTGAAGACGCATATATCTTTATAAATAAATTCCAAAATGTGTGCGCTATGATGAAAACGACCCAATTGAGTGATGACGCTATAGGGCTAAGGGTCATTCGTTTCACCTTATGTGACCTAGCCGAGAAGTGGCTATATAGCACCGCATCACATTCCATAAGAAATTGGGACGAGTTTGTGAAGGCTTTTCTGAAAAAGTTCTATCCTCACCACAAAACTGCCAGAATCCGCAATGAAATAATTCAATTCTCACAAATTCCTTCCGAACCATTTTGGAAGTGTTTCGAGAGATTTAAAGACCTACTAGTTCAATGCCCTCATCATGGGATAGAAAGTTGGCAACTTTGCCAAACATTATACGAGGGATTGAACTCGGCAATGAAGCAGTTGCTAGAAACTATAAGTCAAGGTCATTTACTCTCTAAGTCTAGTGATGAAGCATGACAGTTTCTTGAGGATCTTAGTGAGCAAACAATACAGTGGGAGAGTACCAAGACCACATCATCTTCTAGTGGTCAATCTAGGGCAGGCATACATCAAGTAGAGATGTCGATTGCCATGAAGGCTGAGATGGCCGCTCTTACGAAAAAGCTAGAAGCGATTGAGACCAAAATCTCATCGCCTTCTCCTGCCCCTGCTATGCCCCCACGAACTGTCTGTGCTTGTTGTGCGGATCCATCGCACCTAACCGAAGAGTGTCCTTATAATGCATCCACTCAAGGACAGGATCAAGTCAATGTTGCATTTCAGCAACGACAAAGGAACGATCCGTACTCTTCGACATATAATCCGGGGTGGAGGAGTCACCCAAATTTCGCTTGGAACCAAAATCAACAATTCCAAGGAAATAACAATTTTCAAAGACCTCCTCCTCCACAACAACAACAACAAGCACCTTCACAAACTCAATTTCAACCGCAACAATTTCAACAACAACCTTACCCTAATCAGGTGAACAATTTTGTGCCTAACAATGCTTACCAGCCAAATAATTATGTTCAACCTAATAATGATAAGGTTAGCTCGCTCGAAAGAAGTCTAGATGCGTTCCTTAAGCAATCTACACAGTCTACAGCAAGACTTGAGACTTCTATTCAATCTTTAGTGCAAAATAGTGCCTCACACGATCAAAGCATCAAATCTATTGAGGCACAAATTGCACAACTCAATGCAGCTTTGAGCGAGCGCGAAAAAGAAAAACTCCCGTCTCAACCACTGCCCAACCCCGGTCACGCACATGCTGCCTTCCAACAGCAGAATCATAATGTAAATGCTGTGACCATGTTGAGATCGGGAAAAGTGTTGCAAAACAATGTGGGCATGAACAATGACACCCCTGCCGGTGGGACTTCTTCATCTTCTTCACCTTCATCTTCTTCTTCCTCAGAGCCTATTCTCCACCCTTCACATGGCTCTACCTCTTCTAGCTCGAACGGACCCATTTCTCATAACACGAACACATCTACACGGGGTGCCGTTCCAACTCGACAATTTGATCCGCAAAAATTGGACTCAACCTCATTTCAAAATGTTCCTTTTCCTAATAGGTTGAGATCCAATAAACCAACTCCACAGATGGAGAAGATCGTCGAGTTGTTCAAACAGGTTAGCATAAATATCCCTCTTTTGGATGCAATTCAGCAGGTTCCTTCATATGCAAAAACTTTAAAGGACTTATGCACCAAAAAGAGGAAGTCGCAAGTGCCAAAGAAAGTTTTTGTGGCTAGTGCTATTAGTGATGCTCTTGTAAATTCCCTTCCCCCAAAGCAAAAGGACCCCGGGTGTCCTACCATTTCGATAAAAATTGGGGACAAGAACATCAATAGAGCACTATTAGATCTTGGCACGAGCGTCAATTTGCTACCTTATTCTGTGTACGAGCAATTGGGCGTTGGAGAGCTTAAGCCCACTCACTGTACTCTCCAAATGGCCGACCGGTCAATAACCCATCCTAGGGGAGAGCTGGAGGATGTGTTAATTAGAGTAGGGGATTTCATTTTCCCCGTTGACTTTATTGTGATGGATACACAACCTGTTGTTAACCCCCGGAACCAAATTCCGGTAATCTTTGGTCGACCATTTCTGGCTACTTCCAACGCAGGATCAATTGTCGTAATGGTTCAATGAACCTATCTTTCGGCAATATGACAATTGAGCTCAATATTTTCAAGTTGGAAAGTCAGCCTGCTGAGCCTAATGCTAGCGTACTCGATGTTTGCTCGATCAATGAGATCGCGGAGGAGGACTGTGAATTCGAGAATTTTTTATTCGATCACAGCAATGTTAACGCCACTAGTGCGTTCCTCCTAGAATCCGACGCAGCTTTCACAGCGGATAATGATTTTGAATGCTTTACCTTCGTTGATGACTTTGAAGACTCATCACCTGAATTGGAATCTTTTGCTTTTTCGGATGAGTTAGTTGAACCATCCGACACTGTTGCGTACACTCGGTTCGAACCTTTGATGGAATCATTCGAGTTTGAAACAACTACCCCATTGTTACCATCTATTGTTTTACCTCCTAAACTCGAATTAAAGCTTTTACCGACACACCTAAAATATGCTTATCTAGGTGATAATGAAACCTTACCTGTCATTATATCAGCCTCTCTAGCCTTTGAGCAAGAGAAGGCTCTTTTGATGGTCTTACATAATAATCGGCAAGCTTTCGGCTGGTCTATGGCGGACATTAAGGGGATTAGTCCCCTCATAGTCGAACATCATATACACTTAATGGATGATGCCAAGCCAGCACGGGATCCACAAAGGCGCCTCAACCCCATCATGAAAGAGGCTGTTAAGAAGGAAATTATCAAGTGTCTGGATAGCGGTATCATTTACCCTATCTCGGATAGCCAATGGGTTAGCCCAATCCACGTTGTGCCAAAGAAATCGGGCATTACGGTCATTACAAATGAGGCAAATGAGTTGATTCCCACTCGCACCCAAACTGGGTGGCGAGTATGCATAGACTATAGGAAACTCAATGCCGCAACAAGGAAGGACCACTTTCCTTTACCTTTCATTGACCAAATGCTCGAGCGATTGGTAGGGCACGAGTTCTATTGCTTTCTCGAAGGCTATTCCGGTTACAACCAAGTCCCCATCGCCAAAGAGGACCAAGACAAGACAACATTCACTTGTCCCTTTGGCACGTTTGCTTATCGTCGCATGCCCTTTGGGTTATGCAATGCACCCGCGACATTTCAGCGGTGTATGATGGGAATCTTTTCAGACATGGTTGAAAAGTTCTTGGAGATCTTTATGGATGCTTTGGCGACTCCTTCGACGAGTGTTTACGCCATCTAGATGCTGTTCTTACCCGCTGCAGGGATAAGAACCTGACATTGAATTGGGAGAAGTGCCATTTCATGGTGCGAGAGGGCATTGTCTTAGGACATGTCATCTCGCAAAACGGCATCGAGGTAGATAGAGCAAAAATCGAAGTGATTTCTAACCTCCCTCCCCCAAAATGCGTCAAAGATATTAGAGCCTTCCTTGGCCACGCCGGTTTCTACAGACGGTTCATCAAGGACTTTAGCAAGATTGCTAGACCCTTGACTCTTTTACTGGCCAAGGACACAACTTTTGCAGTCGACTCCACTTGCATTGAAGCATTCGAGTCTTTGAAGCATTCCCTCATCACCGCACCCATCCTCTCATCTCCCGACTGGACGCACCCGTTTGAAATCATGTGCGACGCATCAGACTTTGCTATTGGCGCTGTTCTTGGACAGCATATTAATAAGATGCCGCACGTGATTTATTATGCTACCCGAACACTAAATGAGGCCCAACTCAACTACACAACAACAGAGAAAGAGTTTTTAGCTATTGTGTTTGCACTCGAAAAATTTCGGCCTTATTTAATCGGCTCTCCAGTCGTTGTTTATACTGATCATTCAGCTCTTCGCCACCTTTTTGCGAAGAAAGATGCTAAGTCAAGGCTAATACGTTGGATTCTTTTATTACAAGAGTTTGACCTTGTCATTAAGGACAGAAAGGGATGTGAAAACGTAGTAGCTGATCACCTATCACGACTTCCTTCTGCGCCCACGCTCGATCTTCCAATCACTGATGTTTTTCCCGACGAGCAACTCTTGATCGTTTCTTGCGAACCATGGTTCGCCGATATTGTGAATTACTTAGCCACCGGCCTGATACCCAATGATTGGTCGAGACAGGATAAACTTCGATTTTTATCCCAAGTAAAACATTTTTACTGGGATGAGCCCTATCTTTTTAAATACTGTTCCGACCAAATCATTCGTCGGTGTGTACCTGAAAGTAAGGTCAAGAGTGTGCTGTCTTTTTGCCACGATTAAGCCTGTGGCGGGCATTTTGGCCCAAAGAAGACAGCCGAAAAAGTTTTGCAGTGTGGTTTCTATTGGCCACGACTCTTCAAGGATGCATTTGAATACTGCAAAACTTTCTCCCGGTGCCAACACTTGGGCCGGATTTCGCGGAGAAACGAAATGTCGCTCCAACCTATTTTGGTCGTGGACATTTTTGATGTTTGGGGCATAGATTTCATGGGACCATTTCCTAACTCTTTTGGAAATGTGTATAGTCTGTTGGCAGTTGACTATGTTTCTAAGTGGGTCGAGCCTGTGCCCAGCCGAACGAACGATAATAAATTTGTCGTTCGGTTTCTTAAAGAACACATATTTTCTCGATTTGGGCACCCTCGGGCGATAATAAGTGATAATGGTTCTCACTTCTGCAATAGGACTTTCGAGTCCTTAATGCGCAAATACTCTATCACCCACAAGTTGTCAACGCCATATCACCCTCAAACATGTGGGCAAGCCGAGGTTTCAAATCGGTAAATAAAGCAAATCTTGGAGAAAACGGTTTCCAAAAACCGTAAGGATTGGTCACTTAAACTGATCGATGCACTATGGGCTTTCCGTACTGCATATAAGACCGATCTTGGTATGTCTCCATACCGGCTTGTGTACGGGAAGGCCTGCCACCTCCCAGTGGAGATCGAGCATAAAACATTTTGGGCTATCAAAGAGCTGAATTTGTCTTTAGGAGATGCGGGCAGCAATCGAAAGCTGCAATTGAATGAGTTGGAGGAGCTGAGGGATGAGGCATATGATAATGCCATAACTGCTAAAAACCGAGCCAAGGTGTTCCACGATAAACACCTTTTGCGAAAAACTTTCGAACCTGGTCAACAGGTCCTACTTTATGACACTCGGTTACATTTTCATCCCGGCAAGCTCCGGTCCAGATGGAGAGGACCTTTCGTAGTCCGCACCGTTTATCCGCACGGTGCGGTTGATCTTGAGAACCCTGAAGACGGTACCTTATTCAAGGTAAATGGGCATCGACTGAAACCGTTCTTCACAGCGGACCCTACGGAGGAGCTCCTGTTTTTGCAGGAGCCGATTTACACTGATTGATCTTCCTGCACCTTCACCCCCAAAATTCTTTTCCCAAAACATTATTTCAAATAAGTTTAGGGGTGTGTATAGTGTTTGTATATATATAAAAAAAAAAATAATAAAAAAATAAAAAATTTGAAAAAAATAAAATAAAATTTTGGACCAAATTGCAAATTTGCAGATTAAGAGCTGATTTTACAAATAAAACCCTCGTTTTAGAGGGTGTTTTATGCAAATCACCCTCCCATCCCCTATTTAAAGGAACCCGACCCCCCTGTGTTCTTAAACCTAAATATTTCCTCCTCATAAAACCCTAGCCGCCGTCCCCTACCCTCTGCAGAAGAATCCAGCCGCCCCGCCACCAACCGACCGCGGAACCGCCACCTTAGCCGCCTCCCGCCGCTGATCCGCCGCATTCTGGTCTCTTCACCCCCTGAAATTTTCAGGGGAGGTAACTCTGTCTAAATCCTCTCTGTTACTGCATATAATTTTACTGTAAACATCTAAATGGCACATAAAATGCAGTATGAAAGAGATTTTTCCCCTGTTATCGAACACGAGGTATACGGTAGATATTTCGCGCATGAAATCGCACAACGGGGCTGGAATTTCCTGCTCTATAATCATGCATCTGCGTTTGCCCTACCTAACCTAGTTGCCCTATTTTACGAATCCATGGAAGATAATAGCCTTGACAACTTAGGTTACATTAAGCTAAATTGGGGAAATCGTGAAATTCACATCGATAGGAACTTGATACACGAGGTTACACTCATACCACGTATACCTGCACATGAACACCCATTGCGCTTTGAAGATTATATGCCCTTGATGGGTAATGACTGTGCACGAGAACCGCGTAAGGGCATCCAAGCACGGACCCTTTTCGCGAACGTTTTAACTGTGTGCCGGTGGGCACAAAACAATATCTTTGGTAGTTCCCACAAAACGGCCTTTTTCACCCCTTCGTTACATATCATACACACGCTGATGATGAAGAATCCTAGGTTCGACATGTGTACGGTTTTGCTCCAATCCATAGGTACGGGGAAACGAGGTTCCGTATACCCATGTCCCATGCTTGTTACAAAAATCTGCCGTTATTTCCTCCCAGCCGAGGAATTTGACTCATATATGATAGACGATGTCCCGGTTCGACCACTTGTAGAGGGCGTCTCGTCGTCCTACTCTAGACTCACGGATATTTGGACACGAACGGAACCGGCAGAAAATGTACCTGCACACACCCCTAGCTCGAGCTCGACTTCGAGCGGGGAAGAACTAACTCCCTAGGAGCATGCGCGATTAGTGAGGAGAACAGTGAGGAGAATCGATTCTTTGAGAGATGAGTTTCGGGCAACTGCACGAGATCATGACCGTCGGTTGACGGAAATTGAGAGGGGAATCCAAACACTTTTGGCTAGAGGGGAACGATCACGTTCACGCTCACGAGCGCGACGTGGGGCCGGGCAGTGAGGGCACTGCTTTGCTCAAGTTTGGGGGAGAGGGTAATGTATATAGTTATCTTTTGCATTGCATATTGTATATATTCTCCTTTCATTTTGCATATTTAAATTTTGCATTGCATCTTTATATAAAAAAAAATCATAAAAATTTGAAAATTTAAAAAAAATAAAAAAAATTAGAAAACTGAAAAACCCATAAAAATTGAGAAAATTTCAAAAATTATAAAAATTATTGTATTCAATTTTGGTTAATTGACTTGAGTTTGATAAAAAGGTTAACTGGCTAGGAAAAACTAGATCTTAGACTTAGCAAAGTAAAAACCCTAAAAATAACCTCCCTTAGAGTTTAACGGTAGAGAATATATGTCTTTGTAGGTTATTTAGGAATAGGCAAATTTTGGGTTCACTTCGTGGGTTGAGCCAAAACGAGGGAAGAGTATTAATGTTCTTATTAAAGTATAAGTTCGAAAGATAGTTCCTAGCTTAAGTTTAGATTCTGAAAACATGTACCCTACAAAATGCACAATCACGCACCTTGAAACTTGGATCAGTAGAAGAGACCTTGAATTACTCTTGTCTAAAGTCCTTAGCACAATGAAAATAAAAAGAAAAAAAAAATGAATAAAAAAAAATGGACACTGGTTTTTTTTTTGATTACTTAGGGCTAGAAAATTAATTAGCGAGGGTGCTTCATCACCTAGTGCCTTAGACCAACTGGTTTGGGAGTCACTGCTAAAAGCCTTGGGTGTTGCAAAACTAGGAAATACGCTTTAAAGGGCTAACGCATCTTGTAATCGGCTGTTGGTACCTCAAGAAGTATTAACGGTCGCATGAAGGATGTGTAAGCGAAAGTTAAGAAAAATTCATAAATTAATAAGTGTTTTGGACAATGGACGAGAGTACGATTGCTTGATTTGAATTTCCAAGTGTAGGGGTGAAAATTACACACACGTGGGGATATGTGATTAGAGTTTAGATAAGAGAAAGGAATGAAAAATAAAACTTGTATCTTTAATAGAGTTGATAGAAATTCCTGAGTGGAGATGAAACTCTAGAAGAAAAACTTAAGAAATGCTGAATTCTAAGTAATTTTATAGAACATGTACAATCTTAAGTTACATAATAAGGAAGTGTGAAAGATATGGGTGGATAATTTGCGGGGCGACGATAATAGAATTCCTTATTAGAAAACCTAATTGGAAAACAAAAGTCGAAAAACCAAGTTGATAGGATTTTGTGGGTGTAATCCGCTGAAAACCCTCAGGAGACAACACTCCTCCTACTAGGGACACCTAGAGGTTTAACGGCTTGTTGCACGTGCTCAGTGCAATCGCGTTTCCCTGCGAAAGTGCGGCTAGGTTAGAATAAAATAATAAGTTTGCTCGAGGACGAGCAAAAGATAAGTTTGGGGGTATTTGTTCACATCATAATATTGCAATTCATACGCCCCACTTTTATGCATTTTATAAGTAAACAGGTACTTTTGACGCTCGTTTGTTGCATGTTACAGGATACAGGCTCTTGGAGCAAATACAGTGAAAAAGACGAAAGATGCTACAGAAAAGGGACGTTTGACCAACAAGCAGACGGATTTTACTCAAGCCGAGACGAAGAATAGTGCAAGATCCAAAAGACGAAAGTGAAACGGTCAAAAGATCCTTACAAGTTTTCACTGAGGATCTGGAGAAGACTAAGAATCCCAACAAAGAAAAGAAGTATGAAAATAGGAAGCCCAAGAAAATACAAATAATGACCAGAAGAATAGTGAGCCAAGCCCACCAAAGGGCCGCGGAACCGCGGCCCAAGCGCTCCATTGCCGCGGTTCCGCGGCCATACTAAGCCCGTGTCGGTGGAAATTTCTCCTGTCGGTGTGTCGGTGCAGATGTTGGGATTTTTATGGGGAAAATCTGTAATTGCATGTCTACGAGAGTCTGTAATCCTAGCTTCTCTGGTTGCTTATAAATTGTACTCAAAATCTGTAAAATGGGATGCCTCTTTTCAATCAATAAAAATCAGATTTGTTGGGAGATCTAGAGCATCACTTTCTTGTAAGTTTTAATTCTTTTTTTATTCCTGCCGTAGTTCTAATTTTATTACTTGCCCTAGTTAACTAGTTTAGCTATTTTTAATCAGCGGTAAGTTATAACACAAGATCTGAACAAACACCTTAAAACATAACAACAAAATGTCGTTTTTAGATAATTCCCTAATGAGTGAGTAAAATCCTCGCTCGTTAGGGTTAGGAATAAGGGAGGGAGTGAGAGATGGATATCTCTCACCTCCTTCAATGCCAACATATTTTCAAACAAGAACTTCATGCACGCATGTATGATCCGCCCCCTACGGCACCCTACCTACGAGGTAACGGTGAACCGTAGTATAAAAGGCCGGACGTACATGACGTCCATGAAGATTGCAGCAATTAATAGGAAAGGACGAACAAGGATCTAGAGGAAGAAACTTCGTTTCTTCCCGATCATCCTAATCCCCTTTGCTAATAATTGTTGTGATTTTCTAAAAAGCTTTAATCAAACGGCATTGAAAGAGGTGACAATATTGATCTCATCAACCCTACCTTAGACCTAACCCTAACGAGTTCTTTCATATCATATAAATTAGTTTTTAAATCAATCGACAAAAACCAAACAACTAAAGGAATCAACTCGTGAAAACATAAAAACAGAAATTTACACATCTCTGCGGATCGACCCATATTCACCGGCTAGCTGCAAAGCGACGCCGTTTCTGATTACGGTAAACTATAAATTTTTGGATTAATCAGGCCCCGTCATTCACCCGTTAGGTTACTTAACTAACGACAGAGCGGGGGCTGGGTTAGCGCGGGTGTAAAACATAAGTGACGCCTAATAGATATCATATATAGATATTGTGCATTCGTCAGACGCAATAATAGGCATTCCAGATCACAGATAAACATATTGGATTTTCTACGAATCCGCATTCCTTTTGAGCCTGCAAAGAAAGACGAATTACACAGTCGCGATGAATAGCCAAAACCCCATCCTAGACCCCTACGGTTACGGCAAACTACCCGCCAAGTACCCGAAGTGAAGCGGTCTTCGTCAACGACGTGAGTAGGCCACTAAGCACTTCAAAGTACCCGGTAGTTTGTGCACCCCGCCTTGGGTCTATCCTAGGAGCAGAAAACAGTAATTGAAATAATACAACGGTGGCTACAACCTCAACCTGGATGTGCCCCGCAAAAGAATATTACAACAAATTACAATTTACTTTTGAATGAAAGAAACACTCGTCTCACATCCCCGGCTATCCATTCACGACAATCCAACAAGTCTTGCATACACAAACCAGTAAAAACTATTACAGAATGTGCAAGCCCCTGCTAACGGACATACTAGCAGTTAGGGGGGTTTACGAACACATTAACCACAACACAGATATAATCTAATTAGCCAAATATCTTAGAATTTCGATCAAGCAACACTAATGAATCTACTCCAAACAATTCTCTGTGCACATAAAACCAGAGCAGAAACAAATCATCCATGAAAACACAACATCAACACAGAAGAATAACTGAGCAAATTTGAGTTGACTCAGTGTCAACTCGGCCGTGGATCCACGGCGGATCGCTTTGATCGGCGGCGGTCCACGGTGGTATGGCCGATTCACAGTCCCAAATTTCTTCACAATTCTTAAAAACCCTGCTTGTATTTTTAAGGGTCCCTGAAAAATTTTTAGACCCCGTTTTAAAAACGGCAGAAACTATGTAAAAATGATGTTTTTTCGGGTTCGTTTTGCGATCGAATTTCTAACGACTTCGCTAACATGTTAGTTATGGATTAGCAAGGCTCTGATACCACTGTAAGTCGACGTTAGACACCCCATAAGATGCTGGGAGGCGGAATAGGTAAAACAAACTTTTTGTTTAAAGTAACATCGACTAACTTTACGGATCTTTGCCAAACCCTAACTAACAACTATCTAGAAGTGATTAGCTACTATGATAGATGATTATACCTAACGATGCAAGTCCTTCTTGTTCTTGTTGATCACCTCATCGTCAGTCTCCTCGATGTGATAGAAGATCCACCTGAGAATTCCTTCTCCAAGGTTTAACCTCTCACTTAAGGTAACTAGGTGGCTATGATTGCTAATCAAGGTAACCTAGAAGATATAGAGATGGATTAGGGATCTATTAGTCTTGCTAACCCTTGGGATCTCAACACATGAGAGGATTAGGGTTAGGATTTTGAAGAGAGAGAGCTTGAGGAGAGAGAAAGTGTTTGTTAGAATGAAATGAATTATGTCTTAATTCTATATTTATGAAGCATAAAGAATATCAAATAAATCATTATGTGATAATCACAACCATGCTTTTAACAACTCCAATTTTTGTATACATAAATTTGATTTAAATTTGAAGTATACTTAGAGTATTTAATGTTGCTGATATCACTTTAAGTATCTATTCTCCTACAATAATTACAAGAAGGAGCTTGTAGCTCATTGGTAATACCTTGCACTGCTGAACCAAGCCACCAGGGTTCGAATCCCATGCCCCACATTATTTTTAGATTATTTTTCTTTTAAAATTCTTGGAAGCCCAACAGTCCACAGGCCATAACTCCCAAAAGAAGAACTGAACCCTAAAAACGGAGTATACCATAAGCCCCATCAGAAGACACCCTCCAATTTGGTCACCGGACTCGGCCGGCCGGCAGAATCGGCCGGCGCCGCCGGCCGGACTCGGCTGAACGGCCGAGTCGCCAAAACCAAAAAGTTGGCTTTTGGCATTACTTAACCCCCTGTATACACCATTTTATTAGTTCAGTTCCAGAATTTTAAATACACCCTAATTACTACAAATTTTAATGATTTTCTTTAAATTTTTACAATTTTTTTTAATAAAGAAAACCTTTCACCTACCCTACCCTAGCTACGCTATAAATAGACCCCCTACCCTCTACCCTCTCATCCTAAAACCCTAGGTTTACTCTCTCAAAATTTCTACAAGAAAGGTGTGCTTTGAAATCAAGTTCACGGCGAAGCGCTGACGGATTTCCGGCGACGTTCTTTGAAACAACCGGCGACGAAACAAAGCCTCGACCACTCACCTTGTTCCTCTATACTCTTTAGTATAGATCGAAGCCTGTAATTCCCATTCTTTCTTCTTTCTACTTCTTAAAAATACGAATTTTTAAAACCCGACGGAAATCGGAACAAACCGATTTCCGATTCGGTTTTTCTACAAAATCTCACTTGTCACCCATACCATAATACCTAAACATATTCATGATGACCATTAATCACATAACAATTAATTTGGACATAGTTTGTCAGATGAAATGATTGCTTTCTTATAATATCGTATTCTTTTCATATTAATACCATAATATTTATTTTTCTTCTTCTAATCAATTCCATTATTCCTAAACATCTTCATCTTGACCACTAAACTTGTAAAAATCAATTTAAATGAGTTTTCACACATGAAATGATAACTTTTGCAAATACCATATTCTTTCACTTAAATACCCTCATGTTTAATTTATCATATTTAACCCCTAAACTTCACTATACCTTAAAATAAGTCACGAGGTAATTATCTACCTCCACACACACGCAAATACAACCCTAAAATGATTTCATAAAATTTAGAATACGATAAAACGAAATTTTCAGTAAAATACCATAATCTTCAAAAAACCATTCTTAAAGGTCTAGATTTGTTACATTTTTTAAATAAATATTTCTTACTAGGAAAATACGATAAGTTGTGGACATCGATCGTTTATCTAAACTGACTTTGTGGTGTCTAGGCTAGGCAAGTGAGCTTGGGTAACTTTAAAAGGCCCGCCTCACGATTCGTGAGCGGATCCATCCCTCCTCACTTGTACTTACCTGGCCACAATTGGCGGTGAAGAGGCGATTTGAGGCTTCTAACGACTTGTCGTTTAGACCTTTAGAAATATGCTAGTTGGCTTAGGAAACCCTAGAAACTAAAATACGGAAATTTACATCCTTTTACAAATAAATACCTTATATTTATAAAACCGTTTTTCTAAATGAATAGTATTTATTAAATCTTTGTAAAGCGTCACTACAACCCACCTTTGGGGAACCCGTTAGGGATAGTATGGTTTATCGTGCACCCGCGGGCTAGTAGTGCGAGATTCAGACCTCCGCAAGGAGCATTCTGCTTCAAAAGGTTTAAAATACGACATTTAAGTAAAATGAGATTTTTGGAAAATAAAATATTTATATAAAATTATTCTTGTATTAACATATGTATATTTATCATTTAAACAACTATTTTATTTTAAAATAAAGTTTCCACCTTTTCCTAAAAATTACAAGATTAAAAGTTACATTAAAATACCATGAATTTCAAATAAATCAATATTATAAATTAATACTTTTATTAGGATATATTCACTCGAATAACACAAATAAAATTTACACTCATTGTAACTATAAAGACGAATAATAAATACTTGAGGTGTATCTCGAAAACTATACAAAAGTATTTTTTACATAAAACCCCTTCAAGTTTTATAAATTACAATAAGGACCCTAACAATTATAGAACTTCAAATTACTTTTCTTTTAGTCTAACTCGGGTTTGAGTCTGACTACTTCTGACTTGAATATGATTCAAGTCAATCTATATTCTTTAATATTCCAACTCAATATGAACACATGAATCCCTGAATCCAGTTAACAACCTATTTAACTTGACTGAATCAAACCATGGATATACATCCATTACTCCGTTATTCCAATTACCTGATACAATCCGTTTACTGATATCATGGTTTTGGTCAGTCATCCAACTTACATAAAACAATACAACAATACTGTTAAAACACTACGGGGTTTAAGGGGTAGTTTGGTACGGAAGGTGTTAAAGGTGGCACGAGGTGGTCAGATTAAGACACCTAACCTATATTCCATTGCTGTTGTACCGTGGCTTAACGGTTCCTTGTACTTTCCGTTTGCCCTGGTCTCTAGCATATGAAGACCCCTCTCGTATACACTGGCATCCTTCTGTACCAAGCTACTGTCAACATCGTTAACATAACATTACAACAATAGTTTACACTTTAAAATATATCTTCTTATTCTGTCTTCTCTACTTCCCTCTTACCTTTGGGACTTACCGAGCGATCTGTTCGCTGACGACATTCTGTTTCTCTCTTCTTTGAATGTCATCAGGTGACTTGGACCCGGCAGAAGTTGAGCCATCACAAGAAGACTTGGAGCAGTTTACTCAAGACACTGCAGTACAATTTCATTGTACACTTTTCTTTCCAGTACTTTACATTTCCTGTTATGCCACTGTTTAGGCATCTTTATTTCAGTTGTACTTCCTTTTCATGTATTGTACAAAGAATGTTAATAAATAAAAGTTGCTGTTCTTTTTATACTCTTGTCTCTTGTGTATTTATTTCTATATTGCTTAGCTACGCTTAGCGTATGTACTTCTGAGTACATACGTAGCGGACCTCGTCGCGTCCCCTTCGCCGTACACTGGGAAGCGGGGCATGACAGGTTTTGTTGGTGGCCCATGCAGGTCAGAGCTGTATGAATCCCTGTCATGCAGTTCTGGTCTGCGTGAACAACCTAAGCAATATAACACAAGAACCAGCAACTAAAACATTCTTTACAATTCATATTCCTTGAATCTTGCAAATTTCTATTCCTTGAATCTTATCATTTCATGTATTTGAATCTGTCCTAACCCAAAATTTTCCTTCAGGGTTATGGATTCCCCGAACAACACCAGCACCAACGTCAACAACACCCCTCCAGCACTATCTCTCACACCAGCTGTTCCTGCACCACCCACTGAGCAAACAATGCTATTTTAGGCGATCCGCAGTCTTCTCGAGGGACAGCAACAACTTCTGAACCGTCCTGAGACCGATGCACCAGGAGTAAAGCAATTCAGGGCTTTACATCCCAAACAATTCTCTGGTAAAAGAAGCCCTCTTGAAGCGGAAGAATGGGCACAAAGTATCGAAGATGATCTGGCAGCAGCTCAAGTGCCAAACAACGCTTGGGTCCATGTAGCAAAACTACAGCTCACGGATAATGCTCGCAACTAATGGAAGGCGGAAGAAAGCCGTCTGGTACAGCCGATTGAATGGAAAACCTTTCGCGAGAAGTTCGACGCGAAATATTTCCCTATGACTGCCAGGTTTTCTATGGAGCAGTAGTTTATTTATCTACAACAGGGTTCAATGTGGGATAAATCAGTAGATGAATACGATGCTGAATTCACCATATTAAGCCGGTAAGATATGTCACTATAGTTCAATTTTTAAATATCACATACTACACAGCTAACACAATCTTTAAACAGATTCGCGGCACACTTGATACCGACGGACGAGATCAGAGCCCATCGCTTTCAACAAGGTTTGGACACAGAGATTAAGGCTGCTCTAGCCACAGGAAAGTTTTTGACTCATGAGGAAGCTCTAGAAGCTGCCTGCAGTTATGAGGCAGTGATAAAAGAGAGGGGCAGAGCTCAGTCTGCAGGAGTCAAACGCCCTGCCAACCAGATAGCAGGTGGAGCCTTGTCCAGACCATCTTTTGTGCCAAGGCGACCCGGAGTACCAACCCATCGTTCTAGCCCAGCCTTTTGCGCCTACTGCAAGAGAACTGGACATATGATGAAGGACTGCCGTCGAGCCAACCGCCTTTGCTTAGTCTGCGGCTCAGCAACTCACGATATTGGGTCTTGTCCCTAAAGACAGAACCCAGTTGCTGCAACCACGCCAGCAATTAACTATCCGCAGCGACCAGCTCTTCAGGCACCTGCTCCCAGACTTGCACTGCCTGCACCACCCAGGGGACCACAAGCTGCACCACCTCCTCGACAGTTCCATCAAGCTTAAAGGAATGTTCCGAGGAATGCTCCTTAGGCCAGGAGGAATGTGCCAAAGCGCCAGGCTTTCATGATGTCTGTGGAAGAAGCTGAGGCCATTGGCCAAGTCATTACTGGTAAACTTCCTTCTCAAACTTATCTTTTAGTCTTGTTACCTACACACTTTCCCTATACCTAAAACCTATCCCATATACCTTAGGTACAATCCTAGTAGCTTCACTACCTGCACTTGCACTGTTTGATACTGGAGCACCACACTGTTTTATGTCGCAACAGTTTGTCCGAACCCATGCGATTCCAGTCTCACCGCTTGTATCCAGCTGGAACGTCAGTTCCGGAAATGGCATTCTAAAGACAACTATGGGATACAGCCTGTGTCCAGTCGTCGTCTGCAGTCGAGAGTTTTATGCTGACTTCAAAATACAGGACATACCGAACTTCGATGTGGTTCTATGAATGGACTGGCTTGGAACCTTTTATGCTACCATCGACTGTCGTCAAAGGAGGGTAGTATTCGAGATCCCAGACCATCCGGTCTTCTATTTCAAGAGTGGAGATCGTACCCTGGAGCCAAGTACCTACAAAGCGAAGCCAAGAGAAGCAGTAGTTGCAGCAGCTCAAGCAGAGGAGGAATTAAGACCAGAGGTAGTTCGAGAGTTCGAAGATGTATTTCCTGACGATATATCAGGTTTGCCTCCCGATCGAGCTCTTGAATTCAGTATTGACTTAGTACCAGGAGCACAACCGGTGATCAAAGCACCTTATAGACTAAGTCCGGAAGGATTGAAGGAAGTCCGAACACAATTGGACGAATTACTGGCGAAAGGATGGATTCGTCCCAGCACTTCAAGTTGGGGAGCACCTGTATTACTGGTGAAGAAGAAGGAAGGTTCATACAGAATGTGCATCGACTATAGAGCCTTGAACGAAGTCACTATAAAGAACAAGTATCCATTCACGCACATCGATGATTTATTCGATCAGCTAAGTGGATCTTGTGTTTTCTCTAAATTGGATCTTCGTTCAGGTTATCATCAAGTGAAGGTCAAGGAAGCTGATATTCACAAAACAGCTTTCAGAACTCGCTATGGACATTACGAATTTCTAGTGATGCCATTTGGAGTGACCAATGCACCAGCAATATTCATGAACCTAATGAACCAAGTTTTCCGTGAGTATTTAGACAGGTTTGTTGTCATCTTCATCGACGACATCCTGGTATATTCTAAGAATCAGAAAGAGCATGCGGAGCACCTACGAATTGTCCTGGAAACTCTTCGACAACATAAGCTTTATGCCAAGTACAGCAAGTGCGAGTTTTGGCTAAAACAGGTTGGTTTTCTTGGACATATCGTATCAGGAGAAGGAATTTCTGTGGATCCAGCCAAATTTTCAGCAGTCAGCGAATGGCCTACACCAAAGTCAGTGAAGGATATTCGGAGTTTCTTAGGTTTAGCTGGATATTACAGAAGGTTTATTGAAGGCTTTTCGAAGATAGCAACACCCCTGACCAAGCTCACACGAAAAGATGAAGAATTTGTGTGGTCAGAAGCATGCGAGCAAGCTTTCGTAGAACTCAAGTCAAGACTAAAATCTGCACCTATTCTCGTAATACCGGATCAATTTAGAGGATTCGAAGTGCATTGCGATGCATCCGGTAAGGGATTATGATGTGTTCTACATCAGCACGGTAAGCTTATGGCTTATGCTTCAAGACAACTGAAGACTCATGAGCGCAATTATCCGACGCATGATTTGGAATTGGCAACCGTCATCTTTGCTCTCAAGATTTGGCATCATTACTTACTTGGTGAACGAGTGAACATCTACACAGATCATAAGAGCTTAAAGTATGTGTTTACTCAGAAGGAGTTGAATATGCGGCAGAGAAGATGGTTAGAACTCATGGCGGACTTTGACATCAACTTGCAATATCACCCAGAAAAGGTGAACGTAGTACCTGATGCTCTTAATCGCCAACCATTATCAATGAATCTCACCGCTCAGTGGAAGCTTCAGCATGACTTACATCAGATGGAGATTGAAGTAGTCATGCCAAGTGATGCTTCAAGTTTGATGAATCTACAAGTTCAATCAACCATTGTCAATCAGATCAAAGCAGCTCAAGCCAGCGATGCTAAGTTGCAAAAGATCAGAGAACAAGTGGAGAATGGACTCAGAACAGATTTCATCATACATGAAGACGGATCTTTGAGATACGGCAGCAGATTGTGTGTACCAAAAGGTCCTGTTCGGGAAGAGTTAATGAAAGAAGCTCACATCTCTCCCTATTCAGTACATCCTGGAGGTACCAAAATGTACAAAGATCTACGTCAGAATTATTGGTGGCATGGAATGAAGCGTGAAGTAGCCAGAAGCGTCGCAAAATGTTTGGTGTGTCAACAAGTAAAGCCTGAACATCACAGGACAGCTGGACTACTTCAACCGTTACCAATTCCAGAATGGAAGTGGCAGCACATCACAATGGATTTTGTAACTGCTCTTCCTCGCAGCACAAAGGGTAACGATGCGATATGGGTCATTGTGGATCGACTCATAAAGTCGGCTCGCTTCATTCCATTTCGAGTTGGCCAATCAACTGAGACACTAGCAAAGAAGTACATGGACATAATAATCTAATTAAGATTTAAACAATTCATAATGTACTATCTCTGATACCCATGAACTCATACAGGAAATTGTGAGACTTCATGGAGTACCGGTCTGCATTGTCTCCGATCGTGACACCAGGTTCCGATCGCAATTTTGGCAGAGTCTACAAGCTAGCTTGGGAACAAGTCTGAACTTCAGCACGGCTTATCATCCACAAATAGATGGTCAGTCGGAACGAACTATTCAGATCTTGGAAGATATGCTCAGAGCATCTATGCTCGACTTCAAAGGATCGTTGGAAGATCACCTGCATCTTGTGGAGTTCGCATACAACAACAGTTACCAAGCAAGCATAGGAATGACACCTTTTGCAGTATTATATGGAAGGAAGTGTCGATCACCATTAAGTTGGGACGACATAGGAGATAGGGAACTTCTTGGACCAGAAATGATAGTAGCGACCGTTAATGTGGTTCGTACTATCAGGGAAAGAATGCGCATAGCCTAAGATAGACAGAAACACTGGGCTGATGCAAAGAGATGACACTTGGAGTTCCAGCCAGGAGACCATGTATTCTTGAAGATATCTCCGAACCGCGGAGTGATCCGATTTGGAAGACGGGGTAAATTGAGTCCGAGATATATTGGACCGTTCGACATACTCGAACGCGTCGGTGAAGTGGCATACCGATTAGCGCTTCCACCCTCATTAGAAGGAGTGCATAACGTGTTCCACATATCCCAACTCAGAAAGTATGTGAGTGACCCCAGCCATGTACTTGATCATTCCGAGCTCACTATACAGCCCGACTTGTCTTGTGAGCAACAACCTGTGGAGATCCTGGACAGGAAAGTAAAGACTCTTCGGAACAAGGAAGTTAACTTGGTCCGGGTAATGTGGAGAAAAGACACTCCAGGAGAATCCACGTGGGAAAGGGAAGATGAAATGCGTGCAAGATATCCTCACCTTTTTGTAAACTAGTCCTCAAATAAAAGTTGTAAATTTCGAGGACGAAATTTTTGTAAGGAGGGTAGATTGTAACAACTCCAATTTTTGTATACATAAATTTGATTTAAATTTGAAGTATACTTGGAGTATTTAATGTTGCTGATATCACTTTAAGTATCCATTCTCCTACAATAATTACAAGAAGGAGCTTGTAGCTCATTGGTAATAACTTGCACTGCTGAACCAAGCCACCAGGGTTCGAATCCCATGCCCCACATTATTTTTAGATTATTTTTCTTTGAAAATTCTTGGAAGCCCAACAGTCCACAGGCCATAACTCCCGAAAGACGAACTGAACCCTAAAAACGGAGTATACCATAAGCCCCATCAGAAGACCCCTTCCAATTTGGTCACCGGACTCGGCCGAATTGGCCGGCGCCGCCGGCCGAACGGCCGAGTCGCCAAAACCAAAAAGTTGGCTTTTGGCATTCCTTAACCCCCTGTATACACCATTTTATTAGTTCGGTTCCAGAATTTTAAATACACCCTAATTACTACAAATTTTAAAGATTTTCTTTAATTTTTTTCAATTTTTTTAATAAAGAAAACCTTTCACCTACCCTACCCTAGCTATCCTATAAATAGACCCCCTACCCTCTACCCTCTCATCCCAAAACCCTAGGTTTACTCTCTCAAAATTTCTACAAGAAATGTGTGCTTTGAAACCGAGTTCACGGCGAAGCGCTGACGGATTTCCGGCAACGTTCTTTGAAACAACCGGCGACGAAACAAAGCCTCGACCACTCACCTTGTTCCTCTATACTCTTTAGTATAGATCGAAACCTGTAAGTCCCGTTCTTTCTTCTTTCTACTTCTTAAAAATACGACTTTTTAAAACCCGAACCGATTTCCGATTCGGTTTTTCTACAAAATCTCACTTGTCACCCATACCATAATACCTAAACATATTCATGATGACCATTAATCACATAACAATTAATTTGGACAATGTTTCTCACATGAAATGATAGCTTTCTTGTAATATCGTATTCTTTTCACATTAATACCATAATGTTTATTTTTCTTCTTCTAATCAATTCCATTATTCCTAAACATCTTCATCTTGACCACTAAACTTGTAAAAATCAATTTGAATGAGTTTTCACACATGAAATGATAACTTTTGCAAATACCGTATTCTTTCACTTAAATACCCTCATGTTTAATTTATCATATTTAACCCCTAAACTTCACTATACGTTAAAATAAGTCACGAGGTAATGACCTACCTCCACACACATGCAAATACAACCCTAAAATGATTTCATAAAATTTAGAATACGATAAAACGAAATTTTCAGTAAAATACCATAATCTTCAAAAAACCATTCTTAAAGGTCTAGATTTGTTACATTTTTAAAATAAATATTTCTTACTAGGAAAATACGATAAGTTGTGGACATCGATCGTTTATCTAAACTGACTTTGTGGTGTCTAGGCTAGGCAAGTGTGCTTGGGTAATTTTAAAAGGCCCGCCTCACGATTCGTGAGCGGATCCCTCCCTCCTCACTTGTACTTACCTGGCCATAATTGGCGGTAAAGAGGCGATTTGAGACTTCTAACGACTTGTCGTTTAGACCTTTAGAAATAGGCTAGTTGGCTTAGGAAACCCTAGAAACTAAAATACGGAAATTTACATCCTTTTACAAATAAATACCTTATATTTATAAAACCGTTTTTCTAAATGAATAGTATTTATTAAATCTTTGCAAAGCGCCACTACAACCCACCTTTGGGGAACCCGTTAGGTATAGTCCGGTTTATCGTGCACCCGCGTGCTAGTAGTGCGAGATTCAGACCTCCGCAAGGAGCATTCGGTCTCGAAAGGTTTAAAATACGATATTTAAGAAAAATGAGATTTTTGGAAAATAAAATATTTATATAAAATTATTCTTGTATTAACATATGTATATTTATCATTTAAACAACTATTTTATTATAAAATAAAGTTTCCACCTTTTCCTAAAAATTACAAGATTAAAAGTTACATTAAAATACCATGAATTTCAAATAAATCAATATTATAAATTAATACTTTTATTAGGATATATTCACTAGAATAACACAAATAAAATTTACACTCATTATAACTATAAAGACGAATAATAAATACTTGAGGTGTATCTTGAAAACTATACAAAAGTACTTTTTACATAAAACCCCCTCAAGTTTTATAAATTACAATAAGGACCCTAACAATTATAGAACTTCAAATTACTTTTCATTTAGTCTGACTCGGGTTTGAGTCTGACTATTTCTGACTTGAATATGATTCAAGTCAATATATATTCTTTAATATTCCAACTCAATACGAACACATGAATCCCTGAATCCAGTTAACAACCTATTCAACTTGACTGAATCAAACCATGGATATACATCCATTATTCCGTTATTCCAATTACCTGATACAATCCGTTTACTGATATCATGGTTTTGGTCAGTCATCCAACTTACATAAAACAATACAACAATACTGTTAAAACACTACGGGGTTTAAGGGGTAGTTTGGTACGGAAGGTGTTAAAGGTGGCACGAGGTGGTCAGATTAAGACACCTAACCTATATTCCATTGCTGTTGTACCGTGGCTTAATGGTTCCTTGTACTTTCCATTTGCCCTGGTCTCTAGCATATAGAGACCCCCCTCGTATACACTGGCATCCTTCTGTACCAAGCTACAAACAACATCGTTAACATAACATTACAACAATAGTTTACACTTTAAAATATATCTTCTTATTCTGTCTTCTCTACTTCCCTCTTACCTTTGGGACTTACTGAGCGATCTGTTCGCTGACGACATTCTGTTTCTCTCTTCTTTGAATGTCGTCAGGTGACTTGGACCCGGCAAAAGTTGAGCCGTCACAAGAAGACTTGGAGCAGTTTACTTAAGACCCTGCAGTATAATTTCATTGTACACTTTTCTTTCCAGTACTTTACATTTCCTGTTATGCCACTGTTTAGGCATCTTTATTTCAGTTGTACTTCCTTTTCATGTATTGTACAAAGAATGTTAATAAATAAAAGTTGCTGTTCTTTTTATACTCTTGTCTCTTGTGTATTTATTTCTATATTGCTTAGCTACGTTTAGCGTATGTACTTCTGAGTACATACGTAGCGGACCTCATCGCGTCCCCTTCGCCGTACACTGGGAAGCGGGGTGTGACAATGCTTCATTTAATATAATCAATGAATCATCACATGAGTCATTAAGCAATAAATGCTTCATTAACTCATTTGGATGAATCATCTCATGAGTCACTAATCCATTTAATGCATTTTACACCTAAGCTCTCCACCTCACCTTTCTTCTAGAAGCTTCTCGACTAATTACGAGAATGCCCCTCCCATCCGTAAAACACGGAAATTCTGAGACTGTATAAATCCAATAATCCAATACTAGAATCTGTCTTAAACTAAAGCCCGCTAGTATAAACTTTCCGAACATCGTACGTGCATAAATGCACGTATGTGTCCGAACCCTGTCGTAAAACCATATGACCTCTATATCGTTTCGCCAGAAGCAGGGAAACTCTCTGTGTGAGACTCTATAGACTCGACACTACGCTGGCAGTTGGTTTAACCACAGGCCGCAAGCGGTACTAGCTGTACGTAATTGTCCCCAGGTAGATGTCGTTAAGAAGGCCGATGAGGAAACCCATCCGAACTCCTACTGAGCCTGATGTGACAATCTCCGTACAGTCCGGTCTGTTCGTCTAGGACTATCGCATATCGGGCCTAGGGGGCGGCAAGTGTCAATTCCCTAAAAGCGGTATAAGTCGTGTCGGAGTGAAGCCTATTACACCTTGAGAAGCTACTGGAAATCCTACCAGTAAATCTCGTTTGCCCTGGCCAGGGACTTTACGTAATGGCTCTCCAAACACAGCGCGATATCAACTCCTAATACCGGGAGAGACGAATCCTATCTAATCGCCACTGCCTCTAAGTGCTTCGGGACTGCACCCTACTGCTACCTGTTTGCACGACTCCTTTGAGCCGTGGTAGGGTAGCAATCTAAGAGCAGTGGGAACGCACTCGAGACGAAGCAGCAGTGTCAAGTCTGCGGACTATGTTGTACTCATGTCACCTGGGAACTGTTAACTGACGACAAGTATAATACCAACCAACAGTTCCCTGCGAGTCCTGTCCGGTGTACCCGTAACCCAACGAGCACCTGTATACTATCTCCAGTACAACGTACTAATGGCTGTGGGACAGACCTTCTTCCCAACTAGGATGAGAAGCGTACACACTAGTCTACTCCGGAGTATCGATGCCCTGTCTCGATAATCCTACGACTAGGGACCTGAAAAAGGATGTGCTTGTAGACTACCCAGCCCCCACTAGTCTGACTGTCATCACAACGCTGGTAGTCAAGAAAGATCCTAAGGGCTCTATCAATATGTATTCGCGATAGGCTAACATATACACATATTAAGATAGATATAAACCAAGTATCATACTACTATGTTGAGCGAGACTGTTAAAGTAACTGCGAATATCCCAAGCTTCCATTAAGTAATATACAAACTAGTATGATACAATAATGGCCTCTAGGGCATATACACTAACACCAGTAATTTGATAAGTCGTGCCGATGTGAGCCTCATAACGGGTCGAGAAACTACTGATAACACTTACCAGAAAATCTCCGTATCAGCCCTGGCCAGGGACTTCCTATTATAGCCAATCGAGCACAGCGCATCATCAACCCCCAATATCGGGAGAGACAAAACCCCTCCAATCGCTCAATGCCTCCATATGACTCGGGACTGTATCCAAAAACCACCAATTTGCACATTATCTTAAACGTGGTAAGGTGGAAATCAAAGCACAGTGGGAATCACACAAGACTCTATGACGATCTCTGATCTACAGACTCACCTATTCCAGTGTCACTAGAGAACTACTATCTGACGTTAGGTATAATACCATCTAGGAGTTCTCGGTGAGTCCTGTTCAGTGTACTCAGTCTCTACTGAGCAGCCGTATACCATATTTGATGTCAAACACCAAAGGATATGGGATCATCCATCGCCCATCATATGGGTCAAGAAGCGTATATGCTATTCTACTCTGGAATATCGATGCCCCGTCTCGATACACCCTCGACTAGGAAAAATTAAAGGATGAAATTATGGACTACCCTGTCCCCGCTAGTATGATCTGCATCATAATCCTGGTAGTCAAGTATACATCCTAAGGGCTTTATCAAGATGTGAGAGAAAGACAGTATCACAATAAAAGCCTACATGTTAAGATAAAGAGCAACCAGATAGCATACTATCATGTCGAGCAATAAAGACCTCTCTATTTATGTCTAAGCATCCACATAAATATACAATCATGTATAAAAATGGCCTTTAGGGCATACATACAACTAACAATCTCCCACTTGCACTAAGGCCAGTTGCTGTAGTATCTCATACCCAACATCCCGAATAGTCTCTCAAATTGTATCTGGGGTATGGCCTTCGTGAGTGGATCCGCCGTGTTATTCTTCATGTAAACTCTCCTGACCTCAATCTTCCGGCGATAAACTATCTCCCGGATGAGGTGATGCCGCCTCAGAATATGCCTAGATCGCTGATGGGACCTGGGTCCCTTGGCCAAAGCCACAGCTCCATTGTTATCAAAATACAAAGGTATTGGATGCTCGATGGATGGAACCACTCCAAGTTCAGTTATGAACTGTTAGTTGTATGTATGCCCTAGAGGCCAGTATTGTACAGATGATGTATATTATATTGGATTCTTGGACATATATAGAGAGGACTTTCTTGCTCGATATGATAGTATGCTATCTGGTTGCACTTTACTTTAACATGTGTACTTGTCTCTTTATACTGTTTTATAGTTACATGTTGGTAAAGCCCTTAGGATGTGTACTTGACTACCTGGACTATGATGCGGATCATACTAGTGGGGACATGGTAGTCCATAAGTACATCCTTAAAGGTCCCTAGTCGTGGGTGTATCGAGACGGGGCATCGATATACCAGAGTAGACTAGCGTATACGCTTCTCGACCCATGAGATGGGCGATGGATGATCCCATATCCATTGGTGTTTGACATCAGAGATGGTATACGGGTGCTCAGTGGAGACTGGGTACACTGGACGGACTCGCCGAGAACCCCCAGATGGTATTATACCTCACGTCAGATAGCATTTCTCTGGTGACACTTTTGCAGGTTAGTTTGTAGACCCGAGATCGTCATAGAGTCTTGTGTGATTCCCACTGTGCTTTGATTTCCACCTTACCACGTCCATGAGGGTGTGCAAAACGGTGGTTTTTGGGTATAGTCCCAAGTCACATAGAGGCAATGAGCGATAGGAGGGGTTTCGTCTCTCCCGGTATTGGGGGTTGATGTTGCGCTGTGCTCGATTGGCCATAACAGGGAAGTCCCTGGCAAGGGCTGATTTAGAGATTTACTGGTAAGTGTTACCAGTAGTTTCTCGACCCGTTATGAGCCTCACATCGGCACGACTTATCGGTTATTGGGGTCTGACGTTTACAACCCTTAGACTTGATATGCGACATATCAGACGAGGAGACCAGACTATACGGGAAGTGTTACTGGCAGGCTTTTACAGGAGTTGGAGCGGGCTTGCTTGCTGATCTTCTGATCGCTCAATACCCGGGTAGTCGTTACGTCCAGCTAGTACCGCTGACGGCTTGTGGGTGCTTGATGTGATCATCACCTACTGCCGGCGTATTGACGAGTCTTTAGAGTCCTACATAGAGGTTTTACTGGCTCAGGCAAAACGAAATAGGAGCGCATATGTGATATGTGCGGGACCGAGAATAATGCGTGTATGTGATACCGTATTCTATTCTCGTGATTTTTTGTATCGATCGGTTATATATGGTATAGCCGGGTTATCGAATCAAGTGTTGATTCGATAAGTCGATACATTGGATGTTTGCCGGTTATATGTGATATAACCGGATTATTAAGTCAAGTGTTGATTTAATAATTTATTGTATAATTGTATATTTGATATACTAGTTTACATTAAATAACACTTGTTCACTTTAGTGTTTTTCTCACATGAGCACAACTTTAATGTATATATGATATATATTAAAATTGTTTTTTTCTTATTGTATCATGGTTGATGATACACATGATTTGGGTGTATGAGACTTACACCATGCTATCTTTTATGTTGGATTTTAATATTCAAAGTAATTACAAAATTAGTGGAGGATTAGCTAAATGCTTGAAGCTTGTGGAAGCTTGTGGAAGCATTTGACTAATTCCACTAAATTTGTTTTTACTATGGATATTTCTTAACCCAACCATAAGGATTAGCCATGGGTTAAGTCTCTACAAAAGTTAGTATATGATACTCACTCACCATGGTTAGCTTTCTCACTTGATCATTATCCTCATCTCTTTCTTTTGTTCTTCTTCTTCTTCATTGCTAACAAGAAAAAGCTTGCTAGGGTTTGATCCAAAGTGAGAAAGATTGTGAGAAATAAAATTCTAAAGAGAACCCACTTCCTATTTCTCCATCCTCTACTAGACTAGCAATTTAGTTTAGGGTGTTTGCTTCACTAATTCTCAAGTTAGTGAAGTAGAAGCTTGAGTTGGCATCCCCTCGACGTAGATCATCTTCGGCCTCGAAGACTTCAAGCAAGGATGTGTCTTTCGCCTCGTGAAGCCATACAAGGGTCCGGGAGAACCACGATCGCAGCGAAGGGACTTCAACAAGGAGCTATAGAAGTGAAGGACCGATCTACAAAGGTTGTATTTCGTATTCACTTAGTCGTAAATGTAGTTTACTTGCATATGAAACCCTAATTTTCTAGCAACGATCTTGCTTAGGGTTATTCGGCACGACTAAAATTTTAAACGGGCATGGTTGATACATTGTAGAACCTTATTAGAGTGCCTAGTAACCTACAGTGGTATCAGAGCCTAGCTAGAGCATTAGGCGATGTATTAACGAAGTTAAAACTCTGAACGAACTCGAATATGTCAAAATGAACCCCTCTTTGTACATTTTTTAAAATCTGTGTTTTTTCAGAATTAAAAATACTTAAAAAAATCAGCAAGGAATTCTAAGGATTACCACAAAATACGAGCCCTTAACTCCGTACAAGCGTCGCGTAACCGCGGTCCTACCCCACTTCTGGCGGCGGTTCCGCGGCCATATAGGTGAATTATGAGCAGTGTTTTGTGCAGTAACATCCGTAGCTATTCCTATATATTTCTGGGTATTTTTAAAACCGACTCAAGTGTTGAGTGTAATCGTCAATTCGATCGGAGAATTTAATTTTGTTTTGTTATTCCGGATAATTTAGAAAGTATTAAAATGTTCGAACGGATATCATTAACTCAATTTTTCCCGGCACGAAAAAAATTCAAGTGTTGAATTTTTCTCGGGTTTAAATCTTTCGGAAAACCCTGCATGTGACGCGATGGACCCTCTAGAAGACAACAAACCTTATCTCGATTATGTGACCGTCTTGAACTGCCTTTTGAACCTTGGGGTTTGAGGCAGTACGGCGTGCCACATGTCTGGCGTTGGCATGACCCTTCTACGGCTGGACCGTTGCTACTGTGACGTATTCTGGGACTTTTGAACTCCGCTCAAGTGTTGAGCTATTTAGGAAATCTTGGGTATTTGATTATTCGATCGGAAAGTTTAATACTGTCTATTTATCTGGAATGTGATACAATATGTGGAATTCATACAGTTAGGCATGAAATGCGAAATATGTGATATTTCGGATTTACGATGTCTAAAGAGATTGTGGATTCCAAATGTTGTAGTTTTACACTTTCTTTTCTGCGACCGTAAGTGTAATATGTGATATCGCCGGTTTCGTTGCTATATGTCAATAACAAATGGGATGCGCATATTTACTCACGTTACTGACATGTGATGTTATGTGTTGCTGGATATGTTATATTGGATCATCGCGTTTTGAATAGCCGGGAGGTTTTATGTGAGATGAGAGTTTTTATTTTCATTCATGTAAAATTAAATGTATGTTATATTCTTTTATTGGGGCACTTCCGGGATGAGGTTGATGTCACCTTTTGTATATTATTTACTTTTCCGCACTAGGATAGACCCAAGGAGGAGGGCACAAGTAACCGGGTTCTGGAGTCCAGTGGGAGACCAACTCGAGGAGTCGAGTCCGGGTCTCCTAACTCTAGAATTGGTAGGGTTGCTTGCCGCTCTCATAGGGGTCTAGGGGTGTGGGTTTGGCTATTCATCACGACCGTGGAATTCATGTTTTATAGAGGCTCAAAATAAAACACGGACGTCCTAGTATATCCAATATTTCATATGTTTCTTCTGCTGCGATATCTGTGATGTGATCATTTGATGTACTGTGATAAATACTGTATATAGTATATATGATATATTATATAGATGCTGCTTATGTTTTACACCCATGCTAGCCCTGCCCCGCTCTGTCGTTAGTTACCTAACCTAACGGTGCACGAGGGGACATCGAAGCGAATGCGGATGGCATAAGTGTACGTCGTATTTATCTGTGATGTTTAGGTGACTTAAATGATAAGACTTCATTAATGTGATTAATGAAAGAAAAGAAACCTAAATGATGTTGTAGAATCAAATTTTTCAAAAAAGGGTAGCTACAGTTTTGCTTATGCATAGTGATATATATGATATATCCCGCACCTTATTCGATGAGGAAAGAGCCGAGATCCCTTCACCGGGAGTGACCTCTTTAGAAAAACCGGCAGATGCTACAACGCTCGGTTTGCTTTTGATTGCTTTTGGAGTTTTGCTTTGCATAGTGATGTATATGATATATCCTGCACCTTATTCCATAAGCAAAGAGCCGAGATCCCTTCACCGGGAGTGACCTCTTTAGCAAAACTAATAAAAGCCTCAAAATCACTCCATTTCAAAATTCACATGATTCTGCAACGATATCAAGTTCATTACGCAATAGGTTTTCAGAAAAACCTGTCGTAGCCCTCCATCATTTCAGATAAGAACTGTTTAGTATTCGTGTTGCGTTTGTTGGCCTTGGTCAAGGCGTAGTGTGCGGTAGCTGAATGGTGCTTATCTGCTTATGCATATGATGCAGATTGTTTTGGGGTAGTCGTACAACCTTGTTGGCCTTTGTCAAGAGTCGTGCGGGTGGGTTTGATTCAATCAAGAAATGACGGGTTGAACTTGACTAGCCTCCTATGATTTGTTGGCCTTTGTCAAGGTCATAGGGGCTAGGGGAAAAATATTATCGGGGATTTCAAGTGTTGAAATTTGCAATAAGATTGCATACCTTCTATGAGATAGTTGGATCCCGATACCCACTGCGAGTAATTGTTACTCCCGGGAGAGTTTTACACAGGACAATTAGCCGATCAAGTAGGTGTCTAGAAAGGTGTCAACGGGGTTATGCCTCTGGAAAAACGAGGTTTACTTTAATTAGGTCCATGCGAAAGCACGGGGAACCTCCCTCAATGTACCGACACTGGCCTGGCTGAAAGATTGGTGAAGTTGTAGGGTGTAATTAATCCCGGCTAGTCTTTCCTTTTAGGGTTTGAAAGAAGATTTGATAAAAACAGTGGGTGCCATCCTGATTAGATAAAATAATAACCAATCTAATTTTGCAAGAGCATACACTAAAATGTTTTCTTCTCTCTCTCTCTCCAGGTAGCGACCATATCATGCCTTAATTAAGATAATAATATCGATGTATTGACCGAACCCGCATGCTATACTGTGCTGGGGAACGTTGGTTTCGTTCTTTCTTATAAGAGTTATAAGACTGAACAGGATATAAGGGAATACCAGGATTCCCATGCCACCCGAATGAAGAAAGTACATGTTGATGCATTTTCTTCGGGTGTGTTCGTTACAGAGAACTGTTTCTCCATTTCCTCTACGTGGGTATTAGATACCGGGTCAGGATCCCATATATGTAATCAGTTACATGGGCTTAGGAAAGGTAAAGAACTTGGAGAAGGTGATAAAGACATTAGGGTTGGAAATGGTGCAATTGTTGCAGCTAAAACCGTCGGGGAATATCACCTTGGTTTGCCAACTGGTAATATATTGATTCTGAACGAATGCTATTACATGCCGAACCTGATATGCAACATTATATCGGTTTCTTTGTTGAGTAAAGAGGGATATAATTTTGTATTACAGGATAATGTTATGAACATTTTTCTAAACCAAAAGTTGGTTGGATCAGGCACGATATGCAATGGCATTTATGTTCTAAATCAATCAACAGTTCTGAGCATAACAAACACACACAAGAGGAAGAGTTCAGAAATGAAAGAATCCTTCTTGTGGCATTGTAGACTGGGTCACATCAATGCGACACGACTAGCTAAGTTGCATAAGGATGGATATTTAAATCCGTTTGAATTTTCATCTTATGACACTTGCCAGTCATGTCTTAAAGGCAAGATGACCAAAACTCCGTTTACGGGACACGGAGAAAGAGTTACTGAACACTTGGGACTGATACATAGTGATATATGCGGTCCCATGTCTATACATGCCAGGGATGGTTCTTCATACTTCATTACATTCACTGACGATCTCTCTAGATTCGGATATGTGTTCCTGATGAAACACAAATCAGAAACTTTAGAGAAATTTAGAGAATATAAACAAGAAGTCGAGAACCAAACCGGAAAAAGTATTAAAATCCTTCGATCTGATCGAGGAGGTGAATACTTGAGTAATGAATTCCTGGACTTCCTAAAAGAGAATGGGATTCTCTCTCAGCTAACTCCTCCATATACACCACAGCACAACGGTGTATCGGAACGGAGGAACCGCACCCTATTAGATATGGTGCGCTCTATGATGAGTATAGCTGAGTTACCTATTTCCTTCTGGGGATATGCACTGGAGACAGCAGCATACCTACTGAATAGTGTTCCTACCAAATATGTGCCTACCACCCCATATGAGATATGGGAGGGGAAAAGACCATATCTTAATTTTATTAAGATATGGGGTTGCCCGGCCAATGTCAAAAGACAAAAACCAGACAAACTCGAGGCAAGGTCTGTTTTGTGTAATTTTGTTGGATATCCCAAGCATTCGCGAGGGTATATCTTCTACCACAGTGAGGAACAAAGGGTGTTTGTTGCTCAACACGCCACCTTTTTAGAAAAGGAATTTCTTGCAAAAGAGATTAGTGGCTCTGAGGTAGAACTGGAAGAGGTTCCAGCTGTACAAACCAAAACAGAAGATTTGGTAGAACCAGAGGATTCGGTAGTTCCCGATGAACCCCAGCCACTCCGCCGATCTAGTAGGGTTCCTCACCCACCTGAGAGATACTACAGTTTTCTCATAGATGGTGGGAGCGAGGATTGCATCATGGTTGATGATGACCCAACTAGCTTCGAGCAGGCCATCACGAGTGGGGACTCAGTGAAATGGCTAGATGCAATGCGGTCCGAGATGGAATCCATGTACACCAACAAAGTATGGACTTTGGAAGATGCTCCTGAAGGGGTAAAACCCATTGGGAGCAAGTGGATCTTCAAGAAAAAACTTGGTGTAGATGGGAAAGTGGAGACTTTCAAAGCTAGACTTGTTGCAAAGGGTTTTCGTCAACGACCAGGTTTGGATTATGAAGAAACCTTTTCTCCAGTGGCTATGCTCAAGTCTATCCGGATCATGCTTGCCATCGCTGCATATCATGACTACGAAATCTGGAAAATGGATGTTAAGACCGCCTTTCTAAACGGTGATTTAGAAGAGTGCGTGTACATGACTCAGCTAGAGGGCTTCGTAGATAGTGGGAGCAGCGGGAAGGTGTGCAAGCTGCTTAAATCCATTTATGGATTAAAACACGCATCGCGGAGTTGGAACATCTGCTTTGACGTCGTTATCAAAAAGTTTGATGTCGTCAAAAACGTAGATGAGCCTTGTATCTACAAGAAGGTGGAAGAGAGTAAGGTTGTCTTCCTCGTATTGTACGTAGACGACATACTCTTGATAGGAAATGACATTCCTATGCTGCAATCAGTCAAACTCTTCTTATCACAAAGATTCTCAATTAAAGATCTTGGTGATGCCTCCTGCATATTGGGAATTATGACCTATAGAGATAGATCTAAACAGATATTGGGATTGTCCCAATCCAGGTACATTGACACCATACTAAAGAGGTTTAGTATGGAAGAGTCCAAACGTGGGTTTTTACCCACGATCTCAGGGCTCACTCTCTCCAAAGAGATGTCTCCCAAGACTGATTTGGAGAGAGCTCGCATGCAAGGGATACCCTATGCTTCGGCTGTAGGCTCTATCATGTACGCGATGCTATGTACCAGACCCGATGTAGCATACTCACTAAGTGTAGTGAGTAGGTATCAAGCTGATCCTGGAGAGAGTCACTGGACAGCTGTGAAGAGCATTCTCAAGTACTTACGAAGGACTAAAGAGATGCTCTTGGTGTATGGTAACGGAGAACTCCAAGTGGAGTCCTTTACCGATTCGAGCTTCCAGAGTGATAAGGACGACTCTAAGTCGCACTCGGGATTTGTCTTTACCCTTTATGGAGGGGCGGTTAGCTGGAAGAGTTCTAAGTAGGAAACCGTGACAGGCTCGACGATGGAGGCTGAATACATCGATGCCAACGATGCTGCCAAAGAGGCTTTCTGGATCAAGAAGTTCATTACTGAACTTGGAGTGGTTCCATCCATTGAGCATCCAATACCTTTGTATTGTGATGACAATGGAGCGGTGGTTTTGGCCAAGGAACCCAGGTCCCATCAGCGATCCAGGCATATTCTGAGGCGGTATCACCTGATCCGGGAGATAGTTGATCGCCGGGAGATCGAGGTCAGGAGGGTTGACACGAAGAACAACACTGCGGATCCACTCACGAAGTCCATTTCCCAGATACAGTTTGAGAGACTCTTCGGGATACTTGGTATGCGATACTACAGCAGCTGGCCTTAGTGCAAGTGGGAGATTGTTAGTTGTATGTATGCCCTAGAGGCCAGTATTGTACAGATGATGTATATTATATTGGATGCTTGGACATATATAGAGAGGACTTTCTTGCTCGATATGATAGTATGCTATCTAGTTGCACTTTACTTTAACATGTATACATGTCTCTTTATACTGTTTTATAGTTACATGTTGGTAAAGCCCTCAGGATGTGTACTTGACTACCTGGACTATGATGCGGATCATACTAGTGGGGACATGGTAGTCCATAAGTACATCCTTAAAGGTCCCTAGTCGTGGGTGTATCGAGACGGGGCATCGATATACCAGAGTAGACTAGCGTATACGCTTCTCGACCCATGAGATGGGCGATGGATGATCCCATATCCATTGGTGTTTGACATCAGAGATGGTATACGGGTGCTCAGTGGAGACTGGGTACACTGGACGGACTCGCCAAGAACTCCCAGATGGTATTATACCTCACGTCAGATGGCAGTTCTCTGGTGACACTTGTGCAGGTTAGTCTGTAGACCCGAGATCGTCATAGAGTCTTGTGTGATTCCCACTGTGCTTTGATTTCCACCATACCACGTCCATGAGGGCGTGCAAAACGGTGGTTTTTGGGTACAGTCCCGAGTCACAAGGAGGCAATGAGCAATAGGAGGGGTTTCGTCTCTCCCGGTATTGGGGGTTGATGTTGTGTTGTGCTCGATTGGCCATAACAGGGAAGTCTCTGGCCAGGGCTGATTTAAAGATTTATTGGTAAGTGTTACCAGTAGTTTCTCGACCCGTTATGAGCCTCACATCGGCACGACTTATCGGTTATTGGGGTCTGACGTTTACCACCCCTAGACTTGATATGCGACATATCAGACGAGGAGACCGGACTGTACGGGAAGTGTTACCGGCAGGCTTTTACAGGAGTTGGAGCGGGCTTGCTTGCTGATCTTCTGATCGCTCAATACCCGGGTAGCCGTTACGTCCAGCTAGTACCGCTGACGGCTTGTGGGTGCTTGATGTGATCATCACCTACTGCCGTCGTATTGACGAGTCTTTAGAGTCCTACATAGAGGTTTTACTGGCTCAGGCAAAATGAAATAGGAGAGCATATGTGATATGTGCGGTGTAAGTCCACGTTGCCCACCCCGGTGCTTGCGGGGTGGCGGAAAACGGAATAAAAATCGAATTTTTATGAACTTAGGCAACATGGAATAGACTATGAAGGATCTTTGCTAAACAAAAACAAGCTAAAGCTAACTAGAAACTAGCTAAGTGCTAGAAAGGTTATACCTTGGGCTTTATGTCCTTCTTTCCTTGCTCCTTGGAGTGGTGGAAGGAGGTCACCTTTGTCATCTTCTCACGTCGAAGAAAGATCCACCCGAAAGCCTCGACCTTTGGCTTCAACTCCAAGCTAGAAGTAACTAGGGTGCAAGAAGTGCTAATCCTTGAACCCTAGATGAGAGTAGAGATTATCAAGAAAGCGTTTTTCTCAAGCTCAAGTGTTTTTCAACACATGAGAGGGGAGAGCTTGAGGGAGAGGAAGAACAAGAGAGAGAAAGTGAATGATAGAATGAGAATAAAATAAACCATTCTCACATATATGTGTGTATTATTTTAATTAGATAATTAGTAAGATAATTGTCATGGCTTAATCAAGACATGACCATTATCATTTCATTTTTAATGCAAATTGCAAGGATCAAAAAGCATCTTCCAAATGAAATGATGATGGTCAAAGTGTCAACCAAGGTCAACAAGTCAAGAAGGTCAAATGGTCAACAACCATAACCATGCACAATTATTAAACTAATATCAATTAACCATAATACACACATAAGCATTAGGGTTAATAAAATGACAATAGTCATTAACCCTAATCAAAGTCCTCTCCCTCTGTCTCAAGAAACTGTGCATACGCACCCGTATTCGTGATCCGAGGAACATGAATACAATGAGAAAAGCCAATCCCAAATCATATACTAGGATCCGGCTTAAACCAAAGCCCGCTAGTATAAGCTGTCCGGACAGCAAACGTGCACAAGTGCGCTGATGCGAACGAACTCTGTCGCAAAACCATGCGACCTCTACTCATTTTGCCTAAAGGCAAATAGCTCTCTGTGTGGGACTCTAAAGACTCGACACTACGCTGGCAGTGGGTTTAACCACAGACCGCAAGCGGCACTAGCTGTACGTAACGTTCCCCAGGTAGATGTCGATAAGAAGACTGACGAGGTGAACCCCATCTGAACTCCTACTGAGCCTGTATGTGACAATCTCCGTACAGTCCGATCTGTTCATCTGATACATCGCATGGCGGGCCTAGAGGGGCGGTGAACGTCTGTCCCCTAATAGCGGTACAAGTCGTGTCGGAGTGTAGCCCAGAACACCCTGAGATAACACTGGAAACCTACCAGAATATCTCGCTTGCCCTGGCCAGGGACTACTTGTGTAATGGCTCTCCTGGACACAACGCGATGTCAACCCCCATTACCGGGAGAGACGAATCCTGTCTAACCGTCACTGCCTCCAAGTGCATCGGGACTGCTACCAAAAACTACATGTTTGCACGATTCCTTTGAGCCGTGGTAGGGTAGTAATCAAAGTGCAGTGGGAACACACTCGAGGCGAAGTGATAGTGTCAAGTCAGCGGACTAAGTTGTACTCATATCACCTGGGAACTGATAACTGACGATAGGTATAATACCAACCAACAGTTCCCGACGAGTCCTGTCCAGTGTACTCGTAACCTAACGAGCACCCGCATACTATCTCAAGTACGACGTACTGACGGCTGTGGGACAGACCGTCTCCCACACTGGGATGAGAAGCGCATACGCTAGTCTACTCCGGAGTATCGATGCCCTGTCTCGATAGTCCAACGACTAGGGACCTGTATAAGGATGTGCTTATAGATCACCCAGCTCCCACGAGTGTGAGCGCCATCACAACGCTGGTAATCAAGCAAAGATCCTAAGGGCTCTACTAATATGTATATCAGCGATATGCTAAAAGAAACAGATGCACATATTAAAGCAGAGACAAACCAAGTAGCATACTACCATTTCGAGCAAGATTGTATATACAACTGTGAATATCCCAAGCTTCCATCAAGTAATATACAAACTAGTATGATACAGTAATAGCCTCTAGGGCATATACACTAACAATCTCCCACTTGCACTAAGGCCATGTACTGGCGTATCAAAGACCAATCATCTCGATCAGCCGCTCGAACTGAGTCTGGGGCAAGGCCTTGGTGAATGGATCTGCTGTGTTATCTTCTGAAGCAACCCTCCGAACCTCGATCTCCTGGCAATCCACGATCTCCCTGATCAGGTGATACCGCCTCAAGATGTGTCTGGATTTCTGATGGGACCTGAGTTCCTTCGCTAAAGCTATAGCCCCGTTGTTGTCGCAATACAGAGATATTGGGTCAACAATGGACGGAACCACCTGAAGTTCTCTCAAGAACTTCCTCATCCAGACAGCTTCTTTTGCGGCATCAGATGCAGCGATGTATTCCGCTTCCATAGTCGAGTCAGCAACGGTTTCCTATTTGGAGCTCTTCCAACACACCGCCCCTCCATTGAGGGTAAAGACAAAACCCGACATGGACTTGGAATCATCCTTGTCACTCTGGAAGCTGGAGTCAGCAAAGGCCTCAATCAGCAGGTCTTTTCCGCCATACACCAAGAACATCTCCTTAGTCCTTCTCAGGTACTTGAGAATGTTCTTTACTGCTATCCAATGTTTCTCCCCAGGGTTTGACTGATACCTGCTTACCACACTCAGTGCATAAGCCATATCCGGTCTGGTACACAACATCGCATACATTATAGAGCCTACCGCAGAAGCGTAGGGTATAATAGACATGCGATCCCTCTCCAAATCAGTCTTGGGAGACATCTCTTTGGAGAGGGTGATCCCGTGACAAGCTGGTAGATTACCGCGCTTGGAATCTTCCATACTGAATCTCTTCAGTATGGTGTCGATGTACCTGGACTGTGAAAGTCCTAATATCCTCTTGGATCTGTCACGGTAGATCCGGATACCCAGAATGTATGAGGCATCACCCAGGTCTTTCATGGAGAACCTGTGTGACAAGAACCCCTTGACAGATTGTAGCATAGGAATGTCATTTCCTATCAAGAGAATGTCATCCACGTATAAAACGAGGAATACTACATTTCTCGCTACAAATCTACAATAGATGCATGGTTCATCTGGATTTTTAATAAAGCCAAATTCCTTGACCGTCTCAACAAAATAGATGTTCCAACTCCGCGATGCCTGCTTTAGTCCATAAATGGACTTAAGCAACTTGCACACCTTTCCGCTGCTCCCACTCTGAATGAAACCTTCTGGCTGTTCCATATAGACACACTCCTCTAAATGTCCATTTAGAAAAGCGGTCTTTACGTCCATCTGCCAAATTTCATAATCGTGGAAAGCAGCAATGGCAAGAAGGATCCGAATGGATTTCAGCATAGCTACTGGAGAAAATGTTTCGTCATAGTCCAAACCAGGTCTTTGACGAAAACCCTTTGCAACCAGTCTAGCTTATAGGTCTCAACCTGTCCATCTACACCAATCTTCCTTTTGAAGATCCACTTGCATCCTACGGGTTTTACCCCATCTGGAGCAATGTCTAAAGTCCATACTTTGTTGGTGTACATGGACTCCATTTCGGTCCGCATTGCATCCAGCCATTTTACCGAGTCGACGCTCTGAATGGCTTGCTGGAAGCTAGTAGGCTCATCAAAATCTATGATGCAATCCTCTCTATCCCCGTCAATGAGAAAACCGTAGTATCTCTCGGGCGGATGAGACTGCCTACTACTCCTGCGGAGTGGCGTGGGAATGTCCTGATCTTTCGAACCCTCTGGTTCTACTAAGCTTTCAGTAATAGCTCGTGGTTCTGGAATTTCTTCCAGTTCTATTGCGCTCCCACTTAATTCTTTTTCTATGAACTGGTATTCTAGAAAGTGGGCATGGCGAGAAACAAACACCTTTTGTTCCTCTTCGCAATAGAAGAAATATCCATTGGAGTTCTTTGGATATCCCACAAACTTGCACTGTACTGAGGGTGCCTCGAGCTTGTCCGCATGCTGCTTTTTTATAAAAGCTGGACATCCCCATGTCTTAATGTGATTAAGATAGGGTCTCTTCCCACACCACATCTGATATGGTGTAGTAGGAACAGTCTTAGTTGGAACTCGGTTCAAAAGGTATGCAGCTGATTCTAGCGCATATCCCCAGAACGATCGCGGTAACTCAGCGTTACTCATCATGGACCGTACCATATCCAATAGGGTTCGGTTCCGTCTCTCCGATACACCGTTATGTTGCGGAGTGTATGGAGGAGTAAGCTGAGAGAGAATTCCATTCTCTTTTAAGTAACCCAGGAACTCGGCACTCAAGTATTCACCACCTCGATCAGATCTCAGTGCCTTGATACTTTTGCCTGTTTGTTTTTCTACTTCATTCTTATATTCCTGGAATTTTTCAAAAGCCTCGGATTTATGTTTCATTAAGAATACATAACTGTACCTTGAAAAGTCATCCGTAAAAGTAATGAAATAAGAATAACAGCTTCGTGCATGTGTAGACATTGGACCACACACGTCGCTGTGTATGAGTCCCAAGAGCTCGCTCGCTCTTACTCTATGTCCAGTGAACGGAGTCTTTGTCATCTTTCCTTTGAGACAGGATTGACAAGTTGCATACGATTGATATTCGAACGGATCCAAATATCCTTCTGCATGTAACTTAGTCAACCTTCTCTCATTGATGTGACCAAGTCTACAATGCCATAAGAAAGTTTTATTGATTTCTGGAGACTTTCTTTTGTGTGTACATTGAAAATCTGTGGTTGGTTTAATACGTATATCCCGTTGTTCAATATACCTGACCCAATCAAAGCTTGATTAAGGTGAATGTTCACTACATTACTTACAAATGCAAATTCATAACCTTCTTTAGATAACAAAGATACATAAATGATATTAAAGGTTGCATTTGGTACATAATAACAACTACGCAAAACCAAAAAGTGTCCATCCGACAATCCCAGGTGATAGTCCCCCACGGCCTTAGCATCCATGCTAGCACCGTTTGCAACTCTGAGGGTCATGTCACCTGCCTTCAAAACTCTACGCTTTCTCAACGCCTGCAAAGAATTACAGATATGAGATCCTGATCCGGTATCCAATACCCAGGATGTAGAGTTTATTGATAGACAGTTTTCAATAACATACACACCTGAAGCAGAAGCTGCAACTCGCTTCAAATCCTGTGTTCTGGCTTTCCAAGCCTTGCAATCCTGTTTCCAGTGACCACTTTTGTGACAATAGAAGCATTCTTCCTTCCCCACCAGCTTTCCCGCTATCTTTGTTGCTTTTCCTTTTCCCTTCGTATCCACTTTACCGACACCGCCTCTTGGTTTGGCGGGGGCTTTCTTCTTCTTGCCCTTGGCTTTCGCCCTGGACCTAGAAGTGGAAGATCCTCCTACAAACAAAGTGGATGTCTCCCTACCCTTCTGTAGGGTGCCCTCAGCACTCCTCAACATGTTCAGAAGCCCGGAAAGTTCAACCTCCTTTCCTTGCATGTTGAAGTTAAGAATAAACTGGGCGTAAGTGGAAGGAAGGGACCGGAGAATCAAATCAGTATAGAGTTCATTCTCCAACGTGGTCCCAAGGTCCGCGAGCTCCTCAATGTAGCCAATCATATTAAGCACGTGTTCCGCTACCGATGATCCGACGGCCAACCTTGCCGAAAACAACTTCTTCGACACTTCGTATCTAGCGATACGAGACCGCTCTCCATACAGTTCTTTTGTATGAAGAAATATGGACTCTAGGTCCATATTCTCGTGCCTCCTCTGATGTTCGTTGTCCATCGAGGCTAGTACAAGGCATCTGGCTTCGCACAATCTATTTCCCAGGTCTTGTAGATTTCCCTATCTACGACACTAGTTTTAGGACCTGGGACAGGGGGAGCTTTGGTGGTAAGGACATACCCCAACTTGTCGTAAGTGATGGCCATCTTGACATTCCTGAGCCAATCTTTGTAGTTTGGCCCTGTCAATATGTTTTTATCTAGTAATAACTTAAGTCCGGTCATGTTGAATGGTCGCTGCAATTAGGAGAGAGAAAAGAAACACTTTAGCATGATGCTCTTGCAAGTTTAGAGTGGTTTTTAGTTTGTCTAAACAGGATGGCTCCCACTGTCTCTCGAATCCCTTCTCAAACCATAAAGAGAGGATTAGTCAGGATCAATCTCACCGTACAATACTTGCTTAACCGTTCAGCCTGGCCAGTGTCGGTACTTCGAGGGAGGTTTTCCAACGCTTTCGCGAAGTTCCTTAATTAAGTAACCTCTTTTACCTTTGGGCGTAGCCCCGCTAACACCTTTCTAGACACCTACTAAGTTTATAGCATTGATCGTTAAGTGAGAGTTTTCCCGAGGAGTAGCATATACTCACAGTAGGATCGGGATCAAAATATCATCGCGTGATAAAACCGAAGGAATCCTACCAGAGTTATCACACTCCAAATGGTATGCAGCGCTAGCAAGTTTCAGTACTTATGAAACTCCCGATGTGGATTTCTGCCCCATGCTCTTATGACCTTGACTTTGGCCAAAATATCATAAGTCACATGTCAAGTTCTACCCGTCATTCTCCTGGTTAATTTGGACCCACCCGTACCTACCCTTGACTTTGGCCAAAATAGCAGCACGACTGTCCCAAACCAACGCATCTATCTATGCTGCACATGAATACCCAATAGCTACCAATCACTATGCCTTGACTTTGGCCAAAATACATAGCTTGAATACTTTTGACCATTCATGTGGAATGACGGAGGGCTACGAATGGTTTTGGCGAAACCGTGAACGTAGTGAACTTGATATAATCGATGGAACGAGATAGCTTTTAAAAGGAGTGGTTTAAGCTCCGCGTTTAAAAGTTTAGTTTTGAAAAGAACCGAGTGGTTTTCAAAGTGTTCCAATCGACTTTTACTTTGTTTATTTTCTTGCATTAGTTCTTTTAATGCGTCCCATCATTTAATCCTACCATTGCAGAAAACAACCAAAATATGACGTACGCTTATGCCATTCGCATTCGCCACAGGGCCCCGTCATCACCCGTTAGGTTACTTAACTAACGACAGAGCGGGGGCTGGGCTAGCGCGGCTGTAAAACATAAGCAACGCCTAAATAGTTATCATATATAAATATATAGCAATGATAGACATTACAGATCACAGATGAATACATTGGATATACTAGGAATCTGCAATCCGTTCGAGCCTGCAACGAAAAGCGGATTACACGGTCGCGGTGAATAGCCAATACCCCACCCAAGACCCCTACGGGTGCGGCAAACTACGCGCCAAGTACCCAAAGCGAAGCAACCTCCCTCACCACCGTGAGTAGGCTACTCAGCACTTCGAGATACCCGGTAGTTTGTGCACCCCCTCCATGCGTCTATCCTAAGAGCAAAAAACAGTAAAAAGAATTATACAATGACGGCTATAACCCCGACCCGGTTGTACGGCCATACAAATAATAATATTACAATTTACATATTACAATAAATGAAAGAAAAAGAAACACTCATCTCACATCCACCCCGGCTATTCACCCGCGACAATCCAACATATTCATATACACATACCATCATTAAACACAGATCACAGATATGTATAACCCCGACTAATCGACATATAGCGATTAGCCGACGTTCAATACATATAAACATCACAGATATAACCCTTATAGTCAAAGTGTAGTGAAGTTCGATAAAAATACGGATTTATAGGCCCCCAAAAACAAATTTCTATTCTGGAAAATCTGGGCACATATTAACCATCTTAAAAATCCCAAAACCAAGCCAGAAAGACACTGCACCAAACTCGACCTAGAGCCGAGCCAACTCGGCCGCGGTTGCGCGGCAATAGCTTGCTATTGCCGCGGAACGTCGGCTCTTTGGTCGAGTCACTGGACCGAGTTTGGTGACTTTCTTCACAAAACCCTGAGACGATTTTAGGAGTAGGACAAATTTTATTTTGAACAGAAAAAATTTTAACAGAAACTTAGGGTTTTGAAAACTCGATTTTTCGATTTTTTTCGGTCGAACTTCCAAACACTTAACTATCTACCTAGTTTATGTTTAGTTAGTCTCTGATACCACTGTAAGTCCACGTTGCCCACCCCGGTGCTTGCGGGGAGGCGGAAAACGGAATAAAAATCGAATTTTTATGATCTTAGGCAACATGGACTAGACTATGAAGGATCTTTGCTAAACAAAAACAAGCTAAAGCTAACTAGAAACTAGCTAAGTTCTAGAAAGGTTATACCTTGGGCTTTATGTCCTTCTTTCCTTGCTCCTTGGAGTGGTGGAAGGAGGTCACCTTTGTCGTCTTCTCACGTCGAAGAAAGATCCACCCGAAAGCCTCGACCTTTAGCTTCAACTCCAAACTAGAAGTAACTAGGGTGCAAGAAGTGCTAATCCTTGAACCCTAAATGAGAGTAGAGATTATCAAGAAAGGGTTTTTCTCAAGCTCAAGTGTTTCTCAACACATGAGAGGGGAAAGCTTGAGGGAGAGGAAGAACAAGAGAGAGAAAGTGAATGATAGAATGAGAATAAAATAAACCATTCTCACATATATGTGTGTATTATTTTAATTAGATAATTTGTAAGATAATTGTCATGGCTTAATCAAGACATGACCATTATCATTTCATTTGTAATGCAAATTGCAAGGATCAAAAAGCATCTTCCAAATGAAATGATGATGGTCAAAGTGTCAACCAAGGTCAACAAGTCAAGAAGGTCAAATGGTCAACAACCATAACCATGCACAATTATTAAACTAATATCAATTAACCATAATACACACATATGCATTAGGGTTAATAAAATAACAATAGTCATTAACCCTAATCAAAGTCCTCTCCCTCTGTCTCAAGCAACTGTGCAAACGCACCCGTATTCGTGATCCGAGGAACACGAATACAATGAGAAAAGCCAATCCCAAATCATATACTAGGATCCAGCTTAAACCAAAGCCCGCTAGTATAAGCTGTCCGGACAGCAAACGTGCACAAGTGCGCGGATGTGAACGAACTCTGTCGCAAAACCATGCGACCTCTACTCATTTTGCCTAAAGGCGAATAGCTCTCTGTGTGGGACTCTAAAGACTCGACACTACGCTGGCAGTGGGTTTAACCAAAGACCGCAAGCGGCACTAGCTATACGTAACGGTCCCCAGGTAGATGTCGATAAGAAGACTGACGAGGTGAACCCCATCTGAACTCTTACTAAGCCTGTATGTGACAATCTCCGTACAGTCCGGTCTGTTCGTCTGATACATCGCATGGCGGGCCTAGGGGGCGGTGAACGTCAGTCCCCTAATAGCTGTACAAGTCGTGTCGGAGTGTAGCCTAGAACACCCTGAGATAACACTGGAAACCTACCAGAATATCTCGCTTGCCCTGGCCAGGGACTACTCGTGTAATGGCTCTCCTGGACACAGCGCAATGTCAACACCCAATACCGGGAGAGACGAATCGTGTCTAACCGTCACTGCCTCCAAGTGCTTCGGGACAGCACCCAAAAACTACCTGTTTGCACGACTCCTTTGAGCCGTGGTAGGGTAGTAATCAAAGTGCAGTGGGAACACACTCGAGGCGAAGTGACAGTGTCAAGTCAGCGGACTAAGCTGTACTCATATCACCGGGGAACTGATAACTGACGATAGGTATAATACCAACCAACAGTTCCAGACGAGTCCTGTCCAGTGTACTCGTAACCTAACAAGCACCCGCATACTATCTCAAGTACGACGTACTGACGGCTGTGGGACAGACCGTCTCCCACACTGGGATGAGAAGCGTATACGCTAGTCTACTCCGGAGTATCGATGCCCTGTCTCGATAGTCCAACGACTAGGGACCTGTATAAGGATGTGCTTATAGATCACCCAGCTCCCACGAGTGTGAGCGCCATCACAACGCTGGTAATCAAGCAAAGATCCTAAGGGCTCTACTAATATGTATATTAGCGATATGCTAAAAGAAACACATGCACATATTAAAGCAGAGACAAACCAAGTAGCATACTACCATTTCGAGCAAGATTGTATATACAACTGTGAATATCCCAAGCTTCCATCAAGTAATATACAAACTAGTATGATACAGTAATGGCCTCTAGGGCATATACACTAACATGCGGGACCGAGAATAATGCGTATATGTGATACCGTATTCTATTCTCGTGACTTTTTGTTTTGATCGGTTTTATATGATATAGCCGGGTTATCTAATCAAGTGTTGATTCGATAAGTCGATGTATTGGATGTTAGTCGGTTATATGTGATATGACCGGATTATTAAGTCAAGTGTTGATTTAATAATTTATTGTATAATTGTATATTTGATATACTAGTTTACATTAACTAACACTTGTTCACTTTAGGGTTTTTCTCACATGAGCACAACTTTAATGTATATATGATATATATTAAAATTGTGTTTTTCTTATTGTATCATGGTTGATGATACACATGACTTGGGTGTATGAGACTTACACCATGCTATCTTTTATGTTGGATTTTAATATTCAAAGTAATTACAAAATTAGTGGAGGATTAGCTAAATGCTTGAAGCTTGTGGAAGCTTGTGGAAGCATTTGACTAATTCCACTAAATTTGTTTTTACTATGGATATTTCTTAACCCAACCATAAGGATTAGCCATTGGTTAAGTCTCTACAAGAGTTAGTATATGATACTCTCTCACCATGGTTAGCTTTCTCACTTGATCATTATCCTCATCTTTTTCTTTTGTTCTTCTTCTTCATTGCTAAACAGAAAAAGCTTGCTAGGGTTTGATCCAAAGTGAGAAAGATTGTGAGAAATAAAATTCTAAAGAGAACCCACTTCCTATTTCTCCATCCTCTACTAGACTAGCAATTTAGTTTAGGGTGTTTGCTTCACTAATTCTCAAGTTAGTGAAGTAGAAACTTGAGTTAGCATCCCCTCGACGTAGATCATCTTCGGCCTCGAAGACTTCAAGCAAGGACGTATCTTTCGCCTCGTGAAGCCATGCAAGGGTCCGGGACAACCACGATCGCAGCGAAGGGAGTTCAACAAGGAGCTATAGAAGTGAAGGACCGATCTACAAAGGTTGTATTTCGTATCCACTTAGTCGTAAACGTAGTTTACTTGCATATGAAACCCTAATTTTCTAGCAACGATCTTGCTTAGGGTTATTCGGCATGGCTAAAATTTTAAACGGGCATGGTTGATGCATTGTAGAACCTTATTAGAGTGCCTAGTAACCCTACATGAACTCCTTCACCCAGACAACCTCTTTGGCATCATTGTTGGCAGCAATTTATTCCGCCTCCATCGTCTAGTCTGCCACGGTTTCTTTCTTGGAACTCATCTAACAAACCGCCCCTCCATTGAAGGTGAATACAAAACCCGAGACTGACTTAGAGTCATCCTTATCACTTGTCATGACCCAAAATATTAACTCGTGACCAGCACTTAAATCCCGCAACGTCAAAAGGCGTAATGTAATTCAAGTAAGCTGAAACCCAGAAATCTAAACCTTTTTAAGAAAACAAAAAAGGTGAAGTTTTGAAATAAAGCTATAAGGAAATCAAGTTTTCTTAATGCATACAAAAGGAACATGAAAATGCAAGTGAAAATTTCTAGTTTGAAAACATGTTTCGTATTTTTAAAATTTGGGCAGCACCTCCTTTGTATTTTTTGATCCAAAACCACAATACATAATGATAATAAAGGCATCCCCAAGCTGGAGCTAGCTCTTCGCCAAATGGCGGATCACAACCACGCCAGACAGTATATAAGTATACGATGCCCAACTGCGAAGTTCACCATAAAAGATAAATAAATAAGCAAGACATCAACCCAAAAGGCGAACATAAAACCCATCGTTCAAGTCTCGCATCAATAAGTCTCACTAAGTATCATTACTTATACAATTACTAGTTTTGACTGATGGAGTTGAATAGATACAATATGAAATAGTAAATACAAGAGGAGGTACGATACAAATGTCCCACGTACTAAAGCAAAACACCCGAATGCAACTGTGTGCCAGCGAAGTCGCTACTGATCTGTGCGGTCAACTTACAAGAACTGTGGAACAACAGGGGTGAGTTTCCAAATCGTGAATAGAAAAACATCTACAAGTAGAAATCGAATAAACAACGACTCCTAGGTCAACTATATTATAAAGGTAATACTATGATATCTAGGGTGACCGGATCATCATATGTGCCACCAATGTAATCAATACCTATATTTATGCGGATATAATCCAACAATATAACCAATGTCTGTATGCATGTGGATCTCGTCCAACCATATAATCAATGTATGTATGCATGTGGATCTCGTCCACCCATATAATCAGTGTATGTATGCATGTGGATCTCGTCCACCCATATAATCAATGTATGTATGCATGTGGATCTCGTCCACGTGTCAATCGGTGACACAACAATATCATGCATGTAAATATCATAAAAGTATATGCATGAAAATATGAGGATATAATTCAACGGGTGTCCCTCGCGACGCATAAAAATCATAGAAACGGAGTGTCCAACCTCGACACTCGAAAACATCATGAAACCCGTGTCCAGCATCGACACGTAAATCCTCATATCTCGGGCTCCGTCAGTCCGGATCGGTCCACGGGCTCCGTCAGTCCGGATCAGCCCATATCATCTCTCGACTCCGGTCAGTATCCTCCGGATATCCGCCGAGCCCAAATACAATCACCGGTAGGTAGTGGTCCCTCTGCCAGGCTCATCTTCATCCATACGAAATCTCTCTCTCGCCCCGGGGTACCATACTGGGTCCACCACATACCCGCAAACGGAATCATCCACCTCCTCGAATCAGATTTCACATGCCTTTCTCTGAACCGAGAAAACACAGGGCGGTCGCACTGAAATATCATATCAAGAGAAACTGGGTTTTTAAAACAGTACATACTATCTTTAGAAATAGCCAGGGTTATCAAATCCAGAAACCTCCTGAAAACAGCATATCTCAATACATAAAATCATAAAGCATGATGTATGCGACATATGATAAAAATGTAAGCATATCCGAATATCATGCAACATGGAACAATGATATGACATAATAAGGGAAACCGCTCTTTTAAATGGATCCAGTTTTAAAAATATATCATGCGGTCCCCTTTTCTTCAAAAATCAAAGCCAGCATCATCTATGTATGTGCAATATGTATGTATGTAGGTAGGGATGCCAAAGATATTCCTACGCATGAATGAGTGTACTGTAGGTTTACTAGGCACACTCAAGAGGTTCCACAAGGCATCAACCATGCCAAATTCAAAAATTTAGGTGCCGAGAAACCCTAATATAGATCGTTAACTAGAGGATAGGCGAAACAACAAGCAAGCAAACAACTTTGCTAATAAGTGAAAGGGATTACAACCTTTTTAGATTCGGTCCACCACTTCTTTAGCTCCGAGATGACGTCCCTCCGCTGCGATCATCGGGATCCCGGACTCTAGTGTCGGTTTCTTCGGAGAAATGAGCGGGCTAGGTCGTTGACTTCGGTGCCGAAGATGATCTACATCAAGGTGACTCAAACACAAGCTCCATCTTCACATGGTCATGAACCTTGCGAAGAAAACACCCTATACAACATGGCAAGTGGTAGAGGATGAAGAAATAGGAAGTGGGTTCACTTTGGATTTGGATTTCTCACTTGATTTCATCACTTAGAATTTTCTAGTAAGCTTTTCTTTTCTTCATGAAGAAGAAGAAGAAGATGAAAGAAAAAGAATTATCACAAAAAGAAAATTCAAGTGATATCTATCATATTGCAACCATGGGTGAGATAAACTCATGTAGAGAATAAACTAGGGTTTAGGTAAATGGTTAGGGTTAAGGAATAAAACAAAATGGTAAGACTTTTTCAAGGATGCTAGAAAACAACATGAAGCTTCTAGTAAAGAAAAGAAAAAAGCCACCATTTTGTTTTAACTAAATAAATAAAATAAATAAAGAAATAAATAATACCTTAACCATTAACCTAAACTATGGTTTAAAGCATGCACACCCAAGTTTGCATGTATCATCAAACATGACACAAACAAGTGCACAAATATATATCATATATACAATATGCACAATCTAGTGAGAAAATAATCTTAAGTGAACCAATTCTAGTTAATGTAAAGTAATATATCAAATATATAATTATACATTAAATCAACACTTGATTTAATGATCCGGTCATATTACATATAACCGACTAATATCAAGTGTATCAATGTATCGAATCAACACTTGATTCGATAACCCGACTATATCACATATAACCGACCGATGAAACAAATCACGAGAATGGAATACAGTATCACATACTGGTATTATTCTCGGTCCCGCACATATCTCATATGCGCTCCTATTTCGTTTCGCTTGAGCCAGGAAACCTCTGTGTAGGACTCTAAAGACTCGTCAATACGCCAACAGCAGGTGATGATCATATCAAACACCCACAAGCCGCAAGCGGTCTGCTAAACGTAACGGCCACCCGGGTATTGAGCGATCAGAAGATCAACGAGCAAGCCCGCTCACACTCCTGTGAATCCAACCAGTAACACTTACCGTACAGTCCGGTCTGTTCGTCTGATATGTCGCATATCTCGCTTAGGGGTGGTAAACGTCAGACCCCATTAGATCGATAAGTCGTGTCGATATGAGGTCTATAACAGTTCGAGAAACTACTGGTAACACTTACCAGTAAATTTTAGCAACCCTGGCCAGGGATTTCCGGTTATAGCCAATCGAACACAGCGTAACATCAACTCCCTATACCGGGAGAGACGAATCCCCTCCTATCGCTTATTGCCTCCATGCGATTCGGGACTGTACCCAAAAACCACCGTTTTGCATGCCCTCTTGGACGTGGTAAGGTGGAAATCAAAGCACAGTGGGAATCACACAAGACTCTATGACGATCTCGGGTCTACAGATTAACCTGTAACAGTGTCACCAGAGAACTTCCATCTGACATAAGGTATAATACCATTTGGGAGTTCTCGGCGAGTCCGTCCAGTGTACCCAGTCTCCACTGAGCACCCGTATATCATCTTTGATGTCAAACACCAATGGATATGGGATCATCCATCGCCCATCTGTATGGGTCGAGAAGGTATACGCTAGTCTACTCTGGTATATCGATGCCCCGTCTCGATACACCCACGACTAAGGACCTTGAAGGATGTACTTATGGACTACCATGTCCCCACTAGTATGATCCGCATCATAGTCAAGGTAGTAAAGTACACATCCTAAGGGCTTTACCAACATGTAACAGAGAGACAATCAGTGTACACGTTAAGATAAAGAGCAACCAGATAGCATACTATCATGTCGAGCAAGAAAGTCATCCCTATATATGTCCCAGCATCCACTACAATATACATCCTATGTACAGTAATGGCCTCTAGGGCATACATATAACTAACAGTCTCCCACTTGCACTAGGGCCATCTGTAGCAGTGGTTGCAGTATCTCATACTCAACCATCCCATAATCGTCTCTCTCTGGGAAAAAGCCTTTGTGAGTGGATCCGCCGTGTTGTCCTCTGAGTCTGCTCTCCTAACCTCGATCCCCTGGAGATGAACCATCTCCATGATCAGGTGACACTGCCTTAGAATATCTCTGGATCACTGATAGGACGGGCGTTCCTTGGCATAAGCCACAACTCCATTGTCATATAATGGGAGGAACGAAGTTCATCTCATGAACTAATATATATCCATACTGCCTCCTTGGTAGCATCTTAAGTAGCGATGTATCCAACCTTTATCATCTAGTATGCCACGGTATCTAGCTTGGAACTCTTCCAACATACCGTCCCTTTACTGAGGGTAAAGACAATGCCTGTGACTGACATTCAGTCGTCCTTATCACCCAGGAAACTTTCCAGTGATTCTCCCCAGGATCGATTGATACCATCTCACTACATCTAGTGAGAATCCTAACATCCAATTAGATCTATCTCATAGATCCAAAACCCAGGATTTAGGAGGTATCATCTTGATCCTATATGGAGAATCCTTGTGATAAGCGGAGATTGACCGAGCGTAGCATAGGAAACTCCTTCCCTATCAAGAGTATGTCATCCATGTACTCTACGAGGATCACCACCATACTCTCTACTACCTTTTTGTACATACTAGGTTCATATACCATTTTGATGAAGTCAAACTCTTTAACTACCACATCAAAACAGATGTTCCAACTCCGCGATGCCTGCTTTATCACATAAAACATCTTGCTCACGTTTCCACTGCTCCCACTGTCTACGAAGCCCTCTGGCTGTGTACTTATAGACGCACTTTTCTAAAACATCATTTAGAAAAGCAGTCATGACACCCAACTGCCAGATATCGTAGTCATGGTATGTAGCCGTGGAAAGTAGGATCTGGATGGACTTAAGCTTAGCTACTTGAAAAGGTTTCATCATTTTCCACGCCTGGTCGATGACGAAAACCTTTAACAAGTCTAGTCTTTAAAAGTCTCAACATTTCCATCTACACCAAGTAATCTTCTCAAGATATACTTGCTCCTGATGGGGATTTAACCCTTCAGATAAAGCAACCAAAGTCCATACTTTGTTGGTGTACATGGATTCCATCTCAGATCGCTAAGCATCCAGCCATTCTTACAGAGTCCCACTCCTGATGGCCAGCTCGAAACTAGTTGGGTCATCATCTCATGATGCAATCCTCGCTCCCACTGTCATAGAGAAACCAAAGTATCTCTCAGGTGGGTGAGGAACCCTACTAGATCGGCGAAGAGGCTGAGGTTCGTTAGTCTCTATTGAATCCTTTGGTTCTACCAAATCATCAGCTGCAGTTTGTATAGCTGGAACCTTTCGAGTTCTACATAACTGACCTTGCCTCGAGCTTGTTCGGATTTTGCTTTTAGACATAGGCCGGACAACCCTAAATCTTAACAAACTTAAGATATGGACTCTTCCCTTTCCATATCACATATGAAGTGGTAGGCAACTGATTTGATTTGAACCCTATTCAATAGGTATGCAGCTTCTCAAGAGCATAACTCCCAAAAGGAAATAGGAAACTCAGTAGTACTCATCATAGAGCACACCATATCACATAGGGTGCTATTGCTCCACCCCGATATACCGACGTGATGTGGTGTATACGGAGGAGTAATGCTGAGAGAGAATCTCATTCTCTTTTAGAATAATCCAGGAATTTCGTGCTCAAGTATTCTCCTCCTTGATCACATCAAAAGACATAATACTTATACCCGTATTTTGGTTCTCTACTTCTAACTTATATTCTGTGAATATCTCAAAATATTCGGACTTGTGTTTCAACAGGAACATATGTCTGAATCTAGAGAGATTATCAGAGAATGTAATGAAGTACAAAGAACCGGTGTTGGTATGTGTAGACAGGGGACCTACATACATCAACATGTATCATCCCAAGAGTTCACTAACTCTTTCTTTGCTTCTAATAAACAGAGATATGTGTTAGTGTATATGCCCTAGAGGCCATTACTGTATCATACTAGTTTGTATATTACTTAATGGAAGCTTGGGATATTCACCTTGTATATACAATCTTGCTCAAAATAGTAGTATGCTACTTGGTTTGTTTCTACTTCAATGTGTACATGTGTTTATTTTTGTATATCGCCTATACACATTAGTGGAGCCCTTAGGATCTTTGCTTGATTACCAGCGATGTGATGGCCGTCACACTAGTGGGGCTGGGTAATCTATAAGCACATCCTTATGCAGGTCCCTGGTCGCAGGACTATCGAGACAGGGCATCGATACTCCGGAGTAGAACAGCGCATGCGCTTCTCATCCCAGTGTGGGAGACGGTCTGTCCCACAGCCGTCAGTACGTCGTACTTGAGATAGTATGCGGGTGCTCGTTAGGTTACGGGTACACTGGACAGGACTCGTCGGGAACTGACTAGTTGGTATTATGCCTATCGTCAGTTATCAGTTCCCAGGTGACATGAGTACAGCTTAGTCCGCTGACTTGACACAGTCACTTCGCCTCGAGTGTGTTCCCACTGCACTTTGATTACTACCCTACCACGGCTCAAAGGAGTCGTGCAAACAGGTAGTAGTTGGGTGCAGTCCCGAAGCACTTGGAGGCAGTGACGGTTAGACAGGATTCGTCTCTCCTGGTATTGGGGGTTGACATCGCGCTGTGTCTAGGAGAGCCATTACATGAGTAGTCCCTGGCCAGGGCAAACGAGATATACTGGTAGGCTTCCAGTGTTATCTCAGGGTGTTTTGGGCTTCGCTCCGACACGACTTGTACCGCTATTGGGGGACTGACGTTTACCGCCACCCAGGCCCGCCATGCGATGTATCAGACGAACAGACCGGACTGTACGGAGAATGTCACATTCAGGCTCAGTAGGAGTTCAGATGGGTTTCGCCTCGTCAGTCTTCTTGTCGGCATTACCTGGGGACCGTTACGCACAGCTAGTGCCGCTTGCAGTCTGTGGTTAAACCCACTGCCAGCGTAGTGTCGAGTCTTTAGAGTCCCACACAGAAAGCTTTTCGCCTTTAGGCAAAAGAGTAGAGGTCGCATGGTTTTGCGACAGGTCGCATGGTTTTGCGACAGGGTTCGGTCACATCCGTGCACTTGTGCACGTACAGTGTCCGAACAGTTTGCACTAGCGGGCTTTGTTTTAAGCCAGATCCTAGTGTACGTATTGGGATTGGATTTATCCAGTTTGCATTCGTGTTCCTCGGAACACGGATGCGGGTGTGTATGCACAGTTGACGGGGAGACAGAGGCAGCGGATTCTCATTAGGGTTGTTGACAGTTGACCGTTGACTATTGACTTTTTGCTCAACCGTAATGAGAATATGATATAATTATATTAATTAAGTATTATGGTGACATGGTTGTTGACTTTTGTTGACTTTGTTGACTTGTTGACTTTTGTTGACTTGTTGACTTTGTTGACCGGTTGACTAGGCTTGACTAGTTGACCATCATGATAACCATAGCCATCATTTCATGGCAAAGACTTTTGCTTGCTTGCTCATTTGTGCAAAATGAGTGCATGAAATGATATGGTTATGGTTTCTTCAACCATCACATAACACTTGATTGGTATGATGAGTTATGATGCTTTTGGATTATGAGAGGGTGAAAGGAAAAAAAAAAGAGTTGCTCATTCTCACTTTCTCATTCTCTCTCTTGTTCTTGAGCTCTCTTGCTCTTGCTTTCACCCTCTTCCTCTTGCTCCCTCTCTTGATTCTATGGTTCATATATCTCATGAGTTGAGAATCAAGAAGCATAGATAAAATCCCATACAAACTCTTCTCTACTCATTCTAGTTCACAAGGTTTAGCAAACCAAGTGAACTAGTTTCTTCAAAGAACGAAGAAGGAGCCAAAGGTTGGAGCTTTCAGGTGGATCTATCTTCGGCGTAAGGAGACGACGGGAAGAAGCCGATCCGGACCTCCATTGGAGTTTGAAGACGAAGGAGTTCAAGACAAGCAAGGTATAACCCCCTAACCGAGTAGTTAGCAACTCGTAGTTAGGTTGTTAGTTAGATGTTTAACCAAGATCCGGGTTATAAGTCCATGTTACCACCTCTATAAAAATCGTTTTTTATCAAATTCCGCATGCCCATAAGTACCGGGAGAGGTAGCATAGACTTACAGTGGTATCAGAGCCTAGTTAAACTCTATCTAACATGTTAGCAAGTAACTAGAAGATCGATCAAAGAAAAAGTCCTGAAACGAACCCCAAAATTCGAAGTTTCTGTCGATTTTTATACTGTTCAAAAGTTGATTATTTTCATCTCTAAAATCGGCTCAGGCTTTTGTGTGATCACCCACCAAATTTGGTCCAACGATCGAGTCAAAGCGCCGCGGAAACGCGGCGGGAGCACGCTCCCGCCGCGGATCCGCGGCCGAGTTGACTCGGCCGAGGTCCAAGTTTGGTGCAGTGTTATTCTGGGGTTGTTTTGGGATTTTTGGAATATATATTTTCTGCCCAGATTTTCCAGAACGAAAATTTTATTTTTGGGGTCCCGAAAATCCGTATTTTTTGATCGAACTTCTAAAAGACTTAAGCTAACGGGTTTTTCTGTAATGTGATATTTGTATTGAACGTCTGCTAATCGCTATATGTCGATTAGTGGGGGTTATACAAATCTGTGATCTGTAATGTTGCTGGAATGTGTATATGAATATGTTGGATTGTCGCGGGTGAATAGCCGGGGGTTGTGAGACTAGAGTTTTCTTTTTTTTCAATTCATGTAAATTTGTAAATTGATGTAATAATTATTTGTATGGCTGCACAACCGGGTCGGGGTTGTAGCCGTCATTGTATAATTTCTTTTTACTGTTTTTGCTCCTAGGATAGACCCATGGAGGGGGTGCACAAACTACCGGGTATGCCGAAGTGCCGAGTGGCCTACTCTGTTAGTTATATGTATGCCCTAGAGGCCATTACTGTACATAGGATGTATATTGTAGTGGATGCTGGGACATATATAGGGAGGACTTTCTTGCTCGATATGATAGTTTGCTATCTGGTTACTCTTTACCTTAACGTGTATGCTGATTGTCTCTCTGTTACATGTTGGTAAAGCCCTTAGGATGTGTACTTGACTACCTAGACTATGATGCGGATCATACTAGTGGGGACATGGTAGTCCATAAGTACATTCTTCAAAGTCCCTAGTCGTGGGTGTATCGAGACGGGGCATCGATATACCAGAGTAGACTAGCGTATACCTTCTCGACCCATACAGATGGGCGATGGATGATCCCATATCCATTGGTGTTTGACATCGGAGATGATATACGGGTGCTCAGTAGAGATTGGGTACACTGGACGGACTCGCCGAGAACTCCCAGATGGTATTATACCTCACGTCAGATGGCAGTTCTCTGGTGACACTGGTACAGAGTAGTCTGTTGACCCGAGATCGTCAAAGAGTCTTGTGTGGTTCCCACTGTGCTTTGATTTCCATCTTACCACGTCCAAGAGGGCATGCAAAACGGTGGTTTTTGGGTACAGTCCCGAGTCACATGGAGGCAATAAGCGATAGGAGGGGATTCGTCTCTCCCGGTATAGGGAGTTGATGTTGCGCTGTGTTCGATTGGCTATAACAGGAAATCCCTGGCCAGGGTTGCTGAGATTTACTGGTAAGTATTACCAGTAGTTTCTCGAAGTGTTATAGACCTCATATCGACACGACTTATCGAGCTATTGGGGTCTGGCGTTTACCACCCCTAGGTGAGATATGTGACATATCAGACGATCAGACCGGACTGTACGGTAGTGTTACTGGTTGGATTCACTGGAGTGTGAGCGGGCTTGCTCGTCGATCTTCAGATCGCTCAATACCCGGGTGGCCGTTACGTTTAGCAGACCGCTTGCGGCTTGTGGGTGTTTGATATGATCATCATCTGCTGCCGGCGTATTGACGAGTCTTTAGAGTCCTACACAGAGGTTTCCTGGTTCAAGCGAAACGAAATAGGAGCACATATGAGATATGTGCGGGACCGAGAATAATACGTGTATGTGATACCGTATTCCATTCTCGCGTTGAATGTGTCGAATGGTTGTATGCGATATAACCCAGTTATCGAATCAAGGATTGATTCGATAAGCCGATACATAATATACTAGTCGGTTGTGTGCGACATGACCGGATCATTGAATCAAGTGTTGATTTAATGATTTAATGCATAATTATATATTTGATATATTACTTTGCATTAACTAGTATTGGTTCACTTTAAGATGGATTTTCTCACTCGGATGTGCGCATTGCATATGCGATATGATTTTGTGCACTTGCTTGTATCATGTTTGATGATGCATGCCTTTTTGGTTAAGTGTAAAGAATTAAACCTTGGTTAATGAAATGGTTAGGGTTTACTTTTTCCTTATTCATTTTATTCATTTATTCTTTTATTCTTTTAGAAAATGAAAAAGAAATGAGATAAATGGTGGCATTCTTTTCATTCATGAAGCTTCATGAATACTTTGACCATGTCACCATTTTTGTCTTCTTTTTAAACCTAACCATTCTCATTAACTCAGGTTAGCTCTCTACACTTTACCATGGTCATTATTATGATAAGAATTATCACTCTAATATATTAATTATTCTTATCATAACAATTTCCTTCTTCTTCTTCATTTTTCTTCAAGTGAAGAAAACCAAACTTCATCAATGGTGGATTGATGAAGAGTGTGAGAAATCCAAAACTAAAGTCTACCCACTTCCTATTTCTTCATCCTCTACCTCTTGCCAAGTAGTAGAGTGTGTTTCCTTCATAAGTTTTCAAGACTTGGTGAAGGTGGAGCTCGATCTAGTGATGCTTCGACGTAGATCATCTTCGGCACGTCGTCGACGACCTAGCCCGTCCAGTCTCCGATGAAGCCGACGCTAGAGCCCGGATTTGATTTGGACAGCGGAGAGGACCTCATCTCGGGGCTATGGAGGTGGAGAACCGGATCTACAAAGGTTGTATTTCCGTATCTCTTAGTTAAGTGTTAATTAGTTTACTTTTCGCCTAGACATCTAGCTAACGATCCGTAGTTTAGGGTTTCCCGGCAACGTAAAATTTGAAATTGGCATGATCGATGCCTTGTGAGACCTCATTAGGGTGCTTAGGAACCCTACAGTGGTATCAGAGCCTAGCTAGAGCCTTAGGCGTAGTCCCGACGGAGTTTGAAATCCGAACGAACCCGAAACCCATATTCAAAAATGCTCTCTGTCCAGATTTTAAAAATGTAGATTTTTCAAGATTAAAAATATCCAGAAAATCAAGCAGGGTTTTTTATGAAATACTGTGAAAAACGGAGACTTAACTCCGTCATAACGCCGCGGAACCGCGGCCTAAGCCCACGTGGAGCGGCGTTTCCGCGGCCGTTTTGTTGACTCGTTGACTCCTGTTTGCACAGTAATTCCTATTTTAATATGCTGAGTTTTCTGGGAATTTTTAATATGCAGTAAACAGTTGAGCATTTTTGAGTTGTATTGGGAATCAAAGATTCGATCGGGGTTTCAAATTTTGTCTGTGTGGCTTTCCGGATAAATTTTAGAATATGTTAAAAAGTATCGACCGGATATAAATACCCAATTTTTCCCCTGTCGGGAAATTTCCAAGTGTTGGATTTTTCCGAAGTTTAACGACGTTCTAAGTAGTGCAAGTAACGCGATGGACCCTCTAGAAGACAACAAACCTTAACTCGATTATGTGACCGTCTTGAACTGCCCTTTGAACCTTCGGGTTTGGGGCAGTACGGCGTGCCACATGTGAGGCGTTGGCTTGACCCTTCTACGGCTGGACCGTTGCTACTGAGGCACGAACTGAATGTTGTTAGACTTGTTTCATGTGTTGATCTGTATCGGGAAAACTTGGGTGTTCGATTGTTCGATCGAAAAGTTTAACATTTTTTGTTTATCTGGAATGGGATACAATAATTGGAATTCACAAAAGTTATGTGATAACTGAATGAATGTTACAAACACAGCAGTTTAGTCTCACTTGATCGGTTGCCACGGAATTTTGATGCGATCAAAAGTCCGTCGCAATCACGTAGCGTACGCGGATATTCGCCGGACAAACTTAATAGACAGCTACATCCCATAGCCCCGACCAAGTGACTGTAGGAGAACCCCGTCGCCGAAAGCATCCGTTCGGGTGCTCGCGGCAGCGGTGTTCCGCCTTGGTGCACTTCGTCGACGGTATCGGGGGTGCGGCCGCCTACTAAAGTTTGCGACGAGTATTCAATCAGACTGTCGGGAATCTTGTTGAATTGCCCGACTCGATATTGAAAAGTGTTTTCGATAATGAGACTAAAATGCGGGGTTTATAACTGTTAGGCATGCGATGTCTAAGGTATTCATTTGGTCAGGCATGTGATGTCTGAGGTGGTTGCGGATTCCAACTGTTGTAGTTTTACACTTTCTTTTCTGTGACCGTAAGTGTAATATGTGATATCGCCGGTTTCGTTGCTATATGTCAACGACAATTGGGATACGCATGTTTACTTACGTTGATGTCATGTGATGTTATGTGTTGCTGGATATGTTATATTGGATCGTCGTGTTTGAATAGCCGGGGGTTTTATGTGAGATGAGTGTTTTTCATTTTCATTCATGTAAAAATTTGTATGTAATATTCTTTTATTGGGGCACTTCCAGGTTGCGGAAGATGTCACCGTTTGTATATTATTTACTTTTCCGCACTAGGATAGACCCAAGGAGGAGAGCACAAGTAACCGGGTTCTGGAGTCCAGTGGAGACCAACTCGAGGAGTCGAGTCCGGGTCTCCTAACTCCAGAATTGGTGGGGTTGCTTGCCGCTCTCGTAGGGGTCTAGGGGTGTGGGTTTGGCTATTCATCACGACCGTGGAATCCATGTTTTATACTGGCTCGTATTGAAAACACAGACGTCCTAGTATATCCAATATTTCATATCATTCTTCTGCTGCGATATCTGTGATGTGATCATGTGATGTTCTATGATAGATACAGTATATAGTATATATGATATATTATATAGGCGTTACTTATGTTTTACACCCGCGCTAGCCCTGCCCCGCTCTGCCGTTAGTTACCTAACCTAACGGTGCATGAGGGGACATCGAGGCGAATACGGATGGCATAAGTGTACGTCGTATTTATCTGTGATGTTTAGGTACTTAAATGATGGGACTTCATTAATGTGATTAATGAAATAAAGGAAACCTAAGATGTTGTAGAATCGAATTTCAAAAATAAAACAGGTAGCTACAGTTCTTGCTTTGCACAGCGGTATATATGATATATCCTGCACCTTATTCGATAAGGAAAGGACGGAGATCCCTTCACCGGGAGTGACTCCTTTAGCAATAACTGGCAGATGCTACACACTCGGTTTGTCTTTTGATTGCTTTTAAGTGTTTTTCTTTGCACAGTGATATATATGATATATCCCGCACCTCATTCGACGAGGAAAGGACCGACGATCCCTTCACCGGGAGTGACTCCTTTAGCAAAACTAGAAAAGCCTCAAAAACACTCCATTTCAAAATTCATTCGATCCTACAACGATATCAAGTTCATTACGCAATAGGTTTTCAGAAAAACCCGACGTAGCCCTCCGTCATTTCAGATAAGTCCTATTTAGTATTCGTGCTACGTTTGTTGACCTCCGTCAAGGCGTAGTGTGCGGTAGCTAACTAGTATTTATCTGCTTATGCATATGATGCAGATTGGATTAGGGTTGTCGTGCGGCCTTGTTGACCTCCGTCAAGGGTCGTGCGGGTGGGTTTAATTCGATCAAGAAATGACGGGTTGAACTTGACTAGTAGCCTATGGTTTGTTGACCTCCGTCAAGGTCATAGGGTGCTAGGGGCAAAATATTATCGGGAATTTCAAGTGTTGAAATTTGCAATGAGATTGCATACCTTCTATGAGATAGTTGGATCCCGATACCCGCTGCGAGTAAGTGTTACTCCTGGGAGAGTTTTATACATTACAATTAGCCGATCAAGTAGGTGTCTAGAAAGGTGTTAACAGGGTTACGCCTCTGGGAAAACGAGGTTTACATTAATTAGGTTTGTGCGAAAGCACGGGGGACCTCCCTCAAAGTACCGACACTGGCCTGGCTGAAAGATTGGCGAACTTGTAGTGTGTAATTAATCCCGGCTAGTCTTTCCTTTTAGGGTTTGAAGGAAGATTTGATAAAAAGCAGTGGGAGCCATCCTGATTAGATAAAATAATAACCAATCTATTCTTGACAGAGCGCACGCTGAGTGTTTTCTTCTCTCTCTCTCCAGGTAGCGACCATATCACGCCTTAATCAAGATAATAATACGGAATATTGACCGAACCCGCTTGTTATACTGAGCTGGGGAACGTTGGTCCCGCTCCAACTTATAATTGTTATAAGACAGCAGGAAATTGGGGATTACCAGAATTCCCGTTCAGCCCAAACGAAGAGAGTGCTTGCTGATGCATCATCTTCGGGTGTGTTCATTACATAGAACTGTTTCTCTGTATCCTCTACGTCCTGGGTATGTGATACCAGATCAGGATCCCAGATATGTAATCTGTTACATAGGGCTACAGATAGGTAGAGAACTGAGAACGGGTGATAAGTTTCATGAGGCAGAAAACGGGCAAGAGTTGCAGCCAAGTCTGTTGGTCACTGTCACCCTGTATTACGAATACATTGATTCTGAACGAATGTTATTAGATACCGAACCTGATATACAAAATCGTATCTATCTCTTTATTACTAAAGAAATGATAAAATTTTGTATTGTTGGATAATGTTTTGAACATTTCCTATATCAAAAGTTGATCGGTTCAGGCACGTTATCTAAAAGTATTGATGTTCTAAATCAAACTACAGTTCTTTAGTATACGGAACACACACAAGAGGAAGAGTTCAGAACTGAACGAATCCTTCTTGAGGTATTATAGACTAGGTCAGATCAATGTGACCCGACTAGCTAGAGTTACATATAGATGCATATTTAAATCAGTTTGAATTTACATCTTGTGAAACTCGCCAGTCATGTCACAAAGATATAATGACACCAGCTCTGTTTATTGGAAACAGAGAAAGAGTTAGTGAACTCTTGGGATGATACATGTTGATGTATGTAGGTCCCCAGTCTACACATGCCAAGACCGATTCTTTGTACTTCATTACATTCTCTGATAATCTCTCGAGATTCAGACATATGTTCCTGTTGAAACACAAGTCCGAACCTTTTGAGATATTCACAGAATATAAGTTACAAGTAGAGAACCAATAAGGGTATAAGTATTATGTCCTTTGATGTGATCGAGGAGGAGAATACTTGAGCACGGAAATCCTGGACTTTTCTAAAGGAGAATGAGATTCTCTCTCAGCATTACTCCTCCGCATACACCATAGCATGATGGTATATCGGGGCGGAGCAATCACACCCTATATGATATGGTGTGCTCTATGATGAGTACTACTGAGTTACCTTTTTCCTTTGGGAGTTATGCACTTGAGAAGATGCATACCTATTGAATTGGGTTCTAATCAAATCAGTTGCCTACCGCTTCATATGTGATATGGAATGGGAAGAGCCCATGTCTTAAGCCAGTTAAGATTTGGGGTTGTCCGGCCTATGTCTAAAAGCAAAAATCGGACAAGCTCGAGGCAAGGTCAGTTATGTAGAACTGGAAATGTTCCAGCCATACAAACTGCAACTGATGATTTGATAGAACCAAAGGATTCAGTAAATTCCAACGAACCTCAGCCTCTCCGCCGATCTAGTAGGGTTCCTCACCCACCTGAGAGATACTTTGGTTTCTCTATGACAGTGGGAGCGAGGATTGCATCATGAGATGATGACCCAACTAGCTTCGAGCTGGCCATCAGGAGTGTGACTCTGTAAGAATGGCTGGATGCTTAGTGATCTGAGATGGAATCCTTATACACCAACAAAGTATGGACTTTGGTTGCTATATCTGAAGGGTTAAATTCCCATCAGGAGCAAGTATATCTTGAGAAGATTACTTGGTGTACATCGAAAAGTTGAGACTTTCAAAGCTAGACTTGTTAAAAGTTTGCATCATTGACCAGCTGTGGATAATGATGAAACCTTTTCAAGTAGCTATGCTTAAGTCCATCCAGATCCTACTTGCCACGGCTACATACCATGACTACGATATCTGGCGGTTGGGTGCCATGACTGCTTTTCTAAATATTGATTTAGAAGAGAACGTCTGTAAGTACACAGCCAGAGGGCTTCGTAAACAGTGGGAGCAGCGGAAACGTGTGCAAGATGTTTTATATGATAAAGCAGGCATCGCGGAGTTGGAATGTCTGTTTTGATGTAATGGTCAAAGAAGTTGACATCATTAAAATGGTAGATGAACCTTGTATAAACAAGAAGGTAGTAGGGAGTATGGTGACGATCCTCGTAGAGTACGTGGATGACATACTCTTGATAGGGAAGGAGTTTCCTATGCTACGCTCGATCAATTTCCGCTTATCACAATGATTCTCCATATAGGATCAAAATGATACCTCCTAAATCCTGGGTTTCTGGATCTATGAGATAGATCTAATTGGATGTTAGGACACTCACTAGTTATAGTGAGACGGTATCAACCGATCCTGGGGAGAATCACTGGAAGGGTTCCAGTGTGATGAAGACGACTGAATGTCAGTCGCAGGCATTGTCTTTACCCTCAGTGGAGGGACGGTTTGTTGGAAGAGTTCCAAGCTAGATACCGTGACATACTAGACGATAAAGGCAGGATACATCGCTACTTAAGATGCTACCAAAGAGGCGGTTTGGATGTATAATGGTTCATGAGATGAACTATGTTCCTACCATTGTGAGACAATGGAGTTGTGGCTTATGCCAAGGAACGCCGGTCCCATCAGTGATCCAGACTTATTCTAAGGCAGTATCACTTGATCATGGAGATGGTTGATCGCCAGGGTGATCGAGATTAGGAGAGTAGACTCAGAGGACAACACGGCGGATCCACTCACGAAGGCCTGTTCCCGGAGAGAGACTTTTATGGGATGGTTGAGTATGAGATACTACGACCACTGCTACAGATGGCCCTAGTGCAAGTGGGAGATTGTTAGTTATATGTATGCCCTAGAGGCCATTACTGTACATAGGATGTATATTGTAGTGGATGCTGGGACATATATAGGGAGGACTTTCTTGCTCGACATGATAGTTTGCTATCTGGTTACTCTTTACCTTAACGTGTATGCTGATTGTCTCTCTGTTACATGTTGGTAAAGCCCTTAGGATGTGTACTTGACTACCTGGACTATGATGCGGATCATACTAGTGGGGACATGGTAGTCCATAAGTACATCCTTCAAAGTCCCTAGTCGTGGGTGTATCGAGACGGGGCATCGATATACCAGAGTAGACTAGCGTATACCTTCTCGACCCATACAGATGGGCGATGGATGATCCCATATCCATTGGTGTTTGACATCGGAGATGATATACGGGTGCTCAGTAGAGATTGGGTACTCTGGACGGACTCGCCGAGAACTCCCAGATGGTATTATACCTCACGTCAGATGGCAGTTCTCTGGTGACACTGGTACAGAGTAGTCTGTTGACCCGAGATCGTCATAGAGTCTTGTGTGGTTCCCACTGTGCTTTGATTTCCATCTTACCACGTCCAAGAAGGCATGCAAAACGGTGGTTTTTGGGTACAGTCCCGAGTCACATGGAGGCAATAAGCGATAGGAGGGGATTCGTCTCTCCCGGTATAGGGAGTTGATGTTGCGCTGTGTTCGATTGGCTATAACAGGAAATCCCTGGCCAGGGTTGCTGAGATTTACTGGTAAGTGTTAGCAGTAGTTTCTCGAAGTGTTATAGACCTCATATCGACACGACTTATCGAGCTATTGGTGTCTGGCGTTTACCACCCCTAGGTGAGATATGTGACATATCAGACGATCAGACCGGACTGTACGGTAGTGTTACTGGTTGGATTCACTGGAGTGTGAGCGGGCTTGCTCGTCGATCTTCAGATCGCTCAATACCCGGGTGGCCGTTACGTTTAGCAGACCGCTTGCGGCTTGTGGGTGTTTGATATGATCATCATCTGCTGCCGGCGTATTGACGAGTCTTTAGAGTCCTACATAGAGGTTTCCAGGTTCAAGCGAAACGAAATAGGAGCACATATGAGATATGTGCGGGACCGAGAATAATACGTGTATGTGATACCGTATTCCATTCTCGCGTTGAATGTGTCGAATGGTTGTATGCGATATAACCCAGTTATCGAATCATGGATTGATTCGATAAGCCGATACATAATATACTAGTCGGTTGTGTGCGACATGACCGGATCATTGAATCAAGTGTTGATTTAATGATTTAATGCATAATTATATATTTGATATATTACTTTGCATTAACTAGTATTGGTTCACTTTAAGATGGATTTTCTCACTCGGATGTGCGCATTGCATATGCGATATGATTTTGTGCACTTGCTTGTATCAAGTTTGATGATGCATGCCTTTTTGGTTAAGTGTAAAGAATTAAACCTTGGTTAATGAAATGGTTAGGGTTTACTTTTTCCTTATTCATTTTATTCATTTATTCTTTTATTCTTTTATAAAATGAAAAAGAAATGAGATAAATGGTGGCATTCTTTTCATTCATGAAGCTTCATGAATACTTTGACCATGTCACCATTTTTGTCTTCTTTTTAAACCTAACCATTCTCATTAACTCAAGTTAGCTCTCTACACTTTACCATGGTCATTATTATGATAAGAATTATAACTCTAATATATTAATTATTCTTATAATAAAAATTTCCTTCTTCTTCTTTATTTTTCTTCAAGTGAAGAAAACCAAACTTCATCAATGGTGGATTGATGAAGAGTGTGAGAAATCCAAAACTAAAGTCTACCCACTTCCTATTTCTTCATCCTCTACCTCTTGCCAAGTAGTAGAGTGTGTTTCCTTCACAAGTTTTCAAGACTTGGTGAAGGTGGAGCTCGATCTAGTGATGCTTCGATGTAGATCATCTTCGGCACGTCGTCGATGACCTAGCACGTCCAGTCTCCGATGAAGCTGACGCTAGAGCCCAGATTTGATTTGGACAGCGGAGAGGACCTCATCTCGGAGCTATGGAGGTGGAGAACCGGATCTACAAAGGTTGTATTTCCGTATCTCTTAGTTAAGTGTTAACTAGTTTACTTTTCGCCTAGACATCTAGCTAACGATCCGTAGTTTAGGGTTTCCCGGCACCGTAAAATTTGAAATTGGCATGATCGATGCCTTGTGAGACCTCATTAGGGTGCCTAGGAACCCTACATACTCACGGGGATGAGGGAGGTTGCTTCGCTTCGGGTACTTGGCGGGTAGTTTGCCGCACCCGTAGGGGTCTTGGGTGGGGTATTGGCTATTCACCGCGACCATGTAATCTGTTTTTCGTTACAGGCTCGTGCGAATTACAGATTCCTAGTATATCCAATGTATTCATCTGTGATCTGAAATGTTTATCATTGCAGTATATCTATATATGATATTATTTAGGCGTTTCTTATGTTTTACAGACGCGCTAGCCCAGCCCCCGCTCTGTCGTTAGTTAAGTAACCTAACGGGTAATGACGGGGCCCAGTGGCGAATGCGAATGGCATAAGCGTACGTCATATTTTGGTTGTTTTCTGCAATGGTAGGATTAAATGATGGGACGCATTAAAAGAAATAATGCAAGAATATCACGCATTAAAAGAACTAATGCAAGATAATAAACCAAGTTAAAGTCGTTGGAACACTTTCGAAAAACCACTCTGTTCTTTTCAAAACCAACTTTTAAATGCGGAGCTTGAGCCACTCCTTTTAAAAGCTATCTCGTTCCATCGACTATATCAAGTTCACTACGTTCACGGTTTCGCCAAAACCATTCGTAGCCCTCCGTCGTTTCGTATGAATATTCAATAGTATTCAAGCTGTGTTTGTTGACCTTCGTCAAGGCATAGTGATTGGTAGCTGTTGGGTATTCATATGTAGCATAGATAGATGCGTTGGTTTGGGACATTCTCATTACCTTGTTGACCTTCGTCAAGGGTATATACGGGTGGATTCAAATTAACCTGGATAATGACGGGAAGAACTTGACATGTGACTTATGATTTGTTGACCTTCATCAAGGTCATAAGAGCATGGGGCAAAAATCCACATCGGGAGTTTCATAAGTACTGAAACTTGCTAGATTTGCATACCATTTGGAGTGTGATGATTCTGGTAGGATTCCTTCAGTTTCGTCACGCGATGATATTTGGATCCCGATCCTACTGTGAGTATATGCTACTCCTCGGGAAATTTCTCACTAAACGATCAATGCTATAAACCTAGTAGGTGCCTAGAAAGGTGTTAGCGGGGCTACGCCCCCAGGGAAAAGAGGTTCTTTAGTTAAGGAACTTCGCGAAAGCGTTGGAAAACCTCCCTCGAAGTACCGACACCGGCCTGGCTGAACGGTTAAGCAAGTATTGTGCGGTAGGACTGATCCCGACTAATTCTTCCTTTATGGTTTGAGGAGGGATTCGAGAAACAGTGGGAGCCATCCTGTTTAGACAAACTAAAAACCACTCTAAACTTGCAAGAGCATCATGCTGAGTGTTTCTTCTTCTCTCTCCTAATTGCAGCGACCAATCGACATGACTGGACTTAAGTTACTCCTAGATAAAAATTTACTGACAGGGCCAAACTACAAAGATTGGCTCAGGAATGTCAAAATGGCAATCACCTACGACAAGCTGGGGTATCTTCTTACCACCAAAGCTCCCCCTGTCCCAAGTCCCACTTCCAGCATCGCGGATAAGGAAATCCGTAAGACCTGGGAGATTGATAGCGCGAAGGCCAAGTGCCTCGTACTTGCCTCGATGGACAACGAACATCAGAGGAGGCACGAGAATATGGACCTTGAATCCATATTTCTCCATACAAAAGAACTGTATGGAGAGCAATCTTGTATCGCAAGATACGAAGCGTCGAAAAAGTTATTTTCGGCAAAGATGGCCGTCGGATCATCAGTAGCCGAGCACGTGTTAAAGATGATCGGCTACATTGAGGAGCTCGCGGACCTAGGGACCACATTGGAGAGTGAGCTCTATACGGACATAGTTCTCCAGTCCCTTCCTTCCACTTACGCCCAGTTTATACTGAACTTCAACTTACAAGAAAAAGAGGTTGAACTTTCAGAGCTCCTCAACATGCTGAGGAGCGCAGAGGGCACCCTACAGAAAAGTAGGGAAACATCCACTTTGTTTGTAGGAGGATCATCTTCTTCTAGGTCCAAGGCGAAAGCCAAGGGAAAGAAGAAGAAAGCCCCCGCCAAACCAAGGGGCGGTGTTAGTAAAGTGGATACGAAGGGAAAAGCTAAAGCAACAAAGAAAGCGGGGAAGCTTGTGGATAAGAAAGAATGCTTCTATTGTCATAAGAAAGGACACTGGAAGAATGATTGCAGGGCCTGGAAGGCGAGAACACAGGAATTGAAGCAGGTTGCAGCTTCAGCTTCAGGTGTGTATGTTATTGAAAACTGTCTTTCAATAAACTCTACTTCCTGGGTATTGGATACCGGATCAGGATCTCATATCTGTAATTCTTTGCAGGCGTTGAGAAACCGTAGGGTTTTGAAGGCAGGTGACATGACCCTCAGAGTTGCGAACGGAGCTAGCATGGATGCTAAAGCCGTGGGGGACTATCACCTGGGAATGTCAGATGGACATGTTTTGGTTTTACGTAATTGCTTTTTTGTACCCAACGCAACTTGTAATATCATTTCTGTATCTTTAGTTTCTAAAGAAGGTTATGAATTTGCGTTTGTAAGTAATGTTGTAAACATTCACCTTAATCAAGTTTTGATTGGGTCAGGTACACTGAGTAATGGTATATACGTGTTAAACCAACCACAGATTTTCAACGTCCAGAATACACACAAAAGAAAGTCTCCGGAAATAAATCAGACTTTCTTATGGGATTGTAGACTGGGTCACATCAATGAGAGAAGGTTGACGAAGTTACATACAGAAGGATATTTGAATCCGTTCGAATATCAATCGTATGCCACTTGTCAATCCTGTCTCAAAGGAAAGATGACAAAGACTCCGTTCACTGGACAAGGAGTAAGAGCGAGCGAGCTCTTGGGACTCGTACACAGCGACGTATGCGGTCTAATGTCTACACATGCGCGAAGCGGTTATTCTTACTTCATTACTTTTACGGATGACTTCTCAAGGTACGGTTATGTCTTCTTATTGAAACATAAGTCCGAAGCCTTTGGAAAATTCCAGGAGTATAAGAATGAAGTAGAAAAACAAACCGGCAAAAGTATTAAGATTCTAAGATCGGATCGAGGTGGAGAATACTTAAGTGCTGAATTCCTGAATTATTTAAAAGAGAACGGAATTCTCTCTCAGCTTACTCCTCCATACACTCCGCAACATAACGGTGTATCAGAGAGATGGAACCGAACCCTATTGGATATGGTACGGTCCATGATGAGTAACGCTGAGTTACCGCGATCATTCTGGTGGTATGCGCTAGAATCAGCTGCATACCTTTTGAACAAGGCTCCCACCAAGACTGTGCCTACCACCCCATATCAGATGTGGACTGGGAAGAAACCCTGTCTTAAGTATCTTAAGGTATGGGGATGTCCAGCTTTTGTAAAAAAGCAGCATGCGGACAAGCTCGAGGCACGTTCAGTACAGTGTAAGTTTGTGGGATACCCAAGGAACTCCAGGGGGTATCTTTTCTATTCCGCTGAGGAACAAAAGATTTTTGTTTCTCAGCATGCCCACTTCTTGGAAACTGAGTTTTTGGAAACCCAGATAAGTGGGAGCACAATAGAACTGGAAGAAGTTCCAGAACCACAGACTATTACTGAAAGCTTAGTGGAACCAGAAGGTTCAAAAGAATAGGACATTCCTACGCCGCTCCGCAGGAGTAGTAGGCAGACTCATCCGCCCGAGAGATACTACGGTTTTCTCATAGACGGGGATAGAGAGGATTGCATCATAGATTATGATGAGCCTACTAGCTTCCAGCAGGCCGTTCAGAGCGTTGACTCAGTGAAATGGCTGGATGCAATGCGGACCGAAATGGAGTCCATGTACACCAACAAAGTATGGACGTTGGACATTGCTCCAGACGGGGTAAAACCCGTAGGATGCAAGTGGATCTTCAAAAGGAAGATTGGTGTAGATGGACAGGTTGAGACCTATAAAGCTAGGCTGGTAGCAAAGGGTTTTCGTCAAAGACCTGGCTTGGACTATGACGAAATCTTTTCTCCAGTAGCCATGCTGAAATCCATTCGGATCCTTCTTGCCATTGCTGCCTTCCACGATTATGAGATTTGGCATATGGACGTAAAGACAGCTTTTCTAAATGGAAATTTAGAGGAGTGTGTCTATATGGACCAGCCAGAGGGTTTCATTCAGAGTGGGAGTAGCGGAAAGGTGTGCAAGTTGCTTAAGTCCATCTACGGACTAAAGCAGGCATCGCGGAGTTGGAACATCTGTTTTGATGAGACGGTCAAGGAATTTGGCTTTATCAAAAATCCAGATGAACCATGCATCTATAGTAGATTTGTAGCGAGAACTGTAGTATTCCTCGTTTTATACGTGGATGACATTCTCTTAATAGGAAATGACATTCCTATGCTACAATCTTTCAAGGGGTTCTTGTCACTCAGGTTCTCCATGAAAGACCTGGGTGATGCCTCATACATCCTGGGGATCCGGATCCATCGTGATAGATCCAAGAGGATATTAGGACTTTCTCAGTCCAGGTACATCGACACCGTACTGAAAAGATTCAGTATGGAAGATTCCAAGCGCGGTAACCTACCGGCTTGTCACGGGATCACCCTCTCTAAAGAGATGTCTCCCAAGACTGATTTGGAGAGGGATCGCATGTTTATTATACCCTACGCTTCTGCGGTAGGCTCTATAATGTATGCGATGTTGTGTACCAGACCGGATGTAGCTTATGCACTGAGTGTGGTAAGCCGGTATCAGTCAAACCCTGGGGAGAAACACTGGATAGAGGTAAAGAACATTCTCAAGTACCTGAGAAGGACTAAGGAGATGTTGTTGGTGTATGGCGGAAAAGACCTCCAGATCGAGGCCTTTGCTGACTCCAGCTTCCAGAGTGACAAGGATGATTCCAAGTCCATGTCGGGTTTTATCTTTACCCTCAATGGAGGGGCGGTGTGTTGGAAGAGTTCCAAACAAGAAACCGTTGCGGACTCGACGATGGAAGCGGAATACATCGCTGCATCTGATGCCGCAAAAGAAGCTGTCTGGATGAGGAAGTTCTTGAAAGAACTTCAGGTGGTTCCGTCCATTGTTGATCCAATACCTCTGTATTGCGACAACAACGGGGCTATAGCTTTAGCGAAGGAACCCAGGTCCCATCAGAGATCCAGGCACATCTTGAGGCGGTATCACCTGATCAGGGAGATCGTGGATCGCCAGGAGATCGAGGTTCGGAGAGTCGCTTCAGAAGATAACATTGCAGATCCATTCACCAAGGCCCTGCCCCAGACTCAGTTCGAGCGGCTGATCGAGATGATAGGTCTTCGATACGCCAGTACATGGCCTTAGTGCAAGTGGGAGATTGTTAGTGTATATGCCCTAGAGGCCATTACTGTATCATACTAGTTTGTATATTACTTAATGGAAGCTTGGGATATTCACCTTGTATATACAATCTTGCTCAAAATAATAGTATGCTACTTGGTTTGTTTCTACTTCAATGTGTACATGTGTTTATTTTTGTATATCGCCTATACACATTAGTGGAGCCCTTAGGATCTTTGCTTGATTACCAGCGATGTGATGGCCGTCACACTAGTGGGGCTGGGTAATCTATAAGCACATCCTTATGCAGGTCCCTGGTCGCAGGACTATCGAGACAGGGCATCGATACTCTGGAGTAGACCAGCGCATGCGCTTCTCATCCCAGTGTGGGAGACGGTCTATCCCACAGCCGTCAGTACGTCGTACTTGAGATAGTATGCGGGTGCTCGTTAGGTTACGGGTACACTGGACAGGACTCATCGGGAACTGACTAGTTGGTATTATGCCTATCGTCAGTTATCAGTTCCCAGGTGACATGAGTACAGCTTAGTCCGCTGACTTGACACTGTCACTTCGCCTCGAGTGTGTTCCCACTGCACTTTGATTACTACCCTACCACGGCTCAAAGGAGTCGTGCAAACAGGTAGTAGTTGGGTGCAGTCCCGAAGCACTTGGAGGCAGTGACGGTTAGACAGGATTCGTCTCTCCCGGTATTGGGGGTTGACATCGCGCTGTGTCTAGGAGAGCCATTACACGAGTAGTCCCTGGCCAGGGCAAACGAGATATACTGGTAGGCTTGCAGTGTTATCTCAGGGTGTTTTAGGCTTCGCTCCGACACGACTTGTACCGCTATTGGGGGACTGACGTTTACCGCCCCCCAAGCCCGCCATGCGATGTATCAGACGAACAGACCGGACTGTACGGAGAATGTCACATTCAGGCTCAGTAGGAGTTCAGATGGGTTTCGACTCGTCAGTCTTCTTGTCGGCATTATCTGGGGACCGTTACGCACAGCTAGTGCCGCTTGCAGTCTGTGGTTAAACCCACTGCCAGCGTAGTGTCGAGTCTTTAAAGTCCCACACAGAAAGATTTTCACCTTTAGGCAAAAGAGTAGAGGTCGCATGGTTTTGCGACAGGTCGCATGGTTTTGCGACAGGGTTCGGTCACATCCGTGCACTTGTGCACGTACAGTGTCCGAACAGTTTGCACTAGCGGGCTTTGTTTTAAACTAGATCCTAGTGTACGTATTGGGATTGGATTTATCCAGTTTGCATTCGTGTTCCTCGGAACACGGATGCGGGTGTGTATGCACAGTTGACAGGGAGACAGAGACAGCGGATTCTCATTAGGGTTGTTGACAGTTGACCGTTGACTATTGACTTTTTGCTCAACCCTAATGAGAATATGATATAATTATATTAATTAAGTATTATGGTGACATGGTTGTTGACTTTTGTTGACTTTGTTGACTTTTGTTGACTTGTTGACTTTGTTGACCGGTTGACTAGGCTTGACTAGTTGACCATCATGATAACCATAGCCATCATTTCATGGCAAAGACTTTTGCTTGCTTGCTCATTTGTGCAAAATGAGTGCATGAAATGATATGGTTATGGTTGCTTCAACCATCACATAACACATGATTGGTATGATGAGTTATGATGCTTTTGGATTATGAGAGGGTGAAAGGAAAAAAAAAAGAGTTGCTCATTCTCACTTGCTCATTCTCTCTCTTGTTCTTGAGCTCTCTTGCTCTTGCTTTCACCCTCTTCCTCTTGCTCCCTCTCTTGATTCTATGGTTCATATATCTCATGAGTTGAGAATCAAGAACCATAGATAAAATCCCATACAAACTCTTCTCTACTCATTCTAGTTCACAAGGTTTAGCAAACCAAGTGAACTAGTTTCTTCAAAGAACGAAGAAGGAGCCAAAGGTTGGAGCTTTCAGGTGGATCTATCTTCGGCGTAAGGAGACGACGGGAAGAAGCCGATCCGGACCTCCATTGGAGTTTGAAGACGAAGGAGTTCAAGACAAGCAAGGTATAACCCCCTAACCGAGTAGTTAGCAACTCGTAGTTAGGTTGTTAGTTAGATGTTTAACCAAGATCCGGGTTATAAGTCCATGTTACCACCTCTATAAAAATTGTTTTTTATCAAATTCCGCATGCCCGTAAGTACCGGGAGAGGTAGCATGGACTTACAATATGGTCATCTTATCTCTATGACATGACTGGCAAGTTTCACAAGATGTAAATTCAAACTAATTTAAATATGCATCTATATGTAACTTCAGCTAGTCGGGTCGTATTGATATGACCTAGTCTACAATACCTCAAGAAGGATTCGTTCATTTCTGAACTCTTCCTCTTGTGTGTGTTCTATATACTAAGAACTGTGATTTGATTTAGAACGTCAATGCTTTTAGATAACGTGCCAGAACCGATCAACTCTTGATATAGGAAATGTTCAAAACATTATCCAACAATACAAAATTATATCCTTTCTTTGCTAATAAAGAAACTGATATGATTTTGTATATCAGATTCGGTATCTAATAACATTTGTTCAGAATCAATGTATTTGGAATACAGGGTGACAGTGACCAACAGACTTAGTTGCAACACTTGTACCGTTTTCTGTCTAATGAAACTTATCACCCGTTCTCAGTTCTCTACCTCTCTGTAGCCCTATGTAATAGATTACATATCTGGGATCCTGATCCGGTATCAAATACCCAGGACGTAGAGGATACAGAGAAACAGTTCTTTGTAATGAACACACCCGGAGGAGATGCATCATATGCACTTTCTTCGTTTGGGCGGCACGGGAAATCTGGTATTCCCCAATTTCCTGCTCTGTCTTATAACAATTATAAGTTGGAGCGGGACCAACGTTTCCCAGCACAGTATAACAAGCGGGTTCGGTAAATATATCCATTTTATTATCTTGATTAAGGCATAACATGGTCGCTACCTGGAGAGAGAGAGACGAAAACACTCTGCGTGCGCTCTTGCAAGATCAGATTGGTTATTAATTTATCTAATCAGGATGGATCCCACTATTTTTATCAAATCTTCCTTCAAACCCTAAAAGGAAAGACTAGCCGGGATTAATTACACTCTACAAGTTCGCCAATCTTTCAGCCAGGCCAGTGCCGGTACTTTGAGGGAGGTTCCCCGTGTTTTCGCACGGACCTAATTAAAGTAAACCTCGTTTTCCCAGGGGCGTAACCCCGTTGACACCTTTCTAGACACCTACTTGATCGGCTAATTGCAAAGTGCAAAACTCACCCAGGAGTAACAATTACTCGCAGTGGGTATCGGAATCCAACTATCTCATAGAAGGTATGCAATCTCATTGCAAATTTCAACACTTGAAATTCCCGATAATATTTTGCCCCTAGCGTCCCATGACCTTGACGCAGGCCAACAAACCATAGTGCGCTAGTCAAGTTCAACCCGTCATTTCTTGATTGAATTAAACCCACTCGCACGACCCTTGACGCAGGCCAACAAAGTCGCACGACTACCCTAATCCAATCTGCATCATATGCTTAAACAAATAAATACTAGTTAGCTACCGCACACTACGCCTTGACGCAGGCCAACAAACGTAGCACGAATACTAAGTAGGACTTATCTGAAATGATGGAGGGCTATGACAGGTTTTTCTGAAAACCTATTGCGTAATGAACTTGATATCATTGTAGAATCAAATGATTTTAAAATGGAGTGTTTTTTAGGCTTTTCTAGTTTTGCTAAAGGGGTCACTCCCGGTGAATGGATCGTCGGCCCTTTCCTCATCGAATAAGGTGCACGATATATCATATATACCGCTGTGCAAAGAAAAAACTATAGAAGCAATCAAAAGACAAACCGAGGGTTGTAGCATCTGTCAGTTATTGCTAAAGGGGTCACTTCCAGTGAAGGGATCTTGGCCCTTTCCTTATCGAATAAGGTGCAGGATGTTCTACAAGGAACACCGCGATGCAAAGCAAGAACCGTAGCTACCTGTTTTTGAAAATTCGATTCCACAACATCTTTTAGGTTTCTTTTATTTCATTAATCATATTAATGAAGTCCCATCATTTAAATCACCAAAACATCACAGATAAATACGACGTACACTTATGCCATCCGCATTCGCCTCGATATCCCCTCGTGCACCGTTAGGTTAGGTAACTAACGACAGAGCGGGGAAAGGCTAGCGCGAGTGCAAAACATAAGTAACGTCTATATAATATATCATATATACTATATACAGTATCCATCACAGCATATCAAATGATCACATCACAGATATCGCAGCAGAAGAAACATATGAAACATTGGATATACTAGGACGTCCGTGTTTTCAATACGAGCCAGTATAAAACACGGATTCCACGGTCGCGATGAATAGCCAAACCCACACCCCTAGACCCCTACGAGAGCGGCAATCAACCCTACCAATTCTAGAGTTAGGAGACCCGGACTCGACTCCTCGAGTTGGTCTCCCACTGGACTCCAGAACCCGGTTACTTATGTCCTCCTCCTTGGGTCTATCCTAGTGCGGAAAAGTAAATAATATACAATGGGTGACATCTTCCGCAACCTGGAAGTGCTCTAATAAAAGAATATTACATACAAGTTTTTCCATGAATGAAAATGAAAAACACTCATCTCACATAAAAAACCCCGGCTATTCAAACACGACGATCCAATATAATATATCCAGCAACACATAACATCACATGTCATCAACGTAAGTAAATATGCCCATCCCAATTGTCGTTGACATATAGCAACGAAACCGGCGATATCACATATTGCACTTACGGTCGCAGAAAAGAAAGTGTAAAACTACAACAGTTGGAATCCGCAACCTGCATAGACATCGCATGCCTAACCAAATGAATTCCTTAGACATCGCATGGCTAATAATTATAAACCCCGCATTTTAGTCTCATTATCGAAAACTCTTTTTAATATCAAGTTGGGCAATTCAACAAGATTCCCGACATTTTGATCGAATACTCGTCGCAAACTTTAGTAGACGGCCGCACCCCCGATGCCGTCAACGAAGTGCACCAAGGCGGAACACCGCTGCCGCGAGCACCCGAACGGATGCTTTCGGCGACGGGGTTCTCCTACAGTCACTTGGTCGGGGCTATGGGGCGTGGCTGTCTATTAAGTTTACCCGACGAGTATCCGCGTACGCTACGTGATTGCGACGGACTTTTGATCACATCAAAATTCCATGGCAACCGATCAAGTGAGACTAAAGTGCTATGTTTATAACATCTAAATAAGTAATCTCATAACTACTTGTGGACTCTAAATATTTTATCACATTCCAGATAAATAGAAAATGTTAAACTTTCCGATCGAACAATCAAACACCCAAGTTTTCCCGAAACAGCTCAACACATGAAATAAGTTTAAAAACATTCACTTCATGCCACAGTACCAACGGTCCAGCCGTAGAAGGGTCAAGCCAACGCCTCACATGTGGCACGCCGTACTGCCCCAAACCCTAAGGTTCAAAGGGCAGTTCAAGACGGTCACATAATCGAGTTAAGGCTTGTTGTCTTCTAGAGGGTCCATCGTGTTACTTGCACTACTTAGAACGTTCTCAAACTACGGAAAAATCCAACAGTTGGAAATTTCCCGGCAGGGGAAAAATTGGGTATTTATATCCGGTCGAACTTTTTAACATGTTCTAAAATTATCCGGAAAAACACAGACGAAGTTAAACTTCCCGATCGAAACACCGAGTCCCCAATACAACCCAGAAAACTCAAATCTTGAGTAAATATTAAAAATTCCCAGAAAAACAGCACCGACAGAAACAAATTACTGTGCAAACTACGTGCATTGATTCATCAGTTTGGCCGCGGAACCGCCGCGCAAGCCAGGGTGGGGCCGCGGTTCCGCGGCGCATCTGTCAAATCAAGGGCACGTGCTGCACAGTATCTCATACAAAACTCTGCTGAATTTTTTGGATATTTTTAATCTGGAAAAATCCACAATTTCAGAAAATGTACAGAAAGGGGTATCGATTAGGGTTTCGGGGTTCGATCGGGTTTCTAACATCGTCTACACTTCGCCTAAGGCTCTAGCTAGGCTCTGATACCATTGTAGGGTTATTAGGAACACTCAAGAGGTTCCACAAGGCACAACCATGCCAAATTCAAAAATTTAGGTGCCGAGAAACCCTAATATAGATCGTTAACTAGAGGATAGGCGAAACAACAAGCAAGCAAACAACTTTGCTAATAAGTGAAAGGGATTACAACCTTTGTAGATCCGGTCCACCACTTCTTTAGCTCCGAGATGACGTCCCTCCGCTGCGATCATCGGGATCCCAGACTCTAGTGTCGGTTTCATCGGAGAAATGAGCGGGCTAGGTCGTTGACTTCGGTGCCGAAGATGATCTACGTCGAGGCGACTCAAACTCAAGCTCCATCTTCACTTGGTCATGAACCTTGTGAAGAAAACACCCTATACAACATGGCAAGTGGTAGAGGATGAAGAAATAGGAAGTGGGTTCACTTTGGATTTGGATTTCTCACTTGATTTCATCACTTAGAATTTTCTAGTAAGCTTTTCTTTTCTTCATGAAAAAGAAGAAGAAGATGAAAGAAAAAGAATTATCACAAAAAGAAAATTCAAGTGATATCTATCATATTGCAACCATGGGTGAGATAAACTCATGTAGAGAATAAACTAGGGTTTAGGTAAATGGTTAGGGTTAAGGAATAAAACAAAATGGTAAGACTTTTTCAAAGATGCTAGAAAACAACATGAAGCTTCTAGTAAAGAAAAGAAAGAAAGCCACCATTTTGTTTTAACTAAATAAATAAAATAAATAAAGAAATAAATAATACCTTAACCATTAACATAAACTATGGTTTAAAGCATGCACACCCAAGTTTGCATGTATCATCAAACATGACACAAACAAGTGCACAAATATATATCATATATACAATGTGCACAATCTAGTGAGAAAATAATCTTAAGTGAACCAATACTAGTTAATGTAAAGTAATATATCAAATATATAATTATACATTAAATCATTAAATCAATACTTGATTTAATGATCGGGTCATATTACATATAACCGACTAATATCAAGTGTATCAATGTATCGAATCAACACTTGATTCGGTAACCCGGCTATATCACATATAACCGACCGATGATACAAATCGCGAGAATGGAATACAGTATCACATACTGGTATTATTCTCGGTCCCGCACATATCTCATATGCGCTCCTATTTCGTTTCGCTTGAGCCAGGAAACCTCTGTGTAGGACTCTAAAGACTCGTCAATACGCCGGCAGCAGGTGATGATCATATCAAACACCCACAAGCCGCAAGCGGTCTGCTAAACGTAACGGCCACGCGGGTATTGAGCGATCAGAAGATCAACGAGCAAGCCTGCTCACACTCCGGTGAATCCAACCAGTAACACTTACCGTACAGTCCGGTCTGTTCGTCTGATATGTCGCATATCTCGCCTAGGGGTGGTAAACGTCAGACCCCATTTGCTCGATAAGTCGTGTCGTTATGAGGTATATGACAGTTCGAGAAACTACTGGTAACACTTACCAGTAAATCTCAGCAACCCTGGCCAGGGATTTCCGGTTATAGCCAATCGAACACCGCAAAACATCAACTCCCTATACCGGGAGAGACGAATCCCCTCCTATCGCTCATTGCCTCCATGTGATTCGGGACTATACCCAAAAACCACCGTTTTGCACGCCCTCTTGGACGTGGTAAGGTGGAAATCAAAGCACAGTGGGAATCACACAAGACTCTATGACGATCTCGGGTCTACAGACTAACCTGTACCAGTGTCACCAGAGAACTGCCATCTAACGTAAGGTATAATACCATCTGGGAGTTCTCGGCGAGTCCGTCCAGTGTATCCAGTCTCCACTGAGCACCCGTATATCATCTCTGATGTCAAACACCAATGGATATGGGATCATCCATCGCCCATCTGTATGGGTCGAGAAGGTATACGCTAGTCTACTCTGGTATATCGATGCCCCGTCTCGATACACCCACGACTAGGGACCTTGAAGGATGTACTTATGGACTACCATGTCCCCACTAGTATGATCCGCATCATAGTCCAGGTAGTCAAGTACACATCCTAAGGGCTTTACCAACATGTAACAGAGAGACAATCAGTGTACACGTTAAGATAAAGAGCAACCAGATAGCATAATATCTTGTCGAGCAAGAAAGTCCTCCCTATATATGTCCCAGCATCCACTACAATATACATCCTATGTACAGTAATGGCCTCTAGGGCATACATATAACTAACATGTACAATATGAATGTGCGCCAATATGGATGTACAAGTGGGTATATACGCAAGCATGGGTGTACAATATGTATGTGCGCCAATATGGATGTACAAGTGGTATATATGCAAGCATGAGTGTACAATAGGTATGTGCACCAATATGGATGTACAAGTGGTATATACGCAAGTATAGGTCTACAATAGTTATGTGCGCCAATATGGATGTACAAGTGGTATATACGCAAGTATGTTATGCGAAGAGTTATATCATGATGCAGCAATCCTACTGTATAGTAACATGACAATTATCGATGATGAAGTGTGTGAGCCTACAATCTGTGTACGTGTGACATACGCATCATCGATAAAGGTGCAAGTGTACTATCACAGGTATAAGTAATGCAATACGAATAACCTGAATGCAGCATAAGATAAATCATATGCAAATGCTGATGGGTATACGTATCTAACATGACCGAGTTGGTGAATCTATCAATCGACATCTAGCCACACAACGTCACGTACGGTATAATCCATCATACGGCATCCTCTAGTCAAGGGTATGGATCAATCATCAAGTCAACTCATCACGTACGGAAAAATCATCGTACGGCAGCATTAAAACATTAGGGATCCGATCAGCCTTTACGACAATGAGGGGTACGGGCCTAACGTCTCGTACGACATATCCCACATGATTCACAACATTCTCTTAATATATATCTATATACCTATGTCCAAGGTCACATCCACAACAGTCTCATATCAGGGGACCCGCAAGGTATCAATCATCTCAATCGACTCGCATCCGTATACCAACATATCATCATATCGCATGTCAAATCGTATTATCTTTTCATCGCTTTTATATCTCACATAAGGTTAATTTTTCATATACGCTCTACCTTTACTATAAGCATACTTATCTAATCTAACATACGCACCCGAACCATACAAACAGTTTTGAAAGACGCGAATCGTAGTTTTAAAAGTAGGAGCTATGGTGTTTTTTAAGGAAAAGATATCATTTGAAAATCCGTAACGTCCCTCAAGGTATCTATGTAAAAGATGCATACGATTCTTCAGTTTGGAAATAGGTATAGTTCGGATGACACATCTACGTCGACTATCAAGTCTTATAGTACCCTAAACGGCAATATCATCAAATATCATCCTCAAATCCCTTCATCACATACTAGTCATTTCATATCACTTTTAACTATACTTAGTTTCTAATATGGTTCTCTAACTACCTTTTTTTTACTCTATCTATTGTATTCTATTAAAGGTTTCATTAACCAAAATCTATATATAAATCTGTTTCCATCAAAGTGTGCGGGGGTGCTATACGCCATCCACCCGACTTCCCCCGTAGATATAGATCTACTCACCTTGCTCCTTGCTTGCCAAAGTCGATGACGCCATGCTCTGTTGCCTCGGAATCCATGCGAAGGTACTTACAATAATACACAATCGCAATCGCTATTAAAATCGAATCCGAAAAACCGATACGGCACACAGTGCGCTCATAGGTTTAAACCAACAGCCTACGCGTGCAAAAAACAATCAAAAAACCCTTGTTGTTGATGTACAAACATCCAACAACCAAATACAACATCAAATACTAAAACTAAGAATTCCAAAATACGGAAAACATAGCCAAAAACAAGCCAAAGTGCTCCCAGATTTTGACTCAGGTCAAACTAGCCAATTTTGCATATAGGGTTGCTCTAGATATCACCTGAGCGACTCACCAACAAAAATTCAACGCATTTCCTCCCGACATGGCCGCAAATCGCGGCCCATATGAATAAATCTGCGGCCAGAAAGTAAGGGTAGGGGCTCAGGTTTCAGGGGGTTGTCCATGGTTGCATGCACGTCTCATGGTCATGGGAACTTATTCAATGGTTGTCTCGGGTCACTCCAAATCTCCAAATACCCTCACAAATCGTCAAATTTTCCAATGTCGGAAAGTTCTAAGTTCATGTTTGGGTTCTATTTTCTGTTCTAGGTCCGTAAAAACACCACCCAAGTCTAGTTAACGGCCTCTACCCATCATCAATTCCTCGCAATTACTTAAACCCTTCTCTAGGATTTTCTAAGATCACAATTCCACACAAAATCAACCTCTAAACTAATCTAGAATGCAAGAAACTAGAAACTAGACTAAAGGAAATGAATTATACCTCATGGATGTAGCCAAGCAAAAACCTAGCTCTCCCAAGTCCTCAAAATCCAACATTGATCGGTCCAAAGTGTAGAGGGTGAAGAGGGGATCACCTTTAATGAAAGGGGTTTAGGGTTTTGATGAATCTTTTTAGATGATTTCATGGGTTGGAGGTGGAGGGAGATGAGGTTGGAGGAAGATGAAGAAAGAAAATATTGGGGGAAATGAAAGGTGTAGCTGCCCCCTCTCTTTCCTCTCTTATTCTCACCCCCATTCACTCATTTTCTCACTCTCTCTCTCTTTCTAATATCATGACACCTTTTTCCCTTTTCTTTTCTTTTCTCACCAATAAACACATAAACCCAATAAAATAACACAAATGAAATAACATGTAACTTGTCATGGTGCACTAACCATGGAAAACTGTATTAACACGGATTTGGCCTAATCGCGATTAGCCGTGCACTAATCGGGTTTTTATCCAAACTGCATATAATAAATTTTAAAAATGCCAAATCCTTTAAATATATTTTTAAATGAATAAATCATTTTAATTTCCATTTATTTCATATTTATTGGTATATATTTATACCCTTTTTCGAAAACCCCAATTTCGCAAATCGGTAGTTTTCGGGAAATATATTATTTTAATATTAAATTCCAAAAATAATATTTTATATTTTATGAAATGTTACAATCTTCCCCCGTTAAAGAAATTCGGTCCCCGAATTTAAATTTAAACCCCCAAAAACCTAAAACATTTCAATAATCAACTCAAATCAACGAGGCTCCGAAATCATGGAAGATGCAGAAACAACACAGCGCGTTAAGTGCGCATGAAAACGAGTACAAAACTCAAAAACCGAACTCCGTCAAGAATCACGGAAATCATCGGATTTACACGCATATCCTCGGAGTAACAATAGAGTTACAGATCTCAAAATCTACTACTGAAATCCAATATACACTAGTCAGTTACTATAATACGTGTATAGTACGCATCCTTGAAAACACCAACATCTGAATAAAATACATAAAAAATCCTTTCTAAATCGCCGTGTGATGCGTAACTCATGGTATAAGTGACGGACGCTCGTTTTTAAAATAGTAAATATAGTTTCATATATGTTTTGCTCAAATATACGTTCCGTCCTTTTTGAAATATTCCAACAAGGTTTTCCTTTATAAACTTTCGTGTCGCTCACAGACACGTAGGAAATAGAGATACTATAACTCCTTTTTGAAAACCTCTTGGTAACTTTTTAATGTATGTAAAAATACTCAGGTACTGTCCTCAGATCAGTCCTGTTTGGAAACTCTATAACATAGTGTCCATCATGAAAACAAAGTGCTCAAAAGCAAAATCAGCCTTGAAAGGCGTATCCAACAATCACATGTGTCTGGTGTGCACAGAAATCAAATCCAAACACAGGTGCCAATATATGCACAAAGAAAAACTAAGTGCAACGGGTGTGCACAAAAGCATCTGTCCACTGCAACGGGTGTGCACGACAACAATATCTGGTGCATCTATTGTGCACAAAAATCTCAAATCTGGTGCATCAAATGCGCGAAATACAAGTACGATGCAACCAATGCACGAAAATCACATTAATAACTCAAATGCGTATAAGAACGACATCGAGTGTACCAAGATGTATAAATCAAAAACGCATGCAACTATGTGCACAATATCCGTATCAATGCACTGCAAGCACATGCGAGCTATACCGAGTGCAAAAATCAAATCATCTGTATGAAATCCACGAAATCTTAAACACATGCTACGAAGGTACAAAATCGACATCAAATGAAATAGATACGCACAAATCGTAAATCAACACAACGGTGTATAAAATAGATATCAAGTGCGATAACTATGCGCAAAATGTAAATACCCAGCAGGTGCAGCCATGGTGCACGAAAACAATATCATAAAGCTCAATCATCAAAACACAAATCCAAGCGACATAGACGTGATACTCGGATCACAACGCAAATTGCAACAAATGACATTGAGGTACACCTCCTACAATATCGAAAAATGTGTCGGTGTGCCCAAACTGGCGGAGCAAGAACATCCGCTTGCCTCATGCTCACGGTCTGTCATCTTCTGTCTCTGGGTCCTCATCTTCTCTGTGGATTACCAATATCGCAATCCATCGGCTCATCGGCCCGGTCAGGTGTGCTAACGGGAACGATTCCATTCTGGCACTTCTCTGGTCACCTCTCAGCCAATTGGTTTGACCACTCGTAACGCAGCATGTCACTGGTGTCGGCTTTTGGCTCTCTAAATACATGTGACACAACTGATCCTGGGTGAAAATCTCATTGCAGTAGTGTCCTGGAAGGAATTCTACTCAAGGTCTCTTCCGATCTCGCCTATGCCGAATTGTACGGAGGCTGGTACTGTTACATAATCTTTTCTCGTTTTCTGGACATCTGTGCTTTCAGCACAACATTTTCCTTGGGAATTGGCCGCATCCCAACGCCTCTGTATGCATATCAGATCCTCTGGCATCAACGGGGAGTAACAACAGATCGTCAGCATCTCGCACGAACCTCTGGTTCCGCTCGTCTTTATCATCGTCCACCTTGACGTCACGCCATGCTATCTGCGTACTTCAAAGGTTCTCAGACACGGTCAGTCCGAATTCTCTCCCACGGACTCGAAGTCACGAACTTGGTATCTTCATCACTCTGTAGAAGATATCTAGCCGAACACGTCCTCGGTAACTCGTCCCAACCATCATAGGAATACTCGATACTCGTCCATCCTCGATCAACTCACAACGCATCTGGGTGAGGTCCTCCATCCGAAGCTGGTCAGCTTGCTGATCTCTTATCAAATGATATCTAGACGACGCTAAACTTTCGATCAAGTCATCAAAGTCCCAAAATTTCCCGAAAGTTCAACACCTGAGCACAGTTTAATAATATCTGGTACATACCACAGTACCTCTAGACCAGCCGCAGAAGGGCAAACCCAAGCCTCACTGATGGCACCGCTAAACTGCCCCAAACCCTAAGGTTCAAAAGCGGTTCCATGGTCATCATGTCGAGTTAGGGTTTAATTCTTCTAGAGGGCCCACAGAATTACTTGCATGTTCCTCCGAATACTTTAAACTTGGCGAAATGGGTTTTCTGACATTCGCTCGAACTTTTTAACTTCGCCTAGACGACATGCGAATGCCCTTCGTCCACATGCTAACAATGCCTCAATCCTCTAGGAAAGACGATATATCAACGGTCATCTCTGGATCGGTCTGCTCTATCAATGGCCCGCTCATCCACTGCAAAACTAAACACTCGCCACATCCGAGAGGTCACAACATAAATACTAACTCGAGACGTTCCCGTGTCACCAGAAAACACGATGGTCAGTCCTTGTCCATGATGAGCTCGCCCTGACCGCAACAGTAGCATCAGCTCAAACTGCGCTCAAACCATGATGACAGGAACCTCAATCGAGTATCGAAGAAAACAGATCAAAGGCATGAAAGGAAACGACAGATCTAGAATGGATACATGATCTTAAGAAGGAACAGCATCAATGAGAGTATGATCATGGAAACAAATATAATCAAGGATCTCAAATGGATGTATAATCACGGGTATGAAGAGAATCATAAGTCTCAAAATTATGCACATCCTAAGGTTTCTTAAGTGGTGTATCGTGTCGTAAATATACCGCGGAACATACGTACGGTACGTCACTTTACTCAAGCTACCTACTCCATCAATCAGGGTCAGCCTATGAAACAAAAGATTGGGTCTAATACCCTCCCCCCCCGTTCAAGTCTAAGTTCCGTAAGGCCAAGCCTAGATTCCGAAATACATACCCGCCCTAGACTCCTCATAGTCAAACATAGACTCGAACCAAGGTTAAACCTAGCACTCTGATACCAAATTTGTCACGACCCGAAATATTATCTCGTGACCAGCACTTAAATCACGCAACGTCTAAAAACGTAACGTAATTCAAGTAAGCTGAAACCCAGAAATTTAAACCTTTTTAAGAAAACAAAAGAGGTGATGTTTTGAAATAAAGGTATAAGGAAATCAAGTTTTCTTAATACATAGAAAAGGAACATGAAAATTCAAGTGATAATTTCTAGGTTGAAAACATGTTTCATCTTTTAAAAATTTGGGAAGCACCCCCTTTGTATTTTTTGATCCAAAACCACAATACATAATGATAATAAAGGCATCCTTAAGCGAGAGCTAACTCTTCGCCAAACGGCGGATCACAACCACGCCAAACAGTATATAAGTATACGACGCCCAACGACGAAGTTCACCACAAAAGATAAATAAATAAGCAAGACATCAACCCAAAAGGCGAACTTAAAACCCATCGCTCAAGTCTCACATCTCACTAAGTCTCACTACTTATACAATTACTAGTTTTGACTGATGGAGTTGAATAGATACAATATGAAATAGTAAATACAAGAGGGGGTACGATATAATTGTCCCACCTACCAAAGCAAAACACCCGAATGCAACTGTGTGCCAGTGAAACAGCTACTAATCCGTGCGGTCAACCTGCAAGAAATGTGGCACAACGGGGGTGCGTTTCCAACTCGTGAATAGAAAAACATCTACAAGTACAAATCGAATAAACAACGACTCCTCGGTCAACTATATCATAAAGGTAATACTATGATATCTAGCGTGACCGGATCATCATATGTGCCAACAATGTAATCAATACCTATATGTATGCGGATATAATCCAACAATATAACCAATGTCTGTATGCATGTGGATCTCGTACAACCATATAATCAATGTATGTATGCATGTGGATCTCGTCCAGCCATATAATCAATGTATGTATGTGGATCTCGTCCAGCCATATAATCAATGTATGTATGCATGTTGATCTCGTCCACCCATATAATCAATGTATGCATGCATGTGGATCTCGTCCAACCATATAATCAATATATGTATGCATGTGGATCTCGTCCACCCATATAATCAATGTATGTATGCATGTGGATCTCGTCCATCCATATAATCAATGTATGTATGCATGTGGATCTCATCCAAGTGTCAACTGGTGACACAACAATATCATGCATGTAAATATCATAAAAGCATATGCATGAAAATATGATGATATAATTCAACGGGTGTCCCTCTAGACGCATAAAAATCATGGAAACTGAGTGTCCAACCTTGACACTCGAAAACATCTTGAAACCCGTGTCCAGCATCGACACGTAAATCCTCATATCTCGGGCTCCGTCAGTCCGGATCGGCCCATGGGCTCCATCAGTCCGGATCGGCCCATATCATCTCTCGACTCCGGTCGGTATCCTCCGGATATCCGCCGAGCTCAAATACAATCACCGGTAGATAGTGGTCCCTCTGCCAGGCTCATCGTCATCCATACGAAATCTCTCTCTCGCCCCGGGGTACCATACGGGTCCACCACATACCCGCAAACGGAATCATCTACCTCCTCGAATCGGGTTTCACATGTCACTCTCACAACCGAGCAAACACATGGTGGACGCACTGAAATATCATATCAAGAGAAACCGGGTTTTTAAAACAGTACATACTTTCTTTAGAAATAGCAACGGTTCTCAAATCTAGAAACCTCCTGAAAACAGCATATCTCTATGCGTAAAATCATAAAACATGATGTATATGACATATGATAAAAATGTAAGCATATCCGAATATCATGCAACTTGGAACAGTGATATGACATATTAAGGGAAAACCGCTCTTTTAAATGGATCCAATTTTGAAAATATATCAGGCGGTCCCCTTTTCTCCAAAAATCAAAGCCAGCAACATCTATGTATATGCAATATGTATGTATGTAGGTAGGGATGCCAAAGATATACCTACGCAAGTATGAGTGTACAATATGCATGTGCGCCAATATGGATGTACAAGTGGGTATATACGCAAGCATGAGTGTACAATATGTATGTGCGCCGATATGGATGTACAAGTGGTATTTACGCAAGCATGAGTGTACAATAGGTATGTGCACCAATATTGATGTACAAGTGGTATATACGCAAGTATGGATGTACAATAGGTATGTGCGCCAATATGGATGTACAAGTGGTATATACGCAAGTATGTTATGCGAAGAGTCATATCATGATGAAGCAATCCTATTGTGTAGTGACATGGAAATTATCGATGATGAAGTGTGTGAGCCTACAATCTGTGTACGTATAACATACGCATCATCGATTATGGTGCAGGTGTATTATCACAGGTATAAGTAATGCAATGCGAATAACCTGAATGCAGCATAAGGTAAATCATATGCAAATGCTGACGGGTATACTTATCTAACATGACCGAGTCGGTGAATCTATCAATCGACATCTAGCCACACAATGTCACGTACGGTATAATCCATCGTACATCATCCTCTAGTCAAGGGTATGGATAATTCATCAAGTCAACTCATCACGTACGGAAAAATCATCGTACGGCGGCATTAAAACATTAGGGATCCTATCAGCCTTTATGACAATGAGGGGTACGGACCTAACGTCTCGTACGATATATCACACATGATTCACGACATTTTCTATATATATATATACCTATGTCCCAGGTCACATCTATAACAATCTCATATCAGGGGACCGGCAAGGTATCAATCACCTCAATCGACTCGTATCCGTATACCAACATATCATCATATCACATGTCAAAACGTATTCTTTTTTCATCGCATTTATATCTCACAAAAGGTCAATATTTCATATACACTCTACCATTACTATAAGCATACTTATCTAATCTAGCATACGCACCCGAACCATACAAACAGTTTTGAAAGCCGCGGATCGTAGTTTTGAAAGTAGGGGCTACGGTGTTTTTTAAGGAAAAGATATCATTTGAAAATCCGTAACGTCCCTCAAGATATCTGTTTAAAAGATGCATATGATTCTTCAGTTTGGAAATAGGTATAGTTCGGATGACACATCAACGTCGACTATCAAGTCTTATAGTACCCTAAACGGCAATATCATCAAATATCATCCTCAAATCCCGTCATCACATACTAGTCGTGTCATATAACTTCTAACTAACCTTAGTTTCTAATATGGTTCTATAACTACCTTTTTTTTACTCTATCTATAGTATTCTATTAAAGGTTTCATTAACCAAAATCTATATATAAATCGGTTTCCATCAAAGTGTGCGGGGGTGCTATACGCCATCCACCCGACTTCCCCCGTAGATATAGATCTACTCACCTTGCTCCTTGCTTGCCGAAGTCGATGATGCCATGCTCTGTCGTCTCGGAATCCATGCGAAGGTACCTACAATAATACACAATCGCAATCGCTATTAAAATCGAATCCGGAAAACCAATACGGCACACGGTGAGCTCATAGGTTTGAACATATAGCCTACGCGTGCAAAAAACAATCAAACAACCCTTGTCGTTGATGTACAAACATCCAACAACCAAATACAACATCAAATACTAATACCAAGAATTCCAAAATACGGAAAACATAGCCAAAAACACGCCAAAGTGCTCACTGATTTTGACTCAGGTCAAACTAGCCAATTTTGCATATAGGGTTGCTCTAGATATCACCTAAGGGACTCACCAACCAAAATTCAACGCATTTCCTCCCGATATGGCCGCAAATTGCGGCCCATACAAATAAATCTGCGGCCAGAAAGTAGGAGTAGGGGCTCAGGTTTCAGGGGGTGGTCCATGGTTGCCTGCACGTCTCATGTTCATGGGAACTTATTCAATGCTTGTCTCGGGTCACTCCAGATCTCCAAATACCCTCACAAATCGTCAAATTTACCAATGTCGGAAAGTTCTAAGTTCATGTTTGGGTTCTATTTTCTGTTCTAGGTCAGTAAAAAGTACCCAAGTCTAGTTAACGGCCTCTACCCATCATCAATTCCTCACAATTACTCAAACCCTTCTCTAGGATTTTCTAAGATCACAATTCCATACAAAATCAACCTCTAAACTAAACTAGAATGCAAGAAACTAGAAACTACACTAAAGGAAATGAATTTTACCTCATGGATGTAGCCAAGCAAAACCCTAGCTCTCCCAAGTCCTCAAAATCCAACATTAATGGGTCCAAAGTGTAGAGGGTGAAGAGGGGATCAACTTTAATAAAAGGGGTTTAGGGTTTTGATGATGCTTTTTAGATGATTTCATGGGTTGGAGGTGGAGGGAGATGAGGTTTGCGGAAGATGAAGAAAGAAAATAATGGGGGGAAATGAAAGGTGTGGCCGCCCCTCTCTCTCTTTCCTCTCTTATTCTCACCCCCATTCACTCATTTTCTCACTCTCTCTCTCTCTCTAATCATCATGATACCTTTTTCCCTATTCTTTTCTTTTCTCACCAATAAACACATAAACCCAATAAAACAACACAAATGAAATAACACGTAACATGTCACGGTGCACTTACCATGGAAAACTGTAGAAACACGGATTTGGCCTAATCGCGATTAGCCGTGGCCTAATCACAATTAGCCGTGCACTAATCGGGTTTTTATCCAAACTGCATATAATAAATTTTTAAAATGCCATATCCTTTAAATATATTTTTAAATGAATAAATCATTTTAATTTCCATTTATTTCACAATTATTGGTATATATTTATACCCTTTTTCGAAAACCCCAATTTCGCAAATCGGTAGTTTTCGGGAAATATATTATTTTAATATTAAATTCCAAAAATAATATTTTATATTTTCTAAAATGTTACATCTCTCTGGAAGCTCGAGTCGGTTAAGGACTCCACTTGGAGTTCACCGTTACCATACACCAAGAACATTTTTTTAGTCTTTCTCAAGTACTTAAGGATGTTCTTCACAGCTGTCCAGTGATTCTCCCTAGGATCTGATTGATACCTGCTTACAACACTCAGTGCGTACGCTATATCTGGTCGGATACATAATATCGCATACATGATAGACCCAACTGCCGAAGCATAGGGCATACCTTGCATGTGAGCCCACTCCAAATTAGTCTTAGGGGACATCACTTTGGAGAGAGTTTTTCCTGAGATAGTGGGTAAATTCCAATGCTTAGAATCCTCCATATTAAACCTCTTTAGTATGGTGTTAATGTACCTGGATTGGTACAATCCCAATATCCGTTTAGATCTATCTCTATAGATCTTAATCCCCGGGATGTATGAGGCATCACCCAAATCCTTCATGGAGAATCTTTGTGATAAGATGAGCTTGACCGAGTGCAGCATAGGAACATCATTTCCTATCAAGAGTATGTCATCCACGTATAATACGAGGAAGACGACCTTCCTCTTTGCCACCTTCTTGTATATACAAGGTTCATCTACGTTTTTGACGAAGTCAAACTCTTTAACTGACAAATCAAAATAGATGTTCCAACTCCACGATTCCTGCTTTAACCCGTAAATTGATTTAAGCAGCTTTCACACATTTCCGCTACGCCCACTATCCACGAAGCCCTCTGGCTGAGTCATGTACACGCTCTCTTCTAAATCACCATTTAGAAAGGCGGTCTTAACATCCATCTGCCAGATTTCGTAGTCATGGTATGCAGCGATGACAAGTTGGATCCGGATGGACTTAAGCATAGCCACTGGAGAAAAGGTTTCATCATAATCCACACCTGGTCGTTGACGAAAACCTTTTGCTACAAGTCTAGCTTTAAAAGTCTCAACTTTTCCATCTACACCATGTTTTTTCTTGAATATCCACTTGCTCCCGATGGGTTTTACCCCTTCAGGAGCATCTTCCAAAGTCCATAAATCGTTGGTGTACATGGATTCCATCTCAGACTGAATTGCATCAAGCCATTTCACAGAGTCCCTACACGTGATGACCTGCTCGAAGCTAGTTGGGTCATCATCTTCCATGATGCAATTCTCGGTCCTACCGTCATTGAGAAAACCGTAGTATCTCTTAGGTGGATGAGGAACCCTACTAGATCGGCGCAGAGGCTGAGGTTCGTTGAGAACTACCAAATCCTCTGGTTCTATTAAATCATCAGTTGTAGTTTGTGCGGTTGGAACTTCTTCCACCTCTACCTCTTTTCCACTAATTCCTTTTCTAAAAAGGTGGCATATTGAGAAACAAAAACCTTTTGATCCTCAGCGTGGTAGAAAATATATCCTTATGAATTCTTTGGATATCCCACAAACTTGCAAAGAACTGATCGTGCCTCGAGTTTGTCCGAATTTTGCCTTTTGACATAGGCCGGACAACCCCATATCTTAACACTTTAAGATACGGTCTCTTTCCACTCCATACTCATATGGTGTTGTAGGTACTGATTTAGATGGAACTTGATTCAATAGGTATGCAGCTGTCTCAAGCGCATAACCCCAAAAGGAAACATGCAACTCAACAATACTCATCATAGAGCACACCATATCTAATAGGGTGCGGTTTCTCCGCTCCGATACAACGTTGTGCTGTGGTGTATACAGAGGAGTAAGCTGAGAGAGAATCGCATTCTCTTTTAGATAGTCACGGAATTCCATGCTCAAGTATTCTCCTCCCAGATCATATCGTAGGATTTTAATACTTTTACCCGTTTGGTTCTCTACTTCGCATTTATATTCCATGAATTTCTCAAAAGATTCAGACTTGTGTTTCAACAGGAACACATGTCCAAATCTTGAGAGATCATCAGTGAATGTAATGAAGTACGAGGAATCATTCCGGGCATGTGTTGACATGGGCCGCATACATCACTTTGTATCAGTCCCAAGAGTTCCGTAGCTCTTTCTCCGTGTCCAGTAAACGGAGTTTTGGTCATTTTACCTTTGAGACATGACAGGCAAGTTTCATATGATGTAAATTCAAACAGATTTAAATATCCATCTTTATGTAACTTAGCCTGTCGTGTCGCATTGATATGACCTAGCCTACAATGGCATAAGAAGGACTCGTTCATTTATGATCTTTTCCTATTGTGTGTGTTCTGTACGTTAACAATTGTGGTTTGATTTAGAATGTATATTCCATTACTTAACGAGCCTGATCCAATCAACTTTTGATTCAGAAAAATGTTCATAACATTATCCTGCATTACAAAATTATATCCTTCTTTACTTAATAAAGAAACTGATATAATATTGCATATCAAGTTCGGTATGTAATAACATTCGTTCAGAATAAATGTATTATCATTTGGTAATACAAGGTGATATTCGCCAACTGCTTTGGCTGCAACATATGCACCATTCCCTACTCTTACAGAATGATCACCCATCCCCAGTTCTCTACCTTTTTTTAGCCCATGTAACATATTACATATGTGGGACCCCGATCCAGTATCTAATACCCATGACGTAGAATGTACTGAGAAACATTTCTCTATAACTAATACACCCGAAGAAGATGCATCAGCATGCTCATTCCTCATTTGGGTGGCGTGGGAATCCGGATATTCCCCTATTTCCTGCTAAAACTTATAACAATTATAAGATATAGCGGAACCAACGTTCCTCAACTCAATCTAACAAGCAGGTTCGGTCAATACATCCGTATAATTATCTTGATTAAGGCGTGACATGGTCGCCACCTGGAGAGAGAGAGAAGAAAACACTTAGCGTATGCCTTGTTAGTGTTTATTCCCTAGAGGCCATTATTGTATCATGCTGGTTTGTATATTACTTAACGGAAGCTTGGGATATTCACAGTTGTATTGACAATCTTGCTAAAAATGGTAGCATGCTACTTGGTTTGTTTCTACTTTAATATGTGCATATGTTTCTTTTAACATATCGCTTATACATATTAGTAGAGCCCTTATGATCTTTGCTTGATTACCAGCGTTGTGATGGCAGTCACACTAGTGGGGGCTGGGTAGTCTATAAGCAACATCCAAAACAGTTCCCTGGTCGTAGGATTATCGAGACGGGGTATCGATACTCCGGAGTAGACTGGTGTATACGCTTCTCTTCCCAGTTGGGGAGATGGTCTGTCCCACAGCCATCAGTACGCCGTACTGGAGATAGTATGCTTGTGCTCGTTAGGCGGGTACACCGGACAGGACTCGCCGAGAACTGCAGGTTGGTACTATACCCATCGTCAGATAGCAGTTCCCAGGTAACAAGAGTACAGCTTAGTCCGTCGACTTGACACTGCTACTTCGCCTCGAGTGGGTTCCCACTGTACTTAGATTACTACCCTACCACGGCTTAAAGGAGTCTTGAAAACAGGTAGTAGTTGGGTGTTGTTCCGAAGCACTTGGATGCAGTGGCGGTTAGACATGATTCGTCTCTCCCGGTATTGGGGGTTGATATCGCGCTGTGTATGGAGAGCCATTACGCAAGGTCTCTGGCCAGGGCAAGCGAGATTTACTGGTAGGTTCCAGTAGTTTCTCAAGGTTTAATGGTCTTCACTCCAACAAGACTTATACCGCTATTAGGGGCCTGACGTATACCGCCCCCTAGGCCCGATATGCGATAGTCCTAGACGAACAGACCGGACTGTATGGAGATTGTCACATACAGGCTCAGTACGAATTCGGATAGGTTTCCTCATCGTCCTTCTTGTCGACATCTATTTGGGGACCGTTACGTACATCTAGTACCGCTTGCGGCCTGTGGTTAAACCCACTGCCAGCGTAGTGTCGAGTCTTTAGAGTCCCACACAGAGAGTTTCTCTGCACCGGGTAAAAGGTGTAGAGGCCATATGGTTTTACGGCAGGGCCACGATCACATACGTACACTTGTGCACGTACTATGATCGAAAAGATAATACTAGCGGGCTTTGGTTTAAACCAGATTCTAGTATTATACAGATGGATTTATTCAGTCAAAGATTATCCGTGTTTTTCAGAAATACGGATTGGAGGGGCAGTCTCGTAATTTGTCGGGAAGTTTCTAGAAGGAGGTGACTCATTTGTGTTTATTTCTTTTTAGATTTAAACTAAATGAGGTGGAGGAGATGAGGTGTAGTTTCATTAAATGATCCATGACTCATTAGATGACTCATTAGATGATTCATCTTGTGAATTAAATGAAGCATGATGAATATTAGCTAGATATTTATTTTAGTGAATTATTATTATGCTTCATGATATTCATAAATAAGAAGGGTTCATTCATTATCACAAAACAGTTCTCTCTCCTCAAGTTTTCTTCTTCTTCCTCAAACCCTAATAGCTCTCATGTGTTGAGAATCCTAGGGTTTAAAATGACTAAGTAATCCATCTAAATATTCTATACCCTCTAGGACTTCTAGATTAGCAAACTAGAAGCCGTAGTTATCACAGATTCGAGATAGGAGCTCGGACTATAGATTCTCGGGTGGATCGTCTTTGACTCGAGGAGGCCGTTGAGGAACCCATGTTCCATAGAGCCGACGAGGTGCGGAGGACAGCGATGAAGACCGGAAGGACTTGTAACATGAGGTATAACTTCGAATCCGAGTAGTTAAACCTCTCGTAGTTTGTTAGTAATAGTTTAGACAAGATCTGTGTGCTCAAGTCCGTGTTACGAAGCTTTGATAATTGTTTTTCATATATTCTGCCTCCCCGCGAACACGTGGAGTGCGTGACATGGACTTACAGTGGTATCAGAGCCTACTAAACCATAACTAACAGTTTAAACAACAATTTAAAACTAAAAAATCGAAACGACACGAAAATATCGATGCCTAGGTTCATGTTTCTGTCGATTTTGAAAGAGGATCTGAAAATTATTTAAACAAGTACAGAGTGCTATTTGAACAGTGAAAAGAACACCAAACAAAAATGAGACACTTCCTCGAAAAACGGGCCGGCGACATCACCTCTTTTTCTGGCAACATCGGCCCATACATGGTGGAATTGCTTCGTTTTTGGTGTGTGGCTTTTTGACTTTAATCTAGGGCTTCAGGTATTGTTTATTTTTGCCAATTTTGATTTTACTGTAAACTCTTTACTGTGGCAAATACCGAGTGTTTCGAAGTCGCAGTTTTATGTTGTTTGATGTTTCCAATTCTGTTTGATGTGTTCGTAAACCTCCGCTAATTGCTTGTATGTCGGTTAGTTGGGGGTTGCACATTTCTGTAATGGATATTGGTTTGTGTATATGAACTTCATTGGATCGTCGTGGATGAATAGCCGGGGATGTGAGATGAGAGTTTTTATCTTTCATTCGATGTAAATTGTAATATGTTGTAATATTCTTTTCCGGGGCACATCCGGGTTGAGGTTGTAGCCACCGTTGTATTATTTCATTTAATGTTTTCTGCTCCTAGGATAGACTCAAGGTGGGGTGCACAAACTACCGGGTACTTTGAAGTGCTTATTGGCCTACTTACGTCATTGAGGGAGACTGCTTCACTTCGGGTACTTGGCGGGTAGTTTGCCGTACCCGTAGGGGTCTAGGGTAGGGTTTGGCTATTCATCACGACCGTGTAATCCGTCTTTTGTTACAGGCTCAAACGAAACGCGGATTCCTAGTATATCCAATATGTTCATCTGTGATCTGGAATGCCTATTATTGCGTCTAACGAATGTACAATATCTATATATGATATCTAGTAGGCGTGGCTTATGTTTTGCATCCGCGCTAGCCCAGCCCTCGCTCTTTCGTTAGTTAAGTAACCTAACGGGTGAATGATGGGACCCGGTGGCGAATGCGGATGGCATAAGCGGACGTTGTATTTTCGTTGTTTTCTGCAATGATAGGATAAATGATGTGACGCATTATATTAATGCAAAGAAAACAAACCAAAGCTGAATCGTTGGAACAAATTTAAAAGAAACCACTCGGTTATTTTAAAAGAGCGGAATTTTTAATTGCGGAGCATTAACCACTCCTTTTAAAAAGCTATCAGGTTACTTTGGTTATATCAAGTTCACTACGTTCACGGTTTCGCCAAAACCAGTCGTATCCCTCCGTCATTTCATATGAATGGTCAGTAGTATTCAAGCTATGTTTGTTTGGCCCTTAGTCAAGAAATAGTGATTGGCAGCTACTGGGGTGTTCACATGTAGCATTGATAAATGCGTTGGTTTGGGAAATTCGTATTACTTTGTTGGCCCTTAGTCAAGAGTATATACGGGTAGGTTCGAATCAACCTGGATAATGACGGGTAGAACTTGACATGTGACTTATGATTTGTTGGCCCTTAGTCAAGGTCATAAGAGCATGGGGCAACAATCCACATTGGGAGTTTCTAAACAAACTGAAACTTGGTAGTATTGCATACCATTTGGAGTTTGATTATGTTGGTAGGATTCCTTCAGCATTATCACCCGATGATTTTTGGATCCCGATCCTACTGTGAATATATGCTACTCATCAGGAGATTCGTCACTTAACAATCAATGCTATAAACTAAGTAGGTGTCTAGACCAGTGTCAGTGGGGCTACGCATCCAGGGAAAATAGGTTATTTAATTAAGGAACTTCGCGAAAGCGTCATAAAACCTCCTTCGAAGTACCGACACTAGCCTGGTTGAATGGTTAAGAAAGTATTGTACGGTAAGATCAGTCCTAACTAATTCTTCTTTTATGGTTTGAGGAAGGATTCAAGAAACAGTGGGAGCCATCCTGTTTAGATAAACTAACAACCAATCTAAACTTGCAAGAGTATCATGCTAAAGTGTTTTCTTCTCTCTCTTAATTGCAGCGACCATATGACCATGACTAGGTTACATATAGATAACAAGTTGACTGAATCTGACTTTTATGACTGGAAAAGGTCTGTCCAGATGTCCATTGCCTATGACAAGCTGGACCACCCTATTACTACTCAAGCCCCCGCCGTCCCAGGTCCAGTTTCCAACATCGCGGAAATGGATATCCATCAGACATTATTAAAGGACAGTGCGAATGCCAAGTGCCTCGTGTTGGCTTCAGTTGATGGTGTATACCAGAAGCATCACGAGAAGATGGACATAGTTTCCATCTTAATCCGTATCAAAGATTTATATAGAGAGAAATCTCGTATTGCAAGGTATGAGACCTCGAACGAATTGCTTCAAGCGAGGTTGGCTGTCGGGTCATCTGTAGGGGACAACGTCCTTAGAATGACTAGCTATATTGATAAGCTCACGGACCTGGAGACCACGTTGGGAAACAGGTCATATGCTGACTTGTTTCCACTGTCCCTACCCTCTACTTACACCCTGAAGGAAACCAGGGAGACACCCGCTCTGCTTAATGGGGAAACTTCTTCTTATACATCCAAGGCGAAAGCAAAGGGTGAAAAGAAGAAGACCACCACAAAGCCGATAAGCAGTGTCAGTGAGGTAGAAGCAAAGGGAAAGGAAAAAGTTTCGGGACTTGGTGTATAGAAGGAGGGATGTTCCTATTGTTATGGGATGGGGCATTGGCAGAAGGATTGCAGGGCTTTGGAAGCCAGTAGCCAGGATTCGAAGCATGTTGTGGCTTCGGCCTCGGGTGTGTTTGTAATTGAGAACTGTTTGTCAATTAACTCTACTTCCTGGGTACTAGATACTGGATCAGGATCTCATATCTGTAATTCGTTACATGCTTTGAGAAACCGTAGAGTTATCATGGTATGTGATATGTCTCTCAGAGTTGCGAACGGAATGACCATGGACGCTGAATCCGTGGGAGAATATCGCCTAGGACTGACAAATGGGCAGATACTGATTCTAGGTAACTGTTTGTATGTACCTAGTTTGACTTGTAATATCATATCAGTATCCTCACTTTCTAGAGAGGGATATGATTTTACATTCGTAAGCGATGTAGTAAACATCCAACTAAATCAAGTTCTGATTGGGTCCGGTACATTAGATAACGGTATATACATATTAAATAAAGCTCGGGTTTTCAATGTCCAGAACACAGTTAAAAGAAAGTCTCCAGAAATAAATCAGGCTTTCTTATGGCATTGTAGATTAGGTCACATCAATGAAACATGGTTGACTAAGTTACATAGAGAAGGATATTTGAATCCGTTCGAATATCAATCTTATGCTACTTGTGAATCTTGTCTCATGGGAAAGATGACAAAGAATCCGTTTACTGGACACGGAGTAAGAGCGAGCGAGTTCTTGGGACTCGTACACAGTGACGTGTGTGGTCCAATGTCTACTCATGCAAGAGGTGGTTATTCCTACTTCATTACTTTACGGATGATTTCTCTAGGTATGGACATATATTTTTGATGAAGCATAAATCCGAGGCCTTTGAGAAATTCCGGGGATACAAAAATGATGTGGAAAAACAGACAGGCAAAAGTATCAAGACACTGAGATCTGATCGAGGTGGTGAATACTTAAGTGTCGAGTTCCTGGGATACTTAAAAGAGAATGGAATTCTCTCTCATCTTACTCCTCCATACACACCACAACACAACGGTGTATCGGAAAGGTAGAATCGAACCCTATTGGATATGGTTCGTTCCATGATGAGTAAGGCTGAGTTACCGCGTTCTTTCTGGGGTTATGCACTAGAATTAGCTGCATATCTTTTGAACCAAGTTCCAACCAAGACTGCGCCTACCACACCATATCAGATGTGGAGTAGGAAGAAAAACTGTCTTAAACACTTTAGGACATGGGGATGTCCAGCTTTTGTTAAAAAGCAGCATGCGGTCAAGCTCGAGGCACGCTCAGTATAGTGTAAGTTTGTGGGATTTCCAAAGAACTCTAAAGGGTATTATTTCTATTACGCAGAGGAAAAAAAGGTTTTTGTTTCTTGTCATGCCCACTTCTTGGAAGCTGAATTTTTAGAAAATAAGAAGAGTGGAAGAGCAATAGAACTGGAAGAAATTCCAGAACCACAAGCTGTTACTGAAAGTATGGTAGAACCAGAAATTTCAGAAGAAAGGGACATCCCAGCGCCTATCAGCAGAAGTAGTAGGCATTCTCATCCGCCCGAGAGATACTACGGTTTTTTCATAGACGGAGATAGAGAAGATTGCATCATTGACAATGATGACCCTACTAGCTTCCAGCAAGCCATTCCGAGCGGCAACTCAGTAAGATGGCTGGATGCAATGCGGACCGAAATGGAGTCCATGTACACTAACAAAATATGGACTTTGGAAATTGCTCCAGATGGAGTAAAACTCGTAGGATGCAAATGGATCTTCAGAAAGAAGATTGGTGTAGATGGACAGGTTGAAACCTATAAGGCTAGACTTGTTGCAAAGGGTTTTCGTCAAAGACCTAGGATGGACTATGACAAAACCTTTTCTCCAATGGCTATGCTCAAATCCATTCGGGTCCTTCTTGCCATTGCTTCCTTCCACGATTATGAGACCTAGCAAATGGACGTAAAGACGATTTTTCTAAATGGTAATTTGGAAGAGCGCGTCTATATGGATCAGCCAGAGAGATTCATACAGAGTGGGAGCAGCGGTAAAGTGTGCAAGTTGCTTAAGTCCATTTATGGACTAATGCAGGCATCGCGGAGTTGGAACATCTGTTTTGATGATACTGTCAAAGAATTCGATTTTATCAAGAATCCTGATGAACCATGCATATACAGTAAAGTTGTAGGGAGAGCTGTAGTATTCCTCGTCTTGTACGTGGATGACATTCTCCTAATAGGAAATGATATTCCTATGCTACAGTCAGTCAAAGGATTCTTGTCACAGAAGTTCTCCATGAAGGACCTAGGTGCTGCCAACCTACATTCTGGGGATCCAGATCAATCGTGATAAATCAAAGAGGATGTTGGGAATTTCGCAGTCCAGGTACATAGACATCATATTGAAAAGATTCAGAATGAAAGATTCTAAGTGCGGTAACCTACCGGCTTGTCACGGAATCACTCTCTCCAAAGAGATGTCTCCCAAGACTGATTTGGAAAGGGCTCGCATGTCGATTATACCCTACGCTTCTGCGGTAGGCTCTATAATGTATATGATGTTATGTACCAGACCAGATGTAGCATACGCATTGAGCGTTGTAAGCCGGTATCAGGCAAACCCAGGGGAGAAGCACTGGATAGCAGTAAAGAACATTCTCATGTACCTGAGGAGGACTAAGGAGATGTTCTTGGTGTATGGCGGAAAAGACGTCCAGATCGAGGCCTTTGCTGACTCCAGCTTCTAGAGTGACAAGGATGACTGCAAGTCCATGTCGGGTTATGTCTTTACCCTCAATGGAGGGACGGTCTGTTGGAAGAGTTCCAAGCAGGACACCGTTGCTGACTCGACGATGGAAGCGGAGTACATAGCTGCTTGCGATGCCGCAAAAGAAGCTGACTGGAGGAAGAAGTTCCTCACGGAACTTCAGGTGGTTCCTACCAGTGTTGATCCAATACCTCTGTATTGCGACAACAACGGCGCTATAGATTTAGCGAAGGAACCCAGGTCCCATTAGAAGTCCAGACATATCTTAAGGCGGTATCACCTGATCAGGGAGATCGTAGATCGCCGGGAGATCGAGGTGAATGTAGGGTTACTAGGCACACGCACAAGGGTCAATAAGGCATCAACCATGCCCGATTTAAAATTTAGCCATGCCGAACAACCCTAAACCAAGATCTTAGACTAGAGATTCAGCGAAACAAAGCATGTTAAACACTTTAACATATAAGAGTTTAGGATTACAACCTTTGTAGTCCGGTCCTTCACTTCATAAGCTCCGTGTTGTGGTCCCTTCGCTGCGATCATCAAGTTCCGAACTCTCGAGAGGCTCCACGAAGAGAAAGATGGAAGCTTTCTTCCGATCTTCGATAACAAAGATGATCTACCTTCAAGTTTCATTAACACAAGCTCTCACTCACTAAATGAAGTGAACACCCTAATCTAAATGGCTAGGATAGATTAGGATGATGAAGTAGGATTTTAGCTCTCATTTATTTTCATTAACTCACTCATTTTCAACACTTCATAAAAAGCTAGAAAGCTTTTCTTGAAAGAAAAGAAGAAGGAAGAAGAAGAACAATCAATCCTTTTGTGATGAATAATGAATTGTGATAATATCATTACAAATGCAACCATGGTTAAGTCAAGAAAAGACTTAACCATTGTAGAGATCTAACCATAGTAAAGGGTGTGGGTTGGGTTAAGTAAATTTCTTGCAAAATATCTTTGCAAAAACAAAAAGGAAACCTTCTAGAAGGCTCAAGAAAGAACTAACCCAAATCAAACCCTAACCTTGTTTAATCTGCACTAAATATGTTGCATTAGTAATCATATCATGTTACAATATTATATATCACATATACAATATTTATTGTAACAAAATAAAATAATACAATTAACATATATCGCATATATATCAATGTATTACCCAAGTGAGAAAAAGAATCTTTTAGTGAGCATATATCAAGTAATGTAATTTAATATATCAAATATATAATTATATATTAAATTATCGAATCAACACTTGATCTGATAATCCGGCTATTTCACAAAAAACAAACTAATATAATCTGTATCAGTTTATCGAATGAACACTTGATCTGATGACCCGGCTATATCACATATACCCGGCCGATATCTCATATCGCAAGAATCTAATACGGTATCACATACTCGTATTGTTCTCGGTCCCGCATATATCACATATGTGCTCCCACTCCATTTTGCCTGAGCCAAGAAACCTCTGTGTAGGACTCGAATGAATCGTCAATACGCCGGCAGTAGGTGATGATCATATCAAACACCCACAAGCTGCAAGCGGTCAGCTAAACGTAACAGCCACCCAGGTATTGAGCGCTCATAAGATCAACAAGCAAGCCTGTACATTCTCCTGTGAATCCAGTCAGTAACACTCCCGTACAATCCGGTCTTTTCGTCTGATATGTCGCATATCTCGCTTAGGGGTGGTTAACGTCAGACCCCAGTAGCTTGATAAGTCGTGTCGATATGAGGTCTTCAACAGTTCGAGAAAGTACTGATAGCACTTACCAGTAAATCTCTGCAACCCTGGCCAGGGATTTCCAGTTATAGCCAATCGAACACAGCACAACATCAACTCCCTATACCGGGAGAGAGGAATCCCCTCCTATCGCTCATTGCCTCCATGTGATTCGGGACTGTACCCAAAAGCCACCTTTTTGCACGCCCTCTTGGACGTGGTATGATGGAAATCAAAGCACAGTAGGAATCACACAAGACTCTATGACGATCTCGAGTCTACAGACTAACCTATACCAATGTAACCAGAGAACTGCCATCTGACGTGAGGTATAATACCATCTGGGAGTTCTCGGCGAGTCCTTCCAGTGTACCCAGTCTCCACTGAGCACCCGTACACCATCCTTGATGTCAATCACCGATGGATATGGGATCATCCATCGCCCATCATATGGGTCAAGATGCGTATACGCTAGTCTACTCTGGTGTATCGATGCCCTGTCTCAATACACCCTCGACTAGGAACAGTTATAGGATGTACCCGTCGACTACCATGGCCCCACTAGTTTGATCCATATCATAGTCCTGGTACTCAAGTACTCATCCTAAGGGCTTTATCAACATGTAACATAGAGACAATCAGAGTACATATTAAGATAAAGAGTTACAAGATAGCGTACTATCGTGTCGAGCAAGAAAGTCCTCCCTATATATGTCCAAGGATCCACTACAATATACATCGTATGTACAGTAATGGCCTCTAGGGCATACATATAACTAACAATCTCCCAATTGCACTTGGGCCATCTGTTCTGGTATCACATACCCAACAATTAGCTGCGGTTGAAGTATTTTATACTCAACCATCCCATAAAAGTCTCTACTGGGAAAAAGGCCCTTGTGAGTGGATCCGCGCTGTTGTCCTCTGTGTCTACTCTCCAAACCTCGATCTCCCTGGAGATCAACCATCTCCATGTTCAGGTGATACTGCCTAAGAATTATATCTGAATTTCTGATGTGATGGGGGTTCCTTGGCATAAGCCACAACTCCATTGTCACACAATGGTAGGAACGAAGTTCATCTCATGAACTTATATATCCAGACTTCCTCTTTGGTAGCATTGATGGTAACGATGTATCTTTCTTTTAATCGTCTAGTAAGTCACGGTATCTAGCTTGGAACTCTTCCAACATATCGTCCCTCTACTGAGGGTAAAGAGAATGCCTGCGACTGACATTCAGTCGTCCTTATCACCCTGGAACCGTTCCAGTGATTCTCCCCAAGATCCATTGATACCATCTCACTACAACAAGTGAGAATCCTAACATCCATTTAAATCTATCTCATAGATATAAAACCTAGGATTTAGGAGGTATCACCTTGATCCTATATGGAGAATCCTTGTGATAAGCGGAGATTGACCGAACGCAGCATAGGAAACTCCTTTCCTATCTAGAGTATGTCATCCACGTACTCTACAAGGATCACCACCATACTCCCTACTACCTTTTTGTATATACAAGGTTCATCTACCATTTTGATGAAGTCAAACAGTTTGACTACCACATCAAAACAGACGTTCCAACTCCGTGATGCCTGCTTTATCACATAAAACATCTTCCACATGTTTCCGCTTCTCCCACTGTCTACGAAGCCCTCTGGCTGTGTACTTATAGACGATCTCTTCCAAATCATCATTTATAAAAGCAGTCAAGACACCCAACCGCCAGATATCGTAGTCATGGTATGTAGCCGTGGCAAGTAGGATCTGGATGGACTTAAGCATAGCTTTGAAAGTCTTAACTTTTCCATGTACACCAAGTAATCTTCTCAAGTTATACTTGCTCCTGATGGGGATTTAACCCTTCAGATAAAGCAACCAAAGTCCATACTTTGTTGGTGTATAAGGATTCCATCTCAGATCTCATTAGCATCCAGCCATTCTTACAGAGTCCCATTCCTGATGGCCTGCTCGAAACTAGTTGGGTCATCATCACATGATGTAATCCTCGCTCCCACTGTCATAAGGAAACCGAAATATCTCTCTGGTGGGTGAGGAACCTTACAAGATCGGCGGAGAGGCTGAGGTTCGTTAGAAACTATTGAATCCTTCGGTTCTACCAAATCATCAGCTGCAGTTTGTATAGCTGGAACTGTTTCCAGTTCTACCTTATGACCACTAATTTCTTCACAAGAAATTCCCTTTCAAAAAGGTGGCATGTTGAGAAACAAAACATCTTTTGTTCCTCGGTTAGGTAGAAGATATTCCCTTGCAAATGTTTGGGATATCCAACAAACTTCTACAGAACTGACTTTGCCTCGAGCTTGTCCGGATTATGCTTTTAGACAGAGGCTGGACAACCCCAAATCTTAACATACTTAATGTAGGGTTCCTAGGCACGCTAATGAAGTTCTACAAGGCATCAACCATGCCAAACAAAATTTTTCCGGTGCCGAGAAACCCTAATGAAGATCGTTAACTAGAAGTTAAGGCGAATAGCAAGCAAGCAAACGACTTTGCTATTAAGTGAAAGGGATTACAACCTTTGTAGATCCACTCCACCAATTCTTTAGCTCTGTGTTGACGTCCCTCCGCTGCGACCATCGGATCCCGGACTCTAGAAATGGTTTCGTCGGAGAAATGATCGGGCTAGGTCATTGACTTCGAGGCCGAAGATGATCTACGTCGGGGAGACTCAAACTCAAGCTATTCCTTCACTTGGTCGAAAACTTTGTGAAGAGAACACCCTATACTACTTGGCAAGTGGTAGAGGATGAAGAAATAGGAAGTGGGTTCATTTTAGAATTGGATTTCTCACTCTTTTTCTCATGATGCCATTGGAGCTAGCAAGCTTTTTTTTTCAAGCTTGATGAAGATGAAGAAGAAGAAAAGAATATCATATGAATTATCAAAACTCATCCAAATGAATAATGGCACCATGGTTGAGTTAAGCCCTCATGTTTAACTCATGTAGAGATTTTAACCAAACCATTAGGTTAAAAGTTAGGTTAAAGAATATCAAAAGAAATGACAAAAGAGTGGACTTTGTCAAAGCTTCTCCAAGCTTCTTCAAGCTTGATAACTTTGACTAAGTTAATCCCTTTTGTTAAATCTTAAGATGAAACAATAACCCTAATCTTTACCCTAATCTTGGTATGAATCTCATACACACAACTTGTTTGTATCATCAAGCATGATACAAACATGTACACTTGCATATATCACATATAAACAATGTACACTTCAAGTGAGAAAACAAATCTTAAGTGAACCAATACTAGTTAATGTAAAGTAATATATCAAATATATAATTATACATTAAATCATTAAATCAACACTTGATTTAACGATCCGGTCATATCGCATATAACCGACTAATATCAATAGTAACAACTTATCGAATCAACACTTGATCCGATAACCCGGCTATATCGCATATAACCGATCAATGTCACAAATCGCGAGAATAGAATACAGTATCACATACTGGTATTATTCTCGGTCCCGCACATATCTCATATGCGCTCCTATTTCATTTCGCTTGAGCCAGGAAACCCCAGTGTAGGACTCTAAAGACTCGTCAATACGCCGGCAGCAGGTGATGATCATATCAAACACCCACAAGCTGCAAGCGGTCTGCTAAACGTAACGGCCACCCGGGTATTGAGCGATCAGAAGATCAACGAGCAAGCCCGCTCACACTCCTGTGAATCCAACGAGTAACACTACCGTACAGTCCGGTCTGTTCGTCTGATATGTCGCATATCTCGTCTAGGGGTGGTAAACCTCAGACCCCAATAACTCGATAAGTCGTGTCGATCTGAGGCTCATAACGGGTCGAGAAACTACCGGTAACACTTACCAGTAAATCTTTAAAGCAGCCTTGGCCAAGGACTTCCTGTTATAGCCAATCGAGCACTGCGCAACATCAACTCCCTATACCGGGAGAGACGAAACCCCTCCTATCGCTCATTGCCTCCATGTGATTCGGGACAGTACCCAAAAGCCACCTTTTTGCACGCCCTCTTGGACGTGGTATGATGGAAATCAAAGCACAGTAGGAATCACACAAGACTCTATGACGATCTCGGGTCTACAGATTAACCTGCACCAGTGTCACCAGAGAACTGCCATTTGACGTAAGGTATAATACCATCTGGGAGTTCTCGACGAGTCCGTCCAGTGTACCCAGTCTCTACTGAGCACCCGAATATCAAATCTGATGTCAAACACCAATGGATATGGGATCATCCATCGTCCATCTGTATGGATCGAGAAGGTATACGCTAGTCTACTCTGGTATATCGATGCCCCGTCTCGATACACCCACGACTAGGGACCTTGAAGGATGTACTTATGGACTACCATGTCCCCACTAGTATGATCCGCATCATAGTCCAGGTAGTCAAGTACATATCCTAAGGGCTTTACCAACATGTAACAGAGAGACAATCGGTGTACACGTTAAGGTAAAGAGTAACCAGATAGCATACTATCATATCGAGCAAGAAAGTCATCCCTATATATGTCCAAGAATCAACTACAATATACATCCTATGTATAGTAATGGCCTCTAGGGCATACATATAACTAACAATCTCCCACTTGCACTAGGGCCATCTGATAGCAGTGGTTGTAGTATCTCATACTCAACCATTCCATAAAAGTCTCTCTCTGGGAAAAGGCCTTTCGTGAGTGGATCCGCCGTGTTGTCCTCTGAGTCTGCTCTCCTAACCTCGATCCCCTGGAGATCAACCGTCTCCACGATCAGGTGACACTGCCTAAGAATATGTCTGGATCACTGATGGGACAGGCGTTCCTTGGCATAAGCCACAACTCCATTGTCACACAATGAGAGGAACGAAGTTCATCTCATGAACTAATATACACCCAGACTTCCTCTTTGGCAGCATCTTTGGTAACGATATATCTTGCCTTTAATCGTCTAGTATGTCACGGTATCTAGCTTGGAACTCTTCCAACATACCGTCCCTCCACTGAGGGTAAAGACAATGCCTGTGACTGACATTCAGTCATCTTTATCACTCTGGAACCTTTCCAGTGATTCTCCCCAGGATCAATTGATTCCATCTCACTACAACTAGTGAGTATCCTAACATCCAATTAGATCTATCTCATAGATCCAAAACCCAGGATTTAGTAGGTATCACTTTGATCCTATATGGAGAATCCTTATGATAAGCGGAGATTGACCGAGCGTAGCATAGGAAACTACTTCTCTATTAAGAGTATGTCATCCACGTACTCTACGAGGATCACCATCATACTCCCTACTACCTTTTTGTATATACAAGGTTCATCTACCATTTTGATGATGTCAAACTCTTTGACTAACTCATCAAAACAGATGTTCCAACTCCGTGATGCTTGCTTTATCACATAAAACATCTTGCACACGTTTCCGCTGCTCCCACTGTCTACGAAGCCCTCTGACTGTGTACTTACAGACTCTCTCTTCTAAAACATCATTTAGAAAAGCAGTCATGACACCCAACCGCCAGATATCATAGTCATGGTATGTAGCCGTGGCAAGTAGGATCTGGATGGACTTAAGCGTAGCTACTTAGAAAAGGTTTCATTATAATCCATACCTGGTCATTGATGCAAATCTTTAACAAGACTAGCTTTGAAAGTCTTAACTTTTCCATGTACACCAAGTAATCTTCTCAAGATATACTTGCTCCTGATGGGGATTTATCCCTTCAGATAAAGCAACCAAAGTCCATACTTTGTTGGTGTATAAGGATTCCATCTCAGATCGCTAAGCATCCAGCCATTCTTACAGAGTCCTACTCCTGATGGCCAGCTCGAAACTAGTTGGGTCATCATCTCATGATGCAATCCTCGCTCCCACTGTCATAGAGAAACCGGAGTATCTCTCAGGTGGGTGAGGAACCCTACTAGATCGGCGGAGAGGCTGAGGTTCGTTGGTTGCTATTGAATCCTTTGGTTCTACCAAATCATCTGCTTCAGTTTGTATAGCTGGAACCTTTCCAGTTCTACATAACTGACCTTGCCTCGAGCTTGTCCATATTTTGCTTTTAGACATAGACCGGACAACCTCAAATCTTAACTATCTTAAGAGATGGGCTCTTCCCTTTCCATATCTCATATAAAATGGTAGGCATCTGATTTGATCGAAACCCTATTCAATAGGTATTCAACTTCATAAGTGCATAACTCCCTAAAAGGAAATAGGAAACTCAGTAGTACTCATCATAGAGCACACCATATCACATAGGGTGTTTTTGTTCCGCCCCGATACACCGACATACTGTGGTGTATTCGGAGGAGTAATGCTGAGAGAGAATCTCATTCTCCTTTAGAATAATCCAGGAATTCCTTGCTCAAGTATTCTTCTCCTTGATCACATCAAAGGACATAATACTTATACCCGTATTTAGGTTCTCTACTTCTAACTTATATTCTATGAATATCTCAAAAGGTTCGGACTTGTGTTTCAACAGGAACATATGTCTGAATCTTGGGAGTTTATCAGAGAATGTAATGAAGTAAAAAGAACCGGTCTTGGTATGTATAGACAGGGGACCTTCATACATCAGCATGTATCAATCCCAAGAGTTCACTAACTCTTTCTCTGTTTCCAATAAACATAGCTATGGTCATGTTATCTCTGTGACATGACTGGCAAGTTTCACAATATGTAAATTCAAACTGATTTAAATATACATCTAAATGTAACTTCAGCCAGTCGGGTCGCATTGATATGACCTAGTCTACAATACCTCAAGAAGGATTCGTTCATTTCTGAACTCTTCCTCTTGTGTGTATTCTATATACTAAGAACTGTAGTTTGATTTAGAACGTCAATGCTTTTAGATAACGTGCCTGAACCGATCAACTTTTGATATAGGAAATGTTCAAAACATTATCCAACGATACAAAATTATATCCTTCTTTATCTAAATAAAGAGACTGATATGATTTTGTATATCAGGTTCGGTATCTAAAAACATTTGTTCAGAATCAATGTATTCTGGTAATACAGGGTGACAGTGACCAACAGACTTGGCTGCAACACTTGCACCGTTTTCTGCCTCATGAAACTTATCACCCGTTCTCAGTTCTCTACCTTTCTGTAGCCCGATGTAACAAATTACATATGCGGGATCCTGATCTGTTATCATATACCCAGGACGTAAAGGATATTGAGAAACAGTTCTGTGTATCGAACACACCCGAAGATGATGCATCAACATGCACTTTCTTCGTTTGGGCGGCACGGGAAATATGGTATTCCCCAATTTCCTGCTCTGTCTTATAACAATTATAAGTTGGAGCGGGACCAACGTTCCCCAGCTCAGTATAACAAGCGGGTTCGGTCAATATATCCGTTTTATTATCTTGATTAAGGCGTGATATGGTCGCTACCAGGAGAGAGAGAGAAGAAAACACTCTGCGTGCGCTCTTGCAAGATCAGATTAGTTATTAATTTATCTAATCAGGATGGCTCCCACTGTTTTTATCAAATCTTCCTTCAAACCCTAAAAGGAAAGACTAGCCGGGATTAATTTCACGCTACAAGTTCGCCAATCTTTCAGCCAGGCCAGTGTCGATACTTTGAGGGAGGTCCCCCGTGCTTTCGCATGAACCTAATTAATGTAAACCTCGTTTTCCCAGAGGCGTAACCCCGTTGACACCTTTCTAGACACCTACTTGATCGGCTAATTGTAATGTGTAAAACTCTCCCAGGAGTAACAATTACTCGCAGTGGGTATCGGGATCCAACTATCTCATAGAAGGTATGCAATTTCATTGCAAATTTCAACACTTGAAATTCCCGATAATATTTTGCCCCTAGCATCCTATGACCTTGACAGAGGTCAACAAACCATAGGCTGCTAGTCAAGTTCAACCCGTCATTTCCTGATTGAAGTAAACCCACCCACACGACCCTTGACAGAGGTCAACAAGGTCGCACGACTACCCTAAATCAATCACATCATATGCTTATACAGATAAGCACTAATCAGCTACCGTACACTACGCCTTGACAGAGGTCAACAAACGCAGCACGAATACTAACCAGTACATATCTGAAATGACGGAGGGCTACGACAGGTTTTTCTGAAAACCTTTTGCGTAATGAACTTGATATCGTTGTAGAATCAAATGATTTTAAAATGGAGTGTTTTTTAGGCTTTCTAGTTTTAATAAAGGAGTCACTCCCGGTGAAGGGATCGTCGGTCCTTTCCTCGTCGAATGAGGTGCGGGATATATCATATATATCACTGTGCAAAGCAGAAACTATAGAAGCAATCAAAAAACAACCTAGTGTGTAGCATCTGCTAGTTATTGCTAAAGGAGTCACTCCCGGTGAAGGGATCTCGGTCCTTTCCCTATCGAATAAGGTGCAGGATGTTCTACAAGGAACACCGTGATGCAAAGAAAGAATTGTAGCTACCTGTTTTATTTTGAAATTCGATTCCACAACATCTTTTGGTTTCTTTTCTTTTATTAATCACATTAATGAAGTCCCATCATTTAAAATTACCTAAACATCACAGATAAATACGACGTACACTTATGCCATCCGCATTCGCCTCGTTGTCCCTTCGTGCACCGTTAGGTTAGGTAACTAACGGCAGAGCGAGGCAGGGCTAGCGCGGGTGTAAAACATAAGTAACGCCTATATAATATATCATATATACTATATACAGTATTTATCACAGAACATATCAAATGATCACATCACAGATATCGCAGCAGAAGAATCATATGAAATATTGGATATACTAGGACGTCCGTGTTTTCAATACGAGCCAGTATAAAACACGGATTCCACTGTCGCGATGAATTGCCAAACCCACACCCCTAGACCCCTAGAGAGCAACAAGCAACCCTACCAATTCTAGAGTTAGGAGACCCGGACTCGACTCCTCGAGTTGGTCTCCCACTGGACTCCAGAACCCGGTTATTTGTGCTCTCCTCCTTGGGTCTATCCTAGTGCGGAAAAGTAAATAATATACAATGGGTGACATCTTCCGCTACCTGGAAGTGCCCCAATAAAAGAATATTACATACAATAAATTTTACATGAATGAAAATAAAAACTCTCATCTCACATAAAACCCTCGGCTATTCAAAACGCGACGATCCAATATAACATATCCAGCAACACATAACATCACATGTCATCAACGTAAGTAAATGTGCGCATCCCAATTGTCGTTGACATATAGCAACGAAACCGGCGATATCACATATTACACTTACGGTCGCAGAAAAGAAAGTGTAAAACTACAACAGTTGGAATCCGCAACCCCTTTAGACATCGCATGCCTAATCAAATGAATTTCTTAGACATCACATGCCTAACAATTATAAACCCCGCATTTTAGTCTCTTTATCGAAAACACTTTTCAATATCAAGTCGGGCAATTCAACAAGATTCCCGATAAATTGATCGAATGCTCGTCGCAAACTTTAGTAGGCAGCCGCACCCCCGATACCGTCGACGAAGTGCACCAAGGCTGAACACCGCTACCGCGAGTACCCGAACGGATGCTTTCGGCGACGGGGTTCTCCTATAGTCACGTGGTTGGGGCTATGGGGCGTGGCTATCTATTAAGTTTACCCGGCGAGTATCCGCGTACGCTACGTGATTGCGACGGACTTTTGATCACATCAAAATTCCGTGGCAACAGATCAATCGAGACTAAATTGCTATGTTTATAACATTCTTATTAGTTATCTCATCACTACTTGTGAATTCCAAATATTGTATCACATTCCAGATAAATAGAAAATGTTAAACTTTCCGATCGAACATTCAAACACCAAAGTTTTCCCGAAACTACTCAACACATGAAACAAGTTTAAAAACATTCAATACGTGCCTGAGTACCAACGGTCCAGCCGTAGAAGGGTCAAGCCAACGCCTCACATGTGGCACGTCGTACTGCCCCAAACCCTAAGGTTCAAAGGGCAGTTCAAGACGGTCACATAATCGAGTTAAGGTTTGTTGTCTTCTAGAGGGACCATCGCGTTACTTGCACTACTTAGAACGTCATTAAACTACGGAAAGATCCAACACTTGGAAATTTCCCGACAGGGAAAAAGGTCGGTATTTATATCCGGTCGAACTTTTTAACATATTCTAAAATTATCCGGAAAACACATAGACAAGATTAGACAATCCGATCGAATCCACGAAGCTCCAAAACACCCCAGAAAACTCAACTCTTGAGTGCAAATTAAAAATTCCCATAAAACTCAGCATTTAAATAAAGAAGTTACTGTGCAAAAATGGTTGACTGAAGAGACTAAATGGGCGCGGAACCGCCGCAATAGGCGGCTAATGCCGCGGTTCCGCCGCGCTTTAGACATATCATTAGGTAATTTTTGCACAGTAATTCTTATAATTTCCTGCTGAATTTTTTAAGCATTTTTAATTTACAAAATTCCACGAATTTCAAAAATGTACAGAGAGCATATTGGAGTTAGGGTTTCGGTTCGATCGGACTTCTAACTTCGTCTACGCATCGCCTAAGGCTCTAGCTAGGCTCTGATACCACTGTAAGGTTCCTAGGCACGCTAATGAGGTTCCACAAGGCATCAACCATGCCAAACAAAAATTTTCCGGTGCCGAGAAACCCTAATGAAGATCATTAACTAGAAGTTAAGGAGAAAAGCAAGCAAGCAAACGACATTGCTATTAAGTGAAAGGGATTACAACCTTTGTAGATCCACTCCACCATTTCTTTAGCTCCGTGTTGACGTCCCTCCGCTGCGATCATCGGATCCCGGACTCTAGAAATGGTTTCGTCGGAGAAATGATCGGGCTAGGTCATTGACTTCGAGGCCGAAGATGATCTACGTCGGGGAGACTCAAACTCAAGCTATTCCTTCACTTGGTCGAAAACTTTGTGAAGAGAACACCCTATACTACTTGGCAAGTGGTAGAGGATGAAGAAATAGGAAGTGGGTTCACTTTAGAATTGGATTTCTCACTCTTTTTCTCATGATGCCATTGGAGCTAGCAAGCTTTTTTTTCCAAGCTTGATGAAGATGAAGAAGAAGAAAAGAATATCATATGAATTATCAAAACTCATCCAAATGAATAATGGCACCATGGTTGAGTTAAGCCCTCATGCTTAACTCATGTAGAGATTTTAACCAAACCATTAGGTTAAAAGTTAGGTTAAAGAATATCGAAAGAAATGACAAAAGAGTGGACTTTGTCAAAGCTTCTCCAAGCTTCTTCAACCTTGATAACTTTGACTAAGTTAATCCCTTTTGTTAAATCATAATATGAAACAATAACCCTAATCTTTACCCTAATCTTGGTATGAATCTCAAACACACAACTTGTTTGTATCATCAAGCATGATACAAACATGTACACTTGCATATATCACATATAAACAATGTACACTTCAAGTGAGAAAACCAATCTTAAGTGAACCAATACTAGTTAATGTAAAGTAATATATCAAATATATAATTATACATTAAATCATTAAATCAACACTTGATTTAACGATCCGGTCATATCGCATATAACCGACTAATATCAATAGTAACAACTTATCGAATCAACACTTGATCCGATAACCCGGCTATATCGCATATAACCGATCAATGTCACAAATCGCGAGAATAGAATACAGTATCACATACTGGTATTATTCTCGGTCCCGCACATATCTCATATGCGCTCCTATTTTGTTTCGCTTGAGCCAGGAAACCCCTGTGTAGGACTCTAAAGACTCGTCAATACGCCGGCAGCAGGTGATGATCATATCAAACACCCACAAGCCGCAAGCGGTCTGCTAAACGTAACGGCCACCCGGGTATTGAGCGATCAGAAGATCAACGAGCAAGCCCGCTCACACTCCTGTGAATCCAACGAGTAACACTACCGTACAGTCCGGTCTGTTCGTCTGATATGTCGCATATCTCGTCTAGGGGTGGTAAACGTCAGACCCCAATAACTCGATAAGTCGTGTCGATCTGAGGCTCATAACGGGTCGAGAAACTACCGGTAACACTTACCAGTAAATCTTTAAAGCAGCCTTGGCCAAAGACTTCCTGTTATAGCCAATCGAGCACTGCGCAACATCAACTCCCTATACCGGGAGAGACGAAACCCCTCCTATCGCTCATTACCTCCATGTGATTCGGGACTATACCCAAAAGCCACCTTTTTGCACGCCCTCTTGGACGTGGTATGATGGAAATCAAAGCACAGTGGGAATCACACAAGACTCTATGACGATCTCGGGTCTACAGACTAACCTGCACCAGTGTCACCAGAGAACTGCCATCTGACGTAAGGTATAATACCATCTGGGAGTTCTCGGTGAGTCCGTCCAGTGTACCCAGTCTCTACTGAGCACCCGTATATCATCTCTGATGTCAAACACCAATGGATATGGGATCATCCATCGTCCATCTGTATGGGTCGAGAAGGTATACGCTAGTCTACTCTGGTATATCGATGCCCCGTCTCGATACACCCACGACTAGGGACCTTGAAGGATGTACTTATGGACTACCATGTCCCCACTAGTATGATCCGCATCATCGTCCAGGTAGTCAAGAACACATCCTAAGGGCTTTACCAACATATAACAGAGAGACAATCAGTGTACACGTTAAGGTAAAGAGTAACCAGATAGCATACTATCATATCGAGCAAGAAAGTCATCCCTATATATGTCCAAGCATCCACTACAATATACATCCTATGTATAGTAATGGCCTCTAGGGCATACATATAACTAACACTTAAGATATTGGCTCTTCCTATTCCATATCACATATGAAGTGGTATGCAACTGATTTGATTGGAACCCTATTCAATAGGTATGCAGCTTCTCAAGTGCATAACTCCCAAAAGGAAATAGAAAACTCAGTAATACTCATCATAGAGTGTAGGGTTCCTAGGCACACCCATGAGGTTCTACAAATGATCAAACATGGCCAATTCAAATTTTTCATGTGCCTACAAACCCTAATACGGATCCTTAACTAGATGAATAGGCGATGCAATGCAAGTTAACAACTTTAACTAAAAGGGAAGTGACTACAACCTTTGTAGATCCGGTTTTCCACTCCATAGCTCCGCGTAGACGTCCCTCCGCTGTACCAATCGGAATCCCAGACTCTTGCGGTGGTTTCATTGGAGAAAAGATCGGGCTAGGTCGTCGACTTCGATGCCGAAGATGAACTACGTCGAGGCAACTCAAGATCAAGCTCCAACTTCACCAAGTCATGAAACTTGTGAAGAAAACACCCTATACTACTTGGCAAGTGGTAGAGGATGAAGAAATAGGAAGTGGGTTCACTTTAGAATTGGATTTCTCACTCTTTTTCTCAAGTTGCCATTGATGGAAGCAAGGTTTTCTTCTTTTTGTTCAAGAAGAAGAAGAAGAAAAGAAATTATGATAAGTTATTTTAAAATAGAAAACCAAATGATACTTATCATAATCTCAACCATGGTTTAGTGTAGAGAACTAACTAGGGTTAAGTTGAATGGTTAGGGTTAGGAGAAGAAGACAAGAATGGTTACTTTAGTCAAAAGTGCATGAAGCATCAAGAAGTTTCTTGAATGAAAGCAACCATTTTTGTTTTCCTTTTCCTTTTTTAACCAAAATAAATAGATAAATGAATAAGTGAGTAAATCAAAACCCTAACCATTAACATAACCATGGTTTACGTCTTTACACAAACCCAAGTATGCATGTATCATCAAACATGATACAAACAAGTGCACAAAAATATATCACATATACAACTTGTGCATTTCAAGTGAGAAAATCCATTTAAAGTGAACAAATACTAGTTAATGCAAAGTAATATATCAAATATATAATTATGCATTAAATCATTAAATCAATACTTGATTTAAGAATCCGGTCATATCGCATATAACCGACTGGTATCCAATGTATCGACTTATCGAATCAATCTTCGATTCGATAACTAGGTTATATCGCATACAACCAATCGATACATTCATCGCGAGAATAGAATATGGTATCACATACACGCATTATTCTCGGTGCCGCACATATCTCATATGCGCTCCTATTTCGTTTCGCTTGAGCCAGGAAACCTCTGTGTAGCACTCTAAAGACTCGTCAATACGCCGGCAGCAGGTGATGATCATATCAAACACCCACAAGCCGCAAGCGGTCTGCTAAACGTAACGGCCACCCGGGTATTGAGCGATCAGAAGATCGACGAGCAAGCCCGCTCACACTCCTGTGAATCCAACCAGTAACACTTACCGTACAGTCCGGTCTGTTCATCTGATATGTCGCATATCTCGCCTAGGGGTGGTAAACGTCAGACCCCAATAGCTTGATAAGTCATGCCAACGTGAGGTCCATAACATTCATGAAACTACTGATAACTCTTACCAGTATATCACTGCAACCCTGTCCAGGGATTTCCTGTTATGGCCAGTCGAGCATAGCGCAACATCAACCCCCAATACCGGGAGAGACGAATCCCCTCCTATCGCTCATTGCCTCCATGTGAATCGGGACTGTACTCAAAAACCACTTGTTTGCACGACTCAGTAGAGCCGTGGTAGGGTGGAAATCAAAGCACAGTGGGAGACACACAAGTCTCTATGACGATCTCGGGTCAACAGACTAAGCAGTACCAGTGTCACCAGAGAACTGCCATCTGACGTGAGGTATAATACCATCTGGGAGTTCTCGGCGAGTCCGTTCAGTTTACCCAGTCTCCACTGAGCACCCGCATACCATCTCTGATGTCAAACACCAATGGATATGGGATCATCCATCGCCCATCACATGGGTCGAGAAGATATACGCTTGTCTACTCTGGAATATCTATGCCCCGTCTCGATATTCCCACGACTAGGAACATTGAAGGATGTACTCATGGACTACCCAGGACCTACTAGTATGATCTAAATCATAGTCCTGGAAGTCGAGTACACATCCTAAGGGCTTTATCAACATGTAATCAGAGAGACAGAAAGTATACATGTTAAGATAAAGAGCAACCAGATAGCGTACTATCATGTCGAGCAAGAAAGTCCTACCTATATATGTCCCAGCATCCACTACAATATACATCCAATGTACAGTAATGGCCTCTAGGGCATACATATAACTAACAATCTCCCACTTGCACTAGGGCCATCTGTAGCAGTAGTTGTGGTATCTAATACTCAACCATCCCTTAAAAGTCTCTATTTAGGAAATGGCCTTCGTGAGTGGATCTGCCGTGTTGTCCTCTGAGTCTACTCTCCTAACCTCGATCACCCTGGAGATCAACTATCTCCATGATCAGGTGATGCTGCCTCAGAATATGTCTGGGTCACTGATGGGACCAGGGTTCCAGGGCCAAAGCCACACTTCCATTGTCATACAATGGCAGGAACCTAGTTCATCTTATGAACCAATATACACCTACAGATCAAGTTTATGAAACACTAGCGATGTTACCTGCCTTTATCATCTAGTTTGTCACGGTATCTAGCTTGGAACTCTTCCAACATACCATCCCTTTACTGAGGGTAAAGACAATGCCTGTGACTGACATTCAGTCGTCTTTATCACCCTGGAACCCTTCCAGTGATTCTCCCTAGGATCAATTGATACAATCTTACTACAGCTAGTGAGAATCCTAACATCCATTTAGATCTATCTCATAGATCCAACTCCCAGGATTTAGGAGGTATCATTTTGATCTTATATGGAGAATCTATGTGATAAGAGGAGATCGACCAATCGTAGCATAGGAAACTCCTTTCCTATCAAGAGTATGTTGTCCACGTACAATACGAGGATGACCACCTTACTCTCTACTACCGTTTTGTATATACAAGGTTCATCTACCATTTTGATGAAGTCAAACTTTTTGACTACCACATCAAAACAGACATTCCAACTCCGCGATGCCTGCTTTATTTTGTAAAGAAACTTGCACACGTTTTCGCTGCTCCCACTGTTTACGAAGCCCTCTGGCTGTGTACTTATAGACTTTCACTTTTAAAACATCATTTAGAAAAGTAGTCATGGCATCCAACCACCAGATATCGCAGTCATGGTATGTAGCAATAGCAAGTAGGATCTGGATGGACTTAAGCATAGTCCCTGGAAAAGGTTTCATCATTATCCATGCCTGGTTGATGACGAAAACCTTTAACAAGTCCAGCTTTGAAAATCTCAACTTTTCCATCTACACCAAGTAATCTTCTCAAGATATACTTGCTCCTGATGGGGATTTAACCCTTCAGATATCGCAACCAAAGTTCATACTTTGTTGGTGTATATGGATTCCATCTCAGATCGCTAAGCATCCAGCCATCCTTACAGAGTCCCTACTCTCGATGACCTGCTCGAATCTAGTTGGGTCATCATCTCATGATGCAATCCTCGCTCCCACTGTCATCGAGAAACCGAAGTATCTCTCAGGCAGGTGAGGAACCCTACCAGATCGGCGGAGTGGCTGAGGTTCGTCGGGGACTATTGAATCCTTTGGTTCTGTCAAATCATCAGCTGTAGTTTTATATAGCTGGAACCTTTCCAGGTCTACAGAACTGACCTTGCCTCGATTTTGTCCGGATTTTGCTTTTGACATAGGCCGAACAATCCTAAATCTTAACTTATTTAAGAGATAGGCTCTTCCCACACCATATCTTATATGGAGTGGTAGGCACTGATTTGATTTGAACCCAATTCAATAGGTATGCTGCTTTTTAAGTGCACAACCTCCAAAAGGAAATAGGTAACTCAGTAATACTCATCATAGAGCACACCATATCTAATATTGTGCGATTGCTCCGCCCCGATACACCGTTATGCTGTGGTGCATTCAGAGGAGTAATACTTAGAGAGAATCTCATTTTCTTTTAGAATAGTCCAGGAATGCCATGCACAAGTATTCTCCTCCCTGATCTTATCATAGGACATAATACTTATACCCGTATTGATTCCCTACTTCTAGCTTATATTCTGTGAATATCTCAAAAGGTTCGGACTCATGTTTCAACAGGAACATATGACTGAATCTTGAGAGATCATCAGAGAACGTAATGAAGTATAAAGAACCGGTCCTGTCATGTGTAGACAGGAGACCTTACATACATCATCATGTATCAATCCCAAGAGTTTACTAACTCTTTCCCTGTTTCCAATAAACAAAGCTATGGTCATCTAATCTTTGCGACATGACTGGCAAGTTTCACAAGATGTAAATTCAAACTGATTTAAATATGCATCTAAAATGTAACTTCAGCCAGTCGGGTCGCATTGATATGACCTAGTCTACAATGCCTCAAGAATGATTCGTTCATTTCTGAACTCTTCCTCTTGTGTGTGTTCTGTATACTAGGAACTGTAGTTTGTTTTAGAACGTCAATGCTTTTAGATAACGTGCCTGAACCGATCAACTTTTGATATAGGAAATGTTCAAAACATTATCCATCAATACAAAATTTTATCATTTCTTTACTAATAAAGAGACTGATATGATTTTGTATATCAGGTTCGGTATCTAATAGTATTTGTTCAGAATCAATGTATTGGTAATACAGGGTGACAGTAACCAACAGACTTGGCTGCAACACTTGCCCCGGTTTCTGCCTCATGAAACTTATCACCCGTTCTCAGTTTTTCTACCTTTTTGTAGCCCTATGTAACAGATTACATATCTTGGATCCTGATCCGGTATCAAATACCCAGGATGTAGAGGGTACTGAGAAACAGTTCTTTGTAATGAACACACCCGAAGGAGATGCATCATATGCACTTTCTTCGTTTGGGCGGCATAGGAATTCTGGTATTCCCCTATTTCCTGCTCCGTCTTATAACAGTTATAAGTTGGAGCGGGACCAACGTTCCCCAGCTCAGCATAACAAGTGGGTTCAGTCAATACATCCATATTATTATCTTGATTAAGGCGTGATATGGTCGCTACCTGGAGAGAGAGAGAAGAAAACACTCTGCGTGCGCTCTTGCAAGATTAGATTGGTTATTTATTTTATCTAATCAGGATGGCTCCCACTGTTTTTATCAAATCTTCCTTCAAACCTTAAAAGGAAAGACTAGCCGGGATTAATTACACTCTACAAGTTCGCCAATCTTTCAGCCAGGCCAGTGTTGGTACTTTGAGGGAGGTTCCCCGTGCTTTTGCACGGACCTAATTACAGTAAACCTCGTTTTCCCAGAGGCGTAACCCCGTTGACACCTTTCTAGACACCTACTTGATCGGCTAATTGCAAAGTGCAAAACTCTCCCAGGAGTAACAATTACTCGCAGTGGGTATCGGGATCCAACTATCACATAGAAGGTATGCAATCTCATTGCAAATTTCAACACTTGAAACTCCCGATAAAGATTTTTACCCCTAGCACTTATGACCTTAACTATGGTCAACAAATCATAAGTACTAGTCAAGTTGTACCCGTCATTTCGTGATTAATTAGACCCACCCACATGACCCTTAACTAAGGTCAACAAAGTCACATGACTGTCTTAAGTAATCGCATCATATGCGGTGTAGGAAGACATCACTTAGCTACCGTACACTGTGCCTTGACTATGGTCAACAAACACAACACGAATACTAAGTACTCTACTTCCTAAAATGACGGAGGGTTGCGAATGGTTTTTATGAAAACTTTTAACGCTTTGAACATGATCTCGTTGCGGAATCAAATGGTTTTTAAATGGAATGTTTTTGAGGCTTTTCTAGTTTTGCTAAAGGGGTCACTCCCGGTGAAGGGATCGTCGGCCCTTTCCTCGTCGAATGAGGTGCGGGATATATCATATATATCACTGTGCAAAGAAGAAACTATAGAAGCAATCAAAATACAAACCGAGGGTTGTAGCATCTGCCAGTTATTGCTAAAGGAGTCACTCCCGGTGAAGGGATCTCGGTTCTTTCCTCATCGAATAAGGTGCAGGATGTTCTACAAGGAACACCACGATGCAAAGCAAGAACTGAAGCTACCTGTTTTATTTTGAAATTCGATTCCACAACATCAATTGGGTTTATTTTCTTTCATTAATCTCATTAATGAATATCCCATCATTTAAGTCCACCTAAACATCACAGATAAATAAAACGTACGCTTATGCCATCCGCATTCGCCACGATGTCCCGTCTGCACCGTTAGGTTAGGTAACTAACGCCAGAGCGAGGCAGGGCTAGCGCAGGTGTAAAAATAAGCAACGTCTATATAATATATCATATATATTATATACTATATCTATCTGAACAAATCACATGATCACATCACAGATAACGCAGCAGAAAATATCATATGAAATATTGGATATACTAGGACGTCCGTGTTTTTAATATGAGCCAGTATAAAATACGGATTCCACGGTCGTGATGAATAGCCAATCCCACATCCCTAGTCCCCTACGAAAGCGGCAAGCAACCCTACTAATTCTAGGGTTAGGAGACCCGGACTCGACTCCTCGATATGGTCTCCCACTGGACCCCAGAACCCGGTTACTTGTGCTCCCCTCCTTGGGTCTATCCTAATGCGGAAAAGTAAATAATATACAAACGGTGACATCTTCCGCAACCTGGAAGTGCCCCAATAAAAGAACATTACATACAAGTTTTTACATGAATGAAAATGGGAAAAAACTCATCTCACATAAAAACCCCCGGCTATTCAAACACGACGATCCAATATAACATATCCAGCAACACATAACATCACATGTCATCAACGTAAGTAAATATGCGCATCCCAATTGTCGTTGACATATAGCAACGAAACCGGCTATATCACATATTACACTTACGGTCACAGAAAGGAAAGTGTAAAACTACAACAGTTGGAATCCGCAAACTGTTTAGACATCGCATGTCTAATCAAATGAAATACTTAGACATCGCATGCCTAACAATTATAAACCCTGCATTTTAGTCACATTATCGAAAACTCTTTTCAAAATCAAGTCGGGCAATTCAACAAGATTCCCGACATTTTGATCGAATGCTCGTCGCAAACTTTAGTAGGCGGCCGCACCCCCGATACCGTCGACGAAGTGCACTAAGGCGGAACACCGCTACTGCGAGCATCCGAACGGATGCTTTCGGCGATGGGGTTCTCCTACAGTCACTTGGTCGGGGCTGTGGGGTGAGGCTGTCTATTAAGTTTACCCGTCGACTATCCGCGTACGCTATGTGATTGCGACGGACTTTTGATCACATCAAAATTCCGTGGCAACCAATCAAGTGAGACTAAACTGCTATATTTATAACATTCATTCAGTTATCTCATAACTACTTGTGAATTCCAATTATTGTATCACATTCCGGATAAGATAGAAAATGTTAAACTTTCCGATCGAACAATCGAACACCCAAGTTTTCCCGAAACAGCTCAACACATGAAATAAGTTCAAAAACATTCACTTCATGCCTCAGTACTAACGGTCCAGCCGTAGAAGGGTCAAGCCAACGCCTCACATGTGGCACGCCGTACTGCCTCAAACCCTAAGGTTCAAAGGGCAGTTCAAGACGGTCACATAATCGAGTTAAGGTTTGTTGTCTTCTAGAGGGACCATCGCGTTACTTGCACTACTTAGAACGTCGTTAAACTACGGAAAAATCCAACAATTGGAAATTTCCCGACAGGGGAAAAAGTGGGTATTTTTATCCGGTCGAACTTTTTAACATATTCTAAAGTTATCCGGAAAAACACATAGACAAAATTAGATAATCCGATCGAATCTCCGAACTTCCAATACAACCCAGAAAACTCAACTCTTGAGTTCAGAATAAAAATTCCCAGGAAAACCAGCACTACAAAATAGGAATTACTGTGTAAAATAAAATTAAAGATGAGACAAAATGGCCGCGGAACCGTCGCATTAGCCATGCTAATGCCGCGGTTCCGCCGCGCTTTGATAGAATCAGGAGTACGGGCTTCACAGTAATTCTTAGAAACTCCTGCTGATTTTTCTGCATATTTTTAATTCTCAAAAATCCCCGATTTCAAAAAATGTACAGAGAGCATTTTGGAGTTAGGGTTTCGGTTCGATCGGACTTCTAACTCCGTCTACGCATCGCCTAAGGCTCTAGCTAGGCTCTGATACCACTGTAGGGTTCCTAGGCACACCCATGAGGTTCTACAAATGATCAAACATGGCCAATTCAAATTTTTCATGTGCCTACAAACCCTAATACGGATCGTTAACTAGATGTATAGGCGATGCAATGCAAGTTAACAACTTTAACTAAAAGGGAAGTGACTACAACCTTTGTAGATCCGGTTCTCCACCTCCATAGCTCCGCGTAGACGTCCCTCCGCTGTACCAATCGGAATCCCAGACTCTTGCGGTGGTTTCATCGGAGAAAAGATCGGGCTAGGTCGTCAACTTCGATGCCGAAGATGATCTACGTCGAGGCAACTCAAGATCAAGCTCCAACTTCACCTAGTCATGAAACTTGTGAAGAAAACACCCTATACTACTTGGCAAGTGGTAGAGGATGAAGAAATAGGAAGTGGGTTCACTTTAGAATTGGATTTCTCACTCTTTTTCTCAAGTTTCCATTGATGGAAGCAAGGTTTTCTTCTTTTTGTTCAAGAAGAAGAAGAAGAAGAAAAGAAATTATGATAAGTTATTTTAAAATAGAAAACCAAATGATACTTATCATAATCTCAACCATGGTTTAGTGTAGAGAACTAACTAGGGTTAAGTTGAATGGTTAGGGTTAGGAGAAGAAGACAAGAATGGTTACTTTAGTCAAAAGTGCATGAAGCATCAAGAAGTTTCTTGAATGAAAGCAATCATTTTTGTTTTCCTTTTCCTTTTTTAACCAAAATAAATAGATAAATGAATAAGTGAGTAAATCAAAACCCTAACCATTAACAAAACTATGGTTTAAGTTTTTACACAAACCCAAGTATGAATGTCTCATCAAACATGATACAAACAAGTGCACAAAAATATATCACATATACAACTTGTGCATTTCAAGTGAGAAAATCCATTTAAAGTGAACAAATACTAGTTAATGCAAAGTAATATATCAAATATATAATTATGCATTAAATTATTAAATCAATACTTGATTTAACAATCCGGTCATATCGCATATAACCGACAAGTATCCAATGTATCGACTTATCGTATCAATCTTCGATTCGATAACTAGGTTATATCACATACAACCAATCGATACATTCATCGCGAGAATAGAATACGGTATAACATACAAGCATTATTCTCGGTCCCGCACATATCTCATATGCGCTCCTATTTCGTTTCGTTTGAGCCAGGAAACCTCTGTGTAGTTGGGTACACTGAACGGACTCGCCGAGAACTCCCAGATGGTACTCATGGACTACCCAGGCCCATCTCTGATGTCAAACACCAATGGATATGGGATCATCCATCGCCCATCACATGGGTCGAGAAGATATACGCTAGTCTACTCTGGAATATCGATGCCCCGTCCCGATATTCCCACGACTAGGAACATTGAAGGATGTACTCATGGACTACTCAGGCCCCACTAGTATGATCTACATCATAGTCCTGGAAGTCGAGTACACATCCTAAGGGCTTTATCAACATGTAATCAGAGAGACAGAAAGTATACATGTTAAGATAAAGAGCAACCAGATAGCGTACTATCATGTCGAGCAAGAAAGTCCTACCTATATATGTCCTAGCATCCACTACAATATACATCCAATGTACAGTAATGGCCTCTAGGGCATACATATAACTAACATAGAGCACACCATATCACATAGGGTGATATTGCTCCGCCCCGATATACCATCGTGCTATTGTGTATACGGAGGAGTAATACTGGGAGAGAATCTCATTCTCCTTTAGAATAGTCCAGGAATCTCGTGCTCAAGTATTCTCCTCCTTGATCTCATCAAAGGACATAATAATTATACCCGTTTTTGGTTCTCTACTTCTAACTTATATTCATTGAATTTCTCAAAAGTTCCAGACTTGTGTTTCAACAGGAAAACATGTGCGAATCTTGAAAGACCATAAGTGAATATAATGAAGTATAAAGAACCGATCCTAGTATGTATAGACAGGGGACCTTACATACATCATCATGTATCAATCCCAAGAGTTCACTAACTCTCTCTCTGTTTCCAATAAAGAGAGTTGTAAACATCTTATCTTTGTGACATGACCGGCAAGTTTCACAAGATGTAAATTCAAACTAATTTAAATATGCATCTAAATGTAACTTCAGCTAGTCGGGTCACATTGATATGACCTAGTCTATAATACCTCAAGAAGAATCCGTTCATTTCTGAACTCTTCCTCTTGTCTGTGTTCTGTATGTTAAGAACTGTGGTTTGATTTAGAACGTCTATGCTTTTAGATAACGTGCCTGAACCGATCAACTCTTGATATAGAAAATGTTCAAAACATTATCCAACAATACAAAATTATATCCTTCTTTACTAATAAAGAGACTGATATTATGTTGTATATCAGGTTCGGTATCTAATAACATTCGTTCAGAATCAATGTATTCTGGTAATACATGGTGATAACGGCCAAAAGACTTGGCTGCAACACTTGCACCATTTTCAACTCTTGAAACTTATCACCTGTTCTCAGTTCTCTACCTATTTGTAGCCCATGTAACAGATTACATATGTGGGATCCTGATCCGTTATCTCATACCCAGGACGTAAAGCATACTGAGAAACAGTTCTTGGTAATGAACACACCCGAAGAAGATGCATCAGCATGCACTTTCTTCGTTTGGGCGGCACGGGAAATCTGGTATTCCCCATTTTCCTGCTCTGTCTTATAACGATTATAAGTTGGAGCGGGACCAACCTTCCCTAGCGCAGTATAACAAGCGGGTTCGGTCAAAACATCCGTATTTTTATCTTGATTAAGGCGTGACATAGTCTCTACCAGGAGAGAGAGAGAAGAAAACACTCAGCGTGCACTTTTACAAGATTAGATTAGTTATCAATTTATCTAATCAGGATGTCTCCCACTATTTTAGTCAAATCTTCCTTCAAACCCTAAAAGGAAAGACTAGGCGGGATTAATTACACCCTACAAGTTCGCCAATCTTTCAGCCAGGCCAGTGCCGGTACATTGAGGGAGGATCCCTATGCTTTCGCACGGACCTAATTAAAATAAACCTCGTTTTCCCGGGGGCGTAACCCGTTGACACCTTTCTAGACACATACTTGATCGGCTAATTGTAATGTGTAAAACTCTCCCAGGAGTAACTTTTACTCGCAGAGGGTATCGGGATCCAACTATCTCATAGATGGTATGCAATCTCATTGCAAATTTCAACTCTTGAAATTCCCAATGATATTTTACCCCAAGCCTCCTATGACCTTGACAAAGGCCAACAAACTATAGGCTGCTAGTCAAGTTCAACCCGTCATTTCCTGATTGAATCAAACCCACCAGCATGACCCTTGACAAAGGCCAACAAGGTCCTATGACTACCCTAATCCAATCTGCATCATATACATAAGCAGATAAGTACTATTCAGCTACCGCACACTACGCCTTGACAAAGGCCAACAAACGCAGTACGAATACCAAACAGTCCTTATCTGAAATGACGGAGGGCTACGACAGGTTTTTAAGAAAACCCTTTGCATAATGAACTTGATATCGTTGTAGAATCGAGTGATTTTGAATGGAATGATTTTAAGGACTTTTCTAGTTTTGCTTAAGAGGTCACTCCCGGTGAAGGGATCGTCGGATCTTTCCTTATCGAATAAGGTGCAGGATATTTCACAAATATCACTATGCAAAGCAGAAACTATAAAAACAATCAAAAGACAAACCGATTTTGTAGCATCTGCTAGTTTCGCTAAAGAGGTCACTCCCGGTGAAGGGATCTCGGCTCTTTCCTTATCGAATAAGGTGCTGGATATTCTATAAGGAACACCGCTATGTAAAGCAAGAACTAGAGCTACCAGTTTTTAAGCAAGTCTCTACAACATCTTTAGGTTTCTTTTAGTTTCATTAATCTCATTAATGAATTCCCATTTTATTATGCTTCATAAGCATCACATTTGAAACGAAATCAGCAATATAACATATATCTCATATATATAATATAAACATTCGTCTCAGGAAGTAATATGATCTCATCACAGAATATTGCAGCAGAAGATAACATATGAAATATTGGATATACTAGGAGGTCAGTGTTTTAATACGAGCCTGTATAAAACACGGATTCCACGGTCGCGATGAATACCCAAACCCACATGCCTAGACCCCTATGAGAGCGGCAAGCAACACTGCCAATTCAAGGGTTAGGAGACCCGGTCTCGACTCCTCGAGATGGTCTCCCACTGGACCCTAGAACCCGGTTACTTGTGCTCCCCGCCTTGGGTCTACCTAATGCGAAAAAGTAAATAATATACAATGGTGACATCATCCTCAGCCCGGAAGTGCCCCAATAAAAGAATATTACATACAAATGAATTTTACATGAATGAAAAAGAAAAACTCTCATCTCACATAAAACCCCCGGCTATTCAGAACACGACGATCCAATATAACATATCACAGCAACACATAATATCACATATCATCAACGTAAGCAAGTATGCGTATCCCGATTGTTGTTGATGTATAGCAACGAAGCCGGCGATACACCACATACTACGCTTACAGTCGCAGAAAAGAAAGTGTAAAACTACAACAGTTGGAATCCGCAACCTCTTTAGACATCGCATGCCTAACTAAATGAATTCCTTAGACATCGCATGCCTAACAATTATAAACCCCGTATTTTAGTCTCTATATCGAAAACACTTTTCAATATCTGGTCAGGCAATTCAATAAGATTCCCGATATCCTGATCAAATGCTCGTCGCAAACTTTAGTAGACGGCTGCACCTCCAATGCCGTCGATGAAGTGCACTAAGGCGGAACACCGCTGCCGCAAGCACCCGAACAGATGCTTTTGGCGACGGGGTTCTCCTACAGTCACTTGGTCGGGGCTTTAGGGCGTGGCTGTCTATTAAGTTTACCCGGCGAGTATCCGCGTACGCTACATGATTGCGACGGACTTTTGATCACATCAAAATTCCCTGGCAACCGATCATCTGAGACTGAACTGCTAGATTTACAACATTCAAATTAGTTTCTCAAAACTACTTATGGATTCCAAATATTGTATCACATTCAAGATAAATAGACAATGTTAAACTTTCCGATCGAATAATCAAACACCCAAGTTTTCCCAAATAGTTCTCAACACTTGAAATTAATTTAAAAACATCCATCACATGCCACAGTACCAATGGTCCAGCCGTAGAAGGGTCAAGCCAACGCCTCACATGTGGCAATGCCGTACTGCCACAAACCCTAAGGTTTAGAGACGGTTCAGACGGTCACATAATCGAGTTAAGGTTTGTTGTCTTCTAGAGGGTCCACCGCGTTACTTGCATGACTTAGAACGTTCTTAAACTACGGAAAAATCCAACACTTGGAAATTTTCCTGCAAGGAAAAAAGTGAGTTATTGATATCCGTTCGAACTTTTTAACACTTTCTAAAAATTACCCGGACAAACTAAACGAAGTTATACTTTCCGATCGAATCAACGAGCTCCCAATACAACCCAGAAAACTCAACACTTGAGTAGAATTAAAAATACCCAGAAGCATCAGGAAATACATAGGGACTTTACTGTGCAAAAAGCAAACAATGATTTCACTGTACGGCCGCGGAACCGCCGCGCGACCCATGCTCATGCCGCGGTTCCGCAGCGCCTTGGGCGAATTACGTTATCGTTTTTCACACAGTTCCATAAAATTACCTCCTGAATTTTCTGAGCTTTTTTAATACAGAAAAAATCAACTTTTTGAAAAATTTCCAGAAAAGGGTATAAACCGGGGTTTCGGGGTTCGATCGGACTTTAAACTTCGCCTAGATTTCGCCTAAAGCTCTAGCTTGGCTCTGATACCACTGTAGGGTTACTAGGCACATGCACAAGGGTCAATAAGGCATCAACCATGCACGATTTAAAATTTAGCCGTGCCGAACAACCCTAAACCAAGATCTTAGACTAGAGATTAGGCGAAATAAAGCATGTTAAACACTTTAACATCTAAGAGTTTGGGATTACAACCTTTATAGTCCGGTCCTTCACTTCATAAGCTCCGTGTTGTGGTCCCTTCGCTGCGATCATCAAGTTCTGGACTCTCGAGAGGCTCAACGAAGAGAAAGATGGAAGCTTGCTTCCGATCTTCGATAACAAAGATGATTTACCTTGGAGTTTCATTAACACAAGCTCTCACTCACTAAATGAAGTGAACACCCTAATCTAAATGGCTAGGATAGATTAAGATGATGAAGTAGGATTTTAGCTCTCATTTATTTTCATTAACTCACTCATTTTCATCACTTCATAAAAAGCTAGAAAGCTTTTCATTAAAGAAAAGAAGAAGGAAGAAGAAGAAGAACAATCAATCCTTTTGTGATGAATAATGAATTGTGATAATATCATTACAAATGCAACCATGATTAAGTCAAGAAAAGACTTAACAATTGTAGATATCTAACCATAGTAAAGGGTGTGGGTTGGGTTAAGTAAATTTCTTGCAAAATACCTTTGCAAAAACAAAAAGGAAACCTTCTTGAAGGTTCAAGAAAGAACTAACCCAAATCAAACCCTAACCTTGTTTAATCTCCATTAAACATGTTGCATTAGTAATCATATCATGTTACAATATTATATATCACATATACAATATTTATTGTAACAAAATAAAATAACACAATTAACATATATGGCATATATATCAATGTATTACCCGAGTGAGAAAAAGAATCTTTTAGTGAGCTTATATCAGTTAATGTAATTTAATATATCAAATATATAATTATAAATTAAATTATCGAATCAACACTTGATCCGATAATCCGGCTATTTCACATATAACCGACTAATATAATCTGTATCAGTTTATCGAATCAATACTTGATCCGATGACCCGGCTATATCACATATACCCGGCCGATATCTCATATCGCGAGAATCTAATACGGTATCACATACTCGTATTGTTCTTGGTCCCACACATATCACATATGTGCTCCTACTCCATTTTACCTGAGCCAAGAAACCTCTGTGTAGGACTCTAAAGAATCGTCAATACGCCGGCAGTAGGTGATGATCATATCAAACACCCACAAGCTGCAAGCGGTCATCTAAACGTAACAGCCACCCAGGTATTGAGCGCTCAGAAGATCAACAAGCAAGCCTGTACATTCTCTTGTGAATCCAGTCAGTAACACTCCCGTACAGTCCGGTCTCTTCGTCTGATATGTCGCATATCTCGTCTTGGAGTGGTAAACGTCAGACCCCAGTAGCTTGATAAGTCGTGTCGATATGAGGTCTATAACAGTTCGAGAAACTACTGATAACACTTACCAGTAAATCTCTGCAACCCTGGCCAGGGATTTCCAGTTATAGCCAATCGAACACAGCACGACATCAACTCCCTATACCGGGAGAGACGAATCCCCTCCTATCGCTCATTGAGTCCATGTGATTCGGGACTGTACCCAAAAGCCACCTTTTTGCACGCCCTCTTGGACGTGGTATGATGGAAATCAAAGCACAATGGGAATCACACAAGACTCTTTGACGATCTCGGGTCTACAGACTAACCAGTACCAGTGTCACAAGAAAACTGCCATCTGACATGAGGTATAATACCATCTGGGAGTTCTCGGCGAGTCCGTCCAGTGTACCCAGTCTCCACTGAGCACCCGTACACCATCCTTGATGTCAAACATCGATGGATATAGGATCATCCATCGCCCATCATATAGGTCAACATGCGTATACGCTAGTCTACCCTGGTGTATCGGTGTATCGATGCCCTGTCTCGATACACTCTCGATTAGGAACAGTTATAGGATGTACTCGTCGACTACCGTGGCCCCACTAGTATGATCCGCATCATAGTCTTGGTAGTTGTCACGACCCGAATGTACGGAACATGACCGGCACTTAAACTACGAAACGTCTCGAGGCGTAAGTAATCTAACTAAGCCGAAAACCCAGAAATCGAAACCAAGAAAAGTAGTAGAGTGGAGGAAAACCATTTTTAAATCAAATAGTTTGCAACATACGCCGAAATATGCATTTTAAAACACAAGTCTTTTTTAAAAATTTCGGCAGAGTTTCCTTTGTAAAAACTGACCCTAAACGGGTACAAAACCTGATAAAGCATATATAATGAAATAAGGCATCCCCAAGCGGGAGCTAGCTCTTCGTCAATCGACGGTCACAACCATGCAAGCATTATAATATACAACGCCGAAGGGCGAGGATCACAACAGAAAAGGAAACTCAAAGCTGCATGAAATCCAAAGAAAAACAACGCGCGACTCTAAGGTCGAAAGAATAAACATCAATGGTCTCTATCTCAGAAATAAATACATGTTTGGTTGATGGAACTTCTAGATACAACTGAATAATAATATACAAAATATACTGATGGTCACGATGCAAGTGAACCCACCTACTAGCAAATAACCTGGAAATGGAAAAAGTGCCAGCAAAGCCGTAATGGAACCTGTACGGCAAAACCTACAAGAACTGTGGCACAACGGGGGTGAGCTGCCAACTCGGGAATAGAATACATCTACGAGTAGAAAATCGCACGTATGACGCAATCCTAGGTCATACGGTCAATATCTATCCTCAAATATATAACCAGCAGCCTATAACAATGGCTAGGGTATACCTCTAAACAATTGTAATACCAAGTGATCGTGTCAGTGCCTCAGATAGCAATATATCATATGGATGATGTATGAATGCATGAAAACAGAATACATGTACTAAAGAAACTGCTTGCATAACTTAGTGAGATTACTGTATTTTCAAAACGAGGTATCATAAATGAAATCAATATAAACAGTGTCTAGCATCAACACAAAACATAAATCCCAATATCTCAGGTTCCGGCTATCCGAAGTGGCCTGGATCATCAAATCTCAGTACCTCAATATCTCAAAATCTCAATGTCTCAATCTCACTATCTAGGGCGCCGTCAGTCCAGACCGGCCCCTACCATCAATCTCAAGACCACGACGGTATCCTCTGGATATCCGACGCGTCGGGTAAAATCACCGGTCGGTAGTGCTCCCCTGCCTGGCTCAACGCCATCCTCTGCGCCCTTCTCGCCCCGGGGGACCGCACCTGGCCCACCATGTACCCGAAACGGTTCATCCAACTCCTCGAATCGGGTCTCAAAATCCATCAGCAAACTCATGGTGGACGACTCATACATCATGGGAAAACCACATTTTTCATTTAAAAAGAGAGAGAAAAGAAGTTTATAAATGTTTTTGCGGTTTTCCCCTAAATCCAGGAAATCTCATGAAAATCCGAATCCAAATCATCGATGGCATGTAAACAGTGAATATAGGCATAAAAATCCATGAATGCGGCATAACAGTGAATAACAATATGCATGAAGTAGCAAGTAGTAACTGCAATATCTAAACTGGCATATAAGGCAAGTACACTAATATCATGTCTACACTATTAGCTAACAAACTATGTCAATGAAATAGTATTTTCTAAAGTGTTCGTGACATGGCAATTACCGATGAAGATGTGTGTGAGCCGGCAAGTAAGTGTACGTGGTACATACGCGTCATCGGTAATGGTGCTGGTGTCCTAACAGTATGATATCAATAACGGTATATGAATCACAAAATAAGTATGCGTTGCGGAGCGAACAGCAAAAATGTGCGGGAGCTGAATACTAAACACAATGATAACGAATCTGCATTTAATATCATATGAGTCATACAGCTACACTAAACTATAGGGCTGAGCTTACTGGCTAACTGAAGGTAAGGAAACCGCCTAACATCTGAGTCGATACATATATATATATATATATACATACATATATATATATATATATATATATATATATATATATTAGTCGGTGATCCCGCCTCAATAATATCACACCCGATACCATATCTATGATCAGACATTCCCAAGTCAAGAGTGCGGATCAAACATCAATATATAGCTCGTACGGTATCCCAAATCTGGGTACGGGTCAATATCACATTCATCACATTATTCATCTGGTATCCTCTTTATCAAAGATCATAATCCAGGGTACTGATCTACGTCTAGTACAATACTAATATCATCAATATAATCATGATCTGACTGCTAATCTACAGCCTCATACAAACCGATGTCATCACCACATATCATCATAAAGAGGTATATATCGCCCAATGCGACCCATTATAGCTATCTTAACATATCTTATCTCATGTCTCGATCACAAGTCAACTATTCTATGTATATCACCATTCACATGGTATCGTCGTCCAAACATCCGCTATAACATCACGACGTATCTCAAATACTAACCCTGTCATATCACCGATCTCACGGCCTCAAATCAAACCTCGTCGACTCATCTCAAATCCCAAGTACTATCCTCAAATCCAGTATATGAACACATAGTCCCATACCCATGTGAACACATAAAAATATATTCCCATATACTCACATATGAAAGAAGAATGTAGGCAAGTATGGTGTATGTGTGTGTATGTGTGGTGCAACCACTACTTTAGGGTTTCGCAACACTAAACCTATCCAAACACACCTAGAATCCATCTTTATCATCAATAATCTCAAACAAAATATAATCAATATATGTGTGTATACGTACTCGTATACATCACCACGGATTGCGGGGGTACTATACGCCATCCACCTGACTTCTCCCCGTAGATATAAATCAACTCACATTGCTTCTCGTGTGCCGACGCCGACGCCGCCATCTTCATCTTCAACGCCTCGACATCATGTAGGGTACCTACAAAGATAACACAATCGCAAAAGAATCATGAAAATCACATCGGAAAACCAAAAGGGCACACGCTACTCTCATAGGTAAAAACCTATGGTCTCACATGCAAACACGACCAATAACCCTTTGCCGTTGACGTTCAAACGCCAACCGACAGAAACGAATCATCAAATACCAAAACTTGAATTCAAAAACAATAGAAAATATAAGGCAGCAACATTGAAAACATGTTCCAGATTTTGCTTAAAGTGAAAACAAAGTTCCAAAACAACACTAGGATGCTATATAGGGTACATATGACTTACTGAAGCAATCTGGGCACTTTCCATCACCAAATGGCCGAGCATAACCCTGGGAAAACCGGCCTCCTCGGTTTTGGCATGGTGGATTGGCCTCTAACTTGCAAGGGGGTCTCACAATGGTCCAAAAATGTCTCAGGTATTGTTTGCTTTTCAAGTTTTGGTCTTGGTTCACTTCAGATTCCTCTGCACACTAAATACCTCACAAACCGACATGAAAGTTTCTGTTTTGCAGTAAACTTGGTTTGTTTCAAATAGATCTGGGTTTTAACCTCATTGGGGGTTTAAGGTCATCTCTAAGGTCCAATGGTACCAACACCACTCAAAATCCCACACAGGTATTTCCAGATTTTTACTCAGGTCAATTAAAGCCATGCAAACAAGTCTAGGGTAATGTATATAGTATAGGTGAGCTACTGAACCAACCTAGGCTCCTAACCTCACCATGTGGCCGGCCCCTATACCCAAAATTCCGATGTCGCCGTCCCAAGGGTCTCAGTTTGGGTTCATCAGGTCAACTTGGTCTCCTAGTAGTTTGTCTAGGCCCCTAGTATTGTTTGATTGTCTCAGATATTCCCTCGGTTGCTCCAGATAACCCATAGGTACACTCAAAGTCACAAAACTGATATGGGTCAATTCCTGAGTTCGTGCAATGGCTCAGCTCTAAGGCTTAGGTCATGAATCGTGTTACCCTGGTCAAGCAAATACTCATAACAGCCCCCAGATTTTACCCATAGTCATTACACAAAAATCTAGTAGGACCAAACACCCCTGAACATTATGAGATAACCACCCTACAAAATCCAAACCCTAGCTCCCCTATTAAGCCGAGGTCGCTGGATTTTCCTCCTAGGTCACCGGCCGAAACCGGTGGGAAGGGGTTAGGGTTTCAGGTGAACACTCCAGGTCTTGAGCAAAACACTAACACACTGTTTGCTTTCCCAGTGAGTGCTCGGGGTTACAGCAGGTCAGCAACACCACAAAACGACATCTAAAACACGATATCTCATGAAACTAAACTAAAGGGAAGAAATTATACCTCATCTAGTCCAATCTAGGCAGCACTAACTTCCCAACGTCGTCAAAATCCCGTTTTTCTCGGTCCATCGTGTAGAGGAGGAGATGGGGATCATTTTTTGTGAAAGGAATTTGGGGTTTTGGGTTTGTTTTAGAGATGGATCCATGGTGTTATGGGGGATGGAAGATGGAGGAAGAAGAGGGAAAGGGGCAGCAGCAGCAATTATGGAAGATGGAGAGTGAAAATGAGTTGGGAAATGAGGAGGGATGGCTCAAGACAAAAGAGTTGACCCACTCTTTCTCTCTCTTCATCATACTTTACATTTTTGTTTTCTTTTCTTTTCCTTTATTTCCTTCTCACACAATGGTAACCCTAAGCAACCATACACCCACAACATGTAAGAAAATGTGACAAGTGTGGAAAAATGATATGTGCATGTTTTGCACCAAAAATGCTGAAAATCCGTTTAGCGATTTTTAATCGCGATTAGCACTTAATTAGCATATAACTAATCATAAAAACTTAAAAATGGCATAATTCCACAAAATACCCTATTTTAGAATTTTCCATAATTTTTCCAAAATTTTCCCCATTTATCGGTATTTAGTTATACCGAAATATTAAAATGATCATTAAAATAATATTAATTTATAAAAATTCCTAAAAATAATATTATTAATTTTTTTTTGAAATGTTACAATCTTCCCCCCTTAAAGAAATTTAGTCACCGAATTTAAATTTAAACCCCCAAATTCTAAAACATTTCAATAAAATGTCCAAGTCGTCGGGGCTCCGAAATCATCAATACATAAAACGCATCATAGCGCAAGGCATGCGCATGAGTAATGAGTAGATAACTCAAAACCAAACTCCGTCAAGCATCCCGAAATCATCGAAGTCGAAGTGAAGACACGAATGCCAAATCCAAAGCAAAACCAACATGATATAAATCGAAACTATACATGTAAATATCAAATCTATACATGTAAATATCAGAAGGAAAGGCATGCCAAATCTCTTAAAGTCGCTGTGCAATGCGCATAACACTGCACAGTGGCAGACGTCTATCATAAGAAAATAACCATATACGTATATACCTTTTGTTTAATGTGTACGTTCCGCCGTTTTGGAAACAATTTAGAAGGGTTTCTTTGTTTTAAACGTTTCGTGTCATATCAGACACGTAGGTAAATACTGAGACTATAGCTCGGGTTTGGAAATCCCTTTGAAATCTATCAATGCATGCAAAATATACTCAGGTACTGTCCTCTGACTAGTCCTGCTTAGTACAAAAACACATAGCAAATATTATAAAAACGTACTGCTCCATAAGAAATCAATCCCAAAATGTGCATATGAGTACTACGTGCGTCTGGTGCGCACAGAAATCAAAATCAATGAATGTGCCATACATGCGCATAGGAACAATATCTAGGTGCAATGGGTGTGCACACAACATCTGTCAAGGGCAACAGGTGTTCCTGACAGCAAACACAGGTGCATCTGACATGCACGAAGAATCTCGATTTAGTGCATCTGGTGTGCACCAAAATCGTATCTCATAACATGCGCCCAACACGCGCGAAAACCCAAATCAGGTGATCCATCATGCACGAAATCATGAAATCCAATATCAAGCGCCGAACATGCGCAAAATCCAATCAGGCGCACAAGGTGCACAAAACAAATATCAAACATCATAATCGAAATGGAAGTCCAGTGCAACCGTGGTGCACAAAATGCGTATCACTGCACTGCAAGCATATATGAACTATACCGAGTGAAAAAACCAAATCGTGTGCGTACATATGCACAAAATCAACTCAACTGTATGAAACTCATAAAATCATAAACATGTGAAAACAAGGCACGAAAATGGTAACAAGTGCAACAACTGTGCAAAAGTCGTAAATACTCAGTAGGTGCAACCATGGTGCATGAAAACAAATATCATGAAACTCAATCATCAAAATCAGTCATGCGAATAGACCGCCCAAAATACCGAAATCAAATATGGCGGAATAGTCCCGCTCAAGCACATCCTCCAAGAATCTCTGGCCAACTGTCGTGGTCACTCATAGCATGTCTTGTCGACGATCCTGAAATCTGGCCTGCTGGTGTGCGTAACATGACCACTCCTGGGTCTAAGTCTTCTCGTAAATTTATTCTAGAAAGGTCCTGTCGAGGTCTCTCCCAAGTCGCGTCTCTGCCTAACTGTCCGGAAGTCATCGTCCTTTACTATATCTGTTTCTTGTTCCTGAACGACTGCATACTCATCACGACTCCTTCTGGAAGGTATATCCAAGTACAATGCCTCGGCATGCGTATCGCATCTCTGATGTCGGCGGAGTGGAACGTCATCTTATCCAGATCTTGTATGAACCTCTTACTCCACTTTTCTCTAATGTCGACTGCTTCGGACTCGTCTCGTCGTGGATGCATGGACTGAGCTCCAACGGCTATCCTCGTATCTGGAGTCTCCAAGAAGTGCATCTCACGACCTGGCATCCGAATGAAGTCGAACCATTTGATCGATTTGTCAAAACCTCATAATCCCCTAAGGGCTTGACATCGTGGGTACAGTTTAATAGTATTGAGTACATACCACAGCATCGGTGGTCCAGCCGTAGAAGGGCAAACCAAAGCCTCACTAATGGCGCCGCGGAACTGCCGCAAACCCTAAGGTTCAAAGGCTTTCACACGGTCATTATGTCGAGTTAGGGTTTCATTTTTCTAGAGGGTCCATAGAATTGCCTGCATGTCTTTCCGAATACTTTAAACTTGGAATAATAGGTTTCTGACATTCGATCGTCTCTATCGACTCTCAACGTATCTGCGTGAAGTCGTCTCTAGCAGGAGTCAATCTGTCTGATGACCTCGCATCAGGGTAGGCGAATGAACCACATGTCCTAGTCATTTATCCTCGGTGACTAGCGACCTTCTGTCATCTCTTAGTACAACTCGTACTGCAATAGCTTCAACATCTGGGGCGATATCTCGTTGTTCGCAGCAACAACTGGCTCACTCGTCTGCACGCTGAACCGGGCCTCAATCATCATGAATAAGCAATACTTCAACGGTCATCAAAATCTGGCTGGCCTCTGTCAGTGGCCAAATCCTCTGGTGCTGATCTGCACGTCCGAGTAATCTCATACAGCGACCCATTAAACGCTCGTGGCGCAAAAACACCATAAAAAGACACATCTCTGCAATCGTGTGTCGCCGGAATTACGCCCTGGTCAGTCCTCGTTCGTAACGAGCTCGTGCGGACCGCAACTCTAGCCGTAGCTCTCCCTGCCCGTAATCGTGGCAGCAAAACCATAACTGGTACCGATGAGGCTAGATCATGAATGAATATAATACTGAGCAAAGAAATGTACATCCTAAGGCTTCTTAAGTGGAGTAGCGTATCGTAAATATGCCGCGGAACATACGTACGGTACGTCACTCTACTCAAGCTACCTACTCCATCAACCAAGGGTCATCGTACACTCCGCAGGTAAAACCTAACTCTTTGATATCAACTTTGTCACGACCCGAAAGTTTAGAACATGACCGGCACTTAAACTACGAAATTTCTCGAGACGTATGTAATCTAAGTAAACTGAAAATCCAGAAATCCAAAAAAATAAAAGTAGTAGAGTGGAGGAAAACCATTTTTAAATCAAATAGTTTGCAACATACGCCGAAATATGCATTTTAAAACACAAGTCTTTTCTAAAAATTTCGGCAGAGTTTCCTTTGTAAAAACTGACCCCAAACGGGTACAAAACCTGATAAAGCATATATAATGAAATAAGGCATCCCCAAACGGGAGCTAGCTTTTCGTCAATCGACGGTCACAACCATGCAAGCAATATAATATACAACGCCGAAGGGCGAGGATCACAGCAGAAAAGGAAACTCAAAACAGCATGAAATCCATAGAAATACAACGCGCGACTCTAAGGTCGAAAGAATAAACATCACCGGTCTCTATCTCAGAAATAAATACATGTTTGGTTGATGGAACTTCTAGATACAACTGAATAATAATATATAAAATATACTGATGATCACGATGCAAGTGAACCTACCTACTAGCAAATCACCTGGAAATGGAAAAAGTGCCAGCAAAGCCGTAATGGAACCTGTACGGCAAAACCTGCAAGAACTGTGGCACAACGGGGGTGAGTTGCCAACTCGTGAATAGAATATATCTACGAGCAGAAATCGCATGTATGACGCAATCCTAGATTATACGATCCATATCTATCCTCAAATATATAACCAGCAGCCTATAACAATGGCTAGGGTTTACCTCTAAACAATTGTAATACCAAGTGCTCGTGTCAGTGCCTCAAATAGCAACATATCATATGGATGATGTATGAATGCATGAAAACGGAATACATGTACTGAAGAAACTGCTTTCATAACTTGGTGAGATTACTGTATTTTCAAAACGAGGTATCATAAATGAAATCAGTATAAACAGTGTCTAGTATCGACACAAAACATAAATCCCAATATCTCAATATCTCAGGCTCCGGCTATCCGGACTGGGCTGGATCATCAAATCTCAGTACCTCAATATCTCAAAATCTTAATGTCTCAATATCACTATCTAGGGCGCCGTCAGTCCAGACCGGCCCCTACCATCAATCTCAAGACCACGACGGTATCCTCCGGATATCCGACGCGTCCGGTAAAATCACCGGTCGGTAGTGCTCCCCTACCAGGCTCAACGCCATCCTCTGCGACCTTCTCGCCCCGGGGTACCGCACCTAGCCCACGTTATACCCGAAACGGTTCATCCAACTCCTCGAATCGGGTCTTGAAATCCATCAGCAAACTCATGGTGGATGACTCATTCATCATGGGAAAACCACACTTTTCATTTCAAAAGAGAGAGAAAAGAAGTTTATAATTGTTTTTGCGGTTTTCCCCCAAATCCAGGAAATCTCATGAAAATCCGAATCCAAATCATCGATGGCATGTAAACAGTGAATATAGGCATAAAAATCCATGAATGCGGCATAACAGTGAATAACAATATGCATGAAGTAGCAAGTAGTAACAGCAATGTCTAAACATTCATATAAGGCAAGTACACTAATATCATATCTATACTATTAGCTAACAAACTATGTCAATGAAATAGTATTTTCTAAATTGTTCGTGAAATGGCAATTACCGATAAAGATGTGTATGAACCGGCAAGTAAGTGTACGTGGTACATACGTGTCATCGGTAATGGTGTTGGTGTCCTAACAGCTTGATATCAATAACGGTATATGAATCACAAAATAAGTATGCGATGCGGAACGAACAGCAAAAATGTGCGGGAGCTGAATACTAAACACAATGATAACTAATCTGCATTTAATATCATATAAGTCATACAGCTACACTAAACTATAGGGCTGATCTAACAGGCTAACTGAAGGTGAGGAAACCGCCTAACATCTGAGTCGATACATACATACATACATATATATATATATATATATATATATATTAGTCGGTGATCCCGCCTCAATAATATCACACCCGATACCATATCTATGATCAGACATTCCCAAGTCAAGAATGTGGATCAAACATCAATGTATAGTTCATATGTAAATCCGTCGTACGGTATCCTAAATCTGGGTACGGGTTAATATCACATTCATCACATTATTCATCTGGTATCCTCTTTATCAAAGATCATAATCCGGTGTACTGATCTACGTCTAGTACAATACTAATATCATCAATATAATCATGATCTGACTGCTAATCTACAGCCTCATACAAACCGATGTCATCACCATATATCATCATAAAGAGGTATACATCGCCCAATGCGACCCATTATAGCGATCTTAACATATCTTCTCTCATGTCTCGATCACAAGTCAACTATTCTATGTATATCACCATTCACATGGTATCGTCGTCCAAACATCCGCTATAACATCACGACGTATCTCAAATACTAACTGTCACGACCCGAAAGTACGGAACATGACCGGCACTTAAACTACGAAACGTCTCGAGGCGTATGTAATCTAAGTAAACCGAAAACCCAGAAATCCAAACCAAGAAAAGTAGTAGAGTGAAGGAAAAACCAATTTAAATCAAGTAGTTTTATTAGCATAAGCTGAATTATGCGTTTTCAAAAACATCAAATATTTCTTGAAAATTTCGGTAGAGTCTCCTTTGAAAATACTGGCCCCCAAACGGGATACAACATGAATAGTATACGAAATCAATAAAAGGCATCCCCAAGCGGGAGCTAGCTCTTCGTCTATCGACGGTCACAACCACACAAGTAATATAATATACAAAGCCAAGGGCGAGGATCAAAAACTCGAAAGGAAACTCAAAACCATAAGAAATCCACAGAAATATAGCGCGCGACTCTAAGGTCGAAAGAATAACATCACTGTTCTCTATCTCAAAATAAATACATGTTTGGTTGATGAAACTTTTAGATACAACTGAATAATAATATACAATGTATAATGATGGGTACGATACAAATAAACCCACCTACTAGAAGGTCACCCGAAAGAAGCAGTGCCAGCAAAGCCGTATGAAACCTGCACGGCAAAACCTGCAAGAAACTGGGGCACAACGGGGGTGAGTTGCCAACTCGTGAATAGAATACATCTACGAACAAAAATCGCATGTATGACGCAATCCTAGGTCATACGATCATAATATATAATCCTAAAATATATAACCAGCAACCCATAACCATGGCTAGGACAAATATCTAACCCAAGTGTAATCCCATGTGCCCGTGTCAGTGCCTCAGGTAGCAATGTATCATATGGATGATGTATGAATGCATGAAACAGAATGCATGTACCGAAGAAAACTGCTTTCATAAATCAGTGAGATTTCTGTATTTTAAAAATGAGGTACCATAAATGAAATCGGCATAAAACAGTGCCCAACATCGACACAAAACAAGTGTCCAAATATCTCGTTATCTCTGTATCACAATCTCTGTACCTCAATATCTCAAAATCTCAATGTCTCAATCATAATATCAAGGGCGCTGTCAGTCCAGACCGGCCCCTACCATCCATCTCAAGACCACGACAGTATCCTCCGGATATCCAACGCGTCAGGTAAAATCACCGGTCGGTAGTGCTCCCCTGCCAGGTTCAACGTCAACAACACGACCTTCTCGCCCCAGGGTACCGCACCGGGCCCACCATGTACCCGAAACGGTTCCTCCACTCCTCGAGTCGGGTCTCGAAATCCATCAGCAAACTCATGGTGGACGACTCATACATCATGGGAAAAACCGCACTTTTTATTTAAAAAGAGAGAAAGCAGTTTATATAAGTTTTTGCGGTTTTCCCCCCAAATCCAGAAAATCTCATGGAAATCCGAATCCAAATCATCAATAGCATGTAAAACCATGAATATAGTGTTGGAGATAGTGCCCTCAGAGTCAATTATTGGATCACAGGCATGTGATTGCAATGATTGAGGGAGGACCTATCCCGTGTAGGGTTCCTAGGCACACTAGTGAGGTCTCACAAGGCATCGATCATGCCAAATTAAAATTTTAACGGTGCCGAGAAACCCGACTACGGATCGTCGGCTAGAAGTTTAGGTGAAAAAGTTAACTAGTTAACACTTAACTATGAGAATACGGATATACAACCTTTGTAGATCCGGTGCTCCACCTCCATAGCTCCGCAACGAAGTCCCTTCGCTGTCCAAGTGAACTCCCGGGCTCTAGCGTCGGCTTCGTCGAAGAATAAGCGAGCTAGGTCGTCGATGTCCATGCCGAAGATGATCTACGTCGAAGCATCGCAAGGTCAAGCTCTCACTTCACCAAGTCATGAAACTTATGAAGAAAACACACTATACTACTTGGCAAGAGGTAGAGGATGAAGAAATAGGAAGTGGGTAGACTTTAGATTTGGATTTCTCACTCTTTTTCATCACTTGCCATTGATGGAGGCAAGCTTTCTTCACTTGAAGAAATGAAGAAGAAGAAGGAAATTGTTATGATAAGTTCTATGAAAAAGAAAACAAAATGAATTCTTATCATAAAATTAACCATGGTCAAGTGTAGAGACTAAACTAGGGTTAGTGGGAATGGTTAGGGTTAAGGATGAGATAAGAATGGTTGACTTGAACAAAGCTTCATGAAGCTTCAACTAAAGAACAAAATTAGCCACCATTCTTTTCTCTTTTCTTTTATTCATTTATCAAAAATAAAAAGGATAATTAAATAAGATAAATGAATAACAAATAATAAACCCTAACCATTTCATTAACCAAGGTTTAATACTTTACACTTAACCAAAAAGGTTGTATCATCAAACATGATACAAGCAAGTGCACAAAATCATATCACATATATAATGCGCACACCCGAGTGAGAAAATCCATCTAAAGTGAACCAATATTAGTTAATGCAAAGTAATATATCAAATATATAATTATACATTAAATCATTAAATCAACACTTGATTTAACGATCCGGTCATATCGCATATAACCAGCTAATATCCAATGTGTCGATTTATCGAATCAATCCTTGATTCGATAACTAGGTTATATCGCATACAACCATTCGACACATTCATCACGAGAATAGAATACTGTATCACATACACGCATTATTCTCGGTCCCGCACATATCTCATATGCGCTCCTATTTCGTTTCGCTTGCGCCAGGAAACCTCTGTGTAGGACTCTAAAGACTCGTCAATACGCCGGCAGCAGATGATGATCATATCAAACACCCACAAGCCGCAAGCGGTCTGCTAAACGTAACTGCCACCCGGGTATTGAGCGATCTGAAGATCGACGAGCAAGCCCGCTCACACTCCAGTGAATCCGACCAGTAACACTACCGTACAGTCCGGTCTGATCGTCTGATATGTCACATATCTTGCCTAGGGGTGGTAAACGTCAGACCCCAATAGCTCGATAAGTCGTGTCGAAATGAGGCTCATAACGGGTCGAGAAACTACTGGTAACACTTACCAGCAATTCTCTGATCAGCCCTGGCCAGGGACTTCCTGTTATAGCCAATCGAACACAGCGCAACATCAACCCCCTATACCGGGAAAGACGAATCCCCTCCTATCGCTCATTGCCTCCATGTGACTCGGGACTGTACCCAAAAACCACCGTTTTGCACGCCCTCTTGGACGTGGTAAGATGGAAATCAAAGCACAGTGGGAACCACACAAGACTCTATGACGATCTCGGGTCAACAGACTACTCTGTACCAGTGTCACCAGAGAACTGCCATCTGACGTGAGGTATAATACCATCTGGGAGTTCTCGGCGAGTCCGTCCAGTGTACCCAGTCTCTACTGAGCACCCGTATATCATCTCTGATGTCAAACACCAATGGATATGGGATCATCCATCGCCCATCTGTATGGGTCGAGAAGGTATACTCTAGTCTACTCTGGTATATCGATGCCCCGTCTCGATACACCCTCGACTAGGGACTTTGAAGGTTGTACTTATGGACTACCATGTCCCCACTAGTATGATCCGCATCATAGTCCAGGTAGTCAAGCACACATCCTAAGGGCTTTACCAACATGTAACAGAGAGACAATCAGTATACACGTTAAGGTAAAGTTCAACCAGATAGCATACTATCATGTCGAGCAAGAAAGTCCTCCCTATATATGTCCCAGCATCCACTACAATATACATCCTATGTACAGTAATGGCCTATAGGGCATACATATAACTAACAATCTCCCACTTGCACTAGGGCCATCTGATAGCAGTGGTCGCAGTATCTCATACTCAACCATCCCATAAAAGTCTCTCTCTGGGAACAGGCCTTTGTGAGTGGATCCGCTGTGTTGTCCTCTGAGTCTACTCTCCAAACCTCGATCACCCTGGAGATCAACTATCTCCATGATAAGGTGATACTGCCTTAGAATATGTCTGGATCACTGATGGGACGGACGTTCCTTGGCATAAGCTATAACTCCACTGTCACACAATGGTAGGAACATAGTTCATCTCATGAACCTATATACACCCAAACAGCCTCTTTGGTAGCATCTTAAGTAGCGATGTATCCTGCCTTTATCGTCTAGTATGTCACGGTATCCAGCTTGGAACTCTTCCAACATACCGTCCCTTTACTGAGGGTAAAGACAAGGCCTGTGACTGACATTCAGTCGTCTTTATCACCCTGGAACCCTTCCAGTGATTCTCCTCAGGATCGATTGACACCACCTCACTACATCTAGTGAGTTTCCTAACATCCATTTAGATCTATCTCATAGATCCAAAATCCAGGATTTAGTAGGTATCACTTTGATCCTATATGGAGAATCTCTGTGATAATCGGAGATTGATCGAGCGTAGCATAGGAAACTCCTTCCCTATCAAGAGTATGTCATCCACGTACTCTACGAGGATCATCACCATACTCCCTACTACCTTATTGTTTATACAAGGTTCATCTACCATTCTGATGATGTCAACTTCTTTGACCGCTTCATCAAAACAGATGTTCCGACTCCGCGATGCCTGCTTTATCCTATAAAGCATCTTGCACACGTTTCCGCTGCTCCCACTGTCTACGAAGCCCTCTGGCTGTGTACTTACAGACGCTCTCTTCTAAAACATCATTTAGAAAAGCTGTCATGACACCCAACCGCCAGATATCGTAGTCAAGGTATGTAGCCGTGGCAAGTAGGATCTGGATGGACTTAAGCATAGCTACTTGAAAAGGTTTCATCATTATCCACACCTGGTCAATGATGCAAACTTTTAACAAGTCTAGCTTTGAAAGTCTCAACTTTTCCATGTACACCAAGTAATCTTCTCAAGATATACTTGCTCCTGATGGGGATTTAACCCTTCAGATATAGCAGCTAAAGTCCATACTTTGCTGGTGTATAAGGATTCCATCTCAGATCACTAAGCATCCAGCCATTCTTACAGAGTCTTGCTCCTGATGGCCAGCTCGAAACTAGTTGGGTCATCATCTCATGATGCATTCCTCGCTCCCACTGTCATAGAGAAACCGAAGTATCTCTCAAGTGGGTGAGGAACCCTACTAGATCGGCGGAGAGGCTGAGGTTCGTTGGCATCTACTGAATCCTTTGGTTGTACCAAATCATCTGCTGTATTTTGTATAGCTGGAACCTTTCCAGTTCTACATTACAGACTTTGCCTCGAGCTTGTCCGGATCATGCTTTTAGACATAGGCCGGACAACCCCAAATCTTAACTAACTTAAGATATGGGCTCTTCCCCTTCCATATCACATATGAAGTGGTAGGCAATTGATTTGATTCGAACCCTATTCAATAGGTATGCAGCTTCTCAAGTGCATAACACTCAAAAAGGAAATAGGTAACTCAGTAGTACTCATCATAGAGCACACCTTATCATATAGGGTGTTATTGCTCCGCCCCGATATACCATCGTGCTATGGTGTATACGGAGGAGTAATGCTGAGAGAGAATCTCATTCTCCTTTAGAATAGTCCTGGAATTCCGTGCTCAAGTATTCTCCTCCTTGATCTCATCATAGGACATAATACTTATACCCTTATTGGTTCTCTACTTCTAACTTATATTCTGTGAATACCTCAAAAGGTTCGGAGTTGTGTTTCAACAGGAACATAGGTCTGAATCTTGAGAGATTATCAGAGAATGTAATGAAGTACAAGGAACCAGTCTTGGCATGTGTAGACAGGGGACCTACATACATCAACATGTATCATCCCAAGAGTTCACTAACTCTTTCTCTGTTTCCAGTAAACGGAGCTATGGCCATTTTATCTTTGTGACATGACTGGCGAGTTTCACAAGATGTAAATTCAAACTAATTTAAATATGCATCTTTATGTAACTCCAGCTAGTCGGGTCACATTGATCTGACCTAGTCTACAATGCCTCAAGAAGGATTCGTTCATTTCTGAACTCTTCCTCTTGTGTGTGTTCCGTATACTAAGAACTGTAGTTTGATTTAGAACATTAATGCTTTTAGATAACGTGCCTGAACCGATCAACTTTTGATATAGGAAATGTTCAAAACATTATCCAACAATACAAGATTTTATCATTTCTTTACTAATAAAGAGATAGATACGATTTTGTATATCAGGTTCGGTATCTAATAACATTTGTTCAGAATCAATGTATTTGTAATACAGGGTGACAGTGACCGACAGACTTGGCTGCAACTCTTGCCCCGTTTTCTGCCTCATGAAACTTATCACCCGTTCTCAGTTCTCTACCTATCTGCAGCCCTATGTAACAGATTACATATCTGGGATCCTGATCTGGTATCACATACCCAGGACGTAGAGGATACAGAGAAACAGTTCTTTGTAATGAACACACCCGAAGATGATGCATCAGCATGCACTCTCTTCGTTTAGGCGGCACGGGAAATCTGGTATTCCCCAATTTCCTGCTCTGTCTTATAACAATTATAAGTTGGAGCGGGACCAACGTTCCCCAGCTCAGTATAACAAGCGGGTTCGGTCAAATATCCGTATTATTATCTTGATTAAGGCGTGATATGGTCGCTACCAGGAGAGAGAGAAGAAAACACTCAGCGTGCGCTCTTGCAAGAATAGATTGGTTATTATTTTATCTAATCAGGATGGCTCCCACTGCTTTTTATCAAATCTTCCTTCAAACCCTAAAAGGAAAGACTAGCCGGGATTAATTACACACTACAAGTTCGCCAATCTTTCAGCCAGGCCAGTGTCGGTACTTTGAGGGAGGTCCCCCGTGCTTTCGTACGAACCTAATTAATGTAAACCTCGTTTTCCCAGAGGCGTAACCTCGTTAACACCTTTCTAGACACCTTCTTGATCGGCTAATTGTAATGTATAAAACTCTTCCAGGAGTAACACTTACTCGCAGCGGGTATCGGGATCCAACTATCTCATAGAAGGTATGCAATCTCATTGCAAATTTCAACACTTGAAATTCCCGATAATATTTTGCCCCTAGCTCGCTATGACCTTGACGGAGGCCAAACAACCCATAGTCAGCTAGTCAAGTTCAACCCGTCATTTCCTGATTGAATTAAACCCACCCGCACGACCCTTGACGGAGGCCAAACAACGCCGTACGAATACCCTAATCCAATCGCATCATATGCTAGCAGATAAGCACTAGTTAGCTACCGTACACTACGCCTTGACGGAGGCCAAACAACCGCAGCACGAATACTAACTAATACGTATCTGAAATGACGGAGGGCTACGACAGGTTTTTCTGAAAACCTATTGCGTAATGAACTTGATATCGTTGTAGAATCAAATGAATTTTGAAATGGAGTGTTTTTTAGGCTTTTCTAGTTTTGTTAAAGGAGTCACTCCCGGTGAAGGGATCGTCGGTCCTTTCCTCGTCGAATGAGGTGCGGGATATATCATATATATCACTGTGCAAAGCAAAAACACTTAAAAGCAATCAAAAGACAAACCGAGTGTGTAGCATCTGCCAGTTATTGCTAAAGGAGTCACTCCCGGTGAAGGGATCTCGGTCCTTTCCTCCTCGAATAAGGTGCAGGATATATCTCATATACCGCTGTGCAAAGCAAGAACTGTGGCTACCTGTTTTATTTTGAAATTCGATTCTACAACATCTTAGGTTTCTTTTATTTCATTAATCACATTAATGAAGTCCCATCATTTAATTACCTAAACATCACAGATAAATACGACGTACACTTATGCCATCCGCATTCGCCTCGATGTCCCCTCGTGCACCGTTCGGTTAGGTAACTAACGGCAGAGCGGGGCAGGGCTAGCGCGGGTGTAAAACATAAGTAACTTCTATATAATATATCATATATACTATATACTGTATCTATCACAGAACATCACATGATCACATCACAGATATCGCAGCAGAAGAATCATATGAAATATTGGATATACTAGGACGTCCGTGTTTTTCAATACGAGCCAGTATAAAACACGGATTCCACGGTCGTGATGAATAGCCAAACCCACACCCCTAGACCCCTACGAGAGCGGCAAGCAACCCTACCAATTCTGGAGTTAGGAGACCCGGACTCGACTCCTCGAGTTGGTCTCCCACTGGACTCCAGAACCCGGTTACTTGTGCCCTCCTCCTTGGGTCTATCCTAGTGCGGAAAAGTAAATAATATACAAAAGGTGACAACTTCCGCAACCTGGAAGCGCCCCAAATAAAAGAATATTACATACAAGTTTTTTACATGAATGAAAATGAAAAACACTCATCTCACATAAAAACCCCCGGCTATTCAAACACGACGATCCAATATAACATATCCAGCAACACATAACATCACATGTCATCAACGTAAGTAAATATGTCCATCCCAATTGTCGTTGACATATAGCAACGAAACCGGTGATATCACATATTACACTTACGGTCACAGAAAAGAAAGTGTAAAACTACAACAGTTGGAATCCGCAACCACCTCAGACATCGCATGCCTGACCAAATAAATTACTTAGACATCACATGCCTAACAATTATAAACCCCGCATTTTAGTCTCAAAATCGAAAACACTTTTCAATACTAACTCGAGCAATTCAATAAGATTCCCGACATCCTGATCGAATGCTCATCGTAAACTTCAGTAGACGGCCGCACCCCTGATACCGTCGATGAAGTGCACCAAGGCGGAACACCGCTACCGCGAGCACCCGAACGGATGCTTTCGGCGACGGGGTTCTCCTACAGTCACTTGGTCGGGGGCTATGGAGCGAGGCTGTCTATTAAGTTTACCCGGCGAGTATCCGCGTACGCTACGTGATTGCGACGGACTTTTGATCACATCAAAATTCCGTGGCAACCGATCAAGTGAGACTAAATTGCTATGTTTATAACATTCATTCAGTTATCACATAACTTTTGTGAATTCCAATTATTGTATCCCATTCCGGATAAACAGAAAATGTTAAACTTTCCGATCGAATATTCGAACACCCAAGTTTTCCCGATACAGGTCAACACATGAAATAAGTCTAACAACATTCAGTTCGTGCCTCAGTACCAACGGTCCAGCCGTAGAAGGGTCAAGCCAACGCCTCACATGTGGCACGCCGTACTGCCCCAAACCCGAAGGTTCAAAGGGCAGTTCAAGACGGTCACATAATCGAGTTAAGGTTTGTTGTCTTCTAGAGGGACCATCGCGTTACTTGCATTACTTAGAACGTCGTTAAACTACGGAAAAATCCAACACTTGGAAATTTCCCGACAGGGGAAAAATTGGGTATTTATATCCGGTCGAACTTTTTAACATATTCTAAAAACTATCCGGAAAGCCACATAGACAAAATTTGATACCCCGATCGAAACACCGAATCCCCCAATCAACCCAGAAAATAAAACTCTGGAATAAATTTTAAAAATTCCCAGAAAAACCAGCACAGAAAGCTAAGAACTACTGTGCAAAATTTGATGCACAAAGCGACAAAAGCGTCGCGGATCCGCCGCATCAGCCTACTTTAGGGCCGCGGATCCGCGCCACTTTTGTGGAATCAGGACCACGAATTTTACAGTGTTTCTTAGATCTTTATGCTGATTTTACTGCATATTTTTAATGTGGAAAAATCCTCTGTTTTCAAAAATGTACAGAGAGCATGATCCGGGTCGGGTTTTCGGTTCGTTCGGACTTCAAATTCAGTCTGGACTTCGCCTAAGGCTCTAGCTAGGCTTTGATACCACTGTAGGGTTCCTAGGCATCCTAGTGAGGTCTCACAAGGCATCGAACATGCCAATTTCAAATTTTACGGTGCTTACAAACCCTAAACAACGGAACGTTTGCTATGTTTATACGAAAAAGTTAACTAGTTAACACTTAACTATGAGAATACGGATATACAACCTTTGTAGATCCGGTGCTCCACCTCCATAGCTCCGCAACGAAGTCCCTTCGCTGTCTAAGTGAACTCCCGGGCTCTAGCGTCGGCTTCGTCGAAGAATAAGCGAGCTAGGTCGTCGATGTCCATGCCGAAGATGATCTACGTCGAAGCATCGCAAGATCAAGCTCTCACTTCACCAAGTCATGAAACTTGTGAAGAAAACACACTCTACTACTTGGCAAGAGGTAGAGGATGAAGAAATAGGAAGTGGGTAGACTTTAGATTTGGATTTCTCACTCTTTTTCATCACTTGCCATTGATGGAGGCAAGCTTTCTTCACTTGAAGAAATGAAGAAGAAGAAGGAAATTGTTATGATAAGTTCTATGAAAAAGAAAACAAAATGAATTCTTATCAAAAAATTAACCATGGTCAAGTGTAGAGACTAAACTAGGGTTAGTGGGAATGGTTAGGGTTAAGGATGAGATAAGAATGGTTGACTTGAACAAAGCTTCATGAAGCTTCAACTAAAGAACAAAATTAGCCACCATTCTTTTCTCTTTTCTTTTATTCATTTATCAAAAATAAAAAGGATAATTAAATAAGATAAATGAATAACAAATAATAAACCCTAACCATTTCATTAACCAAGGTTTAATACTTTACACTTAACCAAAAAGGTTGTATCATCAAACATGATACAAGCAAGTGCACAAAATCATATCACATATATAATGCGCACACCCGAGTGAGAAAATCCATCTAAAGTGAACCAATATTAGTTAATGCAAAGTAATATATCAAATATATAATTATACATTAAATCATTAAATCAACACTTGATTTAACGATCCGGTCATATCGCATATAACCGGCTAATATCCAATGTGTCGATTTATCGAATCAATCCTTGATTCGATAACTAGGTTATATCGCATACAACCATTCGACACATTCATCGCGAGAATAGAATACTGTATCACATACACGCATTATTCTCGGTCCCGCACATATCTCATATGCGCTCCTATTTCGTTTCGCTTGAGCCAGGAAACCTCTGTGTAGGACTCTAACGACTCGTCAATACGCCGGCAGCAGATGATGATCATATCAAACGCCCACAAGCCGCAAGCGGTCTGCTAAACGTAACGGCCACCCGGGTATTGAGCGATCTGAAGATCGACGAGCAAGCCCGCTCACACTCCAGTGAATCCGACCAGTAACACTACCGTACAGTCCGGTCTGATCGTCTGATATGTCACATATCTTGCCTAGGGGTGGTAAACGTCAGACCTCAATAGCTCGATAAGTCGTGTCGATATGAGGCTCATAACGGGTCGAGAAACTACTGGTAACACTTACCAGCAATTCTCTGATCATCCCTGGCCAGGGACTTCCTGTTATAGCCAATCGAACACAGCGCAACATCAACCCCCTATACCGGGAGAGACGAATCCCCTCCTATCGCTCATTGCCTCCATGTGACTCGGGACCTGTACCCAAAAACCACCGTTTTGCATGCCCTCTTGGACGTGGTAAGATGGAAATTAAAGCACAGTGGGAACCACACAAGACTCTATGACGATCTCGGGTCAACAGACTACTCTGTACCAGTGTCACCAGAGAACTGCCATCTGACGTGAGGTATAATACCATCTGGGAGTTCTCGGCGAGTCCGTCCAGTGTACCCAGTCTCTACTGAGCACCCGTATATCATCTTTGATGTCAAACACCAATGGATATGGGATCATCCATCGCCCATCTGTATGGGTCGAGAAGGTATACGCTAGTCTACTCTGGTATATCGATGCCCCGTCTCGATACACCCTCGACTAGGGACTTTGAAGGATGTACTTATGGACTACCATGTCCCCACTACTATGATCCGCATCATAGTCCAGGTAGTCAAGCACACATCCTAAGGGCTTTACCAACATGTAACAGAGAGACAATCAGTATACACGTTAAGGTAAAGTTCAACCAGATAGCATACTATCATGTCGAGCAAGAAAGTCCTCCCTATATATGTCCCAGCATCCACTACAATATACATCCTATGTACAGTAATGGCCTCTAGGGCATACATATAACTAACATCCCGGTAGGACAGTCTTACTCGAGATGATAGTATGCTATCTGGTTTACCTTTAACATCGTGTACTGCTTTAGGTGACCTGACAGGTCGCTATTGCACGTTGATAGAGCCCCTAGGATTCTTGCTTGACTGCCAGCAGTATGAGGGCGATCATATACGTGGGAGCTGGTAGTCTATAAGCACATCCTTAAATGGTCCCTAGTCGTGGGAGTTTCGAGACAGGGCATCGATTCTCCTGAGTAGACTAGTGTATACAGTCGAGACCCCGACGAGGGGCGGTGGCCGGTCTCACAAGCCACTGGTGTCAGTTGGTTCACCTAAGATGTATACAAGTGCTTATTGGGTTATGAGTACACCGGACAGGACTCGCTCGGGAACATGCTAGTTGGTCTTATACCTGACGTCAGATAGCAGTTCCCTGGTGACATATGTACAGGTTAGTTCATCGACCTGGGGATCGTCATTTGTCTCGTGTGAGTTCCCACTGTGCTTTGATTACTACCCTACCACGGCTCAAAGGAGTCGTGCAAACAGATTTTAGTTGGGTACAGTCCCGAGCCACATGGAGGCAGTGAGCGGATCTTCAGGAGTTCGTCTCTCCCGGTATTGGGGTGTGAGTTCGCGCTGTGTCTAGGAGAGCCATTACACGAAGTCCTTGGCTAGGCAGGTGATTTACTGGTAGGTATTCCAGTAGTATCTCAGGGTGTTCTGGGCTACACTCCGACACGACTTGTACCGCTTTTGGGGGTCTGACTTTTACCAACCCCCTAGGCCCGACATGCGATGCTCATAGACGAACGGACCGGACTGTACGGATATTGTCACTGACAGGCTCAGTAGGGTGTTAGGATGAGTTCGCTCATCGACGTCCCTTTTGGTCAATAGCTGGTGGCCCGTCACGTATGGCTAATACCTCTGACGTGCTAGTGGTTAAATCCGCAGCCATAGTATTGACGAGTCTTTAGAGTCCACCACACTTACAGTTACTCAAGTTTCGGGCGAAACGCTTGTAGAGGCCGTATGGAGATATGGCAGGGTTCGATCAGATACGTGCGGTATTGCACGGATCAGAATCAGACGGATAATACTAGCCGGCTTTGGTTTAAGCCGGATCCTAGTATAGTACAGTGTAGTTTTTGTCTCATTGCATTTGTATCCGGACGGAATACAGACGCGGGTGTGTATGCACAGTATCGGGGTTTTCCTGTAATTTATTACGGGATCAGTTTTCTGAGGTTGCCAGTTTGCATTCCGTTCCGGCCGGTTTTCCTTTGTTCTTTCCCGGCCGGACTTTTCCGATGGAGGGGGTTATTTGCAAGTTTGCAAATAACACCTTATGGAGGGGTTTATTGCAAAAGCATTGATTATGATGGCATCTTTTCTTTTCCACCATCATTTTATTCTTTTTACATCACTTGATTTGTATTAATGGTGATTAGAGATTGATTTGAGTTTTGTTATCATGATGTTTGGATGTGGTCACCCCTTCACCTTTTACTACCATCACCTCCCTTCTTGTATTTGTTTTTTTTTTGCTCCACCATTTTGAGATGAGGAGGGGGGGCCGGCCACATATAGAGGGAGAGAGAGAGAGGTTTCATTTTTGTATGAGGGAAATTTCATGATCTCATTTTTGGCTTGCTCACAAAATCCTTCTCACCTCTCCAAAGTTCATATTGATTCCTCCATCCTCCATGGCAACAAAACCCCAATGAGACATAGCCTCTACACTACATTCTACAGCAAATCTTGGAAGCGTCGGCCAGCCAACTTCGCGCCCGAGTTGCCTCGGTATAGAGGCGGGAGCCCGTAAAAGATGCAGACGATGTGGTGCCCTTCCGGCAAGGGAGGCGACGACCGGACATTCCGCAGGAGATCGGGACGACGACGAGAAGACCGGAGGACTCGGATCACTCGGTATATCTCTAACCCGTCTTGTAGTTAGCTAGGACTAGTTAATGGTTCGATCCGGGTGATTAGTGCGCGGTGGTTCCGGTTTGCTAGTTTGCAAAAATTAAAGTTTATCACCGCTTCCGCATTTGGCCGTCGGATTGACGGCCGGGGCGCCGCTGTGCACTTACAGTGGTATCAGAGCCTCGCCATTAACCTAGTCTAGCTTTGTTTAATGTGTTTACATTTCCGATCGACCAAAATTCCAAAATCCGCGTTTTTTGTTCACATCAGTTTTCTGTTGAAATTTTTTGGAGTCGAAATTTTTTTCAGGTTGTAGAAAAGTGATGTACTGGAAATTATAAGCACTCTGTAGAAATTCGACACAGTGAATCGACCACTGAAGCGCGGAAACCGCGGCCAAACCCCCCTTTGGGCCGCGGTTCCGCCGCACATTGGTGTCCTCGCTGTATCATATTTTTGCAGTCGCTTTCTGGGTTAAAAATAGGGGTTTTGGAATATTAATATTGGGCCCAGAATTTCTTGATGTGCTACAGTAGTACTTGTGGGCCCACTTGTTAAAATTTGATCGATCGGATATTTTAAACACATTAGTTCACAGTATTTACATTATATCTGCGACCGTGAATGTCACTTTCAGTAAATCCAGTCTGACTGCTATAGCCCGGTTAGACGGATTTGCGAACGTGACATTCACGTTGATGTTTTGTGTTTTTGCTGTGATGTTGCGGATCGGTCGTGGGGGATAGCCTGATTGCAGTGGTAGTACAGTTTTGTTGTATTATGTACATTTGATATTGCGGGGCGAGCGTCCGACATGTGGACTGCCGTCACTGCCTGTTTGTATTATTATTTTGGGGCACGGCCAGGTTGCGGTCGATGTACCCGTTGTATGTATATTTTACTTTCTGTACTAGGATTGCCCCGTGGAGGGGTGCACGGATAGCCGGGTTCTAGAGGGCAAAAAGCCCGCATCTCATGGCATTGAGACGGAGGGGGCTTCACTCTAGGATTGGCGGGCTATTCGCCGCACTCGTAGGGGGTACAGGTTGACCCAGGAAGGGTGCCCAAGTTACCGGATTCCGTGAAGTGCTGGGTGGTCCATTCACGTTGCTGAAGGGGGCTGCCTTGCTTCAGGTTTTGGCGGGTAACTTGCCGCGCCCGTAGGGGTCTAGGATTTCATTGCACAGGCTATCCACACGACCAAGGGAACGTCGGGTTTCAGTAGTGGCTCTGTGAAACCCGGGGATCCCAGATATCTGTATTGTTCTGTGATGCTGTACATTTCTGTGATGTTGCATTTTATCACGCCTTGAGCGAATATAATATATTGGTATATATATTAGTAGATGTTGTATATGTTTTGCATCCGCGCTAGTCCAGTCCCCGCTCTGTCGTTAGTTAGCTAACCTAACGAGTAATGACGGGACTGCGTTGATTCGGATGCGGTATACGTACATCAATATATTTTCGTTCTTTGTGGTATCATCAATTGATGGGACTGCGTTGATTCGGATCAATGCAAGTTAAAAACAAACCTAATCTGATGTTGTTGGAACACTTTTCAAAAGGCTGTTATTGCAAGGACGTTCTCTTTTGTTTTGCACCGTGGTATTCAGTTGGAATATCCTGCTCCTCAGTCGACGAGGCAAGGGCCGAGATCCCTTCACCGGGAGTGACCCCTTGGACAAAAAGTTTGCGTCAGGGCAATAACTTCACTATAGCCGATTACTTTTTCTTTGCATCGTGGTATTCAGTTGGAATATCCTGCACCTCATTCTACGGGGAAAGAGCCGAGTTCCCTTCACCGGGAGTGACCTCTTTACCGAAGGTTTTCGTTACTATACTTTTCTAAAAAGCTATCCGTTCCTTCAACGATATCAAGTTCATTACGTTAAAGGTTTTCGCCAGAAACCATTCGTAGCCCTCCGTCGTTTCATATGGGTGGTCAATAGTATTCAAGCTGTGTATGTTGGCCAAAGTCAAGGCACAGTGATTGGTAGCTATTGAGGTATTCATATGCAGCATAGATAGATGCGTTGGTTTGGGACAGTCGTACTGCCATTTTGGCCAAAGTCAAGGGTAGGTACGGGTGGATTCAAATTAACCTGGAGAATGATGGGTAGAACTTAACATGTGACTTATGATATGTTGGCCAAAGTCAAGGTCATTAGAGCATGGGGCAGAAATCACATCGGGGGTTTCAAAAGAACTGAAACTTGCCAGATATGCGCATACCTTCTGGAGTGTGATGACGTGAGCGGATTCCGTCACGTTATCATGCGATGATAGTTGGATCCCGATTCCCACTGATGAGTTAGTTTACTCCTCGGGTGACCCCGACTAATTCTTCTTTTAGGTTTGGAGGAGGATTTGAGGTACAGTGGGAGGTTTCCAGATTAGATAAATTGGTAACCATTCTGATCTAGGTTAGAGTGCACGCTGGGTGTTTCTTTTCTCTCTCTCTTTGGCAGCGACCACTGACCCGACCCTAAGACTATGACTCAGTGACCAAGTTGACCGAACCTTCTTAACACCGGCTTTTGGATTATCAGAGTTGCATACCTCATTGCCACTCCTACTTTTACCCTTTTCTTCAGGACACCCCGTATTACTACGAACTTCCACTTCCATTGGACAAAACCATCGTATGGTTAGATACGAACTCGAAGGAATTTATTCGAGGATGGTTTCCGGTTCTGGAGAAAACGGATAGGATTATTCAGTTGTCTTTTCCTTTTACCTTCTCTCAGGTTGCGGGTACTCCTTGGTTTAGGAGATAGTACACCTATTACGCAAATTGGATAGTCTTCTTCCAAACCTTAGGCTGGTGCCGACCGGTAGGGAATGAAGAAAACCAATTAGCCTAACGATGGTGTACAGAAGGTATTAAGTTAAAACAAAGCAAGGGATTAGTAAGAGGGCAAAGTAAATTGCGACTGCTATTCACGACCAAACCAAATATTCCTTCGCCAATCCTAAATCACCTTTGTATTTCTCCAGGACACTCCGTATCACTACGAAGATCCACAGTTTATTGGATACTCCATCGTATGGTTATATACGAACTCGAAAGGAAGTTGTTCCAGTTCGGAGATGGATTCTGGTCCAGGAGAAATAGGAATAAGGTTTATTCGGTTGTCTTTTATCTTCACCTTCTCTCATTGCGAGTGCTCCTAGGATTAGGGCAGTACACCCATTATGCTTATTGGATAGTCTTCTTCCAAACCATAGGCTGGTGCCGAACGGTAGGAAAGGAAGAAAACCATTTGGCCTAAGGGGTGTGCAGAAGGTAATGACTAAAGACATATAAAGGGATTTGGAGAGGTGGCAAAGAGATATACGGTTACAGTTGTGAATCTGGATAATGGAAGAGGCATTACTAGGAATACCAGGATACCCCATCGAAACATTTCAATGTTTCAGTCTCACTGTGTACTGTTAAAGGAAAACTGATTTCCCGATTAGATACTTACTCCAGGGTATGTATTTACCAGGTACGATTCTCACATCTGTATGGTTTTACAGATGATGAGTGGGAGTAAGTTATTGGGAATTGGGTGATCATCCTCATTATATCGGGATTCGTTGTAATTGGTGATATTTGAGGAAGTCACCTGGGTTGTTTGCCGGTCGGCAAATATTTGGTTTTGAATATCCGCTGTTATGCACCAATTTCAAATTGATGTATCTGTACGTCTATTTTTATAGAGTGAGATATACCTTTTTGAAATTATGTCTACGGCATTTACCTATATCAGTGGATGGTTAGGTAAGGAGCATTAAACAGCGGTGTAATTCTTCTTAACCATAAGTACAGTTTTCAATCTACGACACACAGTGAATGAGTTATCAGACTCAAGGGACTTATGCAGAGTATTGTATGTTGTCCAGGGTCCATCTGGACAGGGGGGTTGGCCCTCGTACTATATTCGGTTTACATATGACTTCTCTAGTTTTTAGACAGGTGTTTTGCCGAAACACAGGGTCCGAATTTTGAGAAGTTATAGGTATTTGAATAGAGTAGAGAACCAAGTATAGCAAGTATCGGGATTCTTCAAAGTGATCGAAGATGTAGATACTTGTGTATGGTATTCAGTTGATAGTAATGATAAAGAGATCTTGCTTCTCTTTCAGGTTACTCATGATTGGAAGCATTCCTAAGTTGAGTAACGCTGATCGGCCTTCTTCCATTTAGTTGACATGCACTGGAGACAGCTGCATGATTTGAATCTGGTTCAATTAAATCAGTGCCTCTCGTTCTATATTGGATATAGAACAGTTCATATCTTAACGATGTTAAGGTACGGGGAGTTGTCCGGTTTATGATTAAAACCAGACACTGGATAACTCAAGGCACGTTTCTGTAATGGCTGTTTGTGGGTTGACCCAGGCTATGACGAGGGTTGACTTTCTACCATCTAGATGAACAATAGCAATATTGTTCTAGACTCGCCACAGTTTTATTAAAAATGGATTTTTTCAGAAAACAGAAGTGGGAGTATGGTAGAACTGGAAGTGATTCCAGAACCACAAACGATTACTGAAGATTTCACAGGAACCTAAAGATTCAATCTGGTTTGACATTCCATTGGCCACTCCGCAGATACAGTGGGTAACTTCAGGCACCCGAGAGGTACTCCGGTAGCCTCAAGGACGGTGACAGGGAAGTTCTTGTTTACCCAGACTTGCCATTGCTGTTGTTCCAGACTGTGAGACCCGGCAGGAGGATGAGTATAGCGTCGTTCTAAACTAGTTTAGAAGTATACATGTATATGACTCTGCCAGAGGGTTGTCATGATCAGTGGGAGCAGCGGAAGCATTGGTGGACAAGTAGCTTATGTCTATAGACTAAAGAAGATATAGCGGAGATAGATCATCTATTTCTGATGTGACAGTCATAGGTTTGACGTCATCAGAATAGGGGATGGATCTGTTAAGAAGGTAGTAGGGTGTGATGTCCTGGTATTTGGATGACATACACAGAGTAGGAAGTGATATTCCTATACTACGATCGGTTATTCTTTGGTTGTCACACAGTATTTTCTCTACATGGGACTTGGACATTATATCAGACATACTGGTTACTAGATCTATGGTTTTAGATCTAGATTTGGGTGCTTTCCCAATCAGGGTATTTTGACAGCATTCTAAGAGTATTTAGAATGGGCGACTCCTGGCACGGTAGTGTACCTGCAGGTAATGGAGTCACCCTCTCTAAAGGTGTCTTACAGACTAAAGTAGAGAGGGATATGCATAATTGGCAGATCACTTGCTTAGGCAATTGAGTCAATCATGAGATGTCAAGTACCACGCCAGATGTTGTTCTTGTAGTAGATGCAATAAGTTGACATTGATCCAATCCTGGAGAAACAGTCGGGAGCAGCTTTAGAACATAAGTAGATGTTCTAGGGAAATGATAACGACAGCCTCATTCGGGAGACAGTTATCATTCCAGGCTTCCAAGGTGACATGGACGACAGGGTGATTGTCAGAGTTATAGTTTTCCCTCCGACGAGGGGCAGTATTTTGGACAGGTGATCCAGGCAGATACTGAGGGAGGCATGGCGCAGGATACTGATTAAGTTCAGTTGACGGTACAGTCTATGAAGTTTGGATTTGGAGTTCATTTATGAGCTAGGTCCCATCAGACATCCAGACATTCTAAGACAGTTATTACTCATTTCGGGAGATGGCTTTCTCCGCGAACTTGAGATATGGAGAGATATAGAAAGAAACATCAGAGCGGATCCACTCACTGAGGCTATTCCTCGAACGCAATAGTTTCGCAAACAGGCTTTGTGAGACTGACTAGTAGAGGAGTTGGGTGTTCGGTATCACACGGGCTGTGAGTATGCGACATCGCAATAATTAGCCTTGAGTGCAAGTGGGAGATTGTTGGAGATAGTGCCCTCAGAGTCAATTATTGGATCACAGGCATGTGATTGCAATGATTGAGGGAGGACCTATCCCGGTAGGACAGTCTTACTCGAGATGATAGTATGCTATCTGGTTTACCTTTATCATCGTGTACTGCTTTAGGTGACCTGACAGGTCGCTATTGCACGTTGATAGAGCCCCTAGGATTCTTGCTTGACTGCCAGCAGTATGAGGGCGATCATATACGTGGGAGCTGGTAGTCTATAAGCACATCCTTAAATGGTCCCTAGTCGTGGGAGTTTCGAGACAGGGCATCGATTCTCCAGAGTAGACTAGTGTATACAGTCGAGACCCCGACGAGGGGCGGTGGCCGGTCTCACAAGCCACTGGTGTCAGTTGGTTCACCTAAGATGTATACAGGTGCTCATTGGGTTATGAGTACACCGGACAGGACTCGCCGGGAACATGCTAGTTGGTCTTATACCTGACGTAAGATAGCAGTTCCCTGGTGACATATGTACAGGTTAGTTCATCGACCTGGGGATCGTCATTTGTCTCGTGTGAGTTCCCACTGTCCTTTGATTACTACCCTACCACGGCTCAAAGGAGTCGTGCAAACAGGTTTTAGTTGGGTACAGTCCCGAGCCACATGGAGGTAGTGAGCGGATCTTCAGGGGTTCGTCTCTCCCGGTATTGGGGGTGAGTTCGCGCTGTGTCTAGGAGAGCCATTAAACGAAGTCCTTGGCCAAGGCAGGAGATTTACTGGTAGGTATTCCAGTAGTATCTCAGGGTGTTCTGGGCTACACTCCGACACGACTTGTACCGCTTTTAGGGGTCTGACTTTTACCAACCCCCTAGGCCCGACAAGTGATGCTTATAGACGAACGGACCGGACTGTACGGATATTGTCACTGACAGGCTCAGTAGGGTGTCAGGATGAGTTCGCTCATCGACGTCCCTTTTGGTCAATAGCTGGTGGCCCGTCACGTATGGCTAATACCTATGATGTGCTAGTGGTTAAATCCACAACCATAGTATTGACGAGTCTTTCGAGTCCACCACACTTACAGTTACTCAAGTTTCGGGCGAAACGCTGTAGAGGCCGTATGGAGATATGGCAGGGTTCGATCAGATACGTGCGGTATTGCACGGATTAGAATCGGACGGATAATACTAGCTGGCTTTGGTTTAAGCCGGATCCTAGTATAGTACAGTGTAGTTTTTTGTCTCATTGCATTTGTATCCGGACGGAATACAGATGCGGGTGTGTATGCACAGTATCGGGGTTTTCCTGTAATTTATTACGGGATCAGTTTTCTGAGCTTGCCAGTTTGCATTCCGTTCCGGCCAGTTTTCCTTTGTTCTTTCCCAGCCGGACTTTTCCGATGGAGGGGGTTATTTGCAAGTTTGCAAATAACACCTTGTGGAGGGGTTTATTGCAAAAGCATTGATTATGATGGCATCTTTTCTTTTCCACCATCATTTTATTCTTTTTACATCACTTGATTTGTATTAATGGTGATTAGAGATTGATTTGAGTTTTGTTATCATGATGTTTGGATGTGGTCACCCCTTCACCTTTTACTACCATCACCTCCCTTCTTGTATTTGTTTTTTTTTTGCTCCACCATTTTGAGATGAGGAGGGGGGGCCGGCCACATATAGAGGGAGAGAGAGAGAGGTTTCATTTTTGTATGAGGGAAATTTCATGATCTCATTTTTGGCTTGCTCACAAAATCCTTCTCACCTCTCCAAAGTTCATATTGATTCCTCCATCCTCCATGGCAACAAAACCCCAATTAGACATAGCCTCTACACTACATTCTACAGCAAATCTTGGACGCGTCGGCTAGCCAACTTCGCGCCCGAGTTGCCTCGGTATAGAGGCGGGAGCCCGTAAAAGATGCAGACGATGTGGTGCCCTTCCGGCAAGGAGGCGACGACCGGACATTCCGCAGGAGATCGGGACGACGACGAGAAGACCGGAGGACTCGGATCACTCGGTATATCTCTAACCCGTCCTGTAGTTAGCTAGGACTAGTTAATGGTTCGATCCGGGTGATTAGTGTGCGGTGGTGCCGGTTTGCTAGTTTGCAAAAATTAAAGTTTATCACCGCTTCCGCATTTGGCCGTCGGATTGACGGCCGGGGCGCCGCCGTGCACTTACATATAGGCATAACAATGAATAACAGTATGCATGAAGTGTCAAGTTATAACTACAATGTTAAGCTGGCATATAAGGCAGGTACACTAATATCATGTCAAATTACTAATTAACAAGCTAAGTCAAGCAATAATATTTTCTAAGGTGTACGTGACATGGCAATTGCCGATGAAGATGTGTGTGAGCCGGCAAGTAAGTGTACGAGGTACATACGCATCATCGCTAATGGTGCTGGTGTCCGAACAGTATGATATCAACAATGCAATAAGAAATTATAATATAAGTATGCGATGCGGAGCGAACAGCAATAATGAGTGGGAGCTGAATACTAGACACAACGATAACTAAACTGCATTACCCTAATATAAGTCCTACAATAGTGCCTTTGGAAATAACACGAATCGCGGTATTTTGAAAATAAGGGCTACAATGTTTTTAAGAAAAGATATGTTTTGAAATATCCGTAGAATCCCTTGACCTGTCTTTTAAAATACCCACGATCCGTTAGTTTTGAAATAGGTAGGAATCTACCCTAGTCTAACAACTACACTAAACTATATGGCCGAACTAACAAGCTAACTGAAGGTAAGGAAACCGCCTAACATCTGAGTCGATACGTATACATACCTGTATAGATATTAGTCGGTGATCCCGCCTCAATAATATCATATCCGATACCATATCTATAATCAGACATCCCAAGTCAAGAGTGCGGATCAATCATCAATATATAGCTCGTACGTAAATCCGTCGTACGGCATCCCCAAATCTGGGTACGGGTCAATATCATACTCATCACACTGTTCATCTGGTATCCTCTTTATCAAGATCATCATCTGGGGTACTGTCCTACGTCTAGTACACTACTAATATCACTATTCACATGGCATTATCATTCAAAGATCCGCTATAACATCAGGACGTATCTCAAGTACGAATCCTGCCATATCACCGATCTCACGGCCTCAACTCAAATCTCATCGACTCATCTCAATCCTAAGTATCATCCACAAATCCAGTATGTGAACACCTAGTCCCATACCCAGGTGAACACAAAAACACATCTCCCCATATACGCACAGGTAAAAACATAGATGTATGCATGTGCGTGTGTGCGTGTGCATGTGTGGGTGTAAGGACTACTCTAGGGTTTCGCAACTAACACTAAACTAATCCATGAACATCTAGAATCTACCTTTATCATCAAGTCTCATATCAACATAAAATATATAATCAAAATATATTTGTGTATACGTATTCGTATACATCACCACGAACTGCGTGAGTGCTATACGCCATCCACCAGACTTCTCTCCGTAGATATAATCTACTCACCTGGTCCTCGCTCGCCGGTGCCGACGTCGCCACGCGCTTGCTTGTCGTCTCGAAGTCCACATGGGGTACCTACATATCATAACGCACCGTATCGCATTAAAACCAAATTCGAAATCGAAACGGCATACGAAAATCAAATCGGCACGCGTATCACGCATAGGTCAAAACCTATCGCCTACGCATGCAAGAATAGCCAAACCAACCCTCGATGTCGATGTACAAACGTCAAACCATCGAGAAAACCCAAACACACTCATTTGCGCATTCACGAACACTAATTATAATATAAAATAGGTTAAAATTCACAAAAACCCCAAATTCACCTTAAAAGCCATTTTTTCGAAAATCTAGCAAGCAAAAATTACCCGTTTTAGTACAAAACTCGACGTTTAAACAAATCTAGCGGCCATAATACTTATTAAATATCTTAAATAAGTCATAAAAACAATTTTCAGAATTTAATCCCAATAAATTTTATTAACCCCAAAATTCTAGTTTACAATATACCCAATTTTAACAATTTTATAGCAAAATGCACAAACAACAATTTAGGTTGGATTTCCATGAACTAAAGTGTTAAACTACACTTTATAATGTCAATGAAGTCATAAAAAACCTAATTACATTTTAATCGCGATTATTTAATTAATTTCCAAAAACCTAGTTTGCTTAAAAATCTTAATTTGGACAACTTAAAAGCAACAATTTACATATTAGCAACTAGATTAGGTTTTCTATGGCTTAGCATGATAACTACACTATTAAACCATGATCAATTGACATAAACCCTAATTTAGTTCAAACCCTTCTCTTGAATTTTCAAATTAGCACTTAGAACCACAATTAAGCACCGAAATTAGTTAAATTGAAGTGATTAAACATCAAGCAAACATTGGGTTAAGATTATACCTAAAAACCATTTGGAATGAGATCCATACTTGCAAAAAAACTTAGCCTCCAAAATGCTAACTTTTCCCCAAGATCCATGCTTGAATGTCCGAGGAATAATGGGTAAGAAATGGATTTGGGATTTGTGAGGTTTTGTGTTGATTTGAGAGGCAATTTTGATGAGTTTTTTTGGAGAGAAATGTGATGAGAAAAGAGGGGGAGGGCTGCTGTTGTGCCGGAATGGGAGGGTCGGCCACTTATTGGGTGATTGGAGAGAGAGTGAGGTGAGGAAAGTCATGCCAAGTCAAGAAAGTCCAAGGTCAACACAACACAAACTTCTTTTCTTATACTTTTCTTTATGTTCTCTTTTCTTTTATCAAAAGAAATGGGGGAAAAATTTGGAGAGGGGCAGCTGAAAATGGGGAGGAAAATGGGGGTGTGAGAGTGTGGGTGTGGGTATGGGGTGATGGAAAATGATAAAAGTTATACCCCAAATATCTATTTACACTAAATTCACTATTTAAGCTTTTTTCTCCGATATTTTCTAAACCGTTTTGGCAAACGATTTCATTTCAGAAACAATATTTTACATGTCAGTTTAGTGTGTCATGAATTACAAAATTTGTATCAACCCATTCCAATTTGTAATTTTCCCTAATTAAATGTATTGGGGACGGCTTAAAATAATATTAAAATAATTAATTTCGGAAAAATTTTCAGAAAATTTAAAATTTCACCAGTGGCTCCATAAGCACCAAATACTAGCAATTACATAGCTAGAATATGTATATTTAATTTTAAAATAAAAATATTTGTATTTTGACTTTTTACAGAAAACCCCCTTATTTTACCGATTTTCCGAAATTTCACCGAAACGATTTTCAAAACATTACAATCTTCCCCCCTTAAAGAAATTCGGTCCCCAAATTTGAATTAAAACTCCCCCCCAAATAATAAAATATCTAAGAAAAACCATCAAGTTGTCGGGGCTCCGAAATCGTAAATACATAAAACAAATCGTTGCGCAGCGCATGCGCATGAAAAATAAGCATATAACTCAAAATCAAAACTCCGTCAAGCATCTCGCAATCATTGGTGTCATGGTAAAGACACAAATGTCAAATTCAATACAAAACCAATTTGATATAACTCGAAACTATACACGTAAATATCAAATCTATATATGTAAATATCTGAAGGGAATGCATGCCAAATCTCTTAAAGTCGTTGTGCAATGCGCATAACACTGCACAGTGGCGGACGTCTATCATATGAAAATAATCATATACATATATACCTTTTGTTTGAACTGTACGTTCCGCCATTTTGGGAAACAATTTGGAAGGGTTTTCTTGTTTTAAACGTTTCGTGTCATATCGGACACGTAGGTAAATACTGAGACTATAGCTCGCTTTTTGGAATTCCCTTCGATAGCTATCAATGCATACAAAATACATTCAGGTACTGTCCTCTGACTAGTCCTGCTCAGTACGAAAACACATAGCAAATATAATAAAAACGTACTGCTCTATAAGAAATCAATCCCAAAATATGCATATGAATACTACGTGCGTCTGGTGCGCACGGAAATCAAAATCCCTAAATATGCCATACATATGCACAGAAACAACATCTAAGTGCATCGGGTGTGCACACAACATTTGTCATAGGCAACGTGTGTGCCTGAGAGCAAAGACAGGTGCATCTGACACGCACGAAAAATCTCGATTTAGTGCATCTGGTGTGCACCAAAATCGCATCTCAAAACATGCGCTCAACATGCGCGAAAATCTAAGGCACGAAAACTATCTCAAGTGCAACAACTGTGCAAAAATCGTTAATACTCAGTAGGTGCAACCATGGCGCATGAAAACGATATCATGAAACTCAATCATCAAAACCAAATCATGCGAATATATCGCTCAAAATACCAAAATCAAGTATGGCGGAATAGTCCCTCTCAAGCACATCCTCCAAGAACCTCTGGCCAACTGTCGTGGTCACTCATAGCATGTCTCATCGACGATCCTGAACTCTGGCCTGCCGGTGTGCGTAACATGACCACCCCTGGGTCCAAGTCTTCTCGTAATTTATTCTAGAAAGATCCTGTCGAGGTCTCTCCAAAATCATGTCTCTGCCGAACTGTCTGGAATTCATCGTCCTTTACTATATCTGTTTCTTGTTCCGGAACGGCTGCATACTCATTGCGACTCCTTTTGGAAGGTATATCCAAGCACAATGCCTCGGCATTCGTATCGCATCTCTGATGTCGGTGGAGTGGAACGTCGTTTCATCAAGATCTCGTAAGAACCTCTTACTCTACTTTCTCTAATGTCGACTGGTTCGGACTCGTCTCTTCGTGGCTGCATGGACTAAGATCCAATGGCTATCCTCGTATCTAGAGTCTCCCAAGAAATGCATCTCACCACCTAGCATCCGAATGAAGTCGAACCATCCGATCGATTCGTCAAAACCTCATAATCCCCCAAGAGCTCAACATCTTGGGTACAGTTTAATAGTATCGAGTACGTACCACAGCATCGATGGTCCAGCCGTAGAAGGGCAAACCCAAGCCTCACTAATGGCGCCGCGGAACTGCCGCAAACCCTATGGTTCAAAGTCTTTCACATGGTCATTAAGTCGAGTTAGGGTTTCATTCTTCTAGAGGGTCCATAGAATTGCCTGCATGTCTTTCCGAATACATTAAACTTGGAATAATAGGTTTCTGACATTCGATCGTTTCTGTCGACTCTCAACGTCTCCGCGTGAAGTCGTCTCTAGTTGGAATCAATCTATCTGATGACCTTGCATCAGGGTACCGAACGAACCACACGTCCTAGTCATTCATCCTCGGTGACTAGCGACCTTCTATCATCTCTTAGTACAATCTCGTACTGCAATAGCTCCAACATCTGGGATGATATCCCGTCGTCCGCAGCAATAACTGGCTCACTCGTCCACACGCTGAACAGTGCCTCAATCATCATGAGTAAGCAATACGCCAACGGTTATCAAAATCTGGCTGGCCTCTGTCAGTGGCTCAATCCTCTAGTGCTGATCGGCACGTCCAAGTAATCTCATACAGCGATCCATCCAACGCTCGTGGCGCGAAAGCACAATCAAAAGACACATCTCTACAATCGTGTGTCGCCGGAATTATGCCCTGGTCAGTCCTCGTTCGTAATGAGCTAGTGCTGACCGCAACTCTAGCCATAGCTCTCCCTGCCCGTAATCGTGGCAGCAAACCGTAACTGGTACAGAAGAGGCTAGATCTGGAATGAATATAATACTGAACAAAGAAATGTACATCCTAAGGATTCTTAAGTGGAGTAGCGTATCGTAAGTATGCCGCGGAGCATATCCACGGTACGTCACTCTACTTTAGTCACCTATTCCATCAACCAAGGGTCATCCTACGCTCCGAAGGTAAAACCTAACGCTCTAATACCAACTTTGTCACGACCCGAAAGTACGGAACATGACCGGCACTTAAACTACGAAACATCTCGAGGCGTACGTAATCTAAGTAAACTGAAAACCCAGAAATCCAAACCAAGAAAAGTAGTAGAGTGAAGGAAAAATCAATTTAAATCAAGTAGTTTTATTAGCATAAGCCGAATTATGCGTTTTTTAAAACATCAATTATTTGTTGAAAATTTCGTCAGAGTATCCTTTGAAAATACTGGACCCCAAACGTGATAAAACATGAATAGTATACGAAGTCAATAAAAGGCATCCCCAAGCGGGAGCTAGCTCTTCGTCTATCGACGGTCACAACCACACAAGTAATATAATATACAACGCCAAGGGCGAGGATCAAAAACTCGAAAGGAAACTCAAAACCACAAGAAATCCACAGAAATATAACGCGTGACTCTAAGGTCGAAAGAATAACATCACTGGTCTCTATCTCAAAATAAATACATGTTTGGTTGATGGAACTTCTAGATACAACTGAATAATAATATACAATGTATAATGATGGGTACAATACAAATAAACCCACCTACTAGAAGGTCACCCGAAAGAAGCAGTGCCAGCAAAGCCGTAATGAAACCTGCACGGCAAAACCTGCAAGAAACTGGGACACAACGGGGGTGAGTTGCCAACTCGTGAATAGAATACATCTACGAAAAAAAATCGCATGTATGATGCAATCCTAAAATATATAACCAGCAACACATAGCCATGGCTAGGGCAAATATCTAACCCAAGTGTAATCCCATGTGCCCGTGTCAGTGCCTCAGGTAGCAATGTATCATATGGATGATGTATGAATGCATAAAACAAAATGCATGTACTGAAGAAAACTGCTTTCATAAATCAGTGAGATTTCTGTATTTTAAAAATGTGGTACCATAAATGAAATCAGCATAAAACAGTGCCCAGCACCGACACAAAACAAGTGTCCAAATATCTCGTTACTCTGTATCACAATGTCTGTACCTCAATATCTCAAAATCTCAATTTCTCAATCACAATATCTCGGGCGCCGTCAGTCCAGACCGGCCCTTACCATCCATCTCAAGACCACGACGGTATCCTCCGGATATCCGACGCGTCGGGTAAAATCACCGGTCGGTAGTGCTCCCCTGCCAGGCTCAACGTCAACAACATGACCTTCTCGCCCCGGGGTACCGCACCGGACCCACCATGTACCCGAAACGGTTCCTCCACTCATCGAGTCGGGTCTCGAAATCCATCAGCAAACTCATGGTTGACGACTCATACATCATGGGAAAAACCGCACTTTTTATTTAAAAAGAGAGAAAGCAGTTTATATAAGTTTTGCGGTTTTCCCCCCAAATCTAGAAAATCTCATGGAAATCCGAATCCAAATCATCAATAGCATGTAAAACCATGAATATAGGCATAACAATGAATAACAGTATGCATGAAGTGGCAAGTTATAACTACAATGTTAAGCTGGCATAGAAGGCAGGTACACTAATATCATGTCAAATTACTAACTAACAAGCTAAGTCAAGCAATAATATTTTCTAAGGTGTACGTGACATGGCAATTGCCGATGAAGATGTGTGTGAGCCGGCAAGTAAGTGTACGTGGTACATACGCATCATCGGTAATGGTGCTGGTGTCCGAACAGTATGATATCAACAATGCAATAAGAAATTATAATATAAGTATGCGATGCGGAGCAAACAGCAATAATGAGTGGGATCTGAATACTAGACACAACGATAACTAAACTGCATTACCCTAATATAAGTCCTACAATAGTGCCTTTTGAAATAACACGAATCGCGTTGTTTTGAAAATAAGGGCTACGGTGTTTTTAAGAAAATATCCGTAGAATCCCTTGACCTGTCTTTTAAAATACCCACGATCCGTTAGTTTTGAAATAGGTAGGAATCTACCCTAGTCTAACAACTACACTAAACTATATGGCTGAACTAACAAGCTAACTGAAGGTAAGGAAACCGCCTAACATCTGAGTCGATACGTATACATACCTGTATATATATTAGTCGGTGATCCCGCCTCAATAATATCATATCCGATACCATATCTATAATCAGACATCCCAAGTCAAGAGTGCGGATCAATCATCAATATATAGCTCGTACGTAAATCCGTCGTACGGCATCCCCAAATCTGGGTACGGGTCAATATCATACTCATCACACTGTTCATCTGGTATCCTCTTTATCAAGATCATAATCTGGGGTACTGACCTACGTCTAGTACACTACTAATATCACTATTCACATGGCATTGTCATTCAAAGATCCGCTATAACATCAGGACGTATCTCAAGTACGAATCCTGCCATATCACCGATCTCACGGCCTCAACTCAAATCTCATCGACTCATCTCAATCCCAAGTATCATCCGCAAATCTAGTATGTGAACACCTCATCCCATACCCAGGTGAACACATAAACACATCTCCCCATATACGCACAGGTAATAACATAGATGTATGCATGTGCGTGTGTGCGTGTGCGTGTGTGGGTGTAAGGACTACTCTAGGGTTTCGCAACTAACACTAAACTAATCCATGAACATCTAGAATCTACCTTTATCATCAAGTCTCATATCAACATAAAATATATAATCAAAATATTTGTGTGTATACGTATTCGTATACATCACCACGAACTGCGGGGGTGCTATACGCCATCCACCCGACTTCTCCCCGTAGATATAATCTACTCACCTGGTCCTCGCTCGCCGGTGCCGACGTCGCCACGCGCTTGCTTGTCGTCTCGAAGTACACATGGGGTACCAACATATCATAACGCACCGTATCGCATTAAAACTAAATTCGAAATCGAAACGGCATACGAAAATCAAATCGGCACGCGTATCACGCATAGGTCAAAACCTATCGCCTACGCATGCAAGAATAGCCAAACCAACCCTCGATGTCGATGTACAAACGTCAAACCATCGAGAAAACCCAAACACACTCATTTGCGCATTCATGAACACTAATTATAATATAAAATAGGTTAAAATTCACAAAAATCCCAAATTCACCTTAAAAGCCATTTTTCCGAAAATCTAGCAAGCAAAAATTACCCGTTTTACTACAAAACTCGACGTTTAAACAAATCTAGCGGCCATAATACTTATTAAATATCTTAAATAAGTTATAAAAACAATTTCCATAATTTAATCCCAATAAATTTTATTAACCCCAAAATTCTAGTTTACAATATACCCAATTTTAACAATTTTATAGCAAAATGCACAAACAACAATTTAGGTTGGATTTCCATGAACTAAAGTGTTAAACTACACTTTATAATGTCAATGAAGTCATAAAAAACCTAATTACATTTTAATCGCAATTATTTAATTAATTTCCAAGAACCTAGTTTGCTTAAAAATCTTAATTTGGACAACTTGAAAGCAACAATTTACATATTAGCAACTAGATTAGGTTTTCTATGGCTTAGCATGATAACTACACTATTAAACCATGATCAATTGACATAAACTCTAATTTAGTTCAAACCCTTCTCTTGAATTTTCAAATTAGCACTTAGAACCACAATTAAACACCGAAATTAGTTAAATTGAAGTGATTAAACATCAAGCAAACATTGGGTTAAAATTATACCTAAAAACCATTTGGAATGAGATCCATACTTGCAAAAAAACTTAGCCTCCAAAATGCTAACTTTTCCCCAAGATCCATGCTTGAATGTCCGAGGAATAATGGGTAAGAAATGGATTTGGGATTTGTGAGGTTTTGTGTTGATTTGTGAGGCAATTTTGATGAGTTTTTTTTGGAGAGAAATGTGATGAGAAAAGATGGGAAGGGCTGCTGTTGTGCACGAATGGGAGGGTCGACCACTTATTGGGTGATTGGAGAGAGAGTGAGGTGAGGAAAGTCATGCCAAGTCAAGAAAGTCCAAGGTCAACACAACACAAACCTCTTTTCTTATACTTTTCTTTATGTTCTCTTTTATTTTATCAAAAGAAATGGGGGAAAAATTTGGAGAGGGGCTGCTGAAAATGGGGAGGAAAATGGGAGTGTGAGAGTGTGGGTGTGGGTATGGGGTGATGGAAAATGATAAATACTATACCCCAAACATCCATTTACACTAAATTCACTATTTAAGCTTTTTTCTTCGATATTTTCTAAACCGTTTTGGCAAACGATTTCGTTTCAGAAACAATATTTTACATGTCAGTTTAGTGTGTCATGAATTACAAAATTTTTATCAACCCATTCCAATTTGTAATTTTCCCTAATTAAATGTATTAGGGATGGCTTAAAATAATATTAAAATAATTAATTTCGGAAAAAATTTCAGAAAATTTGAAATTTCACCAGTGGCTCAATAAACACCAAATACAAGCAATTACATAGCTAGAATATGTATATTTAATTTTAAAATAAAAATATTTGTATTTTGACTTTTTACAGAAACCCCCTTATTTTATCGATTTTCCGAAATTTCACCGAAACGATTTTCAAAACGTTAAACTAACCCTGTCATATCACCGATCTCACGGCCTCAAATCAAACCTCGTCGACTCATCTCAAATCCCAAGTACAATCCTCAAATCCTGTACATGAACACATAGTTCCATACCGATTTGAACACATAAAAATATATTCCCATATACGCACATATGAAAGATGAATGTAGGCAAGTATGGTGCATGTGTGTGTATGTGTGGCAACCATTACTCTAGGGTTTCGCAACACTAAACCAGTCCAAACACACCTAGAATCCATCTTTATCATCAATAATCTCAAACAAAATATAATCAATATATGTATGTATACGTATTCGTATACATCACCACGGACTGCGGGGGTGCTATACGCCATCCACCCGACTTCTCCACATAGATATAAATCTACTCACATTGCTTCTCGTTTGCCGACGCCGATGTCACCATCTTCATCTTCAACGCCTTGACATCATGTAGGGTACCTACAAAGATAACACAATCGCAAAAGAATCATGAAAATCACATCGGAAAACCAAAACGGCATACGCTACTCTCAGAGGTAAAACCTATGGTCTCGCATGCAAACACGACCAATAACCCATTGCCGTTGACGTTCAAATGCCACCCGACAGAAACGAATCATCAAATACCAAAATTTGAATTCAAAAACAATAGAAAATATAAGGCAACAACATTGAAAACATGTTCCAGATTTTGCTTAAAGTGAAAACAAAGTTCCAAAACAACACTAGGGTGCTATATAGGGTACATATGACCTACTGAAGCAATCTGGGCACTTCCCATCACCAAATGGCCGAGCACAACCCTGGGAAAACCAGCCTCCTCGGTTTTGGGATGGTGGATTGGCCTCTAACTTGCAGAAGGGTCTCACAATGGTCCAAAAATGCCTCAGATATTGTTTGCTTTTCAAGTTTTGGTCTTGGTTCACTCCATATTCCTCTTCACACTAAATACCTCACAAACCGACATGAAAGTTTCTGTTTTGCAGTAAACTTAGTTTGTTTCAAATAGATCTGGGTTTCTAACCTCATAGGGGGTTTAAGGTCATCTCTAAGGTCCAATGGTTCTAACACCACTCAAAATCCCACACAAGTATTTCCAGATTTTGACTCAGGTCAAATAAAGCCAAGAAAACAAGTCTAGGGTAATGTATATAGTATAGGTGAGCTACTGAACCAACATAGGCTCCTAACCTCACCAAGTGGCCGGCCCCTATACCCAAAATTCCGATGTCGCCGGCCCAAGGGTCTCAGTTTGGGTTCATCAGGTCAACTTGGTCTCCTAGTAGTATGTCTAGACCCCTAGTATTGTTTGGTTGTCTCAGATATTCCCTGGGTTGCTCCAGATAACCCATAGGTACACTCAAAGTCACAAAACTGATATGGGTCAATTCCTGAGTTCGTGTAACGGCTCAGCTCTAAGACTCAGGTCATCAATCGTGTTACCCTGGTCAAGCAAATACTCACAACAGCCCCCAGATTTTATCCATAGTCATTACACAAAAATCCTGTAGGACCAAACACCCATAAACATTATCAGATAACCACCCTACAAAATCCAAACCCTAGCTCCCCTATTAAGAAGAGGTCGCCGGATTTGCCTCTTAGGTCGCCGGCTGAAACCGGTGGGATGGGGTTAGGGTTTCAGGTGAACACTCCAGGGCTTGACCACAACACTGACACACTGTTTGCTTTCCCAGTGAGAGCTCGGGGTTACAGCAGGTCAGCAACACCACAAAATGACATCTAAAACACGATATCTCATGAAACTAAACTAAAGGGAAGAAATTATACCTCATCTAGTCCACTCTAGGCAGCACTAACTTCCCAACGTCGTCAAAATCCCATTTTGCTCGGCCCATCGTGTAGAGGAGGAGATGGGGATCATTTTTTGTGAAAGGAGTTTGGGGTTTTGGGTTTGTTTTGGAGATGGAACCATGGTGTTATGGGGGATGGAAGATGGAGGAAGAAGAGGGAAATGGGCAGCAGCAGCAGCACTCATGGAAGAAGGAGAGAGAAAATGAGTTGGGAAATGAGGAGGGATGGCTCAAGACAAAAGAGTTGACCCACTCTTTCTCTCTCTTCATCATACTTTAACTTTTTCTTTTCTTTTCTTTTTCTTTATTTCCTTCTCACACAATGGTAACCCTAAGCAACCATACACCCATAACATGTAAGAAAATGTGACAAGTGTGGAAAAATGATATGTGCATGTTTTGCACCAAAAATTCTAAAAATCCGATTAGCGATTTTTAATCGCGATTAGCACTAAATTAGCATATAACTAATCATAAAAACTTTAAAATGGCATAATTCCATAAAATATCCTATTTTAGAATTTTCCATAATTTTTCCAAAATTTTCCCCATTTATCGGTATTTAATTATACCGAAATATTAAAATGTTCATTAAAATAATATTAATTTATAAAAATTCCCAAAAATAATATTATTTTTTTTATGAAATGTTACAATCTTCCCTCCATAAAAAAATTCGGTCCCCGAATTTAAATTTAAACCCCCAAATTCTAAAACATTTCAATAAAATGTCTAAGTCGTCGGGGCTCCGAAATCATCAATACATAAAACGCATCATAGCGTAAGGCATGCGCATGAGTAATGAGCAAATAAATCAAAACCAAACTCCGTCAAGCATACCACAATCATCGGAGTCGAGGTGAAGACATGAATGCCAAATCCAAAGCAAAACCAACATGATATAAATCGAAACTATACATATAAATATCAAATCTATACATGTAAATATCAGAAGGAAAGGCATGCCAAATCTCTTAAAGTCGTTGTGCAATGCGCATAACACTGCACAGTGGCGGATGTCTATCATAATAAAATAACCATATACGTTTATACCTTTTGTGTAATGTGTATGTTCCGCCGTTTTGGAAACAATTTAGAAGGGTTTCTTTGTTTTAAACGTTTCGTGTCATATCAGACACGTAGGTAAATACTGAGACTATAGCTCGCTTTTGGAAATCTCTTTGAAATCTATCAATGCATGCAAAATATACACTGGTACTGTCCTCTGACTAGTCCTGCTCAGTACAAAAACACATAGCAAATATTATAAAAACGTACTGCTCCATAAGAAATCAATCCCAAAATGTGCATATGAGTACTACGTGCGTCTGGTGCGCACGGAAATCAAAATCCATGAATGTGCCATACATGCGCATAGGAACAATATCTAGGTGCAACGGGTGCACACACAACATCTGTCAAGGGCAACAGGTGTGCCTGACAGCAAAAACAGGTGCATCTGACATGCACGAAGAATCTCGATTTAGTGCATCTGGTGTGTACCAAAATCGTATCTCATAACATGCGCCCAAAACGCGCGAAAACCCAAATCAGGTGCATCCATCATGCACGAAATCATGAAATCCAATATCAAGCGCCGAACATGCGCAAAATCGAAGTCCAGTGCAGCTGTGGTGCACAAAATGCATATCACTGCACTGCAAGCATATGTGAACTATACCGAGTGCAAAAACCAAATCGTGTGCGTACATATGCACAAAATCAACTCAACTGTATGAAACCCATAAAATCATAAACATGTTAAACCAAGGCATGAAAATGGTAACAAGTGCAACAACTATGCAAAAGTCGTAAATACTCGGTAGGTGCAACCATGGTGCATGAAAACAAATATCATGAAACTCAATAATCAAAATCAGTCATGCGAATAGACCGCCCAAAATACCGAAATCAAATATGGTGGAATAGTCCCGCTCAAGCACATCCTCCAAGAATCTCTGGCCAACTGTCGTGGTCACTCATAGCATGTCTCGTCGACGATCCTGAAATCTGGCCTGCTGGTATGCGTAACATGACCACTCCTGGGTCCAAGTTTTCTCGTAAATTTATTCCAGAAAGGTCCGGTCGAGGTCTCTCCCAAATCTCGTCTCTGCCTAACCGTCCGGAAGTCATCGTCCTTTAGTATATCTGTTTCTTGTTCCTGAACGACTGCATACTCATCGCGACTCCTTCTGGAAGGTATATCCAAGTACAATACCTCGGCATGCGTATCGCATCTCTGATGTCGGCGGATTAGAACATCAACTTATCCAGATCTTGTACGAACCTCTTACTCCACTTTTCTCTAATGTCGACTGCTTCGGACTCGTCTCGTCGTGGCTGCATGGACTAAGCTCCAACGGCTATCCTCGTATCTGGAGTCTCCTAAGAAGTGCATCTCACCACCTGGCATTCGAATGGTGTCCAACCATTTGATCGATTCGTTAAAACCTCATAATCCCCCAAGAGCTCGACATCTTGGGTACATTTTAATATTATTGAGTACATACCACAGCATCAGTGGTCCAGCCGTAGAAGGGCAAACCCAAGCCTCACAAAGTTCTAAAACAACACTAGGGTGCTATATAGGGTACATATGACCTACTGAAGCAATCTAGGCACTTCCCATCACCAAATGGCTGAGCACAACCATGGGAAAACCGGCCTCCTCGGTTTTGGCATGGTGGATTGGCCTCTAACATGCAGGGGGATCTCATAATGGTCCAAAAATGTCTCTGGTATTGTTTGCTTTTCAAGTTTTGGTCTCGGTTCACTCCAGATTCCTCTGCACACTAAATACCTCACAAACCGACATGAAAGTTTCTGTTTTGCAGTAAACTTGGTTTGTTTCAAATAGATCTAGGTTTCTAACCTCATAGGGGATTTAAGGTCATCTCTAAGGTCCAATGGTACTAACACCACTCAAAATCCTATACAAGTATTTCCAGATTTGGACTCAGGTCAAATAAAGCCAAGAAAACAAGTCTAGGATAATGTATATAGTATAGGTGAGCTACCGAACCAACCTAGGCTCCTAACCTCACCAAGTGGCCGGCCCCTATACCCAAAATTCCGATGTCGCCGGCCCAAGGGTCTCAGTTTGGGTTCATCAGGTCAACTTGGTCTCCTAGTAGTATGTCTAGGCCCCTAGTATTGTTTGGTTGTCTCAGATATTCTATGGGTTGCTCCAGATAACCCATATGTACACTCAAAGTCACAAAACTGATATGGGTCAATTCCTGAGTTCGTGCAACGGCTCAGCTCTAAGGCTCAGGTCATGAATCGTGTTACCCTGGTGAAGCAAATATTCACAACAGCCCCCAGATTTTACCCATAGTCATTACACAAAAATCCAGTAGGACCAAACACCCCTAAACATTATGAGATAACCACCATACAAAATCCAAACCCTGGCTCCCCTATTAAGCCGAGGTCGCCGGATTTGCCTCCTAGGTCGCCAGCCGAAACCGGTGGGAAGGGGTTAGGGTTTCAGGTGAGCACTCCAGGTCTTGAGCACAACACTAACACACTGTTTGCTTTCCCAGTGAGTGCTCGGGGTTACAGCAGGTCAGCAACACCACAAAACGACATCTAAAACATGATATCTCACGAAACTAAACTAAAGCGAAGAAATTATACCTCATCTAGTCCACTCTAGGAAGCACTAACTTCCCAACGTCGTCAAAATCCCATTTTGCTCGGTCCATCGTGTAGAGGAGGAGATGGGGATCATTTTTTGTGAAAGGATTTTGGGGTTTTGGGTTTGTTTTGGAGATGGATCCATGGTGTTATGGGGGATGGAAGATGGAGGAAGAAGAGGGAAAGGGGCAGCAGCAGCAGCACTCAAGGAAGAAGGAGAGAGAAAATGAGTTGGGAAATGAGGAGGGATGGCTCAAGACAAAAGAGTTGACCCACTCTTTCTCTCTCTTCATCATACTTTACCTTTTTCTTTTCTTTTCTTTTCCTTTATTTTCTTCTCACACAATGGTAACCCTAAGCAACCATACACCCACAACATGTAAGAAAATGTAAGAAGTGTGGAAAAATGATATGTGCATGTTTTGCACCAATAATGCTAAAAATCCGATTAGCGATTTTTAATCGCGATTAGCACTAAATTAGCATATAACTAATCATAAAAACTTTAAAATGGAATAATTCCATAAAATAACCTATTTTAGAATTTTCCATAATTTTTCCAAAATTTTCCCCATTTATCGGTATTTAATTATACCGAAATATTAAAATGTTCATTAAAATAATATTAATTTATAAAAATTCCCAAAAATAATAATCTTATTTTTTTTTGAAATGTTATAGTAGTCAGGTACTCATCCTAAGGGCTTTATCAACATGTAACATAGAGACAATCAAAGTACATGTTAAGATGAAGAGTAACCAGATAGCGTACTATAATGTGGAGCAAGAAAGTCTTCCATATATATGTCCAAGCATCCACTACAATATACATCGTAGGTGCAGTAATGGCCTATAGGGCATACATATAACTAACAGTGAAGAGAGTAGATACGGAGAATAGCACTGCTGATCCATTCTCAAAGGCCATTTCTCAGACACAGTTCGAGAGGCTATTCGAGATGATAGGTCTGCGATATGCCAGTACATGGCCATAGTGCAAGTGGGAGATTGTTAGTGTTTACGCCCTATAGGCCATTATTGTATCATACCAGTTTGTATATTACTTTATGGAAGCTTGGGATATTCACAGTTGTATTGACAGTCTTGCTAAAAATGGTAGTATGCTACTTGGTTTGTTTCTACTTTAATATGTGTATATGTTTCTTTTAACATATCGCGTATACATATTAGTAGAGCCCTTAGGATCTTTGCTTGATTACCAGCGTTGTGATGGCAGTCACACTAGTGGGGGCTGGGTAGTCTATAAGCAATATCCTATACAGGTCCCTAGTCGTAGGATTATCGAGACGGGGCATCGATACTCCGGAGTAGACTGGTGTATACTCTTCTCATCCGAGTTGGGGAGATGGTCTGTCCCACAGCCATCAGTACGCCGTACTGGGGATGGTATGCATGTGGTCGTTAGGTTACGGGTACACCGGACATCACTCGCCCGGAACTGCAGGTTGGTACTATACCCATCGTCAGATAGAAGTTCCCAGGTGACATGAGTACAGCTTAGTCCATCGACTTGACACTGCTACTTCGCCTCGAGTGTGTTCCCACTGTACTTAGATTACTACCCTACCACGCCTCAAAGGAGTCGTGCAAACAGGTAGCAGTTGGGTGCAGTCCCGAAGCACTTGGAGGAAGTGGCGGTTAGACAGGATTCGTCTCTCCCGGTATTGAGGGTTGATATCGCGCTGTGTATGGAGAGCCATTACGCAAGGTCCCTGGCCAGGGAAAGTGTGATTTATTAGTAGGTTCCAGTAGTTTCTCAAGGTGTAATGGACTTCACTCCGACACGACTTATACCGCTATTAGGGGTCTGACGTTTACTGCCCCCTAGGCCCGATATGCGATAGTCCTAGACGAACAGACCGGACTGTACGGAGATTTTATCACATACAGGCTCAGTAGGAGTTCGGATGGGTTTCTTCATCGTCCTTCTTGTCTACATCTACCTGGGGACCGTTACGTACAGCTAGTACCGCTTGCGGCCTGTGGTTAAACCCACTACCAGCGTAGTGTCGAGTTTTTAGAGTCCCACACAGAGAATTTCCCTGCACCGGGCAAAAGGTGTAGAGGCTGTATGGTTTTACGGCAGGGCCGCGATCACTTACGTACACTTGTGCACATACTATGATTGGGCAGATAATACTAGCGGGCTTTGGTTTAAGCCAGATTCTAGTATTATACAGATGGATTTATTTAGTCAAAGATTATCCGTGTTTTTCGAAAATACGGATGGGAAGGGAAGTCTCGTAATTTGTCGGGAAGCTTCTAGAAGGAGGTGACTCATTTGTGTTTAGTTCTTTTTAGATTTAAACTAAATGAGGTGGAGGAGATGAGGTGTAGTTTCATTAAATGATCCATGACTCATTAGATGACTTATTAGATGATTCATCTTGTGAATTAAATGAAGCATGATGAATATTAGCTAGATATTTATTTTAGTGAATTATTAATATGCTTCATGATATTCACAAATGAGAAGGGTTCATTCATTATCACAAAACACTTCTCTCTACTCAAGTTTTCATCTTCTTCCTCAAACCCTAATAGCTCTCATGTGTTGAGAATCCTAGGGTTTAAAGTGACTAAGTAATCCATCTAAATACTCCACGCCCTCTAGTACATCTAGATTAGCAAACTAGAAGCCGTAGTTATCTCATATTCGAGATAGGAGCTCAGACTATAGACTCTCAGGTGGATCGTCTTTGACTCGAGGAGGCCGTTGAGGTAACCATGTTCCATAAAGCCGACGAGGTGTGGAGGACAACGATGTAGACCCGAAGGACTTGTAACGTGAGGTATAACTTCGAATCCGAGTAGTCTCTCGTAGTTTGTTAGTAATGGTTTAGAAATGATACGTTTGCTCAAATCCGTGTTACGAAACTTTGATAATTATTTTTCATATATTCCGCCTCACCGCGAACACAGGGGGTGCGTGACATGGACTTACATGCTCTTGAAAGATTAGATTCGTTATTATCTTATTTAATCAGGACGCTCCCACTGTTTTTATCAAATCTTCCTTCAAAACCTAAAAGGTAAGACTAGCCGGGATTAATTACACCCTACAAGTTCGCCAATCTTTCGGCCAGGCCAGTGTCGTTACTTTGAGGAAGGTTCCCCGTGCTTTCTCACTGACCTAATTAAAATAAACCTCGTTTTCCCAGAGGCATAACCCCGTTAACACCTTTCTAGACACCTACTCGATCGGCTAATAGTGATGTGTAAAACTCTCTCAGGAGTAACTCATACTCGCAGTGGGTATCGGGTGTAGGGTTACTAGGCACTCTAATAAGGTTCTACAATGTATCAACTATGCCCGTTTAAAATTTTAGCCATGCCGAATAACCCTAAGCAGGATCGTTGCTAGAAAATTAGGGTTTCATATGCTAGTAAGCTAAGTTTACGACTAAGTGAATACGAAATACAACCTTTGTAGATCGGTCCTTCACTTCTATAGCTCCTTGTTGAAGTCCCTTCGCTGCGATCGTGGTTCTTCCGGACCCTTGCATGGCTTCACGAGGCGAAAGACGCGTCTTTGCTTGAATTCTTCGAGGCCGAAGATGATCTACATCGAGGGGATGCCAACTCAAGCTTCTACTTCACTAACATGAGAATTAGTGAAGCAAACACCCTAAACTAAAGTGCTAGTCTAGTAGAGGATGGAGAAATAGGAAGTGGGTTCTCTTTAGAATTTTATTTCTCACAATCTTTCTCACTTTGGATCAAATCCTAGCATGCTTTTTTTCTTTTTAACAACGAAGAAGAAGAACAAAAGAAAGAGATGAGGATAATGATCAAGTGAGAAGGCTAATCATGGTGAGTGAGTATCATATACTAACTCTTGTAGAGACTTAACCCATGGTTAATACTTATGTTTGGGTTAAGAAATATCCATAGTAAAAACAAATTTAGTGGAATTAGTCAATGCTTCCATAAGCTTCCACAATCTTCAAGCATTTGGCTAATCCTCCACTAATTTTGTAATTACTTTGAATATTAAAATCGAACATAAATAAATAGCATGGTGCAAGTCTCATACACCCTAGTCTTGTGTATCATCAACCATGATACAATAAGAAAACACATTTTTAATATATATCATATATACATTAAAGTTGTGCTCAAGTGAGAAAAACCCTAAAGTGAACAAGTGTTAGTTAATGTAAACTAGTATATCAAATATACAATTATACAATAAATTATTAAATCAACACTTGACTTAATAATCCGGTCATATCGCATATAACCGACTAACATCCAATGTATCGACTTATCCAATCAACACTTGATTCTGTGAGACCTCTTGGGAGTGCCTAGGAACCCTACAGTGATATCAGAGCCTAGCTAGAGCCTTAGGCGAAGTCTAGACGGAGTTTGAAGTCCGATCGAACCGAAAACTAGAACCCAAAATAGCTCTCTGGACTTTTTCTAAAAACTGGGTTTTTTCCAGATTAAAAATTGCTAAAAAATTCAGCAGGAAGATCTAAGAGTTCTGGTGAAATACGACATCCTAATTCATCTAAACCACCGCGGTTCCGCGGCATGAGCCTGGCTCATGCGGCGGTTCCGCGGCCGTACGGTCGTATCTCACTGTCATTATTGCACAGTAACTCCTCTTTTCTGATGCTGGATTTTATGGGAATTTTTAAAATATTATTCAACAGTTGAATTTTCTGGGGTTGTTTTGGGGATTCGGTGTTTCGATCGGAGTATCAGATTTTGTCTATGTGGCTTTCCGGATAATTTTTGAATATGTTAAAAAGTTCGACCGGATATAAATACCCAATTTTTTCCCTGTTGGGAAATTTCCAAGTGTTGGATTTTTCCGTAGTTTAACGAAGTTCTAAGTAGTGCAAGTAACGCGATGGTCCCTCTAGAAGACAACAAACCTTAACTCGATTATGTGACCGTCTTGAACTGCCCTTTGAACCTTAGGGTTTGGGGCAGTACGGCGTGCCACATGTGAGGCGTTGGCTTGACCCTTCTACGGCTGGACCGTTGCTACTGAGGCACGAACTGAATGTTTTTAGACTTGTTTCATGTGTTGATCTGTATCGGGAAAACTTGGGTGTTTGACTGTTCGATCGGAAAGTTTAACATTTTCTGTTTATCTGGAATGGGATACAATAATTGGAATTCACAAACAGTTATGAGATAACTGAATGAATGTTATAAACATAGCAGTTTAGTCTCACTTGATCGGTTGCCACGGAATTTTGATGTGATCAAAAGTCCGTCGTAATAGACAGCCTCGCTCCATAGCCCCGACCAAGTGACTGTAGGAGAACCCCGTCGCCGAAAGCATCCGTTCGGGTGCTCGCGGTAGCGGTGTTCCGCCTTGGTGCACTTCGTCGACGGTATCGGGGGTGCGGCCGTCTACTGAAGTTTGCGACGAGCATTCGATCAGGATGTCGGGAATCTTGTTGAATTGCCCGACTCGATATTGAAAAGAGTTTTCGATAATGAGACTAAAATGCGAGGTTTATAATTGTTAGGCATGCGATGTCTAAGTATTTCATTTGGTCAGGCATGCGATGTCTGAGGTGGTTGCGGATTCCAACTGTTGTAGTTTTACACTTTCTTTTCTGTGACCGTAAGTGTAATATGTGATATCGCCGGTTTCGTTGCTATATGTCAACGACAATTGGGATGCGCATATTTACTTACGTTGATGACATGTGATGTTATGTGTTGCTGGATATGTTTTATTGGATCGTCGTGTTTGAATAGCCGGGGGTTTTTATGTGTGATGAGTGTTTTTCATTTTCATTCATGTAAAAACTTGTATGTAATATTCTTTTATTGGTGCACTTCCAGGTTGCGGAAGTTGTCACCATTTGTATATTATTTACTTTTCCGCACTAGGATAGACCCAAGGAGGAGGGCACAAGTAACCAGGTTCTGGAGTCCAGTGGGAGACCAACTCGAGGAGTCGAGTCCGGGTCTCCTAACTCCAGAATTGGTAGGGTTGCTTGCCGCTCTCGTAGGGGTCTAGGGGTGTGGGTTTGGCTATTCATCACGACCGTGGAATCCGTGTTTTATACTGGCTCGTATTGAAAACACGGACGTCCTAGTATATCCAATATATCATATGATTCTTCTGCTGCGATATCTGTGATGTGATCATGTGATGTTCTGTGATAGATACTATATATAGTATATATGATATATTATATAGACGTTACTTATGTTTTACACCCGCGCTAGCCCTGCCCCGCTCTGTCGTTAGTTACCTAACCTAACGGTGCTTGAGGGGACATCGAGGCGAATGCGGATGGCATAAGCGTACGTCGTATTTATCTGTGATGTTTAGGTACTTAAATGATGGGACTTCATTAATGAGATTAATGAAATAAAAGAAACCTAAGATGTTGTGGAATCGAATTTCAAAAATAAAACAGGTAGCTACAGTTCTTGCTTTGCACAGAGGTATATGTGATATATCCTGCACCTTATTCGATAAGGAAAGGACCGAGATCCCTTCACCGGGAGTGACTCCTTTAGCAATAACTGGCAGATGCTACACCCTCGGTCTGTCTTTTGAATGCTTTTAAGAGTTCTGCTTTGCACAGCGATATATATGATATATCCCGCACCTCATTCGACGAGGAAAGGACCGACGATCCCTTCACCGGGAGTTACTCCTTTAGCAAAACTAGAAAAGCCTCAAAAGCACTCCATTTTAAAATCATTTGATTCTACAACGATATCAAGTTCATTACGCAATAGGTTTTCAGAAAAAGCTGTCGTAGCCCTCCGTCATTTCAGATAAGTCCTATTTAGTATTCGTGGTACGTTTGTTGACCTCCGTCAAGGCGTAGTGTGCGGTAGCTGACTAGTATTTATCTGCTTATGCATATGATGCAGATTGGATTAGGATAGTCGTGCGGCCTTGTTGACCTCCGTCAAGGGTCGTGCGGGTGGGTTTAATTCGATCAAGAAATGACGGGTTGAACTTGACTAGTAGCCTATGGTTTGTTGACCTCCGTCAAGGTCATAGGACGCTAGGGGCAAAATATTATCGGGAATTTCAAGTGTTGAAATTTGCAATGAAATTGCATACCTTCTATGAGATAGTTGGATCCCGATACCCGCTGCGAGTAAGGGTTACTCCTGGGAGAGTTTTATACATTACAATTAGCCGATCAAGTAGGTGTCTAGAAAGGTGTCAACGGGGTTACGCCTCTGGGAAAACGAGGTTTACATTAATTAGGTTCGTGCGAAAGAACGGGGGACCTCCCTCAAAGTACCGACACTGGCCTGGCTGAAAGATTGGCGAACTTGTAGTGTGAAATTAATCCCGGCTAGTCTTTCCTTTTAGGGTTTGAAGGAAGATTTGATAAAAAGCAGTGGGAGCCATCCTGATTAGATAAAATAATAACCAATCTATTCTTGCAAGAGCGCACGCTGAGTGTTTTCTTCTCTCTCTCCTGGTAGCGACAATATCACGCCTTAATCAAGATAATAATACGGAATATTGACCGAACCCGCTTGTTATACTGAGCTGGGGAACGTTGGTCCCGCTCCACCTTATAATTGTTATAAGACAGAGCAGGAAATTGGGGAATACCAGATTTCCCGTGCCGCCCAAATGAAGAGAGTGCATGCTGATGCATCATCTTCGGGTGTGTTCATTATACAGAACTGTTTCTCAATGTCCTTTACGTCCTGGGTATATGATACCGGATCAGGATCCCAGATATGTAATCTGTTACATAGGGCTACAGATAGGTAAAGAACTGAGAACGGGTGATAAGTTTCATGAGGCAGAAAACGGGGCAAGTGTTGCAGCCAAGTCTGTCGTTCACTGTCACCCTGTATTACAAATACATTGATTCTGAACGAATGTTATTAGATACCGAACCTGATATACAAAATCATATCAGTCTCTTTATCAGTAAAGAAATGATAAAATTTTGTATTGTTGGATAATGTTTTGAACATTTCCTATATCAAAAGTTGATCGGTTCAGGCACGTTATCTAAAAGCATTAATGTTCTAAATCAAACTACAGTTCTTAGTATACGGAACACACACAAGAGGAAGAGTTCAGAAATGAACGAATCCTTCTTGAGGCATTATAGACTAGGTCATATCAATTCGACCCGACTGGCTGAAGTTTCATTTAGATGCATATTTAAATCAGTTTGAATTTACATCTTGTGAAACTTGCCAGTCATGTCACAAAGATAGATGACCATAGCTCTGTTTATTGGAAACAGAGAAAGAGTTAGTGAACTCTTGGGATGATACATGTTGATGTATGTAGGTCCCCTGTCTACACATGCCAAGATTGGTTCTTTGTACTTCATTACATTCTCTGATGATTTTTCGAGATTCAGATCTATGGTCCTGTTGAAACATGAGTCCGAACCTTTTGAGATATTCACAGAATATAAGCGAGAAGTAGAGAACCAAAATATGGGTATAAGTATTATGTCCTTTGATGAGATCAAGGAGGAGAATACTTGAGCACGGAATTCCTGGATTATTCTAAAGGAGAATGAGATTCTCTCTCAGCATTACTCCTCCGTATACACCATAGCACGATGGTATATCGGGGCGGAGCAATCACACCCTATATGATATGGTGTGCTCTATGATGAGTATTACTGAGTGACCTATTTCCTTTTGGGAGTTATGCGCTTGAGTAGTTGCATACCTGTTGAATAGGGTTCGAATCAAATCAGTTGCCTACCACTCCATATGAGATATGGTATGGGAAGAGCCCATGTCTTAAGCTAGTTAAGATTTGGGGTTGTCCGGCCTATGTCTAAAAGCAAAATCCGGACAAGCTCGAGGCAAAGTCTATAATGTAGAACTGGAAAGGTTCCAGCCATACAAACTGCAGCTGATGATTTGATAGAACCATAGGATTCAGTAGATACCAACGAACCTCAGCCTCTCCGCCGATCTAGTAGGGTTCCTCACCCACCTGAGAGATACTTCGGTTTCTCTATGACAGTGGGAGCGAGGATTGCGTCATGAGATGATGACCGAACTAGCTTCGAGCTGGCCATCAGGAGTAAGACTCTATAAGAATGGCTGGATGTTTGGTGATCTGAGATGGAATCCTTATACACCAACAAAGTATGGACTTTGGTTGCTATATCTGGAGGGTTAAATCCCCTTCAGGAGAAAGTATATCTTGAGAAGATTACTTGGTGTACATGGAAAAGTTGAGACTTTCAAAGCTAGGCTTGTTAAAAGTTTGCATCATTGACCAGGTGTGGATAATGATGAAACCTTTTCTAAGGATCTATGCTTAAGTCCATCCAGATCCTACTTGTCACGGCTACATACCATGACTACGATATCTGGTGGTTGGGTGTCATGACTGCTTTTCTAAATGATGTTTTAGAAGAGTGCGTATATAAGTACACAGCCAGAGGGCCTCGTAGACAGTGGGAGCAGCGGAAACGTGTGCAAGATGCTTTATAGGATAAAGCAGGCATCGCGGAGTTGGAACATCTATTTTGATGGATTAGTCAAAGAAGTTGACATCATCAAAATGGTAGATAAACCTTGTATAAACAAAAAGGTAGTAGGGAGTATGGTGGCGATCCTCGTAGAGTACGTGGATGACATACTCTTGATAGGGAAGGAGTTTCCTATGCTACGCTCGATCAATCTCCAATTATCACAATGATTCTCCACATAGGATCAAAGTGATACCTACTAAATCCTAGCTTTTGGATCTATGAGATAGATCTAAATGGATGTTAGGCTACTCACTAGTTGTAGTGAGATGGTATCAGTTGATCCTGGGGAGAATCACTGGAAGGGTTCCAGGGTGATAAAGACGACTGAATGTCAGTCGCAGGCATTGTCTTTACCCTCAGTAAAGGGACGGTATGTTGGAAAAGTTCCAAGCTAGATACCGAGACATACTAGACGATAAAGGAACGATACATCGCTACTTAACATGCTACCAAAGAGGCTGTTTGGGTGTATACAGGTTCATGAGATGAACTACGTTCCTACCATTGTGAGACAATGGAGTTGTGGCTTATGCCAAGGAACGAAGGTCCCATCAGTGATCCAGACATGCTCTAAGGCAGTATCACCTGATCATGGAGATGGTTGATCTCTAAGGGATCGAGGTCAGGAGAGTAGACTCAGAGGACAACACGGCAGATCCACTCACGAAGGCCTATTCCCAGACAGAGAGACTTTTATGGGATGGTTGAGTATGAGATACTACAACCACTGCTACAGATGGCCCTAGTGCAAGTGGGAGATTGTTAGTTATATGTATGCCCTAGAGGCCATTACTATACATAGGATGTATATTGTAGTGGATGCTTGGACATATATAGGGAGGACTTTCTTGCTCGACATGATAGTATGCTATCTGGTTGCACTTTACCTTAACGTGTATACTGATTGTCTCTCTGTTACATGTTGGTAAAGCCCTTAGGATGTGTACTTGACTACCTGGACTATGATGCAGATCATACTAGTAGGGACATGGTAGTCCATAAGTACATCCTTCAAAGTCCCTAGTCGTGGGTGTATCGAGACGGGGCATCGATATACCAGAGTAGACTAGCGTGTACCTTCTCGACCCATACAGATGGGCGATGGATGATCCCATATCCATTGGTGTTTGACATCGGAGATGATATACGGGTGCTCAGTGGAGACTGGGTACACTGGACGGACTCGCCGAGAACTCCCAGATGCTATTATACCTTACGTCAGATGGCAGTTCTCTGGTGACACTGGTACAGAGTAGTCTGTTGACCCGAGATCGTCATAGAGTTTTGTGTGGTTCCCACTGTGCTTTGATTTCCATCTTACCATGTCTAAGAGGGCGTGCAAAACGGTGGTTTTTGGGTACAGTCCCGAGTCACATGGAGGCAATGAGCGATAGGAGGGGATTCGTCTCTCCCGGTATAGGGAGTTGATGTTGCGCTGTGTTCGATTGGCTATAACAGGAAATCCCTGGCCAGGGTTGCTGAGATTTACTGGTAAGTGTTACCAGTAGTTTCTCGAATTGTTATAGACCTCATATCGACACGACTTATCGAGCTATTGGGGTCTGACGTTTACCACCCCTAGGCAAGATATGCGACATATCAGACGACGAGACCGGACTGTACGGTAGTGTTACTGGTTGGATTCACTAGAGTGTGAGCGGGCTTGCTCGTCGATCTTCTGATCGCTCAATACCCGGGTGGCCGTTACGTTTAGCAGACCGCTTGCGGCTTGTGGGTGTTTGATATGATCATCATCTGCTGCCGGCGTAGTGACGAGTCTTTAGAGTCCTACACAGAGGTTTCCTGGCTCAAGCGAAACGAAATAGGAGCGCATATGAGATATGTGCGGGACTGAGAATGATACCAGTATGTGATACTGTATTCGATTCTCGCGATATATGACATTGATCGGTTATATGCGATATAGCCGGCATATCGGATCAAGTGTTGATTCGATAAGTTGTTACTGTAGATATTAGTCGGTTATATGCGATATGACCGGATCATTAAATCAAGTGTTGATTTAATGATTTAATGCATAATTATATATTTGATATATTACTTTGCATTAACTAGTATCGGTTCACTTAAGATGGATTTTCTCACTCGGATGTACACATTGTATATGTGATATACTTTTGTGCACTTGATTTTATCATGTTTGATGATACATGTTTGCTAGGGTTTTTGTGTAAAGATCAAACCATGGTTACATCAAGAGGTCTCACAAGGCATCAACCATGCCAATTTCAAAAATTACGGTGCCGAGAAACCCTAGAGTACGGATCGTTAACTAGATGTCTAGGCGAAAAAGAAACTATTTTACAACTAAACTAAAAGAATGGAAATACAACCTTTGTTGATCCGTTTCTCCACCTCCATAGCTCCGTGATGAAGTCCTCTCCGCTGTCCAAATCAAACCATGACTCTAGTATCGGCTTCATCGAAGAATGGGCGGGCTAGGTCATCGACGACGATGCCGAAGATGATCTACGTCGAGGCATCACTAGATCAAGCTCCAACTTCACCAAGTCAAGAAACTTGTGAAGAAAACACACTCTACTACTTGGCAAGAGGTAGAGGATGAAGAAATAGGAAGTGGGTAGACTTTAGAATTGGATTTCTCACTCATTTTCATCAATCACCATTGATGAAGTAAAGGTTTCTTCCTTGAAGAAGATGAAGAAGAAGATGATATTATAAGTATTTTCTAAAAAGAAAATAATAAGAATACTTATCATCTCTCAACCATGGTCAAGTGTAGAGAACAAATCATGGTTAGTGGGAATGGTTAGGGTTAAGCATGAGACAAAATGGTCACAAAGTCAAAAGCTTCATGAAGCTTCAATATACAACAAAGTTAGCCACCATTTTCTCTTCATGCTTAATCATTTTCCAAAAAGAATAAATAAATAAATAAATGAATAAAACAAAACCCTAACCATTATCATGTAACCATGGTTTGATCTTTACACAAAACCCTAGCAAACATGTATCATCAAACATGATACAATCAAGTGCACAAAAGTATATCACATATACAATGTGTACATCCGAGTGAGAAAATCCATCTTAAGTGAACCGATAATAGTTAATGCAAAGTAATATATCAAATATATAATTATGCATTAAATCATTAAATCAACACTTGATTTAATGATCCGGTCATATCGCATATAACCGACTAATATCTACAGTAACAACTTATCGAATCAACACTTGATCCGATATGCCGGCTATATCGCATATAACCGATCAATGTCACATATCGTGAGAATCGAATACAGTATCACATACTGGTATCATTCTCAGTCCCGCACATATCTCATATGCGCTCCTATTTCGTTTCGCTTGAGCCAGGAAACCTCTGTGTAGGACTCTAAAGACTCGTCAATACGCCGGCAGCAGATGATAATCATATCAAACACCCACAAGACGCAAGCGGTCTGCTAAACATAACGGCCACCCGGGTATTGAGCGATCAGAAGATCGACGAGCAAGCCCGCTCACACTCCAGTGAATCCAACCAGTAACACTACCGTACAGTCCGGTCTCGTCGTCTGATATGTCGCATATCTTGCCTAGGGGTGGTAAACGTCAGACCCCAATAGCTCGATAAGTCGTGTCGATATGAGGTCTATAACAATTCGAGAAACTACTGGTAACACTTACCAGTAAATCTCAGCAACCCTGGCCAGGGATTTCCTGTTATAGCCAATCGAACACAGCGCAACATCAACTCCCTATACCGGGAGAGACGAATCCCCTCCTATCGCTCATTGCCTCCATGTGACTCGGGACTGTACCCAAAAACCACCGTTTTGCACGCCCTCTTGGACGTGGTAAGATGGAAATCAAAGCACAGTAGGAACCACACAAGACTCTATGACGATCTCGGGTCAACAGACTACTCTGTACCAGTGTCACCAGAGAACTGCCATCTGACGTAAGGTATAATACCATCTGGGAGTTCTCGGCGAGTCCGTCCAGTGTACCCAGTCTCCACTGAGCACCCGTATATCATCTCCGATGTCAAACACCAATGGATATGGGATCATCCATCACCCATCTGTATGGGTCGAGATGGTACACGCTAGTCTACTCTGGTATATCGATGCCCCGTCTCGATACACCCACGACTAGGGACTTTGAAGGATGTACTTGTGGACTACCATGTCCCCACTAGTATGATCTGCATCATAGTCCAGGTAGTCAAGTACACATCCTAAGGGCTTTACCAACATGTAACAGAGAGACAATCAGTATACACGTTAAGGTAAAGTGCAACCAGATAGCATACTATCATGTCGAGCAAGAAATTCCTCCCTATATATGTCCAAGCATCCACTACAATATACATCCTATGTATAGTAATGGCCTCTAGGGCATACATATAACTAACAGATTCGATAACCCTACTATATCATATATAACAGACTGATACAAAAAGTCACGAGAATAGAATACGGTATCACATACACGCATTATTCTCGGTCTCGCACATATCACATATGCGCTGCTATTTCGTTTTGCCTGAGCTAGTAAAACCTCTGTGTAGGACTCTAAAGACTCGTCAATACGCCGGCAGTAAGTGATGATCACATCAAGCACCCACAAGCCGTCAGCGGCACTAGCTGGACATAACGGCTACCCGGGTATTGAGCGATCAGAAGATCAGCAACCAAGCCTGCTCCAACTCTTGTGAAAGCCTGCCGGTAACACTTGCCGGACAGTCCGGTCTCCTCGTATGATATGTCACATATCAAGTCTAGGGGTGGTAAACGTCAGACCTAAATAACCGATAAGTCGTGCCGATAGAGGCTCATAACGGGTCGAGAAACTACTTGTAACACTTACCAGTAAATCTTTAAATCAGCCCTGGCCAGGGATTTCCCTGTTACGGCCAATCGAGCACAGCGCAACATCAACCCCCAATACCGGGAGAGACGAAACCCCTCCTACCGCTCATTGCCTCCATGTGACTCGGGACTGTACCCAAAAACCACCGTTTTGCACGCCCTCATGGACGTGGTAAGGTGGAAATCAAAGCACAATGGGAATCACACAAGGCTCTATGGCGATTTTCGGTCTACAGACTAACCTGCACAAGTGTCACCAGAGAACTGCCATCTGACGTGAGGTATAATCCCATCTGGGAGTTCTCGGCGAGTCCGTCCAGTATACCCAGTCTCCACTGAGCACCCGTATTCCATCTCTGATGTCAAACACCAATGGATATGGGATCATCCATCGCCCATCTCATGGGTCGAGAAGCGTATACGCTAGTCTACTCTGGTATATCGATGCCCCGTCTCGATACACCCACGACTAGGGACCTTGAAGGATGTACTTATGGACTACCATGTCCCTACTAGTATGATCCGCATCATAGTGCAGCTAGTCAAGTACTCATCCTAAGGGCTTTACCAACATGTAACTATAAAACAGTATAAAGAGACTAGTATACATGTTAAAGTAAAGTTCAACCAGATAGCATACTATCATGTCGAGCAAGAAAGTACTCTCTATATATGTCCAAGCTTCCAATATAATATACATCATCTGTATAATACTGGCCTCTAGGGCATACATACAACTAACAATCTCCCACTTGCACTAGGGCCAGCTGCTGTAGTATCGCATACCAAGCATCCCGAAGAGTCTCTCAAACTGTATCTGGGGAATGGCCTTCGTGAGTGGATCCGCTGTGTTGTTCTTCGTGTCAACCCTCCTGACCTCGATCTCCCGGCGATCAACTATCTCTCGGATCAGGTGATACCGCCTCAGAATATGCCTGGATCACTGATGGGACCTGGGTTCCTTGGCCAAAGCCACCGCTCCATTGTTATCGCAATACAAAGGTATTGGATGCTCAATGGATGGAACCACTCCAAGTTCAGTAATGAACTTCTTGATCCAGACAGACTCTTTGACAGCATCGTTGGCAGCGCTATATTCAGCCTCCATCGTCGAGTCTGCCATGGTTTCCTGCTTGGAACTCTTCCAGCTAACCGCCCCTCCGTAAAGGGTAAAGACAAATCCCGACTGCGACTTAGATTCGTCCTTATCACTCTGGAAGCTCGAATCGGTAAAGGACTCCGCTTGGAGTTCTCCGTTGCCATACACCAAGAGCATCTCTTTAGTCCTTCGTAAGTACTTGAGAATGCTCTTCACAGCTGTCCAGTGACTCTCTCCAGGATCAGCTTGATACCTACTCACTATACTTAGTGAGTATGCTACATCGGGTCTGGTACATAGCATCGCGTACATGATAGAGCCTACAGCCGAAGGATAGGGTATCCCTTGCATGCGAGCTCTCTCCAAATCAGTCTTGGGAGACATCTCTTTGGAGAGAGTGAGCCCTGAGATCGTGGGTAAAAAACCATGTTTGGACTCTTCCATACTAAACCTCTTTAGTATGGTATCAATGTATCTGGATTGGGACAATCCCAATATCCTTTTAGATCTATCTCTATAGATCATAATTCCCAGTATGCAGGAGGCATCACCTAGATCTTTCATTGAGAATCTTTGTGATAAGAAGAGCTTGACCGATTGCAGCATAGGAATGTCATTTCCTATCATGAGTATGTCGTCCACGTACAATACGAGGAAGACAACCTTACTCTCTGCCACTTTCTTGTAGATACAAGGTTCATCTACATTTTTGACGAAATCAAACTCTTTGATAATGACGTCAAAGAAGATATTCCAACTCCGCGATGCTTGCTTTAATCCATAAATGGATTTAAGCAGCTTGCACACCTTCCCGCTTCTCCCACTATCTACGAAGCCCTCTGGCTGAGTCATGTACACGCACTCTTCTAAATCACCGTTTAGAAAGGCGGTCTTAACATCCATTTGCCAGATTTCATAGTCATGATATGGAACGATGGCAAGCATGATCCGGATGGATTTAAGCATAGCCACTGGAGAAAAGGTTTCGTCATAGTCCACACCTGGTTTTTGACGAAAACCCTTTGCAACAAGTCTAGCTTTGAAAGTCTCCACTTTCCCATCTACACCAAGTTTTTTCTTGAAGATCCACTTGCTCCCAATGGGTTTTACCCCTTTAGGAGCATCTTCCAAAGTCCATACTTTGTTGGTGTACATGGATTCCATCTCGGACCGCATTGCATCCAGCCATTTCACTGAGTCTCCACTCGTGATGGCCTGCTCGAAGCTAGTTGGGTCATCATCAACCATGATGCAATCCTCGCTCCCACCATCCATGAGAAAACCGTAGTATCTCTCAGGTGGGTGAGGAACCCTACTAGATCGGCGGAGTGGCTGAGGTTCGTTGGGAACAACCGAATCCTCCGGTTCCACTAAATCTTCAGTTTGAGTTTGTGTAGCCGGAATTTCTTCCAGTTCTACCTCGTTGCCACTAATTTCTTTTGCAAGAAATTCCTTTTCTAAAAAGGTGGCATGTCGAGAAACAAATACATTTTGTTCCTCAGTATGATAGAAAAGATTTCCATATGAATGTTTGGGATATCCCACAAACTTGCATAAAACTGACCGTGCCTAGAGTTTGTCCGGATTCTGCCTTTTGACATAGGCCGGACAACCCCATATCTTAACTCGTTAAAGACATGGTCTCTTCCCACTCCATATCTCATATGTTGTGGTAGGTACAGATTTAGACAGAACTTGATTCAATAGGTATGCTGCTGTCTCCAGCGCATACCCCCAGAAGGAAATAGGTAACTCAGCTGTGCTCAGCATAGAGCGCACCATATCTAATAGGATGCGGTTCCTCCGTTCCGATACACCATTGTGCTGTGGTGTATATGGAGGAGTTAGCTGAGAGAGAATCCCATTCTCTTTTAGGAAGTCCAGGAATTCGTTGCTCAAGTATTCACCTCCTCGATCAGATCGAAGGATTTTAATACTTTTCCCGGTTTGGTTCTCGACTTCTTGTTTATATTCTCTAAATTTCTCAAAAGCTTCCGATTTGTGTTTCATTAGGAACACATATCTGAATCTAGAGAGATCATCAGTGAATGTAATGAAGTACAAAGAACCATCCTTGGCATGTGTAGACATGGGACCGCACACATCACTATGTATCAGTCCCAAGAGTTTGGTAACTCTTTCTCCGTGTCCCGTAAACGGAGTTTTGGTCATCTTGCCTTTGAGACATGACTGGCAAGTGTCATAAGATGAAAATTCAAAAGAATTTAAATATTCATCCTTATGCAACTTAGCCAGTCGTGTCGCATTGATGTGACCCAGTCTACAATGCCACAAGAAGGATTCGTTCATTTCTGAATTCTTCCTCTTGTGTGTGTTTGTTATGCTCAGAACTGTTGATTGATTTAGAACATAAATTCCATTGCACAACATGCCTGATCCAACCAACTTTTAGTTAAGGAAAATGTTCATAACATTATCCTGTAATACAAAATTATATCCCTCTTTACTCAACAAAGAAACTGATATAATGTTGCATATCAGGTTCGGCATGTAATAGCATTCGTTCAGAATCAATGTATTACCAGTTGGCAATACAAGGTGATATTCCCCGACGGTTTTAGCTGCAACAATTGCACCATTTCCAACCCTTATGTCTTTATCACCTTCTCCAAGTTCTCTACCTTTCCTAAGCCCATGTAACTGATTACATATATGGGATCCTGACCCGGTATCTAATACCCAGGACATAGAGCAAATGGAGAAAAAGTTCTCTGTAACGAACACACCCGAAGAAAATGCATCAACATGTACTTTCTTCATACGGGTGGCATGGGAATCCTGGTATTCCCCTATATCCTGTTCGGTCCTATAACTCTTATAAGAAAGAACGGAACCAACGTTCCCCAGCACAGTATAACATGCGGGTTCGGTCAATACATCCATATTATAATCTTGATTAAGGCATGATATGGTCGCTACCTGGAGAGAGAGAGAAGAAAACACTTTAGCGTATGCTCTTGCAAGATCAGATTGGTTATTATTTTATATAATCAGGATGACTCCCACTGTTTTTATCAAATCTTCCTTCAAATCCTAAAAGGAAAGACTAGCCGGGATTAATTACACCTTACAACTTCGCCAATCTTTCAGCCAGGCCAGTGTCGGTAGTTTGAGGGAGGTTCCCCGTGCTTTCGCACGGACCTAATTAAAGTAAATCTCATTTTCCTAGTGGCGTAACCCCGTTGACAGCTTTCTAGACACCTACTTGATTGGCTAATTGTCCTGTGTAAAACTCTCCCAGGAGTAACAATTACTCGCAGTGGGTATCGGGATCCAACTATCTCATAGAAGGTATGCAATCTCATTGCAAATCTCTACACTTGAAATTCCCGATAATATTTTGCCCCAAGCATCCCATGACCTTGACGGAGGTCAACAAACCACAGGGTGCAAGTCAAGTTCAACCCGTCATTTCTTGATTGAATCAAACCCACCCGCACGACCCTTGACGGAGGTCAACAAGGTCGTACGACTACCCTAATCCAATCTGCATCATTTGCATAAGTAGATAAATACTAGTTAGCTACCGCACACTATGCTTTGACGGAGGTCAACAAACGTAGCACGAATACTAAGTAGGACTTATCTGAAATGACGGAGAGCTACGACAGGTTTTTCTGAAAACCTATTGCGTAATGAACTTGATATCGTTGTAGAATCATGTGAATTTTGAAATAGAGTGATTTTGAGGCTTTTATTAGTTTTGCTAAAGAGGTCACTCCAGGTGAAGGGATCTCGGCTCTTTCCTTATAGAATAAGGTGCAGGATATATCATATACATCACTTTGCAAAGCAAAACTCCAAAAGCAATCAAAAACAAACCGAGTGTTGTAGCATCTGCCAGTTTTGCTAAAGAAGTCACTCCCGGTGAAGGGATCTCGGCTCTTTTCTCATCGAATAAGGTGTGGGATATATCATATATATCGCTATGCAAAGCAAAACTGTAGCTACCCTCTTTAAAAAATTTGATTCTACAACATCTTTTAGGTTTCTTTTCTTTCATTAATCACATTAATGAAGTCCCATCATTTAAGTCATCTAAACATCACAGATAAATACGACGTACACGTATGCCATCCGCATTCGCCTCAATGTCCCCTCGTGCACCGTTAGGTTAGGTAACTAACGGCAGAGCGGGGCAGGGCTAGCGCGGGTGTAAAACATAAGTAAAGCCTATATAATAAATCATATATACTATATACAGTATTTATCACAGCACATCAAATGATCACATACAGATATCGCAGCAGAAGAAACATATGAAACATTGGATATACTAGGACGTCCGTGTTTTATTTTGAGCCTCTATAAAACACGGATTCCACAGTCGCTATGAATAGCCAAACCCACACCCCTAGACCCCTACGAGAGCGGTAAGAAACCCTACCAATTCTAGAGTTAGGAGACCCGGACTCGACTCCTCGAGTTGGTCTCCCACTGGACTCCAGAACCCGATTACTTGTGCTCTCCTCCTTGGGTCTATCCTAATGCGGAAAAGTAAATAATATACAAAAGGTGACATCAACCTCATCCTGGAAGTGCCCCAATAAAAGAATATTACATACATTTAATTTGACATGAATGAAAATAACAACTCTCATCTCACATAAAAAACCTCGGCTATTCAAAACGCGACGATCCAATATAACATATCCAGCAACACATAACATCACATGTCATCAACGTAAGTAAATATGCGCATCCCAATTGTCGTTGACATATAGCAACGAAACCGGCGATATCACATATTACACTTACGGTCACAGAAAAGAAAGTGTAAAACTACAACATTTGGAATCCACAATCTCTTTAGACATCGTAAATCCGAAATATCATATATTTCGCATTTCATGCCTAACTGTATGAATTCCATATATTGTATCACATTCCAGATAAATAGACAGTATTAAACTTTCTGATCGAATAATCAAATACCCAAGATTTCCTAAATAGCTCTACACTTGAGCGGAGTTCAAAAATTCCAGAATACGTTACAGTAGCAACGGTCCAGCCGTAGAAGGGTCAAGCCAACACCTCACATGTGGCACGTCGTACTGCCTCAAACTCTAAGGTTCAAAAGGCAGTTCAAAACGGTCACATAATCGAGTTAAGGTTTGTTGTCTTCTAGAGGGTCCATCGCGTCACATGCACGTTTTTCCGAAAGATTTAAACCCGAGAAAAATTCAACACTTGAATGTTTTTCGTGCCGGGAAAAATTGAGTTAATGATATCTGTTCGAACATTTTAATACTTTCTAAATTATCCGGAATAACAAAACAAAATTAAATACTCTGATCGAATCGACGATTACAAAATAAACCCCAAAATACTCAACACTTGAGTCAGATTAAAAATACCCAGAAATTATAAGGAATAGCAACGGATGTTAAAACATAATGAACTGTCCCCAAAACCATTTTTCTGCCGCGGAACCGCCGCAGCATGTGGCTTAGTGATACGGTTCCGCAGCCACGTGGGGGATTTGGGGGCTCGTTTTTCATGGTAACCCTTAGAATTCCCTGTTGATTTTTTGAGCATTTTTAATTCTGAAAAAACACAGATTTTTAAAAAACGTACAGAGAGGGGTTCATTTTGACGTATTCGGGTTCGTTCGGAGTTTTAACTTCGTTAACACGTCGCCTAATGCTCTAGCTAGGCTCTGATACTACTGTAGGGTTACTAGGCACTCTAATAAGGTTCTACAATTCATCAACCATGCCCGTTTAAAATTTTAGCAGTGCCGAATAACCCTAAACAGGATCGTTGCTAGAAAATTAGGGTTTCATATGCTAGTAAACTAAGTTTACGACTAAGTGAATACGAAATACAACCTTTGTAGATTGGTCCTTCACTTCTATAGCTCCTTGTTGAAGTCCCTTCGCTGCGATCGTGGTTCTCCCGGACCCTTGCATGGCTTCACGAGGCGAAAGACGCGTCCTTGCTTGAAGTCTTCGAGGCCGAAGATGATCTAGGTCGAGGGGATGCCAACTCAAGCTTCTACTTCGCTAACTTGAGAATTAGTGAAGCAAACACCCTAAACTAAAGTGCTAGTCTAGTAGAGGATGGAGAAATAGGAAAATGGTTCTCTTTAGAATTTTATTTCTTACTATCTTTCTCACTTTGGATCAAACCCTAGCAAGCTTTTTTTCTTTTTAACAATGAAGAAGAAGAACAAAAGAAAGAGATGAGGATAATGATCAAGTGAGAAGGCTAACCATGGTGAGTGAGTGTCATATACTAACTCTTGTAGAGACTTAACCCATGGCTAATACTTATGGTTGGGTTAAAAAATATCCATAGTAAAAACAAATTTAGTGGAATTAGTCAATGCTTCCAAAAGCTTCCACAAGCTTCAAGCATTTAGCTAATCCTCCACTAATTTTGTAATTACTTTGAATATTAAAATCCAACATAAATAAATAGCATGGTGCAAGTCTCATACACCCTAGTCTTGTGTATCATCAACCATGATACAATAAGAAAACACATTTTTAATATATATCATATATACATTAAAGTTGTGCTCAAGTGAGAAAAACCCTAAAGTGAACAAGTGTTAGTTAATGTAAACTAGTATATCAAATATACAAATATACAATAAATTATTAAATCAACACTTGACTTAATAATCCGGTCATATCGCATATAACCGACTAACATCCAATGTATCGACTTATCGAATCAACACTTAATTCGATAACCCGGCTATATCATATATAACCGACCGATACAAAAAGTCGCGAGAATAGAATACGGTATCACATACACGCATTATTCTCGGTCTCGTACATATCACATATGCGCTCCTATTTCGTTTTTCCTGAGCTAGTAAAACTTCTGTGTAGGACTCTAAAGACTCGTCAATACGCCGGCAGTAGGTGATGATCACATCAAGCACCCACAAGCCGTCAGCGGTACTAGCTGGACATAACGGCTACCCGGGTATTGAGCAATCAGAAGATCAGCAAGCAAGCCTGCTCCAACTCCTGTAAAAGCCTGCCGGTAACACTTGCCGTACAGTCCGGTCTCCTCGTCTGATATGTCGCATATCAAGTCTAGGGGTGGTAAACGTCAGACCCAAATAACCGATAAGTCGTGCCGATAGAGGCTCATAACGGGTCGAGAAACTACTGGTAACACTTACCAGTAAATCTCTAAATCAGCCCTGGCCAGGGACTTCCCTGTTACGGCCAATCGAGTACAGCGCAACATCAACCCCCAATACCGGGAGAGACGAAACCCCTCCTATCGCTCAATGCCTCCATATGACTCGGGACTGTACCCAAAAACCACCGTTTTGCACGCCCTCATGGACGTGGTAAGGTGGAAATCAAAGCATAATGGGAATCACACAAGACTCTATGACGATCTCGGGTCTACAGACTAACCTGCACAAGTGTCACCAGAGAACTGCCATCTGACGTGAGGTATAATACCATCTGGGAGTTCTCGGCGAGTCCGTCCAGTGTACGCAGTCTCCACTGAGCACCCGTATACAATCTCTAATGTCAAACACCAATGGATATTGGATCATCCATCGCCCATCTCATGGGCCGAGAAGCGTATACGCTAGTCTACTCGGGTATATCGATGCCCCATCTCGATACACCCATGACTAGGGACCTTGAAGGATGTACTTATGGACTACTATGTCCCCACTAGTATGATCTGCATCATAGTGCAGGTAGTCAAGTACTCATCCTAAGGGCTTTACCAACATGTAACTATAAAACAGTATAAAGAGACTAGTATACATGTTAAAGTAAAGTGCAACCAGATAGCATACTTTCATGTCGAGCAAGAAAGTCCTCTCTATATATGTCCAAGCATCCAATATAATATACTTCATCTGTACAATACTGGCCTCTAGGGCACACATACAACTAATATCGGGATTCAACTATCTCATAGAAGGTATGCAATCTCATTGCAATTTTCAACACTTGAAATTCCAGATAATATTTTGCCCCTAGAAGCTTATGACCTTAGCATAGTCAACAAATCATAAGTGCTAGTCAAGTTCAACCCGTAATTTCGTGATTGAATTCAACCCAACCGTACGACCCTTAACATAGTCAACAAAGTCATACGACTACCCTAATCCAATCGCATCACTTGTTTTAACAGATAAGCACTAATCAGCTACCGCACACCATGCCTTAACATAGTCAACAAACATAGCATGAATACTAAATAGTACTTATCTGAAATGACGGAGGGCTACGACAGGTTTTTAAGAAAATCTTTTGAGTAATGAACTTGATATCGTTGTAGAATCGAGTGATTTGAAAATGAGTGGTTTAAGCTCCGCTTTTAAAATCATGTGTTTTTCAAAATAAACTGAGTGGTGTAGCATCTGCTAGCTTTTGCTAAAGTGGTCATTCCCGGTGAAGGGATCTCGGCACTTTCCTCATCGAATGAGGTGCTGGATATTCGTCAAGGAATACCGCTATGCAAAGCAAAAACTAGAGCTACCCTTTTTGAAAATTTGATTCTACAACATCTTTAGGATTCTTTCCGTTTCATTAATCTCATTAATGAAGTCCCATCATTTATGCTTCCTAAGCATCACAAAAGAAACGAAAATACAACGTACGCTTTGTTAGTGTATATGCCCTAGAGGCCATTTCTGTATCATACTAACTTGTATATTACTTAATGGAAGCTTGGGATATTCACAGTTGTATAGACAATCTTGCTCAAAATGGTAGTATGCTACTTGGTTTGTCTCTACTTCAATATGTGCATGTGTTTCTTTTAGCATATCGCTTATACATATTAGTAGAGACCTTAGGATCTTTGCTTGATTACTGGCGTTGTGATGGCAGCCACACTCGTGGGGGCTGGGTAATCCATAAGCACATCCTTATACAGGTCCCTAGTCGTTGGACAATCGAGACAGGGCATCGATACTCCTGAGCAGACTAGCGTATGCGCTTCTCATCCCAGCGGGGGAGACGGTCTGTCCCACAGCCGTCAGTACGTCGTACTTGAGATAGTATGCGGGTGCTCATTAGGTTACGAGTACACTGGACAGGACTCGTCAGGAACTGTTGGTTGGTATTATACCTATCGTCAGTTATCAGTTCCAAGGTGACATGAGTACAGCTTAGTCCGCTGACTTGACACTGTCACTTTGCCTCGAGTGTGTTCCCACTGTACTTAGATTACTACCCTACCACGACTCAAAGGAGTCGTGCAAACAGGTAGTAGTTGGGAGCAGTCCCGAAGCACTTGGAGGCAGTGACGGTTAGACAGGATTCGTCTCTCCCGGTATTGGGGGTTGACATCGCGCCGTGTCTAGGAGAGCCATTACACGAGTAGTCCCTGGTCAGGGAAAGCGAGATATACTGGTAGGTTTCCAGTGTTATCTCAGGGTGTTCTGGGCTACACTCCGACACAACTTGTACCGCTATTAGGGGACTGACGTTCGCCACCCCCTAGGCCCGCAATGCGATGTATCAGACGAACAGACCGGACTGTACGGAGATTGTCACATACAGGCTCAGTAGGAGTTCGGATGGGTTTACGTCATCGGCCTTCTTATCGACATCTACCTGGGGACCGTTACGTACAGTGTTGGGTTCCTAGGCACTCTAGTGAGGTCTCACAAGGCATCAACCATGCCAATTTCAAAAATTCTAGGTGCCGAGAGACCCGACTACGGATCGTTTGCTAGAAAACTAGGCGAAAAGATAACTAGTTAACACTTAACTAATGGGATATCGGAAATACAACCTTTGTAGATCCGGTGCTCCACCTCCATAGCTCCGCAACGAAGTCGTCTCCGCTGTCCAAAAGGAATCCGGGCTCTAGAGTCGGCTTCGTCGGAGAAAAAGCGAGCTAGGTCGTCGATGTCCATGCCGAAGATGATCTACGTCGAGGCATCGCTAAATCAAGCTCCACCTTCACCAAGCCCTAAAAACTTATGAAGGAAACACACTCTACTACTTGGCAAGAGGTAGAGGATGAAGAAATAGGAAGTGGGTAGACTTTTGAATTGGATTTCTCACTCATATGCTCAATATGCCATTGATGAAGACAAGCTTCTTCATGAAGAAGAAGAAGAGCAAGAAGAAGATAAATATTATGATAAGAATTAAAATAAAAGGAAAAATCCATTCTTATCATAATTCTCACCATGGTTAGGTGTAGAGAATTGAGTTAATAGAAGTGGTTAGGGTTAAGCATGAGACAAAATGGTCAAAGTCTTCATGAAGATTCATGAATGGTCAAAAGAAAGCAACCATTTTCCTCATTATCTTTTCATTTACTCATTTATCAAAAATAAATAGATAATTAAATAAGATAAATGAATAACAAATAATAAACCCTAACCATTCCTTTAACCAAGGTTTAATTCTTTATACTTAACCATTTTTGCATGCACCATTAAATATGATACAAGCAAGTGCACAAATCATATCGCATATGCAATGCGCACATTTGAGCGAGAAAATCCATATAAAGTGAACCGATACTAGTTAATGCAAAGCAATATATCAAATATATTATTATGCATTAAATCATTAAATCAACACTTGATTTAACGATCCGGTCATATCGCATATAACCGACTAGTATCCAATGTATCGGCTTATTGAATCAACGCTTGAATCGATAACTAGGTTATATCGCATACAACCATTCGACGCATTGATCGCGAGAATGAAATACGGTATCACATACACGCATTATTCTCGGTCCCGCACATATCTCATATGCGCTCCTATTTCGTTTCGCTTGAGCCAGGAAACCTCTGTGTAGGACTCTAAAGACTCGTCAATACGCCGGCAGCAGGTGATGATCATATCAAACACCCACAAGCCGCAAGCGGTCTGCTAAACGTAACGGCCATCCGGGTATTGAGCGATCTGAAGATCGACGAGCAAGCCCGCTCACACTCCAGTGAATCCAACCAGTAACACTACCGTACAGTCCGGTCTGATCGTCTGATATGTCGCATATCTCGCCTAGGGGTGGTAAACGTCAGACCCCAATAGCTCGATAAGTCGTGTCGATATGAGGTCTATAACTTTTCGAGAAACTACTGGTAACACTTACCAGTAAATCTCAGCAACCCTGGCCAGGGATTTCCTGTTATAGCCAATCGAACACAGCACAACATCAACTCCCTATACCGGGAGAGACGAGTCCCCTCCTATCGCTCATTGCCTCCATGTGACTCGGGACTGTACCCAAAAACCACCGTTTTGCACGCCCTCTTGGACGTGGTAAGATGGAAATCAAAGCACAGTGGGAACCACACAAGACTCTATGACGATCTCGGGTCAACAGACTACTCTGTACCAGTGTCACCAGAGAACTGCCATCTGACGTGAGGTATGATACCATCTGGGAGTTCTCGGCGAGTCCGTCCAGTGTACCCAGTCTCTACTGAGCACCCGTATATCATCTCTGATGTCAAACACCAATGGATATGGGATCATCCATCCCCCATCTGTATGGGTCGAGAAGGTATACACTAGTCTACTCTGGTATATTGATGCCCCGTCTCGATACACCCTCGACTAGGGACTTTGAAGGATGTACTTATGGACTACCATATCCCCACTAGTATGATCCGCATCATAGTCCAGGTAGTCAAGCACACATCCTAAGGGCTTTACCAACATGTAACAGAGAGACAATCAGTATACACGTTAAGGTAAAGTTCAACCAGATAGCATACTATCATGTCGAGCAAGAAAGTCCTCCCTATATACGTCCCAGCATCCACTACAATATACATCCTATGTACAGTAATGGCCTCTAGGGCATACATATAACTAACAATCTCCCACTTGCACTAGGGCCATCTGATAGCAGTGGTTGTAGTATCTCATACTCAACCATCCCATAAAAGTCTCTCTCTGGGAACAGGCCTTTGTGAGTGGATCCGCTGTGTTGTCCTCTGAGTCTACTCTCCAAACCTCGATCACCCTGGAGATCAACCATCTCCATGATCAAGTGATACTGCCTTAGAATATGTCTGGATTACTGATGGGACGGACGTTCCTTGGCATAAGCCACAACTCCATTGTCACACAATGGGAGGAACTAAGTTCATCTCATGAACCAATATACACCCAAACAGCCACTTTGGTAGCATCTTAAGTAGCGATGTATCCTGCCTTTATCGTCTAGTATGTCACGGTATCTAGCTTGGAACACTTCGAACATACCGTCCCTTTACTGAGGGTAAAGACAATACCTGTGACTGACTTTCAGTCATTCTTATCACCCTGGAACCCTTCCAGTGATTCTCCCCAGGATCGATTGATACCATCTCACTACAACTAGTGAGTATCCTAACATCCAATTAAGTCTATCTCATAGATCTAAAACTCAGGATTTAGGAGGTATCATTTTGATCCTATGTGGAGAATCCTTATGATAACCGGAGATTGATCGAGCGTAGCATAGGAAACTCCTTCCCCATCAAGAGTATGTCATCCACGTACTCTACGAGGATCGTCACCATACTCCCTACTACCTTTTTGTTTATACAAGGTTCATCTATCATTTTGATGATGTCAAACTCCTTGACTAATTCATCAAAAACAGATGTTCCAACTCCGCGATGCCTGCTTTATCATATAAAACATCTTGCACACGTTTCCGCTGCTCCCACTGTCTACGAGGCCCTCTGGCTGTGTACTTATAGACGCTCTCTTCTAAATCATCATTTAGAAAAGCAGTCAAGACACCCAACCACCAGATATCGTAGTCATGGTATGAAGCCGTGGCAAGTAGGATCTGGATGGACTTAAGCATAGCTACTTAGAAAAGGTTTCATCATCATCCACACCTGGTCAATGATGCAAACTTTAACAAGTCTAGCTTTGAAAGTCTCAACTCTTCCATGTACACCAAGTAATCTTCTCAAAATATACTTGCTCCTGATGGGAATTTAACCCTTCAGATATAGCAACCAAAGTCCATACTTTGTTGGTGTATAAGGATTCCATCTCAGATCGATAAACATCCAGCCATTCTTACAGAGTCTCACTCTTGATGGCCAGCTCGAAACTAGATGGGTCATCATCTCATGATGTAATCCTCGCTCCCACTGTCATAGAGAAACCGAAGTATCTCTCAGGTGGGTGAGGAACCCTACTAGATCGGCGGAGAGGCTGAGGTTCGTTGGTATCTACTGAATCCTTTGGTTGTACCAAATCATCAGCTGTAGTTTGTATAGCTGGAACCTTTCCAGTTCTACATAACAGATTTTGCCTCGAGCTTGTCCAGATTTTGCTTTTAGACATAGGCCGGACAACCCCAAATCTTAACTGACTTAAGACATGGGCTCTTCCTATACCATATCTCATATGGAGTGGTAGGCAACTGATTTGATTCGAAACCCTATTCAATAGGTATGCAACTTCTCAAGCGCATAACACCCAAAAGGAAATAGGTAACTCAGTATTACTCATCATAGAGCACACCTTATCACATAGGGTGTAATTGCTCCACCCCGATATACTATCGTGCTATGGTGTATACAGAGGAGTAATGCTGAGAGAGAATCTCATTCTCCTTTAGAATAGTCCAGGAATTCCGTGCACAAGTATTCTCCTCCTTGATCTCATCATAGGATATAATACTTATACCCGTATTCTGGTTCTCTACTTCTCGCTTATATTCTGTGAATATCTCAAAAGGTTCGGACTTGTGCTTCAACAGGAACATAGGTCCGAATCTCGAAAGATCATCAGAGAATGTAATGAAGTATAAAGAACCAGTCCTGGCAAGTGTAGACAGGAGACCTTACATACAACATCATGTATCAGTCCCAAGAGTTCATTAACTCTTTCTCTGTTTCCAGTAAACGGAGCTATGGTCATCTTATCTTTGTGACATGACTGGCGAGTTTCACAAGATGTAAATTCAAACTGATTTAAATATGCATCTATATGTAACTCCAGCTAGTCGGGTCGCATTGATATGACCTAGTCTACAATGCCTCAAGAAGGATCCGTTCATTTCTGAACTCTTCCTCTTGTGTGTGTTCCGTATACTAAGAACTGTGGTTTGATTTAGAACATTAATGCTTTTAGATAACGTGCCTGAACCGATCAACTTTTGATATAGGAAATGTTCAAAACATTATCCAACAATACAAAATTTTATCATTTCTTTACTAATAAAGAGACTGATATGATTTTGTATATCAGGTTCGGTATCTAATAACATTCGTTCAGAATCAATGTATTGTAATACAGGGTGACAGTGACCAACAGACTTGGCTGCAACACTTGCCCTGTTTTCTGCCTCATGAAACTTATCACCCGTTCTCAGTTCTCTACCTATCTGTAGCCCTATGTAACAGATTACATATCTGGGATCCTGATCTGGTATCACATACCCAGGACGTAGAGGATACAGAGAAACAGTTCTTTGTAATGAACACACCCGAAGATGATGCATCAGCATGCACTCTCTTCGTTTGGACGGCACGGGAAATCTGGTATTCCCCAATTTCCTGCTCTGTCTTATAACAATTATAAGTTGGAGCGGGACCAACGTTCCCCAGCTCAGTATAACAAGCGGGTTCGGTCAATAATCCGTATTATTATCTTGATTAAGGCGTGATATGGTCGCTACCTGGAGAGAGAGAGAAGAAAACACTCAGCGTGCGCTCTGTCAAGAATAGATTGGTTATTATTTTATCTAATCAGGATGGCTCCCACTGCTTTTTATCAAATCTTCCTTCAAACCCTAAAAGGAAAGACTAGCCGGGATTAATTACACACTACAAGTTCGCCAATCTTTCAGCCAGGCCAGTGTCGGTACTTTGAGGGAGGTCCCCCGTGCTTTCGCACGAACCTAATTAATGTAAACCTCGTTTTCCCAGAGGCGTAACCCCGTTGACACCTTTCTAGACACCTACTTGATCGGCTAATTGTAATGTATAAAACTCTCCCAGGAGTAACTCTTACTCGCAGCGGGTATCGGGATCCAACTATCTCATAGAAGGTATGCAATCTCATTGCAAATTTCAACACTTGAAATTCAAGATAATATTTTGCCCCTAACCTCCTATGACCTTGACAAAGGCCAACAAACCATAGGATGCTAGTCAAGTTCAACCCGTCATTTCCTGATTGAATTAAACCCACCCGCACGGCCCTTGACAAAGGCCAACAAGGTCGCACGACTACCCTAACCCAATCTGCATCATATGCATAAACAGATAAGCACCAGTTAGCTACCGCACACTGCGCCTTGACAAAGGCCAACAAACACAGCACGAATACTAACTACTACTTATTTGAAATGACGGAGGGCTACGACAGGTTTTTCTGAAAACCTATTGCGTAATGAACTTGATATCGTTGTAGAATCAAATGATTTTAAAATGGAGTGTTTTTTAGGCTTTTCTAGTTTTGCTAAAGGAATCACTCCCGGTGAAGGGATCGTCGGTCCTTTCCTCGTCGAATGAGGTGCGGGATATATCATATATATCACTGTGCAAAGCAAAAACACTTAAAAGCAATCAAAAGACAAACCGAGTTTGTAGCATCTGCCAATTATTGCTAAAGGAGTCACTCCCGGTGAAGGGATCTCGGTCCTTTCCTCATCGAATAAGGTGCAGGATATATCTCATATACCGCTATGCAAAGCAAGAACTGTAGCTACCTGTTTTATTTTGAAATTCGATTCTACAACATCTTAGGTTTCTTTTATTTCATTAATCACATTAATGAAGTCCCATCATTTAATGTACCTAAACATCACAGATAAATACGACGTACACTTATGCCATCCGCATTCGCCTCGATGTCCCCTCGTGCACCGTTAGGTTAGGTAACTAACGGCATAGCGGGGCAGGGCTAGCGCGGGTGTAAAACATAAGTAACGTCTATATAATATATCATATATACTATATACTGTATCTATCACAGAATATCACATGATCACATCACAGATATCGCAGCAGAAGAAACATATGAAATATTGGATATACTAAGACGTCCGTGTTTTCAATACAAGCCAGTATAAAACACGGATTCCACGGTCGTTATGAATAGCCAAACCCACACCCCTAGACCCCTACGAGAGCGGCAAGCAACCCTGCCAATTCTGGAGTTAGGAGACCCGGACTCGACTCCTCGAGTTGGTCTCCCACTGGACTCCAGAACCCGGTTACTTGTGCCCTCCTCCTTGGGTCTATCCTAGTGCGGAAAAGTAAATAATATACAAAAGGTGACAACTTCCGCAACCTGGAAGCGCCCCAATAAAAGAATATTACATACAAGTTTTTACATGAATGAAAATGAAAAACACTCATCTCACATAAAAAAAACCCGGCTATTCAAACACGACGATCCAATATAACATATCCAGCAACACATAACATCACATGTCATCAACGTAAGTAAATATGCGCATCCCAATTGTCGTTGACATATAGCAACGAAACCGGCGATATCACATATTACACTTACGGTCACAGAAAAGAAAGTGTAAAACTACAACAGTTGGAATCCGCAACCACCTCAGACATCGCATGCCTGACCAAATGAATTTCTTAGACATCGCATGCCTAACAATTATAAACCCCGCATTTTAGTCTCATAATCGAAAACTCTTTTCAATATCAAGTCGGGCAATTCAACAAGATTCCCGACATCCTGATCGAATACTCGTCGCAAATTTCAGTAGACGGCTGCACCCCCGATACCGTCGACGAAGTGCACCAAGGCGGAACACCGCCACCCGCGAGCACCCGGACGGATGCTTTCGGCGACGGGGTTCTCCTACAGTCACTTGGTCGGGGCAATGGCGTGAGGCTGTCTATTAAGTTTACCCGGCGAGTATCCGCGTACGCTACGTGATTGCGACGGACTTTTGATCACATCAAAATTCCGTGGCAACCGATCAAGTGAGACTAAACTGCTATGTTTATAATATTCATTCAGTTATCTCATAACTTTTTGTGAATTCCAATTATTGTATCCCATTCCAGATAAATAGAAAATGTTAAACTTTCCGATCGAACAATCGAACACCCAAGTTTTCCCGATACAGCTCAACACATGAAATAAGTCTAACAACATTCCGTTCGTGCCTCAGTACCAACGGTCCAGCCGTAGAAGGGTCAAGCCAACGCCTCACAAGTGGCACGCCGTACTGCCCCAAACCCGAAGGTTCAAAGGGCAGTTCAAGACGGTCACATAATCGAGTTAAGGTTTGTTGTCTTCTAGAGGGTCCATCGAGTTACTTGCACTACTTAGAACGCCGTTAAACTACGGAAAAATCCAACACTTTGAAATTTCCCGACAGGGGAAAAATTGGGTATTTATATCCGGTCGAACTTTTTAACATATTCTAATATTTATCCGGAAAGCCACATAAACAAAATTTGATACTCCGATCGAAACATCGAATCCCCAAAACAATCCCAGATTATTCAACTCTTGAATAACTTTTAAAAATTCCCAGAAAACTCAGAAGAATTTATCAGGAATTACTATGCAAAAATATAGGGCTGACGTCATCAAGTGGCCGCTGATCCGCCGCAGAAGCCATGCTTCTGCCGCGGATCCGCTGCGAAATTTACTGTTAATGAAATAATTTTTGCATCGTAATTCTTAGATTTCCCTTCTGAATTTTTTAGTAACTTTTAATTTGGAAAAATCCCTGTTTTCAGAAAAAGGACAGAGAGCATTTTGTATTGGGGTTTCGGGTTCGTTCGGACTTCAAATCCCGTCTAGACTTCGCCTAAGGCTCTAGCTAGGCTCTGATACCACTGTTGGGTTCCTAGGCACTCTAGTGAGGTCTCACAAGGCATCAACCATGCCAATTTCAAAAATTCTAGGTGCCGAGAGACCCGACTACGGATCGTTTGCTAGAAAACTAGGCGAAAAGATAACTAGTTAACACTTAACTAATGGGATATCGGAAATACAACCTTTGTAGATCCGGTGCTCCACCTCCATAGCTCCGCAACGAAGTCGTCTCCGCTGTCCAAAAGGAATCCGGGCTCTAGAGTCGGCTTCGTCGGAGAAAAAGCGAGCTAGGTCGTCGATGTCCATGCCGAAGATGATCTACGTCGAGGCATCGCTAAATCAAGCTCCACCTTCACCAAGCCCTAAAAACTTGTGAAGGAAACACACTCTACTACTTGGCAAGAGGTATAGGATGAAGAAATAGGAAGTGGGTAGACTTTTGAATTGGATTTCTCACTCATATGCTCAATATGCCATTGATGAAGACAAGCTTCTTCATGAAGAAGAAGAAGAGCAAGAAGAAGATAAATATTATGATAAGAATTAAAATAAAAGGAAAAATCCATTCTTATCATAATTCTCACCATGTTTAGGTGTAGAGAATTAACTTGAGTTAATAGAAGTGGTTAGGGTTAAGCATGAGACAAAATGGTCAAAGTCTTCATGAAGATTCATGAATGGTCAAAAGAAAGCAACCATTTTCCTCATTATCTTTTCATTTATTCATTTATCAAAAATAAATAGATAATTAAATAAGATAAATGAATAACAAATAATAAACCCTAACCATTCCTTTAATCAAGGTTTAATTCTTTATACTTAACTATTTTTGCATGCACCATCAAATATGATACAAGCAAGTGCACAAATCATATCGCATATGCAATGCGCACATTTGAGCGAGAAAATCCATATAAAGTGAACCGATACTAGTTAATGCAAAGCAATATATCAAATATATTATTATGCATTAAATCATTAAATCAACACTTGATTTAACGATCCGGTCATATCGCATATAACCGACTAGTATCCAATGTATCGGCTTATCGAATCAACGCTTGAATCGATAACTAGGTTATATCGCATACAACCATTCGACGCATTGATCGCGAGAATGAAATACGGTATCACATACACGCATTATTCTCGGTCCCGCACATATCTCATATGCGCTCCTATTTCGTTTTGCTTGAGCCAGGAAACCTCTGTGTAGGACTCTAAAGACTCGTCAATACGCCGGCAGCAGGTGATGATCATATCCAACACCCACAAGCCGCAAGCGGTCTGCTAAACGTAATGGCCACCCGGGTATTGAGCGATCTGAAGATCGACGAGCAAGCCCGCTCACACTCCAGTGAATCCAACCAGTAACACTACCGTACAGTCCGGTCTGATCGTCTGATATGTCGCATATCTCGCCTAGGGGTGGTAAACGTCAGACCCCAATAGCTCGATAAGTCGTGTCGATATGAGGTCTATAACTTTTCGAGAAACTACTGGTAACACTTACCAGTAAATCTCAGCAACCCTGGCCAGGGATTTCCTGTTATAGCCAATCGAACACAGCACAACATCAACTCCCTATACCGGGAGAGACGAGTCCCCTCCTATCGCTCATTGCCTCCATGTGACTCGGGACTGTACCCAAAAACCACCGTTTTGCACGCCCTCTTGGATGTGGTAAGATGGAAATCAAAGCACAGTGGGAACCACACAAGACTCTATGACGATCTCGGGTCAACAGACTACTCTGTACCAGTGTCACCAGAGAACTGCCATCTGACGTGAGCTATGATCCCATCTGGGAGTTCTCGGCGAGTCCGTCCAGTGTACCCAGTCTCTACTGAGCACCCGTATATCATCTCTGATGTCAAACACCAATGGATATGGGATCATCCATCGCCCATCTGTATGGGTCGAGAAGGTATACGCTAGTCTACTCTGGTATATCGATGCCCCGTCTCGATACACCCTCGACTAGGGACTTTGAAGGATGTACTTATGGACTACCATATCCCCACTAGTATGATCCGCATCATAGTCCAGGTAGTCAAGCACACATCCTAAGGGCTTTACCAACATGTAACAGAGAGACAATCAGTATACACGTTAAGGTAAAGTTCAACCAGATAGCATACTATCATGTCGAGCAAGAAAGTCCTCCCTATATACGTCCCAGCATCCACTACAATATACATCCTATGTACAGTAATGGCCTCTAGGGCATACATATAACTAACATACAGCTAGTGCCGCTTGCGGTCTGTGGTTAAACCCTCTGCCAGCGTAGTGTCGAGTCTTTAGAGTCCCACACAGAGAGTTTCCCTACACTAAGCGAAACGTGTAGAGGCCGTATGTTTTTACGGCAGAGCTACGATCACTTACGTGCACTTTTGTGCGTATGCTGTTTGGGCAAGCAATACTAGTGGGCTTTGCTTTATGCCGGATCCTAGTATTGCACGGATGGATTTGTTTTGTCTTCTGTGCATTCGCATTCTATGGAATGCGGGTGCAGGTGTGTAAGCACAATTTTGAGGAGCGATAACGGAGGAGGTGCCCCATTAGGGTTTTGGCAGTTGGTTCGGCCGAAACCGTTATGTTGCAGGCTCATTAGGGTTTTGACAATTCGTTCGGTCAAAACCATTATGAGCCGGAGACATTTTTTTACTAATCCTTTTTGTGATAATTTTGTGATGGCAAATTGCATTGACCATTTGACCACCTTGACCTCTCTTGACTTTGTTGACCCGTTCACCGGAGTTGACCATTGACCTTCATGAGAGGTCTACACTCTTCTTTCGATTTTCTTTTTCTTTTTCTGATTATGAAAATGGTCAATTCAATGTAGCATCAACTTTATCTTGATAGGATTTGTAATGATGTTGTTTTCTATTATTGCAACCATGGTGCCTTTTTTTTCTTTGGTGATGATATTCATTTTCTCATTCTCATTCTCTCTCTTAGAAAAGAAAAAGAGAAAGAGCTTCATGGTTGCAAAACTCTCCTTTTTCTTCCTTCTCTTGATTTCTTCTTTTGATCTCATGTGTTGAGAGAAAAAGATCCCACAAAGACAAACACTTCCATATATCTCTACTACACAACCTAGGGCATCTAGACTGGCGATCTCGTTGCCCTAGTTGCCTCGGCTCGAGGTGGAGCTCAGTGTACATCTCTCGGGTGGATTGTCTTCGACTCAAAGAGGCCGCGGAGGTGACCTAGATCCGGATCGTTTCTTGGAGCTTGGACGGACGAGCGGGACAGCGGAATGAAGACCCGAAGGACCGGTTCCGTGAGGTATAATTTCTACGGCATAGTAGTTAGTGCTTCTAGTAGTTTTCTAGTTTCTAGTTTAGCAATGATCCTCACTTTTGAGTCCATGTTACTTTGCGCCAAATAATTGTTTTTCGCCGTTTCCGCCTCCCCGTAAGAACCGCGGTGGGCAACGTGGACTTACAGTGGTATCAGAGCCTAGCTAAACATAAACTAGTAAGTTAGCAAAGTGTTTAGAAAATCGATCGGAAAAAAGTCGCAAAACACGCCCGGAAAAAAACCAAGTTTCTGTCGATTTTTTATACTGCTCAAAAGTGATTTAATATATATGAAAAATCGTCTCAGGGTTTTGTAAAAACACTGTAGAAAAACGATTCAGTGACTCGATCAAACCACCGCGGTTCCGCGGCAATAACATGCTTATTGCCGCGGTTCCACGGCCGATTTGACTCGGCAGTGGACCGGGTTTTGTGCAGTGTTTTAGTTTGGCTGTTTTGGGATTTTTAATACATGTGTTTTCTACCCAGATTTTCCAGAGAGCAAATTGACTTTTGGGGTGGTTAAAAATCCGTATTTTGATCGATATTCCGTAGACTTTGGCTAAAGGATATTATCTATGATGTGATATATGTATTGAACGTCCGCTAATCGCTATACGTCGATTAGTGGGGGTTATACATATCTGTGATCTGTAATGTTGATGGTTTGTGTATATGAACTCGTTGGATTGTCGCTGATGAATAGCCGGGGTGGATGTGAGACGAGAGTTTCTTTTTCTTTCATTCATTGTAAAATTTGTAAATTGATGTAATATTATTTGTATGGCCGCACAACCGGGTCGGGGTTGTAGCCGTCATTGTATAATTTCTTTTTACTGTTTTTGCCCCAGGATAGACCCAAGGAGGGGTGCACAAACTACCGGGTATCTCGAAGTGCCGAGTGGCCTACTCACGGGTTGAGGGAGGTTGCTTCGCTTCGGGTACTTGGCGGGTAGTTTGCCGCACCCGTAGGGGTCTAGGGTGGTGTTTGGCTATTCATCGCGACCGTGTAATCCGCTTTTCGTTGCAGGCTCGAACGAATCGTGGGTTCCTAGTATATCCAAAGTGTTCATCTGTGATCTGGATTGGCTATCATTGCTATATATCTATATATGATATCTATTTAGGTGTTACTTATGTTTTGCATCCGCGCTAGTCCAGCCCCCGCTCTGTCGTTAGTTAAGTAACCTAACGGGTGATGATGGGGCCCCATGGCGAATGCGGATGGCATAAGCGTACGCCATATTTTGGTTGTTTTCTGCAATGGTAAGATTAAATGATGGGACGCATTGGAATTAATGCAAGAAAATAAACCAAGTAAAATTCGTTGGAACACTTTCAAACCACTCGGTTCTTTTCAAAAACCATCTTTTTAAATGCGGAGCTTGAACCACTCCTTTTAAAAGCTATCTCGTTCCATCTATTATATCAAGTTCACTACGTTCACGGTTTCGCCAAAACCATTCATAGCCCTTCGTCATTTCGTATGGATATTCAATAGTATTCAAGCTATGTTTGTTGACCTTCGTCAAGGCATAGTGATGAAGGGATCCTAGGCATGCTAATGAACTCTCACAAGGCATCAACCATGCCAATTTCTTATTTTACAGGTGCCGAGAAACCCTAATACGGATCGTTAACTAGATTTTAGGCGACAAAGTGAAACCAGTTAACAATTTAACTAAAAGAGAGTGGCTACAACCTTTGTAGATCCGGTTCTCCACTTCCTTGGCTCCACGTAGACGCCCTCTCGCTGTCCGTCTCGAATCCCGGACTCAAGTATCGGCTTCATCGGAGAAATAGGCGGGCAAGGTCGTCGGCTTCGTGCCGAAGATGATCTACGTCGAGGTTACACAAGATCAAGCTCCAACTTCAACAAGTTGTGAAACTTGTGAAGTAAACACCCTATACTACTTGGCAAGAGGTAGAGGATGAAGAAATAGGAGGTGGGTTCACTTTAGAATTGGATTTCTCACTCGTTTGCTCAAGTTGCCATTGATGAAGGCAAGGTTTTTCTTGAAGAAGAAGATGGAGAAGATGAAGAATATGATAAGTCTCTTCTTTTAAAAAAGAAACTAATATGAATACTTATCATATCCTAACCATAGTCAAGTGTAGAGAGTAAACTAGGGTTAGTTGGAATGGTTAGGGTTAAGGATGAGATAAGAATGGTGGACTTGTTCAAAGCTTCAAGAAGCTTCAACAAACAAACAAAATAAGCCACCATTCTCTTTTATTTTCCAAAATGAATAAATAAATAAATAAATAAGTAAATAAACAAAACCCTAACCATTCATATAACCATGGTTTAATCTTTACACAAACCCAAGTGAGCATGTATCATCAAACATGATACAAACAAGTACACAAAAATATATCACATATACAATGTGCATCAAGTGAGAAAATCCTTTTAAAATGAACCAATACTAGTTAATGCAAAGTAATATATCAAATATATAATTATACATAAAATCATTAAATCAACACTTGATTTAACGATCCGGTCATATCGCATATAACCGACTACTATCCTATGTATCGGCTTATCGAATCAATCCTTGAGTGGATCAGGTGATACCGCCTCAGAATGGCCTTCGTGAGTGGATCCCGAAGAGTCTCTCAAACTGTATCTGGGAAATGGCCTTCGTGAGTGGATCCGCCGTGTTGTTCTTCGTATCAACCCTCCTGACCTCGATCTCCCGGCGATCAATAATCTCCCGGATCAGGTGATACCGCCTCAGAATATGCCTGGATCGCTGATGGGACCTGGGTTCCTTGGCCAAAGCCACCGCTCCATTGTTATCACAATACAAAGGTATTGGATGCTCAATGGATGGAACCACTCCAAGTTCAGTAATGAACTTCTTGATCCAGACAGCCTCTTTGGCAGCATCGTTGGCAGCGATGTATTCAGCCTCCATCGTCGAGTCTGCCACGGTTTCCTGCTTGGAACTCTTCCAGCTAACCGCCCCTCCGTAAAGGGTAAAGACAAATCCCGACTGCGACTTAGAGTCGTCCTTATCACTCTGGAAGCTCGAATCGGTAAAGGACTCCACTTGGAGTTCTCCGTTACAATACACCAAGAGCATCTCTTTAGTCCTTCGTAAGTACTTGAGAATGCTCTTCACAGCTGTCCAGTGACTCTCTCCAGGATCAGCTTGATACCTGCTCTCTACACTTAGTGAGTATGCTACATCGGGTCTGGTACATAGCATCGCGTACATGATAGAGCCTACAGCCGAAGCATAGGGTATCCCTTGCATGCGAGCTCTCTCCAAATCAGTCTTGGGAGACATCTCTTTGGAGAGAGTGACTCCAGAGATCGTGGGAAAGTTCCCACGCTTGGATTCTTCCATACTAAACCTCTTTAGTACGGTGTCAATGTACCTGGATTGGGACAATCCCAATATCCGTTTGGATCTATCTCTATAGATCCTGATTCCCAATATGCAGGAGGCATCACCAAGATCTTTCATCAAGAATCTTTGTGATAAGAAGAGCTTGACTGATTGCAGCATAGGAATATCATTTCCTATCAAGAGTATGTCGTCCACGTACAATACGAGGAAGACAACCTTACTCTCTGCCACCTTCTTGTAGATACAAGATTCATCTGGGTTTTTGACGAAATCAAACTCTTTGATAACGACGTCAAAGCAGATGTTCCAACTCCGCGATGCTTGCTTTAATCCATAAATGGATTTAAGCAGCTTGCACACCTTCCCGCTGCTCCCACTGTCTACGAAGCCCTCTGGCTGAGTCATGTACACGCACTCTTCTAAATCACCATTTAGAAAGGCGGTCTTAACATCCATTTGCCAGATTTCGTAATCATGATATGCAGCGATGGCAAGCATGATCCGGATGGATTTAAGCATAGCTACTAGAGAAAAGGTCTCGTCATAGTCCACACCTGGTCTTTGACGAAAACCCTTTGCTACAAGTCTAGCTTTGAAAGTCTCTACTTTCCCATCTACACCAAGTTTTTTCTTGAAGATCCACTTGCTCCCAATGGGTTTTAACCCTTCAGGAGCAACTTCCAAAGTCCATACTTTGTTGGTGTACATGGATTCCATCTCGGACCGCATAGCATCCAGCCATTTCACTGAGTCCCTACTCGTGATAGCCTGCTCGAAGCTAGTTCGGTCATCATCCTCCATGATGCAATCTTCGCTCCCACCATCCATGAGAAAACCGTAGTATCTCTCAGGTGGGCGAGGAACCCTACTAGATCGGCGGAGAGGCTGAGGTTCATCGGGAGCTACTGAATCCTCTGGTTCAACCAAATCTTCTGTTGTAGTCTGTATTGCTGGAACCTCTTCCAGTTCTACCTCCTTGCCACTAATCTCTTTTTCAAGAAATTCCTTTTCTAAAAAGGTGGCTTGTCGAGAAACAAACACCTTTTGTTCCTCGGTGTGGTAGAAGATATACCCTCACGATTGTTTGGGATATCCAACAAACTTACACAGAATGGACCTTGCCGCGAGTTTGTCCGGATTTTGTGTTTTTACATATGCCGGACAACCCCATATCTTAACATAATTAAGACATGGTCTCTTTCCTTTCCATATCTCATATGGATTGGTTGGCACGGTTTTGGTGGGAACCATATTCAATAGGTCTGCAGCTGTTTCCAGTGCATATCCCCAGAAGGAAATAGGTAACTCAGCTGTGCTCATCATAGAGCGCACCATATCCAATAGGGTGCGGTTCCTCCGTTCTGATACACCGTTGTGCTGTGGTGTATATGGAGGAGCCAGCTGAGAGAGAATCCCATTCTCTTTTAGGATGTCCAGGAATTCATTGCTCAAGTATTCACCTCCTCGATCAGATCGAAGGATTTTAATACTTTTTCCGGTTTGGTTCTCGACTTCTTGTTTATATTCTCTAAATTTCTCAAAAGCTTCTGATTTGTGTTTCATCAGGAACACATATCCGAATCTAGAGAGATCATCAGTGAATGTAATGAAGTACGAAGAACCATCCCTGGCATGTGTAGAAATGAGACCGCATACATCACTATGTATCAGCCCCAAGAGTTCGGTAACTCTTTCTCCGTGTCCCGTAAACGGAGTTTTGGTCATCTTGCCTTTGAGACATGATTGGCAAGTGTCATAAGATGAAAATTCAAACAGATTTAAATATCCATCCTTATGCAACTTAGTTAATCGTGTAGCATTGATGTGACCCAATCTACAATGCCACAAGAAGGATTCGTTCAGTTCTGAACTCTTCCTCTTGTGTGTGTTTGTTATGCTCAGAACTGTTAATTGATTTAGAACATAAATGCCATTGCACAACGTGCCTGATCCAACCAACTTTTGGTTACGGAAAATGTTCATAACATTGTCCTGTAATACAAAATTGTATCCCTCTTTACTCAACAAAGAAATCGATATAATGTTGCATATCAGGTTCGGCATGTAACAGCATTCGTTCAGAACCAATGTATTACCAGTTGGTAATACAAGGTGATATTCCCCGACAGTCTTAGCTGCAACTATTGCACCATTTCCAACTCTAATGTCTTTATCACCTTCTCCAAGTTCTCTACCTTTCCTAAGCCCATGTAACTGATTACATATATGGGATCCTGACCCAGTATCTAATACCCAGGACGTAGAGCAAATGGAGAAACAGTTCTCTGTAACAAACACACCCGAAGAAAATGCATCAACATGTACTTTCTTCATTCGGGTGGCATGGGAATCCTGGTATTCCCCTATGTCCTGTTCATTCCTATAACTATTATAAGAAAGAACGGAACCAACGTTCCCCAGCACAGTATAACATGCGGGTTCAGTCAATACATCCATATTATTATCTTGATTAAGGCATGAAATGGTCGCTACCTGGAGAGAGAGAGAAGAAAACACTTTAGCGTATGCTCGTGCAAGATCAGATTCGTTATTATCTTATCTAATCAGGATGGCTCCCGCTGGTTTTTATCAAATCTTCCTTCAAACCCTAAAAGGAAAGATTAGCTGGGATTAATTACACCCTACAAGTTCGCCAATCTTTCAGCCAGGCCAGTGTCGGTACTTTGAGGGAGGTCCCCCGTGCTTTCGCACGAACCTAATTAATGTAAACCTCGTTTTCCCAGAGGCGTAACCCCGTTGACACCTTTCTAGACACCTACTTGATCGGCTAATTGTAATGTGTAAAACTCTCTCAGGAGTAACTCTTACTCGCAGTGGGTATCGGGATCCAACTATCTCATAGAAGGTATGCAATCTCATTGCAAATTTCAACACTTGAAATTCCCGATAATGTTTTGCCCCTAGCGTCCTATGACCTTGACGCAGGCCAATAAACCATAGTGCGCTAATCAAGTTCAACCCGTCATTTCCTGATTGAATTAAACCCACCCGTACGACCCTTGACGCAGGACAACAAAGTCGCACGACTACCCTAATCCAATCTGCATCATATGCATAAGCAGATAAATACTAGTTAGCTACCGCACACTACGCCTTGACGCAGGCCAACAAACGTAGCACGAATACTAACTACTACTTATCTGAAATGACGGAGGGCTATGACAGGTTTTTCTTAAAACCTATTGCGTAATGAACTTGATATCGTTGTAGAATCAAATGAAGTTTTGAAATGGAGTGATTTTGAGGCTTTTCTAGTTTTGCTAAAGGGGTCACTCCCGGTGAAGGGATCGTCGGCCCTTTTCTCGTCGAATGTGGTGCGGGATATATCATATATATCACTGTGCAAAGCAGAAACTATAGAAGCAATCAAAAACAAACCGAGTGTGTAGCATCTGCCAGTTATTGCTAAAGGAGTCACTCCCGGTGAAGGGATCTCGGTCCTTTCCTCATCGAATAAGATGCAGGATATATCACATATACCGCTGTGCAAAGCAAGAACTGTAGCTACCTGTTTTGTTTAAAATTTGATTCTACAACATCTTAGGTTTCTTTTCTTTCATTAATCACATTAATGAAGTCCCATCATTTAAGTACCTAAACATCACAGATGAATACGACGTACACTTATGCCATCCGCATTCGCCTCGATGTCCCCTCGTGCACCGTTAGGTTAGGTAACTAACGACAGAGCAGGGCAGGGCTAGTCCGGGTGTAAAACATAAGTAACGCCTATATAATATATCATATATACTATATAATGTATCTATCACAGAACATCACAGATATCGCAGCAGAAAATATCATATGAAATATTGGATATACTAGGACGTCCGTGTTTTTAATACGAGCCAGTATAAAACACGGATTCCACGGTTGTGATGAATAACCAATCCCACACCCCTAGACCCCTACGAGAGCGGCAAGCAACCCTACCAATTCTAGGGTTAGGAGACCCGGACTCGACTCCTCGAGTTGGTCTGCCACTGGACCCCAGAACCCGGTTACTTGTGCTCCCCTCCTTGGGTCTATCCTAGTGCAGAAAAGTAAATAATATAAAAAGGTGACAGCTTCCGCAACCTGGAAGTGCCCCAAATAAAAGAATATTACATACAAGTTTTTACATGAATGAAAATGAAAAACACTCATCTCACATAAAAAAAACCCGGCTATTCAAACACGACAATCCAATATAACATATCCAGCAACACATAACATCACATGTCATCAACGTAAGTAAGTATGCATACCACAATTGTCGTTGACGTATAGCAACGAAACCGGCGATATCACATATTACACTTACGGTCACAGAAAAGAAAGTATAAAACTACAACAGTGGGAATCCGCAACCTCTTTAGACATCGCATGCCTAATCAAATGAAATACTTAGACATCACATGCCTAACAATTATAAACCTTGCATTTTAGTCCCATTATCGAAAACTCTTTTCAATATCAAGTGAGACTAAACCGCTAGATTCATAACATTCATTCAGTTATCTCATAATTGTTTATGAATTCCAATTATTGTATCCCATTCCGGATAAATAGAAAATATTAAACTTTCCGATCGAACATTCGAACACCCAAGTTTTCCCGAAACCGTCCAACACATGAAATAAGTTCAAAGACGTTCACTTCATGCCTCAGTACCAACAGTCCAGCCGTAGAAGGGTCAAGCCAACGCCTCACATGTGGCACGCCGTACTGCCCCAAACCCTAAGGTTCAAAGGGCAGTTCAAGACGGTCACATAATCGAGTTAAGGTTTGTTGTCTTCTAGAGGGACCATCGCGTTACATGCACTACTCAGAACGTCCTTAAACCACAGAAAAATCCAATACATGGAAATTTTTCCGGCAGGGGAAAAGTTGGGTATTTATATCCGGTCGAACTTTTAACATATTCTAAAATATCCGGAAAACCACATAGACAAAATCTGATAATCCGATCGAATCATCGAATCCCCAAAACAACCCCAGAAAACTCAACTCTTAAGTTGTCACGACCCAAAGTTTGGCCCGTGACCGGCACTTAACCACGTAACGTCTACAGGCGTAACGCGACTAAGTGAACCGAAAACCCAGAAATCAAACCAGTGAAAGTATAGAGTGTTATAAGTTTTAAAGGAAAGCATTTACTAACATGACAAGAAAACTAAGTAAACAATCTCCAAGAAAACAATATACGACGCCGTAGCGAAGATCAAGATCCACAAGTGGGAACATCACAGATAGAATAAACTGCAAGTACAGCCGGCTCACAACGAGCTCGACACCAGAATACAAAATAATACAACATCGTCCTCACACTGTTTTCTAAGTCAAATACATACATGGTAGATGGTGAATACTAGATACAACAATATACATACAGAAAGATAAACAGATACCGCACAAAACCCACCTATCAGCAAAAGAGCTAGTACACCAGCTATGGGGGTATCTGTGTCAAAAGATGCAAGCAGCCTGCCGCGACTACTCCGAAAGGCAACCTGCAAACACTGTGGCACACGGGGGTGAGTTGCCAACTCGTGAATAGAGATAACATATAAAGGTAATCGCGAGCATGTACGTACTACACTACTCTATCATATGCCAACAGATGATATCAATATGGGATGAGCAGTATGTGCAATAATCATGCAAGTGCTCTATAGGGTCCTGTACTACCATATGAGGTACAAATGCTCTAACAGGTAATGCATCTACAGGATGAGGTACAAAAGTAATGCTGAGCAGGGGCAATATAATATCTACACGGAATGTCAACGTGGAACATATATAATCGGCTTCCCAATGCACCCAGATCTCCCAAAACTAGCTCATGCGCCGGCACTCTCCTCGGCCCTCAATCCTGTACATCTCTGAGAATCCCGAGTGCCCAACATCGGCACCCAAATATCATAAATACTCGTGTCAAGCATCGACACGCAAAACATCCTGTATCGGACATCCGTCATTCCGGGTCAGCCCTCTCTTAAAGTATATATCGGGAATCCGTCAGTCCGGGTCATCCCTGTCTCAATACATCGGGCATCCGTCATTCCGGGTCAGCCCTATATCAAAGTACATATATTGGGAATCCGTCATTCCGGGTCATCCCTCTCTCAATACATCGGGCATCCGTCATTCCGGGTCAGCCCTATATCAAAGTACATATATCGGGAATCCGTCATTCCGGGTCATCCCTCTCTCAATACATCGGGCATCCGTCATTCCGGGTCAGCCCTATATCAAAGTACATATATCGGGAATCCGTCATTCCGGGTCATCCCTCTCTCAATACATCGGGCATCCGTCATTCCGGGTCAGCCCTCTCTCAGTACATGCCTCTAGCACCGAGAAAACACGGGACGGCGCCCTAAATATCATATCAAGGGAACCGGGTTTGTAAATGATTATTTATTTGAAAAGGCCACGGTTCCCAAATCCAGAAAACACATGAAATCTCAGCCAATAATACACGTAATTGTGATGTGATATGTGCATCAAGTATGTATATCAAGTCATGTCACACAAAGATAAGCTACAATGCAATGATCCAATGTGATATAAGTGTCAAGTATGAATATCAAGTCATGTCACATAAAGATAAGCTACAATGCAATGATCCAATGTGATATAGGTATCAAATATGAGTATCAAGTCATGTCACATATAAATGAGCTACAATGCAATGAATCAATGTGATATGTGTAGTAGGTATGCAATGCACTAGCTAGTAACCATGAACATGCAATATATATATAAGGAACACTATAAGGTCCTATCTGCCCTGACGTAGAACGCCATGCGGGCGATATCCCCGTAGATGTGAAATCTACTCACCGTAGTCTTCCACTAGGTATAGCCAACAACCTGTTTCCCCTCCTGCGCGGCGTTCGCTGTACTCGCCTGCGAACCTTCTAGAGATCTTGCAAAACACCAAAGTCTCAGCTTTTCCCCTCGTGTATGCAGATTTGCCTTAAACACCCTAAAAAGCTCACTTTTCTTAAGGTTTAGTGATGAAAAAGAGTGGTTTTCATGAAGGATTTGAAGAGGGATCAAAGGAACATGAAGAGGAGAAGAAAAGATGATGAAAAGGGGAGGGTTTTGCTGCTGGAATTCAGCAGAACATGAAGTGGAGAAGAGAGAGAGAGAAGGGATGAAAAATGGGTCAAAAAGTCTACCCTTTACCTAACCACCATGCTCATTTGTTTTATTTGGATTTCTTTTCTTTTGTTGTTTCTCTTAGAATTATAAAAAGGGTTTAGAAAAGGATTAAATGGTGGGAAAAGAGTTTGCAACCATGCACAAGAATGGTTAACAAGTCACAAGAAAAAGTCTAAGTGTGCAAGTGTGCACAACAAGGGAAAATTTTCAATATGCTAACACTACCAATAATAACTCCAAATCCTATGAACACACAAATATAAAAACATGCATGACTACTAATTAACACCAAAACAATCAACGAAAATTTCAAAGTGTTACAATCTACCCCCCTTAAGGAAATTCGGTCCCCGAATTTAAAAATCTAACCATACGCACCTTCAGAAAGATGGGGATACCTCTTCCTCATCTCGCTCTTGGTATCCCAAGTGACTTCCTCGCCGCTCTGGCCACGCCAAAGTACTTGACGGACGATGTCTCTTTCGACCTCAATTTCTTCACTTGTCGATCTAAGATTATCACTGGCTGCTCTGCGTAGGCAAGGTCGCGCTCAAGCTGGGTCGTCGGATGCTAAATCGCATGCGAAGGATCATGAAGATATCTGCGGGGCATCGAAACATGAAATACGGGATGCACGTCTGGAAAACTGGGCGGAAGGGCTAATCGATACGCAACTGCACCAATTCGCTCAAGGACCTCCAATGGGGCCCACATCTCTGGGACTAAGCTTCCCCTTCTTTCCAAACTTCATTACGCCCTTCGTTGGGGAGACCCTCAAGAAAACATGATCACCAACAGAAACTCAAGTCTGCGTCGACGACGGTCCGCATAAGAATTCTGCCTACTCTGGGCTGCTCTCATCCTATCGCGAATCAACTGGATCTTCGCTGTCGTCTCCTCACGACCTGTGGCCCTAAGATACTGTTCTCACTGAGCTCCGTCCAACAAGTAGGCGACCTGCATCTCCTCCCATAAAGAGCCTCAAAACGGTGCCATTTGAATGGTCTCCTGGTAGCTGCTGTTGTAGAAGAACCCTACTAAGGGCAAATGATGAACCCAGCTACCTCCGAAATCTAGTACACAGGCCCTGAGCATGTCCTCGAGAGTCTGAATGGTCCGCTCTGACTGTCCGTCGGTCTGCGGATGAAATGCCGTGCTGAAACTCAAGCGAGTGCCCAAAGCCTCCTGAAGCCTCTGCCATTGCCGGCTGGTAAACTGGGTGCCTCTGTCGGACACGATGCATGTCGGAACTCTGTGCAGTCGCACTATCTCGTCAATGTAGATCTGGCATACTGGGCAAAACCGGAAGGCATCTTCGCCGGTAGGAAGTGAGCCGCTTCCGTCAAACGATCCACGATCACCCAGATGGAGTTATACCCTCGACTAGTGCTGGATAGACCCACCACGAAATCCATCGAACTCTATTCCCATTTCCACTCCGGAATGGGTAACAGCTGTAGCTCTTCCGCGGGCCTCTGGTGCTCAGCCTTGACTTGCTGACAAGTCAGGCATCTCGATACAAAATCTGCAATGTCCCTCTTCATACCGTCCCACCAGTAAACATCTTTCAAATCATAGTACATCTTGGTGGAAACGGGATGAACACTATATACCGATCGATGTGCATCCTCAAGAATCTCGCGCCGCAATCCCTTAGCATCTGGTACGCACAGTCTAGCTCCAAATCGTAGTATCCCCTGATCATCGATCACGAACTCGGAAAATTTGCCCTGTCCTATCCGTGTCCTGCTCTCTGAACAGCGGCCATCGCTGTGCTGTGCCTCTTGTATACAGTCAAGCAACTGTGAGCGTGCACGAACATGCGCAATTCATCCCCCGATCGGCGTAAACTCGAATCTGTACCCGGCTGTCGCCTAAGATCTGCCAATCTGCCGACGACTGCCTCTGCACTGTGCTCAAACAAGATAGACTACCCCCGGGCCTCCTACTCAAGCATCCGCCACTACATTAGCCCTGCCCGGTTGATGCAAGATCTCACAATCGTAGTCCTTCACTAACTACATCCATCGGTGCTGTCTAAGGTTCAGGTCTCGCTGCTGGAATCTGTACTTTAAGCTCTTGTGGTCGGTGAATATCTGGCACGACTCTTCATACAGATAATGTCGCCAGATCTTGAGTGCAAAGACCACTGCAGCCATCTCCAGATCATGAGTAGGGTAATTCTGCTCATGTCTCTTTAATTGCCGTGAAGCATACGCAATCCCCCTGTCATGCTGCATCAAACGCACCCCAACCCTACTCGTGAAGCATCGCAGTAGGCCACAAATCCGTCTGATCCCGAAGGCAATGATAACACTGGTGTCGTGGTCAGTAGAGCCCGTAGCTGCTGGAAACTGTGCTCACACTCCTCCGTCCAATCGAAGCGAACTCCCTTCCGGGTCAACCCGGTCAAAGGTGTAGCAATGCGAGAGAAGTCCTGCACGAATCGCCGGTAATAACCTACCAGCCCTAGAAAGCTGCGAATCTCCGTCACTGACGTGAGTCTAGGCCAACTCCGAACTGCCTCGATCTTCCTCGGGTCGACACCTATACCATCTCGTGTAATTACGTGCCCCAAGAAGTCTACGCTGTCTAGCCAGAAGGCATAATTGGAGAACTTGGCGAAAAGCTGATGCTCCCTCAAGGTCTGCAGTGTGATCCGCAGGTGCTGTTCGTGCTCCTTTCTACTCCGAGAATACACCAAGATATCGTCAATAACCACCATACGAACAGATCAAGATACGGCCGGAAAATACGGTTCATCATGTCCAAAAATGCTGCTGGCGCGTTGGTGAGTCCAAACGACATCACCAAAAACTCACAATGGCCGTAACGAGTGCTGAAAGCCGTCCTAGGAATGTTCTCCTGTCGAACCCGCAGCTGATGATAGCCCGATCGTAAATCGATCCTCGAAAAGTATCCTGCAACTGACCTTTCAACTCTCTAAATTCCACCGGGGCCATCCAATAAAGCGGTACCGAAATAGGTCCCGTGCCAGGAACCAAATCAAAGCAGAAAGAATTATCACGCTCGGGCGGTAGCCCAGGAAGCTCGCCAGGGAACACATCAGGGAACTCGCCACCAACCGGAACCTGATCCAAAAGAACCTCTATGGCCCTAGTATCGCAAACATATGCGAGAAATCCCTGACATCCCTTCCGCAAAAGCTGTCCAGCGCGAACCGAAGAAATCACACTGTGAGGGGTGGCACTACGGTCCCCCAACACAACAACAACCGACTTGCCGGGAAAACAAAATCGAACTGCCTTCTCGCGGCCGACAACAGAAGCATAGCACGTGGCTAACCAATCCATGTCCAAAAGAACGTCGAAGTCCAACATCTCATGAAGGATCGAAACGACCGGCAACTCTCTCTCGCCGATACGGACGGTACAGGATCGGAACACGTGCCTAGCAACAAACGACTCTCCCGCAGGAGTAGTCACAACTAGCGGTTGACCAAGCAAACCGGACTCTCTACTCAAACTCAGCACAAGGGGTGTGGATACATATGAGCACAAGGATCCAGATCAAACAATACGTGTGCAACAAAGGACAAATTGAAAGAGTACCTGAAACCGCAGCATCGGACACCCGCGCGTCCCGATGAGTCGAAGCGAAAACTTGTGCCTGTCCTTCATTTGCGACTGACCGAACTCCTCCTCTACTAGCCTGACCCCTCTGTGCAAACCCTTCGCATCCACGACGTCTCAGAACACGACCCTGACGTGCTGTAAAGAAACACTGCCTGATGAGGTGTTGAAGGCTTCCGCATCGTAAACACCTACGCGCTGAATGTCGTCCTGCCTGGGGATGGAAGCCAAACGACTGTCCTCGTCCTAAGCCTCTGCTCTGGGCTGGTACACTAGTATAATTCCACAACCGTTCCGGAATTCTCACGGTCTCTGGAAAACGTGTCTCGTACACGGGAGCTGCCTCCACCGGTGCTATGTAGGGGACGGAATACTGCATGATGATCGCAAGGAACAACTGGGTAACAGGGGTGGCAACCACCTGTCGCTGCGCTCGAACGACCTCTATCAATGAGCTCATCGCCTGGCAAAGGCCCTGCATCTCTACCACTAGTCTAGCGATCTGAGCTGTCGTAGGGGAAACAATCTGTCCTGGTGCAACAGGAGTACTACTCGGATTAGTCCTTGTCTCAGATGAATCATCTCGAACTTCGGCCCTCGCGGCCGCTCTCTGCGCCCTCGTAGTCCTTGGCGGCATATTGGCTATTAGAAACAACAGGATTCGATAAGGATACGAAAATCGAATCGCAAGAATGTATATACTCAAGGAGGAATTTAAATCAACAAGTCCTAAGGTCGCGTAGGCGGAGTACCGTGTCGTGAGTATGCCGCGGAACATACACACGCTACGCTACCCTGCCGCAGCTACTTACTCCATCATACCAGGGTCGTCCTACACTCCGAAAGGTAAAACCTACTCTCTGATACCAACTTGTCACGACCCAAAGTTTGGCCCGTGACCGGCACTTAACCACGTAACGTCTATAGGCATAACGCGACTAAGTGAACCGAAAACCCAGAAATCAAACCAGTGAAAGTATAGAGTGTTATAAGTTTTAAAGGAAAGCATTTACTAACATGATAAGAAAACTAAGTAAACAATCTCCAAGAAAACAATATACGACGCCGTAGCGAAGATCAAGATCCACAAGTGGGAACATCACAGATAGAATAAACTGCAAGTACAGCCGGCTCACAACGAGCTCGACACCAGAATACAAAATAATACAACATCGTCCTCACACTGTTTTCTAAGTCAAATACATACATGGTAGATGGAGAATACTAGATACAACAATATACATACAGAAAGATAAACAGATACCGCACAAAACCCACCTATCAGCAAAAGAGCTAGTACACCAGCTATGGGGGTATCTGTGTCAAAAGATGCAAGCAGCCTGCCGCGACTACTCCGAAAGGCAACCTGCAAACACTGTGGCACACGGGGGTGAGTTGCCAACTCGTGAATAGAGATAACATATAAAGGTAATCGCGAGCATGTACGTACTACACTACTCTATCATATGCCAACAGATGATATCAATATGGGATGAGCAGTATGTGCAATAATCATGCAAGTGCTCTATAGGGTCCTGTACTACCATATGAGGTACAAATGCTCTAACAGGTAATGCATCTACAGGATGAGGTACAAAAGTAATGCTGAGCAGGGGCAATATAATATCTACACGGAATGTCAACGTGGAACATATATAATCGGCTTCCCAATGCACCCAGATCTCCCAAAACTAGCTCATGCGCCGGCACTCTCCTCGGCCCTCAATCCTGTACATCTCTGAGAATCCCGAGTGCCCAACATCGGCACCCAAATATCATAAATACTCGTGTCAAGCATCGACACGCAAAACATCCTGTATCGGACATCCGTCATTCCGGGTCAGCCCTCTCTCAAAGTATATATCGGGAATCCGTCAGTCCGGGTCATCCCTGTTTCAATACATCGGGCATCCGTCATTCCGGGTCAGCCCTATATCAAAGTACATATATCGGGAATCCATCATTCCGGGTCATCCCTCTCTCAATACATCGGGCATCCGTCATTCCGGGTCAGCCCTATATCAAAGTACATATATCGGGAATCCGTCATTCCGGGTCATCCCTCACTCAATACATCGGGCATCCGTCATTCCGGGTCAGCCCTATATCAAAGTACATATATCGGGAATCCGTCATTCCGGGTCATCCCTCTCTCAATACATCGGGCATCCGTCATTCCGGGTCAGCCCTCTCTCAGTATATGCCTCTAGCACCGAGAAAACACGGGGCGGCGCCCCAAATATCATATCAAGGGAACCGGGTTTGTAAATGATTATTTATTTGAAAAGGCCACGGTTCCCAAATCCAGAAAACACATGAAATCTCAGCCAATAATACACGTAATTGTGATGTGATATGTGCATCAAGTATGTATATCAAGTCATGTCACACAAAGATAAGCTACAATGCAATGATCCAATGTGATATAAGTGTCAAGTATGAATATCAAGTCATGTCACATAAAGATAAGCTACAATGCAATGATCCAATGTGATATAGGTATCAAATATGAGTATCAAGTCATGTCACATATAAATGAGCTACAATGCAATGAATCAATGTGATATGTGTAGTAGGTATGCAATGCACTAGCTAGTAACCATGAACATGCAATATATATATAAGGAACACTATAAGGTCCTATCTGCCCTGACGTAGAACGCCATGCGGGCGATATCCCCATAGATGTGAAATCTACTCACCGTAGTCTTCCACTAGGTATAGCCAACAACCTGTTTCCCCTCCTGCGCGGCGTTCGCTGTACTCGCCTGCGAACCTTCTAGAGATCTTGCAAAACACCAAAGTCTCAGATTTTCCCCTCGTGTATGCAGATTTGCCTTAAACACCCTAAAAAGCTCACTTTTCTTAAGGTTTAGTGATGAAAAAGAGTGGTTTTCATGAAGGATTTGAAGAGGGATCAAAGGAACATGAAGAGGAGGAGAAAAGATGATGAAAAGGGGAGGGTTTTGCTGCTGGAATTCAGCAAAACATGAAGTGGAGAAGAGAGAGAGAGAAGGGATGAAAAATGGGTCAAAAAGTCTACCCTTTACCTAACCACCATGCTCATTTGTTTTATTTGGATTTCTTTTCTTTTGTTGTTTCTCTTAGAATTATAAAAAGGGTTTAGAAAAGGATTAAATGGTGGGAAAAGAGTTTGCAACCATGCACAAGAATGGTTAACAAGTCACAAGAAAAAGTCTAAGTGTGCAAGTGTGCACAACAAGGGAAAATTTCCAATATGCTAACACTACCAATAATAACTACAAATCCTATGAACACACAAATATAAAAACATGCATGACTACTAATTAACACCAAAACAATCAACGAAAATTTCAAAGTGTTACATGAGTGCAGATTAAAACTTCCCAGAGAACAGAGGAAACAGATACGGGCATTACTGTATCAAAACAAATCCCAAATCAGTACAAACGGCCGCGGAACCGCCGCAAAAAGAGGCTACTGCCGTGGTTCCGCGGCGCTACAGTGGAATTAGGGTTTCGTTTTCTGCAGTAACCCTTATAATTTCCTGCTCTATTTTCTGCGAATTTTTAATTCTGAAAAATCCCTGTTTTTGAAAATTGTCCAGAGAGTATTTTCCGGGTTAGGTTTTGGTTCGATCGGACTTCTAATTCCGTCTACGCGTCGCCTAAGGCTCTAGCTAGGCTCTGATACCACTGAAGGGATCCTAGGCATGCTAATGAACTCTCACAAGGCATCAACCATGCCAATTTCTTATTTTACAGGTGCCGAGAAACCCTAATACGGATCGTTAACTAGATTTTAGGCGACAAAGTGAAACCAGTTAACAATTTAACTAAAAGAGAGTGGCTACAACCTTTGTAGATCCGGTTCTCCACTTCCTTGGCTCCACGTAGACGCCCTCTCGCTGTCCGTCTCGAATCCCGGACTCAAGTATCGGCTTCATCGGAGAAATAGGCGGGCAAGGTCGTCGGCTTCGTGCCGAAGATGATCTACGTCGAGGTTACACAAGATCAAGCTCCAACTTCAACAAGTTGTGAAACTTGTGAAGTAAACACCCTATACTACTTGGCAAGAGGTAGAGGATGAAGAAATAGGAGGTGGGTTCACTTTAGAATTGGATTTCTCACTCGTTTGCTCAAGTTGCCATTGATGAAGGCAAGGTTTTTCTTGAAGAAGAAGATGGAGAAGATGAAGAATATGATAAGTCTCTTCTTTTAAAAAAAGAAACTAATATGAATACTTATCATATCCTAACCATAGTCAAGTGTAGAGAGTAAACTAGGGTTAGTTGGAATGGTTAGGGTTAAGGATGAGATAAGAATGGTGGACTTGTTCAAAGCTTCAAGAAGCTTCAACAAACAAACAAAATAAGCCACCATTCTCTTTTATTTTCCAAAATGAATAAATAAATAAATTAATAAGTAAATAAACAAAACCCTAACCATTCATATAACCATGGTTTAATCTTTACACAAACCCAAGTGAGCAAGTATCATCAAACATGATACAAACAAGTGCACAAAAATATATCACATATACAATGTGCATCAAGTGAGAAAATCCTTTTAAAATGAACCAATACTAGTTAATGCAAAGTAATATATCAAATATATAATTATACATTAAATCATTAAATCAACACTTCATTTAACGATCCGGTCATATCGCATATAACCGACTAGTATCCTATGTATCGGCTTATCGAATCAATCCTTGATTCGATATCTAGGTTATATCACATATAACCAATCGATACATTCATCACAAGAATGGAATACGGTATCACATACACGCATTATTCTCGGTCCTGCACATATCTCATATGCGCTCCTATTTCGTTTCGCTTGAGCAAGGAAACCTCTGTGTAGGACTCTAAAGACTCGTCAATACGCCGGTAGCAGATGATGATCATATCAAGCATCCACAAGCCGCAAGCGGTCTGCTAAACGTAACAGCCACCCGGGTATTGAGCGATCAGAAGATCGACGAGCCTGCCCGCTCACACTCCTGTGAATCCAACCAGTAACACTTACCGTACAGTCCGGTCTGTTCGTCTGATATGTCGCATATCAAGTCTAGGGGCGGTAAACGTCAGACCCCAATAACTGATAAGTCGTGTCGATGTGAGGCTCATAACGGGTCGAGAAACTACTGGTAACACTTACCAGCAAATCTCTGATCAGCCCTGGCCAGGGACTTCCATGTTACGGCCAATCGAGCACAGCGCAACATCAACCCCCAATACCGGGAGAGACGAAACCCCTCCTATCGCTCATTGCCTCCATGTGACTCGGGACTGTGCCCAAAAACCACCGTTTTGCATGCCCTCATGGACGTGGTAAGGTGGAGATCAAAGCACAGTGGGAAACACACAAGACTCTATGACGATCTCGGGTCTACAGACTAACCTGCACAAGTGTCACCTGAGAACTGCCATCTGACGTGAGGTATAATACCATCTGGGAGTTCTCGGCGAGTCCGTCCAGTGTACCCAGTCTCCACTGAGCACCCGTATACCATCTCTGATGTCAAACACCAATGGATATGGGATCTTCCATCGCCCATCTCATGGGTCGAGAAGCGTATACGCTAGTCTACTCTGGTATATCGATGCCCCGTCTCGATACACCTACGACTAGGGACCTTGAAGGATGTACTTATGGACTACCATGTCCCCACTAGTATGATCTGCATCATAGTCCAGGTAGTCAAGTACACATCCTAAGGGCTTTACCAACATGTAACTATAAGACAGTTTAAAGAGACTAGTATACATGTTAAGATAAAGAGTAACCAGATAGCATACTATCATATCGACCAAGAAAGTCATCTCTATATATGTCCAAGCATCCAATATAATATACATCATCTGTACAATACTGGCCTCTAGGGCATATATACAACTAACAAGTGATTGGTAGCTGTTGGGTGTTCATATGTAGCACAGATAGATGCGTTGGTTTGGGACAATCGTATTATCTTGTTGACCTTCGTCAAGGGTATGTACGGGTGGGTTCAAATTAACCTGGACAATGACGGGTAGAACTTGACATGTGACTTATGATTTGTTGACCTTCGTCAAGGTCATAAGAGCATGGGGCAAAAATCCACATCGGGAGTTTCAGAAGCACTGAAACTTGCTAGCGCTGCATACCATCTGGAGTGTGATGATTCTGGTAGGGTTCCTTCAGTTTTATCACGCGATGATATTTGGATCCCGATCCTACTATGAGTATATGCTACTCCTCGGGAACTTTCTCACTTAACGATCAATGCTATAAACCAAGTAGGTGTCTAGAAAGGTGTTAGCGGGGCTACGCCCACAGGGAAAAGAGGTTACTTAATTAAGGAACTTCGCAAAAGCGTTGGAAAACCACCCTCGAAGTACTGACACTGGACTGGCTGAACGGTTAAGCAAGTATTGTACGGTGAGATTGATCCCGACCAATTCTTCCTTTATAGTTTGAGGAGGGATTTGAGAGACAGTGGGAGCCATCCTGTTTAGATAAATTAAAAACCAATCTGAACTTGCAAGAGCATCATGCTGAGTGTTTTCTTCTCTCTCTCTTAATTGCAGCAACCCAGTGACCGCATCTAGGTTACATCTAGATAATAAAATGAATGAATCTGACTGTTATGACTAGCAAAGGTCTGTCAGATGTCCATTGCCCATGACAAGCTGGGACAGCACTTAACTAATCCAACCCCTGCCGTCTCAGGTCCAGCTTCCCCTGTCACGGATATTCATATCCGTAGGACATCGAAAAAAGACTGTGCGAAAGCCAAGTGCCTCGTGTTAGCCTCAGTTGATGGTGCATACCAGAGGCAGCATGAGAAGATGGACTTAGTTTCTATCTTCCTCCATAACAAAGATTTATATGGAGAGCAATCTCGTATCGCAAGATATGAGATCTCGAACGAATTGCTTCCAGCGAGGTTGGCTATCGGGTCATCTGTAGGGGGCAACGTCCTTACAGAGACCAGCTCTTTTGAGCTCACGGACCTGAAGACCACGTTGAAGAACGGGTCGGATGCTGACTTAGTTCAACAGTCTCTACCTACTACCCTGAAGGAAACCAGGGAAGTAGAAAGAAAGGGAATGGCAGAAGTTTCGGGAATGGATATAGATAAAGAGGGACGTTCCTATTGTTACAGGAATGAACATTGGCAGAAGGATTGCAGGGCTAGTATAGCCAGTAGCCAGAATTCGAAGCATGTTGTGGCATCGGCTTCGGGTGTGTTTGTAATTGAGAACTGTATGTCAGTTAACCCTACTTCCTGGGTATTGGATACCGGATCAGGATCTCATATCTGTAATTCGTTACAGTCTCTGAGAAACCGTAGGGTTATCAAGAAAGGTGATATGACTCTCAGGGTTGCTAACGGAATGAGCATGTATGCTGAATCCGTAAGGGAATATCATCTACGACTGACAATTGGGCAGATATTGATTCTGCATAACTGTTTTTATGTACTAGGTGCGACGTGTAAAATCATATCTGTATCCTTACTTTCTAGGGAAGGATATGATTTTACTTTTGTAAGCGATGTAGTAAACATCCACCTAAATCAAGTTCTGATTGGGTCAGGTACATTAGAAAACGGTATATACGTATTAAATCAAGCTCAGATTTTCAGTGTCCAGAACACACTTAAAAGAAAGTCTCCGGAAACAAATCAGGCTTTCTTATGGCATTGTAGACTGGGTCACATTAATGAGACACGGTTAACAAAGTTACATAAAGAGGGATACTTGAATCCGTTCGAGTATCAGTCTTATGCCACTTGTGAATCTTGTCTCATGGGAAAGATGACAAAGACTCTGTTCACTGGACACGGAGAAAGAGCAAGCGAGCTCTTGGGACTCATACATAGTGATGTGTGTGGTCCATTGTCTACACATGCGTGAAGTGGTTATTCATACTTCATTACTTTCACAGATGATTTCTCTAGGTATGGGCATGTCTTCTTGATGAAGCACAAATCCGAGGCCTTTGAGAAATTTCAGGAATACAAGAATGAAGTTGAAAAACAAACAGGCAAAAGTATCAAGACACTGAGATCTGATCGAGGTGGTGAATACTTGAGTGCCAAGTTTCTGGGCTACTTAAAAGAGAATGGAATTCTCTCTCAGCTTACTCCTCCATACACACCACAACACAACGGAGTATCGGAAAGGAGGAATCGAACCCTATTGGATATGATTCGTTCCATGATGAGTAAGGCTGAGTTGCCGCGATCTTTCTGGGGTTATGCACTAGAAACAGCTGCATATCTCTTAAACAAGGCTCCAACCAAGACTGTGCCTACCACCCCATATCAGATGTGGAGTGGGAAGAAATCCTGTCTCAAGTACCTTAACACATGGGGATGTCCAGCTTTTGTATAAAAGCAGCATGCGGATAAGCTCAAGGCACACTCAGTACTGTGTAAGTTTGTGGGATACCCAAAGAACTCCAGGGGGTATCTTTTCTATTCCGCAGAGGAACAAAAGGTTTTTGTTTCTCAGCATGCCCACTTCTTGGAAACTGAATTTTTAGAAAATCAGATAAGTGGGAACACAATAGAACTGGAAGAAATTCCAGAACCACAAGCTATTACTGAAAGCTTGAAGGAACCAGAAGTTTCAAGAGAACCAGACATCCCAGCGCCACTCCGCAGGAGTAGTAGGCAGTCTCATCCGCCCGAGAGATGCTACGGTTTTCTCATAGACGGGGATAGAGAGGATTGCACTATGGATTATGGTGAGCCTACTAGCTTCCAGCAAGCCATTCAGAGCGGTGACTCGGTAAAATGGCTGGATGCAATGTGGACCGAGATGGAGTCTATGTACACCAACAAAGTTTGGACTTTGGACTTTGCTCAAGAAGGGGTAAAACCCGTAGGCTGCAAATGAATCTTCAGAAAGAAGATTGGTATAGATGGGCAGGTTGAGACCTATAAAGCTAGACTTGTTGTAAAGGGTTTTCGTCAAAGACCTCGTTTAGATTATGACGAGACCTTTTCTCCAGTGGCTATGCTGAAATCCATTCGGATCCTTCTTGCCATTGCTGCCTTCCACGATTATGAAATCTGGCAGATGGACGTAAAGACGGCTTTACTAAATGGAAATTTAGAAGATTGCGTCTATATGGAGCAGCCGGAGGGATTCATTCAGAGTGGGAGCAGCGGTAGAGTGTGCAAGTTGCTCAAGTCCATTTATGGACTTAAACAGGCATCGCGGAGTTGGAACATCTGCTTTGATGATACTGTCAAGGAATTCGACTTTATCAAACACCCAGATGAACCATGCATTTACAGTAAGATTGTAGGGAGAACTGTGGTATTCCTCGTCTTGTACGTGGATGACATTCTCCTAATAGGAAATGATATTCCTATGCTACAGTCAGTCAAAGGATTCTTGTCGCAGAGGTTCTCCATGAAGGACCTGGGCGATGCCAACTACATTCTGGGGATCCAGATCTATCGTGATAGATCTAAGAGGATGTTGGGACTTTCACAGTCAAGGTACATTGACACCATACTGAAAAGATTCAGTATGGAAGATTCCAAGCGCGGTAATTTACCGGCTTGTCACGGGATTACCCTCTCCAAAGATATGTCTCCCAAGACTGACTTGGAAAGGGATCACATATCTATTATACCCTACGCTTCTGCGGTAGGCTCTATAATGTATGCGATGTTATGTACCAGACCAGATGTAGCATACGCATTGAGCGTTGTAAGCCGGTATCAGTTGAACCCAGGGGAGAAACACTGGATAGCGGTAAAGAACATTCTCTAGTACTTGAGAAGGACTAAGGAGATGTTCTTGGTGTATGGCGGAAAAGACCTCCAGCTCGAGGCCTTTACTGACTCCAGCTTCCAGAGTGACAAGGATGACTCCAAGTCCATGTCGGGTTATGTCTTTACCCTCAATGGAGGGGCGGTTTGCTGAAAGAGTTCCAAGCAGGAGACCGTTGCTAACTCAACTATGGAAGCGGAGTACATAGCTGCTTGCGATGCCGCAAAGAAAGCTGTCTGGATGAAGAAGTTCCTCACGGAGCTTCAGGTGGTTCCTACCATTGTTGATCCAATACCGCTGTATTGCGACAACAACGGCGCTATAGCTTTAGCGAAGGAACCCAGGTCCCATCAGAAGTCCAGGCACATTTTGAGGCGGTACCACCTGATCAGGGAGATCGTAGATCGCCGGGAGATCGAGGTGAAGAGAGTAAATATGGAGAATAACACTGTAGATCCACTCACGAAGGCCCTACCCCAGACTCAGTTCGAGCGGCTAATCGAAATGATAGGTCTTCGATACGCCAGTACATGGCCTTAGTGCTGTTAGTGTATATGCCCTAGGGGCCATTATTGTATCATACTAGCATGTATATTACTTAATGGAAGCTTGGGATATTCACAGTTGTAAATAACAGTCTTGCTAAACATAGTAGTATGCTACTTGGTTTGAGTCTACTTTAATATGTGCATATGTTTCTTGTAACGTATCACTTATACATATTAGTAGAGCCCATAGGATCTTTTGCTTGATTACCAGCGTCGTGATGGCAGTCACACTAGTGGGGGCTGGGTAGTCTGTAAGCAACATCCTATATAGGTCCCTGGTCGTTGGATTATCGAGATAGGGCATCGATATTCCGGAGTAGACTAAGTGTATACGCTTCTCATTCCAGTTGGGGAGATGGTCTGTCCCACAGCCATCAGTACGTCGTACTAGAGATAGTATACAGGTGCTCGTTAGGTTACGGGTACACCGGACAGGACTCGCCGGGGAACTGATTGGTTGGTATTATACCAATCGTCAGTTAACAGTTCCCAGGTGACATGAGTACAGCATAGTCCGCAGACTTGACACTGCTACTTCGCCTCAAGTGTGTCCCACTGTTCTTAGATTGCTACCCTACCACGGCTCAAAGGAGTCGTGCAAACAGGTAGCAGTTGGGTGCAGTCCCGAGCACTTGGAGGCAGTGGCGGTTAGATAGGATTCGTCTCTCCCGGTATTGGGAGATAATATCGCGCCGTGTCAGAGAGCCATTACGCAAAGTCCCTGGCCAGGGCAAGCGAGATATACTGGCAGGTTCCAGTAGCTTCTCAGGGTGTAATGGGCTCCGCTCCGACACGACTTATACAGCTATTAGGGGACTGACGCTTGCCGCCTCCTAGGCTTGATATGAGATAGTCTTAGACGAACGGACCGGACTGTACGGAGATTGTCACATCAGGCTCAGTGGGAGTTCGGATGATTTACCTCATCGGCCTTCTTATCGACATCTACCTGGGGACCGTTACGTACAGCTAGTGCCGCTTGCGGTCTGTGGTTAAACCCACTGCCAGCGTAGTGTCGAGTCTTTAGAGTCCCACACAGAGAGTTTCCCTGCTCCAGGTGAAACGATATAGAGGTCGTATGGTTTTACGACAATGGTTCAGATGCATACGTGTGTTTACGCACGTACGACTTTTCGGACAGTTTTTACTAGCCGGCTTTGGTTTAAGCCAGATTCTAGTATCGGGTTATTGGATTTATACAGTCTAAAGTTTTTCCGTGTTTTGACGGATTGGAGGGGTGTTCTCGTAATTTGTCGAGAATGTTCTAGAAGAGTGGTGACATGAGGGGTTGAGGTGGCTTTTTCATTAATTGCTTTGTGTGACACATTTATACGATTCATCATATCATTAATGCTTCATTAATGATCTAATGACTCACATGATGAATCACTCTCCTTGATTAAATGAAACATGGTGAATAATCAATTAATTGATATTATTTGATAATTCATTATGTATCATATATCCAAGTGAGAAGGATTTTTTGTTCTCATGATCATTCTCACCTTCTCTCTCCTCAAGCACACTCTCTCTTGAAACCCTAACCCTAACCTCTCATGTGTTGAGATCAAGGGTTAGATAGACTAAAACATCTATAACCTCACTCTATATCCTCTAGGTAGCTTAGATTAGCACTTTAAGCAACCTAGTTATCTCAAGTTTGAGATTAAGCTTGGCATAGGAGCTCTCGGGTGGATCGTCTTTGATTCGAGGAGGTCGTTGAGGTGCCGATGTTCCAAGGAGCCTACGAGGAGTGGAGGACAGCGATGAAGACCCGAAGGACATGGTTCTTGAGGTATAATCACTTCACATAGTAGTTTAGAACTTCTATGATTGTTGTTAGTTATCGTTTAGCTTCGATTCATGCGGTTAGTCGATGTTTAAGCAAAGAACAAGATCGTTTTTCATATTTCCGCCTCCCCGCAAGCCGTGAGGTGTTGCACATCGACTTACAGTGGTATCAGAGCCTCGCTAAACAATAAATAACTTACTTGCAAATTTGTATGAATTTCGAACGGAAAAAACGAAACCGGAAAAGCCCGAAATCATGAGTTTCTGTCGTTTTTTAAATGAAGTCGAAATTTTTTTCAGGAAGGTTCAGAAAGCTTTAAAAGACAGGAGAAGAACACCCAAGAAAATTGGGCCCCTGAATCGCCTAAAGCGCCGCGGAACCACGGCGGATCCCACCGATCCGCCGCGATTCCGCCGCCGAGTTGGCGATTCAGGAACCCAATTTTCCTGTGTTGCTTCTTTGTGATATTTGGTATTTTCTGGAAATTTTAAATTTTTGCTCAGGTTTCAGATTTACAGAGAGGTATTGGAGCAAAATTAAAAGTGTTTAATCGATCGAAATTATATAGTATTTGCTTGTTGGATTATATCTGTGATTGTATAATGTGTTCGTAAACCTCCCCTAACTGCTAGTATGTCGGTTGGAAGGGGGTTGCACATTTCTGAAATGGATTTTATCTGTTTGTGCATATGAACTGTGTTGGACTGTTGTGATGTATAGCCGGGGTTTTGTGATGGGTTATTATTTAATTCATTTGATGTAAATGTAATTTGTTGTAATATTATTTTGCGGGGCACATCCAGGTTGCGGTTGTAGCCACCGTTGTATATTTCATTTTACTGTTTTTGCTCCTAGGACAAACCCAAGGTGGGGTGCACAAACTGCCGGGAGGGTAGTTTGCCGCACCCGTAGGGGTCTTGGGTAGGGTAATGGCTATTCATCACAACTGTGTAATCCGTCTTTTGTTGCAGGCTCAAAACAAATACGGATTGCTTGCAAATCCAATTAAGTTCATCTGTGATCTGGAATGAATATCATTGCGTCAGACGAATGTAAAATATCTATATATATGATAGCTATTTAGACGTCACTTATGTTTTACACCCGCGCTAGCCCAGCCCCCGCTCTGTTGTTAGTTAAGTGACCTAACGGGTGATGACGGGACCCCGTGGCAAATGCGGATGGCATAAGAGGACGTTGTATTTTCGTTGTTTTCTGCAATGATAGGTTAATGATGGGACGCATTATTAATAATGCAAAGAAAATAAACCAAAAGTTTAATCGTTGGAACAATTTAAAAGAAACCACTCGGTTATTTTAAAAGTGAAGAATTTTTAATTACGGAGCTTTAGCCACTCCTTTTAAAAAGTATCAGGTTCCTTCGATTATATCAAGTTCACTACGTTCACGATTTTGCCAAAACCATTCGTAGCCCTCCGTCATTTCATTTGGGTATTTAATAGTATTCAAGCTGTGTTTGTTGGCCAAAGTCAAGGCACAGTGTTTGGTAGCTATTGAATATTCATATGCAGCATAGATAGATGCGTTGGTTTGGGACAGTCGTACTGCTTTGTTGGCCAAAGTCAAGGGTATGTACGGATGGGTTCAAATTAACCTGGACAATGACGGGTAGAATTTGACATGTGACTTATGATTTGTTGGCCAAAGTCAAGGTCATAAGAGCATGGGGCAAAAATCCATATCGGGAGTTTCAAAAGAAACTGAAATTTGCAGAAAGATGCATACCATTTTGGAGTTTGATGAATGTTGGTAGGATTCCTTCAACATTATCTTACGATGATATTTTGGATCCCGATCCTACTGTGAGTACATGCTACTTATCAGGAGATTCATCACTTAACGATCAATGCTATAAACCAAGTAGGTGCCTAGAAAGGTGTCAGCGGGGCTACGCCCCCAGAGAAAAGAGGTTATTTAATTAAGGAACTTCGCGAAAGCGTTGGAAAACCTCCCTCGAAGTATCGACACTAGCCTGGCTGAACGGTTAAGCAAGAATTGTACCGTGAGAATAGTCCTGGCTAATTCTTCTTTTATGGTTTGAGGAGGGATTCGAGAAACAGTGGGAGCCATCCTGTTTAGATAAATTAAAAACCAATCTAAACTTGCAACAGCATCATGCTAAAATGTTTTCTTCTCTCTCTCTTAATTACAGCGACCAGGTGACCACACATAGGTTACATCTAGATAAAAAATTGACTGAATCTGACTTATATGACTGGCAAAGGTCTGTCCAGATGTCCATTGGCTATGGCAAGCTGGACCACCCTATTACTACTCCAGATCCCGCCGTCTCAGGACCAGTTTCCACTGTCGCGGATATGGATATCTGTCAAACAAGGGAAAAAGATAAAACGAAAGCTAAGTGCTTCGTGTTAGCTTCGGTTGATGGTATATACCAGAAGCAGCATGAGAAGATGGACTTATTTTCCATCTTTCTCCATAATAAAGATTTATATGAAGAGCAATCTCATATCACTAGATATGAAACCTCGAACGAATTAATTCAAGCGAGGTTAGCTGACGGGTCATCTGTAAGGGACAACGTCCTTACAATGACTAGCTGTATTGATGAGCTCCAGGACCTGGAGACCGCGTTGGGAAACGAGTCAAACACTGGCTTGATTTTACAGTCTCTACCTTCTACCCTGAAGGAAACCAGGGAAGGAAAAGGAAAGAGAAAGGCAAAAGTTTCGGGACTGGATATAGTAAAACAGGGACGTTCCTATTGTTACAGGAATGAACATTGGCAGAAAGATTGCAGGGCTTTAGAAGCCAGTAACCAGGATACGAAGCATGTTGTGGCTTCGACTTCGGGTGTGTTTATGATAGAGAACTGTATGTCAGTTAACCCTACTTCCTAGGTATTGGATGCCGGATCAGGAACTCACATCTGTAATTCATTACAGGCTCTGAGAAATCGTAGGGTTATCGGGATAGGTGATATGACCCTCACAGTTGCTAACGGAATGAGCATGGACGCTGAATCCGTAGGAGAATATCATCTTGGAATGACAACTGGGCAGATATTGATTCTGCGTAACTGTTTTTATGTACCAGGTACGACTTGTAATATCATATCTATACCCTTACTTTCTAAGGAAGGATATGATTTTGCTTTTACAAGAGATGTGGTTCACATCCACCTAAATCAAGATATGATTGGGTCAGGTACATTAGAAAATGGAATATACGTATTAAATCAAGCTCAGATTTTCGGTGTCCTGAACACACTTAAAAGAAAGTCTCCGGAATTAAATCAGGCTTTCTTATGGCATTGTAGACTAGGTCACATCAATGAGAGAAGGTTGACTAAATTACATAGAGAAGGATATTTGAATCCGTTCGAATATCAATCTTATGCTACTTGTGAATCTTGTCTCATAGGAAAGATGACAAAGACTCCGTTCACTGGACACGGAGAAAGAGCAAGCGAGCTCTCAGGACTCATACACAGTGATGTGTGTGGTCCAATGTCTACACATGCGCGAGGTGGTTATTCCTACTTCATTACTTTTACGGATGATTTCTCTAGGTATGGACATATCTTCTTAATGAAGCATAAATCCGAGGCCTTTGAGAAATTCCAGGAATACAAGATTGAAGTGGAAAAACAAACAGGCAAGAGTATAAAGACACTGAGATCTGATCGAGGTGTTGAATACTTAAGTGCCGAATTCCTGGGTTATTTAAAAGAGAATGGAATTCTCTCTCAGCTTACTCTTCCATACACACCACAACACAACGGTGTATTAGATGTAAGTCCATGCTACCTCTCCCGGTACTTTCGGGAATGCGGAATATGGTAAAAAATGATTTTTACGGAGGTGGTAACATGGACCTAAAACCCGGATCTTGGTTAAACATCTATCTAACATCCTAACTATGAGTTTCTAGCTACTCGGTTAGGGGGTTATACCTTGCTTGTCTTGAACTCCTTCGTCTTCAAAGCTCCGATGGTGGTCCGATGGCTTCTTCTTTTCGTCTCCGTACGCCGAAGATAGATCCACCTGAAAGCTCCAACCTTTAGCTCCTTCTTCGTTCTTTGAAGAAACTAGTTCACTTGGTTTGCTAAACCTAGTGAACTAGAATGAGTAGAGAAGAAATAGAATGGGATTTTATCTATGGTTCTTGATTCTCAACTCATGAGACAAGAGAACCATAGAATCAAGAGAGGGAGGAAGAGGTTGAGGGTGAGAGCAAGAGGAGAGCTCAAGAACAAGAGAGAGAATGAGCAAGAAAGAATGAGGCTCTCTTTTGTCTTTCACCCTCTCATAATCCAAAGTGATCATAACTCATCATATCAAAAAAAGTCTTATGTGATGGTTGAAGCAACCATAACCATATCATTTCATGCACTCATTTTACACAAATGAGCAAGCAAGAAAAAGTCTTTGCCATGAAATGATGGCTATGGTCATCATGATGGTCAACTAGTCAAGCCTAGTCAACCGGTCAACAAAGTCAACAAGTCGACAAAAGTCAACAAGTCAACAAAGTCAACAAGTCAACAAAAGTCAACAAGTCAACAAAGTCAACAACCATATCACCATAATACTTAATTAATATAATAGTTAATCACATATCATATTCTCATTAGGGTTGAGCAAAAAGTCAAATAGTCAACGGTCAACTGTCGACAACCCTAATGAGAATCCACTGCCTCTGTCTCCCTGTCAACTGTGCATACACACCCGCATCCGCGTTCCGAGGAACACGAATGCAAACTGGATAAATCCAATCCCATAAGGTACACTAGGATCTGGCTTAAACCAAAGCCCGCTAGTGTAAACTGTCCGGACACTGCACGCGCACAAGTGCACGGATGTGACCGAACCCTGTCGCAAAACCATGCGACCTGTCGCAATACCATGCGACCTCTACTCTTTTGCCTAAAGGCGAAAAGCTTTCTGTGTGGGACTCTAAAGACTCGACACTACGCTGGCAGTGGGTTTAACCACAGACCGCAAGCGGCACTAGCTGTGCATAACGGTCCCCAGGTAGTGCCGACAAGAAGACCGACGAGGCGAAACCCATCTGAACTCCTACTGAGCCTGAGTGTGACATTCTCCGTACAGTCCGGTCTGTTCGTCTGATATATCGCATGGCGGGCCTAGGGGGCGGTAAACGTCAGTCCCCCAATAGCGGTACAAGTCGTGCCGGAGCGAAGCCCAAAACACCCTGAGATAACACTGGAAACCTACCAGTATATCTCGTTTGCCCTGGCCAGGGACTACTCGTGTAATGGCTCTCCTAGACACAGCGCGATGTCAACCCCCAATACCGGGAGAGACGAATCCTTTCTAACCGTCACTGCCTCCAAGTGCTTCGGGACTGCACCCAACCACTACCTATTTGCACGACTCCTTTGAGCCGTGGTAGGGTAGTGATCAAAGTACAGTGGGAACACACTCGAGGCGAAGTGACAGTGTCAAGTCAGCGGACTAAGCTGTACTCATGTCACCTGGGAACTGATAACTGACGATAGGTATAATACCAACTAGTCAGTTCCCGACGAGTCCTGTCCAGTGTACCTGTAACCTAACGAGCACCCGCATACTATCTCAAGTACGACGTACTGACGGCTGTGGGATAGACCGTCTCCCACACTGGGATGAGAAGCGCATGCGCTGGTCTACTCCGGAGTATCGATGCCCTGTCTCGATAGTCCTGCGACCAGGGACCTGCATAAGGATGTGCTTATAGATTACCCAGCCCCACTAGTGTGACGGCCATCACATCGCTGGTAATCAAGCAAAGATCCTAAGGGCTCTACTAATGTGTATAGGCGATATACAAAAATAAACACATGTACACATTGAAGTAGAAACAAACCAAGTAGCATACTACTATTTTGAGCAAGATTGTCAATACAAGGTGAATATCCCAAGCTTCCATTAAGTAATATACATACTAGTATGATACAGTAATGGCCTCTAGGGCATATACACTAACATCAGAAAGGAGGAATCGAACCCTATTAGATATGGTTCGTTCCATGATGAGTAATGCTGAGTTACCGCGATCTTTCTGGGGATATGCACTAGAATCAGCTGCATATCTTTTGAACCGAGTTCCAACCAAGACTGTGCCTACCACACCATATCAGATGTGGAGTGGGAAGAAACTCAGTCTTAAGTATCTTAAGACCTGGGGATGTCCCGCTTTTGTAAAGAAGCAGCATGCGGACAAGCTCGAGGCACGCTCAGTAAAATGCAAATTTGTGGGATATCCAAAGAACTCCAAGGGATATTATTTCTATTACGCAGAGGAACAAAAGGTCTTTGTTTCTCTTCATGCCTGCTTCTTGGAAACTGAATTTTTGGAAAATCAGAAAAGTGGGAGCGCAATAGAACTGGAAGAAATTCCAGAACCACAAACTGTTACTGAAAGTATGGTAGAACCAGAGGTTTCAAAAGAAAGAGACATCCCAACGCCACTCCGCAGGAGTAATAGGCAATCTCATCCGTCCGAGAGAAACTACGGTTTTCTCATAGACGGGGATAGAGAGGATTGCACTGTTGACTATGATGAGCCTACTAGCTTCCAGCAAGCCATTCAGAGCGGTGACCCAGTAAAATGGCTGGAAGCAATGCGGACCGAAATGGAGTCCATGTACACTAACAAAGTATGGACTTTGGACGTTGCTCCAGATGGGGTAAAACCCGTAGGATGCAAATGGATCTTCAAAAAGAAGATTGGTGTAGATAGACAGGTTGAAACCTATAAGGCTAGACTTGTTGCAAAGGGTTTCCGTCAAAGACCTGGTTTGGACTATGACGAAACCATTTCTCCAGTGGCTATGCTTAAATCTATTCGGGTCCTTCTTGCTATTGCTGCCTTCCACGATTATGAAATCTGGCAGATGGACGTAAAAACGGCCTGTCTAAATGGAAATTTGGAAGAAAGCGTCTATATGGATCAGCCAGAAGGATTCTTTCAGGGTGGGAGCAGCGGTAAAGTATGCAAGTTGCTTAAGTCCATTTATGGACTAAAGCAGGCATCACGGAGTTGGAACATCTGTTTTGATGATGCTGTCAAAGAATTTGACTTTATCAAAAATCCAGATGAACCATGCATATACAGTAAGATTGTAGGGAGAGCTGTAGTATTCCTCGTCTTGTACGTGGATGACATTCTCCTAATAGGAAATGATATTCCTATGTTACAGTCAGTCAAAAGATTCTTGTCACATAAATTCTCCATGAAAGACCTGGGTGATGCCACCTACATTCTGGGGATCCGGATCTATCGTGATAGATCAAAAAGGATGTTGGGACTTTCACAGTCCAGGTACATAGACACCATAGTGAAGAGATTCAGTATGGATGATTCTAAGCGCGGTAACCTACCAGCTTGTCACGGAATCACCCTCTCCAAAGAGATGTCTCCCAAGACTGATTTGGAAAGGGATCGCATGTCGATTATACCCTACGCTTCTGCGGTAGGCTCTATAATGTATGTGATGTTATGTACCAGACCAGATGTAGCATACGCATTAAGCGTAGTAAGCCGGTATCAAGCAAACCCAGGGGAGAAACACTGGATAGCAGTAAAGAACATTCTCAAGTACCTGAGAAGAACTAAGGAGATGTTCTTGATATATGGCGGAAAAGACCTCCAGTTGGAGGCCTTTGCCGACTCCGGCTTCCAGAGTGACAAAGATGACTCAAAATCCATGTCGGGTTATGTCTTTACCCTCAATGGAGGGGCGGTCTGTTTGAAGAGTTCCAAACAGGAAACCGTTGCAGACTCAACGATGGAAGCGGAGTACATAGCTGCTTGCGATGCCGCAAAAGAAGCAGTCTGGATGAAGAAGTTCCTCACAGAACTTCAGGTGGTTCCTACCAGTGTTGGTCCAATACCTCTGTATTGTGACAACAACGGCGCTATAGCTTTAGCGAAGGAACCCAGGTCCCATAAGAAGTCCAGACACATCTTAAGGCGGTATCACCTGATCAGGGAGATCGTAGATCACCGGGAGATCGAAGTGAAGAGAGTAGAGACAGAGAATAACATTGCTGATCCATTCACAAAGGCCCTTCCTCAGACGCAGTTCGAGAGGCTATTCGAGATGATAGGTCTACGATATGCCAGCTCATGGCCCTAGTGCAAGTGGGAGATTGTTAGTGTATATGCCCTAGGGGCCATTATTGTATCATACTAGCATATATATTACTTAATGGAAGCTTAGGATATTCACAGTTGTAAATAACAGTCTTGCTAAACATAGTAGTATGCTACTTGGTTTGAGTCTACTTTAATATGTGCATATGTTTCTTGTAACGTATCACTTATACATATTAGTAGAGCCCATAGGATCTTTTGCTTGATTACCAGCATCGTGATGGCAGTCATACTAGTGGGGGCTGGGTAGTCTGTAAGCAACATCCTATATAGGTCCCTGGTCGTTGGATTATCAAGATAGGGCATCGATATTCCGGAGTAGACTAAGTGTATACGCTTCTCATTCCAGTTGGGGAGATGGTCTGTCCCACAGCCATCAGTACGTCGTACTAGAGATAGTATACAGGTGCTCGTTAGGTTACGGGTACACTGGACAGGACTCGCCGGGGAACTGATTGGTTGGTATTATACCCATCGTCAGTTAACAGTTCCCAGATGACATGAGTACAGCATAGTCCGCAGACTTGACACTGCTACTTCGCCTCAAGTGTGTCCCACTGTTCTTAGATTGCTACCCTACCACGGCTCAAAGGAGTCGTGCAAACAGGTAGCAGTTGGGTGCAGTCCCGAGCACTTGGAGGTAGTGGCGGTTAGATAGGATTCGTCTCTCCCGGTATTGGGAGATAATATCTCTTCGTGTCAGAGAGCCATTACGCAAAGTCCCTGGCCAGGGCAAGCGAGATATACTGGCAGGTTCCAGTAGCTTCTCAGGGTGTAATGGGCTCCGCTCCGACACGACTTATACAGCTATTAGGGGACTGACGCTTGCCGCCTCCTAGGCTTGATATGCGATAGTCTTAGACGAACGGACCAGACTGTACGGAGATTGTCACATCAGGCTCAGTGGGAGTTCGGATGATTTACCTCATCGGCCTTCTTATCGACATCTACCTGGGGACCGTTACGTACAGCTAGTGCCGCTTGCGGTCTGTGGTTAAACCCACTGCCAGCGTAGTGTCGAGTCTTTAGAGTCCCACACAGAGAGTTTCCCTGCTCCAGGTGAAACGATATAGAGGTCGTATGGTTTTACGACAAGGGTTCGGATGCATACGTGTGTTTACGCACGTACGACTTTTCGGACAGTTTTTACTAGCCGGCTTTGGTTTAAGCCAGATTCTAGTATCGGGTTATTGGATTTATACAGTCTAAAGTTTTTCCGTGTTTTCACGGATTGGAGAGGCGTTCTCGTAATTTGTCGAGAATGTTATAGAAGAGTGGTGACATGAGGGGTTGAGGTGGCTTTTTCATTAATTGCTTTGTGTGACTCATTTATATGATTCATCATATCATTAATGCTTCATTAATGATCTAATGACTCACATGATGAATCACTCTCCTTGATTAAATGAAACATGGTGAATAATCAATTAATTGATATTATTTGATAATTCATTATGTATCATATATTCAAGTGAGAAGGATTTTTTGTTCTCATGATCATTCTCACCTTCTCTCTCCTCAAGCTCATTCTCTCTTGAAACCCTAACCCTAACCTCTCATGTGTTGAGATCAAGGGTTAGATAGACTAAAACATCCATAACCTCACTCTATATCCTCTAGGTAGCTTAGATTAGCACTTTAAGCAACCTAGTTATCTCAAGTTTGAGATTAAGCTTGGCATAGGAGCTCTCGGGTGGATCGTCTTTGATTCGAGGAGGTCGTTGAGGTGCCGATGTTCCAAGGAGCCTACGAGGAGTGGAGGACAGCGATGAAGACCCGAAGGACATGGTTCTTGAGGTATAATCACTTCACATAGTAGTTTAGAACTTCTATGATTGTTGTTAGTTATTATTTAGCTTCGATTCATGCGGTTAGTCGATGTTTATGCAAAGAACAAGATCGTTTTTCATATTTCCGCCTCCCCGCAAGCCGTGGGGTGTTGCACATCGACTTACAAGAGCAAGTGGGAGATTGTTAGTGTATATGCCCTAGAGGCCATTACTGTATCATACTAGCTTGTATATTACTTAATGGAAGCTTGGGATATTCACAGTTGTATAGACAATCTTTCTCAAAATGGTAGTATGCTACTTGGTTTGTCTCTACTTCAATATATGCATATGTTTCTTTTAGCATATCGCTTATACATATTAGTAGAGCCCTTAGGATCTTTGCTTGATTACCAGCATTGTGATGGCAGTCAAACTCGTGGGGGCTAGGTAATCCATAAGCACATCCTTATACAGGTCCCTAGTCGTTGGACTATCGAGACAGGGAATCGATACTTCGGAGTAGACTAGCGTATGCGCTTCTCATCCCAGCAGGGTGACGGTCTGTCCCTCGGCCGTCAGTACGTCGTACTTGAGATAGTATGCGGGTGCTCGTTAGGTTATGAGTACACTAGACATGACTCGTCGGGAACTGTTGGTTGGTATTATACCTATCGTCAGTTACCAGTTCCCAGGTGACATGAGTACAGCTTAGTCCGCTGACTTGACACTGTCACTTCGCCTCGAGTGTGTTCCCACTGTACTTAGATTACTACCCTACCACGGCTCAAAGGAGTCGTGCAAACAGGTAGTAGTTGGGTGCAGTCCCGAAGCACTTGGAGGCAGTGACGGTTAGACAGGATTCGTCTCTCCCAGTATTGGGGGTTGACATCGCGTTGTGTCTAGGAGAGCCATTACACGAGTAGTCCCTGGCCAGGGCAAGCGAGATATACTGGTAGATTTCCAGTGTTATCTCAGGGTGTTCTGGGCTACACTCCGACACGACTTGTACCGCTATTAGGGGAATGACGTTCGCCACCCCCTAAGCCCGCCATGCGATGTATCAGACGAACAGACCGGACTGTACGGAGATTGTCACATACAGGCTCAATAGGAGTTCGGATGGGTTTACCTCATCGGCCTTCTTATCGACATCTACCTGGGGACCGTTACGTACAGCTAGTGCCGCTTGCGGTCTGTGGTTAAATCCACTGTCAGCGTAGTGTCGAGTCTTTAGAGTCCCACACAGAGAGTTTCCCTGCACTAAGCGAAACGTGTAGAGGCCGTATGGTTTTACGGCAGGGCTACGATCACTTACGTGCACTTGTGTGCGTATGCTGTTCGGGCAGGCAATACTAGTGGGCTTTGGTTTAAGCCGGATCCTAGTATTGTACGGATGGATTTGTTTTGTCTTCTGTGCATTCGCATTCTACGGAATGCCGGTGCAGGTGTGTATGCACAGTTTTGAGGAGCGATAAAGGAGGAGGTGCCCCATTAGGGTTTTGGCAGTTGGTTCGGCCGAAACCGTTATGTGGAAGGCTCATTAGGGTTTTGACAATTCGTTCGGTCAAAACCATTATGAGCCAGAGACATTATTTTACTAATCCTTTTTGTGATAATTTTGTGATGGCTAATTGCATTGACCATTTGACCACCTTGACCTCTCTTGACTTTGTTGACCCGTTCACCGGAGTTGACCATTGACCTTCATGAGAGGTCTACACTCTTCTTTGGATTTTCTTTTTCTTTTTTGATTATGAAAATGGTCAATTCAATGTAGCATCAACTTTATCATGATAGGATTTGTAATGATGTTGTTTTCTGTTATTGCAACCATGGTGCCTTTTTTTCTTTGGTGATGATATTCATTTTCTCATTCTCATTCTCTCTCTTAGAAAAGAAAAAGAGAAAAAGCTCCATGGTTGCAAAACTCTCCTTCTTCTTCCTCTTCTTGATGTCTTCTTTTGATCTCATGTGTTGAGAGAAAAAGATCCCACAAAGACAAACACTTCCATATATCTCTACTACACAACCTAGGGCATCTAGACTGGCGATCTCGTTTCCCTAGTTGCCTCGGCTTGAGGTGGAGATTGGTGTACATCTCTCGGGTGGATTTTCTTCGACTCAAGGAGGCCGTGGAGGTGACCTAGATCCGGATCGTTCCTCGGAGCTTGGACGGACGAGCGGGACAGCGGAATGAAGACCCGAAGGACCGGTTCCGTGAGGTATAATTTCTACGGCATAGTAGTTAGAGCCTCTAGTAGTTTGCTAGTTTCTAGATTAGCAAAGATCCTCACATTTGAGTCCATGTTGCTTTGCGCCAAATAATTGTTTTTCGCCGTTTCCGCCTCCCCGTAAGAACCGGGGTGGGCAACGTGGACTTACAGCTTATGCCATCCTCATTCGCCACAGTGTCCCGTTATGCACCGTTAGGTTACTTAACTAACGACATAGCTGGACAGGACTAGCGCGGGTGTAAAACATAAGCAACGTTTATTATATATTATATATATAATAGCAACATTCGTCTTATCATATAAAGTGATCACATCACAGAATATCAGTAGCAGAAGTCAACATATGAAATATTGGATATACTAGGAGTTCCGCGTTTTAAATTAAGCCAGTAAAAAAAACACGGATTCCATGATCGTGATGAATAGCCAAACCCACATCCCTAGACCCCTACGAGAGCGGCAAGCAACCCTACCAATTCTAGAGTTAGGAGACCCGGTCTCGACTCCTCGAGATGGTCTCCCACTAGACTCTAGAACCCGGTTACTTATGCTCCCCGCCTTGGGTCTATCCTAACGCGGAAAAGTAAATAATATACAACAATAGTGACATCATCCTCAACCCGGAAGTGCCCCAATAAATGAATATTATATACAAGTTTTTACATGAATGAAAATGAAAAACTCTAATCTCACGCAAAAAATCCCGGCTATTCAAACACGACGATCCAATATAACATATCCCAGCAACACATAACATCACAAGTCAGCAACGTAAGTAAATATACGTATCCCAATTGTCGTTGATATATAGCAACGAAACCGGCGATACACCACATACTACACTTACGGTAGAAGAAAAGAAAATATCAAACTACAACATTTGGAATCGACACATCCCTTTGAAATCATAAACCCGGAATATCTCATATTTCGGATTTCATGCCTAATATTGTAAATCTTACATTTGGGTCTCATCAATGAAAACACCTTTTCAAAAGAAATCGGGTAATTCAACAAGATTCCTGATTCCTACCGAAACCGAAATGTTAAATTTACAAGCAACTAATCAATTTTCATAAAACAAATTATTATAGATTCTAAATATTTTATCACATTCAAAAAAACTAGGCGTTGTTAAACTTTTCGATCGATCGATCAACCACCCAAAATTCTCAGAGGACTCAACGCTTGAGTTAGATTCAAAAATTTCCAGACAGTGCCACAAGCATATACGTACCAGCACAAGAAAGCGCGTCCCAAGCCTCACCAACGGCACCGCGGAACTACTGCCAAAAGCAACTTTTGGCCGCGGTTCCGCGGTCGTTAGGTCGAGTTAGGGGTTCATTTTTCTTGGGGTTCCACACAATACCCTGCACAATTTTATGAACATTTTTAAACCTAAAATTTCCAACTTTTGAAAAATTTCCAGAGAGCAATCTTGAGGTGGTGTTTGATGTTCGTTCAAACTTTTTAACGTCGTCTAAATTACCCTAAACTATGTTATAATAACGAATACGAAACACTCCGAATTACTTTTACAGAAAGATAACATCACATGCAATCTTAGTAAAAAAAAACAACACCTGAAACATCAAACCCCAGAGCCTGGAGCACCAAACAAAAACGAAGCCATAACAAACCCAGAAAACCGGCCAGGCCGGTCATTTACTTCTTTTCACCGGGGCAAATCTGGCGGATTGGGTTCGTTTTTATCTGGTGTTCATGTTACATCTCATGTAACATTCTGCACTTGTTTAAAAAAATTTTAGAGGCTCTGAAAAATTCGACATAAACTAGGGTTTTGTTTCGACTGTTTCGGACTTGTTTCGGTTTCGTAATTCTATTAATATCGTATAATTCTCTAGCTTGGCTCTGATACCACTGAAGGGCTCCTTAGCACGACTACTAGGTTTCGGAAGGCATCAACCTTGCCATTTTATAAAATTTTAGTGTGCTAAGCAACCCATAACGAGGATCTAACTAGAGGATTAGGATAAAAGCAAATATGTAAACAACTTTACACTAAGTGAATGAGGAATACAACCTTTGTAAACCGGTCCTTCACTTCAACGACTCCGTGTAGTAGTCCCTTCGCTTCAAGTAGTGGTCTTCCGGACTCTCGCTAGGCCCCACTAGGCGAAAGGAACAAGCTTGCTTGAAGTCTTCGAGACCGAGGATGATCTACGTCAAGGAATCTCCAACTCAAGATACCTTTTCACTAATTGGGAATTAGTGAAGCAAAAAACCTAAACTAAATGGCTAATCTAGTGTAGGTTGATGAAGTAGGAATTTCGCTAACTTTAGAATTATTTTTTGTTGGAGATAGTGCCCTCAGAGTCAATTATTGGATCACATGCACGTGATTGCAATGATTGAGGGAGGACCTATTCCGGTAGGACAGTCTTACTCAAGATGATAGTATTCTATCTGGTTTACCTTTATCATCGTGTACTGCTTTAGGTGACCTAACAGGTCGCTATTACACGTTGATAGAGCCCCTAGGATTCTTGCTTGACTGCCAGCAGTATGAGGTCGATCATATACGTGGGAGCTGGTAGTCTATAAGCACATCCTTAAAAGGTCCCTAGTCGTGGGAGTTTCGAGACAGGGCATCGATACTCCAGAGTAGACTAGTGTATACAGTCGAGACCCCGACGAAGGGCGGTGGCCGGTCTAACAAGCCACTGGTGCCAGTTGGTTCACCTAAGATATATACAGGTGCTCATTAGGTTATGAGTACACCGGACAGGACTCGCCGGGAACATGCTAGTTGGTCTTATACCTGATGTCAGATAGCAGTTCCCTGGTGACATGTGTACAGGTTAGTTCATCGACCTGAGATCGTCATTTGTCTCGTGTGAGTTCCCAGTGTACTTTGATTACTACCCTACCACGCTCAAAGGAGACGTGCAAACAGGTTTTAGTTGGGTACAGTCCCGAGCCACATGGAGGCAGTGAGCGGATCTGCAGGGGTTCGTCTCTCCCGGTGTTAGGGGTGAGGTCGCGCTGTGTCTAGGAGAGCCCTTACACGAAGTCCTTGACCAAGGCAGGAGATTTACTGGTAGGTATTCCAGAAGTATCTCAGGGTGTTCTGGGCTACACTCCGGCACGACTTGTACCGCTTTTGGGGGTCTGACTTTTACCAACCCCTTAGGCCCGCCATGCGATGCTTATAGACGAACAGACCGGACTGTACGGATATTGTCACGGACAGGCTCAGTAGGGTGTCAGGATGAGTTCGCTCATCGATGTCCCTTTTGGTCAATACCTGGTAGCCCGTTACGTATAGGCTAATACCTCTGACGTGCTAGTGGTTAAATCCACAACCAAAGTATTGACGAGTCTTTAGAGTCCCCCACAGACCAGTTTCTCAAGTTTCAGGCGAAACGCTGTAGAGGCCGTATGGAGATATGGCAGGGTTCGATCAGATACGTGCGGTATTGCACGGATCAGGATCGGACGGTTAATACTAGAGGGCTTTGGTTTAAGCCGGATCCTAGTATTGTACAGTGTAGACATTGTCTTATTGCATTTGTATTCGGTCAGAATACAAATGCGGGTATGTATATACAGTCGCGGGGTTTTCCTGTAATTTATTACGGGATCAGTTTTATGAAGTTGCCAATTTGTTTTCCGTTTCAGCCTTTTTCCTTTGTATCTTTTCTTGGCTGAAATTTGGTGGAGGAGGGCTTATTTGCAATTGTGCAAATAAGCATTGTGGAGGGTGGTCTATGCATTTTGTTGTGTCATGATAGTTCCACCATCACATTGACTTCTTAGTTCATGATGGTTCATGATGGCTTGACCTTTTGGAGTGATGATTGGTTGGTTGAGTGTTGGACTTTCCTTGTGATGATTTCTTCTCATGATCTCATATCATTCCCTCTTGCATTATGGTTGCTCTCTCTCTCACTCTCACTCACTCTCCTTCACCTCATGAGGCCGGCCACTTTGATGTGGGCTGTCCCAATTTTTTGTGGTGGGATTTTTTATCTTTTGGCTTCCCAAAAATCCCAAAGTTCCATCTCCAAAAGGGTTTAGTTCATTTCCTCCACCAAAGGAAACTTCCTCAAACCCCAAATGAGACATAGAGTACTACACATATTCTACAGCAATCCTTGGGCACGTCGGCTCGCCAACTTCGTGCCCGAGTTGCCTCGGTCCAGAGGTGGGAGCCCGTAAAAGAACCCGGCAAAGTGGTGCCCTTCCAACGAGGAGTTGAAGACCGGAGATTCCGCGGGGAGATCGGGACGACGTCAAGAAGACCGAAGGACACGGATCGCTCGGTATATCTCTCTACCCGTTCTTTAGTTAGCTAGGACTAGATTAATTGCCCGATCCGGGTTTATAGTGTGCGGTGGTGCCGGTTTACAAGTTCGTAAAAAGTTTCGTTTCCGCATTCCGGCGTCGGATTGACGGCCGGGGCGCCGCCGTGCACTTACATGGTATCAGAGCCACGCCATTAACCTAGTCTAGCTTGGTCTAATGTGTTTACATCTTCGATCGAACAAAATTCCAAAACCCGCGTTTTCAAAAGCACTGTTTCTGTCGAATTTTTTTTGGCTCAAAAAATTTTTCAGGTTGTTGCAGAATACTGTGCAGGGAAATCTAAGCACTCTGGTAAAATTTTGTCGCATGAACCCATCATTCCACCGCGGAACCGCGGCCAAACCCATGTTTGGGCCGCGGTTCCGCCGTCATATTTACTGTTCAGTGCATCAAATTTTTCCAGAGGGTCTCTGTGTTCAAAATAGGGGTTTTCGTATATTCTTTTTGGGTCCAGAATTTCTTTAAGTGCTACAGTAGTGCTTGGGGGCCCACTTGGGAAAGGTTGATCGATCAAAAATTTTAAACACATTGATTCACAGTATTTACATTATATCTGTGACCGTGAATGTCACTTGATCGGTAAATCCTGTCTACCTGCTATAGCCCTTTTAGACGGATTTGCGAACGTGACATTCACGTTGATGTTCTGTGTTGTGCTGTGATGTTTCGGATTGGTCTTGGGGGATAGCCTGGATGCAATGTTAGTACAGTTTGGTTGTATATGTACATTTAATATTGCGGGGCGAGCGTCCGACATGTGGACTGCCGTCACTGCCTGCTTGTATATTATTCTTTTGGGGCACGACCGGGGTGAGGTCGATGTACCCGTTGTATGTATATTTTACTCTCTATACTAGGATTATCCCAAGGTGGGGTGCACGGATAGCCGGGTTCTAGAGGGCAACAAGCCCGCATCTCATGGCATTGAGACGGAGGGGGCTTTACTCTAGAATTGGCGGGCAATTCGCCGCACTCGTAGGGGATACAGGTTGACCCAGGAGGGGTGCCCAAGTTACTGGATTCCGTGAAGTGCTGGGTGGTCCATTCACATTGCTGAAGGGGGCTGCCTCGCTTCAGGTTTTGGCGGGTAACTTGCCGCGTCCGTAGGGGTCTAGGATTTCATTGCACAGGCTATCTACACGACCAGGGGAACGTCGGGTTTCAGTAGCGGCTCTATGAAACCCGGGGATCCCAGATATCTGTATTGTTCTGTGATACTTATTACATTTCTGTGATGTTGCATTTTATCACGCCTTGAGCGAAATATTATATATTGATATATATACCAGTAGATGTTGTATATGTTTTGCATCCGCGCTAGTCCAGTCCACGTTCTGTCGTTAGTTAAGTAACCTAACGGGTAATGACGGGACCCAGTGGCGAATGCGGATGGCATATACGTACATCATTATTTTCGTTCTTTATTGGTGTGATCAATTGATGGGACTGTGTTGATTCGGATCAATGCAAGCTAAACAAACCTATTCTGATGTTGTTGAAACACTTTTCAAAAAGCTGTTATTGCAAGGACGTTCACTTTTGTTTTGCACAGTAGTATTCAGTTGGAATATCCTGCTCCTCAGTCGACGAGGCAAGGGCCGAGATCCCTTCACTGGGAGTAACCCCTTGGACAGAAGTTTGCGTCGGGGCAATAACTTCACTATAGCCGATTACTTTGCTTTGCATTGTGGTATTCAGTTGGAATATCCTGCACCTCATTCTACGGGGAAAGAGCCGAGATCCCTTCACCGGGAGTGACCTCTTTAGCAAAGGTTTTCGTCACTATATTTTTAAAAGCTATCCGGTTCCTTCAACGATATCAAGTTCATTACGTTAAAGGTTTTCGCCAGAAACCATTCGTAGCCTTCCGTCGTTTCATATGGATAGTCAATAGTATTCAAGCTGTGTTTGTTGGCCAAAGTCAAGGCACGGTGATTGGTAGCTATTAGGTATTCATATGCAGCATAGATAGATGCGTTGGTTTGGGGCAGTCGTATAGTCTTGTTGGCCAAAGTCAAGGGCTTGTGCGGGTGGGCTCAAATTAACCTGGAGAATGACGGGTAGAACTTGACATGTGACTAATGATTTGTTGGCCAAAGTTAAGGTCATAAGAGCATGGGTAAAAATCCACATCGGGAGTTTCTAAAGAAACTGAAACATGCCAGATATGCGCATACCTTCTGGAGTATGATGACGTGAGCGGATTCCGTCATGTTATCATGCGAGGATAGTTGGATCCCGATTCCCACTGATGAGTTGGTTTACTCCTCGGGTGATCCTGACTAATTCTTCTTTCAGGTTTGGAGGAGAATTTGATGGTACAGTGGAAGGTTTCCAGATTAGGTAAATTGGTAACTATTCTGATCTAGGTTAGAGTGCACGCTGAGTGTTTCTTTTCTCTCTCTCGTTGGCAGCGACCATTCACCCGACCCTAAGATTATGACTCAGAGACCAATATTAACCGAACCTTCTTTAACATTGGCTTTTAGATTGTCAGAGTTGCTTACCTCATTGCCACTCCTACTTTTACCCTTTTCTCCAGGTCACCCCGTATTACTACGAACATCCACTTCCATTGGATAAAACCATCGTATGGTTATATACGAACTCGAAGGAATTTATTCGAGGATGGTTTCCGGTTCTGGAGAAAACGAATAGGACTATTCAGTTGTCTTTTCCTTTTACCTTCTCTCAGGTTGCGAGTACTCCTTGGTTTAGGAGATAGTACACCTATTACGCAAATTGGATAGTCTTATTCCAAACCATAGGCAGGTGCCAACCGGTAGGGAATGAAGAAAACCAATTAGCCTAACGATGGTGTACAGAAGGTATTAAGTAAAGACATATCAATGGATTAGTAAAAGGGAAAAGTAAATTGCGACTGGTATTCACGACCAAACCAAGTATTTCTTCGCCAATCCTAAATCACCTTTGTATTTCTCCAGGACACTCCGTATCACTACGAAGATCCACAGTTTATTGGATACTCCATCGTATGGTTATATACGAACTCGAAAGGAACTTGTTCCAGTTCGGGGATGGATTCTGGTTCAGGAGAAATAGGAATAAGGTTTATTCGGTTGTCTTTTATCTCCACCTTCTCTCGCATTGTGAGTGCTCCTAGGATTAGGACAGTACATCCATTATGCTTATTGGATAGTCTTCTTCCAAACCATAGGCTGGTGCCGAACGGTAGAGAAAGAAGAAAACCATTTAGCCTAAGAGGGTGTGCAGAAGGTAATGACTAAAGACATATAAAGGGATTTGGAAAGATGGCAAAGAATTACACGGTTACAGTTGTGAATCTGGATAATGGAAGAGGCATTACTAGGAATACCGGGATACCCCATCGAAACATTTCGATGTTTCAGTTTCGCTGTGTACTGTTAAAAGAAAACTGATTTCCCAATTAGACACTTCCTCCAGGGTATGTATTTACCAGGTATGATTCTCACATCTGTATTGTTTTACAGATGATGAGTAGGAGTAAGTTATTGGGAATTAGGTGATCATCCTCAATATATCGGGATTCATTGTGATCGGTGATATCTGAGGAAATCGCCTGGGCTGTTTGCCGGACGGCAAATATTTGGTTTTGAATATCCGCTGTTATGCACCAATTTCAAATTGATATATCTGTACGTCTATCTTTATAGAGTGAGATATACCTTTTTGAAATTATGTCGATGACATTTACCTATATCAGTGGATGGTTAGGTAAGGAGCATTAAACAGCGGTGTAATTCTTCTTAACCATAAGTGCAGTTTTCAACCTACGACACACAGGGATTGAGTTATCAGACTCAAGGGACTTATACAGAGTATTGTATGTTGTCCAGCGTCCATGAGGACAGAGGGGTTGGTTCTCGTACTATATTCGGTTTACTTATGACTTCTCTAGTTTTTATACAGGTGTTTCGTAGAAACACAGGGTCCAAGTTTTGAGAAGTTATAGGTATATGAATAAAGTAGAGAACCAGGTATTGCAAGTATCGGGATTCTTCAAGGTGATCGAAGATGTAGATACTTGTGTATGGTATTCAGTTGATAGTAATGATTAAGAGAACATGCTTCTCTTTCAGATTACTCATAATTGGAAGCACTCCTAAGTTGAGTAATGCTGATCGGCCTCTCTCCATTTAGTTAACATGCACTGGAGACAGATGCATGATTTGAATCTGCTTCAATTAAATCAGTGCCTCTGTTTCTGTATTGGATACAGAATAGTTCATATATTAACGATGTTAAGGTACGGGGAGTTGTCCGGATTATACTTAAAACCAGACTCTGGATAACTCAAGGCACGTTTCTGTAATGGCTGTTTGTGAGTTGACCCAGGCTATGACGAGGGTTGACTTTCTATCATCTGGAAGATCAATAGTGATATTGTTCTAGACTCTCCACAGTTTTAAGTAAAATGGATTTTTCAGAAAACAGTAGTGGGAGTATGGTAGAACTGGAAGTGATTCCAGAGCCGTAAACGATTACTGAAAATTTGATAAGAACCTAAATATTCAATCTGGTTTGACATTCCATTGGCCACTCCGCAGATATGGTGGGTAGCCTCATGCACCCGAGAGGTACTCCGGTAGCCTCAAGGACGGTAGCAGAGAGATTCTTGTTTACCCAAACTTTACACTACCGTTGTTCCGGACTATGAGACCCGGCAGGAGGATGAGTATAGCGTCGTTCTGAACTGGCTTTAGAAGTGTACGTCTATATGACTCTGCCAGAGACTTGTCATGGTCAGTGGGAGCAGCGGAAGCATGGTGGACAAGTAGCTTTTGTCTTTTTTATGGACTGAAGCAGATATAGCAGAGATAGATCATCTATTTCTAATGTGACAGTCATAGGTTTGACTTCATCAGAATAGGGGATGGATTTGTTGAGAAGGTAGTAGGGTGTGATGTCCTGGTATTTAGATGACATACACAGAGTAGGAAGTGATATTCCTATACTACGATCGGTTATACTTTGGTTGTCACACAGTGGTTTCTCCACAAGGGACTTAGATATTATATCAGACATTCTGGTTACTGGATCTATGGTTTTAGATCTAGATTTGGATAGTTTCCTAATCATGGTACTTTGACAGCATTCCAGAGGTGCTTTAGAATGGACGACTCCTGGCATGGTGGTGTACCTGCAGGTGATGGAGTCACCCTCTCTAAAGGTGTCTTACAGACTAAAGGGGAGAGGGATGTGCATGATTGGCATATCACTTGCTTAGGCAATTGAGTCAATCATGAGATGTCAAGTACCACACCCGATGTTGTTTTTGCACTAGATGCAGTAAGTTGATATTGATCCAATCCTGGAGAGACGGCCGGAAGCAGTTTTAGAACATAAGTGGATGTTCTAGGGATATGATAACGACAGCCTCATTCGGGAGACAGTTATCATTCCAGGCTTCCAAGGTGACATGGATGACAGAGAGGTTGTCAGAGTTATAGTTTTCCTTCTGACGAGGGGCAGTATTTGGACAGGTGGTCCAAGGGGATACTGAGGGAGGCATGACGCAGGATACTGATGAAGTTCAGTTGACGATACAGTCTAAGAAGTTTAGATTTGCAGTTCATTTATGAGCTAGGTCCCATCAGACATCCAAACACATTCTAAGACAGGTATTGCTCATTTCGGGAGATAGTTTTCTCAGCGAACTTGAGATATAGAAAGACATAGAAAGAAACATCCAGGCGGATCCACTCACTGAGGCTATTCCTCGAACGCAATAGTTTCGCAAACGGGTTTTGTGAGACTGACTAGTAGAGGAGTTGGGTGTTCGGTATCACACGGGCTATGAGTATGCGACGTCGCAATAATTAGCCTTGAGTGCAAGTGGGAGATTGTTGGAGATAGTGCCCTTAGTGTCAATTATTGGATCACAGGCACGTGATTGCAATGATTGAGGGATGACCTATTCCGGTAGGACAGTCTTACTCAAGAAGATAGTATGCTATCTGGTTTACCTTTATCATCGTGTACTGCTTTAGGTGACCTGACAGGTCGCTATTACACGTTGATAGAGCCCCTAGGATTCTTGCTTGACTTCCAGCAGTATGAGGACGATCATATACGTGGGAGCTGGTAGTCTATAAGCACATCCTTAAAAGGTCCCTAGTCATGGGAGTTTCGAGACAGGGCATCGATACTCCAGAGTAGACTAGTGTATACAGTCGAGACCCCGACGAGGGGCGGTGGCCGGTCTCACAAGCCACTGTTGGAGATAGTGCCCTCAGAGTCAATTATTGGATCACAGGCACGTGATTGCAATGATTGAGGGAGGACCTGTCCCAGTAGGACAGTCTTACTCGAGATGATAGTATGCTATCTGGTTTATCTTTATCATCGTGTACTGCTTTAGGTGACCGGACATGTCGCTATTACACGTTGATAGAGCCCCTAGGATTCTTGCTTGACCACCAGCAGTATGAGGGCGATCATATAAGTAGGAGCTAGGGTCTATAAGCACATCCTTAAAAGGTCCCTAGTCGTGGGAGTTTCGAGATAGGGCATCGATACTCCAGAGTAGACTAGTGTATACAGTCAAGACCCCGACGAGGGGCGGTGGCCGGTCTCACAAGCCATTGGTGTCATTTGGATCACCTAAGATGTATACAGGTGCTCATTGGGTTATGGGTACACCGGACAGGACTCGCCAGGAACATGCTAGTTGGTCTTATACCTCACGTCAGATAGCAGTTCCCTGGTGACATGTGTACAGGTTAGTTCATCGACCTGGGGATCGTCATTTTTCTCGTGTGAGTTCCCACTGTACTTTGATTACTACCCTACCACGCTCAAAGGAGACGTGCAAACAGGTTTTAGTTGGGTACAGTCCCGAGCCACATGGAGGCAGTGAGCGGATCTTCAGGGGTTCGTCTCTCCTGGTATTGGGGGTGAGGTCGCGCTGTGTCTAGGAGAACCATTACACGAAGCCCTCGGCCGAGGCAGGGGATTTACTGGTAGGTATTCCAGTAGTATCCCAGGGTGTTCTGGGCTACACTCCGATACGACTTGTACAGCTTTTGGGGGTCTGACTTTTACCAACCCCCTAGGCCCGCCATGCGATGCTCATAGACGAACGGACCGGACTGTACGGATACTGTCACTGACAGGCTCAGTAGGGTGTCAGGATGAGTTCGCTCATCGACGTCCCTTTTGGTCAATACTTGGTAGCCCGTTACATATTGGCTTATACCTCTGACGTGCTTGTGGTTAAATCCACAACTAAGGTGTTGACGAGTCTTTAGAGTCCCCCACATTCAGTTGCTCAAGTTTTCGGGCGAAACGCTGTAGAGGCCGTATGGAGATATGGCAGGGTCCGATCTGATACGTGCGGTATTGCACGGATCAGGATCGGACGGATAATACTAGCCGGCTTTGGTTTAAGCTGGATCCTAGTATAGTACAGTGTAGATTTGTCTCATTGCATTTGTATTCGGTCGGAATACAAATGCTGGTGTGTATACACAGTATCGGGGTTTTCCTGTAATTTATTACGGGACCAGTTTTTCTGGAGTTGCCAGTTTGCTTTCCGTTTCGGCCATTTTCATTTGTATCTTTCATTGGCCGAAGTTTGGTGGAGGAGGGCCTATTTGCAAGCATGCAAATTTGGATAGTGGAGGGTGTTATTTGCATATTCTTGTATCATGATAATTACTCCACCATTTGACTTCTTCTTCTTCTCATCATGGCTTGACTTTTGAGTCATCATGGTTGTTGATGATTAGCTTGTTGGAGTGTTGGTTTTGGTGCAATCATGGTTGTTGTTGATTGGTTGATGGAGTGTGAGTTTTAGTGGGTGATCATTTCCTTTTTCATGATAACCCTTTTCTCTCTCTTGTTGATTGGCTCACACTCATTCCTTTGATACTACACTCTCATTCTCACTCTCCCCTTACTTTGCATGGCCGGCCAAGCATGATAGGGGCTGTCCCAAAATTTGTTGTGGGGGTTTTCATCTCTTTTGGCTTGGAAAAATCCCCACAAGTTCCATCTCCAAAAGCCAAGTTCATTACCTCTACCAAAGGCAACATCCACTACCCCAAAAATGAGACATGAGCACTACACATTCTACAGCAAACCTTGGGCACGTCGGCTCGCCAACTTCGTGCTCGAGTTGCCTCGGTATAGAGGCAGGAGCCCGTAAAAGAAGCCGGGGACGTAGTGCCCTTCCGGCGACGAAGTGGAGACTGGAGATTCCGCGGAGGATCGGGACGACGACGAGAAGACCGGAGGACACGGATCAGTCGGTATATCTCCCTTCCCCATCTTGTAGTTAGCTAGGACTAGTTAATGGTTCGATCCGGGTTTTTAGTGCACGGTGGTGCCGGTTCAAGAAAACTAAAGTTAACCATCGCTTCCGCATTTGGCCCCGGGATGGAGGCCGGGGCGCCGCTGTGCACTTACAGTGGTATCAGAGCCTGGCCATTAACATAGTCTAGCTTTGTCTAATGTGTTTTACATTTCCGATCGAACAATTTTCCAAAAACCATATTTTTCTTCACATCAGTTTCTGTCGAAATTTTTTGAAGTCCAAAATTTTTTCAGGTTGTTTCGGAATGATGTGTAGGACATTATAAGAATTCTGTGAAAATTTGGGCTCGTGAACAGTCCAAACCACCGCGGAACCGCGGCCAAACCCATGCTTGGGCTGCGGTTCCGCCGCGACTTGAACTGTTCAGTCCCCCGAAATTCTACAGAATGCTCCTGGGTGGAAAATAGGTTTTCTGGAATGTTATTTTTTGGGCCCAGATTTCTTGATGTGCTACAGTAGTACTTGGGGGCCCACTTGTTAAAATTTGATCGATCGGATATTTTAAACACATTATTTCACAGTATTTACATTATATCTGCGACCGTGAATGTCACTTGATCGGTAAATCCTGTCTAACTGCTATAGCCCGGTTAGACAGATTTGCGAACGTGACTTTCACGTTGATGTTCTGTGTATTGCTGTGATGTTGCGGATCGGTCATGGGGGATAGCCTGGAAGCAATGCTAGTACAGTTGTGGTTGTATTATGTACATTTGATATTGCGGGGCGAGCGTCCGACATGTGGACTACCGTCACTGCCTGATTGTATTATTATTTTGGGGCACGGCCAGGTTGCGGTCGATGTACCCGTTGTATGTATATTTTACATTCTGTACTAGGATTACCCCAAGTTGGGGTGCACGGATAGCCGGGTTCTAGAGGGCAACAAGCCCGCATCTCATGGCATTGAGACGGAGGGGGCTTCACTCTAGAATTAGCGGGCTATTCGCCGCACTCGTAGGGGGTACAGGTTGACCCAGGAGGGGTGCCCAAGTTACCGGATTCCGTGAAGTGCTGGGTGGTCCATTCACGTTGCTGAAGGGGGCTGCCTCGCTTCAGGTTTTTGGCGGGTAACTTGCCGCGCCCGTAGGGGTCTAGGATTTCATTGCACAGGCTATCCACACGACCAGGGGAACGTCGGGTTTCAGTAGTGGCTCTGTGAAACCCGGGGATCCCAGATATCTGTATTGTTCTGTGATGCTGTACATTTCTGTGATGTTGCATTTTATCACGCCTTGAGCGAAAATTATGTATTATATATATACTAGTAGATGTTTTATATGTTTTGCATCCGCGCTAGTCCAGTCCCCGCTCTGTCGTTAGTTAGCTAACCTAACGGGTAATGACGGGACCCAGTGGCGAATGCGGATGGCATATACGTACATTAGTATATTTTCGTTCTTTGTGGTGTGATCAATTGATGGGACTGCGTTGATTCGGATCAATGCAAGTTAAAAACAAACCTAATCTGTTGTTGTTGGAACTTTTTTTTTTCTTCAAAAAGATGTTATTGCAAGGACGTTCTCTTTTGTTTTGCACAGTGGTATTCAGTTGGAATATCTTGCTCCTCAGTCGACGAGGCAAGGGCCGAGATCCCTTCACCGGGAGTGACCCCTTGGACAAAAGGTTTGCGTCAGGGCAATGACTTCACTATAGTCGATTACTTTTGCTTTGCATCGTGGTATTCAGTTGGAATATCCTGCACCTCATTCTACGGGGAAAGAGCCGAGATCCCTTCACCGGGAGTGACCTCTTTAGCAAAGGTTTTCGTCACTATATTTTTATAAAGCTATCCAGTTCCTTCAACGATATCAAGTTCATTACGTTAAAGGTTTTCGCCAGAAACCATTCGTATCCCTCCGTCGTTTCATATGGGTAGACAATAGTATTGAAGCTGTGTTTGTTGGCCAAAGTCAAGGCACAGTGTTTGGTAGCTGTTGGTTATTCATATGCAGCATAGATAGATGCGTTGGTTTGGAACAGTCGTACTGCCTTGTTGGCCAAAGTCAAGGGTAGGTACGGGTGGATTCAAATCAACCTGGAGAATGACGGGCAGAACTTGACATGTGACTTATGATTTGTTGGCCAAAGTCAAGGTCATAAGAGCATGGGGTAAAAATCCACATCGGGAGTTTCAAAAGAACTGAAACTTGCCAGATATGCGCATACCTTCTGGAGTGTGATAGCGTGAGCGGATTCCGTCACGTTATCATGCGATGATAGTTGGATCCCGATTCCCACTGATGAGTTGGTTTACTCCTCGGGTGATCCCGACTAATTCTTCTTTCAGGTTTGGAGGAGAATTTGACGTTACAGTGGGAGGTTTCCAGATTAGATAAATTGTTAACCATTCTGATCTAGGTTAGAGTGCACGCTGAGTGTTTCTTTTCTCTCTCTCTCTTTGGCAGCGACCATTGACCCGACCCTAAAACTATGACTTATTGACCAAGTTAACCGAACCTTCTTATAAGACTGGCTTTTGGATTGTCAGAGTTGCAAACCTCATTACCACTCCTACTTTTACCCTTTTCTCCAGGACACCCCGTATTACTACGAACGTCCACTTCCATTGGACAAAACCATCGTATGGTTATATAAGAACTCGAAGGAATTTATTCGAGAATGGTTTCCGGTTCTGGAGAAAACGGATAGAACTATTCAGTTGTCTTTTCCTTTTACCTTCTCTCAGGTTGCGAGTACTCCTTGGTTTAGGAGATAGTACACCTATTACGCAAATTGGATAGTCTTCTTCCAAACCATAGGCAGGTGCCGACCGGTAGGGAATGAAGAAAACCAATTAGCCTGACGATGGTGTACAGAAGATATTAAGTAAAGACATATAAAGGGATTAGTAAGAGGGCAAAGTAAATTGCGACTGATATTCATGACAAAACCAGGTATTTCATTACCACTCCCACATCACCTTTGTATTTCTCCAGGACACTCCGTATCACTACGAAGATCCACAGTTTATTGGATACTCCATCGTATGGTTATATACGAACTCGAAAGGAACTTGTTCCAGTTCGGGGATGGATTCTGGTTCAGGAGAAACAGGAATAAGGTTTATTCGGTTGTCTTTTATCCTCACCTTCTCTCGCATTGCGAGTGCTCCTAGGATTAGGACAGTACACCCATTATGCTTATTGGATAGTCTTCTTCCAAACCATAGGCTGGTGCCAAACGGTAGGGAAGGAAGAAAACCATTTGGCCTAAAGGGGTGTGCAGAAGGTAATGACTAAAGACATATGAAGGGATGTGGAGAGGTGGCAAAGAATTATACGGTTACAGTCGTGAATCTGGAATAGGCATTACTAGGAATACCGGGATACCCCATCGAAACATTTCAATGTTTCAGTTTCCCTGTGTACTGTTAAAGGAAAACTGATTTCCCGATTGGATACTTACTCCAGGGTATGTATTTACCAGGTATGATTCTCACATCTGTATGGTTTTACAGATGATGAGTGGGAGTAAGTTATTGGGAATTGGGTGATCATCCTCATTATATCGGGATTCGTTGTAATCGGTGATATTTGAGGAAGTCGCCTGGGTTGTTTGCCGGTCGGCAAATATTTGGTTTTGAATATCCGCTGTTGTGCATCAATTTCAAATTGATATATCTGTACGTCTATTTTCATAGAGTGAGATATACCTTTTGAAATTATGTCTATGACATTTACCTATATCAGTGGATGGTTAGGTAAGGAGCATTAAACAGCGGTGTAATTCTTCTTAACCATAAGTACAGTTTTCAACCTACGACACACAGTGAATGAGTTATCAGACTCAAGGGACTTATACAGAGTATTGTATATTGTCCAGGGTTCATCAGGACAGAGGGGTTGGTCCTCGTACTATATTCGGTTTACTTATGACTTCTCTAGTTTTTAGACAAGTGTTTCACGGAAACACAGGGTCCGAATTTTGAGATGTTATAGGTATATAGATAAAGTAGAGAACCGGATGTTGCAAGTATCGGGATTCTTCAAGCTCAAAGAAGATGTAGATACTTGAGTATGGTATTCAGTTGATAGTAGTGATTAAGAGAACTTGCTTCTCTTTTAGGTTACTCATAATTGGAAGCATTCCTAAATTGAGTAATGCTGATCGGCCTTCTTCCATTTAGTTGACATGCACTGGAGACAGTTGCATGATTTGAATCTGGTTCAATTAAATCAGTGCCTCTGGTTCTATATTGGATATAGAACAGTTCATATCTTAACGATGTTAAGGTACGGGGAGTTGTCCGGTTTATGATTAAAACCAGACACTGGGCAACTCAAGGCACGTTTCTGTAATGGCTGTTTGTGGGTTGACCCAGGCTATGACGAGGGTTGACTTTCTACCATCTGGAAGATCAATAGTGATATTGTTTTAGACTCGCCACGGTTTTAATAAAAATGGATTTTTTTCAGAAAACAGTAGTGGGAATATGGTAGAACTGGAAGTGATTCTAGAACCACAAACGATTACTGAAGATTTGATAAGGAACCTAAAGATTCAATCTGGATTGACATTCCATTGGCCACTCCGCAGATACGGTGGGTAACCTCAGGCACCCGAGAGGTACTCCGGTAGCCTCAAGGACGGTGACAGGGAGGTTCTTATTTACCCACACTTGCCATTGCTGTTGTTCCAGGCTGCAAAACCCGGCAGGAGGATGAGTATAGCGTCGTTCTGAACTGGCTTCAGAAGTGTACGTGTATATGACTCTGCCAGAGGGTTGTCGTAGTCAGTGGGAGCAGCGGAAGCATTGGTGGACAGGTGGCTTATGTCTATTTATAGACTAAAAAAGATGTAGCGGAGATAGATCATCAATTTCTGATGTGACAGTCATAGGTTTGACTTCATCAGAAATAGAGGATGGATCTCTTGAGAAGGTGGTAGGGTGTGATGTCATGGTATTTGAATGACATACACAGAATAGGAAAAGAAACTCCTATACTACGATCGGTTATACTTCGGTCGTCACACAGTGGTTTCTCCACAAAGGAAATGGATTTTATATCTGACATACTGGTTACTAGATCTATGGCTTTAGATCTAGATTTGGGTAGTTTCCCAATTAGGGTACTCAGACAGCATTCTAAGAGTATTTAGAATGGACGACTCCTGGCATAGTAGTGTACCTGCAGGTAATAGAGTCACCCTCTCTAAAGGTGTCTTACAGACTAAAGGGGAGAGGATGTGCATGATTGGCAGATCACTTGCTCAGGCAATTGAGTCAATCATGAGATGTCAAGTACCACACCAGATGTTGTTCTTGCACTAGATGCAATAAATTTACATTGATCCAATCCTGGAGAAACAGTCGGAAGCAGTTTTAGAACATAAGTGGATGTTCTAGGGATATGATAACGACAGCCTCATTCGGGAGACAGTTATCATTCCAGGCTTCCAAGGTGACCTGGACGACAAGGAGGTTGTCAGAGTTATAGTTTTTCCTTCTGACGAGGGGCAGTAATTTGGACAGGTGGTCCAAGGCAATACTGAGGGAGACATGGCGCAGGATACTGATTAAGTTCAGTTGATGATACAGTCTAAGAAGTTTGGATTTGGAGTTCATTTATGAGCTAGGTCCCATCAGACATCCAGACACATTCTAAGACAGGTATTGCTCATTTCGGGAGATGGGTTTCTCCGTGAACTTGAAATATAGAGAGACATAGAAAGAAACTTCAAAGCGGATCCACTCACTGAGGCTATTCCTCGAACGCAAGAGTTTCGTAAACGAGCTTTGTGAGACTGACTAGTAGAGGAGTTGGGTGTTCGGTATCACACGGGCTGTGAGTATGCGACATCGCAATAATTAGCCTTGAGTGCAAGTGGGAGATTGTTGGAGATAGTGCCCTCAGAGTCAATTATTGGATCACAGGCATGTGATTGCAATGATTGAGGGAGGACCTGTCCTAGTAGGACAGTCTTACTCGAGATGATAGTATGCTATCTGGTTTATCTTTATCATCGTGTACTGCTTTAGGTGACCTGACATGTCGCTATTACACGTTGATAGAGCCCCTAGGATTCTTGCTTGACCACCAGCAGTATGAGGGCGATCATATAAGTGGGAGCTGGGGTCTATAAGCACATCCTTAAAAGGTCCCTAGTCGTGGGAGTTTCGAGACAGGGCATCGATACTCCAGAGTAGACTAGTGTATACAGTCAAGACCCCGACGAGGGGCGGTGGCCGGTCTCACAAGCCATTGGTGTCAGTTGGATCACCTAAGATGTATACAGGTGCTCATTGGGTTATGGGTACACCGGACAGAACTCGCCAGGAACATGCTAGTTGGTCTTATACCTCACGTCAGATAGCAGTTCCCTGGTGACATGTGTACAGGTTAGTTCATCGACCTGGGGATCGTCATTTGTCTCGTGTGAGTTCCCACTGTACATTGATTACTACCCTACCACGCTCAAAGGAGACGTGCAAACAGGTTTTAGTTGGGTACAGTCCCGAGCCACATGGAGGCAGTGAGCGGATCTTCAGGGGTTCGTCTCTCCCGGTATTGGGGGTGAGGTCGCGCTGTGTCTAGGAGTGCCATTACACGAAGCCCTCGGCCGAGGCAGGGGATTTACTGGTAGGTATTCCAGTAGTATCCCAGGGTGTTCTGGGCTACACTCCGACACGACTTGTACCGCTTTTGGGGGTCTAACTTTTACCAACCCCCTAGGCCCGCCATGCGATGCTCATAGACGAACGGACCGGACTGTACGGATCTTGTCACTGACAGGCTCAGTAGGGTGTCAGGATGAGTTCGCTCATCGACGTCCCTTTTGGTCAATACCTGGTAGCCCGTTACGTATTGGCTTATACCTCTGACGTGCTAGTGGTAAAATCCACAACCAAGGTGTTGACGAGTCTTTAGAGTCCCCCACATTCAGTTGCTCAAGTTTTCGGGCGAAACGCTGTAGAGGCCGTATGGAGATATGGCTGGGTCCGATCAGATACGTGCGGTATTGGACGGATCAGGATCGAACCGATAATACTAGCCGGCTTTGGTTTAAGCCGGATCCTAGTATAGTACCGTGTAGATTTGTCTCATTGCATTTGTATTCGGTCGGAATACAAATGCGGGTGTGTATACACAGTATCGGGGTTTTCCTGTAATTTATTACGGGACCAGTTTTTCTGGAGTTGCCAGTTTGCTTTCCGTTTCGGCCATTTTCATTTGTATCTTTCATTGGCCGAAGTTTGGTGGAGGAGGGCCTATTTGCAAGCATGCAAATTTGGATAGTGGAGGGTGTTATTTGCATATTCTTGTATCATGATAATTCCACCACCATTTGACTTCTTCTTCTTCTCATCATGGCTTGACTTTTGAGTCATCATGGTTGTTGATGATTAGCTTGTTGGAGTGTTGGTTTTGGTGCAATCATGGTTGTTGTTGATTGGTTGATGGAGTGTGAGTTTTAGTGGGTGATTATTTCCTTTTTCATGATAACCCTTTTCTCTCTCTTGTTGATTGGCTCACACTCATTCCTTTGATACTACACTCTCATTCTCACTCTTCCCTTACTTTGCATGGCCGGCCAAGCATGATAGGGGCTGTCCCAAAATTTGTTGTGGGGGTTTTCATCTCTTTTGGCTTGGAAAAATCCCTACAAGTTCCATCTCCAAAAGCCAAGTTTATTACCTCTACCAAAGGCAACATCCACTACCCCAAAAATGAGACATGAGCACTACACATTCTACAGCAAACCTTGGGCACGTCGGCTCGCCAACTTCGTGCCCGAGTTGCCTCGGTATAGAGGCGGGAGCCCGTAAAAGAAGCCGGCGACGTGGTGCCCATCCGGCGACGAAGTGGAGACTGGAGATTCCGCGGAGGATCGGGACGACGACGAGAAGACCGGAGGACACGGATCAGTCGGTATATCTCTCTTCCCCATCTTGTAGTTAGCTAGGACTTGTTAATGGTTCGATCCGGGTTTTTAGTGCGCGGTGGTGCCGGTTCAAGAAAACTAAAGTTAACCATCGCTTCCGCATTTGGCCTCGGGATGGAGGCCGGGGCGCCGCCGTGCACTAACAGCCACTGGTCTTTGTCTCGTGTGAGTTCGTCATTTGTCTCGTGTGAGTTCCCACTGTACTTTGATTACTACCCTACCACGCTCAAAGGAGACGTGCAAACAGGTTTTAGTTGGGTACAGTCCCGAGCCACATGGAGGCAGTGAGCGGATCTGCAGGGGTTCGTCTCTCCCAGTATTGGGGGTGAGGTCGCGCTGTGTCTAGGAGAGCCCTTACACAAAGTCCTTGTCCAAGGCAGGAGATTTACTGGTAGGTATTCCAGTAGTATCTCAGGGTGTTCTGGGCTACACTCCGACACGACTTGTACCGCTTTTGGGGGTCTGACTTTTATCAACCCCCTAGGCCAGCCATGCGATACTCATAGACGAACGGACCGGACTGTACGGATATTGTCACTGACAGGCTCAGTAGGGTGTCAGGATGAGTTCGCTCATCGACGTCCCTTTTGGTCAATACCCGGTATCCCATTACGTATAGGCTAATACCTCTGACGTGCTAGTGGTTAAATCCACAACCAAAGTATTGACGAGTCTTTAGAGTCCCCCACAGACCAGTTTCTCAAGTTTCGGGCGAAACGCTGTAGAGGCCGTATGGAGATATGGCAGGGTTCGATCAGATACGTACGGTATTGCACGGATTAGGATTAGACGGTTAATACTAGAAGGCTTTGGTTTAAGCCGGATCCCAGTATTTTATAGTGTAGACTTTGTCTCATTGCATTTGTATTCGGTCGGAATACAAATGCGGGTATGTATATACAGTCGCGGGGTTTTCCTGTAAGTTATTACGGGATGAGTTTTATGAAGTTGCCAGTTTGTTTTCCGTTTCAGCCGTTTTCCTTTGTATCTTTTCTTGGCTAAAATTTGGTGGAGGAGGGCTTATTTGCAATTGTGCAAATAAGCATTGTAGAGGGTGGTCTTTGCATTTTGTTGTGTCATGATAGTTCTACCATCACATTGACTTCTTAGTTCATGATGGTTTATGATGGCTTGACCTTTTGGAGTGATGATTGGTTGGTTGAGTGTTGGACTTTCCTTGTGATGATTTCTTCTCATGATCTCATATCATTCCCTCTTGCATTATGGTTGCTCTCTCTCTCACTCTCTCCCACTCTCCTTCACCTCAAGAGGCCGGCCACTTTGATGTGGGCTGTCCCAATTTTTTGTGGTGGGATTTTTGGTTTTTTGGCTTCACAAAAATCCCAAAGTTCCATCTCCAAAAGGGTTTAGTTCTTTACCTCCACCAAAGGCAACTTCCTCAAACCCTAAATGAGACATAGAGCACTACACGTGTTATACAGCAATCCTTGGACACGTCGGCTCGCCAACTTCATGCCCGAGTTGCCTCGGTCCATAGGTGGGAGCCCGTAAAAAACCCGGCAAAGTGGTGCCCTTCCGACGAGGAGTTGAAGACCGGAGATTCCGCGGGGAGATCGGGACGACGACGAGAAGACCGAAGGACACGGATCGCTCGGTATATCTCTCTACCCGTTCTTTAGTTAGCTAGGACTAGATTAATGGCCCGATCCGGGTTTATAGTGCGCGGTGGTGCCGGTTTACAAGTTCGTAAAAAGTTTCGTTTCCGCATTCCGGCATCGGATTGACGGCCAGGGCGCCGCCGTGCACTTACATTTTTATCACTAAATTTCTTCACTACTTGAAATCCTAGAGAGCTCTCTTTTGATGAATAACAAGATGAATTGAAGAATAGAATGGCAACCATGGATGGGAAATATCTCATATAACTTATGTAGAGACTTAACCATGGCTTTAGATAATGGTTACGTTAATAAATATCTAAGGGAAGATAAAATTAGTGGACTAAGTCAATGGTTCCACAAGCTTCATTAACCATGACAATTTTCCACTTAATTTTGATTTACCCTTAATAATTAAAATCTCATATTATGTCAAGTATGGTGTGAGTCTCATACACCCATGTACAATGTATCATCAAGCATGACAAATCAAAACAAATACAATAATAATATATATCACATATATATTATATGCATAAGTGAGAAAAAGAAATACTTAAGTGAGCTTAATATTAGTTAATGTATGTTAATATATCAAATATATAATTATACATTAAATTATTAAATCAACACTTGATTTAATAATCCGGCTATATCACATATAACCAACTAATATCATATATATCAACTTATCGAATCAACACATCATTCGATAACCGGCTATATCACATATAACCGACCGATATCATATATCGCGAGATTAGAATACAGTATCACATACACGTATTAATCTCGGTCCTGCACATATCACATATGTGCTCCTACTTCGTTTCGCCTGACACAGGAAACCTCTGTGTAGGACTCTAAAGACTCGTCAATACGCCGGCAGTACGTGAAGATCATATCAGTCACCCACAAGCCGTAAGCGGTACTAGCTGGACGTAATGGCTACTCGGGTATTGAGCGATCAGAAGATCAACGAGAAAGTCTACTCATACTCGTGTGAATCCAATAAGTAACATTACCGTACAGTCCGATCTCTTCGTATGATATGTCGCATATCTAGTCTAGAGGTGGTAAACGTCAAACCCCAGTAACTTGATTAGTCATGCCGATGTGAGGCTCAAAACGGGTTCAAGAAACTACTGATAACACTTACCAGTAAATCTCCGTATCAGCTCTGGCCAGGGACTTCCTGTTATAGCCAATCGAGGACAGCGCAACATCAACCCCCAATACCGGGAGAGACGAAACTCCTCATATCGCTCATTGCCTCTATGTGACTCGGGACTGTATCCAAAAACCACCGTTATGCACGTTCTATTGAACGTGGTAAGGTGGAAATCAAAGCACAGTGGGAATCACGCAAGACTCTATGACGATCTCGGGTTTACAGACTAACTTGTACCAGTGTCACTAGAGAACTACTATCTGACGTTAGGTATAATACCATCTAGGAGTTCTCGGCGAGTCCTGTTCAGTGTACCCAGTCTCTACTGAGCACCTGTATACCATCTTTGATGTCAAACACCAATGGATATGGGATCATCCATCGTCCATCATATGGGTCAAGAAGTATATACGCTAGTCTACTCTGGAATATCGATGCCCCGTCTCGATACACCCACGACTAGGAACAATTAAAGGATGAACTTATGGACTACCCTGGCCCTACTAGTATGATCGGCATCATATTCCTAGTAATCAAGTATACATCCTAAGGGCTTTATCAACATGTGAGAGAAAGACAGTATCCTAATACAAGTCTACATGTTAAGATAAAGAGCAACTAGATAGCATACTATCATGTTGAGCAAGAAAGTCCTCTCTATATATGTCCAAGCATCCACTATAATATACAATCATGTACAATAATGGCCTCTAGGGCATACAAACAACTTGTATGGTTACTTAGCACGACTACTGGGTTTCGGGAGGCATCAACCTTGCCGTTTTCGAAAATTTAGCATACTAAAGAACCCTAAGCTTAGAATCTTAACAAGAGAATTAGACGAAATAAGAATGTAAACATCTTTACATCTAAGTGAACAAGGAATACAACCTTTGTAGACCGGTCCTTCACTTCAAAAGCTCCGTGTAGTAGTCCCTTTGCTCCAAGTAGTGATCTCCCGGACTCTAGTAAGGCTCCACAATGTGAAATGAACAATCTTGCTTGAAGTATTCGAGGCCGAAGATGATCTACGTCGAGGAAACACTAACTCAAGCTATCTCTTCACTAATTAGGAATTAGTGAAGCAAACAACCTAAACTAAATGGCTAATCTAGTGTAGGTTGATGAAATAGGAATTTTGCTCACTTTAGAAATATTTTTCTCACTAATTTTCTTCACCTCCTAAAAACCTAGAGAACTCTCTCTTGATGAAGATGAAAGTGAAGTCAATAATTGGAATGGAAACCATGGATGAGAAATATCTCATATAACTCATGTAGAGACTTGACCATGGCTTTATATAATGGTTAGGTTAATAAATATCTAAGGTAAGACAAAATTAGTGGACTAAGTCAATGGTTTCACAAGCTTCAACCATGTGCTAATTTCCAACTAATTTTGATTTACTTTAACTAAATAAGCCCCACATTATCATAAGCATGGTGTGAGTCTCATATTCCCATGTAGCATGTACCATCAAGCATGACACAAAAAGAAACACAATTAATATATCTCACATATATATTAAATGCATAAGTATGATAATGAAATGCTTAAATGGGCTAATATTATTTAATGTAAACTAATATATCAAATATATAATTATACATTAAATAATTAAATTAACACTTGATTTAATAATCCGGCTATATCTCATATGACTGACTAATATTATTTGTATCAACTTATCGAATCAACACTTGATTCGACAACCCGGCTACATCATATATAACGACCGATATCACATATCGCGAGAACAGAATACGGTATCGCATACACGTATTAATCTCGGTCCCGCACATATCACATATGTGCTCCTACTTCGTTTTGCCTGAGCCAGGAAACCTTTGTGTAGGACTCTAAAAACTCGTCAATATGCCTGCAGTACGTGATGATCATATCAGTCATCCACAAGCCTTCGGCGGTACTAACTGGACGTAACGGCTACCCGTATATTGAGCGATCAGAAGATCAACAAGCAAGCCTGTCTAAACTCCCGCAAAGCCTGTCAGTAACACAACCGTACAGTCCGGTCTCTTCGTCTGATTTGTCGCATATCTAGTCTAGGGGTGGTAAACGTCAGACCCCAGTAACTTGATAAGTCGTGCCGATTTGAGGCTCATAACGGGTCGAGAAACTACTGATAACACTTACCAGTAAATCTCCGTATCAGCCCTGGCCAGGGATTTCCTGTTATAGCCAATCGAGCACAGCGCAACATCAACCCCTAATACCGGGAGAGACGAATCCCCTCCTATCGCTCATTGCCTCAATGTGACTCGGGCCTGTACAAAAAAATCACCATTTTACACGTTCTCTTGAACGTGGTAAGATGGAAATCAAAGCACAGTGGGAATCACAGAAGACTTTATGACGATCTCAGGTCTACAGACTAACCTGTACCAGTGTCACCAGAGAACTGCAATCTGATGCTGGGTATAATACTATCTAGGAGTTCTCGGAGAGTCATGTTCAGTGTACCCAGTCTCCACTGAGCACCCATATACCATCTTTGATGTCAAACACCAGTGGATGAGGGATAATCCATCGCCCATCATATAGGTCAAGAAGCGTATACGCTAGTCTATTCTGGAATATCGATGCCCCATCTCGATACACCCTCGACTAGGAACAATTAAAGGATGAACTTATGGACTATCCTGGCCCCACTAGTATGATCTCCATCATTATCCTGGTAGTCAAGTACACATCCTAAGGGCTTATCAACATGTGAGAGAAAGACAGTATCACAATACAAATCTACATGTTAAGACAAAGAGCAACCAGATAGCATACTATCATGTCGAGCAAGAAAGTCCTCTCTATATATGTCCAAGCATCAACTATAATATACAATCATGTACAATAATGGCCTCTAGGGCATACATACAACTAACAAAACTAACAGGATATTCATCAAGGAATAACACTATGCAAAGCAAGAACTAGAGCTACCCTTTTTAAAAACTTTTGATTCTACAACATCTTTAAGTTTCTTTTCTTTTCATTAATCTTATTAATTCAGTCTCATCATTTAATGTTTCCTAAACATCACAGAAAATGAAACGAAAATAGAACGTACGCTTATGACATCCGCATTCGCCATGGGGCTCCGTCATGCACCGTTAGATTACTTAACTAACGGCAGAGCGGGGGCTGGATTAGCGCGGGTGCAAAACATAAGCAACGTTTAGTATATATCATATATATAATATAGCATTTGTCTCACGCAGTTATATGATCACATCACAGAACCAAGCAGCAGAAGTCAACATATGAAATATTGGATATACTGGGAGGTCCGTATTTTAAATTAAGCCAATAATAAAAAAACACGGATTCCACAGTCGTGATGAATCGCCAAAACCACATCCCAAGACCCCTACGAGAGCAGCAAGTAGCCCTACCAATTCTAGAGTTAGGAGACCCGGTCTTGACTTCTCGAGATGGTCTTCCTCTGGACTCCAAAACCCGGTTACTTGTGCTCCCCGCCTTGGGTCTATCCTAATGCCGAAAAGTAAATAATATACATGAATGGTGACATCTTCCTCAACCCGGATGTGTCCCAATAAAAGAATATTACATAAAGATTTTACATGAATGAAAATGAAAAAACTCTCATCTCATGCAAAACCCCCGGCTATTCTATCACGGCGATCTAATAAAACATATCACAGAAACACATAACATCACATGTCATCAACGTAAGTAAATACGCGTATCCCGAATTTCGTTGACATATAGCAATGAGAATAGGGATACCCCACATATTACACTTACGGTCGCAGAAAAGAAATGAAAAACTATAATATTTAGAATCCGTATTTCCTTAGACATCATAAACCCGGAATATCTCATATTCCGAATTTCATGTATAACATATAAACCTTGCATTTTAGTCTCAAATTGAAAACTCTTTTCAATAAGCTGTCGGATAATTCAACAAGATTCACGACTAAGTGATCGCGTACTATACGCAATAGCGACGGAGTTTTGATCCGAATCAAAACTCCGTGGCAAACGATCAAACGAGACTAAACGGCTAGATTTACAAAATACTAACTGGTTTTCACAAAACTAATTATTCCGGATTCAAACAATTGTATAACATATCATCAAGATCTATACGACGCTAAACATTTCGATCGATTTAACAAACACCCACAAATTCCAGAGACCTCAACAACTTGAGAATCATTAAAAATACCCAGAGTGCATAATGCCAAAATGGAGCAGTAGGAGAAAAATGACACCACAAGGCCACTAACTAGCCGTGGAACCGCGGCCAAACATGGGGTTTAGCCATGCTTCCGTGGCAGTTTGTTGGACTTGGGTCATCAAATTTCTACTGGCTCCATTAAAGACCCTACACGATTTTTTGGATATTTTTAATCACGAAAATTTCAACGTTTGAAAAATTCGACAGAAACTACACAAAACGGGTGTTTTGAAAACCGATCGAACACTTCAACATCGTAAAGACCTACCCAAATGTTCTAACTTGGCTCTGATACCATGAAAGTGTACGCTCGCACCGCGAAGGGGATTAAACGGGAACCACACATGCAATTTTAATAATTTCAGGTGCTAACAAACACTAACCAAGATCTTAACTAGAATATTATGGTTAACTATGTGATGATATAAAAACTACAAGAAGGGAAGGAGGCTACAACTATTGTAGACCGTGTCCTTCTCTTCTAAAGCTCCGGGTTGTAGTCCATGCGACTCCACTAGGCTCAACTTCAAGTTTGAACAAGGTTCCTTCGATGATCTTCGTGCCAAAGATGATCCATCCGAAGTCCGCCAATCCAAGCTACCTCTTGACTAAACACTTTAGTGAAGAAAACACACTGCACTAGAGTGCTAATGAAGTGTAGGATAGTGAAGTAGGGGTTTTGTTTGCTCGCTAGGGTTTCAAGCTTCATGGTTCACATCACATGTGAGGGGTTGAAGCTTGAAGTATGAGGTGAAGAAAAATGGAGAATGCTAGAACTCATCTCATGAGATCAAGAAGGAGCTAAAGAAAAATAACTCAAGTCAAGAATGAATTGTGAGAGTGAAGTGAAGAATGGCTCTCTCTTTTTTCACCCATTCAAGCATGGAATAAAATGCAATAAGAAATTGCAACTATGCTTGAATAGTGAGTCAAGAGTAATAAACAAATAATAAAGCCCATGTTTCACACCATGCTCAAAATATCTCCCCATTTACACCTCATTTTCTATTTCCAAAAGTAGAAAATCCATGCCATGCTTAATATAATATATATATATATATTAATATATATATAATGAAGAATAATTAGTGAGCTAATAATATTAGTTAATATATAATTATATCAAATATAATATATATCAAATTATTAAATCAACACTTGATTTAATAATCAGGTTATATCATATATAACCGACTAATATCATTTATCTGTATATCACATTATCAAATCAACACTTGATTCGATAGATGGTTATATCACATATAACCTAACCGATAACAAATAACTGCCAGATTACAATACAGTATCACATACTCGTATTTAATCAGGCCCATGCACATATCAACATATGTGCCTTACTTCATTTCTCTTGAACAAGAAAACTTCTATATGGGACTCTAAAGACTCGTCAATACGCCAGCAGTAGGTGATGATCACATCAATCACCCATAAGCCGTCAACGGTACTAGCTGGACGTAACGGCTACCCAGGTATTGAGCGATTAGAAGATCAACAAGCAAGCTTGTCCAAACTCCCATGAAGCTTATAAGTAACACTTACCGTACAGTCCAGTCTCTTCATCAGATATGTCGCATATGGAGTCTAGGGGAGGTATCGTCAGACCCTAATAACTTGATAAGTCATGCCGATGTATGGCCTATAATGGTATGAGAAACTACTAATAACACTTACCAGTAAATCTCATCAACAACCCTGGCCAGGGACTTACAGTTATAGCCAATCGAGCGTAGCGCAACATCAACCCCTAATACGAGGAGAGGTGAAACCCCTCCTATCGCTCATTGCCTCCATGTGACTCGGGACTGTACCCAAAATCCACCTGTTTGCATGACTCCTTTGAGCCATGGTAGGGAGGAAATCAAAGCACAATGGGAGCCACAAAAGACACTATGACGATCTTGGGTCTATAGACTAACATGTACCAGTGTCACCAGAGAACTGCTATCTGACGATAGGTATAATACCAACTAGGAGTTCTCGGCAAGTCATATTCGGTGTACCCATTCTCTAATGAGCACATGTGTACAATCTTTGATGTCAAACACCAGGGATATAGGATCAACCATCGCCCCCATACATGGTCAAGAAACATACACACTAGTCTACTCTGGTGTATCGATGCCCTGTCTTGATATACCCTCGACTAGGAACAATTGAAGGATGTGGTTGTGGACTACCCAGATCCCAGTAGTATGATCTGCATCATAGTCTTGGTAGTCAAGCCAACATCCTATGGGCTTTATCAACATGTATATGAGAGACGGTATAATAATACTAGTGAACATGTTAAGATAAAGGAAACCAGATAGCATACTATCATGTCGAGCAAGAAATTCCACCATATATATGTCCAAGCATCCACTATATCATACAATAATGGCCTCTAGAGCATACATATCACTAACACCTACTGCTCAGACAGTTGTACCTACCTCTACCCAGACTATTGTTGTATCGTTATTAGAGTTTATGAGGCTGAATCCTTCTGTTTTCACCGGCACAGATGCAACAGAGGATCTACAGTCTTTCCTCGATCGGATGGCCAGGATTTGTCGTTCTTTAAGATGTTCTGATGCGAGATCGTTCGAGTTTGCTATTTTCCATCTAGAGGGTCTTGCCCAGACTTGGTGCGAGTCTATGGAGAGAGGTCGAGCGGCAGGTCTTCCTCTTATGACCTGGGTTGAGTTCTCAACAATTTTTCTTCCTCGTTTTCTTACGCAAAGTGTCAGGGATGCCCGAGCTCACAGCTTTTAGTCTTTGCGTCAGACTCCTGGTATAACGGCGGCCGAGTATGATATCCAGTTCACCCAGCTATCCGTATATGCTCCTTATTTGGTGGATACTGATGAGAAGCGCGTCAAGATATTCATGTGAGGCCTTGATACTCAATTGTTCCTCTCTATTGGCGCCCAGCATTTTGATACGTATGCAACAATGATGGACACAACCCTACTAGTGAAGGAGCGTATTTCTGAGACTTCGGTCATTCCGGGACCGAAGCTGATTCATGCTGGTGTATCATCCAAGAGGCAGTTAGGTAGATGCCATGGCAGATTCCTTTCAGGTCGTGGTGGTAGAAGAGGCTTGAGGCGAGGCCAGTTATATAGCTCTTACCCATAGGGTCAGCAGCCGTCGTAAGGATGTTTTCGGTTTGGGAGTCTGTATCATCGCATCAAAGATTGTACTGAGGGACGCTGGGACGAGGCAGCAGTTCTACATGTTGCCTTACCACCTTCTCTTCCTCAAAGAGCTTTTCCTCTTACGCCCGTTGTTGCTCCACGCCAGACCGATGCTCAGAGAGGCCGTGGTCGCAGCGGTCTTGCTTAGAGGGGACGAGGTGGCAGAGGCAGAGGACAGCCGGATACCGGTAGAGGACAGGCCCGAGTTTTTGTTTTGACACCTCATGATGCGTAGGCATCGAATGAAGTTCTGACAGGTACTCTTTCAATGTGTTCTTTCGATGCGTGTATATTTTTCGACCCGGGGTCTACGCACTCGTATGTTTCTACACGTTTCGTACCGAGGTTGGGCCAAGATTCGTCCTTGGCAGCTCATTGTGATTACTCCCATTGGAGAGTATTTTGTCACCCGACATGAGTTTCGGTCGTGTACCATTCGTAGTGGAGATAGAGATTCGTCCGTCGATTTGATCCTTCTTGATATGTTGGACTTTTATGTTCTCCTCGGCATGGAATAGTTCGCTACTTGCTACGCGTCCGTGGATTGCCGTGAGAAGGCAGTCATGTTTCATTTTCTGGGAGAGTCAGTTCTTATTGTGTAGGGGGACCGCAGTGCCGCCCCTCACAGTTTGATTTCTGCCATTTGAGCTAGTCGGTGCTTGAGGAAAGGATGTCGGAGATTCTTGGCATATTTTCATGATATTGGAGCCACAGAGGTCCTGTTGGACCAGGATCCTATTGTGAGAGAGTTTCCCAATGTATTTCCTGCTGAGGTACTTGGATTGCCGCCAGAGTGCAATATCGAGTTCTGCATCGACTTGATCCCCGGCACGGGGCCTATTTCTATACCGCCTTATCTAATGGCCCCGGCGGAGCTTAAAGAGCTTAAGGATCAGATGCAATATTTTCTTGATATGGAACTTATTCGTCCGAGTGTTTCGCTTTGGGGAGCTCCTATCCTGTTCGTTAAGAAGAAGGACAGCTGTATGAGATTGTGCATTGATTATCGTCAATTGAACCGAGTTATGGTGCGGAATAGGTATCCTTTACCTCGCATTGATGATTTGTTTGATCAGCTGCAGGGTGCGGGACATTTTTCAAAAATTGATTTGAGGTCAGGTTATCATCAATTGCAGGTTCAGAATGATGACATTCTGAAGCCTGCTTTTCATACAAGCTACGGGCATTATAAATTTTTGGTGATGTCGTTCGGACTTACCAATACCCCACCAGCGTTCATGGATTTGATGAACCGGATTTTCAGGCCGTTCCTCGACTAGTTCATTATTTTATTTATTTACGACATTCAAGTCTACTCCAGAAGTCGAGAGGAGCATGAGCAGCACATGAGGTTTATGTTGCAGATATTGGGAGAGCACCAGCTGTTTGCTAAATTCTCGAAGTGTGCTTTCTGGATTGACGGTGTTGACTTCTTGGGTCATGTTTTTACGAGAGACGGTATACTAGTGGACCCGAAGAAGATCGAGGCCGAACAGCATTGGCCTAAACCTGTATCAGTGACAGAGGTCCGTAGCTTCATGGGCTTAGCCAGTTATTATCGCCGTTTCGTGTAGGATTTCTCTAGTATCGCTGCACCGTTGACCGGACTGACTCGGAAGGGAGTTTCTTTCCTTTGGACTGAGGCTTCTGAGCAGTGTTTTCAGCAATTGAAGACTCGTTTGATCATTGCATCAGTTCTATCTTTGCCTTCTGGATCAGGTGGCTATGTCGTCTATTGTGATGCTTCTCGAGTGGGGCTAGGGTGTGTGTTAATGCAGCATGACAGAGTTATTGCTTATGCTTCTCGGCTGTTGAAGAAGCACGAGCAGAACTATCCCACTCATAATCTAGAGATGGCCGCGGTAGTCTTTACGCTCAAGATTTGGAGACATTACTTGTACGGAGAGTCGTGTCAGATCTTCATGGACCACAAGAGCTTAAAGTACATCATCCAGCAGTGGGATCTGAATTTGAGGCAGCGTCGTTGGATGGAACTTGGAAAGGACTATGATTGTGAAATCCTTTATCACCCGGGCAAGGCGAATGTGATAGCTGATGCTTTGAGTCGTAGGCCTGGAGGTAGCTTGTTCCATTTGAGCGCAGTTCAGAGACAGTCTTCTATAGATTGGCAGATCTTGTGCGATGGTAGGGTATAAATCGAGTTCACTTCCACCGAAGGGAAGCTTGCTCATGTCCACGCCCGTCCATATCTACTCGATCGTATTCGAGAGGCACAGTCCGACGATTATCGCTTGTCTGAGATTATGGAGCATGTTCGGCAAGAAAGAGATTCGGAGTTTATAATTGATGACCAGGGTGTCCTACGATTTGGGACTCGTTTATGTGTACCAAATTTCGATGGGCTGGAATGCGAGATCCTAGAGGAAGCACATCAGTTAGTATACAGCGTTCATCCAAGTTCCACCAAGATATATCATGATTTAAGAGATATATACTGGTGGAAAGGAATGAAGAGAAATGTTTCTGACTTCGTTTTGAGATGCCTGACTTGCCAGCAGGTCAAGGCTGAGCATCAAAGACCGGCATGAGAGTTGCATCCTTTTCCCATTCTGGAGTGGAAATGGGAGCAGATCAATATGGATTTCATTGTGGGTCTACCTAGGTCTAGTCGAGGGTATGACTCCATTTGGGTGATTGTTGACCGGTTGATGAAAGCGGCTCACTTCCTCTCAGTGAAGACCACTTTCGGATTTGCTCGGTATGCTCAGCTGTACATTGATGATATTGTGCGTTTGCATAACGTTCCGACATGCATTGTATCCAAAAGAGGCACCCAGTTTACCAGCCGCCTTTGGCAGAAACTTCAGGAACCTTTTGGTACCGGTTTGAGTTTCAGCACTGCTTTCTATCCACAGACTGATGGTCAGTCAGAGAAGACTGTACAGACTCTCGAGGATATGCTTCGAGCGTGCATGCTTGAGTATGGTAGTAGTTGGGATCGTCACTTGCTTTTGATAGAGTTCTCCTACAGTAACAGTTTTCAGGAGACGATTCAAATGGCACCTTTTGAGGCCTTGTATGGGAGAAAGTGTCGATCGCCAGTCTGTTGGACCGAACTCAGCGAGAGTAGGATTTTAGGACCACAGCTAATGCAGTAGACTACGGAGAAGATCCAGTTGATCCAGGACAGGATTAGAGCAGCCCAGTGCAGGCAGAAGTGTTATGCCGACCGTCGTCGTCACAGACTTGAGTTCGCAGTGGGTGATCATGTTTTCTTACGGATTTCTCCAATGAAAGGTATGATGAGATTCGGAAAGAAAGGAAACCTTAGTCCCAGATATGTGGGTCCTTTCGAGATCCTTGAGCGAGTTGGTGTACCGTTGCCAATCTTTTGGCACTTCCACCCAGTTTTCTGGATGTACACCCCGTATTTCATGTATCGATATTTCGCAAGTACCTTCAAGACCCTTCTCATGCGATTCAGCACCAGACTATCCAGCTGGAGAGCGATCTCTCTTTCACCAAGCAGCTGGTAACTATTTTGGATCGGCAGGTGAAGAAACTCAGGTCAAAGGTCTTACCGTCAGTGAAAGTTCTATGGCGTGGCCTAAATAGCGAAGTGGTCACCTGGGAAGCCGAGAGCAAGATGCGGAAGAAGTTTCCCCATCTCTTCGAAGGTATGCGTAGTAAGATTTTAAATTCGGGGACCGAGTTTCTTTAAGAGGGAAGATTGTAACACCTTAAAAACGCGATTAGAGTTAATTAAGAGATATAATGCGGGGTTTCAATAAATTTAACTAATAATTATTTTTCACATATTTTATTATAATTAATTAATATTTTATTTAATTACTTTTGTACTTATTGTGGTTTTGCACACACATATGCATGCTAATCTTGGGTTAAGGATGTGTTAACCATACTTTGCTAGCCATGGCACTTAACCATTTTATTCCATGTTATATATATACATATTTATTTTAAGTACAAGGCATTATTTTTTTTTTTTAAAAAAGGAGAAAAGAATATAATATGGAGACATGGGAGACATAGGGGACAAGGAATGGGAGGCATTAAATGAAGAGAGGGAGAGAAAGAGCATGGCTCTCAAGTGCCATCTCTCATCTCACCACTCTCATTCTCTCATTCCCTCAACATTCTCTCATTCTCATTCTCTTCTTCTTCTTCCTCTCACACAAAATCCTTTCTTGAAAAATTATTCCCACTAACCTTATGCCTAAACCAACATCAAACCTCACTAAACCCTTAACTAATCATGTTTAAACCCTTTTGAGATGTCTTGGAGCATGCATGGCTAGGGTTTCATCTAAGTTTTGGTGAGGTAATGATGTTAAACTCTTAATTAAGCTCTAAGGAAGGTTTTTGTGTTAAATAGTTTCACTAAAATATCTTAATGTTTTAATCTAGTGTTAATCTCGTATTTTGGTAAACTTGGGTCTCTTTTTGAATCTGCTATCGACCTAGATATTTTTTTGAGAAGTTTCCATCACAGATAGATAGTATATAGACCTAGAACCTACCCCCAAACCTGAGCCCATCCCTTCACCTTGAGGCCGCAAATTTATTCGTTCTGGCCACAAATTGCGGTTATATTGGGGAGACTTGGTGTTCTTGGTCATGGGGTCTCTGGGGTTATATGTAAGCTTTATGGCATGTGCAACTTTCTCTAATTACATATGTAGGAAAATCTGAGACCGTTTTGCTAATTCAAGCATTTCGATAAAGTGTGATGCGGATTTATCCGACTCTCGTTTAAGTGTTTCATGCGATTAGTAACCATAAGAGTGGTCTAGGATCTCGCTGCACACGTTTACCCCGTTAAGCTAACACTTGGTAGCTTGTGGGAATCGATTCGTTGGGTTGGTGTTTGTGTCCGTGTGTAATCGGAAAGTTTACTAATTTCATGCGTTATGGTTTTGTGTGATGCTAGGATCACTTACAAGGACGTCGGACGCAGCTAGGAAGGGGAAAGAGGTGATCGGATTCACTTAGTTCGAGATCGTTATGTGAGTAGATTTAACATCTACGAGGGAATTGCCTATTTGGCGTTAAGCGCCGATGGCTAGATTCAATTGAAAATACCTTGTGCTAAATGTTTATATTGGGATTGTACATGAGTATCATATCGTACACCCTATTACATGTTGCACATTGACATATCATTAATAGGGCACTACACCATTACTAAAGGTTCATGTTGCACGAGCACTGATTTATATGCCACACACAATGTTGGTAATTGCCATATCACGCACACTATAGAAATTGCCATGAATAACTATATTGTACCACACTCGTAATTAACAGTTAGACATTATTCATTGTACTAGTACGCATCATGTTAGCAGCATACATACATTGCTATAGTGCCATATCTCATATGATGTTTTCATGAGATTTCTGTTTCGTGGATTTGGGAAACCGCAAAGTATATTTTGAAAACATGAAATATTTAAAAGGTGCGGATTTCCCTTGATATGATATTTCGTGTCCACCATGAGTTTTCTCGGTTCTGAGCTATGTGATACCCGATTCAAAGAGTGAGGAGGAACCATCTGCGGGTATATGGTAGGCCTGGTAAGGCACCCAGGGGCAAGAATATCATGGAGTAGACGATGAGCCTGGCAAGGGGAGTATTGCCTACCGGTGACTGTATGGAAACTCGGCGGATATCCGGAGGATACCGTTTGGAGTTATATGATGAGATATGAGGGCCGATCAGAGTGACGGCACCTGAGATATTGGGCTTTTGGATGTCGTTGATGAACACCGGATTTCTATGATGATGATTTATTGAGGATAACTCTTTTTTATCCCACACTAGGTTCTTATTATGACATGTGGTGGTTATAAAGTTGTTATTGTAGGGTTGCCTAGCGCGGCAGCAAGGTTTCAGGAGGCATCGTCCATGCCAATTTCAAATTTTTTTGCCGTTCTAGCTAACCCTTACACTAGAATCGTAACTAGAAAATCATACGAGAAGAAATGTAAACACTTTACATCTATGTGAATAAAGGAATACAACTTTTGTAGACCGGTCCTTCACTTCTAAAGCTCCATGTCGTAGTCCCTTCGCTGCAAGTTGTGAAGACCCGGACTCTTGAGAGAGTTCACATGAAGAAATGAACAAGCTTGCTCAATGCCTTCAAAGCCGAAGATGATCTACGTCGAGGAGACCCAAGCTCATGCTACCTCTTCACTAATGGTGAAATTAGTGAAGCAAACACTCTAAACTAAATGGCTAATAATAGAGGATGATGAAGTAGGAAGTGGGCTCACTTTAGTTTTATTTTTCTCACAATATTTCATCACATAGAAAAAGCTAGCAAGCTTTTTCTCTTGAGAAAGAAGAAGAAGTGATGAAGAGATGAATGAGGGAGTGAGGTTAAAATTGCAACCATGGTGAGTTAGTGTCATACACTAACCCTTATAGAGACTAAACCATGGCTAAGTTAATAATGGTTAGGTTTATAAATATCTTAAGCAAGACAAAGACAAGTGGACTAAGTCAATGATGTACACGCTTCTTCTAAGCTCAACCATGACTAATTCCAAATGATTTTGAATTAATTAACAATAAATAAAACCTTAACATTAACCCTAAGCATGGTGTAAGTCTCATACACACAGGTTGCATATGTAACCTAGCATGATACATTAATATATATCACATATATATCATGTATACACAAGTGAGAAAAAGAAATTGTTAAGTGAGCTAATATTAGTTAATGTAATGTAATATATCAAATATATAATTATACATTAAATTATTAATTCAACACATGATTTAATAATCCGGCTATATCATATATAACCGACTAATATCAAATGCAACAACTTATTGAATCAACCCTTGTTCCGATAACCCGGCTATATCACTTATTACCGACCGATGTCACAAATCGCGAGAATAGAATGCGGTATCACATACGTGCATTAATCTCGGTCCCGCACATATCACATATGTGGTCCTACTCCGTTTCGCATGAACCAGGAAATCTCTGTGTAGGACTCTAAAGACTCGTTAATACGCCGGCAGTAGGTGATGATCATATCAAACACCCACAAGCCGCAAGTGGTCTGCTAAACGTAACGGCAACCCGGATATTGAGCGATCAGAAGATGAACTAGCAAGCATGCTCATACTCCTGCGAATCCACTCAGTAACACTACCGTACAGTCCGGTCTCTTTGTCTGATATGTCGCATATCACAGCCTGGGGGTGGTATTATGTCAGACCCTAATAGCCTGATAGGTCATGCCGATGCAAGGTCCATAACGGTTCGAGAAACTACTGATAACACTTACTAGTAAATCCAAACAACCCTGGCCAGGGATTTCCTGTTATGGCCAATCGAGCATAGCGCAACATCAACTCCCAATACCGGGAGAGACGATGTCACGACCCAAATGTGGCATGTGACCGGCGCTTAAATTACGTGACATCAAAAGAAGCCGACGCGGTCCAAGTAAGCCGAAACCCAGAATCTAAACCCTTTTGAAATTATTGGAGGTGAAGTTTAAAACAGTCATCAGATGGAATCAGTTTAAAAATAAACAATTTTTTTAACTAAGTATGTTTGAAAAACATATATGATGTTTTGAAATTTAACAGCACCTCCTTTGAAATTTGAATAAAAACCGCTACAACATAAAAGACATATTGCATCCCAACGGGGGCTAGCTTCCATGCCCAAACGGCGGAGCAACCAAGCGAACAATATACGACGCACAATGGCGAAGGAAAGAAGCGAAACAAAATCAAAATATAAAATGGTCGACTCCAATGAGTATGACATCACAACACACAAATCGAAGTCTCGCTTCTAAGTTCACAATATACCAATTCTAAGTTGATGGAGTTTTACTAGATACAAAAGATAAGCAGATACTAATGTGAGTACGATACAACAGTAACCCACCTGTCAAAGCAATCACCGAAAGGAATGTGTGCCCCAAGCCGCTGATAATCCAAGCGGTAACACTTGCAAGAAACTGTGGCATAACGGGGGTGAGTTGCCAACTCAGTGAATAAAAGTACATCACAAGTAGAAATCGAAATGTACAACGTTACCTAGGTCATAATGTAATACTATCATATCCTGTACTAATATGATATATGATATGCATATGTATCGTAAATGCAACACTATCTATCATGCGATCCCAACGTAGAACATACCATATAAATGACCTGTATCTAGGTAAAAGCCCATAAGTAGCCGAAAATATATATGTAAAACCTCTTCTTTAAAACAGCCGCGGAATACATAAATCACGGCACAAAAGCAGACGTGATAGTACGAAATATAATAGGTATCTAATTTAAGATATACATCCTGTTGTTTTAATGAATAGTGACAAGAGATTTACAATTTAAAAGATTTCAATGTCCTACCCGACATGTTAAAGTAATGAGACTATAGCTCGATTTGAATTCCTTTTTATGTATGCAATTACCAATAAAGAGTTATGCAGGTACTATCCCTCGGATCAGTCCTGGTCGGCTACAACACTACAATATAACTAGGTACCTCATGATAGCAGTATATCAACATATATGGATGTCCAGCATCGACACCCGAAATCAGAAATCTCTCGTGTCCATCATCGACACGCAAATCCTCAAATCTCTCGTGTCCAGCATCGACACGCAATTGTAGATACCGTCGACACCATCTCAACAGATGATCGCCGCCCGATATCCCTGGCCCCAGTCGGTATCCTCTGGATATCTGTCGTGCCCAATCGAACCCCGTTCAGTATTCTCTGGATATCTTTCGTGCTCATCTCTTGTCACGACCTGAAATTGGCACGCGACGGCCCTAATACTACGCAACACCTAAAGACGTAACGCAGTAAAAGAAAGCCAAACCCAGATATCTAAACCATGAAAATACAGAAAAAATAATAAAAGTATTTTGAAACATTGAAATCACAACCCATATTCTTTAAAAGTCCCACTTTCTTTCCTTAAAATTTTGGCAACACCCCTTTTGTAAAAACTAGCCCAAAGTTGGAAAACAATCACATCATAAATATACGACGCTGTAGCGAAGAAATAAGAGACAATAGGAAGGAAACTGTATATAAAAGACAACAACTCCCCAATTAATATACAATAACGTCCTCACCAAGTCTCTAAGTCAACAACATAATAGTAGATGGAGGGTACAAGATACAACGAATGTACAATACAAAATACAGATAACCACCAAAACCCACCTAAGAAAAATAGCACACTGTGAGCCGATGCGGAATCTGTAGCAAAAGATGATAGATGAATAGCTGAATAGCCTGCCTCGACTACTCTGGGGAACACCCTGCAATACATGTGGCACAACGGGGGTGAGTTGCCAACTCGTGAATATTAGATAACATATGCTGGTAATCGCAGGAATGTACGTACGGCATGAATCTAAGATATACAATTTACAGTAATAACAGGTCATGAGAATGCAGAATAATGGAAAGTACACTAGCAGGTACAATCAATATGTGAAGCAATAATAACATGACAGTAGTATGCAATAACCATGCAATAGGGATATGAGAATGTAAATATGCGGCAATCTTGAAGGGTACACTAACAGGTACTCCTAATACATGAAACTGTGCATAAATGAAATGGTATGAGGTATGGAGTGAAATTTGTCGTCCCACGGAATCCTGTCATCATGGTAGGATCACAATCCATCAAGACACTCAAATCCCAATTCCTCAAATCAGCCCCCAAGTTGGGCTCTCACATCATATAAGTCTCACATCTCCTCAATGTACAATATCGAGTAATCTCCTATATCCCGAATGTACAAATCAGTAATCCCATCTGTATGTCCAATATCCAATCTCAATGAATCACCTAATATCCCAAATCAAATCTCAAGTAGAATTCTAACATCCTAAATGTATATATTTGCAGAAATAAATATGATGGGGTCAATACACATATATTAGCATCCCATTCCACTAATATTGGTGTAAGGGTATATATAACTGTAACACCTTAGGTTGTGTTTAGGGGTTAATTATATTTTAATATATAGTTTTAATAAAAAGTTTACCAAATTAAGTTTCAAATATTTTATCCTAATTAATGAGTATTTTGTTAGAATTTTTCTAGGCATACACACACTTGTGCATGTAAACTAGGGTTAAGATATGGGGTTAAACCATGATTAGCAACCATGGTGGACTAACCACTTCCTTAAGCCATTTTAAGTCTTGTATTAAGTTATTTTGGGTTTTAAAATATGGTGGTTGTTTTCTTTTTTTATTTATGGAAATGATTGTTCTTGTGTTGACTTGGTGTGAGAGAGAGAGAGAGAGAGAGTGCATCATGGGGCATGATGGCTGATTGGTAGAGTTTTTGCGTGTTCAAGTTTAGTTAATTACCTCAATCTAGACGGTTTCGCTTGTAGTTAGCCGGTTTAGTATGGGTCGTCCACAGGGAGAAGGGAATCTTTTTCTATGTGCTTTAATGAGTTAAGTCCACATGTCTAGATTTGTTTTGAGATTAACCATGTGCTAAAATGATATGTAAAGAGAGCTTGTTAGGGTTAGGATTATGTTAGTTTGAGTTAGGAGTCGCTCACTTCTTTCGTTGCCACTCTTAATATCGGTGTTACGGTAATCGGCAACAGCGGGGATTAGCACGACAAGGAAGGAACTTGCGAGTATAAGCTAGGCTTTCCAACGCATAAGTTCTTCCTTTTGGTGCTTGTCCGTCCGTTCTTGGCTCTTAGCCTTAACCTCCGGTTAATTCAACCACAACCGGTCTCACTACGGAATCACCGCTATCATGTAGGATAGGGTGCCGTAGGGAGCGGATTGTGCTTCAATTAACGGGAGTCCGATTTAAGATGTTGGGCAAGGAAAGAGTGAGAGAGATTTCCTTCTCTCAAACTTTCCTTATCCTACCCTAACAAGTATGGAAACTACTCACCCATTACAAGAAAGATGAAAATAAAAAAAAAGGAGAAAGATAGAAAGAAAGAGGTTAGAAGATTATAACTAGCTATTTGCGACCTCACCTCGCCAAGGATCAAGCGTAAGTATTATTGTTGTTTAAGGATAAAGAAAAGAGAACAAGAAAGAAACAAACACAAATAACAACAACTAAATTAGCAAATAAAAATTACAAGCAATAATAGTTAACAAAATAAAATGACAAGCATGGTATGAACAAGAACTCCTTTATTCATTCTTCACTCACAAAAGCTCACTACAAGTTTTTTAATGGAGATGAGATGAGAGGAGGAAGAAGAACAACAACATATAACCTAAATCTAAATACAAGATTATAGACCCTTGGCTTTGGCAAGTTCTGGAGTATTTATAGGCAGGCAACAGAAATTCTAGGGCAACATTCAGAATAAATATGGAAGGACAAAAACACCCTTGAAAAATAGTCAACTAAGGAGGCCGTACGGCCGCGGTTCCGCAGCCTAAGCATGCTTATGCCGCGGAACCGCGGCACTTTAGTGGAGTTGGCTTATCGGGCTTTGTGGGGTTCCCTGGTCTGCTCTTGTCTGTAGTTTGGCCTATGTTTTTTCTGATAATCTTTCCACATTTCTTTCAGAATTTTATTAGATCAAAAGGTGATTGGATGTGGATCTTTTTGTCATGATTTCCTCGAGCTCCGCGTAGATATGTTGGATCTTGTGTTGCCATTGAGCTTTGTGCATGGAAATGACATTGATTTGCCATTTTGTCTCTTAAACTGGTGTCCGGCAACATACGGATAGAGAGTGGAGACCCGTATTTTATCTGTGGTTGGCAGGAATCCAAATTTTGTCGTGCTTTTCCATGAATTTCACCGTTTAGAGCCGAGAACCTGTATCCTGCAATTGACTAGCAAACACGGCTCAAGAGTACCAACCGATAAACAATATGATAAAAATTGGGCGGTATAAAAATGCAAAAATCTGATATGAACAAATACCCCCAAACTTATCATTTGCTCGTCCCGAGCAAAGCCAATTTATTCTCAAAAAATTCCTAACCTCACTTTCGCAGGGAACGCGATTGCACTGAGCATGTGCAACAAGCCATTAAACCTCTAGGTGTCCCTAGTAGGAGGAGTGTTGTCTCCTGAGGGTTTTCAGCGGATACTACCCACAAAATCCGGTCAAGCTAGTTTTGCAAAATAACAATGATTCAAATCCTAAAGTTTTGTTTCAGAAAATAACAATTCTATTATCCTAAGTCTAGACTATCGAACCTTTATTTTTCACACCTCGCTTCTTATTTAACTTAAGATTTTATATGTCTTTACGTGCAGTGCAAATAGTGTCGTTAAGTTCCAGAAGGGTCGAATAAAGTCATCATGTCATACAATAAAGCCCGGATAAAAATTTTAAAAGGATCACATAAGTTTTATAAAGAGCTAAGCATTTTTCAAGTTTCGTTTTCCAGTAAGGTTTCAACTTGAGAATTTCTATCTTCCTTAATAGGAAACTAGGTCTTATTTTTCACTCCACCTTTTTCTTGTTTTCATTTCATACACACCTCTGTGAACGTGCAATAGTCTTTATCATAGAATAAAACCTTCATATCTCCGCCAGAAATATTTTTTATAAAATCCTGTCTTTTGTCAAGATTATTCTCACACAAAGAACCGTTAGGAATTTTAACTCGGAGAGAACACTTGCTTGACTTTGTTTTAATCTGGACTTTCTAGGCTTCTTAACGAGCTTTGGGCCAATTCACCCAAACCAGTTGGCTTTAGGGCATTAGGTGTAGAAACACCCCAGCGGACTTAATTACTCAAGTTACCTAGGTCCAAAAACAAAAGACAATTTAGCGTGAAAATCATGATGATTCAATACGAACGGAGATATAACCGGCAGTTTAATTATTTTTTTGGATAAAAGACGTGTTTAGTGGGTTCGGTGTGTAATCATTCCAATCAAGTTCCAGATGGGTTATTTTTCAGACTTAGTTCCAATTAAGGCATCAATGACTTTCCTTCATATTCACTTTACTTCATAAACTATTCTTGATATTACTTATTTCAGAACAAACCTATTTGATCCTCAGAAAATCATTTATCCATTTAAAAGTTTTTAGACATAAAAGACTTGTCATCTAATTTCCAAAACTCACGATACGTGTAGTGTGATGTAAAGACGTATATCAGCTATAATTAACTTCAAAGGAGAGTTATCTTTCAGGTTTTCAAAATCTAAAAATAAGATTTAGTTATTCTTATCTTATCAAACAAAACCGTCGAAATGTTGAATCAGAGTTCTCCTACTAGCTAACTTGACAGAAAAGTTATATTTTTAGAAAATTTTCTGATTTTTAAGGATTTTATGGATTTTAGTATGCAGATGCAAAATATACATATGAATGCGAACGTTAGAAATGCGTACCGAGCGTACCCCCAAACTTAAACTGGACAGTGTCCTCACTGTCATTGCATGAAGAGATCATTTGAAGGGTCAAAATTGTCGGTTAGATATACAAAAAAAAATTTGTTTTTGTTTTGAAAGAAAAGAAAAATAGCAAAAATGGAAAAGAATATCCACAAATATATACAAAATGGTATATACATACCCCCAAACTTATTTGGAATAGTGTCCACTGTTCTTGGCTGGATAACCGAAGTTTGGTGGTAGGCAGAGGAAGATTATGCAGGGTAAACCGGCTCCTGTAAGACCAGGAGCTCCTCTGTTGGTTCGGCGCTAAGGTACGGTTTAAGTCGGTGTCCATTTACCTTGAAAAATGAACCGTCCTTTGGATTCTCCAAATCCACAGCGCCATGCGGATACACATTCCGCACAAAATACGGCCCTTTCCAGCGAGATCTGAGCTTTCCTGGTTGGAAGTGTAGCTGGGTGTCGTAAAGAAGTACCTGTTGACCAGGTACGAAAGTTTTGGGAAAAAGGTGTTTATCGTGAAACACCTTCGTTCGGTTCTTAACGACAACCGCGTTATCGTAAGCCTCATCCCTAAGCTCGCTCAATTCCTTCAACTGCAGCTTCCGATGGCTGCCCGCATCTTCGAGAGACAGATTCAGCTCTTTTATCGCCCAAAATGCGCGGTGCTCTATTTCGACAGGGAGATGGCAAGCTTTTCCGTACACAAGCCGATAGGGAGACATGCCATGATCGGTCTTATAAGCTGTTCGAAATGCCCAAAGGGCATCAGTGAGTTTCAACGACCAATCCTTTCGGTTCTTGGAAACCGTCTTCTCCAGTATCTGCTTGATTTGTCAATTTGAAACCTCGGCCTGCCCACAGGTTTGGGGGTGGTAGGGCGTGGATAGCTTATGATTAATGGAATATTTCCGCATCAAGGCCTCGAAAGTCTTATTGCAGAAATGAGTTCCATTGTCGCTAATGATCGCTCGGGGGTGCCCAAAACGGGAGAAAATGTTTTCTTTAAGAAACCTAACGACAACCTTGTTGTCGTTAGTCCGGCTGGGCACAGCATCGACCCACTTAGAGACGTAATCAACAGCGAGAAGGATGTACAAGTTCCCAAAAGAGCTGGGAAACGGCCCCATGAAATCTATCCCCCAAACTTCGAAAATCTCCACAACCAAGATCGGTTGGAGCGGTATCTCGTTCCTCCGGGATATCCGGCCCAAGTGTTGGCACCGGGAGCAAGTCTTGCAATAGTCATGAGCGTCTTTGAAGAGTTTTGGCCAGTAGAAACCACATTGCAAGAACTTCTCGGCTGTCTTTCTGGGGCCAAAATGCCCGCCACATGCTTGATCGTGGAAAAATGACAGCACACTCTTGAATTCATCGTCAGGGACACACCGACGAATAATCTGGTCGGGACAGTACTTGAACAGATAGGGTTCGTCCCAGTAAAAGTGTATTACTTGGGATAAGAATCGAAGTCTGTCCTTACGTGACAATTCAGTCGGTAGTAATCCTGTGGCCAAATAGTTCACAATATCTGCGAACCAGGGTTCGCAAGATACTGTCAAGAGTTGTTCATCCGGAAAAATGTCGTTGATCGGAATATGAAGCGAAGGCGAAGAAGGAAGTCGTGAGAGATAGTCAGCGACTACATTTTCACATCCTCTTTTGTCCTTGATGACAAGGTCAAACTCTTGATGCAAGAGGATCCAACGTATCAGCCGAGATTCTGCATCATTCTTCGCAAAAAAATGGCGCAGAGCAGAATGTTCTGTGTGGACAATGACTGGAGAGCCGATGAGGTAGGGCCTGAACTTTTCTAAAGCAAATACAACAGCCAAGAATTCCTTCTCAGTTGTTGTATAATTAAGTTGGGCGTCGTTCAGGGTTCGGCTAGCATAATAGATTACGTGCGGCATCTTGTTGATGTGTTGTCCAAGGACATCACCAATGGCAAAGTCGGATGCATCGCACATAATCTCAAATGGGTGCGTCCAGTCAGGTGAAGAAAGAACGGGAGCAGAAGTGAGTGAGCTTTTTAATGACTCGAATGCAGTCGCACAGCTCGAGTTGAAGTCGAATGGCGTGTCCTTGGCCAGCAAAAGAGTCAAGGGCCTAGCAATCTTGCTAAAGTCCTTGATGAACCGTCTATAGAAACCGGCATGGCCAAGGAAGGCTCGGATGTCTCGGACGCATCTGGGAGGAGGGAGATTGGAAATGACCTCAATCTTCGCTTTGTCAACCTCTATGCCATTTTGCGAAATGATATGTCCTAAGACAATACCTTCGCGCACCATGAAGTGGCACTTCTCCTAATTCAAAGTGAGGTTCTTATCCTTACATCGGGTAAGGACAGCGTCGAGATGCAGCAAACACTCATTGAAGGAATCGCCGATGATGGAGAAATCGTCCATGAAGATCTCCAGGAATTTTTCCACCATGTCTGAGAAGATTCCCATCATACACCGCTGGAAGGTAGCGGGCGCATTGCATACCCCAAAGGGCATGCGACGACATGCGAACGTGCCGAAAGGACAAGTGAATGTGGTCTTGTCCTGGTCTTTTTCGGCGATGGGAATCTGATTATAGCCGGAGTAGCCATCAAGAAAGCAGTAGTACTCGTGTCCGGCCAATCGTTCAAGCATTTGGTCAATGAAACGTAGCGGAAAGTGGTCCTTCCGTGTTGCGGCGTTGAGTTTTCTGTAGTCGATGCATACTCGCCACCCAGTTTGGGTGCGAGTAGGGATTAACTCATTCGCCTCGTTAGTGATGACCGTTATGCCTGATTTCTTGGGGACAACATGAATGGGGCTAACCCACTGGCTATCAGAGATAGGGTAAATGATACCACTATCCAGACATTTTACGATCTCCTTTTTCACAGCCTCCTTCATGACTAGGTTGAGTCGTCTTTGTGGATCCCTGGCTGGTTTGGCATCATTCATCAGATGAATGTGATGTTCAATGATCAGGGGACTAATCCCCTTGATGTTCGCCATTGACCAGCCAAAAGCTTGCCTATTGCTGTGCAAGACCGCAAGAAAGGCTTTCTCTTGCTCTGGAGCTAGAGAAGCCAAGATGATAACAGGGAGGGTCTCGTTCTCACCCAAGTAAGCGTACTTAAGGTGAGACGGCAAAGGCTTGAGTTCGAGCGTTGGAGGTGAAACGATTGAAGGCAAGATTGGTGAAAAGGTCTCGAACTCAAAGGATTCCAGCAAAGGTTCAAAACGAGTGTAAGCGACCGAGTTGGATGGTTCAGGTAACTCATCCGGAAATTCGAAGGATTCAAACTCGGGCGGTGAGTGGCTAAGATCGTTCGAGAAAGTGAAACACTCATAGTCATTGTCAGGCGCAGAAACAGCAGCAGGTTCGAAGAAGAACGCACTAGTGGCGTTAAGGTTATCGTGATCAAACAGAAACTCCTCGAATTCACACTCTTCTGGGGTGATCTCCTGGATTGAGAAAACGTCTAATATATGAGCATTAGGTTCGGAGGGCTGATTCCCCAACCTAAAAATGTTGAGTTCAATTGTCATGTTTCTAAAAGATAGGTTCATCTAACCATTTCGACAATTGATCACAGCATTTGAAGTTGCAAGGAATGGGCGACCGAGTATCACCGGAATTTGATTCCGGGGGTTAGCTACAGGCTGTGTGTCTAATACAATGAAGTCAACGGGGAATATGAAGTCCCCAACATTGATTAACACATCCTCTAGCTCACCCCTAGGATGGGTAATTGATCGGTCGGCCATTTGGAGAGTACAGTGTGTGGGTTTCAGCTCTCCTACACCTAATTGCTCATATACTGAGTACGGAAGCAGGTTAACACTGGCACCAAGATCTAATAGTGCGCGGTTGATGTTCTTATCCCCAATGGTAATAGAAATCGTAGGACAGCCAGGGTCCATCCGTTTTTGTGGTAAAGATTGGGTAAGAGCATCACTCACAGCACTAGCCAAGAAAACTTTCTTGGGTACCTGAGACTTCCTCTTTTTCGTGCACAAGTCCTTTAAGATTTTCGCGTAGGACGGGACTTGTTGGACAGCATCTAAAAGGGGAATGTTGATGTTAACCTGCTTAAACAACTCCAGAATCTTCTCCATTTGCAGATTTTGTTTATTGGACCTCAACCGGTTTGGAAATGGAACGTTTTTAAAATTGGTTGAGTCCAATGCTTGTGGAGGAGATTGTGGAGCTGGAACGGATCCCAGAACTGGTGTTTTCGTGGAGTGAGAAGAGGGTCCGTTCAGAGCAGAAGAAGAAGAAGAAGGAGAGCCTTTTGAAGAATGAAGAATAGGCTCAGAAGATGAGGAAGGAGAAGAAGAAGAAGCGGCCGGGGTGTCATTGTCGATCCGTGTGTCAATGTTGTTTTGCAGCATCCTTCCTGATCTCAATGTAGTCACGGCACTCACATTATGGTTCTGTTGTTCAAGAGCAACATGTACATTATGTGGGTGACCGGGATTTGGGAGTGGTTGAGATGGAAGCTTCCCCTTCTCTCGCTCGCTTAAGGCCGCATTCAGTTGTGCTATCTGGGCTTCGATGGTCTTGATGCTTTGCCCGTGTGCAGCAGTGTGTTGCACCAATGACTGAATGGAAGACTGGATGTTTGCGGTGGATTGTGTCGATTGTTTAACGAACGCCTCCAGACTTCGTTTTAGCGAGGAAACCTTATCGTTGTTTGACGGAACAAAGTTGTTTTGAGGAAAAGAATTGTTGGGTGCAAAGTTGTTCGTCTGATTTTGAAACAGTTGGGGTTGGAAGGGCTGCTAAAATTGATGTTGAGTTTGTTGTTGCGCTTGTTGTTGCGGCGGAGGGGGCCTTTGGAATTTGTTGCCTTGGAATTGATGCTGATTCTGATTCCAGGCGAAATTGGGGTGGTTCCTCCAACCGGGATTGTAGGTGGAAGAGTATGGATCATTTCTTGGTCTTTGCTGAAATGCAGCATTAACCCGATCCTGTCCTTGAGATGGTGGATTGTAAGGACACTCTTCGGTCAAGTGAGAAGGATCGGAACAACAAGCACAAATGGTACGAAAGGGAAGAACAGGGGCAGGAGCAGGAGATGAAAATTTGCTCTCTATCGCTTCAAGTTTTCTCGTTATTGCAGCCATTTCAGCTTTCATCGCAATAGAGACATCGAGTTGGTGAATTCCTACCCTAGACTGACCGGTAGAAGTGGAGGTAGAAGAAGAAGAAGTTGGTCTAGTGCTCTCCTATTGAAGCGTTTGTTCTGCATGGTCGTCGAGTTTTAGAGCCTTTAGCAGCAGCAACAACAGTAGCACCTTTAGCAGCAGCAAATACAGTAGCACCTTCAGCAGCAGCATGGAGCAGCATCAGCAGTAGCAGCTCCAGCAGTCACAGTAGTTGTTCCCATCCTCTCCTCCTCTTTCCTCCTGCTTCCTAAGGTCTTTGTGGGGTATAATTCTTAAACCTACTTCATTGTTTGCTAAGTGGTGTAGAATTAGTTTCGGTTTGTGTTAAAAGTGAGAATTAGGGTTTAATTTGGTGATTTGTGTGATGTTTGGTTCAAGTGATGTAAGTGTTGGTTAGCCTAGCCCAAATAGGTATTATTAAGACATGTAAACCTAGGTAAACCCCAGATTACACCAAAATACCATAGGTTTTCAATTTGTGCAAAATTTAGCGTTTTTAAGTGAAATTTCATCTTTCTGTGATCTGCTTTAGACCCGGTCACTTCAGAGAAAAATTGAGGAAACTGGAGAACATTGGATAGATCTTGACCACACACACCAAGAATGGAGCACCCATTCAACTTTGAGGCCGCCGGTTTATTCATTCTGGCCGCAATTTACGGCCAGATGAAGGAAGTTTTAGGTTGGGTCTGTGTGTGTAGGAGTCTGCTGTTATTTCTAGGCCAGTGGTATGTGTAATTTTGTAATTTTCTAACCTGGGTAGAATCTGGGACGTTATATCATATTTCTAGTACGTTTGGTTCGCGCGATACACGCGATACGCGAGAGGGTTCTGTGATTCAGCGTATCGCGGCGTGTCGGGATGAGTTTTAGACACGTATACACGTTTAGCGTATCGTACATGCACACGTTTAGTTCGCGACGTGAGCGTATCGTTTGGCTTAGATATCGCGTCTTGTGAGGTGGTTGCTTATATATGGATTCTTGTGTAATTCCAGGTTCGCAGGCGGGTACGTCGGACGAAGCTAAGAAAGGGAAGCAGGTGGTCGGCTATGAGTAGCGCACGACCAGGTGAGTAGATTTAACATCTACGGGGAAATCGCCCGTATGGCGTTAAGCGTCAGGGCTTGTTAGGATATTAGATTGTAGATGTTCATATGGACTGTAGTAGCATACCTTATTGTTGCATGTAGAAATGATAGCATAGGACACTGCACTGTCACTAACGGTTTAAGTTGCACGAGCACGATTTATATGCTACACTCACACCGTTAGTGATTGCCGTGACACTCACATTATAGGATTGCTATAAATCATATATCATACTGATTCCGCTTTATTGAAGTTGTCTTGATTTGCCGCATAACAGCATATGTTATATCCATATTTGGGCACATATACATCACATACCCATACTTGTACCACATACATGATATCTTCATACCTGCGCACATGCACACTGTATACTCATACCAGTGCACACATATATTGATATCTTCATACCTGCGCACATGCATACTGTATACTCATACGAGTGCACACATATATTGATATCTTCATACCTGCGCACATGCACACTGTATACTCATACCAGTGCACACATATATTGATATCTTCATACCTGCGCACATGCACACTGTATACTCATACCAGTGCACACATATATTGATATCTTCATACTTGCTTAGATTTACGCATTGAGATATGTTGTTTCCATGTAATTCTGGATTTGGGGAACCGTGGGTATTTCAAAAGAGAATAGTTAATTATTTCAAAACCCGGTTTCCCTTGATATGATATTTTGGTGCGTCCACCATGTGTTTTCTCGATGCTAGAGTGATATATGTGAACCCGAATTGAAGAGTTAGATGAGGCCGATTACGGGTACATGGTGGACCCGGTATGGTACCCCGGGACGAGAACGGTTTCACTGTGTAGTAGACGGTGAGCCTGGTAGAGGGGCTACTACCTACCGGTGATTGGTTGGACCTGGCGGTTATCCGGAGGATACTGACCAGAGTCGATAGATGGATACGGGAAGACTCGTACTGCCGGGGCCGAGGGCCGATACCGCAGACAGAGCCCGTGGGCTGATCCGGACTGACGGATGCCCTATACAGGAGGATTTGCCTGTCGATGCTTGGCACGAGTAATTCTTGATGTTTTGGGTGCCGATGTTGGGCACTCACGATTATTTGTGATTTACAGGATTTGAGGACAGAGGAGGATGACGACGCCTGAGTAATATTGGAATTTGGGTGCATTGATGGGTACCGATTATACTTTCCACGATGACATTACATGTAGATGTTATATTTCCCATGCTTAGTATGTAGTAATTGATATCTTATCCTGTATCTATTGTACCTGATATAGTACACATGCTTTCACGATCATTGCATACCCTGTTCATTCTATATAGGGTTGTTAGATTGCATTGCTATACCTGATTATCACATATCTTGCTCATCATATGGAGATGTTATTAGATCGCACTTATTGCATGATTTGAGCATCCAGTTCATCATATAGATGTTATCTGTTGGCATAAGTTAGAGTATCGCAGCCCGTGCATACTCGCGATTACGTTTATATGTTATCTTCTATTCACGAGTTGGCAACTCACCCCCGTTGTGCCACAGTGTTTGCAGGTTGCCCTTCGGAGTAGTCGCGGCAGGCTGCGTTCTTGAATCTTTTGACACAGATACCCCTACAGTTGGTGTACTAGCTCTTTTGCTGATAGGTGGGTTTTGTGCGGTATCTGTTTATCTTTCAGTTATGTACATTGTTGTATCTAGTACTCTCCATCTACCATTTATGTATTGACTTAGAGACCAGTTGTGAGGACGATGTATATTATTTTGTATTCTGGTGTCGAGCTCGTTGTAAGCAGACTTTACTTATGCAATTATTCGATCTGTGATGATTCCCACTTGTTGCTCATTTTCTTCGCTACGGCGTCGTATATTGTTATCTTGGTGATTGTTCACTTAAGAATTCTTAACATTTTTAGTTAATGCTTCCATTTAAAGTTTAAAACACTCTATAATTTTATTGGTTTTGACTTCTGGGTATCGGCTTACTTAGCCGCGTTACGCCTGTAGACGTTACGTGGTTAAGTGCCGGTTATGGGCCAAACTTTGGGTCATGACAAAGTTGGTATCAGAGCGTAGGTTTTACCTTCGGAGTGTAGGATGACCCTGGTATGATGGAGTAGGTAGCTGCAGCAGAGTGGCGTAGCGTGCGTATGTTTCGCAGCATACTCACGACACGGCTAAGCGACCTTAGGACTTATTGATTGAAATTCCCTTATGATTGTATACATTCTTGAGATTCGATTTTCGTATCCTTATTGAATCTTACCTTCTTTTCAGCCATTATGCCGCCAAGGACTACGAGGGTGCAGAGAGCGGTCGTGAAAGCCGAGGTTCGAGTTGATTCATCTGAGATGAGGACTGATCCGAGTAGTACCCCTGTTGTACCAGGACAGATTGTTTCTCCTACGACAGATCAGATCACTAGACTAGTGACAGAGATGCAGGGCTTGCGCCAGACGATGAGCTCATTGGTGGAGGTTGATCGAGCGCAGCGACAGATGGTTGTCACCCCTGTTACCCAGTTGTTCCTTGCGATCATCATGCAGTATTCCGTCCCTTACATAACACCGGTGGAGGCAGCCCCAGTTTACGAGACACGTCTTCCAGAGACCGTGAGAGTTCCGGAACATTTATGGAATCGTACTGGTGTACCCACCCAGAGCAGAGGCTTAGGACGAGGACAATCGTTTAGCTCTCATCCCCAGGCAGGACAGCAGTCAGCGCGTAGGTGTTTACGATGCGGAAGCCTTCAACACCTCATCAGGCAGTGTTCCTTCACACCACGTAAGGGTTGTATTCTGAGACGTCGTGGATGTGGAGGGTTCACGCATAGGGGTCAGACTAATAGAGGAGGAGTTCGATCAGTCGCAGATGAAGGACAGGCACGAGTTTTCGCTTCGACTCATCGGGATGCGAGGGCGTCCAACACGGAGCTTTCAGGTACTCTTTCAGTGTATCCTTTTGTTGCACTCGTATGTTTCCACACTTCGTGCCGAGCTTAGGACGAGAGTCGTGCTAGGTAGATCAGCCGTTTGTTGTGTTAACTTCTGTCAGCGGATCTTTTGTTGCGCGACACGTAATCCGGTCGTGTGCCAATCAGATAGGAGATAGATATTTATCTGTCATTTTGATCCTTCTAGAGATGTTGGACTTGGCATTCTCCTGGGCACGGAATGGTTAGCTACGTGCTAGGCGTTGTGGACTACCGTGAGGAAACAATTATGTTTTGTTTTCCCCGGCAAGTCAGTTCTTGTTATGCAGGTGGATAGTCGTGCCGCCTCTCACAGCTCGAATTTAGCCTTTTTCGCTAGTCGGCTTTTGAGGAGATGCCATGGATTCTTGGCGTTTATTTGTGATACCGTAGCCACAGTTGGTTTGTTGGGTCATTTTTCTTTAGTGCGAGAGTTTTCCGACGTTGTTCCAGATGAGCCGGCGAAGTTTAAGGAGCTTAAGGACATGCTGCAGAGTTGTTTGTTGGGGGAGTTTCGTGCGTCTGAGTGTTTCGCGTTAGGAAGCTCCTATTTCTATCCGTCAAGGAGAAGACGACAGTTTGAGGTTGTGTTTTGATGGATCGTCAATTCAACCGGCTTACGGTGCGGATAGGTATCATGTACCTCGCATTGGCGATTTCTTCGATCAGCGTCAGAGTGCGAGACTATGTCTATGTTTGTTTGGGATCAGGTCATCATTGTTGCGGGTTTGGAGTGACGACATTCCGAAGACTGAATTGTGCGTGCTACGGGCTTTGTGTGTTTTGGGTGAGTCACTGGACTCACCAATGCTCTAGCTGCCTTCGTAGGTGTGATGAACTGGTTTTCTTCGGGCCGTTCCTCGAACAGTAATTGTTGTGTTATTTACGACATCCTGGTCTAATTAGTGCATCTTGAGGGTTAGGAGTAGCACTCGAGGATCTGTTTTATGGATACTGGGAGAGCCCCAGCGGTTTGCTAGGTTCTCGGAGTGTCCCTTCAAGCTTCTTGTGTTGACTCCTAGGTCTTATAGTTACGGAGACGAATTGGTATGGTTTCGAGGAAGATCGTGGCCGTATAGCTTGGGCCCAGACTTGTGAGCAGGACGAAGGTCCGCAGATTTTTTGGGCTTAGTAGATTTTTACTGCCGTTTCATGCAGGATTGCTAGTGTGGTGCTGCTCCATTGACTAATTTGACCGGAATGGAGGTTTCTTTTCTTTGGACTGAGGCTTGTGTACGGAGTTTCCGCAGTTGAAGACTCGGTTAACAACTGCATCAGCTCCTTCTTTCCTTTTGGTTCGGGCGACTTTATGGTTTAACAGTGATGTTTCGTGAGTAGGGCTCGAATGTGTACTGATGTGACACAATGGAGTTATCGCTTTTGCTTCCCTACATTTGGAGGAAGTACGAGAAGGATATCCCACTCATGATCTGGAGATGGCCGCGATGGTTTTGCGTTGGAGATTTTGAGACACCACTCGTTTGAGAGTCGTGTCATATTTTCACGGACCACCAGAGTTAAATGTATATCTTCCTGAAGCGGGTTTTGATTGTTGTGATTGTACTCCGCAGATTCACAGTTCTTGTGCGATCGTTGAGTACAGCTTAAGTTCGTCTCTACTGAGGAGACAGTTTGCTCATGTCCGTGCCCGACCACTCTTCTTTAATCGCTTTCGCGAGACACTGCCCGCCGACGCTCGTTCGTCAGAGATACTTGAGCCTATTCGGCTGGGTAATGATTTGGAATCCTGGACTTGTGACAAGGGTGTGCTAGGTTAGGGAGTCGCTGGTGTACCTGATATTATGGGGTAAAGACGTGGAATCCTAGGGCAGGCACATCGATCAACTCTCTGTACTCATTCAAGCCCCACCAACTGTTGACGTGACTTGTGAGATAGTTACGGGTGGGCAGGGACAGAAAGAGAAGTCTCGGGATTCGTTTCAAGGTGTCTGTCTTGTGGTGTGCTAGGGTTGAGCAACTAAGGCCGGGTGGAGAGTTGCAACCTTTAACCGTTCCGAAGAGGGAACGAAGCAGACCTCCCCGGAATTTGTTCTGGTGTCCACCCAGGTTTAGTCAAGATGTGACTCCATTCGGATGCTTGTCATCCGGTGATACTCAGTTTGCTCAGTTGTTCTTGTTAAGTTGTGCGTATGTAGAAATTGTTGATGGCAGTTGCGGATCGTCGTTTGCCATCGATAGGGTTCTCCTTTGATAGCAGTTATCAGGAGACACTCCAATTGGTAACCTTTAGGTTTAGAGGTTAGGTCGTGTCGATCACCATCCTGTTTTTCTGACTCCGTGTGTAGGATCACTGGACCTCATCTAGTCTAGAAACTTCGGAAATTTCCGATAAATGACATGTTGAGTTTTGGGAAGCTTTCCAGGATAGTAAGTCTTTTTAGGATCCTTAAGGCGAGTTGGTTCATTGCATTTAATTTGGCACTTCCATCCAGATTATTGAGTATTCACCCCGTATTCCCTATGTCGATACTTTACAATTACCTTCATGACCTTTCTCACTTGATTCAGCACCAGACCATTTAGTTCGAGCGCGATCTTTCATTCACCAAGCAGCCAGTCTTAATTTTGAACCGGCAGGTGAAGAAAAGTACGGTCGAAGGTCTTGGCATCAGTGAAGGTATTTTGGTGCATCCCAAATGGTGAAGAAATCACTTGGGAGGCCGAAGGCGAGATGCGGAAGAAATGCCCTCATCTCTCTGAAGGTATGCGTAGCTTTGTATTTTAAAATTCGGGGACGAATTTTCTTTAAGGGGGGAAGATTGTAACACCTTAGGTTGTGTTTAGAGGTTAATTATATTTTAATAAAAAGTTTACCAAATTAAGTTTCAAATATTTTATCCTAATTAATGAGTATTTTGTTAGAATTTTTCTAGGCATACACACACTTGTGCATGTAAACTAGGGTTAAGATATGGGGTTAAACCATGGTTAGCAACCATGGTGGACTAACTACTTCTTTAAGCCATTTTAAGTCTTGTATTAAGTTATTTTGGGTTTTAAAATATGGTGGTTGTTTTCTTTTTTTATTTATGGAAATGATTGTTCTTGTGTTGACTTGGTGAGAGAGAGAGAGAGAGTGCATCATGGGGCATGATGGCCTTGCCATGCCTCATTAAATGAAGAGAGAGAGAGGGGTTGACACTTGATGCCATAATTTCCTTGCCTCTCAATTATTTCTCACTTCTCTCATTCTCTCACTCACTCATACTCTCACATACACACACACACTCAGCTGTGAGCAGCAACAACAACAACAACAACAGCACCTTTAGCAGCAGCAAACACAGCAGCACCTTCAGCAGCAGCATGGAGCAGCATCAGCAGTAGCAGCTCCAGCAGTCACAGTAGCTGTTCCCATCCTCTCCTCCTCTTTCCTCCTGCTTCCTAAGATCTTTGTGGGGTATAATTCTTAAACCTACTTCATTTTTTGCTAAGTGGTGTAGAATTAGTTTCGGTTTGTGTTAAAAGTGAGAATTAGTGTTTTATTTGGTGATTTGTGTGAAGTTTGGTTCAAGTGATGTAAGTGTTGGTTAGCCTAGCCCAATTAGGTGTTACTAAGACCATGTAAACCTTGGTAAACCCCAGATTACACCAAAATACCATAGGGTTTCAATTTGTGCAAAATTTAGCGTTTTTAAGTGAAATTTCACCTTTCTGTGATCTGCTTTAGACCCGGTCACTTCAGAGAAAAATTGAGGAAACTAGAGAACATTGGATAGATCTTGACCACACACACCAAGCACGGAGCACCCATTCAACTTTGAGGCCGCCGGTTTATTCATTATGGCCGCAATTTGCGGCCAGATGAGGGAAGTTTTGGGTTTGGTCTGTGTGGGTAGGAGTCTGCTGTTATTTCTAGGCCTATAGTATGTGTAATTTTTTGATTTTCTAACCTGGGTAGAATCTGGGAAGTTAAATCGTATTTCTAGTACTTTTGGTTCGCGCGATACGCGCGTTACGCGAGAGGGTTCTGTGATTCAGCGTATCGCGGCGTGTCGGGATGAGTTTTAGACGCGTATACACGTTTAGCGTATCGTACACGCACGCGTTTAGTTCGCGATGTGAGCGTATCGTTTGGCTTAGATATCGCGTCTTACGAGGTGGTTGCTTATATATGGATTCTTGTGTAATTCCAGGTTCGCAGGCGGATACGTCGGACGAAGTTAAGAAAGGGAAGCAGGTGGTCGGCTACGAGTAGCGCACGGCCAGGTGAGTAGATTTAACATCTACAGGGAAATCGCCCGTATGTCGTTAAGCATCAGGGCGTGTTAGGATATTAGATTGTAGATGTTCATATGGACTGTAATAGCATACCTTATTGTTGCATGTAGAAATGATAGCATAGGACACTGCACTGTCACTAACGGTTCAAGTTGCATGAGCACGATTTATATGCTACACTCACACCGTTGGTGATTGCCATGACACTCACATTATAGGATTGCTATAAATCATATATCATACTGATTCCGCCTTATTGAAGTTGTCATGATTTTCCGCATAACAGCTTATGTTATATCCATATTTGGGCACATATACATCACATACACATACTTATACCACATACATGATATCTTCATACCTGCGCACAGGCACACTGTATACTCATACCAGTGCACACATATATTGATATCTTCATACCTGCGCACATGCACACTGTATACTCATACCAGTGCACACATATATTGATATATTCATACCTGCGCACATGCACACTGTATACTCATACCAGTGCACACATATATTAATATCTTCATACGTGCGTACATGCACACTGTATACTCATACCAGTGCACACATATATTGATATCTTCATACCTGCACATGATTGAAAGAATTAAAGTTTACCGCAATCAAGACGGTGTCGCTATGCAGCTAGCCGGTTGAGCACGGGTCGATCCACATGGAGATGATTGTTTGTCCTTTCTTGTCTTAGACGAGTCAATAAAGAATCTGTATGTTTGTTTGATCTAACCTATGTGTTTATTTGCAAGTATAAAGTTGTTAAGAAAAGATACGATAATGTAAGCTAAAGAAATCCGTACTCAAAACCTTTGAGCCGAGTCTTGACCAATTGAAGCTAGAGCAATCGGCAACAACGTGGATTAAGGGATTTAAGCGCGGTATTCGTGGAATCCGGCTTATTTACCCTTGTCCGTCCGTTCTTGTCTCTTTCTTTCGCCTCCGGCCAAACCGAACGCAACCGGTCGCGGTTAGGAATCACCGTTACCTTGTTAGGGTAGGGTGCCTAACGGAGAGCTTGCGTATCGTTTGGGCGGAGTTCAATGGAAAATAACGGGAAAAGGAAATGAGAAAGAAGATATTAACTTACAATACCGTATTTCATCTTAACAACAATAATTACAACCATTCACAAAATGAACAAAAGAGAGCAAAAGAAAAGAACAAAGAAAAGAAAAGATTACAAGTAATTAAGTGCATGAATTAAATTGCAAGAAAGTAAAGCAAGATAATAATAAGCAAGTAATAAAAAGCGATAAAAAGAACAAGAAACTAGAACTCAAGACAAGCATGGGATCAATAGCCAACCCTTAAACTTGCAAGCTCAATCAAGAGGTTGCAAGATCAAGAGAAGGGTAGAGAACGCATGTGAAATGAAGCGCTAATTCCATAAGAAAATACGACCCTTGAGATCAATAACTAACCCTTAACCATTCAAGCTCAATGAAGAGGTTGAATGATCAAGAGAAAGCAAGAATCTCAAGGGGAAGTTAAACAAAAGAGAATGATACAAAACCCTCATCTTCATTAATATCCACTCAATGCTCTCACTACATTTCCATGGAGGAAGAATGAAGAAGAAGAAGAAGAAGAACTACACTAAAAACTACAAAAGAGGAACAAAGAATGAACACCAAAAGCTTGGCAAGTTCTGGGGTATTTATAAGAGGTGAACTGAAAACCTAGGGCAACAATCTGCCATAAAATGAATGTACCAAAATGCCCCCAAAAAACGACAGAACGACGACCCCACATGGCCGCGGATCCGCGGCCAATACCCCCTATTGGCCGCGGATCCGCGGCCATCTTGGTGAGTTGGGTTCTGGGGTTTTGTGGGTTTGCCTGGTTCCTTGTCCTGTGTTGTTCTACATATACCAAACTGCAATTTGCTTCCACAGTTGCTTCAGATCTGCACAGTCCAAACATAGCTTAACTTTTGATTGATTTGACCTTTCTCCCTCGAGCTCCGCGTACCCATTGATTCTTGTGCTGCCCCCCTCGTGCTCTGTGCTTGTCCGAGACACGAATGACCACTGTCCTATGTCTTGTCTCTGGAACCGGTAAGTGGCACTGGACGGATACGGATGACTGGAAGCCGGCTTTTATCTGCTGTCAACAGATGTTCTGTATTTTGGCGTAGCAGTGGAGATTTTGTATCAATTGCGTTATTTTGGACTAGAAAACTGTGGCCTGTAAATATGTAGCAAACACGGATCAAAAGCACCTGCCTATAAATAAACGAGCGTAAGAATGGGCGGTATAAAATGCAATATTCTGGTATGAACAAATACCCCCAAACTTAACTTTTTCTCGTCCCGAGCAAAACCAATTATTCACAAAAAAGTCCTAACCGCACTTTCGCAGGGAACGCGATTGCACTGAGCGTGTGCAACAAGCCGTTAAACCTCTAGGTGTCCCTAGTAGGAGGAGTGTTGTCTCCTGAGGGTTTTCAGCGGATTACACCCACAAAATCCCGTCAAGCTAGTGTCACAAGTTAACATCGATTCTACTCCTACAGTTTAGTATTTACGTTAGAAACTCTATCATCCTAAGTTAGAAATATCCAACCCTAATGCTTCACACCTCCTATCTATTTAACCTTGGATCCTATACGTTCCAAAAAAGTTTAGAAAGATGTTGGTTCTCCTGAGTTTTCCTTCTAAAGTGCGGCCTCAAATCAGGGATTTTTATCAACTTTACAGAAGACATAAGTCTTATTCTTCATTTCTATCTTTTGTCCAAACATCGATTGTATACCCCTACGTGTGTGTATATTTGCACCCCTACACTCAAGAATTCAATTCAAGCTATAATACCCTTGCCTTAATACCTAATACTACTTCTTTTCATTAAGGATGGACGGATTTGCTCACACACCTTTCATGCGACTATTAATTCTTCTTGAGGCACTAACGACCGATTACTGAATGTGTGAACTTTAAAGCGTAAATAGCAGTTTCCAGGTCTTGATTTTATTCTATTTTTTTCTCTTTTTCTTTTTCTTTTTCTTTTTCAAGACCGGATATATTTTTCAATATGCTCTTTTGGTGTTTAGCTTTAAATACCGTTTTTTCTTTCATACTAGGCTTTCAGGCAAGAGTATTTCAAGGTATCCTCTACTATCCCAAGTTTCAAGGTGCGTGTAAGTGCAGTTTGTAGGGTATATACTTTCTAAATTTGAACTCGAGAAAAGAAACTATTTTTCAGACTTATCCTTTAGTAAAGCATCAATACTTTCCCTTCATCTTGACTTAACTCAAGAACTGAACTCAAGATTACCTATTTCTCAAAAAAACTGTAAGGACGTATACTTACCAAAGTTAGACAGAATGAGGGTTATTTTTAGGGTTTTCAATCCCTAAGCCTAGAATTTAGTTGTTTCTATCATATCAACTAAACTTTCGGAATAAAGATCTAAGTTACCCTATTAGCTAACTTGACGACAAAGTTTTTATATTTTTGGAAAATTTTCGATTTTTGTGGGTTTTTAATAAGGTATGCAAATGCAAAATATACAAATGAATGCGAAGGAAGAAAGCTTACCGAGCACACCCCCAAACTTAAACTTGACAGTGCCCTCACTGTCAGGCTACACCAAGAGGGTCAAAATTGTCGGCGCTCTCCCCAAAAATAAATTATATACAACAAAAAATATATACAAAAAAGGAGTCCCCCCCAAACTTTAAGTAAAACAGTGTTTCCACTGTTAAGCGTTGAAGTTCAGGATTAGGGGGGAAAGAACAGTATCAAGCTATACAAGGCCTTACACAGGCCAAAAGTTAACACCAACCATTCAAAGATCTTATCGTGATAAAGTAGTGGTTGGTCAAAGAAGGCGTAGAGAAAAGAGATGGAGAATACGCGAGACCGTATGGAGATAGAAGCGGGATACGGTCTCGGTATATCAGAAGAAGAAGAATGACGGAAGGGAGAAAGAAATAGAATACGAACTTGAGGATGGAAATGGATTGAATAAATTAGTACAATCTGTAATGATCGATGTGAAAAGATGGATTGTACTAATCTATCAATATGGCGAGAAATTGGGTCAAATCCCTCAAGATTCGTAAGAAGCCATGGGTACGCCGAACTTGGTAAACCAGACATAGTAAATGAAAGTGAGACGGTTTCTTGCAAGGTCGGAACGATGGAAAGAATGGAGGGAAGTGGTTGAGGAAGGTTCTCGGTTAAAGGTTCAGGAGGGTGTACACAATCAGTGGAAGGGATAGGATGAATTGGAAAATCCGACTCATCAATTATAACTGGTTTATCCTCAAAACTATCCTTAGAATTCTCCTCAAAGTTAAGCTCATCCATGCCTTTATCATCAATATCAAGACGCATATGGGGTTCGGGAAAAACAGTTAATGACTCGGGATGATGAATTGGAGAGAAAAATTCTGCCAAATCTACAGGTTCACCATCCAAAATATTCCCGGCGTCAATATCCTCAATCAAGTGAAAATCAATATTCTCAGACATCTCAACAAAAGCATGGATATTAATCAATTCAGGTTCTAGAGTGGAGGTGTAGAGGTCAAAAGGATTGGGTGTGGTTTCACTCGAAAGGGACCCTTCACAATCGGGCAAATCAAACACTACAAAGTCACACAACTCATTATCTGTTCAATCTCCAACTGATAATTCATTTGGGACACTTGATAGACTTTCAACACAGGAGTTGTGGGATTCAATTTGAGACGGGTAGGTTTGATTTGGAAGGGTATACAGCTCAATTTCTCCACTCAAATTCTCAGCCTGTCCTACCGCCTCATCATACATTGGAAAATTTGGAGCTAGCTGGAAACTAGCTACCGGGTCAGTAGGTTGTATGAGAGCGGCCATGGACGCATTCAAATCCATCATCTGTTGGCTTGACGCTACCCTAAAGTCTTCCAACGACTGTTCTAGACTAGACATTGGTTGTGAAGGGGTTTCAGTAAAAGATTCAAAGTTGTTTGGATACCGAAAACTCCCAAATGGCGGTTCTGATGCAATGTCTAGGGAAGGTGCAAAAGTAGGGTAGGACTGGGAGGAATTGAATGGTTGGACAGGGGTAGGATCAAAAGTTGGATAAGAAGGTGAATGAAACTGTTGATCCCAAGAATTTGAAGTGGTGAAAGGAGTGAAAGATCGGCTACGGGATTGTTCAATACGTTCAGCGATGGACAAATGACGACTTGCAGAAGGGGTATCAACATAAGCGGGTGCGGGAGGTTGAAAAGGTTGATACAAAGTGGAATGAGGAGTGCAAGTGTTTGTCCTAGACGCTGCTATGCGATCTTTCAGTGAAACTTTGGGCATGGAAGGGTCGTTCGATGTTCGGCCAAAGCAAGAACCGTAAGAAGTAATGTCTGGTTGTGGGTACCAAAGTTCGGCAAGAGTTTTTCGAGGTGGGGTACCCATGATATGAAGAGAGAGAAAGAAAGGTAGAGAAAAGGAGGGGAAAAAGAATGTGATATATTTTTTTTTATATTGACAAAAGAATGAAATATACACACAAAAAGAATATGGACAAAAACAATCACGACACAAAAATACCACACACCTAATCGTTCTAGGGTTCACCTAGGTCAACTAGACCTGCTCCAGAACTTGATTGTCGAAGTAAAACTGTGTCGAGAAACGGGCTCAAGATACACTGATCACGAGGCTAGGTAAGTGCAGAGATAAGGGGAGGTTTTCCAACGCTTTCGCGAAGTTCCTTAATTAAATAACCCTTTCTCTTTTGGCGGTTTCGCCGTTAACACTTTCCTAGACACCCCGTAAACAATATACCGTTAAGCGAGGTTCTAAACACGGTTAACTTCTCCTAGTGAGCGTGAAGTCCTTAAGGCTTAAAGTCTAATTTCTTTTAAATTTTGTGCGGGTAAACGTTATGCTCAAGTTCATGATTTGTGGGCCACGGAAAAGGTGATGAAATCCTTTACCGTATGTTGTGGGGTTCGCTTGCCCTTAAGTCCGTATTAATGTATGCAATGCGCAATTCAATAAAAATTCTATAAAGAATCAAACAATCGTTTTTTAGTTTAAGCGCGGCACTGCAACAAATACGGGTTAGTCAATTTTTAGCGTTTGCTAGCGAACTTGCAAAGAATCCTGCAAAGAATAGTATATTGGAAAATCGAATTTGAGAAGAAGGTGTTAGGAAAGTACGTACCGTTAAGTTTTTGGGTTAGGAAACCCCCGTTGAATCAAATCCGGTAAGCTTGAAAGGTTCGCTTGCGCGGGTCAAACTACCCGGATCTTTGGCACTGTACTTCGTAAATCACCTTTGCCTTGAATGCACACTTTGCTCCCACAATCGCAGTTTGCAAATGCGCAAAAATCTGCACTCTTGCCCACAAAAATGATCAAAAAAAGAACAAAAAGAATTTTTTTTTATATACAAAAAGAATATTAACCTGAATAACAAGAAAGAAAATACGCTACCGTCTCCCCGGCAACGGCACCATTTGATTGAAAGAATTAAAGTTTACCGCAATCAAGACGGTGTCACTATGCAGCTAGCCGGTTGAGCACGGGTCGATCCACAAGGAGATGGTTGTATGTCCTTTCTTGTCTTAGACGAGTCAATAAAGAATCTGTATGTTTGTTTGATCTAACCTATGTGTTTATTTGCAAGTATAAAGTTGTTAAGAAAAGATACGATAATGTAAGCTAAAGAAATCCGTACTCAAAACCTTTGAGCCGAGTCTTGACCAATTGAAGCTAGAGCAATCGGCAACAACGTGGATTAGGGGATTTAAGCGCGGTATTCATGGAATCCGGCTTATTTACCCTTGTCCGTCCGTTCTTGTCTCTTGCTTTCGCCTCCGGCCAAACCGAACGCAACCGGTCGCGGTTAGGAATCACCGTTCCTTATTAGGGTAGGGTGCCTAACGGAGCGCTTGCGTATCGTTTGGGCGGAGTTCAATGGAAAATAACGGGAAAAGGAAATGAGAAAGAAGATATTAACTTACAATACCGTATTTCATCTTAACAACAATAATTACAACCATTCACAAAATGAACAAAAGAGAGCAAAAGAAAAGAACAAAGAAAAGAAAAGATTACAAGTAATTAAGTGCATGAATTAAATTGCAAGAAAGTAAAGCAAGATAATAATAAGCAAGTAATAAAAAGCGATAAAAAGAACAAGAAACTAGAACTCAAGACAAGCATGGGATCAATAGCCAACCCTTAAACTTGCAAGCTCAATCAAGAGGTTGCAAGATCAAGAGAAGGGTAGAGAACGCATGTGAAATGAAGCGCTAATTCCATAAGAAAATACGACCCTTGAGATCAATAACTAACCCTTAACCATTCAAGCTCAATGAAGAGGTTGAATGATCAAGAGAAAGCAAGAATCTCAGGGGGAAGTTAAACAAAAGAGAATGATACAAAACCCTCATCTTCATTAATATCCACTCAATGCTCTCACTACATTTCCATGGAGGAAGAATGAAGAAGAAGAAGAAGAACTACACTAAAAACTACAAAATAGGAACAAAGAATGAACACCAAAAGCTTGGCAAGTTCTGGGGTATTTATAGGAGGTGAACTGAAAACCTAGGGCAACAATCTGCCATAAAATGAATGTACAAAAATGCCCCCAAAAAACTACAGAACGACAACCCCACATGGCCGCGGATCCGCGGCCAATACCCCTTATTGGCCGCGGATCCGCGGCCATCTTGGTGAGTTTGGTTCTGGGGTTTTGTGGGTTTGCCTGGTTCCTTGTCCTGTGTTGTTCTACATATACCAAACTGCAATTTTCTTCCACAGTTGCTTCAGATCTGCACAGTCCAAACATAGCTTAACTTTTGATTGATTTGACCTTTCTCCCTCGAGCTCCGCGCACCCATTGATTCTTGTGCTGCCCCCCCTCGTGCTCTGTGCTTGTCCGAGACACGAATGACCACTGTCATATGTCTTGTCTCTGGAACCGGTAAGTGGCACTGGACGGATACGGATGACTGGAAGCCGGCTTTTATCTGCTGTCAACAGATGTTCTGTATTTTGGCGTAGCAGTGGAGATTTTGTATCAATTGCGTTATTTTGGACTAGAAAACTGTGGCCTGTAAATATGTAGCAAACACGGATCAAAAGCACCTGCCTATAAATAAACGAGCGTAAGAATGGGCGGTATAAAATGCAATATTCTGGTATGAACAGCGCACATGCACACAGTATACTCATACCAGTGGACACATATATTGATATCTTCAAACTTTCTTAGATTTACGCATTGAGATATGTTGTTTCCATGTAATTTTGGAATTGGGGAACCTTGGGTATTTCAAAAGAGAATAGTTAATTATTTCAAAACCCGGTTTCCCTTGATATGATATTTCGGTGCGTCCACCATGTGTTTTCTCGGTGCTAGAGTGATATATGTGAACCCGAATCGAGGAGTTGGATGAGGTCGATTACGGGTACATGGTGGACCTGGTATGGTACCCCAGGGCGAGAACGGTTTCGCTGTGTAGTTGACGGTGAGCCTGGCAGAGATTCTACTACCTACCGGTGATTGGTTGGACCTGGCGGTTATCCAGAGGATACTGACCTGAGTCGATAGATGGATACGGGACGACTCGTACTGCCGGGGCCGAGGGCCGATACCGCAGACAGAGCCCGTGGGCTGATCCGGACTGACGGATGCCCTATACAGGAGGATTTGCGTGTCGATGCTTAGCATGAGTATTTCTTGATGTTTTGGGTGCCGGTGTTGGGCACTCACGATTATATGAGATTTACAGGATTTGAAGACCGAGGAGGATGACGACACCTGAGTAGTATTGGGATTTGGGTGCATTGATGGGTACCGATTATACTTTCCACGATGACATTACGTGTAGATGTTATATTTTCCATGCTCAGTATGTAGTAATTGATATCTCATCCTGTATCTATTGTACCTGATATAGTACACATGCTTGCACGATCATTGCATACCCTGTTCATTCTATATAGGGTTGTTAGATTGCATTGCTATACCTGATTATCACATATCTTGCTCATCACATGGAGTTGTTATTAGATCGCACTTATTGCATGATTTGAAGATCCAGTTCATCATATAGATGTTATCTGTTGGCATAGGTTAGAGTATCGCAGCACGTGCATACTCGCGATTACCTTTATATGTTATCTTCTATTCACGAGTTGGCAACTCACCCCCGTTGTGCCACAATGTTTGCAGGTTGCCCTTCGGAGTAGTCGCGGCAGGCTGCGTTCTTGAATCTTTTGACACAGATACCCCTACAGTTGGTGTACTAGCTCTTTTGCTGATAGGTGGGTTTTGTGCGGTATCTGTTTATCTTTCAGTTATGTACATTGTTGTATCTAGTACTCTCCATCTACCATTTATGTATTGACTTAGAGACCAGTTGTGAGGACGATGTATATTATTTTGTCTTCTGGTGTTGATCTCGTTGTGAGCCGACTTTACTTATGTAGTTATTCTATCTGTGATGATTCTCACTTGTTGCTCATTTTCTTCGCTACGGCGTCGAATATTGTTATCTTGGTGATTGTTCACTTAAGAATTCTTAACATTTTTATTTAATGTTTCCATTTAAAGTTTAAAACACTCTATACTTTTATTGGTTTTGACTTCTGGGTTTAGGAATACTTAGCCGCGTTACGCCTGTAGACGTTACGTGGTTAAGTGCCGGTCACGGGCCAAACTTTGGGTCGTGACAATAACAACGGCTAAATCCCCGGTTATATATAAAAAGGTGTTTAAAGGAAATATCATGAAAACAATGTGCCAAGTATCGACACAAAAATCCTGATAAGTACGTATCATACGCTATCCCGAAAGCACGAGTGCCTAGCTCTGACCCTCGCCTTTCGACGTATACATACGTGCATTACTCCCAACGGTATCTCCATGATCCCCACCGAGTCATTGGTACTGTCACCGGTAGGTACTAGCCCGCCTCCAGGCTCAATCGGCAAAATCCATCGATCTTCTTGCCGAGGGGAACCATACCGGGCCCCACCATGTACCCTCTACGGCCTCGACGCCTCCTCATAGGGGTATATATAAATCAGAACCGATAAAGCTCATGGTGGATGCGCAAATATCATATCAAGGAAACCAGGTTTTTCAATGTATGCATAATTTCATAAACTCCCGCGGTTCCCAAATCCAGAAGACATCATGTAAAATCCAAATAAACAATGCGCAAATCCAGGAATAAATATATGCGATATATCTGAAATGCGAGCATATAAATGAGAATATGTAGCTGAAACCAGATGTATGTGAAACCAATAAGGTACAGCTAAGTAACATCAGTAAAAGTAATTATGTAACTGCAACTGAATATGTGTGTAACATACAGGTGTATCAATGTATAGGTATCTTCCTATAAGAACTGATGAAGTATACCCCCTCGGGGTATGAGTAGAATAGGTGAGTAAGGTATATCGGTAACTAAATGTCCAAAGTGATAAGTAATGTGAATCGATGTCGTAAAGTCCCTAACCAAGCAATATGATATCTATAATGGTTTGTGTGTGACATGGTAATTATTGACGGTGTGTGTGTAGCATACAATCCATGCTCGTGCAACATAAAACGTCAATAATATGTGCAGTGTCCTACGGCTGCTAGTCACAGTACCGTTATATCTAATAAATCGGTTAAGGCACAATTCTAACATTGATGTAGAATACGCAACAAGTATTAGAATCCTAGACCAGACGCATAACGCTATGTGGGCGATTCCCCTGTAGATGTTAAATCTACTCACCTACGCTGCACGCTAGGTGTATCCTACCATCTGCTCCCCCCTGTAGCAGTGTCCGTATCCCCGCCTGCACAACTGCAATTTAGACATGGAAATCATATATAAGCGAAATATTCCGCAAAACGCGATATCGAACCCAAACGAGAAACTCGCGTATGCACGATACGCTAAAACGTGTGTATACGTGTCTAAAACTACCGCGACACGCTGGATCGCAGAACCCACTCACGTATTACGCGTTTCGCGCAAACATAACGAACAAGAAATACGATATTTGAACCCAGATTTTCCTACAGGTCAAATCTTACAAAACTAGTCATGCCAAAACACTAGACAACACTGCAGACAACCCAAGCCAGGACCCCAACACCCCAGCACCCTACTTGTCCGCAAATTGCGGCCAAACCTATTAAATCTGCGACCTCAGTTGGGAATGGGGGTCTCGTGTTCTGGTGGTGTGTTCTAGACCTAGTGCGCATGCCCTAGCTTTCCCAATTTTGTCCTGAAGGACCCGGGTCAAAAGCAGATCACAGAATGCTAATATATCGCCTAAAAACACCGATTTTGCACAAAACACAAAACTATGGTATTTTAGTGGAATCTGGGGAAAATTCTCAGTTGAAATGACCCTAATAACACTAAAATAAGCTAGGTTAACTAACACAATCACCACTTAATCAAAAGTCCACACTAATCACCATAATTTAGCACTAAACTAACTTTAAAAGAAAACCGAAGCTAATTAACACTCAAGTTAAGCAATAAGGGGAATTGGGCTCAGAAAATATACCCTACAGGACCCTAGGGAGCAGGAGAATAAGTGTATGGAGGAGGTGAGCTGATGTAGTTGCTGGGGCTGCTGCTGCTACAGCTGCTGCTGTTGCTGTCTGCTACCCTTGCTGCTGCTGCTGCATTTCTGTTGTTGCTAAAGCCTATGCTGCTGCTGATGTTCTCTGCTGATGGTGTGTGTATGTGTGTGTGAGTGAGAGAAATGAGAGTGAGAAGTTGAGAAATGACTGCAAGGCAAAAGACCCCTCCCTCTCTCCTTCTCTCTCATCATTTAATGAGGCATGGCTTGAGCCATATTGCCCATGCCCCCCCTTTCTCTCTCAAATTCAACACTCCAAACCATTTTCAATTTCTTTTTAAATCCATTTTGTTTTTAAAACAACCATGCACACTATTAAACCCAAAAGCACCTAAACAAATTATAAACTAGATTAAGGCAAATGGATTAATCCACCATGATAGCTAATCATGGTTTAACCCCACATAACACCCTAGTTATCATGCACAAGTGTGTGCAAGCCTAGGAAAAATCTAATAAAATATTCAATAAATAGGATAAAATAATTGGAAATCAATTTGGTAAACTTTTTATTAAAAACCATATATTAAAATATAATTATTCACAAAACGCATTCTAAGGTGTTACATCTCTATCTCCGGTATCGAGTATCCTTGCGAGCCTCCCCGGCTCAACTGCGGCTATCCTACCCTTCGGTCTCGACCCGGGTCTACCATGTATCCGACTGTATAGCTCCCCCACTCAGCCCGGATAAAAACAAGTCTGAAACCGTATATCTACCCCACTCGGTTCGGAATAAAACAATCAGAAACATCAAACTCATGGTAGACGTCAACTCATCATATCCAGAAATATCAAGTAAATAATGAGAATACTTGTATAGATTATTCTGATGATATATTAAATATATACATATATAACTGCGTTCCATACCACTGATATATATCATCAAAGTAAAACATCCAGAAAACTCATAAGAATCAAATATAACCATCCATAGTACTGGTTTTCGCAATGCTTAACAGATAATAAGGTAAAATACGTTAATAAGTCGTACAAGCAAAATAAACGTATCAATTCTACTGTGTCATGGCAATACTAATGATGTGTAATGTGGCATATGCGTATGTGCTCGTGCAACAAGGAATTCATTAGTATTTGTGCGAGTGTTCTACAAGTGTATAATTCATACTTGTATCGATGGTTACTACGCATTAGGTAGTGTAACGGTTCTACAGTGACATGGCAGTACCAATGAGGTGTAGTGTAACATATGCGTATGTGCTCGTGCAACATAATACTCATTGGTAGTTGTGCAGTGTTCTATCAGAGTGTTCGTATCATGGAAACATATAACATCAAAAAATATAACGCTACGAGTCTAAAGGAAACTTTGCCGTTATTCGGCATACTAATCTCGTCATCATAAGTACAGTACAATTCCTCGTACAAAACCCACAATATCTCAATCTCCAATCATCTCAAGTATGATATGATCCTTCATACCACTATACCAACCCATGAATAACACTATATGCACATGGAAAACTTACTAGATGCAGCATCATTCTAATATCATAAACATAATTAAGCCCAAAAGAACTAACTATATATATCATAGTATTATATATATAAGGTTGCGGGGGTGCTATACGCCATCCACCCGACTTCCCCCGTAGAGGTAAATCTACTCACCAACTTGCCGAGCTCGTAGATTCCACGATTGCTATGTCCGTCGACTCCGTCTCGGAAACCTTCGCGATCGTACCTATAATCGTATTTATAGAATATCGGCATAAATATCATATCCAAATCAAAACAACAAGCTAAGCATCCATAGGTTAGAAACTACAGCATACTTAACCCAAAAACAACAATATATTCCTGTTGTTAACATACAAACGTTAACGATTCATGCGCAGTACAGTATTACGAAAAAACCTGTATCGTAATATCGGAAATTTCGTAAAACCTTTATTAAAACATTCCCAGATTTTACTGTATGAATACTGGGACAAATCAAATAATACAGTAATCTATAAAATACCAAACGACAGCTGTAGAGGAAAAACCAAAACCAATTACTCGTAAAGACCCGGCAACCTCATACAATATAGGGTTCTCGCCGATCCAATGTTGGAGATGAGGTCTCGGACTTTAAGTGAAGTCTCCTAGTGGTCTTATGATACATATGGTGATGCTAGTTTTTTCTTTCTAGTGGTTACACCTATTGGTTCCAGATTCAATATCAGTATGCTAAATATCATAATTTTCCTAGTTTATGATACTGCACATACTAAACATGCTACGTGGGAATATTATGAACTATCTAAAACTTATACTAACCTGATCTAACCCTTCGCTGCTCGTAACAGTAAAAACAGAATAGTGTCACGAAACATCCGTGTCGTATTTTAGAATTTTACCCCAAAACAGATATTAGCTTCAAGATTTTATATACTGAATATATAACATAAACTAACAATACCATACACCTTAACATATAGACAGAGAGCTACCCTAGAAAAACTAACACCTAACTCCATTGAAAATCCAGCGAGCTCGGATTTTGGTTAGATGTCGCCGGCCAATTGTGCAAGGAACGGGTTCGTGTTTCTTGTGTGTATTCTAGGTCCAATAATTAAGGCTAAAGTACTGTTTGATTTTGTTATAATTCATCTAGACTATAGCAGATTCACAACAGAGTCTAAATTGTCTAAATACGATATTTCTGATATCCTACTTCTATACTAAAACATAATTAAACGAAAAGAACTACAGGGTGGGAAATTATACTAATCTAGAAGATCAACTGAAATTTTTCTTCAAAGATATACAAGCCCAAAAGGTCCTAACTTGAGGGATCAGGTAAGAGCACAACACTTAGCCTTTCATGCCATTTCTCTTTCTTTTTCTTAAGTGAGGTCTAGGACTTTGTTTTCTAAACTAGGAATTTCTTTTAAATCTAAATATATCAACTGAACAAATAAGAAGAGATAAGAGTATGGAGTGATAAGGCTAGGAGGTGGTGTCAATATAATGGATGGTGTGCTATTCATGCAAGGAGGAGGTGTGGCCATTAGGTTGAGTCTAAGGTGTGGTGTCTAGGAGGTTTAACATAATGGATGGTGTGCTATTCATGCAATTCTAACAATGACGTAGAATACGCAACAAGTATTAGAATCCTAGCCCAGACGCATAACGCCATGCGGGCGATTCCCTTGTAGATGTTAAATCTACTCACCTACGCTCCACGCTAGCTGTATCCTACCATCTGCTCCCCCCTGTAGCAGTGTCCGTACTCCCCGCCTGCACACTTGCAATTTAGACATGGAAATCATATATAAGCCAAATATTCCGCAAAACGCGATATTGAACCCAAACGAGAAACTCGCGTCGCGAACTAAACGCGCGTGTGCACGATACGCTAAAACGTGTGTATACGCGTCTAAAACTACCGCGACACGCTGGATCGCAGAACCCACTCACGTAGCGCGCGTATCGCGCAAACACAACGAACACGAATTACGATATTTGATCCCAGATTTTCCTACAGGTCAAATCTTACAAAACTAAACATGCCAAAACACTAGACAACACTGCAGACAACCCTAGCCAAGACCCCAACACCCCAGCCCCCTACTTGGCCACAAATTGAGGCAAAACCTATTAAATCTGCGGCCTCAATTGGGAATGTGGGTCTCGTGTTCTGGTGGTGTGTTCTAGACCTAGTGTGCATGCCCCAGTTTTCCCAATTTTGTCCTCACGGCCCCGGGTCAAAAGCAGATCACAGAATGCTAATATATCGCCTAAAAACACCGATTTTGCACAAAACACAAACCTATGGTATTTTAGTGGAATCTGGGGAAAATTCTCAATTGAGGTGACCCTAATAACACTAAAATAAGCTAGGTTAACTAACACAATCACCACTTGATCAAAAGTCCACACAAATCACCATAATTTAGCACTACACTAACTTTAAAAGCAAACTGAAGCTAATTAACACTCAAGTTAAGCAATAAGGGGAATTGGGCTCAGAAAATATACCCTAAAGGACCCTAGGGAGCAGGAGAAGAAGTGTATGGAGGAGGTGAGCTGCTGTAGTTGTTGGGGCTGCTGCTGCTACAGCTGCTGCTGTTGCTGTCTGCTGCTACTGCCGCCCTTGCTGCTGCTGCTGCATTTCTGTTGTTGTTGAAGCCTCTGCTGCTGCTGATGTTCTCTGCTGATGGTGTGTGTGTGTGAGAGAGAGTGAGAGAAATGAGAGTGAGAAGTTGAGAAATGAGTGCAAGGCAAAAGACCCCTCCCTCTCTCCTTCTCTCTCGTCATTTAATGAGGCATGGCTTGAGCCATATTGCCCATGCCCTATCTCTCTCTCGGAGAGTGAGAAGTTGAGAAATGAGTGCAAGGCAAAAGACCCCTCCCTCTCTCCTTCTCTCTCGTTATTTAATGAGGCATGGCTTGAGCCATATTGCCCATGCCCTCTCTCTCTCTCCAAGTCAACTCTCCAAACCATTTTCAAATTCTTTTTAAATCCATTTTGTTTTTAAAACAACCATGCACACTATTAAACCCAAAAGCACCTAAACAAATTATAAACTAGATTAAGGCAAATGGATTAATCCACCATGATTGCTAATCATGGTTTAACCCCACTTAACACCCTAGTTATCATGCACAAGTGTGTGCAAGCCTAGGAAAAATCTAATAAAATATTTATTAAATAGGATAAAATAATTGGAAATCAATTTGGTAAACTTTTTATTAAAAACCATATATTAAAATATATTTATTCACAAAACACATTCTAAGGTGTTACAATCTCCCCCCTTAAAAGAAATTCGTCCCCGAATTTAAAAATATACTGTTACGCGTGCTTTCAAAGAGATGATTACAACTCCCAAATCTCGTTTGCAGCCTCCCAAGTGATTATCTCATACGGCTACGTCCAAGTAAAACCCTTCACAGATGGCAAGAACCTTGACCGATGTTCCTCCACCTGCCGAGCCATTAATACCATTGGCTGCGGGCGAACGAAAGATCGCGTCAAGCTAAATGGTCTGGTGCTAAATCATGTGAGAAAGGTCAAGAAGGTAATTTTAAAGTCTCATCACAAGGAATACGGGGTGAAAACTCAATAATCTGGGCGGAAGTGCCATATTAAAGGCAACGAAACTAACTCGCTTATAGGATCTCGAAAGAACCTACAATCATGGGACAAGCTTCCCAGAATCCAACACGTCCTTCATCGGAAAAATCCGCAGGAATACATGGTTTGCCACTGCGCACTAAAGTCTATGACCAACACGGTCGGTATAAGACCACTGTTTGCACAGGGCTACTCTCATCCTGACCTGAATCAACTGGATCATCTCCGAAGTTTCTAGACTAGCTGGGGTCGAAAATCCTACTTACGCAGAGTCAGAAAATAACAACTGGTGATCGACACGATCTAACCTCTAAACCTAAAGGTTTCCAATTGGAGTGTCTCCCGATAACAGCTATCGAAGGAGAACCATAACGATGGCGAGTGACGACCCCCAACTGCCGACAACAAATACACAACGCACAACTTAACAAAGAACAACTGAGCGAACTGAGTAAAACCTGACGACAAGAATCCGAAAGGAGTCACACCCTGACTAACCCTGGGTAGACACCATAATGAAATTCATGGAGATCTTCTCCCACTCCTACTTCAAAACGGAAAAAGGTTGCAACTCTCCAGCCGGCCTCAGATGCTCGACCCAAGCACACAACAAGACAGACATCTTGAATCGAACCATGAAACTTCTCTTTACATTCCTGTCCACCCGTAACCATCTCATAAGTCACGTCAATGTTGGTGGAACTTGAATGAATATAGAGAGTTGACAGATGTGCCTGCTCTTGGATTTCACGTCTCTACCCGTTAACATCCGGTATACAACCGCGTCCTTAACTTAGCACACCCACGTCACAAATCAAGGACTCTGAAACACTACCCAGTCGAGTATGTTCAAGTATATCTGACGAACGAGCATCGGCGGGCAGTGTCTCGCGAAAACGATTTAAGAAAAGTGGTCGGGTGCTGACATGAGCAAGTTGTCCCTTCCGTAGAGACGAACTTAAGCTGTACTCGACGATCGCACAAGAACTGTAAATCTGCAAAAGACTATCACAACAATCAAAATCCGTTGCAGGAAAATGTACATTAAGCTCTGGTGGTCCGTGAAAATCTGACACGACTCTCGAACAAGTAGTGTTTCCAAATCTCCAACGCAAAACCACCACGGCCATCTCCAGATCATGAGTGGAATATCCTTCTCGTACATCCTCCAAATGTAGGGAAGCAAAAGCGATAACTCTATAGTGTCACCTCGGTACACACTCGAGCCCACTCAAGAAACATTACAGTTAAACAACAAGGTCGCCCGAACCAGAAAGCAAAGGAAGAACTGATGCAGTTGTTAACAGAATCTTCAACTGCTGAAACTCCGCACACATGCCTCATTCCACAGAAAAGAAACCTCCATTCCGGTCCATTCAGTCGACGGTGCAGCACTACTCTAGCAATCCTGCGCGAAACGGCGGTAAGAACCTGCTAAGCCCAAAAATCTGCGGATCTCCGTCCTACACACAAGTCTGGACCTAAGCTATACGGCCACGATCTCCCTCGGAACCATACGAAACCGTCTTCCATGACTACAAGACCTAGGAGTCAACACAAACAAGCCTGAAGAAACACTCCAAGAATCTAGCAAACTGCTGTTGCTCTCCCAGTATCTGCATAACAAATCCTCAAGTACTACTCCTATCCCTCAAGAAACATTAGATAGACCAGAATGTCGTAAATAACACAACAATACTGGTCGAGGAACGGCCTGAAGAAATCTGGTTCATCACATCTACGAATGTTGTTAGGGCATCAGTGAATCCAATGACTCACCAAAACATACAAGCCCGTAGCACGCACAAGGCAGTCTTCGGAATGCCATCACTCCGAACCTGCAATAATGATGACCTGAGCCCAAACAAACTTATAAAATGTCTCGCACTGTGGAGCTGATCGAAGGAATCGTCATGGCAAGGTAAGGGATACCTATCCGCACCGTAAGCCGGTTCAATTAACGATCCGTCGATACACAACCTTAAACTGCCGTCTTTCTCCTTGACGAACAGAAATAGGAGCTTCCAAAAGCGAAACACTCAGACGCACAAAACTCCCCAACAAATAACTCTGCAGCTAATTCTTTAGCTCCCAAGCTTCGCCGGCTCATCCGGAACAACGTCGGAAAAACTCTCGCACGAAAGGAACACCGGTCGAACAAACCCTCTGTGGCTACGGTATCACGAATGAACGCCAAGAATCCATGACATCTCCTCAGTAGCCGACTAGCGAAAAAGGCTGAATTCAAGCTGTGAGAGGCGGCACAACTATCCACCTGCACAACAAGAACTGACCTGCCGGGGAAAACAAACCCGATTGTTTCCTCACGGTAGTCCACAGACGCCTAGCACGTAGCTGACCAGTCCGTGCCCAGGAGAACGTCAAATCCAACATCTCTAGAAGGATCAAAATGACGGACGAATCTCTATCTCCTATTCGATTGGCACACAACTGAATACGTGTCGCGCAACAAAAGAATCGCTGACAGAAGTTAACGCAAACTACGACTAATCTACCCAACCACAGTACAAGTAAGAAAAACAAACGAGTACATCAAAGAATATACGAATTAAGGATACATGAAAACTCTGCATTGGACGTATGCGCGTCCCGATGAGTAGAAGCAAACTCCTGTGTCTGCCCTCTACCCGCAACTGGCTGAACTCCTCTGGTAGACTGAGCCCTCTGAGCGAACCTTCCACGTCCACGGCCCCTCTGTATACCATCCTGACACCGTGCTAAGGAACAATCCCTGACGAAGTGTTTAAGGCTTCCGCATCGAAAACATCCACGCGCTGACTGCTGACCATTCTAGGGATGAGAGCTAAACGACTGTCCTCGTCTTAAGCCTCTGCTACTCCCGCGACGGCCACGAAATCTGTCTTGATGACCAAACCTTTGTCTCTGGGCTGGTGTACAGGTACGAGTCCTCCACTGTCCTGGAACTATCTGAGTCTCTGGAATATGTGCCTCGTCAACTGGAGCTGCAACCACTGGTGCTATGTAGGTGACGGACTACTGCATGCTGATCGTAAGTGACAACAGAGTAACAGGGGTGACAACCTCCTGTCATAGCTCCCGAACGACATCAACCAATGAACTCATAGTCTAGCGGAAGTCCTGCATCTCTGCCAAAAGCCTATTGATAATATATGTCGTAGGCTGATCCGTCTGCACCTGTGCAACTAGAGTTCTATCCTGGTCGGTACTCGTCCCACCCGAGCCAACTCTGACCTCGGCCCTCGCTGCATCACTCTTAGTCCCCATAGTCATCGGCGGCAAGGCTAAAAATGGATATAAGATTCGATAAGAATAAGGAAATCGAATCACAAGGATATGAGTCATCAAGGAAGGAATTTCAAGCAATTTGTACTTAGGTCACTTAAGGCGAAGTACCGCATCGTGGGTATGCTGCAGACATACACACGCTACGTTACTCTTCTTAAGCTACCTACTCCATCATACTAAGGTCATCCTACACTCCGAAAGGTAAAAACTATCGCTCTGATACCAACTTTGTCACGACCTGAAATTGGCACGTGACGGCCCTAATACTACGCAACGCCTAAAGACGTAACGCAGTAAATGAAGGCCAAACCCAGAAATCTAAAACATGAAAATACGGAAAAGATAATAAAAGTATTTTGAAACATTGAAATCACAACCCAAATTCTTTAAAAGTCCCACTTTCTTTCCTTAAAATTTTGGCAACACCCCTTTTGTAAAAACTAGCCCAAAGACGAAAAACAATCACATCATAGATATACGACGCCGTAGCCAAGAAATAAGAGACAATAGGAAGGAAACTGTATATAAAAGACAACAACTCCAAAATTAATATACAATAACGTCCTCACCAAGTCTCTAAGTCAACAACATAATAGTAGATGGAGAGTACAAGATACAACGAATGTACAATACAAAATACAGATAACCACCAAAACCCACCTAAGAAAAATAGCACACTGTGAGCCGATGCGGTATCTGTAGCAAAAGATGATAGATGAATAACTGAATAGGCTGCCTCGACTACTCTGGGGAACACCCTGCAATACCTGTGGCACAACGGGGGTGAGTTTCCAACTCGTGAATAGTAGATAACATATACAGGTAATCGCAGGAATGTACGTACGGCATGAATCTAAGATATACAATTTACAGTAATAACAGGTCATGTGAATGCAGAATAATGGAAAGTACACTAGGAGGTACAATCAATATGTGAAGCAATAATAACATGACAGTAGTATGCAATAACCATGCAATAGGGATATGAGAATGTTAATATGCGGCAATCATGAAGAGTACACTAACAGGTACTCCTAATACATGAAACTGTGCATAAATGAAAATGTATGAGGTATGGAGTGAAATATGTCGTCCCACGGAATCCTGTCATCGTGGTAGGATCACAATCCATCAAGACACTCAAATCCCAATTCCTCAAATCAGCCCCCAAGTTGGGCTCTCACATCATATAAGTCTCATATCTTCTCAATGTACAATATCGAGTAATCTTCTATATCCCGAATGTACAAATCATTAATCCCATATGTATGTCCAATATCCAATCTCAATGAATCACCTAATATCCCAAATCAAATCTCAAGTAGAATTCTAACATCCAAAAGGTATATATTTGCAGAAATAAATATGATGGGGTCAATACACATATATTAGCGTCCCATTCCACTAATATTGGTGTAAGGGCATATATAACAACGGCTAAATCCCTTGTTATATATACAAAGGTGTTTAAAGGAAATATCATGAAAACAATGTGCCAAGCATCGACACAGAAATCCTGATAGGTACGTATCATACGCTATCCCGAAAGCACAAGTGCCTAGCTCTGACCCTCGCCTTTCGACGTATGAATATGTGCATGACTCCCAACGGTATCTCCATGATCCCCGCCGAGTCATTGGTACTGTCACCGGTAGGTACTAGCCCGCCTCCAGGCTCAATCGGCAAAATCCATCGATCTTCTTGCCGAGGGGAACCATATGGGGCTCCACCATGTACCCTCTACGGCCTCGACGCCTCCTCGTAAGGGTATATATAAATCAGAACCGATAATGCTCATGGTGGATGCGCAAATATCACATCAAGGAAACCAGGTTTTTCAATGTATGCATAATTTCATGAACTCCCGCGGTTCCCAAATCCAGAAGACATCATGTAAAATCCAAATAAACAATACGCAAGTCCAGGAATAAATATATGCGATATATCTGAAATGCGAGCATATAAATGAGAATATGTAACTGAAACCAGATATATGCGAAACCAATAAGGTACAGCTAGGTAACATCAGTAAAGGTAATTATGTAACTGCAACTGAATATGTGTGTAAAATACAGGTGTAGCAATGTATAGGTGTCTACCTATAAGAACTGATGAAGTATACCCCCTCCGGGTATGAGTGGAATAGGTGAGTAAGGTATATCGGTAACTAAATGTCCAAAGTGATAAGTAATGTGAATCGATGTCGTAAAGTCCCTAACCAAGCAATATGATATCTATAATGGTTTGTGTGTGATATAGCAATTATTGACGGTGTGTGTGTAGCATACAATCCGTGCTCGTGCAACATAAACAGTCAATAATATGTGCAGTGTCCTACAGCTGCTAGTCACAGTACCATTATATCTAATAAATAGGGTAAGGCGCAATTCTAACAATGACGAAAAATACGCAACAAGTATTAGAATCCTATCCCAGACGCATAACGCCATGCGGGCGATTCCCCTGTAGATGTTAAATCTACTCACCTACGCTCCACGCTAGGTGTATCCTACCATCTGCTCCCCCCTGTAGCAGTGTCCATAGTCCCTGCCTGCACACCTGCAATTTAGACAAGGAAATCATATATAAGCCAAATATTCTGCAAAACGCGATATCGAACCCAAACGAGAAACTCGTATCGCGAACTAAACGCGTGTGTGCACGATACGCTAAAACGTGTGTATACGCGTCCACAACTATCGCGACACGCTGGATCGCACAGCCCACTCACGTATCGCGCGTATCGCGCAAACACAACGAACATGAAATACGATATTTTATCCCAGATTTTCCTACAGGTCAAATCTTACAAAACTAGACATGCCAAAACACTAGAAAACACTGCAGACAACTCTAGCCAAGACCCCAACACCCCAGCCCCCTATCTGGCTGCAAATTGCGGCCAAACCTATTAAATCTGCGACCTCGGTTAGGAATGGGGGTCTCGTGTTCTGGTGGTGTGTTCTAGACCTAGTGTGCATGCCCCAGTTTTCCCAATTTTTTCCTGAAGGCCCCGGGTCAAAAGCAAATCACAGAATGCTAATATATCGCCTAAAAACACTGATTTTGCACAAAACACAAACCTATGGTATTTTAGTGGAATCTGGGGAAAATTCTCAGTTGAGGTGACCCTAATAACACTAAAATAATTTAGGTTAACTAACACAATAACCACTTGATCAAAAGTCCACACAAATCAACATAATTTAACACTAAACTAACTTTAAAAGCAAATCGAAGCTAATTAACACTCAAGTTAAGCAATAAGGGGAATTGGGCTCAGAAAATATACCATAAAGGACCCTAGGGAGCAGGAGAAGAAGTGTATGGTGGAGGTGAGTTGCTGTAGTTGCTGGGGCTGCTGCTGCTACAGCTGCTGCTGTTGCTGTCTGCGGCTGCTGCTGCCCTTGCTGCTGCTGCTGCATTTCTGTTGTTGTTGAAGCCTCTGCTGCTACTGATGTTCTCTGCTGATGGGGTGTGTGTGTGTGAGTGAGAGAAATGAGAGTGAGAAGTTGAGAAATGAGTGCAAGGAAAAAGACCCATCCCTCTCTCCTTCTCTGTCATCATTTAATGAGGCATGGCTTGAGCCGTATTGCCCATGCCCTCTCTCTCTTTCAAAGTCAACACTCCAAACCATTTTCAAATTCTATTTAAATCCATTTTGTTTTTAAAACAACCATGCACACTATTAAGCCCAAAAGCACCTAAACAAATTATAAACTAGATTAAGGCAAATGGATTAATCCACCATGATTGCTAATCATGGTTTAACCCCACTTAACACCCTAGTTATCATGCACAAGTGTGTGCAAGCCCAGGAAAAATCTAATAAAATATTCATTAAATAGGATAAAATAATTGGAAATCAATTTGGTAAACTTTTTATTAAGAACCATATATTAAAATATAATTTTTCACAAAACACATTCTAAGGTGTTACATCTTTATCTCCGATATCGAGTATCCTTGCGAGGCTCCCCGGCTCAACTGCGGCTATCCTACCCTTCGGTCTCGACCCGGGTCCACCATGTATCTGAATGTATAACTCCCCCACTCAGCCCGGATAAAAACAAGTCTGAAACCATATATCTACCTCACTCGGTTCGGAATAAAACAATCTGAAACATCAAACTCATGGTAGACGTCAACTCATCATATCCAGAAATATCAAGTAAATAATGAGAATACTTGCATAGATTGTTCTGATGATATATTAAATATATACATATATAACAGCATCCCATACCACTGATATATATCATCAAAGTAAAACATCCAGAAAACTCATAAGAATCAAATATAACCATCCATAGTACTGGTTTTCGCAATGCTTAACAGATAATAAGGTAAAATACGTAAATAAGTCGTACAAGCAAAATAAACGTATCAATTCTGCTGTGTCATGGCAATACAAATAATGTGTAATGTGGCATATGCGTATGTGCTCGTGCAACAAGGAATTCATTAGTATTTGTGTGAGTGTTCTACAAGTGTATAATTCATACTTGTATCGATGGTTACTACGCATTAGGTAGTGTAACGGTCCTACAGTGACATGGCAGAACCAATGAGGTGTAGTGTAACATATGCGTATGTGCTCGTGCAACATAATACTTATTGGTAGTTGTGCAGTGTTCTATCAGAGTGTTCGTATCATAGAAACAAATAACATCAAAAAATATAACGCTACGAGTCTAAAGGAAACTTTGCCGTTATTCGGCATACTAATCTCGTCATCATAAGTACGGTACAATTCCTCGTACAAAACCCACAATATCTCAATCTCCAATCATCTCAAGTATGATATGATCCTTCATACCACTATACCAACCCATGAATAACACTATATGCATATGGAAAACTTACTAGATGCAACATCATTCTAATATCATAAACTTAATTAAGCCCAAAAGAACTAACTATATATCATAGTATTATATATATAAGGTTGCGGGGGTGCTATACGCCATCCACCCGACTTCCCCGTAGATGTAAATCTACTCACCAACTTGCCGAGCTCGTAGATTCCACGATTGCTATGTCCGTCGACTCAGTCTCGGAAACCTTCGCGATCGTACCTATAATCGTATTTATGGAATATCGGCGTAAATATCATATCCAAATCAAAACAACGAGCTAAGCATCCATAGGTTAGAAACTACAGCATATTTAACCCAAAAACGACAATATATTCCTGTTGTTAACGTACAAACGTTAACGATTCAAGCGCAGTATAGAATTACGAAAAAACCCGTATCTTAATATCGGAAATTTCGTAAAACCTTTATTAAAACATTCCCAGATTTTACTGTATGAATACTGGGACAAATCAAATAATGCAGTAACCTATAAAATACCAAACTACAGCTGTAGAGGAAAAACCAACACCACTTACTCCTAAAGACCCGGCAACCTCCGACAATATAGGGTTCTCGCCGATCCAATGTTGGAGATGGGGTCTCGGGCTTTAAGTGAAGTCTCCTAGTGGTCTTATGATACTTATGGTGTTGCTAGTTTTTTCTTTCTAGTGGTTACACATATTGGTTCCAGATTCAATATCAGTATGCTAAATATCACAATTTTCCTAGTTTATGATACTGCACATACTAAACATACCACGTGTGAATATTGTGAACTATCTAAAACTTATACTAACCTGATCTAACCCTTCGCTGTTCATAACAGTAAAAACAGAATAGTGTCACGAAACATCCGTGTCGTATTTTAGAATTTTACCCCAAAACAGATATTAGCTTCAAGATTTTATATACTGAATATATAACATAAACTAACAGTACCAGACACCTTAACATATGGACAGAGAGCTACCCTAGAAAAACTAACACCTAACTCCATTGAAAATCCAGCGAGCTCGGATTTTGGTTAGATGTCACCGGCCAATTGTGCAAGGAACGGGTTCGTGTTTCTGGTGTGTATTCTAGGTCTAATAATTAAGGCTAAGGTACTGTTTGATTTTGTTATAATTTATCTAGACTATAGCAGATTCACAACAGAGTCTAAACTGTCCAAATACGATATTTCCGATATCCTACTTCTATACTAAAACAGAATTAGACAAAAAGAACTACAGGGTGGGAAATTATGCTAATCTAGAAGATCAACTGAAATTTTTCTTCAAAGATATACAAGCCCAAAAGGTCCTAACTTGAGGGTTCAGGTAAGAGCACAACACTTAGCCTTTCATGCCATTTCTCTTTCTTTTTCTTAAGTGAGGTCTAGGACTTTGTTTTTTAAACTAGGAATTTCTTTTAAATCTCAATATATCAACTGAACAAATAAGAAGAGATAAGAGTATGGAGTGATAAAGCTAGGAGGTGGTGTCAACATAATGGATGGTGTGTAATTAGTCGAAAATATTGCATATTTTAACCAGCAATTTCCTCATCATTTGCATCCATATAGAAGTGTTCGGCATTCATATTTTACATATTAGCAAAACTGTCGCAAAATATCAGATTGCATGTATTAGACTCTAAAACCGACACTATAAAGGAAATTGACTACATTTCATGGTATCGCATCATCCCTACATTTGCGCAACACTTGTTTTGAGATTTGTGCAGGAAAATCCAGCAGAAAGGCCAAAATTTACAGGGTACAGCTAAAAACGTTACGCCAACTCAATGATTTCAGATCTGGTATCAATCCAAAAGGGGAAATAAAAATCAACATATCAGATAAAGCCCCAAATGTTGTTCCAAGACCATACCAGGAAGCCCAAGGCCCAAGCCCTACAAAGTGCCGCGGATCCGCGGCAGGAACCTGCTTGCGCCGCGGATCCGCGGTGGGTCCAAAGAGTTAGCGTCTCAATTTTTGTGCAAAACTTCTATCACTGTGGCTAAAGCTCAAAATGACATGTGAATTTCCAGAAGACTCCAGAGACTTCTGCCAGATCAGCAAGCTTTGGAATCAACACTAAACTAGCCTATCATTCTAGAAACTTCTTCCTAAACCCTAGCTTAAACCCTAAGCTAAGCCTAACAAACTCTTTCTAGAAGTCTTTCAACAAACTTTTGGAGGGAACTCAAAGGCTTAGGGTTTGGGTGCTCTATAAATAAGACCCTAGGCTCACTTGTAAATGATCTTGAATTCAATCTTGGAAAAATCAATCCATTAGTTCATTTTAGCCATTCACTCTCTTCATCTTCTTCCACAAGTCTAATGAGAGGACTTGTGTGAAACCCTAACCCTAAATTCCAATCAAAAGCCAAGATCCCGAGTACCCATCAAGCAAGAAGCCTTGCAACATTTTATGAGCCGAGCCGATCTTCAACGGAGCAAGTGGTCAAAGCCGATCCGCGACTCACGGAGCCGAGCGACGCTAAATTCAACAATTTAGTTCTTCCTCTTGTAGTTCTTGAGCGACTGTAATCCAATTGTTGATATAAATAAAATGTGATATTCTTTTATCTTGTTTTCTTTAAATTCTCGCATCATGATATAATTTCAATTCTTGAATACTTTCTGTGTGATGATGTTTGAGTAATACTCCGCTCGTCGAGGAGTCGAGACGATCAATAGAATGATGACGTAATATATATATTAAATCGATTCTTGAGTCCTACGAGTTTTGTAAACCCTAGCAAGTTCAAGAATCGACGACCCAATTCATTGCGATGCTTTCTTGATTGATATCGCTCGAGATTGGGGAGTTACGATCGTTTCTTGAAAGTGTTAGCGGCTAGAATGAAAATGATATCAATGAAAGAACAAGGTTTTTAAAGATGAAACCCTAGTTTCATCAAGAAAGCCCTAACTCTCGTCGATTATCATCAATCTAGTATCAATCCTTCGAAGGACAAGAACAAGAAATCTTGAAATTACATCACATCTATAGATCCGATCGATTCGTACGAGCCTCATTTAGATTCTTGACATTTTGGTTGGAAATATTATCGAAACCCAATTCTTGTTTTGTTTATCAGTTTCTTGATTCTTGACTAAACATCGTGACACCTGAATCAATCGATAAATTCTTGAATCACGTTTCTTTTCTTTTCAATTAACTTTTCGATTCAAACAAATTAAACATAGAAACGAATCGCACAATCCCTGTGGACGATCCGCACTTCCTAACGTGCTACAATCGACACCGTTATTGATTGCGGTCAAATATTTTTGGTTGTGATTTCTTTATACAATTTTCTAAATACCGATACAAGATACTGTTATCAATCAAATAGTGCCGACATTGGGGACTATTTGAATCGATACTTTTACATTACACAATCCGGAAAAAAATAAATCAATCAAATGGCGCCGTTGCCGGGGATCGCGCGCTAATTCGTTTCATATTATAGTTTGAATAGAAAGAATTATTCCATTGTTATTTTGAGATCAAAAATTCGTGCAAACCCTAAACGATTTGTTGTGATTCATTGCAAGGAAATCTGGAGCTGTTTGGCAATTGAAGAAAATTTTTGGAAAATACCAGAGAGCAGTGGGAGTCTACAGAAGCTCCCTGGTGAATTTTGGTGGAGTGATCTCACCATTCAACCGCGTTTCCGCGGTGGGAGTGCCCAATCGCGGCGGTTCCGCGGCTACCTGAAGGGATCTCTGTGCTAGGTTTTCTCAGGTAATTTCTTACCTCCTTCTCTCTCCTCTTTTTAGCTCCAACTAATACTTTGCTGCAGGATTCTTTGCAAATAATCGCAGCGCCGCAAAAGCAAAATTAAATTTGTGCGTGATTTTGATTTCTTGGTTGTTTGCATTCTAAATACGGAAATTAAGGGGCACGGCCAAATCCAAATTAGGTGGGGATTTCATTACCCTTCCTAGGCCCCGAAAACCACCAAACTTGCATCCGCATTGACCCACATTAACTAAAAGAAATCTAGAGATGACTCTAAGGACTGTCGCGCTCAATTAGGACAAGAGAAGGCCGTGGGTAATTCATTGCTTATCCGCGTTTTCTTGTGGTGCCTAAGGCGAGTGTGTCTAAGGCTAGTGGTTTTTAATTAGGCCCACTACTTATGTAGTGGAGTACCTTCCCACTTACCTGGCACTTATCCGGCCACAGGGGAACAAAGAGGCAGTGGAGGATTCTATCCTGTGACTTGTCTTTTGGCAGTTAGGAGCGGTCTAGAGCCGGACCTAGGTGACCTCTAGATTCTAGGGTTTGTGTGCTGCATTTGTTGTGTTGCATCATTTTTTCAAAAATCCGTCCCTTTTTCAAAGCAAACACCGCATTCATTCATTACCCCTAATTATAAGTCAACGCTGCCACTTGTACTAACCTCTTTTAGTGCAAGATAGGCTGGACACGGGATTCTAGTGCCCGTTTAGTCCGTGTACCCTTTATCGACTCCGAAGTCGATATTTCTCCATTTACCTTTTCTTTACCCACTACCACACCCACACCGATGGATCCGAATCCATTAAACTTCTTTAACCCTAATCTGCCGCCGTCCGTTGGTGCGCAGAATCCACCCCGCATCTCTCTCCAGGAGAGGTGCTACCCTATTCGAGGTCCTCTTTCGACCTGCTTATCCACACCACCAGCCAATGGGGATAACTTTGAGATTAAGCCCCAATACATCAATCTTTTACCCAAATTTCACGGACTCGAGACTGAGGACGCTTACGTTTTCATTACCAAATTTGAAAACGTATGCGCAATGATGGGTACGTCACAACTTTCAGTGGATGCTATGCGTCTACGACTTCTTCCATTTACCTTGTGCGATATAGCCGAGAAGTGGCTATATAACACTACCGCACATTCTATTACGAATTGGGAAGAATTCGTCGCTGCATTCCTTAAGAAATTTTACCCAATGCAAAAGACAGCTCGAATCCGTAGTGAACTGAATCAATTTGCCCAACTCCCTGCTGAACCATTCTCTAAATGCTTTGAACGTTTCAAGGATCTATTGGTTCAGTGTCCTCATCACGGCATCCCGAGATGGGAATTGTGCCGAATCATTTATGAGGGCAGTAACCCTAACACTAAACAGAGCCTTGAAAACATATGCCAAGGTACTTTTATGTCTAAGGATGATGGGGAAGCTTGGCGATATTTAGAAGAGTTCGCTTAAAAGTCTTTACAGTGGGAAAGTCCATCATTTAGGAGTGGCAATAACCAATCGGATGTTTCCATAAGAGTTAGAGCTGACATTTCAGCTATACACAAGAAACTCGAGACTATGGAAAACAAATTTTTAGCCGCCTCCCTTAATCAAATGTCACTTTCCAAAACTGTATGTGGCTGCTGTTCTGATCCGTCTCACTTGACGGAAGAATGTCGTTTCAAGGTCGTGAGCATACCAATGCCGCATTTCAAAGACCTAGAAACGATCCATTTTCTTCCACATATAATCAGGGTTGGAGGAATCGCCCTAATTTTGCTTGGAACCAATCACAATCTCAAAACACGGTTCCAAACCAAAACAATTTCCAAAGGGTCCCTCCACCACAACAGCAACCACGACTTCAATTGAGTCAGCACCCCTTTCAAGCACATAACTTTCAAAATCCGGTCAACACACATGCACTGTCTAGTCCTTTACAGTTGACCGGAACTGATGAATCCTCTTCTTTTGCACAATACATGAATTTGGTCTTAACAAATATCATGCAAGTTTCGGCTGAAATGAAGTCTTCTGTCGATAAAATTGAGAAAAACTCTGCGTCCCAAAACGAGAGTATTAAATCGATGGAAGAAGAAATTGCACGATTAAAAGCCGAAATTAGTGCAAGAGCGAAAGGGAAACTTCCAGCTCAACCCTTACCCAATCCTGGCTATTCACATCATGTGAATGCAATCACCACGTTGAGATCTGGAAAAGTGCTTGACAATCATGTTGGGAAAGAAGTTGATGATATTGACAATCCTATCAACATCCCGGCTGAGACCTTTCCTCACACACACACTTCTACTTCTAGTTCTGACCCCAGTTCTTCTACCCCACCACCTTCTTCCGAACCTATTCTTCGTTTCCCAAAAGGCTCGCCACTACAGCCCACCTCTTTTACTCCTCCATGGACGATCCCCACTTCTATACTGGGATCGGTTCCATACACACTTCCTTCTCCTATGATGGACCCAGCACTTATTGCTAAAGCACCTTATCCTAATCGGATAAGGGCTAACACACCAAGTCCACATATGGAGAAGATCACTGAGATGTTTAAACAGGTTAACATCAATATCCCTCTTCTAGATGCTATCCAACAAGTCCCCGCATATGCAAAAGTTCTTAAAGACTTGTGCACTAGAAAGAGGAAGAAACAAATGCCCAAAAAGATATTCATGGCAAAGACTGTAGACACGGCTTTCCCCCAGCAATTACCGAGGAAACGTAAGGATCCTGGATATCCTACTATTTCCATCTCTATTGGGGAAAAACACATTAACCGTGCTCTACTAGATCTTGGGGCGAGTGTTAACCTGCTTCCTTTCTCAGTTTATGAGCAGTTAGGGATCGGAGAGTTGAAACCATCTCCTTGCACTCTCCAGATGGCTGACCGATCAATCACCAAACCGAGGGGTAAACTAGAGGATGTGTTAATAAAAATCGGGGAATTTATATTCCCTGTGGACTTTATTGTAATTGATACACAGCCTGTAGCGAACTCACGGAATCAAATTCCGGTGATTTTAGGTCGCCCCTTTTTGGCCACTTCCAACGCTATCATCAATTGTCGTAATGGTTCTATGACCCTATTCTTCGGGAAGAGGACAATTGAGATGAACATTTACAAGTTAGGAAGTGTACCCTCCGAACCTACTGCTCAGGTCTGTTCTGTCGACTTAATGGATGTCGACAGCAGCGAATTTGATGATCCTCCTGATACCGATCTAGACTCTTTTCATATGTTAATGTTTGACCCAACTATGTATCATACACATACGGACTCTTCCACCGAGTTGTCCGGGACAACAATTAACACTGATTATGAACTGTCTTTAGAGTCTGAAGATCGCCCCGCACTGTGTGATGACATTATTCTTCGGGGTATTGATGAAACTTTTGAGGAGATCTTCGCTGATGAACTCGCATTTCTGAATAACACGGGTGTTGAGATGAATCAGGTTCCACTCACGGAAATTGAACCTCCACCCCTTCTTCTGACTTGTAAGAAGAATGCGAGTAATCCATCACACTCACTGCATCGTCTCTCCAAAATGAGACGCACACATTCTATTCCACCACTTAACCCTTCCCCACTTCTTCTTCCACCAACCAGAGCACTGCATTGATAAAATTTTTGAATGGTTGGTGTTAACTTTCGGTCTTTGCAAAGCTTGGCATCGGCCAATGATTTTTGACCCCCTCATGTGATTTTCAAAAGCTTAACATTGCATAACTCAAGTTTGGGGGGGGGGGGCATTTTTTCTGGCTCTCGAAAAGAAAATTTTACAAAATGATGAGCCAAAAATAAATTTGGGGGAGGTTCTTCACTTAAATATTTTGCCCCCACTAATAAATTCCTCCCAAGCTTACAGGTTTTTTGAGATTTAGCAGATGGCAACAGTGAGGACACTGTTGAAAACAAGTTTGGGGGAGGTTTGTGCTTATTTGCGCATCATTTGCATATCATTTGCATAAGCACAAAACATTTTTGAAAACCTATAAAAATTTAAAAAATTTCAAAACTATAAAAATATTTTTGTACATAAATAAGATAATGAAAGTTTAGATAGTGAAAAGTTACATCCATGAGATTAGAAAAATTTAAGAAAACTAAGAAAATTAGAAGTTTTCTTATACGAACTAGTAATAAGTAGTTATGAGCCATTGTCCCAAGGGTTAGTAAGATGAAGGACGTCACTAATCTGAGGATAAAAATAAGTCTGAAAAATAGTTTCTATTCTGGAAGCCAAACATTTTGAACGTTGATACCCTGCTATTCGCACTTACACACGTCTTGATGCCTGGGATGGTAGAGGATACCTTGAAATGCTCTTGTCTTAAAGCCAAAAGTATGAAGGAAATAAAAAAAAAGTGAATAAAGAAAATATAAAGTGGTGAGAAAAATGGACACTGGTTTTGTTATCACCAAGGGAAATAAAAAAATGTATAGCGAGGGTGCTTCTTCACCTAGTGCCCTAAGGTCAACTGGTCTGGGAGTCACTGCTATGCCTGAGGTGGTGCAAGACGAGGAAAATACACCAAGTAAGCAAGCACAGGAGTAATCGGTCGGTTAGTACCTCAAGAAGTATTAACGGTCGCATGAAAGTGTGTGAGCAATCTCATCTAAATATTCATTAATTAAAAAGTACTGAGGCTGATGGGCAAGAGTATGATAGCTTGAATTGAATTCTCCAGGTGTAGGGATGTCCTTTACACACACGCAGGGTTATATGATCGATGTTTGGAAGAAAAATAGGAATGAAGAATAAGACGATGTTTTATTGAGGGAGGACGTGATTTCTAACATCTTTTCATGACCATTAAGATAGGGCTCATGACAACCGAAAAGCTAGCTTAGTTGGAAACCATAATTTTCAAAGCTTTTCTTTTACAATTCTTGTCTTTAAATGTAATATTCATGATCTTTCTTTTATTATTGGATTTTGTGGGTGCAATCCGCTGAAAACCCTCAGAAGACAACACTCCTCCTACTAGGGACACCTAGAGCTTTAAAGGCTTGTTGCACATAATCAGTGCAATCGTGTTGCCCACGAAAGTGTGCTAGTTAGTTTTTCTCATTCTTTATTTTCTTCTTCTCTTTTTAATAAAACAGTTCGCTCGAGACGATCGAAATTAAGTTTGGGGGAATTTGATTAGTCGAAAATATTGCATATTTTAACCAGCAATTTCCTCATCATTTACATCCATATAGAAGTGTTCGGCATTCATATTTTACATATTAGCAAAACTGTCGCAAAATATCAGATTGCATGTATTAGACTCTAAAACCGACACTATAAAGGAAATTGACTACATTTCATGGTATCGCATCATCCCTACATTTGCGCAACACTTGTTTTGAGATTTGTGCAGGAAAATCCAGCAGAAAGGCCAAAATTTACAGGGTACAGCTAAAAACGTTACGCCAACTCAATGATTTCAGATCTGGTATCAATCCAAAAGGGGAAATAAAAATCAACATATCAGATAAAGCCCCAAATGTTGTTCCAAGACCATACCAGGAAGCCCAAGGCCCAAGCCCTACAAAGTGCCGCGGATCCGCGGCAGGAACCTGCTTGCGCCGCGGATCCGCGGTGGGTCCAAGGAGTTAGCGTCTTAATTTTTGTGCAAAACTTCTATCACTGTGGCTAAAGCTCAAAATGACATGTGAATTTCCAGAAGACTCCAGAGACTTCTGCCAGATCAGCAAGCTTTGGAATCAACACTAAACTAGCCTATCATTCTAGAAACTTCTTTCTAAACCCTAGCTTAAACCCTAAGCTAAGCCTAACAAACTCTTTCTAGAAGTCTTTCAACAAACTTTTGGAGGGAACTCAAAGGCTTAGGGTTTGGGTGCTCTATAAATAAGACCCTAGGCTCACTTGTAAATGATCTTGAATTCAATCTTGGAAAAATCAATCCATTAGTTCATTTTAGCCATTCACTCTCTTCATCTTCTTCCACAAGTCTAGTGAGAGGACTTGTGTGAAACCCTAACCCTAAATTCCAATCAAAAGCCAAGATCCCGAGTACCCATCAAGCAAGAAGCCTTGCAACCTTTTATGAGCCGAGCCGATCTTCAACGGAGCAAGTGGTCAAAGCCGATCCGCGACTCACGGAGCCGAGCGACGCCAAATTCAACAATTTAGTTCTTCCTCTTGTAGTTCTTGAGCGACTGTAATCCAATTGTTGATATAAATAAAAGGTGATATTCTTTTATCTTGTTTTCTTTAAATTCTCGCATCATGATATCTTTTCAATTCTTGAATACTTTCTGTGTGATGATGTTTGAGTAATACTCCGCTCGTCGAGGAGTCGAGACGATCAATAGAATGATGATGTAATATATATATTAAATCGATTCTTGAGTCCTACGAGTTTTATAAACCCTAGCAAGTTCAAGAATCGACGACCCAATTCGTTGCGATGCTTTCTTGATTGATATCGCTCGAGATTGGGGAGTTACGATCGTTTCTTGAAAGTGTTAGCGGCTAGAATGAAACTGATATCAACGAAAGAACAAGGGTTTTAAAAATGAAACCCTAGTTTCATCAAGTCGATCATCATCAATCTAGTATCAATCCCTCGAAGGACAAGAACACGAAATCTTGAAATTACATCATATCTATAGATCCGATCGATTCCTACGAGCCTCATTTAGATTCTTGACATTTTGGTTGGAAATATTATCGAAACCCAATTCTTGTTTTGTTTATCAGTTTCTTGATTCTTGATTAAACATCGTTACACCTGAATCAATCGATAAATTCTTGAATCACGTTTCTTTTCTTTTCAATTAACTTTTCGATTCAAACAAATTAAACATAGAAACGAATCGCACAATCCCTGTGGACGATCCGCACTTACTAACGCGCTACAATCGACACCGTTATTGATTGCGGTCAAATATTTTTGGTTGTGATTTCTTCATACAATTTTCTAAATACCGATACAAGATACTGTTATCAATCAAATAGTACCGACATCGGGGACTATTTGAATCGATACTTTTACATTACACAATCCGGAACAAAATAAATCAATCAGTGTGCTATTCATGCAAGGAGGAGGTGTGGCCATTAGGTTGAGTCTAAAGTGTAGTGTCTAGGAGGTTTAATATAACCTTAACCCAAATTTTAAACACTTACATAATAACCCACATCTAAAATTAATTAACATAAGGAAGCTAACATTTTCACAAAACCCCCTCATTACACATATTATTATATAAAAAAACTATTTTCTGTACTAAATTATTTCTACTACATATTAAAAGGCCCTCTTTACTATAATAAAATTAAAATAATATTTTCAATTTAAATACATAATTTAATTAATTATCTAAAATGTTTCAAAATGTTACAATATTCCCCGCTTAAGAAAATTCGGTCCCCAAATTTAAATGAAATTCTCTTCTTAAAACATTTTTCTTAATCCAATCTGCTCAAATGCAAAAAAATTTTCCGGGATCAAAATTTAAAACATAAAATCCGCTCGATATAACGGAACTCCCAAAGTCCTACATGAGCTAAGACGTAATATAATGCAACAGTGTGCTTAAAACATCAAAAGATATACAACTCACATAACTGTAACTCTAGCGGTTGCTATGAGGATTACTCCAGTTATGATGCAAAATGCCAAATACGAAAGCCGTCATGTATATCAAATACACAATCAATGCCATAGTCGTAGTGCAATATCAGTAGCACATGACCAAGCGAAAAATATATAAATCAAATCTATAACATATCCTATCAAGTGCAAAGCACGAAAACGAAATCAACCCTAACGGTTTGCTTGCAAATTTCAAACCACACGTCACGGTGTGCATGAAACTAAAACAGCGCTGAGTGCAAAAGGCGTGCACGAAACGATATCCACTGCATTAACTGCGCATGGAACAAAAGTGTACAAATACTATCAAGTGCATCGGCATTCACAAAATATCAAAATGCGCAACGGGTGTGCACAAAATCATACCAAGTATACCTAGAGTATATATATATATATATAATCTCTTAATCATGTGCAACTGATGTGTAAAAAAAATATCGGTTTAGTACATCCGGTGTACACAACACTCCAATCGGGTGCAGTCACCTCGCATGAAAATCTCAAACAAATGCACCTGGTGCGCACAAAACATCAATCAAAGTGAAAATCACTGTGCACGGAAATTTCATCAAGTGCACCTGGTTTGCACAAAACATTATATGACCCTCAAATCCTAAAAATACATAAATCGAAATAACAGACATTGAGTTGTCCTTTCTTCAATGCTGAAAATGAAATATTTGGATTATAAAACTCAAATAACAAAACAACGAACATCGAAGTATATCTTCTTCAATGTCGAAAGGTGTTTTAAACACCCGGAACTGGCATAGCAAGGATTTCTACTTGTCTTCGGCCACGGTCTAGCGTTCATTATCTCACAATTTTGGTTTTTTCTTGCGGATCTCTAACGTCATGGTCTCTTCATACTCTCGTCCAGTGAGGAGCAACGACACAATCAATCCTACTGCTGATACCTCTCACCACATCTCCTTGGCCAGTAGTCCAGTCTCTCGCAACTCAACATGTTGATGACGGAAATCTCTAACCTCTGTGTGTACGCCAACAACTGATCCTCAGTCAAATCTTACTTGTCATCATTTTATGGAAAGAACCCATCAAGTCTCATGCCGATCTCAGCTATCCAGCCTGCCCGGAACTATCATTCATTTCTGAATCCACTCTCTTTTTCGTATCAACTGCCATTTCCTCAAGAATTTCCCGTGAAAGTTTGGTCGTACGCGCCGCTGCATATACATCAAATCTTAAATATCGACGGTGAAGAAAACTGCCCACTGAAACTTCGCAACAATCTCATATTCCATTACTCTCACAATCCATCACTTTATGGAGCGTATCACAATAGTCACACGAATGGCAAGTCATACTTGATTATGACCATGCCCGGAGCCTTACAAGACTTCAAAAAAAAAGCATCCGGCATCACTGATACTCTGTAGAAGAATCTGGCTAAGCTCACCTTCGAAAACTCGTCCCAATTCGTCGGAGGAAAACTTACTGCACGATCTCTTTCTCGAGCGACTTGCATCTGGTCTGAGCAAGACCCATTGGAAGAAGCTAACTAACTTCCCCAACTTCACATCGGAGCGCCACAATGGATTAAATGTCCTAGCCATCCAGCATCTGAACGGCTACGAACCCTTTGTTCCATCTACACTTGTAAACATTTGTAACTGTCTACTTCCTGAACTTTGGAAACAACATCTCAATAACCTCAGCAATGATTAGTACCGCTTCCTGAACAGTACGCAACACCACGATCTTCGGAGAGGGGAAAGCATCACGCCTCATGTCCGGCTGATCTCCAGCAACGACTAGACCATCTGGTGCGGATCCCGAAGAAACTCGCTTCAATATTAGAACCCGATCGAATATAAATAAATGACATGTCTCTATATCACCGGAATGTCATCCTGGTCAGTCCTTGTTCCAGACAATTCTGCTCTGACCGTATCTCTAATCGCAGCCCTCTCGGCTCATGGCGACCGAAACAATCAACATGCATTGACGAGGATAGATCAAAGGAACCAATAGAAGGAAGATCTCAAGATATAAATCCTAAGGTAACATAGGCGGAGTATCTGTTAGTGGATGTTGCACACCTCACAACACTTGTGAGGAGGCGGAAGTGGAAAACAATAATTTTTCTTGCATGCAACACCCACATAACCCAAGATTATTGCTTAAACCCTAACTATCAAAAACCATCAAGAGATCTAATCTACTATGATAGTATTTATACCTAATGGAACCGGTCCTTTAGGTCTTCACATGAATGTGACTCCTACGCTCCTTGTAGTTGCAATGAGCTCGATCTCTGGCCACCTCAAGATCCAAGACGATCCACCCGAGAGCTTTGGTACAAGCTTCAAACTTTTCACAAGAGTTCAACTTAGAGATCAAGTTTGCTAGGAGTGATCACTAAGATGAAGTAGAGATTAAGTATTGGATTATGATTTTGCTCTTGGCTTTTGATTCACAACTCATGTAAAGGTAAAGCAAAGAGGAGGAATAAGGAGAGAAATGAAGAGAAAAATGTGAGAGTATAAAGTGAAAAGTTCAAGCATGGAAAAATAATATAGCTCAAAATGAAATAATTGAAGCATACAATAAAATATTAGCACCATGCTTCAATAGTAACTCCAAATGAATAAATAATTAAACAAGCCATTCCTTCATCCTTGCTTAGACATTTCCAAATGCCACCTCATTTTTTTATTTTCACAAAATAAATATCCATTTATGAGGTGTCTCCTTCTAGAATGTATTGTTGTAACAATTACAATAATGCCCCTCCACCATATACCGTAAAAGTATACCCGTATCTGAATTCAAAAAAGTACGAATACTAATAATCCAATAATATAATACCGGCATCCGGCTTAAACCAAAGCCTACCGGTATTAACATTCCGATCATTATTCCTGTAACGATTACACGAACATGATCGAAACCCTGCCGTAACAACTTACGGCCATTACATCTTTCGCCTGAACCAGGGGACTCTCTGTGTGGGTCTCTAAAGACTCAACAGTACGCCGGCAGTGTGTTTAACCACAAGCACGTCAGCGGCACTAGCTATGCGTAACGGCTATCCAGGTACATGACAAAAAAGAGGTGGCCGACGAGCGAACTCATCCGAACCCTAACGAGCCTGTTAGCAACACTTACTGTACAGTCCGGTCTCTTCGTCTGATACGTCGCATATAAAGTCTAGAGGCGGTAAATGTCAGACCCCAGTAACTTTATAAGTCATGCTTATTTACGGCCCATAACGGTTCGAGAAACTGCAGATAACTCTTATCAGTAAATCTCGATAACCCTGGCCAGGGATTTGCTGTTATGGTCGATCAAGCGCGACATCAACCTCTTGTTCCGGAAAAGACGAAACCCTTCCTATCGCTCACTGCCTCTATGCGAATCGGGACTGTACCCAAAATCGACCTGTTTGCACGACTCAGTAGAGCCGTGGTAGGGACGAAATCAAAGCACAGTGGGAATCACACAAGACACTATGACGATCTCGGGTCTACAAACTAACCTGTACAAGTGTCACCAGAGAACTGCTATCTGACAATAGGTATATATACCATCTAGGAGTTCTCGGCGAGTCCTGTTCGGTGTACTCATTCTCCAATGAGCACCTGTGTACAATCTTTGATGTCAAACACCAATGGTTGTGGGATCAACCATCGCCCCCAGGGTCAAGAAACGTACATACTAGTCTAATCTAGTAATATCGATGCCCTGTCTCGATATACCCTCGACTAGGAACAATTAAAAGATATTCTTATAGACTACCCAGGCCCCACTAGTATGATCTACATCATAATCCCGGTAGTCAGGCATAATCCTAAGGGCTTCATCAACATGTATATAAAGATATGAAATACAACACATCACACGTTAAGATGAAGATAAACCATATAGCATACTATCATTTCGAGCAAAAATTGTTTCTGTACATACACATGCCTAGCATCTTATACAATACAGGCCTCTAGGGCATATATATCTAAAAATCTCCTACTTGTACTAAGTCCTGTAGTTGGTGCAATAAGTACCCACTGTCTACATTAGAACCAGTTGCTGGCATACCGCATGCCGAACTGCTCGAACAATTTCTCAAACTGGACTTGAAGGATGGCCTTGGTGAATGGATCTGCTGTGCTGTCTTTCGTGTCTACTCTCCGTACCTCGATGTCCTGGCGATCCACTATCTCCCTGATGAGGTGATACCGCCTCAAGATATGTATAGATTTTTGATGAGACCTCGGTTCCTTTGCCAGAGCCATGGCTCCATTGTTATCGCAATACAGAGGTATTGGATTAGCAATTGTTGGAACCACCTGAAGTTCAGAAATGAACTTCCTTATCCAGACTGCCTCTTTTGCGGCATCATTAGCAGCAATATACTCAGCTTCCATCGTGGAGTCAGCGACGGTATCCTGCTTGGAACTCTTCCAACATACCGCCCCTCCATTTAGGGTAAATACAAACCCTGAGATGGACTTACTATCATCCTTGTCGCTCTGGAAGCTTGATTCGGTAAAGCCTTCCATTTGGAGATCTCCGTTACCATACACCAAGACCATTTCTTTAGTTCTTCTCAAGTACTTCAGAATGTTCTTCATAGCAGTCCGGTGTTTCTCCACTAGGTTGGATTGATACCTGCTTACTGCACTCAGTGCATAAGCTACATCTGGGAGAGTACACAACATCGCATACATTATAGATCCTACCGCCGAAGCATAGGGTATAATGTTCATGCGAGCCCTAACCTCATCAGTCTTTGGAGGCATCTCTTTGGAGAGGGTGATCCCATGACAAGCGGGTAAATTACCCCTCTTGGAATCTTCCATAATAAACCTCTTTAGTATAGTGTCAATGTATCTCGATTGGGACAATCCCAATAATTTCTTAGATCTATCTCTATAGATCTTAATCCGCAGAATGTACGAGGCATCACCCAGGTCTTTCATGGAGAACCTCTGCGATAAGAATAGTTTGACCGATTGTAGCATAGGAACATCATTTTCTATCAAGAGAATGTCATCCACGTACAATACGAGGAATGTAACAGTACTCTCTACAATCCATTTATAAATACATAGTTCATTTACATTTTTGATAGAACCAAACTCTTTGATTGTATCATCAAAGTAGATGTTCCAACTCCGTGATGCCTTCTTTAATCCAAGATGGATTTAAGCAGCCTGCATGCTTTTCTACTGCTCCCACTATCAATGAAGCCTTCTGGCTGATCCATAAAAATGTATTCTTCTAAATCACCATTTAGAAATGCTATTTTAACATCCACCTGCCAGATCTCATAATCATAGTGACAAGCTATAGCAAGCAGGATCCGAATGGATTTGAGCATCGCGACTGGTGAAAAGGTTTCATCATAGTCCAAGCCTGGTCTTTGACGAAATCCTTTTGCGACCAGCTTAGCTTTATAGGTCTCCACCTGACCATCCACACCGATCTTTCTCTTAAAGATCCATTTGCACCCTATGGGTTTTACTCCAGAAGGTGCAACCTCCAAAGTTTATACTTTGTTGGTGTGCATGGATTCCATTTTGGATCTCATGGCATCCAGCCACTTCACAGAGTCACCACTCGTGATAGCTTGCAGAAAACTAGTAGGATCATCATCATCCATGATGCAATCTTCCCTATTACCATTAATTAGAAAACCGTAGCATCTATCAGGTGGGCGAGAAGTCCTACTTGATCTACATAGTGGCTTAGGTTCATCAGGTTCTATTGAAACCGCAGGTTTAATCAAATCATCGGTAATTGTTTGTGTATCTGGAATTTCTTCCAGTTCTACCACATTGCCAACAATATCATTTGTAAAAAAATCATTTTCTAAAAATGTGGCATACTGAGAAACAAACACCCTTTGTTCCTCCTTTGTAACGTTTTGGAAAATCGTTATGCGAATTTTTCCGTTTTAGGGTTAAATTGTCGGTATTTTCCGTTTTAACCCGATTGTGTTCAAACGACCATATAGACTTGCCAGCACCTAGATTAGCCAAAATAAAGCTAGTGCGCAAGCTTTGGGGGTTTATGGGACGTTTTGGTTCAATTAGAATTTTTTCCCAATTTTAATATTATTTTAATGCGGTATTCACATTTTGGGAAATTTCTCCTGTGATCTTTTCAACTTTAGGTTTGTGTTAATTCAACCTCCTTGCCATATCTAGATATTTTGTAGGTGCAAGGGATTTAAACTGAAAAGAAAGGAAAAGATTTTGAAGAGATGCATGCATGTGTGTGTGAATGCATTAAGTGTGCATTTATTGTTGAATGAACTAGAAAACCCTACACAATTCCCTCACCTTCCTCCATTATTGGCCGAGCCCTCCCTCTCTCTTCTGCCTTTGATCAATTCTTCTCCATTTGCATCAATTCAAAGCTCATTAAATCCCCAAAAATCCCAAATATATCACAAAAATACCCCCAAGTCTTGAATTACCATCTTGGAGCTCGGAAAGCTTGGATCTTGGGAGCTAGCTTTGATAGGTATATTCTCTACACTGATATTTAGGAGTTTTTATGTTGTGTAGGTTGTTGGTTGTAGCGTAGAACACTTTAGATATTGATTTGTGAAATATCGCAATTTTTAGTGTCTTTTCAACCTCTGAGAACTGCTGTGACCTGGAAATTTTAGTGCATGACAAAACAAAATTGTAGTGATGTACTAGTAACCCTGGAGCACCACCTGAGACACGAGATCCACCGCACCGGCATGGGCCAGCGACCCAAATAGAAATTCCGGCGACACCGGTTTTGTAAAGGAGTTGGGGTGTTGGATTTTTGTGGGTAGTTGTCTGCTGTTGGTTAGGGGTGTTTGGTACTGTTTACTTTTTTAATATTTACTGTATGAAAAATCTGGGATCGTTTTCCTATAATCTAGTATTTTGTGTCCGCGCGATACGTTATACGACACGGATCGTGCAGTTTGTGTGGTTTTGCTCTTAAATTGTTTTTGTCGGGTCGCTACGCACGTTAGCCACGATACGAACACTTGAGAGGATGTTTTGTGTTGTTGTGTCGGTTAAATGTAGTGTGTGCGTGTTTTGAGTCTAATATTAATATATGCTTGCTTTATTGTTTTGATGTGGTAGGTTCGCAGGCAGGGACTTAAGACACTGCTACCAGGGGAAAACGAGTGGTTGGCTTCACTTAGCCAGGAGCGTTGGTGAATAGATTTAACATCTACAGGAGAAACAGCCCACATGGCGTTATGCGTCTGGGCTAGTGATGTTATTTTTGTCGCATATTCTATGTCATATTTAGAATTGCGCATTCACCCTACTGCTTAGCTATTATTGTGCTTAGACTAGTACCCTTAGGACACTGCACATATTATTGACGACTCATATTGCACGAGCACTGATTGTATGCTACACACACCGTCAATAATTGCCATGTCACGCACAACCCACTGATAGATATGATATTGCTTGGTTAGGGACATTGAGACATTGATTCATATTTCTTATCGCTTATGACATTTAGCATACCTGTATATCCACATGCTAGATACCTGTATACCTATAGAGTATTGTACCATTAGTGATAGGTACATACATACCTTATGATATAACTGCAGGTATGCCTTGCACACTTATTTCACTTATATCTAGGGGGGTATATTACATTATTACTTATAGGTAGATATATATACCTTGCTATACCTTTATTTTTACACATACATCTGGTTATATCTACATGTTTACCTTTACTTGATGTTATTTAGAATTAGAGAAATTAGGAATCGCATGATATTTATATTAACTTATTGCAGTTAATTAGCGGCTTTTCCTTTATATGCTTACATTTCAGCTTTATGTTGTGTATATTATATTCTTGGATTTTCTCATCGTGATATGGATTTTTCATGATGTTTTCTGGATTGGGGACCGTGGGAGTTCATGAAATTATGCATTATTTGAAAAACCTGGTTTCCCTTGATATGATATTTCAGCATCCACCATGAGATTTATCGGTTCTGATTATATACTCCATACGAAGGTCGGGTGCTGTGTGAGAGTACGTGGTGGGGCCCGGTACGGTTCTCCTCGGCAAGATGATCGATGGTCTATGCGGATTGAGCCTGGAAGGTGGGCAAGTACCTACCGGTGACATTACCAATGACTCGGCGGTTATCATGGGGATACCGACGGGAGTCATGTGCGTATGGATAGGTCGAAAGGCGAAGGTCAGAGCTAGGCACTCGAGATTTCGGGATAGCGTATGATACGTACCTATCAGGGGGCCAGTCATGGAGACAGCACCTGATAGACCTGTATTTCTGTATCGATACTTGACACATTGATTTCATGATAACAATCTCCCACTTCACTTGATTATTCTTTTTAGAGAATTTTTCAATTTTTATTCTTTTTCTTTTCTTCTTCTTCTTCTTCTTCAAGAAGAAGAAAAGCTTGCTAGAAATTTTCAAGTGAAGAAATAAAGTGAGAAATCAAAATCTAAAGTGAACCCACTTCCTATTTCATCATCCTCTACTACTTGCCATTTAGTTTAGGGTGTTCTCTTCACAAAGTTCATGACCTAGTGAAGATGGAGCTTGAGTTTGAGTCTCCTCGACGTAGATCATCTTCGGCCTCGAAGTTAACGAGCTAGCCCGTTCTTTTCTCCGAGGAAACCATCACTAGAGTCCGGGATCTCGATGATCGCAGCGAAGGGACGTCAACACGGAGCTTTAGAAGTGAAGGACCGGATCTACAAAGGTTGTAATCCTTAACTCTTAGAAGTAAAGTTGTTTACTTGCTATTAGTTTTCGCATAATCTCTAGTATACGATCTTGGTTAGGGTTGTTCGGCACGGCTAAAATTTGAATCGGGCATGGGTGATGCCTTGTTGACCCTTGTAAGAGTGCCTAGTAACCCTAAAGTGGTATATGAGCAAAGTTAGAGCTTTAGGCGAAGTCTAGACAAAGTTAGAAGTCCGATCGAACCCCGAAATCCCATATTTTACCCTTCTCTGGAAATTTTTCAAAAGTTGACATTTTTTCATATTAAAAATGGTTTAAAAAATCAGCAGGGAATTCTATGGACACCTGTGAAAAATGACACCCTAAGGCCACTATAGCGCCACGGAACCGCGGCCAAACTGGGGTATTGGAGGCGGTTCCGCGACAATAATTGAGAAGTAGGGTATCGTTTTCCAACAGTAACATCCGTATGTGTTACCTACTGCTTCTGGGTATTTTTAATTATACTCTTCTGTTGAGTTTTCTGGAGATCTTTTGTATTCGTTGATTCGATCGGATAATTTAACTTCGTTTAGTTGGTCCGGGTAATTTTTTAGAACATGTTAAAAAGTTCGACCGGATATCAATAACTCACTTTTTCCCCTACCGGAAAATTTCCATGTGTTGGATTTTTCCGTAGTTTAAAAACATTCTAAGTCATACAAGTAACGCGGTGGACCCTCTAGAAGACAACAAACCTTAACTCGCATATGTGACCGTCTTGAACTATCTATGAACCTTAGGATTTGGGGCAGTACGGCGTTGCCACATGTGAGGCGTTGGCTTGACCCTTCTACGGCTGGACCATTGGTACTGTGGCATGTGATGGGTAATTTTTGAACTCTGCTCAAGTGTTGAGCTATTTGGGAAATCTTGGGTGTTTATTTATTCGATCGAAAAGTTTAACATTGTCTATTTATCTAGAATGTGATACAATATTTGGAATCCACAAATAGTTATGAGATAACTAATTTGAATGTTATAAATCTAGCAGTTCAGTCTCAAATGATTGGTTGCCACGGGATTTTGATGCGATCAAAAGTCTGTCGCAATCACGTAGCGTATGCGGATACTCGCCGGGTAAACTTAATAGATAGCCACGCCCCATAGCCCCGACCAAGTGACTGTAGGATAACCCCGTCGCCAAAAGCATCCGTTCGGGTGCTCGCGGCAGCGGTGTTCCGCCTTAGTGCACTTCATCGACGGCATCCAGGGGTGCAGCCGTCTACTAAAGTTTGCGACGAGCATTCAATCAGGATGTCGGGAATCTTGTTCAATTGCCCGACTTGATATTGAAAAGAGTTTTCGATGATGAGACTAAAATGGGGGGTTTATAACAGTTAGGCATGCGATGTCTAAGGAATTCATTTGGTTAGGCATGCGATGTCTAAGGAAATTACGGATTCCAACTGTTGTAATTTTACACTTTCTTTTCTGCGACCATAAGTGTAATATGTGGAGTATCGCCGGTTTCGTTGCTGTACATCAACGACAATTGGGATACGCATATTTACATACGTTGATGATATGTGATGTTATTTGTTGCTGGATATGTTATATTGGATCGTCGTGTTAGAATAGCCCGGGGTTTTTATGTGAGATGAGAGTTTTTCATTTTCATTCATGTAAAAGACTTGTATATAATATTCTTTTATTGGGGCACTTCCGGGCTGAGGATGATGTCACCATTGTATATTATTTACTTTTCCGCATTAGGATGGACCCAAGGCGGGGAGCACAAGTAACCGGGTTCTAGGGTCCAGTGGGAGACCATCTCGAGGAGTCGAGTCCGGGTCTCCTAACTATAGAATTGGTAGGGTTGCTTGCCTCTCTCGTAGGGGTATAGGGGAGTGGGATTGGCTATTCATCACGACCGTGGAATCCGTGTTTTATATAGGCTCAAAATAAAATACGGACGTCCTAGTATATCCAATATTTCATATGTTGTTTTCTGCTACGTTATCTGTGATGTGATCATGTGATATGTTCAGATAGATACTGTATATAGTATATATGATATATTATATAGACGTTGCATATGTTTTACACCCGCACTAGCCCTGCCCCGCTATGCCGTTAGTTACCTAACCTAACGGTGCAGACAGGACATCGAGACGAATGCGGATAGCATAAGTGTACGTTGTATTTATCTGTGATGTTTAGGTGGACTTAAATGATGGGACATTCATTAATGAGTTTAATGAAAGAAAATAAACCTAAATGATGTTGTGGAATCGAATTTAAAAAAAAATTAGGTATCTCTAGTTGTTGCTTTGCATAGCGGTGTTCCTTGTAGGACATCCAACACCTTATTCGATAAGTAAAGAGCGGAGATCTTTTCACCGGGAGTGACCACTTTAGCAATAACTAGCAGATTCTACAACCTTCGGTTTGTATTTTGACAGCTTTTCTAGTTCTTGCTTTGCATAGTGGTATTGTAAATATCCTGCACCTCATTCAACGAGGAAAGAGCCGAGATCCCTTCACCGGGAGTGACCTCTTTAGCGAAACTAGCAAAAGCCTCAAAAACACTCCATTTTAAACCATTTGATTCCGCAACGAGATCAAGTTCAAAGCGTTAAAGGTTTTCTTAAAACCATCCGCAACCCTCCATCATTTTAGGAATTAGAGTACTTAGTATTCGTGCTATATTTGTTGACCTTAGTTAAGGCACAGTGTACGGTAGCTAAGTGATGTCTTCCTACACAGCATATGATGCGATTAGTTAGGACAGTCATATGACTTTGTTGACCTTAGTTAAGGGTCATGTGGGTGGGTCTAATTGATCACGAAATGACTGGTCGAACATGACTAGTACTTATGATTTGTTGACCATAGTTAAGGTCATAAGTACTAGGGGTAAAAACCATTATCAGGAGTTTCAAGTGTTGAAATTTGCAATGAGATTGCATACCTTCTATATGATAGTTGGATCCTGATACCCACTGCGACTAATTGTATCTCTTGGGAGAGTTTTGCACTTTACAATTAGCCGATCAAGTAGGTGTCTAGAAAGGTGTCAATGGGGTTACGCCTGTGGGAAAACGAGGTTTATTTTAATTAGGTCCATACGAAAGCACGGGGAACCTCCCTCAAAGTACCGGCACTGGCCAGGCTGAAAGATTAGCGAACTTGTAGAGTGTAATTAATCCGGGCTAGTCTTTCCTTTTAGGGTTTGAAAGAAGATTTGATAAAAACAGTGGGAGCCATCCTGATTAGATAAAATATATAACCAATCTAATCTTGCAAGAGTGCACGCAGAGTGTTTTCTTCTCTCTCTCTCTCCAGGTAGCGACCATGTCACGCCTTAATCAAGATAATAATATGGATGTATTGACCGAACCAGCTTGTTATACTGAGCTAGGGAACGTTGGTCCCGCTCCAACTTATAATTGTTATAAGACCGAGCAGGAAATAGGATAATACCAGGATTCCCATGCCGCCCAAATGAAGAAAGTGCATATGATGCATCTCCTTCGGGTGTGTTCATTACAAAGAATCGTTTCTCAGTATCCTCTACATCCTGGGTATTTGATACCGGATCAGGATCCCAAATATGTAATCCGTTACATGGGCTACAGAAAGATAGAGAACTGAGAACGAGTGATAAATTTCAAGAATTGGAAACAGTGCAATTGTTGCAGCCAAGGTGTTGGCATTTATCACCCTGTATTACTAAATACACTGATTCTGAACAAATGTTATTAGATACCGAACCTGACATACAACATGATATCAGTCTCTTTATTTATTAATGTAGGGTTCCTAGATACACCTATGAGGTTCTACAACTGATCAATCATGCCAAAATAGAAAATTTTCTATGTGCCGAAGAACCCTAAACTAGATCGTTAACTAGAGGATAGGCGAAAGGATGCAAGTTAACAACTTAACTACAAGGAATGTGACTACAACCTTTGTAGATCCGGTCCTCCACCTCTTTAGCTCCGTGATGACGTCCCTCCGCTACGATCATCGGATCCCGGACTCTGGCGATGGTTTCGTCGGAAAAATAATCGGGCTAGGCCGTCGACTTCGATGCCGAAGATGATCTACGTCGAAGCAACTCAAGATCAAGCTCCATCTTCACTTGGTCATAGAACATGTGAAGATAACATACTCTACTACATGGCAAGTGGTAGAGGATGAAGAAATAGAAAGTGGGTTCACTTTGGATTTGAATTTCTCACATGATTTCATCACTTGAAATTTTTATAGTATGCTTTCTTCACCTCATGAAGAAGATGAAGATGAAGAATGAAAAAAAGAATTATTAATTAATAATAAATCAAGTGATCTTATCATTTAGCAACCATGGGTGAGTGTAACTAGTGTAGAGACAAAACTAGGGTTTAAGTGAATGGTTAGGTTAAGGAAAGAAACAAAGTGGTCAAAGCTTCAAGGTAAAAAAAAAGAAGCCACCATTTTGTTTCTTGCCCTAAAATAATTAAATAAAATAAATAATTAAGAAAAGATAACAAAACCCTAACCATTAACCTAAACATGGTTTAAAGTAAACACACACCCAAGTTTGCACGTATCATCAAATATGATACAAACTAGAGCACAAACATATATCATATATACAATGTGCACAATCATGTGAAAAAATAATCTTAAGTGAACAAATACTAGTTAATGTAAAGTAATATATCAAATATATAATTATACATCAAATCATTAAATCAACACTTGATTTAATGATCCGGTCATATCGCATATAACCGACTAATATCAAGTGTATCAATGTATCGAATTAACACTTGATTCGGTAACCCGGCTATATCATATATAACCGTCCAATGATACAAATCGCGAGAATGGTGTTATTTATATGTATGCCCTAGAGGCCATTACTGTACATTGGATGTATATTGTAGTGGATGCTGGGAGATTTATAGGGAGGACTTTCTTGCTCGACATGATAGTATGCTATCTGGTTACTCTTTACCTTAACGTGTATACTGAATGTCTCTCTGTTACATGTTGGTAAAGCCCTTAGGATGTGTACTTGACTACCTGGACTATGATGCGGATCATACTAGTGGGGACATGGTAGTCTATAAGTACATCCTTCAAGGTCCCTAGTCGTGGGTGTATCGAAACGGGGCATCGATATACCAGAGTAGACTAGCGTATACCTTCTCGACCCATACAGATAGGCGATGGATGATCCCATATCCATTGGTGTTTGACATCAGAAATGATATACGGGTACTCAGTGGAGATTGGGTACACTGGACGGACTCGCCGAGAACTCCCAGATGGTATTATACCTTACGTCAGATGGCAGTTCTCTGGTGACACTGGTACAGGTTAGTCTGTAGACCCGAGATCGTCATAGAGTCTTGTGTGGTTCCCACTGTGCTTTGATTTCCACCTTACCACGTCCAAGAGGGCGTGCAAAACGGTGGTTTTTGGGTACAGTCCCGAGTCACATGGAGGCAATGAGCGATAGGAGGGGATTCGTCTCTCCCGGTATAGGGAGTTGATGTTGCGCTGTGTTCGATTGGCTATAACCGGAAATCCCTGGCCAGGGTTGCTGAGATTTACTGGTAAGTGTTACCAGTAGTTTCTCGAATTGTTATAGACCTCATATCGACACGACTTATCGAGCTATTGGGGTCTGACGTTTACCACCCCTAGACGAGATATGCGACATATCAGACGACGAGACCGGACTGTACGGTAAGTGTTACTGGTTAGATTCACAGGAGTGTGAGCGGGCTTGCTCGTCGATCTTCTCATCGCTCAATACCCGGGTGGCCGTTATGTTTAGCAGACCGCTTGTGGCTTGTGGGTGTTTGATATGATCATCACCTGCTGCCGGCGTATTGACGAGTCTTTAGAGTCCTACACAGAGGTTTCCTGGCTCAAGCGAAACGAAATAGGAGCGCATATGAGATATGTGCGGGACCGAGAATAATGCGTGTATGTGATACCGTATTCTATTCTCGCGATGAATGTATCGATTGGTTGTATGCGATATAACCTAGTTATCGAATCAAGGATTGATTCGATAAATCGATACATTGTATACTAGTCGGTTATATACGATATGACCGGATCGTTAAATCAAGTGTTGATTTAATGATTTAATGTATAATTATATATTTGATATATTACTTTGCATTAACTAGTATTGGTTCACTTTAAATGGTTTTTCTCACTTGTTTGTGCACATTGTATATGTGATATGTTTTTGTGCACAAGTTTGTATCATGTTTGATGATGCATGCTAACTTGGGTTTGTGTAAAGATTAAACCATGGTTGTGTAATGGTTAGGGTTTTCATTTTCTTTTTCATTTATTTATTTATTTATTCTTTTTGGAAAATGAAAAGCATAAAGAGAAAATGGTGGCTAACTTTGTTTGATATTGAAGCTTCATGAAGCTTTGACTAAGTCACAATTTTTGTCTCATGCTTAACCCTAACCATTCCACTTAACCCTAGTTCATTCTCTACACTTGACCATGGTTGGATTATGATAAGTATTGATTTTATTTTCTTCTTGAGATTGAACTTATCATAATATACTTCATCTTCTTTTCTTCTTCTTCAAGAAGAAGCTTGCCTCCATCAATGGCAACTTGAGAAAATGAGTGAGAAATCCAATTCTAAAGTGAACCCACTTCCTATTTCTTCATCCTCTACCACTTGCCAAGTAGTATAGGGTGTTTTCTTCACAAGTTTCATGATTTGGTGAAGTGGGAGCTTGATCTTGTGATGCCTCGACGTAGATCATCTTCGGCATCGTAGTCGATGACCTAGCCCGCCCATTTCTCCGATGAAGCCGACGCTAGAGCCCGGGATTCGATTTGGACAGCGAGGAGACTTCATTGCGGAGCTATGGAGGTGGAGGACCGGATCTACAAAGGTTGTATTTACATTCTTTTAGTTAAGTTGTTAACTAGTTGCATCTTTCGCCTAAAATTCTAGTTAACGATCCGTATTAGGGTTTCTCGGCACCCGTAAAATTTGAAATTGGCATGGTAGATGCCTTGTGAGACCTCATTAGAGTGCCTAGGAACCCTACAGTGGTATCAAAGCCTAGCTAGAGCCTTAGGCGATGTGTAGACGACGTTTGAAAACCGAATGAACATCGAAACCCTAAAACAAATTGCTCTCTGGACTTTTTTCAAAAACTGGGATTTTTCCAGATTAAAAATGCTTAAAAAATTCAGCAGGGAATTCTAAGAATTACGATGCAAAAATTAACCCATGATACGTTTATAGTGCGACGGAACCGCGGCGGAAGCATGGCTTATGCCGCGGTTCCGCGGCCAAATGATGGGAGTTGCCTGTAGTTTTTGCACAGTAATTCCTCTTTTCTGGTGCTGAGTTTTATGGGAATTTTTAATATTTATTCAAGAGTTGAATTTTCTGGGGTTGTTTTGGGGATTCGAAGATTCGATCGGATTATCAAGTTTTGTCTATGTGTTTTTCCGGATAACTTTAGAATATGTTAAAAAGTTCGACCGGATATAAATACCCAACTTTTCCCCTGTCGGGAAATTTCCAAGTGTTGGATCTTTCCGTGGTTTAACGACGTTCTAAGTAGTGCAAGTAACGTGATGGTCCCTCTAGAAGACAACAAACCTTAACTCGATTATGTGACCGTCTTGAACTGCCCTTTGAACCTTAGGGTTTGGCGCAGTACGGCGTGCCACATGTGAGGCGTTGGCTTGACCCTTCTACGGCTGGACCGTTGGTACTGAGGCACGAAGTGGATGTTTTTAAACTTGTTTCATGTGTTGATCTGTTTTGGGAAAACTTGGGTGTTCGAATGTTCGATCGGAAAGTTTAACATATTCTAATTATCTGGAATGGGATACAATAATTGGAATTCACAAATAGTTATGAGATAACTGAATGAATATTATAAACATAGCAGTTTAGTCTCACTTGATCGGTTTCCACGGAATTTTGATGTGATCAAAAGTCCGTCGCAATCACGTAGCGTACGCGGATACTCGCCGGGTAAACTTAATAGACAGCCTCACCCCATAGCCCTGACCAGGTGACTGTAGGAGAACCCCGTCGCCGAAAGCATCCGTTCGGGTGCTCGCGGCAGCGGTGTTCCGCCTTAGTGCACTTCATCGACGGCGTCGGGGGTGCGGCCGTCTACTGAAGTTTGCGACGAGCATTCGATCAAAATGTCGGGAATCCTGTTGAATTGCCCGACTTGATATTGAAAAGAGTTTTCGATAATGAGACTAAAATGCGGGGTTTATAATTGTTAGGCATGTGATGTCTAAGGAATTCATTTGATTAGGCATGCGATGTCTATGCAGGTTGCGGATTCCAACTGTTGTAGTTTTACACTTTCTTTTCTGTGACCGTAAGTGTAATATGTGATATCGCCGGTTTCGTTGCTATATGTCAACGACAATTGGGATGCGCATATTTACTTACGTTGATGACATGTGATGTTATGTGTTGCTGGATATGTTATATTGGATCGTCGTGTTTGAATAGCCGGGGGTTTTTATGTGAGATGAGTGTTTTTCATTTCCATTCATGTAAAAACTTGTATGTAATATTCTTTTAATGGGGCACTTCCAGGTTGCGGAAGATGTCACCGTTTGTATATTATTTACTTTTCTGCACTAGGATAGACCCAAGGAGGGGAGCACAAGTAACCGGGTTCTGGAGTCCAGTGGGCGACCAACTCGAGGAGTCGAGTCCGGGTCTCCTAACTCTAGAATTGGTAGAGTTGCTTGCCGCTCTCGTAGGGGTCTAGGGGTGTGGGATTGGCTATTCATCACTACCGTGGAATCCGTGTTTTATACTGGCTCGTATTGAAAACACAGACGTCCTAGTATATCCAATATTTCATATGATTCTTCTGCTGCGAAATCTGTGATGTGATCATGTGATGTTCTGTGATAGATACAGTATATAGTATATATGATATATTATATAGGCGTTACTTATGTTTTACACCCGCGCTAGCCCTGCCCCGCTCTGTCGTTAGTTACCTAACCTAACGGTGCACGAGGGGACATCGAGGCGAATGCGGATGGCATAAGTGTACGTCGTATTTATCTGTGATGTTTAGGTACTTTAAATGATGGGACTTCATTAATATGATTAATGAAATAAAAGAAACCTAAAGATGTTGTAGAATCGAATTTCAAAAATAAAACAGGTAGCTACAGTTCTTGCTTTGCACAGCGGTATATATGATATATCCTGCACCTTATTCGATAAGGAAAGGACCGAGATCCCTTCACCGGGAGTGACTCCTTTAGCAATAACTAGCAGATGCTACACACTCGGTTTGTCTTTTGATTGCTTTTAAGTGTTTTTGCTTTGCAAAGTGATATATATGACATATCCCGCACCTCATTCGACGAGGAAAGGACCGACGATCCCTTCACCGGGAGTGACTCCTTTAGCAAAACTAGAAAAGCCTCAAAAGCACTCCATTTTAAAATCATTTGATTCTATAACGATATCAAGTTCATTACGCAATAGGTTTTCAGAAAAACCTGTCGTAGCCCTCCGTCATTTCAGATAAGTAGTAGTTAGTATTCGTGCTGCGTTTGTTGGCCTTTGTCAAGGCGTAGTGTGCGGTAGCTAACTGGTGCTTATCTGCTTATGCATCTGATGCAGATTGGATTAGGGTAGTCGTGCGACCTTGTTGGCCTTTGTCAAGGGCCGTGCGGGTGGGTTTATTTCAATCAAGAAATGACGGGTTGAACTTGACTAGCAGCCTATGATTTGTTGGCCTTTGTCAAGGTCATAGGAGGCATGGGGCAAAATTATCAGGAATTTGAAGTGTTGAAATTTGCAATAAGATTGCATACCTTCTATGAGATAGTTGGATCCCGATACCCGCTGCGAGTAATTGTTATTCCTGGGAGAGTTTTACACATTACAATTACCCGATCAAGTAGGTGTCTAGAAAGGTGTTAACGGGGTTACGCCTCTGGGAAAACGAGGTTTACTGTAATTAGGTTCGTGCGAAAGCACGGGGGACCTCCCTCAAAGTACCGACACTGGCCTGGCTGAAAGATTGGCGAACTTGTAGTGTGTAATTAATCCCGGCTAGTCTTTCCTTTTAGGGTTTGAAGGAAGATTTGATAAAAACAGTGGGAGCCATCCTGATTAGATAAAATAATAACCAATCTATTCTTGCAAGAGCGCACGCTGAGTGTTTTCTTCTCTCTCTCTCCTGGTAGCGACCATGTCACGCCTTAATCAAGATAATAATACGGATTATTGACCGAACCCGCTTGTTATACTGAGCTGGGGAACGTTGGTCCCGCTCCAACTTATAATTGTTATAAGACAGTGCAGGAAATAAGGGGAATACCAGATTTCCCGTACCGCCCAAACGAGGAAAGTGCATATGATGCATCATCTTTGGGTGTGTTCGTTACAAAGAACTGTTTCTCTCTATCCTCTACGTCCTGGGTATTTGATACCGGATCAGGATCCCAGATATGTAATCTGTTACATAGGGCTACAGAAAGGTAGAAAAACTGAGAACGGGTGATAAGTTTCATGAGGCAGAAAACGGGACAAGAGTTGCAGCCAAGTCTGTTGGTCACTGTCACCCTGTATTACCAATACATTGATTCTGAACAAATGCTATTAGATACCGAACCTGATATACAAAATCATATCAGTCTCTTTATTAGTAAAGAAATGATAAAATTTTGTATTGTTGGATAATGTTTTGAACATTTCCTATATCAAAAGTTGATCGGTTCAGGCACGTTATCTAAAAGCATTGACGTTCTAAATCAAACTACAGTTCCTAGTATATAGAGCACACACAAGAGGAAGAGTTCAGAAATGAACAGATCCTTCTTGAGGTATTGTAGACTGGGTCATATCAATACGACCCGACTAGCTGAAGTTACATAAAGATGCATATTTAAATCAGTTTGAATTTACATCTTGTGAAACTTTCCAGTCATGTCACAAAGATAAGATGACCATAGCTCCGTTTACTGGAAACAGAGAAAGAGTTAGTGAACTCTTGGGATGATACATCTTGATGTATGTAGGTCCCCTGTCTACATATACCAAGAACTGGTTCTTTATACTTCATTACATTCTCTGATGATCTTTCGAGATTCAGACCTATGTTCCTGTTGAAACACAAGTCCGAACCTTTTGAGATATTCACAGAATATAAGTTACAAGTAGAGAACCAAAACGGGTATAAGTATTATGTCCTTTGATGAGATCAAAGAGGAGAATACCAGAGCACGGAATTCTTGGACTATTCTAAAGGAGAATGAGATTCTCTCTCAGCATTACTCCTCCGTATACACTATAGCACGATGGTATATCGGGACGGAGCAATCACACCCTATATGATAAGGTGCGCTCTATGATGAGTACTACTGAGTTACCTGTTTCCTTTTGGGAGTTATGCACTTATGAAGTTGCATACCTATTGAATAGGGTTCAAATCAAATCAGTTGCCTACCAGTTCATATGTGATATGGAAAGGGAAGAGCCCGTATCTTAAGTTAGTTAAGATTTGGGGTTGTCCGGCCTATGTCTAAAAGCAAAATCCGGACAAACTCGAGGCAAGATCTGTTATGTACAACTGGAAAGGTTCCAGCTATGCAAACTACAGCAAATGATTTGGTAGAACCAAAGGATTCAATAGATACCAACGAACCTCAGCCTCTCCTCCGATCTAGTAGGGTTCCTCACCCACCTGAGAGTTACTTCGGTTTCTCTATGACAGTGGGAGCGAGGATTGCATCATGAGATGATGACCCAACTAGCTTCGAGCTGGCCATCAGGAGTAAGACTCTATAAGAATGGCTGGATGCTTAGCGATCTGAGATGGAATCCATGTACACCAACAAAGTATGGACTTTGGTTGCTATATCTGAAGGGTTAAATCCCCATCAGGAGCAAGTATATCTTGAGAAGATTACTTGGTGTAGATGGAAAAGTTGAGACTTTCAAGCTAGACTTGTTAAAGGTTTTCGTCATCGACCAGGTGTGGAGAATGATGAAACCTTTTCTGGGGCCTATGCTTAAGTCCATCCAGATCCTACTTGTCACGGCTACATACCATGACTACGATATCTGGTGGTTGGGTGTCATGACTGCTTTTCTAAATAATGATTTGGAAGAGAGCGTCTATAAGTACACAGCCAGAGGGCTTCATAGACAGTGGGAGCAGCGGAAACGTGTGCAAGTTGTTTTATAGGATAAAGCAGGCATCGAGGAGTTGGAACATCTGTTTTGATGGATTAGTCAAAGAAGTTGACATCATCAAAATGGTAGATGAACCTTGTATAAACAAAAAGGTAGTAGAGAGTATAGTGGTGATCCTCGTAGAGTACGTGGATGACATACTCTTGATAGGGAAGGAGTTTCCTATGCTACGCTCAGTCAATCTCCGCTTATCACAATGATTCTCCATATAGGATCAAAGTGATACCTCCTGAATCCTGAGTTTTCATCTATGAGATAGATGTTATTTGGGTGTTAGAATACTCACTAGCTGTAGTGAGATGGTATCAATTGATCCTGGGGAGAATCGCTGGAAGGGTTCCAGGGTGATAAAGATGACTGAAAGTCAGTCACAGGCATTGTCTTTACCCTCAGTAAAGGGACGGTATGTTGGAAGAGTTCCAAGCTAGATACCGTGGCATACCAGACGATAAAGGCAGGATACATCGCTACTTAAGATGCTACCAAAGAGGCTGTTTGGGTGTATATTGGTTCATGAGATGAACTACGTTCCTACCATTGTGAAACAATGGAGTTGTTGATTATGCCAAGGAACGCCGGTCCCATCAGTGATCCAGACATAATCTAAGGCAGTATCACCTGATCATGGAGATGGTTGATCTCTAAGTGATCGAGGTTAGGAGAGTAGACTCAGAGGACGACACGGCGGATCCACTCACGAAGGCCTATTCCCAGAGAGAGACTTTTATGGGATAGTTGAGTATGAGATACTTCAACCACTGCTATCAGATGGCCCTAGTGCAAGTGGGAGATTGTTAGTTATATGTATGCCCTAGAGGCCATTACTGTACATTGGATGTATATTGTAGTGGATGCTGGGACATATATAGGGAGGACTTTCTTGCTCGACATGAAAGTATGCTATCTGGTTACTCTTTACCTTAACGTGTATACTGAATGTCTCTCTGTTACATGTTGGTAAAGCCCTTAGGATGTGTACTTGACTACCTGGACTATGATGCGGATCATACTAGTGGGGACATGGTAGTCTATAAGTACATCCTTCAAGGTCCCTAGTCGTGGGTGTATCGAGACGGGGCATCGATATACCAGAGTAGACTAGCGTATACCTTCTCGACCCATACAGATGGGCGATGGATGATCCCATATCCATTGGTGTTTGACATCAGAGATGATATACGGGTGCTCAGTGGAGACTGGGTACACTGGACGAACTCGCCGACAACTCCCAGATGGTATTATACCTTACGTCATATGGCAGTTCTCTGGTGACACTGGTACAGGTTAGTCTGTAGACCCGAGATCGTCATAGATTCTTGTGTGGTTCCCACTGTGCTTTGATTTCCACCTTACCACGTCCAAGAGGGCGTGCAAAACGGTGGTTTTTGGGTACAGTCCCGAGTCACATGGAGGCAATGAGCGATAGGAGGGGATTCGTCTCTCCCGGTATAGGGAGTTGATGTTGCGCTGTGTTCGATTGGCTATAACCGGAAATCCCTGGCCAGGGTTGCTGAGATTTACTGGAAAGTGTTACCAGTAGTTTCTCGAATTGTTATAGACCTCATATCGACACGACTTATCGAGCTATTGGGGTCTGACGCTTACCACCCCTAGGCAAGATATGAGACATATCAGACGACGAGACCGGACTGTACGGTAAGTGTTACTGGTTGGGTTCACAGGAGTGTGAGCGGGCTTGCTCGTCGATCTTCTCATCGCTCAATACCCGGGTGGCCGTTACGTTTAGCAGACCGCTTGCGGCTTGTGGGTGTTTGATATGATCATCACCTGCTGCCGGCGTATTGACGAGTCTTTAGAGTCCTACACAGAGGTTTCCTGGCTCAAGCGAAACGAAATAGGAGCGCATATGAGATATGTGCGGGACCGAGAATAATGCGTGTATGTGATACCGTATTCTATTCTCGCGATGAATGTATCGATTGGTTGTATGCGATATAACCTAGTTATCGAATCAAGGATTGATTCGATAAATCGATACATTGTATACTAGTCGGTTATATGCGATATGACCGGATCGTTAAATCAAGTGTTGATTTGATGATTTAATGTATAATTATATATTTGATATATTACTTTGCATTAACTAGTATTGGTTCACTTTAAATGGTTTTTCTCACTTGTTTGTGCACATTGTATATGTGATATGTTTTTGTGCACAAGTTTGTATCATGTTTGATGATGCATGCTAACTTGGGTTTGTGTAAAGATTAAACCATGGTTGTGTAATGGTTAGGATTTTCATTTTCTTTTTCATTTATTTATTTATTTATTCTTTTTGGAAAATGAAAAGCATAAAGAGAAAATGGTGGCTAACTTTGTTTGATATTGAAGCTTCATGAAGCTTTGACTAAGTCACAATTTTTGTCTCATGCTTAACACTAACCATTCCACTTAACCCTAGTTCATTCTCTACACTTGACCATGGTTGGATTATGATAAGTATTGATTTTATTTTCTTTTTGAGATTGAACTTATCATAATATACTTCATCTTCTTTTCTTCTTCTTCAAGAAGAAGCTTGCCTCCATCAATGGTAACTTGAGAAAATGAGTGAGAAATCCAATTCTAAAGTGAACCCACTTCCTATTTCTTCATCCTCTACCACTTTCCAAGTAGTATAGGGTGTTTTCTTCACAAGTTTCATGACTTGGTGAAGTGGGAGCTTGATCTTGTGATGCCTCGACGTAGATCATCTTCGGCATCGTAGTCGATGACCTAGCCCGCCCATTTCTCCGATGAAGCTGACGCTAGAGCCCGGGATTCGATTTGGACAGTGAGGAGACTTCATTGCGGAGCTATGGAGGTGGAGGACCGGATCTACAAAGGTTGTATTTACATTCTTTTAATTAAGTTGTTAACTAGTTGCATCTTTCGCCTAAAATTCTAGTTAACGATCCGTATTAGGGTTTCTCGGCACCCGTAAAATTTGAAATTGGCATGGTAGATACCTTGTGAGACCTCATTAGAGTGCCTAGGAACCCTACAAATGGAATACAGTATCACATAATGGTATTATTCTCGGTCCCGCTCATATCTCATATACGCTCCTATTTCGTTTCGCTTGAGCCAGGAAACCTCTGTGTAGGACTCTAAAGACGCCTGAATACGCCGGCAGCAGGTGATGATCATATCAAACACCCACAAGCCGCAAGCGTTCTGCTAAGCGTAACGGCCACCCGGGTATTGAGCGATCAGAAGATCAACGAGCAAGCCCGCTCACACTCCTGTGAATCCAACCAGTAACACTTACCGTACAGTCCGGTCTGTTCATCTGATATGTCGCATATCTCGCCTAGGGGTGGTAAACGTCAGACCCCAGTAGCTTGATAAGTCATGCTGATGTAAGGTCCATAACAAGCGTGGAACTACTGATAACTCTTACCAGTATATCACAGCAACCCTGGCCAGGGATTTCCAGTTATGGCCAGTCGAGCATAGCGCAACATCAACCCCCAATACCGGGAGAGACGAATCCCCTCCTTTCGCTCATTGCCTCTATGTGAATCGGGACTGTACCCAAAAACCACCTATTTGCACGACTCAGTAGAGCCGTGGTAGGATGGAAATCAAAGCACAGTGGGAGACACACAAGACTCTATGACGATCTCGGGTCAACAGACTAAGCTGTACCAGTGTCACCAGAGAACTGCCATCTGACGTAAGGTATAATACCATCTGGGAGTTCTCGGCGAGTCCGTTCAGTGTACCCAGTCTCCACTGAGCACCCGCATACCATCTCTGATGTCAAACACCAATGGATATGGGATCATCCATCGCCCATCACATGGGTCGAGAAGATATACGCTAGTCTACTCTGGAATATCGATGCCCCGTCTCGATATTCCCACGACTAGGAACATTGAAAGATGTACTCATGGACTACCCCGGCCCCACTAGTATGATCTGCATCATAGTCCTGGAAGTCGAGTATACATCCTAAGGACTTTATCAACATGTAACAGAGAGACAGAAAGTATACATGTTAAGATAAAGAGCAACCAGATAGCGTACTATCATGTCGAGCAAGAAAGTCCTACCTATATATGTCTAGCATCCACTACAATATACATCCTATGTACAGTAATGGCCTCTAGGGCATACATATAACTAACAATCTCCCACTTGCACTAGGGCCATCTATAGCAGTGGTTGCAGTATCACATACTCAACCATCCCATATAAGTCTCTCTATGGGAAAAAGCCTTTGTGAGTGGATCCGCCGTGTTGTCCTCTGAGTCTCTTCTCCTAACCTCGATCACCCTGGAGATCAACTATCTCCATGATCAGGTGATGCTGCCTCAGAATATGTCTGGGTCACTGATGGGACCAGGGTTCCTGGGCCAAAGCCACACTTCCATTGTCACACAATGGTAGGAACCTAGTTCATCTCATGAACCAATATACACCCAAACTGCCTCTTTGGTAGTATCTTTAATAGCGATGTTACCAGCCTTTATCGTCTGGTCTGCCACGGTATCTAGCTTGGAACTCTTCCAACATACCGTCCCTTCACTGAGGGTAAAGACAATGACTGACATTCAGTCGTCCTTATCACCCTGGAACCTTTCCAGTGATTCTCCCCAGGATCGATTGATACCATCTAACTAAACCTAGTGAGAAGCCTAACATCCATTTAGATCTATCTTATAGATCCAAATCCCAGGATTTAGGAGGTATCACTTTGATCCTGTATGGAGAATCCTTGTGATAAGCGGAGATTGACCGAGCGTAGCATAGGAAACTCTTTTCCTATCAAGAGTATGTCATCCACGTACTCTACGAGGATCATCACCATACTCCATACTACCTTTTTGTACATACAAGGTTCATCTACCATTTTGATGAAGTCAAACTCTTTGACCACCACATCAAAACAGATGTTCCAACTCCGCGATGCCTGCTTTATCCAATAAAGCAACTTGCACACGTTTCCGCTGCTCCCACTGTTTACGAAGCCCTCTGGCTGTATACTTATAGACATTCTCTTCTAAATCATTATTAGAAAAGCAGTCATGACACCCAACCACCAGATATCGTAGTCATGGTATGTAGCAATGTTAAGTAGGATCCGGATGGACTTAAGCATAGCCACTGGAAAAGGTTTCATCATTATCCACGCCTAGTCGATGATGAAAACCTTTAACAAGTCTAGCTTTGAAAGTCTCAACTTTTCCATCTACACCAAGTAATCTTCTCAAGATATACTTGCTCCTGATGGGGATTTAACCCTTCAGATATAGCAACCAAAGTCCATACTTTGTTGGTGTACATGGATTCCATCTCAGATCGCTAAGCATCCAGCCATTCTTACAGAGTCCCTACTCTCAATGGCCTACTCGAAACTAGTTGGGTCATCATCTCATGATGCAATCCTCGCTCCCACTGTCATCGAGAAACCGAAGTATCTCTTAGGCGGATGAGGAACCCTGCTATATCGGCGGAGAGGCTGAGGTTCGTCGGTGACTATTGAATCCTTTGGTCCTGTCAAATCAGCTGCAGTTTTGTATAGTTGGAACCTTTCCAGTTCTACAGAACTGACCTTGCCTCGATCTTGTCCGTATTTTGCTTTTGACATAGGCTGGACAATCCCAAATCTTAACTTATTTAAGAGATAGGCTCTTCCCATACCATATCTTATATGGAGTGGTAGGCACTGATTTGATTCGAACCTAATTCAATAGGTATGCATCTTCTCAAGTGCACAACCCCAAAAGGAAATAGGTAACTCAGTAATACTCATCATAGAGCACACCATATCATATAGGGTGCTATTGCTCCGCCCCGATACACCGTTGTGCTGTGGTGTATTCAGAGGAATAACACTGAGAGAGAATCCTATTCTCCTTTAGAATAGTCCAGGAATTCTATGCACAAGTATTATCCTCCTTGATCTTATCATAGGACATAATACTTATACCCGGTTTTTGGTTCTCTACTTCTAACTTATATTCTGTGAATATCTTAAAAGCTTCGGAGTTATGTTTCAACAGGAACATATGGCTGAATCTTGAGAGATCATCAGAGAATGTAATGAAGTACAAAGAACCGGTCCTGGCATGTGTAGACAGGAGACCTTACATACATCATCATGTATCAGTCCCAAGAGTTCACTAACTCTTTCTCTGTTTCCAATAAACAGAGCTATGGTCATCTAATCTTTGTGACATGACTGGCAAGTTTCACAAGATGTAAATTCAAACTGATTTAAATATGCATCTTAAATGTAACTTAAGCTAGTCGGGTCACATTGATTTGACCTAGTCTATAATACCTTAAGAAGGATCCGTTCATTTCTGAACTCTTCCTCTTATGTGTGTTCTGTATACTAGGAACTGTAGTTTGATTTAGAATGTCAATACTTCTAGATAACGTGCCTGAACCGATCAACTTTTGAAATAGGAAATGTTCAAAACATTATCCAACAATACAAAATTTTATCATTTCTTTACTAATAAAGAGACTGATATGATTTTGTATATCAGGTTCGGTATCTAATAACATTCGTTCAGAATCAATGTACTGGTAATACAGGGTGACAGTGACCAACAGACTTGGCTGCAACACTTGCCCCGTTTTCTGTCTCATGAAACTTATCACTCGTTCTCAGTTCTCTATCTTTCTGTAGCCCATGTAACGGATTACATATTTGGGATCCTGATCCGGTATCAAATACCCAGGATGTAGAGGATACTGAGAAATGATTCTTTGTAATGAACACACCCGAAGGAGATGCATCATATGCACTTTCTTCGTTTGGGCGGCATAGGAATTATGGTATTCCCCTATTTCCTGCTCTGTCTTATAACAATTATAAGTTGGAACGGGACCAATGTTCCCCAGCTCAGTATAACAAGCGTGTTCGGTCAATACATCCATATTATTATTTTGATTAAGGCGTGATATGGTCGCTACCTGGAGAGAGAGAGAAGAAAACACTCTGCGTGCGCTCTTGAAAGATTAGATTGGTTATTTATTTTATCTAATCAGGATGGCTCCCACTGTTTTTATCAAATCTTCCTTCAAACCCTAAAAGGAAAGACTAGCCGGGATTAATTACACTCTGCAAGTTCGCCAATCTTTCAGCCAGGCCAGTGTCGGTACTTTGAGGGAGGTTCCCCGTGCTTTCGCACGGACCTAATTAAAGTAAACCTCGTTTTCCCAGAGGCGTAACCCCGTTGACACCTTTCTAGACACCTACTTGATCGGCTAATTGCAAAGTGCAAAACTCTCCCAGGAGTAACAATTACTCGTAGTGGGTATCGGGATCCAACTATCATATAGAAGGTATGCAATCTCATTGCAAATTTCAACACTTGAAACTCCCGATAAAGGTTTTTACCCCTAGCACCTATGACCTTAACTATGGTCAACAAATCATAAGCACTAGTCAAGTTCTACCCGTCATTTCGTGATTAATTAGACCCACCCACATGACCCTTAAGTAAGGTCAACAAAGTCACGCGACTGTCCTAATTAATCGCATCATATGCGGTGTAGGAAGACATCACTTAGCTACCGTACACTGTGCCTTGACTATGGTCAACAAACACAGCACGAATACTAAGTACTCTACTTCCTAAAATAACGGAGGGTTGCGAATGGTTTTTAAGAAAACCCTTAACGCTTTGAACTTGATCTCGTTGCGGAATCAAATGGTTTTTAAATGGAGTGTTTTTGAGGCTTTTCTAGTTTTGCTAAAGGGGTCACTCCCAGTGAAGGGATCGTCGGCCCTTTCCTCATCGAATAAGGTGCAGGATATATCATATATACCTCTGTACAAAGAAAAAACTTTAGAAGCAATCAAAAGACAAACCGAGGGATGTAGCATCTGCCAGTTATTGCTAAAGGAGTCACTCCCGGTGAAGGGATCTCGGTCCTTTCCTTATCGAATAAGGTGCAGGATGTTCTACAAGGAACACCGCGATGCAAAGCAAGAACTGTAGCTACCTGTTTTATTTTGAAATTCGATTCCACAACATCTTTTAGGTTTATTTTCTTTCATTAATCTCATTAATGAATGTCCCATCATTTAAGTCCACCTAAACATCACAGATAAATATAACGTACGCTTATGCCATCCGTATTCGCCTCGATGTCCCGTCTGCACCGTTAGGTTAGGTAACTAACGGCAGAGCGGGGCAGGGCTAGCGCGGGTGTAAAACATAAGCAACGTCTATATAATATATCATATATACTATATACTATATCTATCTGAACATATCACATGATCACATCACAGATAACGCAGCAGAAAATATCATATGAAATATTGGATATTCTAGGATGTCCGTGTTTTTAATACGAGCCAGTATAAAACACGGATTCCACGGTCGCGATGAATAGCCAATCCCACACCCCTAGACCCCTACGAGAGCGGCAAGCAATCCTACCAATTCTATGGTTAGGAGACCCGGACTCGACTCCTCGAGATGGTCTCCCACTGGACCCTAGAACCCGGTTACTTGTGCTCCCCTCCTTGGGTCTATCCTAATGCGGAAAAGTAAATAATATACATCAATGGTGACATCTTCCGCAACCTGGAAGTGCCCCAATAAAAGAATATTACATACAAGTTTTTACATGAATGAAAATGAAAAACACTCATCTCACATAAAAACCCCTTGGCTATTCAAACACGACGATCCAATATAACATATCCAGCAACACATAACATCACATGTCATCAACGTAAGTAAATATGCCCATCCCAATTGTCGTTGACATATAGCAACGAAACCGGCGATATCACATATTACACTTACGGTCACAGAAAAGAAAGTGTAAAACTACAACAGTTGGAATCCGCAACCTCTTTAGACATCGCATGCCTAATCAAATGAATTCCTTAGACATCGCATGCCTAACAATTATAAACCCCGCATTTTAGTCTCATTATCGAAAACTCTTTTCAATATCAAGTCGGGCAATTCAACAAGATTCCCGACATCCTGATCGAATGCTCGTCGCAAACTTTAGTAGGCGGCCGCACCCCCGATACCGTCGACGAAGTGCACCAAGGCGGAACACCGCTGCCGCGAGCACCCGAAAGGATGCTTCGGCGGCGGGGTTCTCCTACAGTCACTTGGTCGGGGCTTAAGGGTGTGGCTGTCTATTAAGTTTACCGGCGAGTATCCGCGTTCGCAACGTGATTGCGACGGACTTTTGATCACATCAAAATCCCGTGGCAACCGATCAAGTGAGACTAAACTGCTAAGTTAATAACATTCATTCAGTTATCTCATAACTACTTGTGGATTCCAAATATTGTATCACATTCCGGATAAATAGAAAATGTTAAACTTTCCGATCGAACAATCGAACACCCAAGTTTTCCCAAAACAGCTCAACACATGAAATAAGTTTAAAAACATTCACTTCATGCCTCAGTACCGACGGTCCAGCCGTAGAAGGGTCAAGCCAACACCTCACATGTGGCACGCTGTACTGCCCCAAACCCTAAGATTCAAAGGGCAGTTCAAGACGGTCACATAATCGAGTTAAGGTTTGTTGTCTTCTAGAGGGACCATCACGTTACTTGCACTACTTAGAACGTCATTAAACTACGGAAAAATCCAACAATTGGAAATTTCCCGGTAGGGGAAAAAGTGGGTATTTATATCCGGTCGAACTTTTTAACATATTCTAAAATTACCCGGAAAAACACATAGACAAAATTAGACAATCCGATCGAATCTACGAACTCCCAATACAACCCAGAAAACTCAACTCTTGAGTGCAGATTAAAAAATTCCCAGAGAACATAGGAAACAGAAACGGGCATTACTGTATAAAAATGAATCCCTAATCAGTACATACGGCCGCGGAACCGCCGCCAATAGCAGGGTAAGGCCACGGTTCCGCGGCGATCTAGTGGAGTTAGGGGTTCGTTTTCTTCAGTAACTCTTAGAATTTCCTGCTCTATTTTCTGAGCATTTTTAATTCACAAAAATCCACAGTTTTGAAAATTGTCCAGAGAAATGTGAAATCTAGAGTTACGAGGTTCGATCGGGTTTCTAACTTCGTCTACTCATCGCCTAAGGCTTTAGCTAGGCTCTAATACCACTGTAGGGTTCCTAGGCACACCCATGAGGTTCTACAACTGATCAACCATGCCAAAATCAAAAATTTTATATGTGCCGAAGAACCCTAAACTAGATCGTTAACTAGAGGATAGGAGAAAGGATGCAAGTTAACAACTTAACTACAAGGAAAGTGAGTACAACCTTTGTAGATTCGGTCCTCCACCTCTTTAGCTCCGTGATGACGTCCCTCCACTGCGATCATCGGATCCCGGACTCTGGCGATGGTTTCGTCGGAAAAATAATCGGGCTAGGTCATCGACTTCGATGCCGAAGATGATCTACGTCGAGGCAACTCAAGATCAAGCTCCATCTTCACTTGGTCATAGAACTTGTGAAGATAACACACTCTACTACATGGCAAGTGGTAGAGGATGAAGAAATAGGAAGTGGGGTTCACTTTGGATTTGAATTTCTCACATGATTTCATCACTTGAAATATTTCTAGTAAGCTTTCTTCACCTCATGAAGAAGATGAAGATGAAGAATGAAAAAAAGAATTATTAATTAATAATAAATCAAGTGATCTTATCATTTAGCAACCATGGGTGAGTGTAACTAGTGTAGAGACTAAACTAGGGTTTAAGTGAATGGTTAGCTTAAGGAAAGAAACAAAGTGGTCAAAGCTTCATGAAGCTTCAAGGTAAAAACAAAAGAAGCCACCATTTTGTTTCTTGCCCTAAAATAATTAAATAAAATAAATAATTAAGAAAAGATAACAAAACCCTAACCATTAACCTAAACAAGGTTTAAAGTAAACACACACCCAAGTTTGCATGTATCATCAAACATGATACAAACTAGTACACAAACATATATCATATATACAATGTGCACAATCAAGTGAGAAAGTAATCTTAAGTGAACAAATACTAGTTAATGTAAAGTAATATATCAAATATATAATTATACATCAAATCATTAAATCAACACTTGATTTAATGATCCGGTCATATCGCATATAACCGACTAATATCAAGTGTATCAATGTATCGAATCAACACTTGATTCGGTAACCCGGCTATATCATATATAACCGTCCAATGATACAAATCGCGAGAATGGAATACAGTATCACATACTGGTATTATTCTCGGTCGCGCACATATCTCATATGCGCTCCTATTTCATTTCGCTTGAGCCAGGAAACCTCTGTGTAGGACTCTAAAGACTCGTCAATACGCCGGCAGCAGGTGATGATCATATCAAACACCCACAAGCCGCAAGCGGTCTGCTAAACGTTACGGCCACCCGGGTATTGAGCGATCAGAAGATCAACGAGCAAGCCCGCTCACACTCCTGTGAATCCAACCAGTAACAATTACCGTACATTCCGGTCTGTTCATCTGATATGTCGCATATCTCGCCTAGGGGTGGTAAACGTCAGACCCCAGTAGCTTGATAAATCATGCCGATGTAAGGTCCATAAAGAGCATGAAACTACTGATAACTCTTACCAGTATATCACAGCAACCCTGGCCAGGGATTTCCAGTTATGGCCAGTCGAGCATAGCGCAACATCAACCCCCAATACCAGGAGAGACGAATCCCCTCCTATCGCTCGTTGCCTCCATGTGAATCGGGATTGTACCCAAAAACCACCTGTTTGCACGACTCAGTAGAGCCGTGGTAGGGTGGAAATCAAAGCACAGTGGGAGACACACAAGACTCTATGACAATCTCGGGTCAACAGACTAAGTTGTACCAGTGTCACCAGAGAACTGCCATCTGACGTAAGGTATAATACCATCTGGGAGATCTTGGCGAGTCCGTTCAGTGTACCCAGTCTCCACTGAGCATCCGCATACCATCTCTGATGTCAAACACCAATGGATATGAGATCATCCATCGCCCATCACATGGGTCGAGAAGATATACGCTAGTCTACTCTGGAATATCGATGCCCCGTCTCGATATTCCCACGACTAGGAACATTGAAGGATGTACTCATGGACTACCCAGGCCCCACTAGTATGATCTGCATCATAGTCCTGGAAGTCGAGTACACATCCTAAGGGCTTTATCAACATGTAACAGAGAGACAGAAAGTATACATGTTAAGATAAAGAGCAACCAGATAGCGTACTATCATGTCGAGCAAGAAAGTCCTACCTATATATGTCCCAGCATCCACTACAATTTACATCCTATGTATAGTAATGGCCTCTAGGGCATACATATAACTAACAATTAAAGAAGGATATAATTTTGTATTGTTGGATAATGTTTTGAACATTTCCTATATTAAGAGTTGATCGGTATCAGGCACGTTATCTAAAAGCATATACGTTCTAAATCAGACCACAGTTCTTAATATAAAAACACACAGAAGTGGAAGAATTCAGAAATAAACGAATCCTTCTTGAGGCATTGTAGACTAGGTCATATCTATGCGACCCGACTAGCTAAGTTACATTTAGATGAATATTTAAATCAGTTTGATTTTACATCTTGTGAAACTTTCCAGTCATGTCACAAAGATAAGATGACCATGGCTCCGTTTTCTGGAAACAGATAAAGAGTTAGTGAACTCTTGGGACTGATACATAGTGATGTATGAAGGTCCCCAGTCTACATATGCCAGGACTGGTCCTTTGTACTTCCTTACATTCACTGATGATCTCTCAAGATTCGGACACATGTTCCTGTTGAAACGCATGTTTGAAGCTTTTGAGAAATTCAAAGAATATAAGTCAGAAGTAGAGAACCAAAACGGGTATCAGTATTATGTCCTATGATAAGATCAGGGAGGAGAATATAAGTCAGAAGTAGTTGTGCATGGAATTCTTGGGCAATTCTAAAGGAGAATGAGATTCTCTCTCAGCATTACACCTCCGTATACGCCACAGCACAACGGTGTATCGGGGTGGAGCAATCGCACCCTATGTGATATGGTGCGCTCTATGATTAGTACTACTGAGTTACCTGTTTCTTTTTGGGGGTTATGCACTTGAGAAGCTGCATACCTATTGAATTGGGTTCGAATCAAATCAGTGCCTACCACTCCATATGAGATATGGTATGGGAAGAGCCCATCTCTTAAGCAAGTTAAGATTTAGGGTTGTCTGGCCTATGTCAAAAGCAAAATCCGGACAAGATCGAGGCAAGGTCAGTTCTGTAGAACTGGAAGGATTTCTAGCTATACAAACTACAGCTGATGATTTGACAGAACCAAAGGATTCAATAGTCCCTGACGAACCTCAGCCTCTCCGCCGATCTGGTAGGGTTCCTCATCCGCCTGAGAGATACTTCGGTTTCTCGATGACAATGGGAGCGGGGAATGCGTCATGAGATGATGACCCAACTAGTTTTGAGCAGGACATCGAGAGTAAGGACTCTGTAAGAATGGCTGGATGCTTAGCTGGAATCCATGTACACTAACAAAGTATGGACTTTGGTTGCTATATCTGAAGGGTTAAATTCCCATCAGGAGCAAGTATATCTTGAGAAGATTACTTGGTGTAGATGGAAAAGTTGAGACTTTCGAAGCTATACTTGTTAAAGGTTCTCTTCATCAACCAGGTGTGGATAAAGATGAAACCTTTTCCAGTGGCTGTGCTTAAGTCCATCCGGATCCTACTTGCCATTGCTCCATACCATAACTGCGATATCTGGTGGTTGGGTGTCATGACTGCTTTTCTAAATATTGATTTAGAAGAGAACGTCTATAAGAACACAGCCAGAGGGCTTTGTAAACTATGGGAGCAGCGGAAACGTGTGCAAGTTGCTTTACAGATTAAAGCAGGTATCGCGAAGTTGGAACGTCTGTTTTGATGTGGTAGTCAAAGAGTTTGACTTCATCAAAATGGAAGATGAACCTTGTATATACAAAAAGGTAGTAGGGAGTAAGATGAACATCCTCGTATTGTACGTGGATGCCACACTCTTGATAGGAAATGAGTTTCCTATACTACGCACGGTCAATCTCCTCTTATCACAAGGATTCTCCATATAGGATCTAAGGTGATACCTCCTAAATCCTGGATTTTGGATCTATGAGATAGATCTAAATGGATGTTAGGATTCTCATTAGGTGTAGTGATATGGTATCAATCGATCCTGGGGAGGATCACTGGATAGCTTCCAGGGTGGTAAGGAAGACTGAATGTCAGTCACAGGCATTGTCTTTACCCTCAGTGGAGGGGCGGTATGTTGGAAGAGTTCCAAGCTAGATATCATGGCAAACTAGACGATAAAGGATGGTGACATCGCTATCAAAGATACTACCAAAGAGGCAGTTTGGGTGTATATTAGTTCATGAGATGAACTAGGTTCCTACCATTGTGTAACAATGGAAGTGTGGTTTTGACCCAGGAACCATGGTCCCATCAGTGACCCAGACATATTCCAAAGCAGCACCTGATCATGGAGATAATTGATCTCCAGGGTGATCGAGATTAGGAGAGTAGACTCAGAGGACAACACGGCAGATCCACTCACAAAGGCCTTTTCCAAGAGAGAAACTTTTATTGGATGGTTGAGTATGAGATACTGCAACCACTGCTACAGATGGCCCTAGTTCAAGTGGGAGATTGTTAGTTATATGTATACCCTATGGGCCATTACTGTACATGAGATGTATATTGTAGTGGATGCTGGAACATATATAGGTAGGACTTTCTTGCTCGACATGATAGTACGCTATCTGGTTGCTCTTTATCTTAACAAGTATACTTATTGTCTCTCTGTTACATGTTGATAAAGCCCTTAGGATGTGTACTCGACTTCCAGGACTATGATGCAGATCATACTAGTGGGGCCTGGGTAGTCCATGAGTACATCCTTCAATGTTCCTAGTCGTAGGAATATCGAGACGGGGCATCGATATTCCAGAGTAGACTAGCATATATCTTCTCGACCCATGTGATGGGCGATGGATGTTCCTACATCCATTGGTGTTTGACATCAGAGATGGTATGCGGGTGCTCAGTGGAGACTGGGTACACTGAACGGACTCCCCGAGAACTCCCAGATAGTATTATACCTCACGTCAGATGGCAGTTCTCTGGTGACACTGGTACAGCTTAGTCTGTTGACCCGAGAACGTCATAGAGTCTTGTGTGTCTACCACTGTGCTTTGATTTCCACCCTACCACGGCTCTACTGAGTCGTGCAAACAGGTGGTTTTTGGGTACAGCCCCGATTCACATGGAGGCAATGAGCGATAGGAGGGAATTCGTCTCTCCCGGTATTGGGGGTTGATATTGCGCTATGCTCGACTGGACATAACTAGAAATCCCTGGCCAGGGTTGCAGTGATATACTGGTAAGTGTTATCAGTAGTTTCACCATTGTTATGGACCTTACATCGGCATGACTTATCAAGCTACTGTGGTCTGACGTTTACCACCCCTAGGCGAGATATGCGACATATCAGACGAACAGACCAGACTGTGCGGTAAGTGTTACTGATTGGATTCACAGGAGTGTGAGCAGGCTTGCTCGTTGATCTTCTGATCGCTCAATACCCGGGTGGCCGTTACGTTTAGCAGACGACTTGCGGCTTGTGGGTGATTGATATGATCACTACCTACTGCCGGCGTATTGACGAGTCTTTAGAGTCCTACACAGAGGTTTCCTGGCTGAAGTGAAATGAAATAGTGTTGGATATAGTGCCTTCAAAGTCAATTATTGGATCACAGGCACGTGATTGCAATGATTGCGAAGGACCTATACCGGTAGGACAGTCTTACTAGAGATGATAGTATGCTATCTGATTTACCTTTATCAGTCGTGTACAGGTTCATGTGACTGATCACTGTTACACTTTGATAGAGCCCTAAGGATCTTACTTCAGTACCAACTGTATGATGGCGATCATATACGTGAGAGTTGGGTAGTCTATAAGCATATCCTCAATTGTGGTCCCTAGTCGTCGGAGTTTCGAGACAAGGCATCGATACTCTGGAGTAGACTAGTGTATACACTCGAGACCCCGACGAGGGGCGGTGGCCGGTCTCACTAGCCACCGGTGTCAGTTGGATCACCTAAGTTATATACAGGTGCTCATTGGGTTATGAGTACACTGGACAGGACTCGCCGGGAACCTGCTAGTTGGTATTATACCTATCGTCAGATAGTAGTTCCCTGGTGACATGTGTACAGGTTAGTTCATCGACCTGAGGTCGTCATTTTTCTCTTGTGAGTTCCCACTGTGCTTTGATTTCTACCCTACCACGGCTCAAAGGAGTCGTGCAAACAGGTATTTTTTGGGTACAGTCCCGAGCCACATGGAGGCAAGTGAGCAGATCGGCAGGGGATTCTTCTCTCCCGGTATTAGGGGTGAGATCGCGCTGTGTCTAGGAGAGCATTTACACAAAGCCCACGGCCGTGGCAGGAGATTTACTGGTAGGTACTCCAGTAGTATCTCAGGGTGTTTTTGGGCTATACTCCGACACGACTTATACTACTATTGGGGGTCTGACGATACCAGCCCCCTAGGCAGATATACGATACTCATAGGCGAACGGACCGGACTGTATATACATTGTCACTGTTAGGCTCAGTAGGGTTTCCGGATGAGTTCGCTCATCGGCCTCCCTTGAGGTCAGTCCATGGGCAGCCGTTACGCACAGCTAGTGCCGCTGACGGCTTGTGGTTAAACCCACTGCCAGGGAACTGACGAGTCATTAGAGTCCCCCACAGATAGTTTCCCAAGTTCGGGCGAAACATTGTAGAGGCCGTATGGTTTTATGTCAGGGTTCGGAAAATGCACGTGCGTTTACGCACGTGTCATATTTCGGGCAGATAATACTGATGGGCTTTGGTTTAAGCTGGATCCGAGTATTATACTGTGTAGATATAATATCTTTGTCTCAGTTGCATTTGTATTCGGTAGTAATACAAATGCGGGTATGTTTATACTGTTACGGGGTTATCCAGAAATTCGTTTCGAGATCACTTTTGGAAGTTGCCAGTTTCCAGTTTTCTATCGCCCGTTTTTAACATTCGGTTAAATGCAGATTTATCTTTTCTTGCGGGTGAGTCATGAGTGTGGAAGGTTCTAGAAGTTTCTAGATGGTGACTAGGCTTCATGACTCATTAGTGCATTGATTGTGCATTTAATGAAAAGGATGACTATGGTTTATGATTTAATGTATGCAATTAATGATATGCAAGGTGTTTAGATGACTCATTCTTTTGATGATTGATCTTTATCTTATGGTTACCTTCTCTTGTTCCTACACTCACCTCCCTCCTCCTTTAAAGTGGCCAGCCCTTGCTTGTGAGGGATAATGGTTGTTGTTTTAAAAAAGATGATAGTTTTTGGTGTATGGAAATTTCACAGCTACTTTTATTCCATCACCCGATTCAAATAGCAATTTCATTAACCGTTCGTCCATGGCTTTGAACGAAGTGAGACAAAGTGTTCTACTCATTCTCTACATCAATCTTGGTCATCTCTTTTTGCTAACTTGATGACCGAGTTGCCTCGGGTCAGAGGAGGGAGCCCGTTTAAAGATCCGTTGACGTGGTGCCACCTAGACGAACAGATCGGAGATCGACGAGACCGGAGCAGCCACAACAAAGCGTGGGATGATGGTTAGAGAACGAAGGACTCGGATCGTTCGGTATAACCTTTCTACCCTCTTTGTAATTTGTTAGTTTAGCAATAATGGCAGATCTGGGTTATAGTATACGATAGCGCCAGTTAAAAAGTTTTTGTTCCGCATTTGGCGTCTGTTAGACGGCCGGGGCGCTACCGTAGACTTACAGTGGTATCAGAGTCTTGCTATTAAGCTTTACTAACTTGTGCTAACACGTTTAAAATATCGATCGAACGGATTTTCGAAAATCACAATTTTCAGTTTTAAAGTTTCTGTCGATTTTTAAAGGGGTCTAAAAATCATTTTGACCATACCAGAAAATCAAGCAGGCTTTTATAAGAATACAGAAGAAAAACGATCAAGTGATTCGACCGTACCGCCGCGGAAACGCGGTCAAAGCCTAGATTTGACCGCGGAACCGCGGCACTCTTGGTGACTCACTTGGCCATTTTTCTTCTGGTGTTTCATTGTTGGAAATTGTGGTTTCTGGTACTGTTCTTTTGGGCCCAGATTTTTTACTGTACTGCAGATGTACGTGGGGCCCACTTCGGGAAGTTTTGTCAATCGAAATTTAAACATGTTAGTTTACAGTACTTACATTATATCTCCGACCGTGAATGTCATTTGACCGGTGAACCGCGTTTGATTGCTATAGTTCTTTTAGACGGGTTTGCGAACGTGACATTCGCGTTGATGTTCTGTGTTGTGCTGTGATGATGCGGATTTGTCGTGGTGGATAGCAGTGTGCAATGGTAGTGCAGTTTGGATTTATTTGTATATTTGATATTGCTGGGCGAGCGTCCAACATGTGGACTGCCGTCACTGCCTGTTTGTATAATATTCTTTTGCGGCACGACCGGGCTGAGGTCGATGTACCCGTTGTACATATTTTTCATTTCTGTACTAGGTTTTACCCCGCGACGGAGTGCACGGATAGCCGGGTTCTGGAGGGCAACGGGTCCGCATCTCATGGCTTTGAGAGGAAGAGGGGCTTCACTCTAGAATTGGCAGACTATTCGTCGCACTCATAGGGGGTACAGGTTGACCCAAGGAGGGGTGCTCAAGTTACTGGATTCCATGAAGTGCAGGGTGGTCCATTCACTTTGCTATAGGGGGCTGCCTCGCTTCATGTTTTGGCGGGTAACTTGCCGCACCCGTAGGGGTCTAGGTTTCATTGCACAGGCTATCCACACGACCTGGGGAACGTCGGGTTTCAGCAGCGGCTCCATGAAACCCGGGGATCCCAGATTATCTTTATTGTTCTGTGATACTTATTACTTTTCTGTAATGTTGCATATTATCACGCCTGGAGCGATTGTTGTATATTGGTATATATACTATTAGATATTGTATATGTTTTACACCCGCGCTAGTCCAGTCCCCGCTCTGTCGTTAGTTAAGTAACCTAACGGATGATGACGGGACCCAGTGACGAATGCGGATGGCATATACGTACATTTTATTTTCGTTCTTTTCTGGTGTGATTAATTGATGGGGCTGCGTTGATTCTGATCAATGCAAAGGAAAACAAACCTGTTTGGATGTTGTTGGAACAATTTTAAAAAGTGTTATTACAAAGACGTTTCCTTTTGTTTTGCATAGCGGTATTCGGTTGGAATATCCTGCACCTCATTCGACGAGGCAAGGGCCGATATCCCTTCACCGGGAATGACCCCTTGGGCAGAAATTTGCGTCAGGGTAATAACTTCACTATAGTCGATTACAAGTTGCTTTGCATCGCGGTATTCGGTTGGAATATCCTGCACCTCATTCCATAGGGAAAGAGCCGAGATCCCTTCACCGGGAGTGACCTCTTTAGCAAATGTTTTCGCCGCTATATTTTTATTAAAAAGCTATCAGGTTCCTTCAGCGATATCAAGTTCATTACGTTAAAAGTTTTTCGCCAAAAACCAGTCGTAGCCCTCCGTCATTTCTTTTAGGTATTCAGAAGTATTCAAGCTATGTATTTTGACCAACGCCAAGGCATAGTGTTTGGTAGCTTCTTGGTATTCATTTGTTGCATAGATAGATGAGTTGGTTTGGGACAGCCGTTCTGCCATTTTGGCCAACGTTAAGGGCATGAGCGGGTGGGTTCAAATTAACAAGGTAGTGACGGGAAGAACTTGGCATGTGACTTATGACATTTTGACCAACGCCAAGGTCATAAGAGCATGGGGCAAAAATCATATCGGGAGTTTCTAAAGAAACTAAAACTTGCCAAGTATGCGCATACCTTCTGGAGTCTGATAACATGAGTGGATTCCGTCACGTTATCATGCGATGAGAGTTAGATCCCGATTCCCACTGATGAGTTGGTTTACTCTTCGGGTGATCCCGATTGATTCTTCTTTCAGGTTTGGAGGAGAATTTGACAGTACGGTGGGAGGTTTCCTGATTAGATAAAGTGATAACCATTCTGATCTATGTTAGGGTGTACCCAGAGTGTTTCTTTTCTCTCTCTCTTTGGCAGCGACCTTTGACCGACCCTAGACTATGACTCAGTGACCAAGTTGACCGAATCTTCTTAAAATACTGGCTTTTGGATTGTCCGAGTTGCATAAGTCGTTTTCGCTCCTTCTTTTACCCCTTGCATTTCTCAGAACACCTCGTATCACTACGAGTATCCACTTCCATTGGACAGATCCATCGTATGGTTATATACGAAATCGAAGGGACTTCTTCGAGGATGGATCAAGGTTCAGGAGAAAAGGAATTGGTTTATTCAGTTGTCTTTTATTATCACCTTCTCTCAGGTTGCGATGGCTCCGTAGTTTAGGAGAGTACACCTATTACGCTTATTGGATAGTCTTATACCGAACCATAGGCAGGTGCCGAAAGGTAGGGAATGAAGAAAACCAATTAGCCTAAGTTGGGTGTATAGAAGGTAATAACTAAAGACAAAATAGAGGGATTGGAAAGAGGGCAAAGTAAATTGTGACTGCTATCATTCACGACCAAACCGCGTACTTCATCGCCACTCCTATTTCACCTTTTTTCCCCAGTTCGGGAGAAATAGAATAAGGTATTATTCAGTTGTCTTTTATCATCACCTTCTCTCAAGTTGCGAGTGCTCCTTGGTTTAGGAAGGTACACCTATTATGCTTACTGGATAGTCTTCTTCCAAACCATAGGCTGGTGCCAAACGGTAGGGAAGGAAGAAAACCATTTAGCCTAACGATGGTGTACAGAAGGTAACAACTAAAGACAAATAATGGGATTTGGAGAGATGGAAAAGAAATATACGGTTATAGTCATGAATTGGATTATGGAAGAGGTATTACTATGAATACCAGGATACCCCTACGAAATATTTTCATGTTTCAGTGCATTGTTAAAGCAAAACTGTTTTCCCGATTAGATACTTACTCCGGGGTATGTATTTACCAGGTATGATTCTCACATCTGTATGGTTTTACAGATGATGAGTGGGAGCGAGTATTTGGGAATTAGGTGATCATCCTCATTATATCAGAATTCGTTGTAATTGGTGATATTTGAGGAAATTTTCTGGGTACAGTTTTCAACCTACGATGCACAGGTTTTGAGTTATTCAACACAGCGGACTTATACAGAGTATTGTATGTTGTCCAGTGTCCATCAAGGCAAAGGGGTTGGTCCTCGTACTATGTTCTATTTACTTTTGACTTCTCTAGTTTTTAGACAAGTGTTTCGTAGAAATACAAGGTCTAAGTTTTGAGAAGTTGTGGGTATAAGAATAAAGTAGAGAACCAGGTGTCGCAAGTATCGGGATTCTTCAAAGAGATCGAAGATGTAGATTCTTGTGATTGGTATTCAGATAATAGTAATGGTTTTGAGAAACTTGTTTCTCTATTAGGTTACTCATAATTGGATGGATTCCTAAGTTGAGTAATGCTGATTAGCCTCTTTCCATTAAGTTGATATGCACTGGAGACAGTTGCATGATTTGAATCTGGTTCCAATTAAATAAGTGCCAAAGTTTCTATATTGGATATAGAATGGTTCATATCTTAACGATGTTAAGGTACGGGGAGTTGTCCGGCTTATGCTTAAGACCAGACTCTGGATAACTCAGGGCACGTTTCTGTAATGGCTGTTTGTGGGTTGGCCCAGGCTATGGCGAGTGTTGATTTTCTACCATCTGGAAGATCAATAGTGATATTGTTCTTAACTCGCCACAGTTTTAGTAAAATGGATTTTTTCAGAAAACAGTAGTGAGAGTATGGTAGAACTGGAAGTGATTCCGGAACCGCAAACGATTACGGAAAATTTAATAGGACCTAAAAATTCAATCAGGTTTGACATTCCATTAGCCACTCCGCAGATATGCTGGGTAACCTCAGACACCCGAGAGGTACTCCGGTAGCCTCAAGGACGGTGACAGGGAGGTTCTTATCGACCCAGACTTGACACTACTGTTGTTCCAGGCTATGAGACCCGGCAGGAGGTTAAGTATAGCGTCGTTCTAAACTAGCTTTAGAAGTGCACGTATATATTATTCTGCCAGAGGGTTGTTGCGGTCAGTGGGAGCAGCGGAAGCATAGTGGGCAAGTAGCTTATATCTATTTATAGACTTGAGCAGTTATAGCGGAGATAGATCATCTAATTTTGACTTCATCAGAATAGGGGATGGATCTATTAAGAAGGTAGTAGGCTTGTTAGTTATATGTATGCCCTTGAGGCCATTACTGTACATAGGATGTATATTGTAGTGGATGCTAGGACATATATAGGGAGGACTTTCTTGCTCGACATGATAGCATGCTATCTGGTTGCTCTTTATCTTAACGTGTACATTGATTGTCTCTCTGTTACATGTTGATAAAGCCCTTAGGATGTGTACTTGACTACCTGGACTATGATGCAGATCATATTAGTGGGGACATGGTAGTCCATAAGTACATCCTTCAAGGTCCCTAGTCGTGGGTGTATCGAGACGGGGTATACCTTCTCGACCCATACAGATGGGCGATGGATGATCCCATATCCATTGGTGTTTGACATCAGAGATGATATACGGGTGCTCAGTGGAGACTGGGTACACTGGATGAATTCGCCGAGAACTCCCATATGGTATTATACCTTACGTCAGATGGCAGTTCTCTGGTGACACTGGTACAGGTTAGTCTGTAGACCCGAGATCATCATAGAGTCTTGTGTGATTCTCACTGTGCTTTGATTTCCACCTTACCATGTCCAAGAGGGCGTGCAAAACGGTGGTTTTTGGGTACAGTCCCGAATCATATGGAGGCAATGAGCGATAGGAGGGGATTCGTCTCTCCCGGTATAGGGAGTTGATGTTGCGCTGTGTTCGATTGGCTATAACCGGAAATCCCTGGCCAGGGTTGCTGAGATTTACTGGTAAGTGTTACCAGTAGTTTCTCGAACTGTTATAGACCTCATATCGACACGACTTATCGAGCTACTGGGGTCTGACGTTTACCACCCCTAGGCAAGATATGCGACATATCAGACGAACAGACCGGACTGTACGGTAAGTGTTACTGGTTGGATTCATAGGAGTGTGAGCGGGCTTGCTCGTTGATCTTCTGATCGCTCAATACCCGGGTGGCCGTTATGTTTAGCAGACCGCTTGCGGCTTGTGGGTGTTTGATATGATCATCACCTGCTGCCGGCGTATTGACGAGTCTTTAGAGTCCTACACAGAGGTTTCCTGGCTCAAGCAAAACGAAATAGGAGCGCATATGAGATATGTGCGGGACCGAGAATAATACCAGTATGTGATACTGTATTCTATTCTCGAGATTTGTATCATCGGTCGGTTATATGTGATATAGCCGGGTTACGGAATCAAGTGTTGATTCGATATACTGATACACTTGATATTAGTCGGTTATATGAGATATGAACGGATCGTTAAATCAAGTATTGATTTAATGATTTAATGTATAATTATATATTTGATATATTACTTTACATTAACTAGTATTGGTTCACTTAAGATTGATCTTCTCACTTGATGTGCACAAGTTGCATATGTGATATATTTTTGTGCACTAGTTTGTATCATGTTTGATGATACATGCAAACTTGGGTGTGTGTTTGCTATACACCATTGTTTAGGTTAATGGTTAGTGTTTTATTTATTCTTTTTATTTATTTTGATTAAACAAAATGGTGGCTTTTCTTGTTCTTTACTTGAAGCTTCATGAAGCTTTGAAAAGTCTAGCCATTTTGTTTTATACCTTAACCTAACCATTACACCTAAACCGTAGTTTATTCTCTACATGAGTTTACTTCACCCATGGTTGCATTATGATAACTCTTCACTTGATTTTTCATTTTGATTATAATTGATATTCTTTTCTTCTTCTTCTTCTTCTTGATGAAGAGAAGAAAACCTTTCTTGAAAATTCCAAGGGATGATTCCAAGTGAGAAATCCAAATCCAAAGTGAACCCACTTCCTATTTCTTCATCCTCTACCACTTGCCATGTTGTATTGGGTGTTTTCTTCACAAGTTTCATGACCTAGTGAAGATGGAGCTTGAGGTAGAGTTGCCTCGACGTAGATCATCTTCGGCATCGAAGTCAACGACCTAGCCCGCTCATTTCCCCGACGAAACCATCGCTAGAGTCTGGGATCCCGGTGATCGCAGCGAAGGGACGTCATCACGGAGTTAAAGAAGTGGTGGACCGGATCTACAAAGGTTGTATTTCCATTCACTTAGTATTTAAGTTGTTAACTTGTTGTAGTTTCGCCTTTACCTCTAGTTATCGATCTAGTTTAGGGTTTCTCGGCACATGAAATTTTTGAATTTGGCATGGTTAATGCCTTGTGGAACCTCTTTAGTGTGCCTAGGATCCCTACAAGGCTGTGATGTCCTGGTATTTGGATGACATACACAGAGTAGGAAGTAAAATTCCTATACTACGATCGGTTGTACTGTGGTTGTCACACAGTTATTTCTCCAGATAGGATATGGATATAATATCTGACATTCTGGTTTCTAGATCTATGATTTTAGATCTAGATTTGGGTAGTTTCCCAATGTGGGTACTTTGACAGTTCTGATAGTTTTTGGAATAGATGACTCCTGGCATGGTGGTGTACCTGCAGGTGATGGAGTCACCCTCTTTAAAGGTGTCTTACAGGATAAAGGGGAGAGGGATGTCCATGATTGGCAGATCACTTGCTTAGGCAATTGAGTCAATCGTGAGATGTCAAGTACCACACCAGATGTTGTTTTTGCACTAGATGCAATCAGTTTCTATTAATCCAATCCTGAAGAAATATAAGGAGGCAGTTTTAGAATATAAGTGGATGTTCTACGGATTTGATGACGGCAGCCTCCTTCGGGAGACGGTTATCATTCCAGGCTTCAAAGGTGACATGGTTGACAGAGTGATTGTCAGAGTTATAGTTTTCCCTCTGACGAGAGACAGTATTATGGACAGGTGGTCCAAGAGGATACTATGGGAGGCATGGTGCAGGATACTGATTAGATTCAGTGATCGATACAGTCTAAGAAGTTTGGATTTGGAGTTCATTTATGAACTAGGTCCCATCAGATATCCAGACATATTCTAAGATAGGTATTACTCAATTCGGGAGATGGCTTTCTCCGCTAACTTGAGATTAAGAGAGATATAGAAAGAAACATCAGGGCGGATCCACTCACTGAGGCTATTTCTCGAACACAATAGTTTTACAAACGGGCTTTATGAAACTGATTAGTAGAGGAGTTTGATGTTCGGTTTCACACGGGCTGTGAGTATGCAACATCACAATAATTAGCCTTAAGTGCAAGTGGGAGATTGTTGGATATAGTGTCCTCAAAGTCAATTATTGGATCGCAAGCACGTGATTGCAATGATTGTGGAGGATTTATACCGGTAGGACAGTCTTACTCGAGATGATAGTATGCTATCTGGTTTACCTTTATCAGTCGTGTACAGGTTCAGGTGACTGATCACTGTTACACTTTGATACAGCCCTTAGGATCTTGCTTCACTACCAACTATATGATGGAGATCATATACGTGAGAGTTGGGTAATCTATAAGCATATCCTCAATTGTGGTCCCTAGTCATGGGAGTTTCGAGACAGGGCATCGATACTTCGGAGTAGACTAGTGTATACAGTCGAGACCCCGACGAGGGGCGGTGGCCGGTCTCACAAGCCACTGGTGTCAGCTGGATCACCTAAGATGTATACAGTGTAAGTCCGCGTTACCTCTCCCGGTATTTACGAGCTAGCGGAAATGATGAAAAACGATTTTTCAAGAGGTGGTAACATGGACTCAAAATACGGATCTTTGTTAAACAACTTATCTAACAAACCTAACATGAGTTTTACCTACTCGGTTAAGGGGTTATACCTTTCTTGAACTCCTTCGTGTTCAACTCTTTGCGGTGTATGGATCGGCCTCACCTCGTCATCTCCTTGCGCCGAAGATGGATCTACCTGAAAGCTTCTACCTTTGGCTTCTTCTTCAAACTTGAAGAAACTAGAACACTTGGTTTGCTAAACCTTGTGAACTAGGATGAGTAGAGAAGTGATATAGGTTTTCTTTTATCTCTAAGGCAATGTTTCTCAACTCATGAGATGGAGTTGCCTTGAACTAGAGAGAGAGCAAGAGGAAGAGCAAGAGGGAGAGCTTGAGCATGAAAGAGAAGAAGAATGATAGAATGAGCCAACCACTTTTCCTCCCATGCCCCCATAACAAAAATAATAATAATAATAATAATAATAATAATAATAATTGAGTATTATGTGATGGTTCATATCATATCAAGTGGCATTATCATTTCATGCACTCATATTGCAAAGCATAACAAGCAAGCAAAAGCCTTTGCATGAAATGACAACCATTGTAATGATGATGGTCAACTAGTCCAACCTAGTCAACCAGTCAACCAAGTCAACAAAGTCAACCTATCAACCCAACCATGGCACAATAATACTTAATTAATATTATCATTAATCATATTTCTTATTCTCATTAGGGTCTAGCAAAAGTCAATGGTCAACATTCAACAGTCAACAACCCCAATGAGAATCCTCTGCCTCTGTCTCTCTGTCAACTGTGCAAACACACCCGCAGCCGCGTTCCGAGGAGCACGAATACAAACGAGATAAAACCAACCCCATAACATACACTAGGATCTGGCTTAAACAAAAGCCCGCTAGTGTTAACTGTCCGGACACTAAATGTGCACAAGTGCACGGATGTGACCGAACCCTGTCGCAAAACCATGGGACCTGTCACAAAACCATGCGACCTCTACTCTTTTGCCTAAAGGCGAATAGCTTTCTGTGTGGGACTCTAAAGACTCGACACTACGCTGGTAGTGGGTTTAACCACAGACCGCAAGCTGCACTAGCTGTGCATAACGGTCCCCAGGTAGATGCCGACAAGAAGACGGACGAGGTGAAACCCATCTGAACTCCTACTGAGCCTAAATGTGACAATCTCCATACAGTCCGGTCTGTTCGTCTGATAACATCGCATGGCGGGCCTAGGGGGCGATAAACGTCAGTCCCCTAATAGTGGTACAAGTCGTGTCGGAGTGTAGCCCAGAAAAACCTGAGATAACACTGGAAACCTACCAGTATATCTCGCTTGCCCTGGCCAGGGACTACTTGTGTAATGGCTCTCCTAGACACAGCGCGATGTCAACCCCCAATACCGGGAGAAACGAATCTTGTCTAACTGTCACTGCCTCCAAGTGCTTCGGGACTGCACCCAACTACTACCTGTTTGCACGGCCCTTTTGAGCCGTGGTAGGGTAGTAATCAAAGTACAGTGGGAACACACTCGAGGCGAAGTGACAGTGTCAAGTCAGCGGACTGAGCTGTACTCATGTCACCTGGGAACTGATAACTGACGATAGGTATAATACCAACCATTCAGTTCCCGACGAGTCCTGTCCAGTGTACTCGTAACCTAACGAGCACCCGCATACTATCTCAAGTACAACGTACCGACGGCTGTGGGACAGACCGTCTCCCAAGCTGGGATAAGAAGCGCATACGCTAGTCTACTCCGGAGTATCGTTGCCCTGTTTCGATAGTCCTGCGACTAGGGACCTGCATAAGGATGTGCTTATACATTACCCAGCCCCCACGAGTGTGACTGCCACCACAACGCTGGTAATCAAGCAAAGATCCTAAAGGCTCTACTAATATGTATAAGCAATATGCTAAAAGAAACACATGCACATATTGAAGTAGAAACAAACCAAGTAGCATACTACTATTTTGAGCAAGATTGTCTATACAAGGTGAATATCCCAAGCTTCCATTAAGTAATATACAAACTAGTATGATACAATAATGGCCTCTAGGGCATATACACTAACAATCTCCCACTTGCACTAAGGCCATGAACTGGCATATCGAAGACCTATCATCTCGATCAGGCGCTCGAACTGAGTCTGGGGTAAGGCCTTCGTGAGTGGATCTGCAGTGTTATCTTCTGTATTTACTCTCTTCACCTCGATCTCCCGGCGATCAACGATCTCCCTGATCAGGTGGTACCGCCTCAAAATGTGCCTGGACTTCTGATGGGACCTGGGTTCCTTCGCTAAAGCTATAGCTCCGCTGTTGTCACAATACAGCGGTATTGGGTCAACACTGGTAGGAACCACCTGAAGCTCCGTGAGGAACTTCTTCATCCAGACAGCTTCCTTTGCGGCATCGCAAGCAGCTATGTACTCCGCTTCCATAGTTGAGTCGGCAACGGTTTCCTGCTTGGAGCTCTTCCAGCAAACCGCCCCTCCATTGAGGGTAAAGACATAACCCGACATGGACTTGGAGTCATCCTTGTCACTCTGGAAGCTGGAGTCAGCAAAGGCCTCGATCTGGAGATCTTTTCAGCCATACACCAAGAACATCTCCTTAGTCCTTCTTAGGTACTTGAGAATGTTCTTTACTGCTATCCAGTGTTTCTCCCCTGGGTTCGACTGATACCGGCTTACAACGCTCAATGCGTATGCTACATCTGGTCTGGTACACAACATCGCATACATAATAGAGCCTACCGCAGATGCGTAGGGTATTGATGACATGCGAGCCCTTTCTAAATCAGTCTTGGGAGACATCTCTTTGGAGAGGGTGATTCCGTGACAAGCCGATAGATTACCGTGCTTAGAATCTTCCATACTAAATCGTTTCAGTATGGTGTCGATGTTCCTGGACTGTGAAAGTCCCAACATCCTTTTAGATCTATCACGATAGATCGGATCACCAGAATGTAGTTGGCATCGTCCAGGTCTTTCATGGAGAACCTCTGTGACAAAAATCCTTTGACTGACTGTAACATCGGAATATCATTTCCTATTAAGAGAATTTCATCGACGTACAAAACGAGGAATACCACATTTCTCCCTACAATCTTACTGTAAATGCATGGTTCATCTGGGTTTTTGATAAAGTCGAATTCTTTGACAGTATCATCAAAGCAGATGTTCCAACTCCGCGATGCCTGCTTGAGTCCATAGATGGACTTGAGCAACTTGCACACTTTACCGCTGCTCCCACTCTGAATGAATCCCTCTGGCTGATCCATATAGATGCACTCTTCCAAATATCCATTTAGGAAAGTCGTCTTTACGTCCATCTGCCAGATTTCATAATCGTGGAAGGCAGAAATGGCAAGAAGGATCCGAATGGATTTCAGCATAGCCACTGGAGAAAAGGTTTCGTCATAGTCCAAACCAGGTCTTTCACGAAAACCCTTTGCAACAAGTCCAGCCTTATAGGTCTCAACCTGTCCATCTACACCAATCTTCCTTTTGAAGATCCACTTGCATCCTACGGGTTTTACCCCATCTAGAGCAACGTCCAACGTCCATACTTTGTTGGTGTACATGGACTCCATTTCGTTCCGCATTGCATCCAGCCATTTTACCGAGTCACTGCTCTGAATGGCTTGCTGGAAGCTAGTAGGCTCATCATAATCAATAGTGCAATCATCTCTATCCCCGTCTATAAGAAAACCGTAGTATCTCTCGGGCGGATGAGACTGCCTACTACTCCTGCGGAGAGGCGCAGGAATGTCCGGTTCTCCTGAAACTTGTGGTTCTTCCAAGCTTTCAGTAATAGCTTGTGGTTCTGGAATTTCTTCCAGTTCTATTGCGCTCCTACTTATCTGATTTTCTAAAAATTCAGTTTCCAAGAAGTGGGCATGCGGAGAAACAAAAACTTGTTGTTCTTCTGCGGAATAGAAAAGATACCCCCTGGAGTTCTTTGGGTATCCCACAAACTTACACAGTATTGAGCGTGCCTCGAGCTTGTCCGCATGCTGCTTTTTCACAAAAGCTGGACATCCCCATGTCCTAAGATACTTAAGACGGGTTTTCTTCCCACTCCACATCTGATATGGGATGGTAGGCACAGTCTTGGTTGGAGCCTTGTTCAAGAGATATGCAGCTGCTTCTAGTGCATAACCCCAGAAAGATTGCGGTAACTCAGCCTTACTCATCATGGAACGAACCATATCCAATAGGGTTCGATTTCTCCTTTCAGATACACCGTTGTGTTGTGGTGTGTATGGAGGAGTACGCTGAGAGAGAATTCCATTCTCTTTTAAGTAGTCCAGAAACTCGGCACTCAAGTATTCACCACCTCGATCAGATCTCAGTGTCTTTATACTTTTGTCTGTTTTTTTTCAACTTCATTCTTGTATTCCCGAAATTTCCCAAAGGCCTCGGATTTGTGCTTCATTAAGAAGACATGTCCATACCTAGAGAAATCATCTGTGAAAGTAATGAAGTATGAATAACCACTTCGCGCATGTGTAGACATTGGACCACACACATCACTGTGTATGAGTCCCAAGAGCTCGCTCGCTCTTACTCCGTGTCCAGTGAACGGAGTCTTTGTCATCTTTCCCATGAGACAAGATTCACAAGTGGCATAAGACTGATACTCGAACGGATTCAAGTATCCCTCTTTATGTAACTTAGTTAGTCGTGTCTCATTAATGTGACCCAGTCTACAATGCCATAAGAAAGCCTGATTTAATTCCGGAGACTTTATTTTAAGTGTGTTCTGGACACTGAAAATCTGAGCTTGATTCAATACTTATATCCCGTTATTTAATGTACCTGACCCAATCAGAACTTGATTTAGGTTGATGTGTACTACATCGCTTACAAAAGTAAATTCATATCCTTCCATAGAAAGTAAGGATACAGATATGATATTATAAGTCGCACCTGGTACATACAAACAGTTACGCAAAATCAATATCTGCCCAGTTGTCAGTCCAAGATGATATTCCCCTACGGATTCAGCATCCATGCTCATTCCGTTAGCAACCCGGAGAGTCATATCACCTTTCCTGATAACCCTACGGTTTCTCAGAGCCTGTAATGAATTACAGATGTGAGATCCTGATCCGGTATCCAATACCCAGGAAGTAGGGTTAACTGACATACAGTTCTATATCACAAAAACACCCGAAGCCGAAGCCACAACATGCTTCGAATTCTGGCTACTCGCTTTGCTAGCCCTGCAATCCTTCTTCCAATGTTCATTCCCGTTACAATAGGAACGCCCCTCTTTTACTACAGCCAGTCCCGAAACTTTTGCCCTTCCCCTTCCTTCTTCTTCCCTGGTTTCCTTCAGGGTATAAGCAGAGGGCAGGGACTGTAAAATCAAATCAATACTTGACCCATTCTCCAACGTGGTCTCCAGGTCCGTAAGCTCAAAATAGCTGGTCTCTGTAAAGACGTTGCCCCCTACAGATGACCCGATAGCCAACCTCGCTTGAAGCAATTCGTTCGAGGTCTCATATCTTGCGATACGAGATTGCTCTCCATATAAATCTTTGTTATGGAGGAAGATAGAAACTGAGTCCATCTTCTCGTGCTGCCTCTGGTTTGCACCATCAACTGAGGCTAACATGAGGCACTTGGCTTTCACACAGTCTTTTTCCGATGTCATACGGATGTCAATGTCCGTGACAGGGGAAACCGGTCCTGAGATGGCAGAGGTTTGATTAGTTAAGAGGTGTCCCAGCTTGTCATGGGTAATGGACATCTGGACAGACCTTTCCCAATCATAACAGTCAGGTTCAGTCATTTTATTATCTAGATGTAACATATATGCGGTCACTGGGTCGCTGCAATTAAGAGAGAGAGAAGAAAACACTCAGCATGATGCTCTTGCAAGTTTAGATTGGTTTTTAATTTATCTAAATAGGATGGCTCCGACAGTCTCTTGAATCCCTCCTCAAACCATAAAGGAAGAATTAGTCGGGATCAATCTCACCGTACAATACTTGCTTAACCGTTCAGCCAGGCCAGTGTCGGTACTTCGAGGGAGGTTTTCCAACGCTTTCGCGAAGTTCCTTAAATAAATAACCTCTTTTCCTTGTGGGCATAGCCCCGCTAACACCTTTCTAGGCACCTACTTGGTTTATAGCATTGATCGTTAAGTGAGAAAGTTTCGGAGGAGTAGCATATACTCACAGTAGGATCGGGATCCAAATATCATCGTGTGATAAACTGAAGGAATCCTACCAGAATCATCACACTCCAAATGGTATGCAGCGCTAGCAAGTTTCAGTTCTTTTGAAACTCCCGATGTGGATTTTTGCCCCATGCTCTTATGACCTTGACGAAGGTCAACAAATCATAAGTCACATGTCAAGTTCTACCCTTCATTGTCCAGATTAATTTGAACCCACCCGTATATACCATTGACGAAGGTCAACAAGGTAATACGACTGTCCCAAACCAACGCATATATCTATGCTACATATGAACACCCAACAGCTACCAATCACTATGCCTTGACGAAGGTCAACAAATATAGCTTGAATACTATTGAATATTCATATGAAACGACGGAGGGCAGCGAATGGTTTTGGCGAAACCTTGAACGTAGTGAACTTGATATAATCGATGGAACCTTGATAGCTTTTAAAAGGAGTGGCTTAAGCTCCGCGTTAAAAGTTGTTTTTGAAAAGAAACGGAGTGGTTTTTGAAATTGTTCCAACGACTTTTACTTGGTTTATTTTCTTGCATTAATTTTAATGCGTCCCATCATTTAATCCTACCATTGCAGAAAACAACGAAATATGACGTACGCTTATGCCATCCGCATTCGCCACGGGGCCCCGTCATTACCCGTTAGGTTACTTAACTAACGACAGAGCGGGGGATGGACTAGCGCGGATGCAAAACATAAGCAACGCCTAAATAGATATCATATAAAGATATACTCATTCGTCACATGCAATGATAGCCATTCCAGATCACAGATGAACACATTGGATATACTAGGAATCCGCAATTCGTACGAGCCTGTAACGAAAAGCGGATTACACGGTCGCGATGATTAGCCAATACCCCACCCTAGATCCCTACGGGTGCGGCAAACTACCCGCCAAATATCCGAAGCGGAGCAACCTCTCTCAACGACGTGAGTAGGTCACTCGGCACTTCGAGATACCCGGTAGTTTGTGCACCCCACCTTGGGTCTATCCTAGAAGCAAAAATACTAAAAAGAAATTATACAATGACGGCTACAACCCCGACCTGGTTGTGCGGCCAAAAATAATATTACATCAATTTACATATTACATGAATTGAAAGATAAAAGGAAAAACACTCATCTCACAACCCCCCGGCTATTCATCCGCGACAATCCAATGAATTCATATACACATACCATCAACATTACAGATCACAGATATGTATAACCCCCACTAATCGATGTATAGCGATTAGCAGACGTTCAATACATAAAACACATCACAGATATATACCCGTCAGCTTAAGTCTTTAGAAACTCGATCAAAATACGGTTTTTTAAGCCCCAAAAACAAACTTTGCTTTCTGGAAAATCTGGGCTGAAAAAACATACTCTAAAAATCGAAAATACCCCACTGAACAAACTGTGATAAAAATCGCCCACGGCCGAGTCAACTCGGCCGCGGATCCGCGGCGGGAGCAAGCTCCCGCCGCGGTTCCGCGGCGCGTTGATCGGTTCAGTGTACCATTTTTCTACAGTCGCTTCTAAAAACCCTGAGCCAAATTTTAAGATAAGATTTATCATTTTTTGGAACAGAAAAAAATTCGGCAGAAAGTAGGCATTTCGGGCGTATTTCGCGACTTTTTCTCCGATCGAATTTCTAGTTACTTTGCTAACGTGTTAGATAGTGTTTAACTAAGCTCTGATACCACTGTAAGTCCACGTTACCTCTCCCGGTACTTACGGGCTAGCGGAAATGATGAAAACCGATTTTTCAAGAGATGGTAACATGGACTCAAAATACGGATCTTTGTAAACAACTTATCTAACAAACCTAACAAGAGTTTTACCTACTCGGTTAGGGGGTTATACCTTTCTTGAACTCCTTCGTCTTCAACACTTTGAGGTGTACGGATCGGCCTCACCTCGTCGTCTCTTTGCGCCGAAGATGGATCCACCTGAAAGCTTCTACCTTTGGCTTCTTCTTCGAACTTGATGAAACTAGAACACTTGGTTTGCTAAACCTTATGAACTAGGATGAGTAGAGAAGTGATATGGGTTTTCTTTTATCTCTAAGGCAATGTTTCTCAACTCAAGAGATGGAGTTGCCTTGAACTAGAGAGAGAGCAAGAGGAAGAGCAAGAGGAAGAGCAAGAGGGAGAGCTTGAGCATGAGAGAGAAGAAAAATGATAGAATGAGCCAACCCCTTTTCCTCCCATGCTCCCATAACAAAAATAATAATAATAATAATAATAATTGAGTATTATGTGATGGTTCATATCATATCAAGTGGCATTATCATTTCATGCACTCATATTGCAAAGCATAACAAGCAAGCAAAAGTCTTTGCATGAAATGACAACCATTGTAATGATGATGGTCAACTAGTCCAACCTAGTCAACCGGTCAACCAAGTCAACAAAGTCAACCTATCAATCCAACCATGGCACAATAATGCTTAATTAATATTATCATTAATCATATTTCTTATTCTCATTAGGGTCTAGCAAAAGTCAATGGTCAACAGTCAACAGTCCCAATGAGAATCTCTGCCTCTGTCTCTCTGTCAACTGTGCATACACATCCGCATCCACGTTCCGAGGAGCACGAATACAAACAAGATAAAACCAACCCCATAATATACACTAGGATCTGGCTTAAACCAAAGCCCGCTAGTGTTAACTGTCCGGACAATAAACGTGCACAAGTGCACGGATGTGACCGAACCCTGTCGCAAAACCATGCGACCTGTCGCAAAACCATGCGACCTATACTCTTTTGCCTAAAGGCGAATAGCTTTCTGTGTGGGACTCTAAAGACTTGACACTACGCTGGCAGAGGGTTTAACCACAGACCGCAAGCGGCACTAGCTGTGCGTAACGGTCCCCAGAGAGATGCCGACAAGAAGACGGATGAGGTGAAACCCATCTGAACTCCTACTGAGCCTGAATGTGACAATCTCCATACAGTCCGGTCTGTTCGTCTGATAACATCGCATGGCAGGCCTAGGGGGCGGTAAACGTCAGTCCCCTAATAGCGGTACAAGTCGTGTCAGAGTGTAGCCCAGAACACCCTGAGATAACACTGGAAACCTACCAGTATATCTCGCTTGCCCTGGCCAGGGACTACTTGTGTAATGGCTCTCCTAGACACAGCGCGATGTCAACCCCCAATACCGGGAGAGACGAATCCTGTCTAACCGTCACTGCCTCCAAGTGCTTCGGGACTGCACCCAACTACTAGCTGTTTGCATGACTCCTTTGAGCCGTGGTAGGGTAGTAATCAAAGTACAGTAGGGACACACTCGAGGCGAAGTGACAGTGTCAAGTCAACGGACTAAGCTGTACTCATGTCACCTGGGAACTGATAACTGACGATAGGTATAATACCAACCATTCAGTTCCCGACGAGTCATGTCCAGTGTACTCGTAACCTAACGAGCACCCGCATACTATCTCAAGTACGACGTACTGACAGCTGTGGGACAGACCGTCTCCCAAGCTTGGATAAGAAGCGCATACGCTAGTCTACTCCGGAGTATCGATGCCCTGTCTTGTCACGGCCCGAAATTGGCACGTGACGGCCCTAATACTACGCAACGCCTCCAGACGTAACGCAGTAAAAGAAAGCCAAAACCCAGAAATCTAAACCATAAAAATACGTAAAAGATAATAAAAAGTTTTTGAAACATTTGAAATCACAACCCAAATTCTTTAAAAGAGTCCACTTTTTCTTTAAAATTTTGGCAGCACCTCCTTTGTAAAAGCTAGCCCCAAAAATGGGTACAACATAAATATAAAGTAAAGCATCCCAAACGGGAGCAAATCCACGCCCAACGGTGGAAAACAACCACAACAACAAATATACGACGCCGTAGCGAAGAAATAGAAGACGATAGAAAGGAAACTGTATAAAAGACAACAAATCCAACATAATATACAACATCGTCCTCACCAAGTCTCTAAGTCAATATGAAAATACTAGATGGAGAGTACAGGGATACAATGAATATACAATACAACGAATAACCACAAAACCAACCTAAGCAAACTGCACACTGTGAGCTGATGCGGTATCCGTAGCAAAAGATGATAGATGAATAGCCAGCCTCGACTATTCTGGGGAACACTCTGTAACACCTGTGGCACAACGGGGGTGAGTTGCCAACTCGTGAATAGTAAATAACATATGCAGGTAATCGCAAGAATGTACGTACAGCATGAATCTAATATATGACAATTGCAGTAATAACAGGTCATGAGTACGAAATAATGGAAAGTACACTAACAAGTACCACCAATATATAAAGCAATAATGATATGACAACAGTATGCAATAATCATGCACTGGGGATATGAGAAAGTAAATGTGCAACACTCATGAAAGGTACACTCATAGGTACTCCTAATACATGGAACAATGCACGAGTATATAAAGATGAGGTATGGAGTGAAATATGTCATTTCCACGGAATCCTGACATCGTGGTAGGATCACAATCCAGCAAGACAAATCAAAATCTCAATTCCTCAAATCATCCCCCAAATTGGCCCTCATATCATCTAAGTGTCACATCGCCTCAACTGCACAATATCAAGTATATCTCGCATATGTATCGAATGTACAACATCAAGTAGATCTCACCTATCTAGTATGTACAATATCAGGTATATCTCACATATATCAAATGTACAACATCAAGTGGATCTCACATATCTCGTATGTACAATATCAGTATCCAATCCCAATGAATCTCTTAAGTCCCAAATCAAATCTCCAGCACAGTTCTAACATCCTAATATAATGTCATAATTAAATATGATGAGGGCAATACACATATATTAGCATCCCATTCCACTAATATTGGTGTAAGGGTATATATAACAGCGGCTCAATCCCCTGTTATATATACAAAGGAGTAATTAGAAATACCATGAAACCAATGTGCCAAGCATCGACACAGAAATGCTGATCCATCATGTGCTGTCTCCATGACTGGCCCCCTGATAGGTACGTATCATACGCTATCCTGAAAGCTCGAGTGCCTAGCTCTGACCCTCGCCTCTCGACGTATCCATATGTACATGACTCCCGTCAGTATCCACTCGATAGCCGATGAGTCAATGGTCCTGTCACCGGAAAGTATGGTTCCCCTAAGCCTCATCGCCTAGCACCGCGATGTCGACTCACACAGCGACAACGTTCTTGCTTCAGGGTACCTCCGGGCCCCACCATGTACCCATACACGTATCCTTCCTTTCCTCACGTAGGGTATATATATCAGCACCGATAAATCTCATGGTGGCTGCTAAAATATCATATCAAGGAAACCGGGTTTTTCAATGTATGCATAATTTCATGAACTACCACGGTTCCCAAATCCAGAAAACATCATGAAAAATCCATATAACAATGCGATAATCCATGAATAAAGTATACGCAACATAAAAACTGTAATGAAAGCATATAAAAGAAAAGCATAGCATTCACCAGATATAAATGAACACATGAATGGTATAGCAGAAATATAGGTATCTACCTATATGATGATGTGATATACCTATCAGGTATAAGTAAAGTATAAAATGCAAGTACACCTGTAGTTATGTCCTTAGGTGTGTATATACCTATCACTAATGGTACAATACCCTATAGGTAAACAGATAACTGTATGTCAATGTGATATGAAATATGAATCAATGTCACAATGTCCCTAACCAAGCAATATAACATCTATAAGTGGGTATGTGTGTGACATGGTAATTATTGATGGTGTGTGTAGCATACAAACAGTGCTAGTGCAACATAAATCGTCAACAATATGTGTAGTGTCCTACTACTACTAGTCCAGGCACACTACAATCTAACTAATAGGGTAAATACGCAATTCTAAACATGACATAGAATATGCGACAATGTAAATATTTCTAGCCCAGACGCATAACGCCATGCGGGCGATTCCCCTGTAGATGTTAAATCTACTCACCAACGTTCCAAGCTAGGTGAAGCCTACCACCTGTTTCCCTTGTCGTAGCGTCCGAAGTCCCCGCTTGCGAACCTAAAATTTCACAAACACAACACATAAGCTAAATATCCTAAAATGACGAAAAGACAACGAAACGCGACGAAAACGCCCGGAAAATTACACTGCGCGCTTAGCGCATCTATCGCGCACGATACCGGCCAAAACCCTAATTGGGGTCGCTAAACTACAAAACACCAATTCTGGACCCCGATCGTCCCGATCGCGCAACACAACACAAAAATTGCGAGGAATACACTGGATATAACCTCGCAACTACCAAAAGAACCCTACGTCGGAAAACCCCGAAATCTAGTAAGCAACCTATCGCAATATATCGCACTAGATTCAAGATAACACAAATCTAACAATTACAAATACCTTAAAATATCTTAACTAAGCTATCTAAACCAATCCTATATTTTTAAACTTGCTTAATTAAGTTTTAGCAAAAATCTAGTAAGCAATTTTGCTTAATTAAACAAAATGCTTATTAACAAATTTTAACACTTTCTACTAGATTAATCTTTACCAAAACACAATTTAACACTTGAATTAAACACTAATCACTTAATCAAAATTTAACCCTAAAATGAATTTATTAAACCAAATATAATGAATTAATCATGAATTAAAAGCTAAACTAAGCACTTAAATAGTTATCTAAATTAACTAGTTAAAGATTAAAGCAATTAATTATAGATTGATGTAAGAAATTATACCTCCTCAAGAACACCAAAAAGAAATTTGATCCATCATTTTATCCTCCAAAATCAAGCTTTGATGAAGATCCATGAAGGATTAGTGAAGGAAAAATGGTTTCATGTTTATATAGGAATTGTTTTGGATTTATTTTTGGAATTCCTTTTGTGTTTTGATAGAAAATGAGTGAGAAATGAGTTTAGAAATGTTTAGGACAGAAATGGGGGGATGAGGGTCGGCCAAGGTGAGTGCGGGTGGGTATTTTTGTGAATTTTGGATGAAGAAATTGCTAGGAAAGAGTGTAAATAATATAAAAAATGCTATTTTGCCACCTTTCACTCTTTTCTTTTATTTTTAAAATACAAACAATTAGTCACCAAAAAAGATCTAGATATTTAAAAAGAACCTTCTAAATTAATTCTAGTGACAAAATTAATTTATTCACAAAATAAAAATTTTCCCGATTTACGTGCACAAAACACCGCTTAAAATAATATTTTTTTTCGGGAAAAATCTATCTGAACCAAAACCTCCCAAATACTGCCAAAGTTCGCGCACAAGCTTTATTTTGGCCAAATTAGGTGTCGGTAAGCTTATACGGTCGTTTGATCGAAATCGGGTTAAAACGGGAAAAATCGACAATTTTGCCCTAAAACGGGAAAATTCACAAAACGATTTCTGAAACGTTACAATCTCCCCCCCTTATAAAAATTCGTCCCCGAATTTAAAATTTTCACTAAGCGTACCTTCAAAGAGAAGAGTATAAAACTCTCAATTCTCGCTCGCAGTCTACAAAGTGATCACCTCACTATACGGCTACGTCCAAGAAAACTCTCTACAGATGGCAAGACCCTTGACCGAAGTTTCTCTACCCGCCTAGCCATTAACACAATTGGCTGCTGGTGAACGAAAGATCGCGTCCAAGCTAAATGGTCTGGTGCTGAATCATGTGAGAAAGGTCATGAAGGTAATTGCAAAGTATCGACACAAGGAATACGGGGTGAATACTCAAAAATCTTGGAGGAAGTGCCAAATTAAAGGCAACAGAACTAACTCACTTTAAGGATCTCGAAAGGACCTACAATTCTGGGTAAGCTTCCCAAAACTCAACACGTCCTTCATCGGAAAAAATCCGTAGGAATACAGGATCTCCCACTGCGAACTCGAGCATGCGATCACCATGGTCGGCATAAGACCTCTGTCCGCACAGGAATGTCATCATCCTTACCTGAAACAGCTGGATCATTTCCGAAGTCTCTAGACTAGCTGGGGTCCAAAAATCCTACTATGCAGAGTCAGAAAAACAGACTGGAGATCGACACCACCTAACAAACAAAACTTAAAGGTTGCCAATTGGAATGTCTCCTGATAACAGCTATCAAGAAGTATCCTAACAATGGCGAGTGACGATCCCAACTGCCGCAAACAATTAACACAAACGCACAACAAGACAAACACCTTGAAACGAAACCTGAAATTTCTCTTTACATTCCTGTCCACCCGTAACTATCTCACCAGTCACGTCAATATTGGCGGAACTTGAATGAACATAGAGAGTTGACTGATGTGCTTGCTCTAGGATTTCACGTCTCTACCCGATAACATCAGGTACACAAACGTATTCCTAATTTAGCACAACCTTGTCACAATCACAGACTCCGAATCAAAAGTAAGAACTGATGCAGTTGCTAACTGAATCTTCAACTGCCGAAAACTCTGTACACATGCCTCAGTCCAAAGAAAAGAACCTACTTTCAGGTCTGTACAGTCAACGGTGCAACAATACGCTAGTAATCCTGCACGAAACGGCGGTAAAAACCTGCTAAGCCCAAAATCAAAGGACCTCCGTCCTGCACACAAGTCCGGGCCTAAGCTGTACGGTCTCGATCTCCCTCGGAACCATACGAAACCGTCTCCCGTAACTACAAGACCTAGGAGTCAACACAAACAATCCTGAAGGAACACTCCGAGAATCTAGCAAACAGCTGGGGCTCTCCCAATGTCTGCAAAACAAATTCTCAAGTGCTGCTCTTGTTCCTCAAGACACAATGTATAGACCAGAATGTCGTCAAAACACAACAGCAACTGGTCGAGGAACGGCCTGAAGAAATTTGGTGCATCATAACTACAAATGCTGCTAGGGCATTGGCGAGTTCAACGACACCACCAAAACACAAACTGCCCATAGCACGCACAAAAACAGTATTCGGAATGCCACCACTCCGAACCCGCAACAATGATGACCTGATCCCAAACAAACTTAGAAAAAGTCTCGCACTCTGGAGCTGATCGAAGAAATCGTCAAAGAGAGGTAAATGATACCTAACCGCACCGTAAGCCGGTTCAATTGACGATCTATCAATCCACAACCACAATCTATCGTCTTTCTCCTTGACGAACAGAAATAGGAGCTCCCAAAACCGAAACACTCGGACACACAAACCTCCCAACAAACAACTCTGCAGCAGATCCTTAAGCTCCCTGAATTTCGCTAGCTCTTGTGGAATATCGTCGGAAAACTCTCGCACGATAAGTACCCGGTCCAACAATCCCACTGTGGCTCCGGTATCTCGAATGAACGCCAAGAATCCACGACATCTCCTCCAAAGCTGACTAGCGAAAAAGGCTAAATTCAAGCTGTGAGAGGCGGCACAACTATCCACCTGCACAACAAGAACTGACTCGGCGGGAAAACAATTCCTGACTGTTTCCACACGGTAGTCCACAGACGCCTAACACGTAGCTAACCAATCCATGCCCAGGAGAACGTCAAATCAAACATCTCTAGAAGGATCCAATGACGGCAAAATCTCCCCACCGATTGGCATACGACTGAAATACGTGTCGCGTAACAAAAGAATCGCTGACAGAAGTTAACATAACAAACGACTGATCTAGCTAACATGAATCTCGTCCCAACCATGGCACAAAGTGTGAAAAACCAACAAGTACATCAAAGAACATGAACAAGGATACCTGAAAACTCTGCATTGGATGCCTGTGAGTCCGGATGAGTAGAAACAAACTCTCGTGTCTGCCTTCTACCCGGAACTGTCAAAACTCTTCCTCTGCCAGACTGACCCCTCTGAGCGAACCTTCCTCGCCCACGACCTCTTAGAACACGACTCTGACGCGGCGCTAAGGAACAACCCCTGATGAAGTGGTGAAGGCTCCCACATCGATAGCATCCAATATAACGCTGCTGACCCTCTTGGGGATAAGAGCTGAACGTCTGTCCACGTCCTATGCCTCTGCTGCTCCCGCGACGTTCACGAAATCTATCTCGACGACTAGGCCTCTGTCTCTGGACTGGCACACCTGTACGGGTCCTCCACTGTCCTGGAACTCGCAAAGTCTCTAGAATACATGTCTCGTCGACTGGGGATACATCCACTGGTGCTACGTAGGTGACAGACTGCTGCATGCTGATCCCAAGGAACAACTGAGTAACAGGGGTGTCAACCTCCTGTCGCTGCGCTCGAATGGCATCAACCAATGATCTCATCGTCTGGCGCAAGTCCTGCATCTCTATCACAAGCCTAGCGAGCTGATCTGTCGAAGGCTGAACCGTCTGCACCTGTGCGACAAAAGTGCCTTCCTGGTCAGTGCTCGTCTCACCCGAGCTAACTCTGACCTCGGCCTTCGCTGCACCACTCTGAGTCCCCATAGTCATCGGCGGCAAGGCTATAAATAGAGATAGGATTCGATAAGAACAAGGAAATCGAATCACAAGGATATGAATCATCAAGGAAGTAATTTCAAACAATTTGTACTTAGGCACTTTAAGCGAAATACTGCATCGTGAGTATGCTGCAGACATACACACACTACGTTACTCCGCTTAGGTTACCTACTCCATCATACTAAGGTCATCCTACACTCCGAAAGGTAAAACCGCGCTCTGATACCAACTTTGTCACGACCCGAAATTGGCACGTGACGGCCCTAATACTACGCAACGCCTCCAGACGTAACGCAGTAAAAGAAAGCCAAAACCCAGAAATCTAAACCATAAAAATACGTAAAAGATAATAAAAAGTTTTTGAAACATTTGAAATCACAACCCAAATTCTTTAAAAGAGTCCACTTTTTCTTTAAAATTTTGGCAGCACCTCCTTTGTAAAAGCTAGCCCCAAAAATGGGTACAACATAAATATAAAGTAAAGCATCCCAAACGGGAGCAAATCCACGCCCAACGGCGGAAAACAACCACAACAACAAATATACGACGCCGTAGCGAAGAAATAGAAGACGATAGAAAGAAAACTGTATAGATGACGATAGAAAGAAAACTGTATAAAAGACAACAAATCCAACATAATATACAACATCGTCCTCACCAAGTCTCTAAGTCAATATGAAAATAGTAGATGGAGAGTACAGGGATACAATGAATATACAATACAACGAATAACCACAAAACCCACCTAAGCAAACTGCACACTGTGAGCTGATGCGGTATCCGTAGCAAAAGATGATAGATGAATAGCCAGCCTCGACTATTCTGGGGAACACTCTGTAACACCTGTGGCACAACGGGGGTGAGTTGCCAACTCGTGAATAGTAAATAACATATGCAGGTAATCGCAAGAATGTACGTACAGCATGAATCTAATATATGACAATTGCAGTAATAACAGGTCATGAGTACGAAATAATGGAAAGTACACTAACAAGTACCACCAATATATAAAGCAATAATGATATGACAACAGTATGCAATAATCATGCACTGGAGATATGAGAAAGTAAATGTGCAACACTCATGAAAGGTACACTCATAGGTACTCCTAATACATGGAACAATGCACAAGTATATAAAGATGAGGTATGGAGTGAAATATGTCATTTCCACGGAATCCTGACATCGTGGTAGGATCACAATCCAGCAAGACAAATCAAAATCCCAATTCCTCAAATCAGCCCCCAAATTGGCCCTCATATCATCTAAGTGTCACATCGCCTCAACTGCACAATATCAAGTATATCTCGCATATGTATCGAATGTACAACATCAAGTAGATCTCACCTATCTAGTATGTACAATATCAGGTATATCTCACATATATCAAATATACAACATCAAGTGGATCTCACATATCTCGTATGTACAATATCAGTATCCAATCCCAATGAATCTCTTAAGTCCCAAATCAAATCTCCAGCACAGTTCTAACATCTTAATATAATGTCATAATTAAATATGATGAGGGCAATACACATATATTAGCGTCTCATTCCACTAATATTGGTGTAAGGGTATATATAACAGCGGCTCAATCCCCTGTTATATATACAAAGGAGTAATTAGAAATACCATGAAACCAATGTGCCAAGCATCGACACAGAAATGCTGATCCATCAGGTGCTGTCTCCATGACTGGCCCCCTGATAGGTACGTATCATACGCTATCCCGAAAGCTCGAGTGCCTAGCTCTGACCCTCGCTTCTCGACGTATCCATACGTACATGACTCCCGTCGGTATCCACTCGATAGCCGATGAGTCAATGGTCCTGTCACCGGAAAGTATGGTTCCCCTAAGCCTCATCGCCTAGCACCACGATGTCGACTCACACAGCGACAACGTTCTTGCTTCAGGGTACCTCCGGGCCCCACCATGTACCCATACATGGATCCCTCCTTTCCTCGCGTAGGGTATATATATCAGCACCGATAAATCTCATGGTGGCTGCTAAAATATCATATCAAGGAAACCGGGTTTTTCAATGTATGCATAATTTCATGAACTACCACGGTTCCCAAATCCAGAAAACATCATGAAAAATCCATATAACAATGCGATAATCCATGAATAAAGTATACGCAACATAAAAACTGTAATGAAAGCGTATAAAAGAAAAGCATAGCATTCACCAGATATAAATGAACACATGAATGGTATAGCAGAAATATAGGTATCTACCTATATGATGATGTGATATACCTATCAGGTATAAGTAAAGTATAAAATGTAAGTACACCTGTAGCTATGTCCTTAGGTGTGTATGTACCTATCACTAATGGTACAATACCCTATAGGTAAACAGATAACTGTATGTCAATGTGATATGAAATATGAATCAATGTCACAATGTCCCTAACCAAGCAATATAACATCTATAAGTGGGTATGTGTGTGACATGGTAATTATTGACGGTGTGTGTAGCATACAAACAGTGCTAGTGCAACATAAATCGTCAACAATATGTGTTGTGTCCTACTACTACTAGTCCAGGCACACTACAATCTAACTAATAGGGTAAATGCGCAATTCTAAACATGACATAGAATATGCGACAATGTAAATATTTCTAGCCCAGACGCATAACGCCATGCGGGCGATTCCCCTGTAGATGTTAAATCTACTCACCAACGTTCCAAGTTAGGTGAAGCCTACCACCTGTTTCCCTTGTCGTAGCGTCCGAAGTCCCCGCTTGCGAACCTAAAATTTCACAAACACAACACATAAGCTAAATATCCTAAAATGACGAAAAGACAACGAAACGCGACGAAAACGCCCGGAAAATTACACTGCGCGCTTAGCGCATCTATCGCGCACGATACCGGCCAAAACCTTAATTGGGGTCGCTAAACTACAAAACACCAATTCTGGACCCCGATCGTCCCGATCGCGCAACACAACACAAAAATTACGAGGAATACACTGGATATAACCTCGCAACTACCAAAAGAACCCTACGTCGGAAAACCCCGAAATCTAGTAAGCAACCTATCGCAATATATCGCACTAGATTCTAGATAACACAAATCTAATAATTACAAATACCTTAAAATATCTTAACTAAGCTATCTAAACCAATCCTATATTTTTAAACTTGCTTAATTAAGTTTTAGCAAAAATCTAGTAAGCAATTTTGCTTAATTAAACAAAATGCTTATTAACAAATTTTAACACTTTCTACTAGATTAATCTTTACCAAAACACAATTTAACACTTGAATTAAACACTAATCACTTAATCAAAATTTAACCCTAAAATGAATTTATTAAACCAAATATAATGAATTAATCATGAATTAAAAGATAAACTAAGCACTTAAATAGTTATCTAAATTAACTAGTTAAAGATTAAAGCAATTAATTATAGATTGATGTAAGAAATTATACCTCCTCAAGAACACCAAAATGAAATTTGATCCATCATTTTATCCTCCAAAATCAAGCTTTGATGAAGATCCATGAAGGATTAGTGAAGGAAAAATGGTTTCATGTTTATATAGGAATTGTTTTGGATTTATTTTTGGAATTCCTTTTGTGTTTTGATAGAAAATGAGTGAGAAATGAGTTTAGAAATGTTTAGGACAGAAATGGGGGGATGAGGGTCGGCCAAGGTGAGTGGGGGGGGATTTTTGTGAATTTTGGGTGAAGAAATTGCTAGGAAAGAGTGTAAATAATATAAAAAATGCTATTTTGCCACCTTTCACTCTTTTCTTTTATTTTTAAAATACAAACAATTAGTCACCAAAAAAGATCTAGATACTTAAAAAGAACCTTCTAAATTAATTCTAGTGACAAAATTAATTTATTCACAAAATAAAAATTTTCCCGATTTACGTGCACAAAACACCGCTTAAAATAATATGTTTTTTCGGGAAATATCTATCTGAACCAAAACCTCCCAAATACTCCCAAAGTTCGCGCACAAGCTTTATTTTGGCCAAATTAGGTGTCGGTAAGCTTATACGGTCGTTTGATCGAAATCGGGTTAAAACGGGAAAAATCGACAATTTTGCCCTAAAACGGGAAAATTCACAAAACGATTTCTGAAACGTTACAATATTCTGTCACGACCCGCCCCCAATACAGAGAGTATTGTCCGCTCTGGCCGAAGCCGCACGGTTTTGTCCTTCGGAGTGAATCGGACCCGACCAGGGGGCCACTTCCCAGGAGGTCACCCATCCCATGACTTCCCTGGCCCGAGCACGCTTAACTACGGAGTTCTTCAAACTCCGGAGTTCCGATTCATCCAAAAGGCGCCTCTGTATTGAAGAGGGGTATAATTCCATTTATAGTTCAGATCGTGCCCTCTTTCGGAATGAAATTCGATACTCCCCATTGTTCTATAGTGGTTCCCCGTGTGTATCCGTATCGGTTACATCCCCACCTCGATACCGGATAACACCTCGCTTCTTCACGGGGTAGGTGGTATTCAGCCCCAACTCCACCTGGGGAATTACATTCCCCCCCACTTAGAACAATGGTTCGTCCTCGAACCACAGACCTACTTTTGAGGGACCGTCTCTGATACCATTCTGTCACGACCCGCCCCCAATACAGAGAGTATTGTCCGCTCTGGCCGAAGCCGCACGGTTTTGTCCTTCGGAGTGAATCGGACCCGACCAGGGGCCACTTCGCAGGAGGTCACCCATCCCAGGACTTCCCTGGCCTGAGCACGCTTAACTACGGAGTTCTTCAAACTCCGGAGTTCCGATTCATCCAAAAGGCGCCTCTGTATTAAAGAGGGGTATAATTCCATTTATAGTTCAGATCGTGCCCTCTTTCGGAATGAAATTCGATACTCCCCATTGTTCTATAGTGGTTCCCCGTGTGTATCCGTATCGGTTACATCCCCACCTCGATACCGGATAACACCTCACTTCTTCACGGGGTAGGTGGTATTCAGCCCCAACTCCACCTAGGGCATTACATGTCTCGATAGTCCTGCGACTAGGGACCTGCATAAGGATGTACTTATAGATTACCCAGCCCCCATGAGTATGACTGCCACCACAACGCTGGTAATCAAGCAAAGATCCTAAGGGCTCTACTAATATGTATAAGCAATATGCTAAAAGAAACACATGCACATATTGAAGTAGAAACAAACCAAGTAGCATACTACTATTTTGAGCAAGATTGTCTATACAAGATGAATATCCCAAGCTTCCATTAAGTAATATACAAAGTAGTATGATACAATAATGGCCTCTAGGGCATATACTGTAACATACAGGTGCTCATTGGGTTATGAGTACACCGGACAGGACTCGCCGGGAACCTGCTAGTTGGTATTTATATCTATCGTCAGATAGCAGTTCCCTGGTGACATGTGTACAGGTTAGTTCATCGACCTGAGGTCGTCATTTTTCTCGTGTGAGTTCCCACTGTACATTGATTTCTACCCTACCACGGCTCAAAGGAGTCGTGCAAACAGGAATTTTTTTGGGTACAGTCCCGAGCCACATGGAGGCAAGTGAGCGGATCGGCAGGGGATTCGTCTCTCCCGGTATTGGGGGTGAGATCGCGCTGTGTTTAGGAGAGCCATTACACAAAGCCCAAGGCCGTGGCAGGAGATTTACAGGTAGGTACTCCAGTAGTATCTCAGGGTGTTTTTGGGCTACACTCTGACACGACTTATACTGCTATTGGGGGTCTGACGTTACCAGCCCCCTAGGCAGATATGCGATACTCATAGGCGAACGGACCGGACTGTATATACATTGTCACTGTTAGGCTCAGTAGGGTTTTCGGATGAGTTCGCTCATCGGCCTCCCTTGAGGTCAGTCCATGGGCAGCCGTTACGCACAGCTAGTGCCGCTGACGGCTTGTGGTTAAACCCACTGCCAGGGTACTGACGAGTCATTAGAGTCCCCCACAGATAATTTCCCAAGTTCGGGTGAAACGTTGTAGAGGCCGTATGGTTTTATGGCAGGGTTCAGAAAATGCATGTGCGTTTAAGCACGTGTCATATTTCGGGCAGATAATACTGGTGGGCTTTGGTTTAAGCTGGATCTGAGTATTATACTGTATAGATATAATATCTTTGTCTCAGTTGCATTTGTATTCGGTAGTAATACAAATGCGGGTATGTTTATACTGTTACGGGGTTATCCTGAAATTCGTTTCGGGATCACTTTTGGAAGTTGCCAGTTTCCAGTTTTCTATCGCCCGTTTTTAACATTCGGTTAAATGCGGATTTATCTTTTCTTGAGGGTGAGTCATGAGTGTAGAAGGTTCTAGAAGTTTCTAGATGGTGACTAGGCTTCATGACTCATTAGTGCATTGATTGTGTATTTAATGAAGAGGATGACTATGGTTTATGATTCAATGTATGCAATTAATGATATGCAAGGTGTTTAGATGACTCATTATTTTCATGATTGATCTTTATCTTATGGTTACCCTTCTCTTGTTCCTACACTCACCTCCCTCCTCCTTTAAAGTGGCCGGCCCTTGCTTGTGAGGGATAATGGTTGTTATTTTAAAAAAGATGATAGTTTTTGGTGTATGGAAATTTCATAGCTACTTTTATTCCATCACCCGATTCAAATGGCAACTTCATTAACCGTTCGTCCATGGATTTGGACGAAGAGAGGCAAAGTGTTCTACTCATTCTCTACATCAATCTTGGTCATCTCTTTTAGCTAACTTGATGACCGAGTTGCCTTGGGTCAGAGGCGGGAGCCCGTTTAAAGATCTATTGACATGGTGCCACCTGGACAAGCAGATCGGAGATCGACGAGACCGGAGCAGTCGCAACAAAGCGTGGGATGATGGTTAGAGAACAAAGGACTCGGATCATTCGGTATAACCTTTCTGCCCTCTTTGTAGTTTGTTAGTTTAACAATAATGGAAGATCCGGGTTATAGTATACGATAGCGCCAGTTAAAAAGTTTTTGTTCCGCATTTGGCGTCTGTTAGACGGCCGGGGCGCAACCGTAGACTTACAAATAGGAGCGCATATGAGATATGTGCAGGACCGAGAATAATACCAGTATGTGATATTATATTCTATTCTCGCGATTTGTATCATCGGACGGTTATATGAGATATAGCCGGGTTACCGAATCAAGTGTTGATTAGATATATTGATACACTAGATATTAGTCGGTTATATGCGATATGACCGGATTGTTAAATCAAGTGTTGATTTAATGATTTAATGTATAATTTTATATTTGATATATTGCTTTACATTAACTAGTATTGGTTCACTTAAGATTGATTTTCTCACTTGATGTGCACAAGTTGTATATGTGATATATGTTTGTGCACTAGTTTGAATCATGATTGATGATACATGCAAACTTGGGTGTGTGTATGAATTACACCATATTTAAGATAATGGTTTGGATTTTTATTTATTTTGGTAAAACAAAATGGTGGCTTTCTTTGTCTTGGCTTGAAGCTTCATAGAGCTTTTAAGCATCTTTGACAAAGTCCACTCATTTTGTTTTGCATAAGATTTTCATTAACCAAACCATTACCTCAAACTATGGTTTAGTCTCTACAAAGGTAAACTCACCCATGGTTGCATTATGATAGACTTCACATGATTATTCTTTTTAGAGAATTTTTCAATTTTTATTCTTATTCTTATTCTTTTCTTCTTCTTCTTCTTCTTCTTCTTCAAGAAGAAGAAAAGCTTGCTAGAAATTTTCAAGTGAAGAAATAAAGTGAGAAATCAAAATCCAAAGTGAACCCACTTCCTATTTCATCATCCTCTACTACTTGCCATTTAGTTTAGGGTGTTCTCTTCACAAAGTTCATGACCTAGTGAAGATGGAGCTTGAGTTTGAGTCTCCTCGACGTAGATCATCTTCGGCCTCTAAGTTAACGAGCTAGCCCGTTCTTTTCTCCGAGGAAACCATCACTAGAGTCTAGGATCTCGATGATCGCAGCGCAGGGACGTCAACACTGAGCTTTAGAAGTGAAGGACCGGATCTACAAAGGTTGTAATCCCTAACTCTTAGAAGTAAAGTTGTTTACTTTCTATTAGTTTTCGTATAATCTCTAGTATACGATCTTGGTTAGGGTTGTTCGGCACAGATAAAATTTGAATCAGGCATGGTTGATGCCTTGTTGACCCTTGTGAGAGAGCCTAGTAACCCTACACTACACACACCGTCAATAATTGCCATGTCACGCACAACCCACTGATAGATATGATATTGCTTGGTTAAGGATATTGAGACATTGATTCATATTTCTTATCGTATATGACATTTAGCATACATGTATATCCACATGCTAGATACCTGTATACCTATAGAGTATTGTACCATTAGTGATAGGTACATACATACCTTATGACATAGCTACAGGTATACCTTGCACACTTATTTCACTTATATCCAGGGGGTATATTACATCATTACTTATAGGTAGATACATATACCTTACTATACCTTTATTTTTACACATACATCTGGTTATAGCTACATGTTTACCATTACTTGATGTTCTTTAGAATTGGAGAAATTAGGAATCGCATGATATTTATATTAACTTATTGCAGTTAATTAGCTGCTTTTCCTTTATATGCTTACATTTCAGGTTTATGTTGCGTATATTATATTCATGGATTTTCGCATCGTGATATGGATTTTTCATGATGTTTTCTGGATTGGAGACCGTGGGAGTTCATGAAATTATGCATTATTTGAAAATCCCGGTTTCCCTTGATATGATATTTCAGCATCCACCATGAGATTTATCGGTTCTGATTATATGCTCCAAACGAAGGTCGGGTGCTGTGTGAGAGTACACGGTAGGGCCCAGTACGGTTCCCCTCGGCAAGATGATCGATGGTCCATGCCGATTGAGCATGGAAGGTGGGCAAGTACCTACGGGTGACATTACCAATGACTCAGCGGTTATCATGGGGATACCGACGGGAGTCATATTCGTATGGATACGTCGAAAGGTGAGGGTCAAAGCTAGGCACTCGAGATTTCCGGATAGCGTATGATACGTACCAATCAGGGGACCAGTCATGGAGACAACACCTGATAGACCTGTATTTCTGTGTCGATACTTGACATATTGGTTTCATGATATTTCTTTTTACTACTTTGTATATATAACGGGAGATTAGGCCGCTGTTATATATGCCTTTACACCAATATTAGTGGAATGGGACGCTAATATATGTGTATTGATATCAATTTATATATACATCATCATATTTATTCATGAAAACACACACGAGATCTACTTGATGTGTACATTCGGGATATACGAGATATACTTGATATTGTACATTCGGGATATATGAGATTTACTTGATGTTGTACATTAAGGATATGTGAGACTTACTTGATATGATAGCCAATTTGGGGGCTGATTTGAGGAAATTGGGATTTGGATTGTCTTGATGGATTTTGATCCTACCACGATGTCAGGATTCCGTGGAAATGACATGTTTCATTCCTTACTCTACATTTACTGTTTATGCACTGCTTCATACATTAGTGTACCTGTTAGAGTACATTCCATGACTGTTGCATTTACATACCTTTATTCATATCATTTCTTCATGTATTAGTAGTACTGATATAGTACCTTACATGATGCTGCATACAGATTGTCATACTATTATTGCTTCATGTATTAGTTGTACCTGTTAGCGTACCTTTCATGACTATTGCATTCATATGACATGTTACTGCTTTTAAATGCTTATGTTAGATTCACGCTGTACGTGCATACTCGCGATTACCTGCATATGTTATTTACTATTCACGAGTTGGCAACTCACCCCCGTTGTACCACAGTGTTTGCAGGTGTTCCTTAGGATAGTCAGAGGCAGAGCTATTTTCATCCATCGTATCATCTTTGCTGCGGATACCGCTTTGCCTGACAGTGTGCAGTTTTGCTTAGGTAGGCTTTGCGGTTATCTAATGTTGCTTGTGGTGTATTCGTTGTATCATGTACTCTCCATCTACCATTATATTGTATGACTTAGAGACATGATGAGAGGACGATATTGTATATTATTTTGTGACTTGGAGGTTTTTATGCAGTTTTATGTATATCGTCTCTTTCTTCGCTACGGCGTCGTATATCTGTTGTGGTGATTGTTGTCCGCCTCTGGGCGTGGATTTTGGTCCCGTTTGGGACGCTTTACTTTATATTTATGTTGTACCCATTTTGGGGGCTTGTTTTACAAAGGGGTGCTGCCAAAATTTTAAGGAATAAAAGTGAGACTTTAAGGAATTTAGGTTGTGATTTCAAAGGTTTTGAAAATACTATTATCACTTTCTTGCTACTTTTGATTGTTTAGATTGTTGGGTTTTGGCTTTCTTTTACTACGTTACGCCTGTAGACGTTGCGTAATATTAGGGCCGTCATGTGCCAATTTCGGGTCGTGACAAAGTTGTTATCAGAGCGCTAGGTTTTTACCTTTCGGAGTGTAGGATGACCTTGGTATGATGGAGTAGGTAGCTTAAGCAGAGTAACGTAGTGTGTGTATGTCTGCAGCATACTCACGATGAGGTACTCCGCCTAAAGTGACCTAAGTACAAATTGCTTGAAATTCCTTCCTTGATGATTCATATTCTTGTGATTCGATTTCCGTGTTCTTATCGAATCTTATTTCCATTTATAGCCATTGCCACCGATGACTATGGGGACTTAGAGTGATGCGGCGATGACCGAGGTCAGAGTTGACTCGGGTAGGACGAGGACTGACCAGGATGGCACGCTCGTTGCACAGGGGCAGACGAGTCTGCCTTCGACAGATAGTATCGCTAGGCTTGTGGCAGAGATGCAGGACATGCGCCAGATGATGAGTTCATTGGTTGAGGCCATTCGAGCGCAGCGACAGGAGGTTGTCACCCCTGTTACCCAGTTGTTCCTTGCAGTCAGTACACAGCATTCCGTCACCTACATAGCACCTATGGATGCAGCCCCAGTTGATGAGACACTTCTTCCTGAGACTCTGGGAGTTTCAGAACAATGGAGGACTCGTATAGAGGTACCAGCTCGGAGACAGAGGCCTAGTCGTCGAGACAGATTTCGTGACCGTCGTGGCAATAGCAGAGGCTTTGGACGAGGACAGTCGTCCAGCTCTCATCCCCAGGAGGGTCAGCAGTCACCGCGTGAATGTTTCTAGTGCGGGATCCTTCATCACCTTATCAGGAATTGTTCCTTAGCACCGCGTCAGATGCGTACTCGGAGAGGTCGTAGTCGCGAAGGGTTCGCTCAGAGGGGACAGGTTAGCAGGGGAGGATATCAGTCAGTTATGGGTAGAGGGCAGACACGAGAGTTTGCTTCTACTCATCGGGACGCGAGGGTGTCCAATGCAGAGTTTTCAGGTATTCTAAATTGATATGTTCTTTGATGTAATTATTTGTTTTACACACTTTGTGCCGTTGTTTGGGACGAGGAGAGTTGTGTTAGCTAGATCAGCCGTTAATTGTGTTAACTTCTGTCAGCAATTCTTTTGTTACGCAACACGTTTTTCAGTCGTTTCAATCGGTTAGGAGATAGAGATTCGCCCATCACTAGATCCTTCTAGAGATTTTGGATTTGACGTTCTCCTCGGCACGGATTGGTTAGCTACGTGATAGACGTCTGTGGACTGTCGCGAGAAAACAGTCAGGTTTGTTTTTCCGGCAAGTCAGTTCTCGTTGTGTAGGGGGCAGTTGTGCCGCCTCTCACCGCTTGAATTCAGCCTTTTCGCTAGTCGGCTGTTATCGAGATGTCAAGGATTCTTGGCGTTTATTCATGATACCGGAGCCACAGTTGGTTTGTTGGACCAGGTTCCTTTCGTGCGAGAGTTTTCCGACGTTGTTCCAGATGAGCCGGCGAAGCTTAGGGAGCTTAAGGATCAGCTGCAGAGTTGTTTGTTGGGGGGCTTGTGCGTCAGAGTGTTTTGCATTGAGGAGCTCCTATTTTTGTTCGTCAAGGAGCAAGACGGCAGTTTGAGGTTGTGTATTGATGGATCGTCAGTTGAACTGGTTTACGGTGCGGATAGGAATCCTTTACCTCGCATTGATGATTTCTTCGATCAGCACCAGAGTGTGAGACATTTTCTAAGTTTGTTCGGGATCAGTTCATCATTGTTGTGGGTTCGGAGTGATGACATTCCGAAGACTGCCTTGTGCATGCTATGGGCTTTGTGTGTGTTGGTGGTGTCATTGGACTCACCAATGCCCTAGCAGCATTCGTTTATATGATGAACCAGATTTCTTCAGGCCATTCCTCGACCAGTTATTGTTGTGTTATTGACGGCATTCTGGTCTATTTAATGTGTCTTGAGGAACAGGAGTAGCACTTAAGGATTTGTTTTGCAGACGTTGGGAGAGCCCCAGCGGTTTGCTAGATTCTCGGAGTTTTCCTTCAGGCTTGTTGGTGTTGACTCCTAGGTCTTGTAGTTACGGAAGACGGTTTTGTATGGTTCCGAAGAAGATCGTGGTCGTACAGCTTAGGCCCAGACTTGTGAGCAGGACGGAGGCCCGCAGATTTTTGGGCTTAGCAGGTTTTTACGGCCGTTTTGTGCAAGATTGCTAGTGTAGTGCTGCACCGTTGACTTGAATGACCGGAAAGGAGGTTTCTTTTCTTTAGACTGAGGCATGTGTGCGGCGTTTTCGGCAGTTGAAGATTCGGTTGACAACTGCATCAGTTCCTTCTTTGCTTTTGGTTCGGGCGACATTGTTGTTTAACTGTGATGTTTCGTGAGTGGGGCTCGATTGTGTACTGAGGTGACACTATAAAGTTATCGCTTTTGCTTCCCTACATCTGAAGGAAGTACGAGCAGGATATTCCACTCATGATCTGGAGATGGCCGCGGTGGTCTTGCAATGGAGGTTTGGAGACATACTTGTTCGAGAGTCGTGTAAGATTTTCACGGACCACCAGAGCTTAATGTACATTTTCCTGCAGCGGGTTGATTGTTGAGACAGTCTTCTACAGATTTACAGTTCTTGTGCGATCGTTGAGCACATCTTAAGCTCGCCTCTACTGAGGGGACAGCTTACTCATGTCCGCGCCCGACCACTTTTCCTTAATCGCTTTCGTGAGGCACAGCCCGCCGATGCTTATTCGTCATAGATACTTAAGCATACTCGGCAAGGTAATGATTCGGAGTCCTTGAATTGTGACGATGTGCTACCATTGGGGACGCGTTTGTGTACCTGTTGCTGATAGGCAGAGACGCGAAATCCTAGAGCAGGCACATCTGTCAACTCTTTGTGTTCATCCAAGTTCCACCCACATTTGACGTGACTTGTGAGATAGTTACGGGTGGGCAGGGATGTAAAGAGAAGTTTCGGTTTCGTGTCAAGTGTCTGTTTTGTTGTGTGCTTGGGTTGAGCATCTGAGACCGGCTGGAGAGTTGCAATCTTTAACCGTTCCGAAGTGGAAATGGGAGCAGATCTCCATGAATTTCGTTACGGTGTCTACCCAGGTTTAGTAAGGATGTAACTCAATTCGGTTGTTTGTTGTCCGGTTATACTCGGTTTGCTCAGTTGTTCTTTGTTAAGTTTGTGCGTTGCACGGAGTTCCTTCATGGGTCGTATCCAAATGAGGCACCCTATTCGCTTGCCGTCTTGGGCAGGAACTTCAGGAAGCCTTGGTTACTGGTTGAGCTTTAGCTCCGTCTTTCCATCCGCAGGATGATGGTTTTGTGAGAGCGGGCTATACCGACTCTGGAGGATATGCTTGTGCGTACGTACTAATTGTTGTTGGCAGTTGGAATCGTCACTTGCCATTGTTAGAGTTCTTCTTCGATAGCTGTTATCAGGAGACACTCCAATTGGCAACCTTTAGGTTTTGTCGTTCGGTTGTGTCGATCGCCATTCTGTTTTCTGACTTTGCGTGAGTAGGATTTTTGGACCCATCTAGTCTAGAGACTTCGGAAATGATCCAGTTGGTTTAGGTCAGGATGATAACAGTCCTGTGCGGACAGAGTTCTTATGCCGACCATGGTGGTCGCAGGCTTGAGTTCGCAGTGTGAGATCATGTATTCCTACGGATTTTTCTGATAAATGACGTGTTGAGTTTTGGGAAGCTTACCCCAGGATTTTAGGTCCTTTTGAGATCCTTTTAGCGAGTTAGTTCCGTTGCCTATAACTTGGCACTTCCGCCCAGATTATTGAGTTTTCACCCTGTATTCCTTGTGTCGATACTTTGCAAATACCTTCATGACCTATCTCACATGATTCAGCATCAGACCATTAGCTTTGACGCGATCTTTTCGTTCACCGGCATCCATTTGTGTTAGTGGCTCGACAGGTGGAGAAACTTCGGTCAAGGGTCTTGCCATCTGTAGAGAGTTTTTCTTGGACGTAGCCATATAGTTAAGTGGTCACTTGGGAGACTGCAAGCAAGATATGAGACTTTTTAATCTTTTCTTTGAAGGTACACTTAGTGAGAATTTTAAATTCGGCGACGAATTCTTATAAGGGGGGAGATTGTAAAGTTTTGGAAAATCGTTATGCGAATTTTTCCGTTTTAGGGTTAAATTGTCGGTATTTTCCGTTTTAACCCGATTGTGTTCAAACGACCATATAGACTTGCCAGCACCTAGATTAGCTAAAATAAAGCTAGTGCGCAAGCTTTGGGGGGTATATGGGACGTTTTGGTTCAATTAGAATTTTTTTCCCGATTTTAATATTATTTTAATGCGGTATTCACATTTTGGGAAATTTCTCCTGTGATCTTTTCAACTTTATGTTTGTGTTAATTCAACCTCCTTGCCATATCTAGATATTTTGTAGGTGCAAGGGATTTAAAATGAAAAGAAACGAAAAGAAATTGATGAGATGCATGCATGTGTGTGTGAATGCATTAAGTGTGCATTTATTGTTGAATGAACTAGAAAACCCTACACAATTCCCTCACCTTCCTCCATTATTGGCCGAGCCCTCCCTCTCTCTTCTGCGTTTGATCAATTCTTCTCCATTTTCATCAATTCAAACCTCATTAAATCCCCAAAAATCCCAAATATATCACAAAAATACCCCCAAGTCTTGAATTAGCATCTTGGAGCTAGGAAAGCTTGGATCTTGGGAGCTAGCTTTGATAGGTATATTCTCTACACTGATATTTAGGAGTTTTTATATTGTGTAGCTCGTTGGTTGTAGCGTAGAACACTTTAGATATTGATTTGTGAAATATCGCAATTTTTAGTGTCTTTTTCAATCTCTGAGAACTGCTGTGACCTGGAAATTTTAGTGCATGACAAAACAAAATTGTAGTGATGTACTAGTAACCCTGGAGCACCACCTGAGACACGAGACCCACCGCACCGGCACGGGCCAGCGACCCAAATAGAAATTCCGGCGACACCGGTTTTGTAAAGGAGTTGGGGTGTTGGATTTTTGTGGGTAGCTGTCTGCTGTTGGTTAAGGGTGTTTGGTACTGTTTACTTTTTTAGAATTTACTGTATGAAAAATATGGGATCGTTTTCCTATAATCTAGTATTTTGTGTCCGTACGATACGTTATACGACACGGATCGTGCAGTTTGTGTGGTTTTGCTCTTAAGTTGTTTTTGTCGGGTCGCTACGCACGTTAGCCACAATACGAACACTTGAGAGGATGTTTTGTGTTGTTGTGTCGGTTAAATGTAGTGTGTGCGTGTTTTGAGTCTAATATTAATATATACTTGCTTTATTGTTTTGATGTGGTAGGTTCGCAGGCAGGGACTTAGGACACTGCTACCAGGGGAAAACGAGTGGTTGGCTTCACTTAGCCAGGAGCGTTGGTGAGTAGATTTAACATCTACAGGAGAAACAGCCCACATGGCGTTATGCGTCTGGGCTAGTGATGTTATTTTTGTCGCATATTCTATGTCATATTTAGAATTGCGCATTCACCCTACTGCTTAGCTATTATTGTGCTTGGACTAGTACCCTTAGGACACTGCACATATTATTGACGACTCATATTGCACGAGCACTGATTGTATGCTACACACACCGTCAATAATTGCCATGTCACGCACAACCCACTGATAGATATGATATTGCTTGGTTAGGGACATTGAGACATTGATTCATATTTCTTATCGCATCTGACATTTAGCATACCTGTATATCCACATGCTAGATACCTGTATACCTATAGAGTATTGTACCATTAGTGATAGGTACATACATACCTTATGACATAGGTGCAGGTATACCTTGCACACTTATTTCACTTATATCCAGCGGGGTATAATAAATCATTACTTATAGGTAGATATATATACCTTGCTATACCTTTACTTTTACACATACATCTGGTTATATCTACATGTTTACCTTTACTTGATGTTATTTAGAATTAGAGAAATTAGGAATCGCATGATATTTATATTAACTTATTGCAGTTAATTAGCAGTTTTTCCTTTATATGCTTACATTTCAGGTTTATGTTGTGTATATTATATTCATGGATTTTCTCATCGTGATATGGATTTTTCATGATGTTTTCTGGATTGGGGACCGTGGGAGTTCATGAAATTATGCATTATTTGAAAATCCCGGTTTCCCTTGATATGATATTTCAGCATCCACCATGAGATTTATCGGTTCTGATTATATACTCCATACGAAGGTCGGGTGCTGTGTGAGAGTACATGGTGGGGCCCGGTACGGTTCCCCTCGGCAAGATGATCGATGGTCCATGCCGATTGAGCCTGGAAGGTGGCCAAGTACCTACCGGTGACATTACCAATGACTCAGCGGTTATCATGGGGATACCGACGGGAGTCATGTGCGTATGGATACGTCGAAAGGCGAGGGTCAGAGCTAGGCACTCGAGATTTCGGGATAGCGTATGATACGTACCTATCAGGGGGCCAGTCATGGAGACAGCACCTGATAGACCTGTATTTCTGTGTCGATGCTTGACACATTGATTTCATGATATTTCTTTTTACTCCTTTGTATATATAACAGGGGATTAGGCCGCTGTTATATATGCCTTTACACCAATATTAGTGGAATGGGACGCTAATATATGTGTATTGATATCAATTTATATATACATCATCATATTTATTCACGAAAACACACAGGATACGAGATCTACTTGATGTGTACATTCGGGATATACAAGATATACATGATATTATACATTCGGAATATATGAGATTTACTTGATGTTGTACATTAAGGATATGTGAGACTTACTTGATATAATAGCCAATTTGGGGGCTGATTTGAGGAAATTGGGATTTTGATTGTCTTGATGGATTTTGATCCTACCACGATGTCAGGATTCCGTGGAAATGACATGGTTCATTCCTTACTCTACATTTACTGTTTATGCAATGCTTCATGCATTAGTGTACCTGTTAGAGTACCTTCCATGACTGTTGCATTTACATACCTTTATTCATATCATTACTTCATGTATTGTAGTACCGATATAGTACCTTACATGATGCTGTAGACAGATTGTCATACTATTATTGCTTCATGTATTAGTTGTACCTGTTAGCGTACCTTTCATGACTATTGCATTCATATGACATGTTACTGCTTTTAAATGCTTATGTTAGATTAGCGCTGTACGTGCATACTCGCGATTACCTGCATATGTTATTTACTATTCACGAGTTGGCAACTCACCCCCGTTGTGCCACAGTGTTTGCAGGTGTTCCTCAGGATAGTCAGAGGCAGAGCTATTTTCATCCATCGTATCATCTTTGCTGCGGATACCGCTTCGCCTGACAGTGTGCAGTTTTGCTTTGGTAGGCTTTGCGATTATCCAATGTTGCTTGTGGTGTATTCGTTGTATCATGTACTCTCCATCTACCATTATATTGTATGACTTAGAGACTTGATGAGAGGACGATATTGTATATTATTTTGTGACTTGGAGGTTTTATGCAGTTTTATGTATATCGTCTCTTTCTTCGCTACGGCGTCGTATATCTGTTGTGGTGATTGTTTTCCGCCGTTGGGCGTAGATTTTGCTCCCGTTTGGGATGCTTTACTTTATATTTATGTTGTACCCATTTTGGGAGCTTGTTTTACAAAGGGCGTGCTGCCAAAATTTTAAGGAATAAAAGTAAGACTTTAAAGAATTTGGGTTGTGATTTCAAAGGTTTTGAAAATACTATTATCACTTTCTTGCTACTTTTGATGATTTAGATTGCTGGGTTTTGGCTTTCTTTTACTACGTTACGCCTTTAGACGTTGCGTAGTATTAGGGCCGTCACGTGCCAATTTCGGGTCGTGACATCCTTGTGGTAGAAAAGATATCCATACGAGTGTTTTGGATATCTCACATATTTACACAAAACCGATCGTTTCTCGAGTTTGTACGGATTCTGTTTTTTCACATAAGCCGGACAACCCCATATCCTAACTCTTTTAAGAGATGGTCTCTTCCCACACCATATCTCATATGGAGTGGTAGACACGGTTTTGGTCGGAACCCTATTCAATAGATAAATCGCAGTCTCTAATGCGTGCCCCAGAATGATATCGGTAACTCAGCATCACTCATCATAGATAATACCATATCTAATAGGGTACGATTCCTCCTTTCCGACACACCGTTGTGCTGTGGTGTGTACGGAGTAGTGAGCTGAGAGAGAATCCCATTCTCTTTTAGGAAATCCAGAAATCTGAGCTTAGATACTCACCTCCTCCATCTGATCGAAGTTTCTTGATACTTAAGCCTGTTTGTTTTTCTACTTCAGATTTATACTCCTTGAACTTTTCGATGGCTTCAGACTTATGTTTCAACAAGAACACGTGTCCGAATCTCAAGAAGTCATCAGTAAAAGTTATGAAGTAGGAAAAACCACCTCTTGCATGTGTAGGCATTGGTCCACATACATCACTATGTATGAGGCTTAAGAGTTCAGTAGCTCTCTCTCCGTGTCCACTAAACGGAGTTTTGGTCATTTTACCTTTGATACAAGACTGGCAAGTCGCATAAGATTTTTATTCAAACGGGTTTAAATATCCATCTTTATGTAGCTTGGTTAGTCTTGTTTCGTTAATATGACCAAGTCTACAATGCCAAATGAAAGCTTCATTTATGTCTGAAACCTTTCTTTTGTTTGTGTGTTGTATATTGAAAACTGTATGCTGATTTAGGACGTATATCCCGTTATTTAATGTACCAGACCCAATCAACTCTTGATTAAGGTTAATGTTCTTAACATTAGATTGTAATACAAAATTATATCTAGCATTGTCCAACAACGATACAGATATAATATCACATAACATCGAAGGTACAAAATAACATGGGTTCAAAACCAATATACAACCCGACGGCAAACCAAGGTGATACTCTCCCACTGCTGTAGCATGTACTGAGGAACCATTCCCAACCCGAAGAGTGTGATCACCTCTCTTCAAAAACCTGTTATTTCTCAGCCCCTGCACACAATTGCAGTTGTGAGATCCTGACCCGGTATCTAATACCCAAGAAGCAGAGTTAATTGAAAAATAGTTTTCTGTTACAAACACACCTGAAGTGGAAGCATCACCATGCTTCTTCTTCTTGAGGCCGGCCAGGTATCAAACGCAGTTTCTCTTCCAGTGCCCAGTCTGGTGGCAGTGGAAGCATTCCCCTCGTCCTGTCGTAGCAACCCCTTTCTTGTCCTTTCCCGGTGCCTTTTTCACTACGCCTCTCGGCTTGATGGGATTCTTCTTCTTCTTTCCCTTGGCCTTGGCTTTCGGGACGGAAGAGAAAGATGGCCCAGCAATTAGAGCGGGAGTTTTCGCTACCTTTTGCGTGCTCTCTGCACTCCTCAATATATTGAGGAGTTCAGGCAAGGACTTCTCCATGTTGTGTATGTTGAAGTTTAGAATGAACTGAGCAAAGGCAGAGGGAAGGGACTGTTGAACAATATCAACATAATGTTCCTTCTCCATGGTCCAACCCAGGTCCTCAAGTTCTTCTATAAATCCAATAATCTTCAATACATTGTCACCTACAGACGTGCCAGCATCCATCCGCATCTGAAACAACTTTCGAGATGCCTCATATCGGAGAGTACGAGATTGCTCTCCATACAATTGTATGAAGAAAGATGGATTGTACATCCATCTTCTCCTGCTGCTTCTGATGATCATTGTTCATAGAAGCTAGCGTGAGGCACTTGGCTATTGCGCAGTCTATATCTCATGTCTTGCGGATTTCTTTATCCGCAACTGAAGAATCAGGGCCTGGGTTAGGAGGGGCTGGAGTAGTCAGGACGTATCCGACCTTATCATAGGTCAAGGCAATATTTACGTTTCTTAGCCAATCTTTGTAATTCGGTCCCGTGATTTTATTCTTGTCTAATAAAAGCTTAAGTCCCGTCATAGGTATCTGCCATTAGAAGAGAGAAAAGAAGACACTCAGCGATTGCTCTTGCATAATTAGATTGGTTATTAATCTTATCTAATCGATGTCTCCAACTGCTTTTTATCAAATTTTCCTTCAAACCTTTAAAAAAAGAAAACTAGCCAGGATTAATTTCAATCTACAAGTTCGCTAACCGGTCGGCCAGGCCAGTGTCGGTACTCCGAGGGAGGTTCCCCATGCATTCGCACGGACCTAATTAAAATAAACCTCGTTTTCCTAGAGGCGTAACCCCGTTGACATCTTTCTAGACACCTACTGGATTAGCTAATTGTAAAGTGCAAAACTCTCTCGGGAGTAACTTTTACTCACAGTGGGATCGGGATCCAACTATCATGTAGAAGGTATGCAATCTCATTAAAAATTTCAACTCTTGAAATTCCCGATATGATCCCTAGTGTCTTATGACCTTAACTATGGTCAACAAATCATAAGCACTAGTCAAGTTCTACCCGCCATTTCAGGATTGATTTAGACCCACCCGCATGACCCTTAACTATGGTCAACAAAGTCATATGAATGTCCTAATCGATCGCATCAAATGCTTTTTAGGAAGACATCACTTTGCTACCGTACACCACGCCTTAATTATAGTCAACAAACGTGGCACGAATACTAAGTACTCTGCTTCCTAAAATGGTGGAGGGCTACGGATGGTTTTTATGAAAACCTATAACGTTTTGAACTTGATATCGTTGTAGAATCGAGTGAGAAGGAGTGGTTTAAGCTCCAGTTTTAAAAGTCGAATGGTTTTATAGCATCTTTCTAATCTTGCTAAAGAGGTCACTTCCGGTGAAGGGATCTCGGCTCTTTCCTTATTGAATAAGGTGCTGGATATATAAATACCACGATGCATAGAAAAAGTTAGATCAACTTATAAAAACAATCGAGTGCTTTGTAACATTTGCTAGTTTCGCTAAAGGTGTCACTCCTGGTGAAAGGATCTCGGCCCATTCCTCATCGAATGAGGTGTTGGATATTCATCAAGGAATACCACTATGCAAAGCAAAAACTAGAGTTACCCAATTTAAAAGTTTGATTCTAAAACATCTTTAGGTTTAACATTAATCACATTAATAATGTCTCATCTTTTACGTTTCTTAAACATCACAGAAAAGAAACGAAAATAGAACGTACGCTTATGCCATTCGTATTCGCCACGGGGCCCCGTCATGCACCGTTAGGTTACTTAACTAATGCAGAGCGGGGGCTGGACTAGCGCGGGTGCAAAACATAAGCAACATTTATTATATATCTCATATATAAATATAGCCATTCGTCGCACACATTTATAAACATTCAAGATCACAGATGAATACATTGGATATACTAGGAATTCCGTACTTCATTTACGCCCTTAATGAAAGACGGTTTCTACGGTCGTGATGAATAGCCAAACCCCACCCTAGACCCCTACGGGTGTAGCAAACTACCCGCCAAATTCCTGAAGTGAAGCAACCTCCCTCAACAAAGTGAGTAGGCCACTCGGCACTTCGAGAACCCGGTAGTTTGTGCACCCCACCTTGGGTCTATCCTAGGAGCAAAAACAATAAAAAGAAAATATACAACCGTGGCTACAACCTCAGCCCGGATGTGCCCCGCAAAATAATATTACATTTCTTTTTACAAATTACATGAATGAAAGAAAAGAAAAACGCTCTTCTCACATTTCCCCTGGTCATTCATCACGACGATCCAATATATTCATATACACATACCATCTCATGATATCAATACCGATGTGTGCAACTCCGACTAATCGACTTATAGCAAATAGTCGACGTTTCCAAAACATACATACACAAAGCAAGTAAAGAAGTAGCAACATTAGAATTCCGCACGAGATTTGCAAACTAAACCATTTTCCAACTCTTGAAAAAATCCAGTGAGCAACCGTTTAAAAATCGATCTTTCGAGCCAATCCGGGAGTCGAAACGAACTCGAAACCCGCCCGAATTTCACAGAAGCGAATAAAAACATACTAACGGTCAAATAGGGGTCCTACAAGGGGTACCCCATCCCCAAGACCACCACGAGTTGGTCAGGAGGTGAGGCAGACCCGAAACTACCTATGGTGGGGCAGTTCCGGGTCCCCACCGCCAAGACCACCTTGTGGTGGTCTTGGGGAGTGGGCCCAGCCATTCGGTCCCACCAAGGGTGTCCCCAGGGTGCGCGCGCTCCACCCAGCATCTTCTCTATTCAAACCGTGAGCCCGTGGGGTGTGCAAACATCTCAAAACTTCGATTTTCAAAACTGTTTTTCGGCTGTTTTTGCATGACGAAAAACGGAGGAATTCTAACGTTGCTACAAGCTATTTAAGGTTTAAGATATACTCTGATACCATGTTAGTGGATGTTTCACACTTCACAACACTTGTGAGGAGGCGGAAGTGGAAAACAATAATTTTTCTTGCATGCAACACCCACACAACCCAAGATTAGTGCTTAAACCCTAACTAGCAAAAACCATCAAGAGATCTAATCTACTATGATAGTATTTATACCTAATTGATCCGGTATTTCGGGTCTTCACTTGAATGTGAATCCTACGCTCATTGTGATTGCAATGAGCTCAATCTCCGGCCACCTCAAGATCCAAGACGATCCACCCGAGAGCTTTGGTACAACCTTCAAACTCTTCACAAGAGTTCAACTTAGAGATCAAGTTTTCTAGGAGTGATCACTAGGACGAAGTAGAGATTAAGTATTGGTTTATGATTTTGCTCTAGGCTTTTGATTCACAACTCATGTGAAGGGAAAGCAAAGAGGAGGAAGAAGGAGAGAAATGAAGAGAGAGAATGTGAGAGTGTAAAATGAAAAGGTCAAGCATGCAAAAATAATATGGCTCAAAATGAAATAATTGAAGCATACAATAAAAAATTAGCACCATGCTTCAATAGTAACTCCAAATGAATAAATAATTAAACAAGTCATTCCTTCATCCATGCTTAGGCTTTTCCAAATGCCACTTCATTTATTTATTTTCACAAAATAAATTTCCATTTATGAGGTGTCTCCTTCTAGAAGGTGTTGTTGTAACAATTACAATAATACCCCTCCACCGTATACCGTAAAAGTATACCCGTATCCAAATTCCGAAAAGTACGAATACAAATAATTCAATAATATAATATCGGCATGCGGCTTAAACCAAACCCTACCGGTATTAGCATTCCGATCATTATTCCTGTAACGATTACACGAACATGATCGAAACCTTGCCGTAACAACTTATGGCCTCTACATCTTTCGCCTGAACCAGGGAACTCTCTGTGTGGGACTCTAAAGACTCGTCAGTACGCTGGTAGTGGGTTTAACCACAAGCACTTCAGCGGCACTAGCTGTGCGTAACGGCTACCCAGGTACATGACAAAAAAGAGGTGGCCGACGAGCGAACTCATCCCAACCCTAACGAGCCTGTTAACAACACTTTCTGTACAGTCCGGTCTCATCATCTGATATGTCGCATATGAAGTCTAGGGGTGGTAAATATCAGACCCCAGTAACATTATAAGTCATGCTGATTTACGGCCCAAAACGGTTCGAGAAACTACTGATAACTCTTATCAGTAAATCTCGAGAACCCTGGCCAGGGATTTGCTGTTATGGTCGATCAAGCATAGCATGACATCAACTCCCTATACCGGGAGAGATGAAACCCCTCCTATCGCTCACTGCCTCCATGCGATTCGGGACTGTACCCAAAATCCACCTGTTTGCACGACTCAGTAGAGCCATGGTAGGGAGGAAATCAAAGCACGGTGGGAATCACACAAGACACTATGAAGATCTCGGGTCTACAGACTAACCTGTACAAGTGCCACAAGAGAACTGCTATCTGACAATAGGTTTATATACCATCTAGGAGTTCTCGGCGAGTCCTGTTCGGTGTACCCATTCTCCAATGAGCACCTGTGTACAATTTTTGATGTCAAACACCAATAGTTGTGGGATCAACCATCACCCCCAGGGTCAAGAAACGTACACACTGTAGGGTTGCTAGGCACGTGCACAAGGGTCCACGAGGCATCAACCATGCCCGATTAAAAAATTAGACGTGCCGAACAACCCGAAGCCGGATCATTAAACTAGGGTTTAGGCGAAAACAAGCATGTTAAACACTTTAACACTAAGTGAGAGGGATTACAACCTTTGTAGATCCGGTCCTTCACTTCATGAGCTCCGTGTTTTAGTCCCTTCGCTGCGATCAACGGGTTCCGGACTCTCGAGAGGTTCCACGAAGAGAAAGATGCAGTCTTACTTCCGATCTTCGATACAAAGATGATCTACCTTGAAGTTTCATTAACACAAGCTAACACTCACTAAAATTGAGTGAACACTCTCATCTAAAGGGCAAGGGAAGATGAGAATGATGAAGTAGGATTTTTGCTCTCTTTATTTATCTTTTTCTCACATTTATTCATCACTTGGAAAAAAGCTAGTAAGCTTTTTCCATGAAGAAAGAAGAAGGAAGAAGATGAAGAATAATGATAGAATTCCTTTTGTGATGAACAATGATAGACTTTGATAAGGTTAGAAATGCAACCTTGGTTCAAGTAACCATTGTAGAGAATTAACTAGGGTTAGGATTTAGGGTTGAGTTAAAGAAATATCTTGCAAAATATCTTTTCCAAAACAAAAAGAAAACCTTCTAGAAACTTCTAAAAATGATTAACCCTAATCAAACCCTAACCATATTTAATCTCCAATAAACATGTTGCATTAATAACCATATCATGTTACAATATTATATATCTCATATATAATATTTATTGTAACAAAATAAAATAATACAATTAACATATATCGCATATATATCAATGTATTACCCGAGTGAGAAAAAGAATCTTTTAGTGAGCTAATATTAATTAATGTAATTTAATATATCATATATATATTATTATACATTAAATTATCGAATCAACACTTGATCCGACAATCCGGTTATATCGCATATAACCGACTAATATTTATCCGTACCGATTCATCGAATCAACACTTGATCCGATGACCCGGCTGATATCAAATATCGTGAGAATAGAATACGGTATCTCATATCGCATTATCCTCGGTCCCGCACATATCATATATGTGCCCCTACTCCGTTTCGCCTGAGCCAAGAAACCTCTGTCTAGGACTCTAAAGAATCGTCAATACGCCGGCAGTAGGTGATGATCATATCAAACACCCACAAGCTGCAAGCGGTCAGCTAAACGTAACAATTGTAAGTCCACGTTGCGACCCCCGGTTCTTACGGGGAGGCGGAAACGGTATAAAATCAAAATTTTAACGCAAGAGGCAACATGGACTAAGCTAGGTCGGGATCTTTACCTAAACTAAAACTAGCATACTAAGCTAAAGATATTTAGCTACTCGGATGAAGATGGTTATACCTAAACTTGAACTCCTTCTCTTCAAGCTCCGATGGTGGTTCGATGGCTCCTTCTCGTTGTCTCCGTACGCCGAAGATAGATCCACTTGAAAGCTCCAACCTTTAGCTCCTTCTTCGTTCTTTGAAGAAACTAGTTCGCTTGGTTTGCTAAACCTAGTGAACTAGAATGAGTAGAGATGATTTAGAATGGGATTTTATCTATGGTTCTTGATTCTCAACTCATGAGACAAGAGAACCATAGATCAAGAGAGGGAGCAAGAGGTTGAGGGTGAGAGCAAGAGGAGAGCTCAAGAACAAGAGAGAGAATGAGCATGAAAGAATGAGGCTCTCTTTTCTCTCTCACCCTTTCATAATCCAAAGTGATCATAACTCATCATATCAAAAAAGTCTTATGTGATGGTAGGAAGCAACCATAACCTTATCATGTCATGCACTCATTTTACTCAAATGAGCAAGCAAGAAAAAGTCTTTGGCATGAAATGATAACCATGGTTATCATGATGGTCAACTAGTCAAGCCTAGTCAACCGGTCAACAAGTCAACAAAAGTCAACAAGTCAACAAAGTCAACAAGTCAACAAAAGTCAACAAGTCAACAACCATATCACCATAATACTTAATTAATATAATAGTTAATCACATATCATATTCTCATTAGGGTTGAGCAAAAAGTCAAAAAGTCAACGGTCAACTGTCAACAACCCTAATGAGAATCCGCTGTCTGTGCCTCCCTGTCAACTGTGCATACACACCCGCATCCGCGTTCCGAGGAGCACGAATGCAAACTGGATAAATCCAATCCCATAAGGTACACTAGGATCTGGCTTAAACCAAAGCCCGCTAGTGTAAACTGTCCGGACACTGCACGTGCACAAGTGCACGGATGTGACCGAACCCTGTCGCAAAACCATGCGACCTGTCGCAATACCATGCGACCTCTACTCTTTTGCCTAAAGGCGAAAAGCTTTCTGTGTGGGACTCTAAAGACTCGACACTACGCTGGCAGTGGGTTTAACCACAGACCGCAAGCGGCACTAGCTGTGCGTAACGGTCCCCAGGTAATGCCGACAAGAAGACCGACGAGGCGAAACCCATCTGAACTCCTACTGAGCCTGAGTGTGACATTCTCCGTACAGTCCGGTCTGTTCGTCTGATACATCGCATGGCGGGCCTAGGGGGCGGTAAACGTCAGTCCTCCAATAGCGGTACAATTCGTGCCGGAGCGAAGCCCAAAACACCCTGAGATAACACTGGAAACATACCAGTATATCTCGGTTGCCCTGGCCAGGGACTACTCGTGTAATGGCTCTCCTAGACACAGCGCGATGTCAACCTCCAATACCGGGAGAGACGAATCCTGTCTAACCGTCACTGCCTCCAAGTGCTTCGGGACTGCACCCAACCACCACCTGTTTGCACGACTCCTTTGAGCCGTGGTAGGGTAGTGATCAAAGTACAGTGGGAACACACCCGAGGCGAAGTGACAGTGCCAAGTCAGCGGACTAAGCTGTACTCATGTCACCTGGGAACTGATAACTGACGATAGGTATAATACCAACTAGTCAGTTCCCGACGAGTCCTGTCCAGTGTACCCGTAACCTAACGAGCACCCGCATACTATCTCAAGTACGACGTACTGACGGCTGTGGGACAGACCGTCTTCCACACTGGGATGAGAAGCGCATGCGCTGGTCTACTCCGGAGTATCGATGCCCTGTCTCGATAGTCCTGCGACCAGGGACCTGAATAAGGATGTGCTTATAGATTACCCAGCCCCCACTAGTGTGACTGCCATCACAACGCTGGTAATCAAGCAAAGATCCTAAGGGCTCCACTAATGCGTATAAGTGATATACTGAAATAAACACAAGTACACATTGAAGTAGAAACAAACCAAGTAGCATACTACTATTTTGAGCAAGATTGTATATACAAGGTGAATATCCCAAGCATCCATTAAGTAATATACAAACTAGTATGATACAGTAATGGCCTCTAGGGCATATACACTAACAATCTCCCACTTGCACTAAGGCCATGTACTGGCGTATCGAAGACCTATCATCTCGATCAGCCGCTCGAACTGAGTCTGGGGCAGGGCCTTGGTGAATGGATCAGCAGTGTTATCTTCTGAAGCGACTCTCCGAACCTCGATCTCCTGGCGATCTACGATCTCCCTGATCAGGTGATACCGCCTCAAGATGTGCCTGGATCTCTGATGGGACCTGGGTTCCTTCGCTAAAGCTATAGCCCCGTTGTTGTCGCAATACAGAGGTATTGGATCAACAATGGACGGAACCGCCTGAAGTTCTTTCAAGAACTTCCTCATCCAGACAGCTTCTTTTGCGGCATCAGATGCAGCGATGTATTCCGCTTCCATCGTCGAGTCTGCAACGGTTTCTTGTTTGGAACTCTTCCACCACACCGCCCCTCCATTGAGGGTAAAGACAAAACCCGACATGGACTTGGAATCATCCTTGTCACTCTGGAAGCTGGAGTCAGCAAAGGCCTCGATCTGGAGGTCTTTTCCGCCATACACCAAGAACATCTTCTTAGTCCTTCTCAGGTACTTGAGAATGTTCTTTACCGCTATCCAGTGTTTCTCCCCAGGGTTTGACTGATACCGGCTTACCACACTCAGTGCATAAGCTACATCCGGTCTGGTACACAACATCGCATACATTATAGAGCCTACCGCAGAAGCGTAGGGTATAATAGACATGCGATCCCTCTCCAAATCAGTCTTGGGAGACATCTCTTTAGAGAGGGTGATCCCGTGACAAGCCGGTAGGTTACCGCGCTTGGAATCTTCCATACTGAATCTCTTCAGTATGGTGTCGATGTACCTGGACTGTGAAAGTCCTAATATCCTCTTGGATCTGTCACGGTAGATCCGGATACCCAGAATGTACGAGGCATCACCCAGGTCTTTCATGGAGAACCTGTGTGACAAGAACCCCTTGACAGATTGTAGCATAGGAATGTCATTTCCTATTAAGAGAATGTCATCCACGTATAAAACGAGGAATACTACAGTTCTCGCTACAAATCTACTATAGATGCATGGTTCATCTGGATTTTTTATAAAGCCAAATTCTTTGACCGTCTCATCAAAGCAGATGTTCCAACTCCGCGATGCCTGCTTTAGTCCATAGATGGACTTAAGCAACTTGCACACCTTTCCGCTGCTCCCACTCTGAATGAAACCCTCTGGCTGGTCCATATAGACACACTCCTCTAAATTTCCATTTAGAAAAGCTGTCTTTACGTCCATTTGCCAGATCTCATAATCGTGGAAGGCAGCAATGGCAAGAAGGATCCGAATGGATTTCAGCATGGCTACTGGAGAAAAGGTTTCGTCGTAGTCCAAGCCAGGTCTTTGACGAAAACCCTTTGCTACCAGCCTAGCTTTATAGGTCTCAACCTGTCCATCTACACCAATCTTCCTTTTGAAGATCCACTTGCATCCTACGGGTTTTACCCCGTCTGGAGCAATGTCCAACGTCCATACCTTGTTGGTGTACATGGACTCCATTTCGGTCCGCATTGCATCCAGCCATTTCACTGAGTCAACGCTCTGAACGGCCTGCTGGAAGCTAGTAGGCTCATCATAATCTATGATGCAATCCTCTCTATCCCCGTCTATGAGAAAACCGCAGTATCTCTCGGGCGGATGAGACTGCCTACTACTCCGGCGGAGTGGCGCAGGAATGTCCTGTTCTGTTGAACCCTCTGGTTCCACTAAGCTTTCAGTAACAGTCTGTGGTTCTGGAACTTCTTCCAGTTCTATTGTGTTCCCACTTATCTGGGTTTCCAAAAACTCAGTTTCCAAGAAGCGGGCATGCTGAGAAACAAAGACCTTTTGTTCCTCAGCTGAATAGAAAAGATACCCCCTAGAGTTCCTTGGGTATCCCACAAACTTACACTGTACTGAACGTGCCTCAAGCTTGTCCGCATGCTGCCTTTTTACAAAAGCTGGACATCCCCATACTTTAAGATACTTAAGACAGGGTTTCTTCCCAGTCCACATCTCATATGGGGTGGTAGGCACAGTCTTGGTGGGAGCCTTGTTCAAGAGATACGCAGCTGCTTCTAGTGCATATCCCCAGAATGATCGCGGTAACTCAGCGTTACTCATCATGGACCGAACCATATCCAATAGGGTTCGGTTCCGTCTCTCCGATACACCATTATGTTGCGGAGTGTATGGAGGAGTAAGCTGAGAGAGAATACCATTCTCTTTTAAGTAATTCAGGAATTCGGCACTTAAGTATTCTCCACCTCGATCCGATCTTAGAATCTTAATACTTTTGCCGGTCTGTTTCTCTACTTCATTCTTATACTCCTGGAATTTTCCAAAGGCCTCGGACTTATGTTTCATCAAGAAGACATAACCGTACCTTGAGAAGTCATCCGTAAAAGTAATGAAGTAAGAATGTCCGCTTCGGGCATGTGTAGACATTGGACCGCACACGTCACTGTGTACGAGTCCTAAGAGCTCGCTCGCTCTTACTCCTTGTCCAGTAAACGGAGTCTTTGTCATCTTTCTTTTGAGACAAGATTGACAAGTGGCATACGATTGATATTCGAACGCATTCAAATATCCTTCTGTATGTAACTTAGTCAACCTTCTCTCATTGATGTGACCCAATCTACAATGCCATAAGAAAGTCTAATTCATTTCCGGAGACTTTCTTTTGTGTGTATTCTGGACGTTGAAAATCTGTGGTTGGTTTAACACGTATATACCATTACTCAATGTACCTGACCCAATCAAAACTTGATTAAGGTGAATGTTTACAACATTACTTACAAACGCAAATTCATAACCTTCTTTAGAAACTAAAGATACAGAAATGATATTACAAGTTGCGTTGGGTACAAAAAAGCAATTACGCAAAACCAAAACATGTCCATCTGACATTCCCAGGTGATAGTCCCCCACGGCTTTAGCATCCATGCTAGCTCCGTTCGCAACTTTGAGGGTCATGTCACCTGCCTTCAAAACCCTACGGTTTCTCAACGCCTGCAAAGAATTACAGATATGAGATCCTGATCCGGTATCCAATACCCAGGAAGTAGAGTTTATTGAAAGACAGTTTTCAATAACATACACACCTGAAGCTGAAGCTGCAACCTGCTTCAATTCCTGTGTTCTGGCCTTCCAGGCCCTGCAATCATTCTTCCAGTGTCCTTTCTTATGACAATAGAAGCATTCTTACTTATCCACAAGCTTCCCCGCTATCTTTGTTGCTTTTGCTTTTCCCTTCGTATCCACTTTACTAACACCGCCCCTTGGTTTGGCGGGGGCCTTCTTCTTCTTTCCCTTGGCTTTCGCCTTGGACCTAGAAGAAGATGATCCTCCTACAAACAAAGTGGATGTTTCCCTACCTTTCTGTAGGGTGCCCTCTGCGCTCCTCAGCATGTTGAGGAGTTCTGAAAGTTCAACCTCTTTTTCTTGTAGGTTGAAGTTCAGTGTAAACTGGGCGTAAGTGGAAGGAAGGGACTGGAGAACTATATCCGTATATAGCTCACTCTCCAATGTGATCCCTAGGTCAGCGAGCTCCTCAATGTAGCCGATCATCTTTAGCACATGCTCGGCTACTGATGATCCGACGGCCATTCTTGTCGAAAATAACTTTTTCGACACTTCGTATCTTGCGATACGTGATTGCTCTCCATACAGTTCTTTTGTATGGAGCAATATGGACTCCATGTCCATATTCTCATGCCTCCTCTGATGTTCGTTGTCCATCGAGGCAAGCAGGAGGCACTTGGCCTTCGCGCTATCAATCTCCCAAGTCTTGCGGATTTCCTTATCCGCGACACTGGAAGTTGGACCAGGGACAGGGGGAGCTTTGGTGGTAAGAAGATACCCCAGCTTGTCATAAGTGATTGCTATCTTGACATTCCTGAGCCAATCTTTGTAGTTTGGCCCTGTCAGTTTGTTTTTATCTAGGAGTAACTTAAGTCCAGTCATGTTGATTGGTCGCTGCAATTAGGAGAGAGAAGAAGAAACACTCAGCATGATGCTCTTGCAAGTTTAGAGTGGTTTTTAGTTTGTCTAAACAGGATGGCTCCCACTGTTTCTCGAATCCCTCCTCAAACCATAAAGGAAGAATTAGTCAGGATCAATCCCACCGTACAATACTTGCTTAACCGTTCAGCCAGGCCGGTGTCGGTACTTCGAGGGAGGTTTTCCAACGCTTTCGCGAAGTTCCTTAATTAAAGAACCTCTTTTCCCTGGGGGCGTAGCCCCGCTAACACCTTTCTAGGCACCTACTAGGTTTATAGCATTGATCGTTAAGTGAGAAATTTCTCGAGGAGTAGCATATACTCACAGTAGGATCGGGATCCAAATATCATCGCGTGACGAAACTGAAGGAATCCTACCAGAATCATCACACTCCAAATGGTATGAAAATCTAGCAAGTTTCAGTACTTATGAAACTCCCGATGTGGATTTTTGCCCCATGCTCTTATGACCTTGACGAAGGTCAACAAATCATAAGTCACATGTCAAGTTCTGCCCGTCATTATCCAGATTAATTTGAATCCACCCGTATATACCCTTGACGAAGGTCAACAAGGTAATGCGAATGTCCCAAACCAACGCATCTATCTATGCTACATATGAATACCCAATAGCTACCAATCACTATGCCTTGACGAAGGTCAACAAACACAGCTTGAATACTATTGAATATTCATACGAAACGACGGAGGGCTACGAATGGTTTTGGCAAAACCGTGAACGTAGTGAACTTGATTTGGTCGATGGAACGAGATAGCTTTTAAAAGGAGTGGCTCAAGCTCCGCATTTAAAAGTTGTTTTTGAAAAGAACCGAGTGGTTTTTCGAAAGTGTTCCAACGACTTTAGCTTGGTTTATTATCTTGCATTAGTTCTTTTAATGCGTGATATTATTGCATTAGTTCTTTTAATGCGTCCCATCATTTAATCCTACCATTGCAGAAAACAACCAAAATATGACGTACGCTTATGCCATTCGCATTCGCCACGGGGCCCCGTCATTACCCGTTAGGTTACTTAACTAACGACAGAGCGGGGGCTGGGCTAGCGCGTCTGAAAAACATAAGCAACGCCTAAATAATATCATATATAGATATACTGCAATGATAAACATTTCAGATCACAGATAAATACATTGGATATACTAGGAATCTGTAATTTGTACGAGCCTGTAACAAAAACAGATTACACGGTCGCGGTGAATAGCCAAAACCCCACCCAAGACCCCTACGGGTGCGGCAAACTACCCGCCAAGTACCCGAAGCGTAGCAACCTCCCTCATCTCCATGAGTAGGCCACTCGACACTTCGGCATACCCGGTAGTTTGTGCACCCCTCCATGGGTCTATCCTAGGAGCAAAAACAGTAAAAAGAAATTATACAATGACGGCTACAACCCCGACCCGGTTGTGCGGCCATACAAATAATTATTACATCAATATACAAATTTACATGAATTGCAAGAAAGGAAAACTCTCGTCTCACAACCCCCGGCTATTCACCCGCGACAATCCAACATATTTATATACACATTCCAGCACATTACAGATCATGTATAACCCCGACCAATCGACTTATAGCGATTGGCCGACGTTCAATACATGCAAACATCACAGATATAACCATCATAGTCAAAGTGCAGTGAAGTTCGGAAAAATACGGAATTATAGGACCCCAAAAGGAAATTTCTTTTCTGGAAAATCTGGGCACATATAATATATTCCAAAAATCCCAAAACCAACACAGACACACACTTCACGAAAAACGATGCAGAGAAGACGACAAACCGCGGCGCTTCCGCGGCACATGCCTACCTCGTGCGGCGGAAGCGCGGCGGTTTGAACGAATTAGGGCAACGTTTTTCTTGGGTGTTCACACAAAACCCTGAGCCGAATTTACAAGTGTAAGGTTTTTCATTTTGAGCCAAAAAAATTTCAACAGAAACTCAGTTTTTGTAAAAGTTTGGTTTTTGGATTTTTCCGGTTCCGAACTTCGTTACACTTCACTACCAAGCTAGTTTAAGTTTAGTTAGGCTCTGATACCACTGTAAGTCCACGTTGCGACCCCCGGTTCTTACGGGGAGGCGGAAACGGTATAAAATCAAAATTTTAACGCAAGAGGCAACATGGACTAAGCTAGGTCGGGATCTTTACCTAAACTAAAACTAGCATACTAAGCTAAAGATATTTAGCTACTCGGATGAAGATGGTTATACCTAAACTTGAACTCCTTCTCTTCAAGCTCCGATGGTGGTTCGATGGCTCCTTCTCGTTGTCTCCGTACGCCGAAGATAGATCCACTTGAAAGCTCCAACCTTTAGCTCCTTCTTCGTTCTTTGAAGAAACTAGTTCACTTGGTTTGCTAAACCTAGTGAACTAGAATGAGTAGAGATGATTTAGAATGGGATTTTATCTATGGTTCTTGATTCTCAACTCATGAGACAAGAGAACCATAGATCAAGAGAGGGAGCAAGAGGTTGAGGGTGAGAGCAAGAGGAGAGCTCAAGAACAAGAGAGAGAATGAGCATGAAAGAATGAGGCTCTCTTTTCTGTCTCACCCTCTCATAATCCAAAGTGATCATAACTCATCATATCAAAAAAGTCTTATGTGATGGTAGGAAGCAACCATAACCTTATCATGTCATGCACTCATTTTACTCAAATGAGCAAGCAAGAAAAAGTCTTTGGCATGAAATGATAACCATGGTTATCATGATGGTCAACTAGTCAAGCCTAGTCAACCGGTCAACAAGTCAACAAAAGTCAACAAGTCAACAAAGTCAACAAGTCAACAAAAGTCAACAAGTCAACAACCATATCACCATAATACTTAATTAATATAATAGTTAATCACATATTATATTCTCATTAGGGTTGAGCAAAAAGTCAAAAAGTCAACGGTCAACTGTCAACAACCCTAATGAGAATCCGCTGTCTGTGCCTCCCTGTCAACTGTGCATACACACCCGCATCCGCGTTCCGAGGAGCACGAATGCAAACTGGATAAATCCAATCCCATAAGGTACACTAGGATCTGGATTAAACCAAAGCCCGCTAGTGTAAACTGTCTGGACACTGCACGTGCACAAGTGCACGGATGTGACCGAACCCTGTCGCAAAACCATGCGACCTGTCGCAATACCATGCGACCTCTACTCTTTTGCCTAAAGGCGAAAAGCTTTCTGTGTGGGACTCTAAAGACTCGACACTACGCTGGCAGTGGGTTTAACCACAGACCGCAAGCGGCACTAGCTGTGCGTAACGGTCCCCAGGTAATGCCGACAAGAAGACCGACGAGGCGAAACCCATCTGAACTCCTACTGAGCCTGAGTGTGACATTCTCCGTACAGTCCGGTCTGTTCGTCTGATACATCGCATGGCGGGCCTAGGGGGCGGTAAACGTCAGTCCCCCAATAGCGGTACAAGTCGTGCCGGAGCGAAGCCCAAAACACCCTGAGATAACACTGGAAACCTACCAGTATATCTCGATTGCCCTGGCCAGGGACTACTCGTGTAATGGCTCTCCTAGACACAGCGCGATGTCAACCCCCAATACCGGGAGAGACGAATCCTGTCTAACCGTCACTGCCTCCAAGTGCTTCGGGACTGCACCCAACCACCACCTGTTTGCACGACTCCTTTGAGCCGTGGTAGGGTAGTGATCAAAGTACAGTGGGAACACACCCGAGGCGAAGTGACAGTGCCAAGTCAGCGGACTAAGCTGTACTCATGTCACCTGGGAACTGATAACTGACGATAGGTATAATACCAACTAGTCAGTTCCCGACGAGTCCTGTCCAGTGTACCCGTAACCTAACGAGCACCCGCATACTATCTAATGTACGACGTACTGACGGCTGTGGGACAGACCGTCTCCCACACTGGGATAAGAAGCGCATGCGCTGGTCTACTCCGGAGTATCGATGCCCTGTCTCGATAGTCCTGCGACCAGGGACCTGAATAAGGATGTGCTTATAGATTACCCAGCCCCCACTAGTGTGACTGCCATCACAACGCTGGTAATCAAGCAAAGATCCTAAGGGCTCCACTAATGCGTATAAGTGATATACTGAAATAAACACAAGTACACATTGAAGTAGAAACAAACCAAGTAGCATACTACTATTTTGAGCAAGATTGTATATACAAGGTGAATATCCCAAGCATCCATTAAGTAATATACAAACTAGTATGATACAGTAATGGCCTCTAGGGCATATACACTAACAACAGTAACCCAGGTATTGAGCGCTCAGAAGATCAACAAGCAAGCCTGTACATTCTCCTGTGAATCCAAACAGTAACACTCCCGTACAGTCCGGTCTCGTCGTCTGATATGTCGCATATCTCGCCTAGGGGTGGTAAACGTCAGACCCCAGGAGCTCGATAAGTCGTGTCGATATGATGTCTATAACAGTTCGAGAAACTACTGATAACACTTACCAGTAAATCTCAGCAACCCTGGCCAGGGATTTCCGGTTATAGCCAATCGAACACAGCACAACATCAACTCCCTATACCGGGAGAGACGAATCCCCTCCTATCGCTCATTGCCTCCATGTGATTCGGGACTGTACCCAAAAGCCACCTTTTTGCATGCCCTCTTGGACGTGGTATGATGGAAATCAAAACACAGTGGCAATCACACAAGACTCTATGACGATCTCGGGTCAACAGACTACTCTGTACCAGTGTCACCGGAGAACTGCCATCTGACGTAAGGTATAATACTATCTGGGAGTTCTCGGCGAGTCCGTCCAGTGTATCCAGTCTCTACTGCGCACCCGTACACCATCCTTGATGTCAAACACCGATGGATATGGGATCATCCATCGCCCATCATTTAGGTCAAGATGCATATACGCTAGTCTACTCTGGTGCATCGATGCCCTGTCTCGATACACCCTCGACTAGGAACAGTTATAGGATGTACTCGTCGACTACCGTGGCCCCACTAGTATGATCTCATCATAGTCCCAATAGTCGAGTACATATCCTAAGGGCTTTATCAACATGTAATATAGAGACAATCAGAGTACATGTTAAGATAAAGTACAACCAGATAGCATACTATCATGTCGAGCAAGAAAGTCCTTCCTATATATGTCCTAACATCCACTACAATATACATCGTATGTACAGTAACGGCCTCTAGGGCATACATATAACTAACAATCTCCCATTTGCACTAGGGCCATCTGTTGTGGTATCACATACCCAACAATTATCTGCCGTTGAAGTATCTCATACTCAACCATCCCATAAATGTCTCTACTGGGAAAAAGGCCTTCGTGAGTGGATCCGCGCTGTTGTCCTCTGTGTCTACTCTCCTAACCTCGATCTTCCTGGAGATCAACCATCTCCTATAATCAGGTGATACTGCCTTAGAATTATATCTGGATTTCAGATGGGACGGTAGTTCCTTGGCTAAAGCCACAACTCCATTGTCACACAATGGTAGGAACGAAGTTCATCTCATGAACTTATATATATCTAGACTGCCTCTTTGGTAGCATCCTTGGTAACGATGTATCTTGCCTTTAATCGTCTAGTATGTCACGGTATCTAGCTTGGAACTCTTCCAATATACCGTCCCTCCACTGAGGGTAAAGACAATGCCTACGACTGACTTTCAGTTGTCCTTATCACCCTGGATCCTTTCCAGTGATTCTCCCCAGGATCGATTGATACCATCTCACTACAACTAGTGAGTATCCTAACGTCCAATTAGATCTATCTCATAGATCCAAAAACCTAGGATTTAGGAGGTATCATTTTGATCCTATATGGAGAATCCTTGTGATAAGCGGAGATTGACCGATCGTAGCATAGGAAACTCCTTCCCTATCAAGAGTATGTCATCCACGTGCTCTACGAGGATCACCACCATACTCCCTACTACCTTTTTGTATATACAAGGTTCGTCTACCATTTTGATGAAGTCAAACACTATGACTACCACATCAAAACAGATGTTCCAACTCCGTGATGCCTGTTTTATCATATAAAACATCTTGCACACGTTTCCGCTGCTCCCACTTTCTACGAAGCCCTCTGGCTGTGTACTTATAGACGCTCTTTTCTAAAACATCATTTAGAAAAGCTGTCATGACACCCAACCGCCGGATATCGTATTCATGGTATGTAGCAGTGGCAAGTAGGATCTGGATGGACTTAAGCATAGCTTTGAAAGTCTCAACTTTTCCATATACACCAAGTAATCTTCTCAAGATATACTTTCTCCTGATGGGGATTTAACCCTTCAGCTAAAGCAACCAAAGTCCATACTTTGTTGGTGTATAAGGATTCCATCTCAGATCGATAAGCATCCAGCCATTCTTACAGAGTCCCACTCCTGATGGCCAGCTCGAAACTAGTTGGGTCATCATCTCATGATGCAATCCTCGCTCCAACTGTCATAGAGAAACCGAAGTATCTCTCAGGTGGGTAAGGAACCCTACTAGATCGGCGAAGAGGCTGAGGTTCGTTGGAAACTATTGAATCCTTTGGTTCTACCAAATCATCAGCTGCAGTTTGTATAGCTGGAACCTTTCCAGTTCTACATAACAGACCTTGCCTCGAGCTTGTCTGGATTTTGCTTTTAGACATAGTCCGGACAACCCCAAATCTTAACAAACTTAAGATATTGGCTCTTCCCTTTCCATATTACAGATGAAGTGGTAGGCAACTGATTTGTTTTGAACCCTATTCAATAGGTATGCAACTTCTCAAGTGCGTAACTCCCAAAAGGAAAAAGGAAACTCAGTAGTACTCATCATAGAGCACACCATATCACATAGGGTGCTATTGCTCCGCCCCGATATACCATCGTGCTATGGTGTATACGAAGGAGTAATGCTGAGAAAGAATCTCATTCTGTTTTAGAATAGTCCAGGAATTCCGTGCTTAAGTATTCTCCTCCTTGATCTCATCAAAGGACATAATACTTATACCCATATTTTGGTTCTCTACTTCTAACTTATATTCTGTGAATATCTCAAAAGTTTCAGACTTGTGTTTCAACAGGAACATATATATGAATCTTGAGAGATCATCAGAGAATGTAATGAAGTACAAAGAACCGGTCTTGGCATGTGTAAACAGGAGACTTTCATACATCAGCATGTATCAATCCCAAGAGTTCACTAACTCTTTCTCCATTTCCAATAAACAGAGCTATGGTCATCTTATCTTTGTGACATGACCGGCAAGTTTCACAAGATGTAAATTGAAACGGATTCAAATATGCATCTAAATGTTACTTAGCTAGTCGGGTCGCATTGATATGACCAAGTCTACAATGCCTCAAGAAGGATTCGTTCATTTCTGAAGTCTTCCTCTTGTGTGTGTTCTGTATACTAAGAACTGTAGTTTGATTTAGAACGTCAATGGTTTTAGATAACATTCCTGAACCGATCAACTCTTGATATAGGAAATGTTCAAAACATTATCCAACAATACAAAATTATATCCTTTCTTTACTAATAAAGAGACTGATATGATGTTGTATATCAAGTTCGGTATCTAATAACATTCGTTCAGAATCAATGTATTCTGGTAATACAGGGTGATAGTGACCAACAGACTTGGCTGCAACACTTGCACCGTTTTCTGTCTTATGAAACTTATCACCCGTTCTCGGTTCTCTACCTATATGTAGCCCATGTAACAGATTACATATGCGGGATCCTGATCCGGTATCACATACCCAGGAAGTAAAGAATACTGAGAAACAGTTCTATGTAATGAACACACCCGAAGATGATACATCAACATGCACTTTCTTCGTTTGAGCGGCACGGGAAATCTGGTATTCCCCAATTTCCTGCTCTGTCTTATAACAATTATAAGTTGGAGCGGGACCAACGTTCCCCAGCTCAGTATAACAAGCGGGTTCGGTCAATATATCCGTATTATTATCTTGATTAAGGCGTGATATAGTCGCTACCTGGAGAGAGAGAGAAGAAAACACTCAGCGTATGCTCTTGCAAGATTAGATTGGTTATCTAATATATCTAATCAGGATGTCTCCCACTGTTTTAATCAAATCTTCCTTCAAACCCTAAAAGGAAAGACTAGCCAGGATTAATTACACGCTACAAGTTCGCCAATCTTTCAGCCAGGCCAGTGCCGGTACTTTGAGGGAGGTCCCCCGTGCTTTCGCACGAACCTAATTAAAGTAAACCTCGTTTTCACAGGGGCGTAACCCCGTTGACACCTTTCTAGAAACCTACTTGATCGACTAATTGTTGTAAGTCGATGTACTACACCCCAATACTTGTGGGGAGGCGGAATTTTCAAAAACGAACTTGTTTAGTGAACGAACATCGACTAACCGCTTGAATCGAAGCTAAACTATAAATAACCAAACACAAAGTGTTTCTAAACTACTGTGTTTAGGGATTATACCTAATGAACCAACTCCTTCGTCTTTACGATCTCCTTGTCCTCCTCGGCCTTCTCTTTGTAGTAGACGATCCACCCGAGAGCAAAACTCCAAGCTTAGCCTCTAAACTTGAGGCAACTAACCTTCTTGGATTGCTAATCAAAGAAGATAGATTGAAATAGAGTGATGGTTATGGATTGTTTAGTCTAACTAATCCTTGATCTCAACACATGAGGGGTGGGGATTAGGGTTTGAAGAGGGAGAGCTTGAGGAGAGAGAATGTGAGGATAATAATGAGATGAGATTATTGAGTATCATAATAAATATGAAGCATTCTCTTTTATGAAGAAAAGAATAATACATGATGAATAAGCATGCTTCACAAATATCTAATGGTGATTCATTGTCATGAGTCATTAAGCATTTATGATGCTTTAATGACATGAATGAATCACCCTCATGACTCACTAATCTCATTCATTGCATATGCCACCTAAACCTCCTTAGTCACCATCTTCTAGAAGCTTCTCGCGCAATTACGAGAACGCCCCTCCGATCCGTGAAAATACGGAAAAACTTTAGACTGTAAAAATCCAATAACCGGATACCAGTAACTGGCTTAAACCAAAGCCGACTGGTAAAAACTGTTCAAACGACGTAAGTGTGTAAACACACATACGCGTCCGAACCCTTTGTCGTAAAACCATACGACCTCTATATCGTTTCGCCTGGAGTAGGAAACTCTCTGTGTGGGACTCTAGAGACTCGACTACTACGCTGGCAGTGGGTTTAACCACAGACCGCAAGCGGCACTAGCTGTACGTAACGGTCCCCAGGTAGATGTCGATAAGAAGGCCGATGAGGAAACCCATCCGAACTCCTACTGAGTCTGATGTGACAATCTCCATACAGTCCGGTCCGTTCGTCTTAGACTATCGCATATCCGGCCTAGGGGGGCGGCAAGCGTCAGTCCCCTAAAAGCGGAATAAGTCGTGTCGGAGCGAAGCCCATTACACCCTGAGAAACTACTGGAACCTACCAGCAAATCTCGCTTGCCCTGGCCAGGGACTTTGCGTAATGGCTCTCTGACACAGCGCGATATCATCTCCCAATACCGGGAGAGACGAATCCTGTCTAACCGTCACTGCCTCCAAGTGCTTCTGGACTGCACCCTACTGCTACCTTTTTGCACGACTCCTTTGAGCCGTGGTAGGGCAGCAATCTAAGAACAGTGGGAACACACTCGAGGCGAAGCAGCAGTGTCAAGTCTGCGGACTATGCTGTACTCATGTCACCTGGGAACTGTTAACTGACGACGGGTATAATACCAACCAACAGTTCCCCGTGAGTCCTGTCCGGTGTACCCGTAACCCAACGAGCACCTGTATACTATCTCCAGTACAACGTACTGATGGCTGTGGGACAGACCATCTTCCCAACTGGGATGAGAAGCGTACACACTAGTCTACTCCGGAGTATCGATGCCCTGTCTCGATAATCCTACGACTAGGGACCTGAATAAGGATGTGCCTGTAGACCACCCATCCCCCACTAGTGTGACTGCCATCACAACGCTGGTAGTCAAGCAAGATCCTAAGAGCTCTATCAATACGTATACTCACATATTAAGATAGAAAAACCAAGTAGCATACTACCATGTTTAGCAAGACTGTTATATACATGTGAATATCCCAAGCTTCCATTAAGTAATATACAAACTAGTATGATACAATAATGGCCCCTAGGGCATATACACTAACAATCTCCCACTTGCACTAGGGCCATATACTGGCATATCGAAGACTAATGATCTCGAGTAGCCTCTCGAACTGAGTCTGAGGAAGGGCCTTCGTGAATGGATCTGCAATGTTCTCTTCAGTAGAGACTCTCCGAACCTCGATCTCCTGGCGATCAATGATCTCCTTGATCAGGTGATACCGCCTCAAGATGTGTCTGGACTTCTGATGGGACCTTGGTTCCTTCGCTAAATCTATAGCTCCGTTGTTGTCGCAATACAGAGGTATTGGATCAACTATGGTAGGAACCACTTGAAGTTCTGTTAGGAACTTCTTCATCCAGACTGCTTCTTTTGCGGCATCGCAAGCAGCTATATACTCCGCTTCCATAGTCGAGTCAGCAACGGTGTCCTACTTGGAGCTCTTCCAGCACACCGCCCCTCCATTGAGGATAAAGACATAACCCGACATGGACTTAGAATCGTCCTTATCACTCTGGAAGCCAGAATCGGCAAAGCCCTCTAACTTGAGGTCTTTTCCGCCGTAAACAAGCAACATCTCCTTAGTCCTTCTCAGGTACTTCAGAATGTTCTTTACTGCTATCCAGTGATTCTTCCCTGGGTCAGACTGATACCGGCTTACCACGCTGAGTGCGTAAGCTACATCTGGTCTGGTACACAACATCGCATACATTATAGAGCCTACCGCAGAAGCGTAGGGTATAATCGACATGCGATCCCTTTCCAAATCAGTCTTGGGAGACATCTTTTTGGATAGAGTGATTCCGTGACAAGCCGGTAGATTACCGCGCTTGGAATCTTCCATACTGAATCTTTTCAGTACAGTATTGATATACCTGGACTGTGAAAGTCCCAACATCCTCTTGGATCTATCATGATAGATCCGGATCCCCAGAATGTAAGAGGTATTACCCAGGTCTTTCATGGAGAACCTGTGTGACAAGAATCCTTTGACGGTTTGTAGCATAGGAATATCATTTCCTATCAGTAGAATGTCATCCACGTACAATACGAGGAATACGACACTTCTCGCTACAACTTTACTATATATGCACGGTTCATATGGATTTTTGATAAAGTCATATTCTTTGACTGTTTCATCAAAACAGATGTTCCAACTCCGCGATGCTTGCTTTAGTCCATAAATGGACTTTAGCAACTTGCATACTTTCCCGCTGCTCCCACTCTGATCAAAACCCTCTGGCTGATCCATATAGACGCACTCTTCTAAATTACCATTTAGAAAAGCCGTCTTTACGTCCATCTGCCAGATTTCATAATCATGGTATGCAGCAATTGCAAGAAGGATGCGAATGGATTTGAGCATAGCTACTGGAGAAAAAGTTTCGTCATAGTCCAAACCAGGTCTTTGACGAAAACCCTTTGCAACAAGTCTAGCTTTATAGGTTTCCACCTGCCCATCTACACCAATCTTTTTCTTGAAGATCCATTTGCATCCTATGGGTTTTACCCCACTTGGAGCAAAGTCCAAAGTCCATACTTTGTTGGTGTACATGGACTCCATTTCGCTTCGCATTGCATCTAGCCATCGTACCGAGTCGCCGCTCTGGATGGCTTGCTGGAAGCTAGTAGGTTCATCATCATCTATGATGCAATCCTCTCTATCCCCGTCGACGAGAAAACCGCAGTATCTCTCAGGCGGATGAGACGGCCTACTACTTCTGCGGAGGGGTGCGGGAATGTCAAGTTCTTGTTGAACTACTGGTTCTACCAAACTTTCAGCAGTAGTTTGTGGTTCTGGAATTTCTTCCAGTTCTATTTCGCTCCCACTTGTATCTTTTTCTAAAACCTGCTGTTCTAGAAAATGGGCATTACGAGAAACTAGAATCTTTTGTTCCTCTGTGTAATAGAATAGATATCCCTTGGAATTCTTTGGATATCCCACAAATGTACATTTTACTGATCGTGCCTCGAGCTTGTCCACATACTGCTTTTTGACAAAAGCTGGACATCCCTAAATCCTTATATACTGAAGGTAGGGTTTCTTCCCACTCCACATCTGATATGGAGTGATAGGCACAGTCTTGGTAGGGACCCTGTTCAAAACATACGCTGCTGATTCTAGCGCATAACCCCAGAAAGATCGCGGTAACTCAGCATTACTCATCATGGATCGTACCATATCCAATAGGGTTCGATTCCTTCTCTCCGATACACCGTTATGCTGTGGAGTGTATGGAGGAGTAAGCTGAGAGAGAATTCCATTCTCTTTTAGATAACCAAGGAACTCGGCACTTAAGTATTCTCCACCTCGATCAGATCTCAGTGTCTTAATACTTTTGCCTGTTTGGTTTTCCACTTCATTCTTGTATTCCTGGAATTTCTCAAAGGCCTCGGATTTATGTTTCATCAGATAAATGAATCCATACCTAGAGAAATCATCCGTAAAAGTAATGAAGTAGGAATAACCACCTCTCGCATGTGTAGACATTGGACCGCATACATCACTGTGTACGAGTCCTAAGAGCTCGCTCGCTCTTACTCCATGTCCAGTGAATGGAGTCTTTGTCATTTTTCCTTTGAGACATGATTCACAAGTGGCATAAGTTTGATATTCGAACGAGTCCAAATATCCTTCTTTATGTAACTTAGTTAACCGTGTCTCATTGATATGACCTAATCTACAATGCCATAAGAAAGCCTTATTTAAATCTGGAGACTTTCTTTTTAGTGTGTTCTGGACATTGAAAATCTGGATTTGGTTTAAGACATATATACCGTTATCCAGTGTACCGGACCCAATCAAAACATGATTAAGGTGGATGTTAACAACATCACTTACAAACGTGAAATCATAACCTTTATTTGATAATAAGGAAACTGATATGATATTACACGTCAAACTAGGTATACAAAAACAGTTATGTAAAACCAAAATGTGTCCACTGGTCAATCCTAGGTGATAATCCCCGACGGACACAGCTCCCACGCTAGCTCCGTTAGCAACCCTGAGGATCATATCACCTTCCTTCAGCACTCTACGGTTTCTCAGTGCCTGCAATGAATTGCAAATATGAGATCCTGATCCGGTATCCAATACCCAGGAAGTAGAGTTGATTGACAAACAATTCTCAATTACAAACACACCTGAAGTCGAAGCCACAGCTTGCTTCGGTCCTTGGTTCTTGTTGGCGATCCACGCCTTGCAATCCTTTTTCCAGTGCCCCTTCCTGTGACAATGGAAGCACTCATCCTGAGCCACTACAGGTACCGGCAACTTTTTCTTTCCCTTACCTAGCACCTTACTTACACCTCCTCTAGGTTTGTTGGCAGCCTTATTCTTCCTTCCTTTTGCCTTAGCCTTGGACCCGGAAGAAGAAGCACTACGAACAAACATAGCGTGTGTTTCCCTTGCCTTCTGCAAGGTGCCCTCTGCACTCCTCAACATGTTAAGGAGTTCTGAAAGTTCAACCTCTTTTCTTTGAATGTTGAAATTCAGTATAAACTGGGCGTAGGTGTTAGGAAGGGACTGGAGAATGAGGTCTGTATAGAGCTCATTATCTAAAGTGGTTCCCAGGTCTGGGAGCTCTTCTATGTAGCCAATCATCTTTAGGACATGTTCGCCTACCGATGATCTGACAGCCAACCTCGCTTGAAATAGGTTTTTCGAGGTCTCGTATCTTGCTATACGAGATTGCTCTCCATACAGTTCTTTTGTATGAAGAAATATGGATTCTAAGTCCATATCCTCGTGCCTCCTCTGATGTTCATTGTTCATCGAGGCAAGCACGATGCACTTGGCTTTCGCGCAATCTAAATCCCAGGTTTTGCGGATTTCCCTATCCGCATTACTGGATTGCGGACCTGGGGCCTCAGGTGCCTTAGTGGTGAGGACATACCCCAATTTGTCGTAGGTCAAGGCCATCTTGACATTTCGCAGCCAATCTTTATAGTTTGGCCCCGTCAGTATATTTTTCTCTAAAAGTAACTTAAGTCCAGTCATTTTCAGGGTCGCTGCAATTAGGAGAGAGAGAAGAAAACACTTTAGCATGATGCTCTTGCAAGTTTAGAGTGGTTTTTAGTTTATCTAAACTGAATGGCTCCCATTGTTTTTCGAATCCCTCCTCAAACCATAAAGGAGAAATTAGCCAGAACTATTTTCACCGTACAATACTTGCTTAACCGTTCAGCCAGATCAGTGTCGATACTTCGAGGGAGGTTGTCCAACGCTTTCGCGAAGTTCCTTAATTTAAGAACCTCTTTTCTCTGGAGGCGTAGCCCCGCTGACACTTTTCTTAGACACCTACTTGGTTTATAGCATTGATCGTTAAGTGACAAATAATCTGATAAGTAGCATATACTCATAGTAGGATCGGGATCCAAATATCATCGTCTGATAATGTTGTAGGAATGCTACCAACATTCATCAAACTCAAAATGGTATGCACTTGGTTCTTTGCAAATTTCAGTTTCTTTAGAAATTCCCGATATAAGTTTTTACCCCATGCTCTTATGACCTTGGCGTTGGTCAAAATGTCATAAGTCACATGTCAAGTTCTACCTATCATTATCTTGTTAATTTGAACCCATCCGTATATATCCCTGACGTTGGCCAAATGATAATACGACTGTCCCAAACCAACTCATCTATCTATGCAACAAATGAATACCCAGCAGCTACCAAACACTATGCCATGACGTTGGCCAAAACTGCATAGCTTGAATACTACTGAATACCCAAATGAAATGACGGAGGGCTACGACTGGTTTTGGCGAAACCGTGAACGTAGTGAACTTGATATAACCGAAGGAACCTGATAGTTTTTTAAAAAGAGTGGTTAAAGCTCCGCATTTAAAAATATCTGTTTTTAAAATTAACCGAGTGGTTTCTTTTAAATTGGTCCAACGATTAAAACTTTGGTTTATTTTTCTTTGCATTATAGATAATGCGTCCCATCATTAACCTATCATTGCAGAAAACAACGAAAATATGACGTCCTCTTATGCCATCTGCATTCGCCACTGGGTCCCGTCATCACCCGTTAGGTTACTTAACTAACGACAGAGCGGGGACTGGGCTAGCGCGGGTGTAAAACATAAGTGACATCTAAATAGCTATAATATATATAGATATTTAACATTCGTCTGACGCAATGATATACATTCCAGAACACAGATAAACAATATTGGATTTGCAAGCAATCTTTATTTCTTTTGAGCCTGCAAGAAAAGACAGATTACACAGTTGTGATGAATAGCCGTTACCCCACCCAAGATCCCTACGGGTACGGCAAACTACCCGCCCGGCAGTTTGTGTACCCCACCTTGGATCTGTCCTAGGAGCAGAAACAGTAAAATGAAATAATACAACGGTGGCTACAACCGCAACCTGGATGTGCCCCGCAAAATAATATTACAACAAATTACATTTACAACAAATGAATTAAATAATAACCCATTGCAAACCCCGGCTATACACCACAACAGTCCAATACAGTTTATATGCACAAACAGATATAACCATTACAGAAATGTGCAACCCCCTGCCAACCAACATACTAGCAGTTAGGGGAGGTTTACGAACCATTAATCAATCACAGATATAATCCAATATGCAAATACTGTACAATTTCGATCGATTAAACACATTTAATATTGCTCAATTACTTCTCTGTTAAACTGAAACCTGAGCAAAATTAAAATATTCCAGAAAACCCCAAATACCACAGGGGACCCACACAAGAAAAACGAGTTCCTAACTCGTCAACTCGGCGGCGGAAGCGCGGCGGATCGGTGGGATCCGCGGCGCCGAAGACGAGTCAGGAACCCAAATTTCTTGGGTGTTCTTCTGTGGTCATTTCAAGCTTTCTGCACATCCCTGAAAAATTTTAGGACAACATTTTAAAATCGACAGAAACTTGATGTTTCTAGGGTTTTCCGGCTTCGTTTTTCCGTTCGAAATTCGTACAAATTTGCAATTAAGTTATTTATTGTTTAGCGAGGCTCTGATACCACTGTAAGTCGATGTACTACACCCCAATACTTGTGGGGAGGCGGAATTTTCAAAAACGAACTTGTTTAGTGAACGAACATCGACTAACCGCTTGAATCGAAGCTAAACTATAAATAACCAAACACAAAGTGTTTCTAAACTACTGTGTTTAGGGATTATACCTAATGAACCAACTCCTTCGTCTTTACGATCTCCTTGTCCTCCTCGGCCTTCTCTTTGTAGTAGACGATCCACCCGAGAGCAAAATTCCAAGCTTAGCCTCTAAACTTGAGGCAACTAACCTTCTTGGATTGCTAATCAAAGAAGATAGATTGAAATAGAGTGATGGTTATGGATTGTTTAGTCTAACTAATCCTTGATCTCAACACATGAGGGGTGAGGATTAGGGTTTGAAGAGGGAGAGCTTGAGGAGAGAGAATGTGAGGATAATAATGAGATGAGATTATTGAGTATCATAATAAATATGAAGCATTCTCTTTTATGAAGAAAAGAATAATACATGATGAATAAGCATGCTTCACAAATATCTAATGGTGATTCATTGTCATGAGTCATTAAGCATTTATGATGCTTTAATGACATGAATGAATCACCCTCATGACTCACTAATCTCATTCATTGCATATGCCACCTAAACCTCCTTAGTCACCATCTTCTAGAAGCTTCTCGCGCAATTACGAGAACGCCCCTCCGATCCGTGAAAATACGGAAAAACTTTAGACTGTAAAAATCCAATAACCGGATACCAGTAACTGGCTTAAACCAAAGCCGACTGGTAAAAACTGTTCAAACGACGTAAGTGTGTAAACACACATACGCGTCCGAACCCTTTGTCGTAAAACCATACGACCTCTATATCGTATCGCCTGGAGTAGGAAACTCTCTGTGTGGGACTCTAGAGACTCGACTACTACGCTGGGAGTGGGTTTAACCACAGACCGCAAGCGGCACTAGCTGTACGTAACGGTCCCCAGGTAGATGTCGATAAGAAGGCCGATGAGGAAAACCATCCGAACTCCTACTGAGTCTGATGTGACAATCTCCATACAGTCCGGTCCGTTCTTCTTAGACTATCGCATATCCGGCCTAGGGGGCGGCAAGCGTCATTCCCCTAAAAGCGGAATAAGTCGTGTCGGAGCGAAGCCCATTACACCCTGAGAAACTACTGGAACCTACCAGCAAATCTCGCTTGCCCTGGCCAGGGACTTTGCGTAATGGCTCTCTGACACAGCGCGATATCATCTCCCAATACCGGGAGAGACGAATCCTGTCTAACCGTCACTGCCTCCAAGTGCTTCGGGACTGCACCCAACTGCTACCTTTTTGCACGACTCCTTTTAGCCGTGGTAGGGCAGCAATCTAAGAACAGTGGGAACACACTCGACGCGAAGCAGCAGGGTCAAGTCTGCGGACTATGCTATACTCATGTCACCTGGGAACTGTTAACTGACGACGGGTATAATACCAACCAACAGTTCCCCGTGAGTCCTGTCCGGTGTACCCGTAACCCAACGAGCACCTGTATACTATCTCCAGTACAACGTACTGATGGCTGTGGGACAGACCATCTTCCCAACTGGGATGAGAAGCGTACACACTAGTCTACTCCGGAGTATCGATGCCCTGTCTCGATAATCCTACGACTAGGTGTTAGTGTATATGTCCTAGAGGCCATTACTGTATCATACTAGTTTGTATATTACTTAATGGAAGCTTCGGATATTCACCTTGTATATACAATCTTGCTCAAAATAGTAGTATGCTACTTGGTTTGTTTCTACTTCAATGTGTACATGTGTTTATTTTTGTATATCGCCTATACACATTAGTAGAGCCCTTAGGATCTTTGCTTGATTACCAGCGATGTGATGGCCGTCACACTAGTGGGGCTGGGTAATCTATAAGCACATCCTTATGCAGGTCCCTGGTCGCAGGACTATCGAGACAGGGCATCGATACTCCGGAGTAGACCAGCGCATGCGCTTCTCATCCCAGTGTGGGAGACGGTCTGTCCCACAGCCGTCAGTACGTCGTACTTGAGATAGTATGCGGGTGCTCGTTAGGTTACGGGTACACTGGACAGGACTCGTCGGGAACTGACTAGTTGGTATTATACCTATCGTCAGTTATCAGTTCCCAGGTGACATGAGTACAGCTTAGTCCGCTGACTTGACACTGTCACTTCGCCTCGAGTGTGTTCCCACTGTACTTTGATCACTACCCTACCACGGCTCAAAGGAGTCGTGCAAACAGGTAGTGGTTGGGTGCAGTCCCGAAGCACTTGGAGGCAGTGACGGTTAGACAGGATTCGTCTCTCCCGGTATTGGGGGTTGACATCGCGCTGTGTCTAGGAGAGCCATTACACGAGTAGTCCCTGGCCAGGGCAAACGAGATATACTGGTAGGTTTCCAGTGTTATCTCAGGGTGTTTTAGGCTTCGCTCTGGCACGACTTGTACCGCTATTGGGGGACTGACGTTTACCGCCCCGTAGGCCCGCCATGCGATGTATCAGACGAACAGACCGGACTGTACGGAGAATGTCACACTCAGGCTCAGTAGGAGTTCAGATGGGTTTCGCCTCGTCGGTCTTCTTGTCGGCACTACCTGGGGACCGTTACGCACAGCTAGTGCCACTTGCGGTCTGTGGTTAAACCCACTGCCAGCGTAGTGTCGAGTCTTTAGAGTCCCACACAGAAAGCTTTTCGCCTTTAGGCCAAAGAGTAGAGGTCGCATGGTATTGCGACAGGTCGCATGGTTTTGCGACAGGGTTCGGTCACATCCGTGCACTTGTGCACGTACAGTGTCCGGACAGTTTACACTAGCGGGCTTTGGTTTAAGCCAGATCCTAGTGTACCTTATGGGATTGGATTTATCCAGTTTGCATTCGTGTTCCTCGGAACGCGGATGCGGGTGTGTATGCACAGTTGACAGGGAGACAGAGGCAGTGGATTCTCAATAGGGTTGTTGACAGTTGACCGTTGACTATTGACCTTTTGATCAACCCTAATGAGAATATGATATGTGATTAACTATTATATTAATTAAGTATTATGGTGACATGGTTGTTGACTTTGTTGACTTGTTGACTTTTGTTGACTTGTTGACTTTGTTGACCGGTTGACTAGGCTTGACTAGTTGACCATCATGATAACCATAGCCATCATTTCATGGCAAAGACTTTTTCTTGCTTGCTCATTTGTGTAAAATGAGTGCATGAAATGATATGGTTATGGTTGCTTCAAACCATCACATAAGACTTTTTTAGTATGATGAGTTATCATGACTTTGGATTATGAGAGGGTGAAAGACAAAAGAGAGCCTCATTCTTTCTTGCTCATTCTCTCTCTTGTTCTTGAGCTCTCCTTTTGCTCTCACCCTTTTGCTCTTGCTCCCTCTCTTTAATCTATGGTTCTCTTGTCTCATGAGTTGAGAATCAAGAACCATAGATAAAATCCCACACAAAGTATTCTCTACTCATTCTAGTTCACTAGGTTTAGCAAGCCAAGTGAACTAGTTTCTTCAAAGAACGAAGAAGGAGCTAAAGGTTGGAGCTTTCAGGTGGATCTTTCTTCGGCGCAAGGAGACGACGAGAAGAAGCCGGTCCGGACCACCATCGGAGCTTGAAGACGAAGGAGTTCAAGACAAGTAAGGTATAACCCCCTAACCGAGTAGCTAGAAACTCATAGTTAGGTTGTTAGATAGATGTTTAACCAAGATCCGGGTTTTAGGTCCATGTTACCACCTCCGTAAAAATCATTTTTTTTACCAAATTCCGCATTCCCGAAAGTACCGGGAGAGGTAGCATGGACTTACAGTGGTATCAGAGCCTAGTTAAACTCTATCTAACATGTTAGCAAGTAACTAGAAGATCGATCAAAGGAAAAGTCCCAAAAACGAACCCATGAATTTTCAACTTTCTGTCGATTTTAAAAGTGCTGGAAAACTTTTTTGAAATACACCTAAAATCGACTCAGGCTTTTTTAAAGAAACTGCAAAAATTTGGGCCCCTGACTCGATCAAAGCGCCGCGGTTCCGCGGCGGGAGCACGCTCCCGCCGCGGAAACGCGGCCGAGTTGACTCGGTCAAGGGTTTTCTTTTCTGCAGTTTGCTAATTGGGGTATTTTGGGATTTTTGGAATATATATTTTCAACCCAGATTTTCCAGAACGAAAAATTTATTTTTGGGGTCCCGAAAATCCGTATTTTTGATCGAACTTCTAAAAGACTTTAGCTAACGAGTTTTTCTGTAATGTGATATTTGTATTGAACGTCTACTAATCGCTATATGTCGATTAGTGGGGGTTATACAAATCTGTGATCTGTAATGTTGCTGGAATGTGGATATGAATATGTTGGATTGTCGCGGGTGAATAGCCGGGGGTTGTGAGACGAGAGTTTTCTTTTCTTTCAATTCATGTAAATTTGTAAATTGATATAATAATTATTTGTATGGCCGCACAACCGGGTCGGGGTTGTAGCCGTCATTGTATAATTTCTTTTTACTGTTTTTGCTCCTAGGATAGACCCATGGAGGGGGTGCACAAACTACCGGGTATGCCGAAGTGTCGAGTGGCCTACTCATGGAGATGAGGGAGGTTACTACGCTTCGGGTACTTGGCGGGTAGTTTGCCGCACCCGTAGGGGTCTTGGGTGGGGTATTTGGCTATTCACCGCGACCGTGTAATTTGTCTTTCGTTACAGGCTCATACGAATTGCAGATTCCTAGTATATCCAATGTATTCATCTGTGATCTGAAATGTTTATCATTGCAGTATATCTATATATGATATTATTTAGGCGTTGCTTATATTTTACAGACGCGCTAGCCCAGCCCCCGCTCTGTCGTTAGTTAAGTAACCTAACGGGTAATGACGGGGCCCCGTGGCGAATGCGAATGGCATAAGCGTACGTCATATTTTGGTTGTTTTCTGCAATGGTAGGATTAAATGATGGGACGCATTAAAAGAACTAATGCAAGAATATCACGCATTAAAAGAACTAATGCAAGATAATAAACCAAGTTAAAGTCGTTGGAACACTTTCGAAAAACCACTCGGTTCTTTTCAAAACAACTTTTAAATGCGGAGCTTGAGCCACTCCTTTTTAAAAGCTATCTCGTTCCATCGACCAAATCAAGTTCACTACGTTCACGGTTTTGCCAAAACTATCCGTAGCTCTCCGTCGTTTCACATGAATAGTCAATAGTATTCAAGCTGTGTTTGTTGGCCAAAGTCAAGGCACAGTGATTGGTAGCTATTGGGTATTCATGTGCAGCATAGATAGATGCGTTGGTTTAGAACAGTCGTACTGCCTTGTTGGCCAAAGTCAAGGGTAGGTGCGGGTGGATTCAAATTAACCTGGAGAACGACGGGCAGAACTTGACATGTGACTTATGATTTGTTGGCCAAAGTCAAGGTCATAAGAGCATGGGGCAAAAATCCACATCGGGAGTTTCATAAGTACTGAAACTTGCTAGATTTGCATACCATTTGGAGTGTGATGATTCTGGTAGGATTCCTTCAGTTTCGTCACGCGATGATATTTGGATCCCGATCCTACTGTGAGTATATGCTACTCCTCGGGAAATTTCTCACTTAACGATCAATGCTATAAACCTAGTAGGTGCCTAGAAAGGTGTTAGCGGGGCTACGCCCCCAGGGAAAAGAGGTTCTTTAATTAAGGAACTTCGCGAAAGCGTTGGAAAACCTCCCTCGAAGTACCGACACCGGCCTGGCTAAACGGTTAAGCAAGTATTGTACGGTGGGATTGATCCTGACTAATTCTTCCTTTATGGTTTGAGGAGGGATTCGAGAAACAGTAGGAGCCATCCTGTTTAGACAAACTAAAAACCACTCTAAACTTGCAAGAGCATCATGCTGAGTGTTTCTTCTTCTCTCTCCTAATTGCAGCGACCAATCAACATGACTGGACTTAAGTTACTCCTAGATAAAAACAAACTGACAGGGCCAAACTACAAAGATTGGCTCAGGAATGTCAAGATAGCAATCACTTACGACAAGCTGGGGTATCTTCTTACCACCAAAGCTCCCCCTGTCCCTGGTCCAACTTCCAGCGTCGCGGATAAGGAAATCCGCAAGACTTGGGAGATTGATAGCGCGAAGGCCAAATGCCTCCTGCTTGCCTCGATGGACAACGAACATCAGAGGAGGCACGAGAATATGGACTTGGAATCCATATTGCTTCATACAAAAGAACTGTATGGAGAGCAATCTCGTATCGCAAGATACGAAGCGTCGAAGAAGTTATTTTCGACAAGAATGGCCGTCGGATCATCAGTAGCCGAGCACGTGCTAAAGATGATCGGCTACATTGAGGAGCTCGTGGACCTAGGGATCACATTGGAGAGTGAGCTATATACGGATATAGTTCTCCAGTCCCTTCCTTCCACTTACGCCCAGTTCATACTGAACTTCAACTTACAAGAAAAAGAGGTTGAACTTTCAGAGCTCCTCAACATGCTGAGGAGCGCAGAGGGCACCCTACAGAAAGGTAGGGATACATCCACTTTGTTTGTAGGAGGATCATCTTCTTCTAGGTCCAAGGCGAAAGCCAAGGGAAAGAAGAAGAAGGCCCCCGCCAAACCAAGGGGCGGTGTTAGTAAAGTGGATACGAAGGGAAAAGGTAAAGCAACAAAGATAGCGGGGAAGCTTGTGGATAAGGAAGAATGCTTCTATTGTCATAAGAAAGGACACTGGAAGAATGATTGCAGGGCCTGGAAGGCCAGAACACAGGAATTGAAGCAGGTTGCAGCTTCAGCTTCAGGTGTGTATGTTATTGAAAACTGTCTTTCAATAAACTCTACTTCCTGGGTATTGGATACCGGATCAGGATCTCATATCTGTAATTCTTTGCAGGCGTTGAGAAACCGTAGGGTTTTGAAGGCAGGTGACATGACCCTCAGAGTTGCGAACGGAGCTAGCATGGATGCTAAAGCCGTGGGGGACTATCACCTGGGAATGTCAGATGGACATGTTTTGGTTTTGCGTAATTTCTTTTTTGTACCCAACGCAACTTGTAATATCATTTCTGTATCTTTAGTTTCTAAAGAAGGTTATGAATTTGCGTTTGTAAGTAATGTTGTAAACATTCACCTTAATCAAGTTCTGATTGGGTCAGGTACATTGAGTAATGGTATATACGTATTGAACCAACCACAGATTTTCAATGTCCAGAATACACACAAAAGAAAGTCTCCAGAAATAAATCAGACTTTCTTGTAGCATTGTAGACTGGGTCACATCAATGAGAGAAGGTTGACGAAGTTACATACAGAAGGGTATTTGAATGCGTTCGAATATCAATCGTATGCCACTTGTCAATCCTGTCTCAAAGGAAAGATGACAAAGACTCCGTTTACTGGACATGGAGTAAGAGCGAGCGAGCTCTTAGAACTCGTACACAGTGACGTATGCGGTCCAATGTCTACACATGCGCGAAGCGGATATTCTTACTTCATTACTTTTACGGATGACTTCTCAAGGTACGGTTATGTCTTCTTAATGAAACATAAGTCCGAGGCCTTTGGAAAATTCCAGGAGTATAAGAATGAAGTAGAGAAACAGACCGGCAAAAGTATTAAGATTCTAAGATCGGATCGAGGTGGAGAATACTTAAGTGCCGAGTTCCTGGACTATTTAAAAGAGAACGGAATTCTCTCTCAGCTTACTCCTCCATACACCCCGCAACATAACGGTGTATCGGAGAGACGGAACCGCACCCTATTGGATATGGTGCGGTCCATGATGAGTAACGCTGAGTTGCCGCGATCATTCTGGGGATATGCGCTAGAATCAGCAGCATACCTTTTGAACCGAGTTCCTACTAAGACCGTGCCTACTACACCATATGAGATGTGGTGTGGGAAGAGACCCTATCTTAAGCACATTAAGACATGGGGATGTCCAGCTTTTGTCAAAAAGCAGCATGCGGACAAGCTCGAGGCACGCTCGGTACAGTGCAAGTTTGTGGGGTATCCGAAGAACTCCAAAGGATATTTCTTCTACTGTGAAGAGGAACAAAAAGTTCTTGTTTCTCGTCATGCCTACTTCTTGGAAACTGAGTTTTTGGAAACCCAGATAAGTGGGAGCACAGTAGAACTGGAAGAAATTCCAGAACCACGGACTATTACTGAAAGTTTAGTGGAACCAGAGGGTTCGGAAGAACAGGACATTCCTACGTCGCTCCGCAGGAGCAGTAGGCAGACTCATCCGCCCGAGAGATACTACGGTTTTCTCATAGACGGGGATAGAAAGGATTGCATCATAGATTATGATGAGCCTACTAGCTTCCAGCAGGCCGTTCAGAGCGTTGACTCAGTGAAATGGCTGGATGCAATGCGGACCGAGATGGAGTCCATGTACACCAACAAGGTATGGACGTTGGACATTGCTCCAGACGAGGTAAAACCCGTAGGATGCAAGTGGATCTTCAAAAGGAAGATTGGTGTAGATGGACAGGTTGAGACCTATAAAGCTAGGCTGGTAGCAAAAGGTTTCCGTCAAAGACCTGGCTTGGACTATAACGAAACCTTTTCTCCAGTAGCCATGCTGAAATCCATTCGGATCCTTCTTGCCATTGCTGCCTTCCACGATTATGAGATCTGGCAAATGGACGTAAAGACCCCTTTTCTAAATGGAAATTTAGAGGAGTGTGTCTATATGGACCAACCAGAGGGTTTCATTCAGAGTGGGAGCAGCGGAAAGGTGTGCAAGTTGCTTAAGTCCATCTATGGACTAAAGCAGGCGTCGCGGAGTTGGAACATCTGCTTTGATGAGACGGTCAAAGAATTTGGCTTTATCAAAAATCCAGATGAACCATGCATCTATAGTAGATTTGTAGCAAGAACTGTAGTATTCCTCATTTTATACGTGGATGACATTCTCTTAATAGGAAATGACATTCCTATGCTACAATCTGTCAAGGGGTTCTTGTCACACAGGTTCTCCATGAAAGACCTGGGTGATGCCTCATACATTCTGGGTATCCGGATCTACCGTGACAGATCTAAAAGGATATTAGGACTTTCTCAGTCCAGGTACATCGACACCGTGCTGAAAAGATTCAGTATGGAAGATTCCAAGCGCGGTAACCTACCGGCTTGTCACGGGATCACCCTCTCTAAAGAGATGTCTCCCAAGACTGATTTGGAGAGGGATCACATGTCTATTATACACTACGCTTCTGCGGTAGGCTCTATAATGTATGCGATGTTGTGTACCAGACCGGATGTAGCTTATGCACTGAGTGTGGTAAGCCGGTATCAGTCAAACCCTGGGGAGAAACACTGGATAGCGGTAAAGAACATTCTCAAGTACCTGAGAAGGACTAAGGAGATGTTCTTGGTGTATGGCGGAAAAGACCTCCAGATCGAGGCCTTTGCTGACTCCAGCTTCCAGAGTGACAAGGATGATTCCAAGTCCATGTCGGGTTTTGTCTTTACCCTCAATGTAAGGGCGGTGTGTTGGAAGAGTTCCAAACAAGAAACCGTTGCAGACTCGACGATGGAAGCGGAATACATCGCTGCATCTGATGCCGCAAAAGAAGCTGTCTGGATGAGGAAGTTCTTGAAAGAACTTCAGGTGGTTCCGTCCATTGTTGATCCAATACCTCTGTATTGCGACAACAACGGGGCTATAGCTTTAGCGAAGGAACCCAGGTCCCATCAGAGATCCAGGCACATCTTGAGGCGGTATCACCTGATCAGGGAGATCGTAGATCGCCAGGAGATCGAGGTTCGGAGAGTCGCTTCAGAAGATAACACTGCAGATCCATTCACCAAGGCCCTGCCCCAGACTCAGTTCGAGCGGCTGATCGAGATGATAGGTCTTCGATACGCCAGTACATGGCCTTAGTGCAAGTGGGAGATTGTTAGTGTATATGCCCTAGAGGCCATTACTGTATCATACTAGTTTGTATATTACTTAATGGAAGCTTCGGATATTCACCTTGTATATACAATCTTGCTCAAAATAGTAGTATGCTACTTGGTTTGTTTCTACTTCAATGTGTACATGTGTTTATTTTTGTATATCGCCTATACACATTAGTAGAGCCCTTAGGATCTTTGCTTGATTACCAGCGATGTGATGGCCGTCACACTAGTGGGGCTGGGTAATCTATAAGCACATCCTTATGCAGGTCCCTGGTCGCAGGACTATCGAGACAGGGCATCGATACTCCGGAGTAGACCAGCGCATGCGCTTCTCATCCCAGTGTGGGAGACGGTCTGTCCCACAGCCGTCAGTACGTCGTACTTGAGATAGTATGCGGGTGCTCGTTAGGTTACGGGTACACTGGACAGGACTCGTCGGGAACTGACTAGTTGGTATTATACCTATCGTCAGTTATCTGTTCCCAGGTGACATGAGTACAGCTTAGTCCGCTGACTTGACACTGTCACTTCGCCTCGAGTGTGTTCCCACTGTACTTTGATCACTACCCTACCACGGCTCAAAGGAGTCGTGCAAACAGGTAGTGGTTGGGTGCAGTCCCGAAGCACTTGGAGGCAGTGACGGTTAGACAGGATTCGTCTCTCCCGGTATTGGGGGTTGACATTGCGCTGTGCCTAGGAGAGCCATTACACGAGTAGTCCCTGGCCAGGGCAAACGAGATATACTGGTAGGTTTCCAGTGTTATCTCAGGGTGTTTTGGGCTTCGCTCCGGCACGACTTGTACCGCTATTGGGGGACTGACGTTTACCGCCCCCTAGGCCCGCCATGCGATGTATCAGACGAACAGACCGGACTGTACGGAGAATGTCACACTCAGGCTCAGTAGGAGTTCAGATGGGTTTCGCCTCGTCGGTCTTCTTGTCGGCACTACCTGGGGACCGTTACGCACAGCTAGTGCCGCTTGCGGTCTGTGGTTAAACCCACTGCCAGCGTAGTGTCGAGTCTTTAGAGTCCCACACAGAAAGCTTTTCGCCTTTAGGCAAAAGAGTAGAGGTCGCATGGTATTGCGACAGGTCGCATGGTTTTGCGACAGGGTTCGGTCACATCCGTGCACTTGTGCACGTACAGTGTCCGGACAGTTTACACTAGCGGGCTTTGGTTTAAGCCAGATCCTAGTGTACCTTATGGGATTGGATTTATCCAGTTTGCATTCGTGTTCCTCGGAACGCGGATGCGGGTGTGTATGCACAGTTGACAGGGAGACAGAGGCAGTGGATTCTCAATAGGGTTGTTGACAGTTGACCGTTGACTATTGACATTTTGATCAACCCTAATGAGAATATGATATGTGATTAACTATTATATTAATTAAGTATTATGGTGACATGGTTGTTGACTTTTGTTGACTTTGTTGACTTGTTGACTTTTGTTGACTTGTTGACTTTGTTGACCGGTTGACAAGGCTTGACTAGTTGACCATCATGATAACCATAGCCATCATTTCATGGCAAAGACTTTTTCTTGCTTGCTCATTTGTGTAAAATGAGTGCATGAAATGATATGGTTATGGTTGCTTCAAACCATCACATAAGACTTTTTTAGTATGATGAGTTATCATGACTTTGGATTATGAGAGGGTGAAAGACAAAAGAGAGCCTCATTCTTTCTTGCTCATTCTCTCTCTTGTTCTTGAGCTCTCCTTTTGCTCTCACCTTTTTGCTCTTGCTCCCTCTCTTTAATCTATGGTTCTCTTGTCTCATGAGTTGAGAATCAAGAACCATAGATAAAATCCCACACAAAGTATTCTCTACTCATTCTAGTTCACTAGGTTTAGCAAGCCAAGTGAACTAGTTTCTTCAAAGAACGAAGAAGGAGCAAAAGGTTGGAGCTTTCGGGTGGATCTTTCTTCGGCGCAAGGAGACGACGAGAAGAAGCCGGTCCGGACCACCATCGGAGCTTGAAGACGAAGGAGTTCAAGACAAGCAAGGTATAACCCCCTAACCGAGTAGCTAGAAACTCATAGTTAGGTTGTTAGATAGATGTTTAACCAAGATCCGGGTTTTAGGTCCATGTTACCACCTCCGTAAAAATCTTTTTTTTTACCAAATTCCGCATTCCCGAAAGTACCGGGAGAGATAGCATGGACTTACACTAGGGACCTGAATAAGGATGTGCCTGTAGACCACCCAGCCCCCACTAGTGTGACTGCCATCACAACGCTGGTAGTCAAGCAAGATCCTAAGAGCTCTATCAATACGTATACTCACATATAAAGATAGAAAAATCAAGTAGCATACTACCATGTTTAGCAAGACTGTTATATACATGTGAATATCCCAAGCTTCCATTAAGTAATATACAAACTAGTATGATACAATAATGGCCCCTAGGGCATATACACTAACAATTGTAATGTATAAAACTCTCCCAGGAGTAACTCTTACTCGCAGCGGGTATCGGGATCCAACTATCTCATAGAAGGTATGCAATCTCATTGCAAATTTCAACACTTGAAATTCCCAATAATATTTTACCCTTAGCGTGCTATGACCTTGACGCATGCCAAACAACCCATAGTCCGCTAGTCAAGTTCAACCCGTACATTTCTTGATTGAATTAAACTCACCCGCACGACCCTTGACGCATACCAAACAACGCCGTACGAATACCCTAATCCAATTGCATCGTATGCTAGCAGATAAGCACTAGTTAGCTACCGTACACTACGCCTTGACGCATGCCAAACTACCGCAGCACGAATACTAAGTAGTACTTATCTGAAATGACGGAAGGCTACGACAGGTTTTTAAGAAAACCTTTTGCGTAATGAACTTGATATCATTGTAGAATCGAGTGATTTTTAAATGGAGTGTTTTTTAGGATTTTCAAGTTTTGCTAAAGCGGTCACTCCCGGTGAAGGGATCGTCGGCCCTTTCTTCATCGAATAAGGTGCAGGATATTTCACAAATATCACTATGCAAGGCAAGAACTATAGAAGCAATCAAAAGACAGACCGAGTTTGTAGCATATGCTATTTTCACTAAAGAGGTCACTCCCAGTGAAGGGATCTCGGCTCTTTCCTTATCGAATAAGGTGCTGGATGTTCTACAAGGAACACCGCTATGCAAAGCAAGAACTAGAGCTACCAGTTTTTAAACAAGTTTCTACAACATCTTTAGGTTCCTTTTATTTCATTAATCTCATTAATGAAGTCCCATTTTATTATGCTTCACAAGCATCTCTTTTTGAAACGAAATCTGCAATATAACATATATCTCATATATATAATATAAACATTCATCTCAGGCAGTAATATGATCTCATCACAGAACATTGCAGCAGAAGAACATATATGAAATATTGGATATACTAGGACGTCCGTGTTTTTAATACGAGCCTGTATAAAATACGGATTCCACGGTCGCGATGAATAGCCAAACCCACATCCCTAGACCCCTACGAGAGCGGCAAGCAACACCGCCAATTCTAGGGTTAGGAGACCCGGTCTCGACTCCTCGAGATGGTCTCCCACTGGACCCTAGAACCCGGTTACTTGTGCTCCCCGCCTTGGGTCTACCTAATGCGGAAAAGTAAATAATATACACCAACGGTGACATCTTCCGCAACCAGGAAGTGCCCTAATAAAAGAATATTACATACAAAAGAATTTTACATGAATGAAAAAGAAAAACTCTCATCTCACATAAAACCCCCAGCTATTGAAACGCGATGATCCAATACAACATATTACAGCAACACATAATATCTCATATCATCAAAGTAAGCAAGTATGTGTATCCCGATTGTCGTTGATGTATAGCAACGAAGCCGGCGATACACCACATACTACGCTTACGGTCACAGAAAAGAAAGTGTAAAACTACAACGGTTGGAATCCGCAACCTCTTTAGACATCGCATGCCTAACCAAATGAATTCCTTAGACATCGCATGCCTAACAATTATATACCCTGCATTTTAGTCACTTTATCGAAAACTCTTTTCAATGTCAAGTCGGGTAATTCAACAAGATTCCCGACATCCTGATCGAATGCTCGTCGCAAACTTTAGTAGACGGCCGCACCCCCAGATGCCGTCGACGAAGTGCACTAAGGCGGAACACCGCTGCCGCAAGCACCTGAACGGATGCTTTTGGCGACGGGGTTCTCCTACAGTCACTTGGTCGGGGTTATGGGGCGTAGCTGTCTATTAAGTTTACCCGGCGAGTATCCACGTACGCTACGTGATTGCGACGGATTTTTGATCACATCAAAATTCCGTGGCAACCGATCAATTTAAGACTGAAGTGCTAGATTTATAACATTCAAATTAGTTATCTCATAACTACATGTGGATTCCAAATATTGTATCACATTCCAGATAAATAGACAATGTTAAACTTTCCGATCGAATACTCATACACCCAAGATTTCCCCAATTTATCACAACACTTGAAATCAGTTTAAAAACATCCATCACATGCCACAGTACCAATGGTCCAGCCGTAGAAGGGTCAAGCCAACGCCTCACATGTGGCACGCCGTACTGCCCAAAACCCTTAGGTTCAAAAGGCAGTTCAAGACGGTCACATAATCGAGTTAAGATTTGTTGTCTTCTAGAGGGTCCACCGCGTTAGTTGCACGACTTAGAACATTCTTAAACTCGAGAAAAAATTCCAATTTTTGAAAAAGTTTCCAACAGGGGAAAAAGTGAGTTATTGATATCTGTTCGAACTTTTTAACAGTTTCTAAAAATTATCCGGACAAACTAAACAAAGTTAAATTATCCGATCGAATCAATGAGTCCCCAATACAACCCTAGAAAACTCAACACTTGAGTGGAATTAAAATATTCCCAGAAAAAAATAACAATAAAGGACATAAGAATAATTAAGTGAAATTCCAGGGACTAAGTCCAAATTTTAGCCGCGGAACCGCCGCCAAACCCATGGTTTCGCCGCGGTTCCGCTGTCAAAATATCGAGTTAGTTAACCGTACTTCACAGTAATTCTTAGTTTTTCCTGCTTGTTTTTATGAGAATTTTTAATTCAGAAATAATCATATTTTTGAAAAATTTCCAGAGAAGGGGTTTTATCGGGTTTTCCGGGTTCGATCGGACTTTAAATTTCGTCTAGACTTCACCTAAAGCTCTAGCTTGGCTCTGATACCACTGTAGGGTTGCTAGGCACGTGCACAAGGGTCCACGAGGCATCAACCATGCCCGATTAAAAAATTAGACGTGCCGAACAACCCGAAGCCGGATCTTTAAACTAGGGTTTAGGCGAAAACAAGCATGTTAAACACTTTAACACTAAGTGAGAGGGATTACAACCTTTGTAGATCCGGTCCTTCACTTCATAAGCTCCGTGTTGTGGTCCCTTCGCTGCGATCAACGGGTCCGGACTATCGAGAGGTTCCACGAAGAGAAAGATGCAGTCGTGCTTCCGATCTTCGATACAAAGATGATCTACCTTGAAGTTTCATTAACACAAGCTAACACTCACTAAAATTGAGTGAACACTCTCATCTAAAGGGCAAGGGAAGATGAGGATGATGAAGTAGGATTTTGCTCTCTTTATTTATCTTTTTCTCACATTTATTCATCACTTGGAAAAAAGCTAGTAAGCTTTTTCCATGAAGAAAGAAGAAGGAAGAAGATGAAGAATAATGATAGAATTCCTTTTGTGATGAACAATGATAGACTTTGATAAGGTTAGAAATGCAACCATGGTTCAAGTAACCATTGTAGAGAATTAACTAGGGTTAGGGTTTAGGGTTGAGTTAAGGAAATATCTTGCAAAATATCTTTTCCAAAACAAAAAGAAAATCTTCTAGAAACTTCTAGAAATGATTAACCCTAATCAAACCCTAACCATATTTAATCTCCACTAAACATGTTGCATTAATAACCATATCATGTTACAATATTATATATCACATATATAATATTTATTGTAACAAAATAAAATAATACAATTAACATATATCGCATATATATCAATGTATTACCCGAGTGAGAAAGAATATTTTAGTGAGCTAATATTAGTTAATGTAGTTTAATATATCATATATATATTATTATACATTAAATTATCGAATCAACACTTGATCCGACAATCCGGCTATATCGCATATAACCGACTAATATTTATCCGTACCGATTTATCGAATCAACACTTGATCCGATGACCCGGCTGATATCAAATATCGCGAGAATAGAATATGGTATCTCATATCGCTTTATCCTCGGTCCCGCACATATCATATATGTGCCCCTACTCCGTTTTGCCTGAGCCAAGAAACCTCTGTGTAGGACTCTAAAGAATCGTCAATACGCCAGCAGTAGGTGATGATCATATCAAACACCCACAAGCTGCAAGCGGTCAGCTAAACGTAACAGCTACCCAGGTATTGAGCGCTCAGAAGATCAACAAGCAAGCCTGTACATTCTCATGTGAATCCAAACAGTAACACTACCGTACAGTCCGGTCTCGTCGTCTGATATGTCGCATATCTCGCCTAGGGGTGGTAAACGTCAGACCCCAGGAGCTCGATAAGTCGTGTCGATATGATGTCTATAACAGTTCGAGAAACTACTGATAACACTTACCAGTAAATCTCGGCAACCCTGGCCAGGGATTTCCGGTTATAGCCAATCGAACATGGCACAACATCAACTCCCTATACCGGGAGAGACGAATCCCCTCCTATCGCTCATTGCCTCCATGTGATTCGGGACTGTATCCAAAAGCCACCTTTTTGCACGCCCTCTTGGACGTGGTATGATGGAAATCAAAGCACAGTGGGAATCACACAAGACTCTATGACGATCTCGGGTCAACAGACTACTCTGTACCAGTGTCACCGGAGAACTGCCATCTGACGTAAGGTATAATACCATCTGGGAGTTCTCCGCGAGTCCGTCCAGTATACCCAGTCTCTACTGAGCACCCGTACACCATCCTTGATGTCAAACACCGATGGATATGGGATCATCCATCGCCCATCATATGGGTCAAGATGCGTATATGCTAGTCTACTCTGGTGCATCGATGCCCTGTCTCGATACACCTTCGACTAGGAACAGTTATAGGATGTACTCGTCGACTACCGTGGCCCTACTAGTATGATCTCATCATAGTCCCAATAGTCGAGTACATATCCTTAGGGCTTTATCAACATGTATTATAGAGACAATCATAGTACATGTTAAGATAAAGTACAACCAGATAGCATACTATCATGTCGAGCAAGAAAGTCCTCCCTATATATGTCCTAGCATCCACTACAATATACATCGTATGTGCAATAATGGCCTCTAGGGCAAACATATAACTAACACACACTAGTCTACTCTGGTAATATCGATGCCCTGTCTCGATATACACTCGACTAGGAACAATTAAAGGATATGCTTATAGACCGCCCATGCCCCACTAGTATGATCTACATCATAATCCCGGTAGTCAAGCATAATCCTAAGGGCTTCATCAACATGTATATAAAGATATGAAATACAACACATCACACGTTAAGATGAAGATAAACCGGATAGCATACTATCATTTCGAGCAAAGATTGTTTCTGTACATACACATGCCTAGCATCCTATACAATACAGGCCTCTAGGGAATACATATCTAACATTATCATATCGTAAATATGCCGCGGAACATATGTACGGTATGTCACTCTAGTTAGTACCTACTCCATCAACCAAGGTCATTCTATATAACGAAAGTTCGGGTATAAGACCCCCAAACTCAAGTCTAAGTCCAATAAGATAAAGTCTAGGTAACAAAAGTGCATGCCTAGACCCCATATAGCCAAGCCTAGACCCCATATAGCCAAACCTAGACTCGAGTAAAGGTTAAGCCAAACGCTCTGATAACAACTTTGTCACGACCCAAATGTGGCACATAACCGGCACTTAAATCACGTGACATCTAAAGACGTCGACGCGGTCCAAGTAAGCCAAAACCCGGAATCTAAACCCTTTTGAAATTATTGGCGGTGAAGTTTAAAACAGTCATCAGATGGAATCGGTTTAAAAATAAACAATTTTTTTACTAAGTATATTTGAAAAGCATCTGTAACGTTTTGAAATTTAACAGCACCACCTTTGAAATTTGAATAAAAACCGCTACAACATAAAATACATATAGCATCCCAACGGGAGCTAGCTTCCACGCCCAAACGGTGGAGCAACCAAACGCACATTATACGACGCACAATGGCGAAGGAAAGAAAAGCGAAACAAAATCAAAATATAAAATGGTCGACTCCAATGAGTACAACATTACAACACACAACTCTAAGTCTCGCTTCTAAGTCCACAATATACCAATTCTAAGTTGATAGAGTTTTACTAGATACAAAAGATAAGCAGATACTAATGTGAGTACGATACAATAGTAACCCACCTGTCAAAGCAATCACCGAAAAGAATGTGTATAATTCATACTTGTATCGATGGTTACCTACGCATTAGGTAGTGTAACGGTCCTACAGTAACATGGCAGTACCAATGAGGTGTAATATAACATATGCGTATGTGCTCGTGCAACATAATACTCGTTGGTAGTTGTGCAGTGTTCTATCAGAGTGTTCGTATCATGGAAACGTATAACATCAAAAAATATAACGTTACGAGTCTAAAGGAAACATGGCCGTTATTCAGCATACTAATCTCGTCATCACAAATACGGTACGATTTCTCGTACAAAACCCACATTATCTCAATCTCCAATCATCTCAAGTATGATATGATCCTTCATACCACTATACCAACCCATGAATAACACTATTTGCAAATGGAAAACTTACTAGATGCATCATTCTAATATCATAAACTTAATTAAGCCCAAAAGAACTAACTATATATCATAGTATTATATATATATATAAGATTGCGGGGTGCTATAGACCATCCACCCGACTTCCCCCATAGATGTAAATCTACTCGCCAACTTGCCGAGCTCGTAGATTCCACGATTGCTATGTCCGTCAACTCCATCTCGGAAACCTTCACGATCGTACCTATAATCGTATTTATGAAATATCGGTGTAAATATCATATCCAAATCAAAACAACGAGCTAAGCATCCATAGGTTAGAACCTACAGCATACTTAACCCAAAAACGATAATATATTCATGTTGTTAATGTACAAACGTTAACGTTTCAAACGCAGTACAGAATTACGAAAAAACCCGTATCGTAATATCGGAAATTTGGTAAAACCTTTACTGAAACATTCCCAGATTTTACTGTATGAATACTGGGAAAAATAAAATAATGCAGTAACCTATAAAATACCAAACTACAGCTGCAGAGGAAAAACTAACACCAATTACTCCTAAAAACCCGGCGACCTCGGACAATATAGGGTTCTCGCCGGTCTAATGTTGGAGATGGGGTCTCGGGCTTTAAGTGAAGTCTCCTAGTGGTCTTATGATACTTTTGGTGTTGCTAGTTTTTTCTTTCTAGGGGTTACACCTATTGGTTCTAGATTCAATATCCATATGCTAAATATCACAATTTTCCTAGTTTATGATACTGCACATACTAAACATGCTACGTGCGAATATTGTGAACTATCTAAAACTTATACTAACCTGATCTAACCCTTCACTGTTCGTAACTGTAAAAACAGAATCGTGACACGAAACATCCGTGTCGTATTTTAGAATTTTACCCCAAAACAGATATTAGCTTCCAGATTTTATATACTGAATATATAACATAAACTAATAATACCAGACACCTTAACATATAGACAGAGAGCTGCCCTAGAAAAACTAACACCTAACTCCATTGAAGATTCGGCGAGCTCGGATTTTGGGTAGATGTTGCCGGCCAATTGTGCAAGGAATGGGTTCGTGTTTCTGGTGTGTATTCAAGGTCCAATAATTAAGGCTAAGGTACTATTTGATTTTGTTATAATTTATCTAGACTATAGCAGATTTACAACAGAGTCTAAATTGTCCAAATACGATATTTCGGATATCCTACTTCTATACTAAAACAGAATTAAACTAAAAAAACTACAGGGTGGGAAATTATACCAATCTAAAAGATCAACGGAAATTTTTATTCAAAGATGTATAAGCCCAAAAGGTCCTAGCTTGAGGGTTGAGGTAAGAGCACAACACTTAGCCTTTCATGCCATTTCTCTTTCTTTTTCTTAAGTGAGGTCTAGGACTTTGTTTTCTGAACTAGGAATTTCTTTTAAATCTCAATATATCAACTAAACAAATAAGAAGAGATAAGAGTATGGAGTGATAAGGCTAGGATGTGGTGTCAACATAATGGATGGTGTGCTATTCATGCAAGGAGGAGGTGTGGCCATTAGGTTGGGTCTAAGGTGTGGTGTCTATGAGGTTTAATGTAACCTTAACCCAAATTTTACACACTTACATAATAACCCTCATCTAAAATTAATTAACATAATGAAGCTAACATTTTCACAAAAACCCCTCAAGACACATATTATTATATAAACAAACTATTTTCTTTACTAAATTATTTCTACTACATATTAAAAGGCCCTTTTTAGTATAATAAAATTAAAATAACATTTTCTATTTAAATACATAATTTAATTAAGTATCTAAAATGTTTCAAAATGTTACAGACGAAATCCCTCCTATCACTCATTGCCTCCACGTGGCTCGGGACTGTACCCAAAAACCACCTTTTTGCACGATCTCTTGACCGCGGTATGATAGAAATCAAAGCACAGTGGGAATCACACAATACTCTATGACGATCTTGGGTCTACAGACTAACCTGTACCAGTGTTACCAAAGAACTGCTATCCGACGATAGGTATAATACCATCTAGGAGTTCTCGGCGAGTCCGTCCAGTGTTCCCAGTCTCCACTGAGCACCCGTATACCTTCTCTGATGTCAAACACCAATGGATGTGGGATCATCCATCTCCCATCATATGGGTCAAGAAGCGCATACGCTAGTCTACTCTGGAGTTTCAATGCCCTATCTCGATACTCCCACGACTATGAACATTTGAAGGATGTACTTACCGACTACCCGGTCCCCACTAGTATGATCCGCATCATAATCCTGGTAGTCAAGTACTCATCCTAAGGGCTTATCAACAAGTAAAAGAGACAATAAGTGTACATGTTAAGATAAAGTGCAACCAGATAGCATACTATCATGTCGAGCAAGATAGTCCTCTCTACATATATCCAAGCATTCACTACAATATACATCACATGTACAGTAATGGCCTCTAGGGCATACATATAACTAACAATCTCCTACTTGCACTAGGGCCATTTGTTGCAGTATCTCATACTCAATAATTTAGCAGTGGTTGTAGTAACCCATACTCAACCATCCCAAAATCTCTCAAATAGTATTTGGGGAAGCAGGCCTTGATGAGTGGATCCGCCGTGTTAACCTCAAAGTATACTCTCCTTACCTCGATCCCTTGGAGATCAACCATCTCCCTGATCAGGTGATACTTGCCTTAGAATATGTCTGGATCACTGATAGGACCTACATTCCTAGGCTATAGCCACAACTCCATTGTTGTCACAATAACAGTTATTGGACGCTCAATGGTAGGAACCTTGTTCATCTCATGAACAAGAAATGTCCAGACAGACACTCCGTTAGTATTGTTGGTAGTGATGTATTTAGCCTTTATCGTCTAGTTTGCCACGGTAACAAGCTTGGAACTCTTCCAACATACTGTCCCTCCACTGAGGGTGAACTCTTCCAACATACTTTCAGTCAAACTTATCACTCTGGAAGCTGGAACCAAGAACCTTCTTTTAGTGCTTCTCAAGTACTTAAGAATGTCCTCCACAACTGTCCAGTGATTCTTCCGAGATCCAATTGATTCCTGATGTAACATTCTAAAATAATAAAATATTATTTTTGGGAATTTCTATAATTTAATATTATTTTATTGAATATTTTAATATTTAGGTATAATTAAATACAGAAAATTTGGAAAAAAATTATGGAAAATTCTAAAATAGGGTAATTTAGAGAATTATGCCATTTTAAAGTTTTTATGATTAGTTATATGCTATTTTAGTGCTAATCGTGATTAAAAATCGCTAATCGGTTTTTGGCATTTTTGTGCAAAACATGCACATATCATTTCCTGCACCTGTGTTGCATTTTCTTGTCATGGTTTTATTTTGGGGTTCACTATTTGAGTGAGAAGGAATTTGAGGGAAAAGAAAAGAAAGGAAAAAGGAAAAGGAATTATAATATGGTGGTAGGTGGATGAGAGAGAGAAAAGAGAGGGGGTAGCTTTGACTTAGCCATTTCCCTTCACTTCCTCAACTCACCTTCTCTCTCCTTCTTCCCTTTCAGTTGATGCTGCTGCCCCTCATCTCCCTCCCCTCTTCATTAGCCCTAAATCACCATAAAAACTACACCAACACCCTATCTTCATTTCACAAAAAATGTGCACAAGGTCGAGATCTACACATAGGACCAAGAAAGCAAAGATTTTGGCCACTAGGGGCAACTCAAGAAAATTCTTGAGTTGCAAAATCAGGTATTTACTGAACCCTTAACTTAGTTTTAGTATTACTTATACCCCATGTTTAGTTTAGAACCGATATTGTGTGTTTTTGTGGATTTGAGGAAAACCTAGTTAGGGTTTGAGGGAATTTTGGGTTGTAATGTGAAATTGAGCTCAGTTGAGGTTATATAAACACACTAGTGCATGAATTGAGACCCAAACCTGAGACTTAAGACCCGGAATATGGATTTAGAAACCGATATCGGAAAGTTTGTGGATTCTGTTAAGCTTATATGAGATCTGCTATCAACTAGAGACTCTGAAAATTATATTGAATGGACAGTGACATGTGCAGGCACCCAGGAAGCTATCCCTAAGACCCTAGCCCCTAACTCCTTGACCCGGCCGCATATTTAATCCTATTGGCTGCAATTTGCGGCCAGACCTGCTTCATTTTGGCTCGTTTTGGTTTTGGTGCCCCCTAACCAGTATATTAGACCCCTGACATGTATATATTTGTCTAAATTGACCTAGGGTGAAATCTGGAGCCTATTTCCTTAGTTGCTGTTTTGGATTCGTGTTTCCGTATTCCGTATTTTTAATTCTGCAATTATGTATTGTGTTTTACCTCGACTATTTGGCGTTTATACGACGATATCGAGGATTGATTGATGGTTGTGAAGGTGTTGTCCATAGGTTCTAACCTATAGATCATAGACTATCGTTTTGGGATTCGTATGCCGTTTTAGCTTTGATTTGGTTTTAATACGCATTTTGCGATACGTTGATGTGTAGGTACCCCATGAAGACTTCAGGACGACAAGCAAGCGTGTGGCGACGTCCACAAATGAAGACGCAAGGTGAGTAGATTATATCTACAGGGGGAAGTTGGGTGGATGGCGTATAGCACCCCCGCAGTCCGTAGTTGATATCATATATATATATATATATAGTGTGTCGTGGATATTATGTTAGGTGTATTATGGATAGTTTCGGGTTAAAAGCAACTAGTATAGTTCATAGTCGCGAACCCTAGAATATATTTACACCTACACCCATGCACATTCATTATACTTGCACTGTGTTTGATGATATTGGACGATATTGGAGGTGAGTCGATGATTTGGGCATTATGCCGCGAGTTTGGTGATTTGATATGATTCGTATGTGGGATACGACATGTGATCTCTAGCCGGCCATGGAACGTGTGTTTACAGACGCAGTCATATTGATGGTATCAGTTGTACTAGACATATATCAGTACCCCAGATTATGTGATATGATGATGAGGATACCAATTAATTGATGAGCTGATTGTGATAAGTGACCTGTACCAAGCTATTGGGATGCCGTACGACGATGTACCGTACGAGCTTTATATTGATGATAGATCTGCACTCATGACTTAAGGATTGTCATATGACATACTGTATTGTACGCGATACTATTGATGCGGGATCACCGACTATTATATGTATATATATTTATATCGACTCAGATTTAGGTTGATTCCATACCCCTCCCAGTTGACTTGATACTTAGATCTGTAGTTTGCATAGTGGATGTTAGACTAGACCCACGTCGTACCTATTCCAACAACTAACGAATCGGAGGTATCTTTTTAACACTGTAGCCCTTATTTTACAAAGACCCTGATTTGTCTTATTTCAAATGGCAAGTTGCATTACTATTCTTTTACCATTTATTCTACGGCTCGCATTGCATTGCATGCTTATATGTTATTGATTCATATTCCTTTGTGCATATGCCTTTACATAGTTCCATGCTCATATTAGTGTTTCATGTTGCATGTATTATAATTCATGGATTTCGCACTGTGATATGGTGGCATATGATGATTCTGGATTGTTTTACTCCTGCGTATATATAACAGTGGTATGGGACGCTGAGATTTATATGTATACCCATAGTATATATATATTAGTGGTATGGGACGCCGATATATATATACACCTACTTGATACATCATCATGATGATCTATGCAAACTTATATATATGCATTTCGATATTTAAGAGTGGGGCTGACCCGAACTGACGGATGCCCGATATATGAGAGCGGGGGCTGACCCGAACTGACGGATGCCCGATATATGAGAGTGGGGGCTGACCCGGACTGATGGATGCCCGATATATGAAAGGAGCCTATGTGCTCGATATGAAAGGAGCCTATATGCTCGATATGAGAGAAGCCTTTATGGTCGATGGTATATTATATCCCCCGTTGTGCCACATTTATTTTATATGCATTACATCATGTATTAGTAGTACCTGATAGAGTACCTTCATGGATGTTGCACACATATCGGATACATGATATATGGGATTTATTTGATATTGAGAAATGTATTTGTGTCGATGCTCGACACTGATTTTCTGATGACTTCATTCGTGATACCTTCTGCTTTCATTTCACCGCATACATACATCATATTTATGATATGTTATTACGTGAGGCACTGGCACGAGTTCTTGGCAATACACTTATGTTCAGATGTTACATTGCCACTTTACCATGCTTCAGACTTATTCATTTGAGGTTTATATTATATCTGATCATTTTGACTAAGGATTATGTCATGCTTTCAATTTCAGCTTGTAGATATTTTCTATTCATGAGTTGGCAACTCACCCCCGTTGTGCCACAGTTCTTGCAGGTTTGCCGTACAGCTTCCATAGCGGCATTTCTGGCACACTGCTTTCCTTTGCGGGTGATTTGCTTGGTAGGTGGGTTCTTTGTATCAGAACCGCCGTTGTACATGTATTATTCATTGTATCTAGAAATTCCATCAACCAAAACTTGTATATTGTTTCAGACTTAGACACTAGTGATGTATTATTTCGACCTTAGAGTCGCGCTCAGTAGTATTACGATTTTCTTGCTTATTGGAGATTCTCTTGGGTTTTAGTCCTCGCCCTTCGGCGTTGTATATTATATTGCCTGTATGGGTTATGCTCCTTGTTTATATGTAGTAAGTGTTTGATAAAATGCCTCAATGGAAAATAATTTACAAAATATTTTTCTTTACTCTTAAAATGGTTTTAGATTTCTTGGCTTTGGCTTACTTGGATCAGATGGAGTCTTATAGACTTCATATGATTCAAGGGCCAGTCACGTGCTCTTTCGGGTCGTAACAAAGTTGGTATCAGAGCGCTAGGTTAACCTTGGTTCGAGCCTAAGTTTGACTATGTGGAGCATAGGGCGTATATATATATATATACGGAACATATGCTTGACCTTACGGAACTTAGACTTACTCGAGGGGGTATTAGACCCGAACTTTCGTCGCGTAGGATGACCCTTGGTTGATTGAATAGGTGACTAAAGTAGAGTGACGTACCGTGGGTATGTTCCGCGGCATACTTACGATACGCTACTCCGCTTAAGGAACCTTATTTACATATTTTCGAGATCAGTGATTCTCTTCATATCTATAATTATACATCCATTTGAGATCCTCGATTCAATTAGTTCCATGATCATACTATCATTGATGTTGTTCCTTTTTATGATCATGTATCCATTCTAGATCTGTTGTTTCTTTCTTGCCATTGATCTTCTCTCTTCGATACTCGATTGAGGTTCATGTCGCCATTGTTTGAGCGCAGTGAGCTGCTGCTAGTGCTACGGTCAGGGCAAGCTCGTCTGGTACGAGGGCTGACCATTGTATTTTCTGGCGACATGGGAACGTCTCGAGTTAGTATTGATGATTGTGACCTCTTGTGGAGGCGAGTGCTTGGTTTTACCCTAGATGATCGGGCCGTTGTTAGAGCTGCCAGTTGAGTGAGGACTGTTGATGTACAGCATACCTCAGAGATTATGATGTCGCCTACCGTGCAGACAGATGAACCAGCTATTGCTGATATTGACAGGATATCGCTTCCGGAGCTTACGAGCTGAGATCGCCGGAGCTTCCATCCAGATATGAGACAGATGATAGCTTGTCTACCCGATTTGAGAGACGAAGGTAATTCGTCCGATTTATGCGCCGGAGCAGGCCCAGTTGAGTTGAAGATTTCCAGTATGGAAAGTCTTACTCAGATCTAGAGCAGAACGATTTAGAGAGGACCGCCAATGTATCGCCTTTCCTGGAGGATTGAGACGCTATTCAGCGTACAGACGAATGAGCCAGTTGTTGCTGCAAATGACGAGATATCGCCCAGACGATTGGAGCTACTGCAGCATGAGTATGTACTTAGAGATATGATGGGCAGTCGCTAGTCACCGAGGGTGAATGACTAGGACATGTGATTCGTTCGCTTACCCAGATGAGAGGTCATCAGATAAATTGCTTCCAGCTAGAGACGACCTCACGTGGAGACGTTGAGAGTCGAAAGAGATGATCGAATGTCAGAAACCTGCTATTCCAAGTTTAAAGTATTCGGAAAGACATGCAGGCGATTCTATGGACTCTCTAGAAGAATGAAACCCTGACTCGACATAATGACCGTGTGAAAGCCTTTGAACCTTAGGGTTTGCGGCAGTTCTGCGGCGCCATTAGTGAGGCTTGTGTTTGCCCTTCTACGGCTGGATCATTAATGCTGTGGTATGTACTCGATGCTGTTAAACTGTAACCAAGATGTTGAGATCTTGGGGGATTAAGAGGTTTTGACGAATCGATCGAATGATTCGACTTCCTTCGGATGCTAGTGGTGAGATAAGACTACTGATACGAGGATAGCCGTTGGAGCGCGGTCTGTGCAGCCATGATGAGTTGAGTCCGAATCAGTCGATATTGAAGCAGAGTGAAGTAAAGAGTTCGCAAGAGATTTGACGAGGTGACGTTCTACTCCACTGACATCAAAGATGCGATACGCATGCAGAGGCGTAGTTTAGGGATACACCTTCCAGAAGGAGTCGCGAGGGGTATGCAGCCGTTTCCGGAACAAGGATTAGCTTCAGTAAAGAACGATGACTTCCGGGCAATTCGGCAGGAATGAGATTTGAGAGAGACCTCGACAGGACCTTTCTGGAATACTATACGAGAAGACCAGGACCCAAGAAGGGTCATATTGAGCACACTCAGCAGGCCAGAGCTCGACATCGTCTACGAGGTAGTTGACCAGGTTCGGATAAAGAACCTTACCCAGATGCGTTGCGAGTTGATCGAGGACGGACGAGTATTGAGTATTTATCCGATGGTTGGGACGTGTTCCCGAGGACCTGTTCGGCCAAACATCTTCTACAGAATGATAAAGCTACAGAGTACGCGATTTCGAGTCCGTACGAGAGACTTCGGATTGACCGTGGCCGAGAACAGTGAAGTGCGTAGATAGCATGGCGTGACGTCATAGTGGAAAACGATAGAGACGAGTGGAACCAGAGGTTCGTGTGAGACACTGACGAGCTGTCGTTACTTCCCGTCGAGACCAGAGACTGATATCATTACAGAGGCGTTGGGATGCGACCAGTTTCCGAAAAAATGCTGTACTGAAGGCACAGATGTCCATCGAGTGAGAAAAGATTATGCAAGAGAGTCAGCCTCTGTACAATTAGGCATAGGCAAGATCGGAATAGACCTTGAGCGGGATTCCTTCCAGGACACTGCTGCAATGATATTTGCACCCAGGATCGGATGTGTGATGTGCGTTCAGAAAGCCAGAGGCCGACGCTAGTGACATGCTGCTTTACAAGTGGTCGTGAGGATTGACCGAGAGATGATCAGAGAAGTGCCAGAACGGAATCGTCCCCGTTAGCACACCTGACAGGGCCGATGAGCCGATTGATTGGAGATTGGTAATCCGCAGAGGAGATAAGGACCTAGAGACAGAAGATGCCAGACCATGAGCAAGAGGCAAGTAGATGTCTTGCGCTGCTAGCATTGGATGCACCTTTAGTGTTTTGAGGTACGATTTTGGTGCACACCAAATGCACTAAATCGGGTGTCCTTGTGCATGTCAGATGCACCTGGTTTTGCTGTCAGGCACACACGTTGCCTATGACAGTTGTTGTGTGCACACCCGTTGCACCTGAATGATACTTATGTGGATTTTGTTTTCCGTGCGCACCTGACGCACGGGGAATTCTTATATACGCCTTAGGATTGATGTTTGTGGAGCCTCGACAATTTGGATTTTTGCTGAAATGTCTTAGTACTTTGGGGTTTAAATTTAAATTCGGGGACCGAATTTATTTAAGGGGGGTAGATTGTAACATTCCAAAATAATAAAATATTATTTTTGGGAATTTCTATAATTTAATATTATTTTATTGAATATTTTAATATTTAGGTATAATTAAATACAGAAAATTTGAAAAAAAATTATGGAAAATTCTAAAATAGGGTAATTTAGAGAATTATGCTATTTTTAAGTTTTTATGATTATTTATATGCTATTTTAGTGCTAATCGCGATTAAAAATCGCTAATCGGTTTTTGGCATTTTTGTGCAAAACATGCATATATCATTTCCTACACTTGTGTTGCATTTTCTTGTCATGGTTTTATTTTGGGGTTCAATATTTGAGTGAGAAGGAATTTGAGGGAAAAGAAAAGAAAGGAAAAAGGAAAAGGGATTATAATATGGTGGTAGGTGGATGAGAGAGAGAAAAGAGAGGGGGTAGCTTTGACTTAGCCATTTCCCTTCACTTCCTCAACTCACCTTCTCTCTCCCTCATCCCCTTCAGCTGCTGCTGCTGCCCCTCATCTCCCTCCCCTCTTCATTATCCCCAAATCACCATGAAAACTACACCAACACCCTATCTTCATTTCACAAAAAATGTGCACAAGCTCGAGATCTACACATATGACCATGAAAGCAAAGATTTTGGCCACTAGGGGCAACTCAAGAAAATTCTTGAGTTGCAAAAGGAGGTATTTACTGAACCCTTAACTTAGTTTTAGTATTACTTATACCCCATGTTTAGTTTAGAACCGATATTGTGTATTTTTGTGGATTTGAGGAAAACCTAGTTAGGGTTTAAGGGAATTTTGGGTTGTAATGTGAAATTGAGCTCAGTTGAGGTTATATAAACACACTAGTACATGAATTGAGACCCAAACCTGAGACTTAAGACCCGGAATACGGATTTAGAAACCGATATCGGAAAGTTTGTGGAATCTGTTAAGCTTATATGAGATCTGCTATCAACCCGAGACTCTGAAAATTATATTGAATGGACAGTGACATGTGCAGGCACCGAGGAAGCTATCCCCAAGACCCTAGCCCCTAACTCCTTGACCCGGCCGCATATTTAATCCAATTGGCTGCAATTTGCAGCCAGACCTGCTTCATTTTGGCTCGTTTTGGTTTTAGTGCCCCCTTACCAGTATATTAGACCCCTGCCATGTATTGATTTGTCTAAATTGACCTAGGGTGAAATATGGAGCCTATTTCCTTAGTTGTTGTTTTGGATTCGTGTTTCCGTATTCCGTATTTTTAATTCTGCAATTGTGTATTTTGTTTTACCTCGTTTATTTGGCGTTTATACGACGATATCGAGGATTGATTGATGGTTGTGAAGGTGCTGTCCATAGGTTCTAACCTATAGATCATAGCGTATCGTTTTGGGATTCGTATGCCGTTTTAGCTTTGATTTGGTTTTAATACGCATTTTTCGATACGTTGATGTGTAGGTACCCCGTGAAGACTTCGGGATGACAAGCAAGCGCGTGGCGACGTCCACAAATGAAGACGCAAGGTGAGTAGATTATATCTACAGGGGGAAGTCGGGTGGATGGCGTATAGCACCCCTGCAGTCCGTAGTTGATATCATATATATATATATATATTATAGGTATAGTGTGTCGTGGATATTGTCTTAGGTGTATTATGGATAGTTTCGGGTTAGAAGCAACTAGTGAAGTTCATAGTCGAGAACCCTAGAATAGATTTACACCTACACCCTTGCACATTCATTATACTTGCACTGTGTTTGATGATATTGGACGATATTGGAGGTGAGTCAATGATTTGGGCATTGTGCCGCGAGATCGGTGATTTGATATGGTTCGTATGTGGGATACGACATGTGATCTCTAGCGGGCTTTGGAACGTGTGTTTACGCACGCAGTCATATTTATGGTATCAGTTGTACTAGACATAGATCAGTACCCCAGATTATGTGATATGATGATGAGGATACCAATTAATTGATGAGCTGATTGTGATAATTGACCCGTACCTAGCTATTGGGATGCCGTACGACGATGTACCATACGAGCTTTATATTGATGATAGATCTGCACTCATGACTTGAGGATTGTCATATGATAGATTGTATTGTACACGATACTATTGAGGCGGGATCACCGATTATTATATGTATATATATTTATATCGACTCAGATTTAGGTGGATTCCATACCCCTCCCAGTTGACTTGATACTTAGATCTGTAGTTTGCATAGTGGATGTTAGACTAGACCCAAGTCGTACCTATTCCAACAACTAACGAATCGGGGGTATCTTAAAAACACTGTAGCCCTTATTTTACAAAGACCCTGATTTGTCTTATTTCAAATGGCAAGTAGCATTACTATTCTTTTACCATTTATTCTACGGCTCGCATTGCATTGCATGCTTATATGTTATTGATTCATATTCCTTTGTGCATATGCCTTTACATAGTTCAATGCTCATTTTAGTGTTTCATGTTGCATGTATTATAATTCAAGGATTTCTCACTGTAATATGGTGGCACATGATGATTCTGGATTGTTTTACTCCTGCGTATATATATCAGTGGTATGGGACGCTGAGATATATATGTATACCCATAGTATATATATATTAGTGGTATGGGACGCCGATATATATATACACCTACTTGATACTGTAAGAGCACGGCGGCGCCCCGGCCGTCAATCCGACGGCCAAATGCGGAAGCGGTGATAAACTTAAATTTTTCTTGGACTGGCAAACCGCCGCGCACTAATACTCGGATCGAACCATTAATTAGTCCTAGCTAACTATAAGATGGGAAAGAGATATACCAACGATCCAAGTCCTCCGGTCTTCTCGTCATCGTCCCGATCTCCTGCGGAATGTCCCGTCTCCTCCTCGTCGCCGGAAGCGCACCACATCGCCTACTTCTTTTACGGGCTCCCACCTCAATGCCGAGGCAACTCGGGCACGAAGCCGGCTACTCGACGTGCCCAAGATTCGCTGTAGAATGTGTAGTGAAGAAGTCTCACTTTGGGGTTCATGGAGATGCCATTTTAGGTGGAGGGATGATACAAGAACAATGTGGAGGAACTTGGGGATTTTTCTAACATCAAGAGAGCAAAAATCCCCACTACAAAAATGGGCAACCCCTCCTCCAAGCTTGGCCGGCCATAACTAGAGGAGGAGGAGGAGAGAGAGGTGTGTGAGAGTGGAGCCATCCTCATATCATGCAAGAGAGAGAGAGAGGAATGGTTATCATATGGAAAAATGATCACAAAGAAAACCCAACACTCAACCACCAAATCATGCAAAGAAATGATCACCAAAAGAGAACCTCACTCCACCACAACCATCATGAAAACCATGTCATATGAAAGTCAAGCCATGATGGAGAAGTCAAGAAGTCAAGGTCAAGGAATGGTGCACCATCATGATACAAGTATATGCAAAGACCCCCTCCACAAACGCTTATTTGCAACAATGCAAATAAGCCCTCCTCCACCAATCTTCGGCCAATGAACGGAACAATGGAAATCGGCCGAAACGGAAAGCAAACTGGCAACTCCAGAAAACTGGTCCCGTAATAAATTACAGGAAAACCCCGATACTGTGCATACACACCCGCATCTGTATTTCGACCGAAATACAAATGCAATGAGACAAAGTCTACACTGTACTATACTAGGATCCGGCTTAAACCAAAGCTGGCTAGTAATATCCGTTCGATCCTGATCCGTGCAATACCGCACGCATCTGATCGAACCCTGCCATATATCCATACGGCCTATAGTACAAACTGTCCGATCCTGATCCGTGCAATACCGCACGTATCTGATCGGACCTTGCCATATCTCCATACGGCCTCTACAACTTTTCGCCCGAAAGCTGAGTTACTGAATGTGGGGGACTCTAAAGACTCGTCAACACCTTGGTTCTGGATTTAACCACTAGCACGTTTGAGGTATAAGCCAATACATAACGGGCTACCAGGTATTGACCAAAAGGGACGTCTGTGAGCGAACTCAGCCTGACTCCCTACTGAGCCTGTCAGTGACAATATCCGTACAGTCCGGTCCGTTCGTCTATGAGCATCGCATGGCGGGCCTAGGGGGTTGGTAAAAGTCAGACCCCCAAAAGCGGTACAAGTCGTGTCGGAGTGTAGCCCAGAACACCCAGAGATACTACTGGAATACCTACCAGTAAATCTCCTTGCCTCGGCCGAGGGCTTCGTGTAATGGCTCTCCTAGACACAGCACGACCTCACCCCCAATACCGGGAGAGACGAACCCCTGAAGATATGCTCACTGCCTCCATGTGGCTCGGGACTGTACCCAACTAAAACCTGTTTGCACGACTCCTTTGAGCCGTGGTAGGGCAGTAATCAAAGTACAGTGGGAACTCACACGAGACAAATGACGATCCCCAGGTCGATGAACTAACCTGCACACATGTCACCAGGGAACTGCCATCTGACGTCTGGTATATGACCAACTAGCATGTTCCCGGCGAGTCCTGTCCGGTGTACTCATAACCCAATGAGCACCTGTATACATCTTAGGTGATCCAACTGACACCAGTGGCTTGTGAGACCGGCCACCGCCCCTCGTCGGGGTCTCGACTGTATACACTAGTCTACTCTGGAGAATCGATGCCCTGTCTCGAAACTCTCACGACTAGGGACCTTTTAAGGATGTGCTTATAGATCCCCAGCTCCAACTTATATGATCGCCCTCATACTGCTGGTGGTCAAGCAAGAATCCTAGGGGCTCTATCAACGTGTAATAGCGACGTGTCAGGTCACTTAAAACAGTACACGATGATAAAGGTAAACCAGATAGCATACTATCATCTCGAGTAAGACTGTCCTACCGGGATAGGTCCTCCATCAATCATTACAATCACGTACCTGTGACCTAATAATTGACTCTGAGGGCACTATCTCCAACAATCTCCCACTTGTACTCAAGGCTAATTATTGTGATGTCGCATACTCACAGCCCGTGTGATACCGAACACCCAACTCCTCTACTAGTCAGTCTCACAAAGCTCGTTTGCGAAACTATTGCGTTCGAGGAACAGCCTCAGTGAGTGGATCCGCTTTGTTGTCTCTTTCCATGTCTCTCTATATCTCAATTTCGCGGAGAAACCCATCTCCCGAAATGAGCAATACCTGTCTTAGAATGTGTCTGGATGTCTGATGGGACCTAGCTCATAAATGAACTCCAAATCCAAACTTCTTAGACTGTATCGTCAACTGAACTTAATCAGTATCCTGCGCCATGCCACCCTCAGTATTGCCTTGGATCACCTCTCCAAAATACTGCCCTTCGTTAGAAGGAAAACTATAGCTCTGACAACCTCCTTGTCGTCCATGTCACCTTGGAAGCCTGGAATGATAACTGTTTCCCGAATGAGGCTGTCGTTATCATATCCCTAGAACATCCACTTATGTTCTAAAACTGCTTCCGACTGTTTCTCCAGGATTGGATTAATGTCAACTTATTGCATCTAGTGCAAGAACAACATCTGGTGTGGTACTTGACATCTCATGATTGACTCAATTGCCTAAGCAAGTGATCTGCCAATCATGCACATCCCTCTCCCCTTTAGTCTGTAAGACACCTTTAGAGAGGGTGACTCCATCACCTGCAGGTACACTACCGTGCCAGGAGTCGTCCATTCTAAATACTCTTAGAATGCTGTCTAAGTACCCTGATTGGGAAACCACCCAAATCTAGATCTAAAACCATAGATCTAGTAACCAGTATGTCTGATATAAGTCCAAGTCCTATGTGGAGAAACCACTGTGTGACGACCAAAGTACAACCGATTGTAGTATAGGAGTTTCCTTTCCTACTCTGTGTATGTCATCCAAATACCAGGACATCACACACTACTACCTTCTCAACAGATCCATCCCCTATTCTGATGAAGTTAAACCTATGACTGTCACGTCAGAAATAGATGATCTTTCTCCTCTATATCTGCTTTAGTCTATAAATAGACATGCTACCTGTCCACCAATGCTTCCGCTGCTCCCACTGACTACGACAACCCTCTGGCAGAGTCATATAGACGTATACTTCTAAAGCTAGTTTAGAACGACGCTATACTCATCCTCCCGCCGGGTCTCGCAGCCTGGAACAACAGCAATGGTAATTGTGGGTAAACAAGAACTTCCCTGTCACCGTCCTTGAGGCTACCGGAGTACCTCTCGGGTGCCTGAAGTTACCCACCTTATTTGCGGTGTGGCCAATGGAATGTCAATCCAGATTGAATTTTTAGGTTCCTATGAAATCTTCAGTAATCGTTTGTGGTTCTGGAATCACTTCCAGTTCTACCATACTCCCACTACTGTTTTCTGAAAAAATCCATTTTTATTAAAACCGTGGCGAGTCTAGAACAATATTGCTATTGTTCATCCAGATGGTAGAAAGTCAACCCGCGTCATAGCCTGGGTCAACCCACAAACAGCCATTACAGAAACGTGCCTTGAGTTGTCCAGTGTCTGGTTTTAAGCATAAGCCGGACAACTCCCCGTACCTTAACATCGTTAAGATATGAACTGTTCTATATCCCATATAGGACCAGAGGCACTGATTTAATTGAACCAGATTCAAATCATGCAACTGTCTCCAGTGCATGTCAACTAAATGGAAGGAGGCCGATCAGCGTTACTCAACTTAGGAATGCTTCCAATTATGAGTAACCTGAAAAAGAAGCAAGTTCTCTTAGTCATTACTATCAACGTAATACCATACACAAGTATCTACATCTTCGATCTCTTTGAAGAATCCCGATACTTGCTATACCTGGTTCTCTACTCTATTCAAATACCTATAACTTCTCAAAATTCAGACCCTGTGTTTCCGCGAAACACCTGTCTAAAAACTAGAGAAGTCATAAGTAAACCGAATATAGTACGAGGACCAACCCCTCTGTCCTGATGGACCCTGGACAACATACAATACTTTGTATAAGTCCCTTGAGTCTGATAACTCATTCACTGTGCGTCGTAGGTTGAAAACTGTACTTATGGTTAAGAAGAATTACACCGCTGTTTAATGCTCCTTACCTAACCATCCACTGATATAGGTAAATGTCACAGACATAACTTCAAAAAGGTATATCTCACTCTATGAAAATAGACGTACAGATATATCAATTTGAAATTGGTGCATAACAGCGGATATTCAAAACCAAATATTTGCCGACCGGCAAACAGCCCAGGTGATTTCCTCAAATATCACCGATTACAACGAATCCCGATATAATGAGGATGATCACCCAATTCCCAATAACTTACTCCCACTCATCATCTGTAAAACCATACAGATATGAGAATCAAACCTGGTAAATACATACCCTGGAGTAAGTATCTAGTCGGGAAATCAGTTTTCTTTTAACATTACACAGTGAAACTGAAACATTGAAATGTCTCGATGGGGTATCCCGGTATTCCTAGTAATGCCTCTTCCATTATCAGATTGACAACTGTAACCGTATATTTCTTTGCCACCTCTCCAAATCCCTTCATATGTCTTTAGTCTTTACCTTCTGCACACCCCTTAGGCCAAATGGTTTTCTTCCTTCCCTACTGTTCGGCACCAGCCTATGGTTTGGAAGAAGACTATCCAATAAGCATAATGGGTGTACTGTCCTAATCCTAGGAGCACTCGCAAAGCGAGAGAAGGTGAAGATAAAAGACAACCGAATAAACCTTATTCCTATTTCTCCTGAACCAGAATCCATCCCCGAACTGGAACAAGTTCCTTTCGAGTTCGTATATAACCATACGATGGAGTATCCAAATAAACTGTGGATCTTCGTAGTGATACGGAGTGTCCTGGAGAAATACAAAGGTGATTTTAGGATTGGCGAAGAAATACCTGGTTTGGTCATGAATATCTGTTGCAATTTACTTTGCCCTCTTACTAATCCCTTGCTTTGTCTGAACTTAATACCTTCTGTACACCATCGTTAGGCAAATTGGTTTTCTTCATTCCCTACCGGTCGGCACCAGTCTAAGGTTTGGAAGAAGACTATCCAATTTGCGTAATAGGTGTACTATCTCCTAAACCAAGGAGTACTCGCAACCTGAGAGAAGGTAAAAGGAAAAGACAACTGAATAGTCCTATCCGTTTTCTCCAGAACCTGAAACCATCCTCGAATAAATTCCTTCGAGTTCGTATCTAACCATACGATGGTTTTGTCCAATGGAAGTGGACGTTCGTAGAAATACGGGGTGTCCTGGAGAAAAGGGTAAAAGTAGGAGTGGCAATGAGGTTTGCAACTTTGACAATCCAAAAGCTAGTGTTAAGAAGGTTCGGTTAATTTGGTCACTGAGTCATAGTCTTAGGGTCGGGTCAATGGTCGCTGCCAAAGAGAGAGAGAAAAGAAACACTCAGCGTGCACTCTAACCTAGATCAGAATGGTTACCAATTTATCTAATCTGGAATCCTCCCACTGTACCTCAAATTCTCCTCCAAACCTGAAAGAAGAATTAGTCGGGATCACCCGAGGAGTATACCAACTCATCAGTGGGAATCGGGATCCAACTCTCATCGCATGACAACGTGACGGAATCCGCTCACGGTATCACACTCCAGAAGGTATGCGCATATCTGGCAAGTTTCAGTTCTTTTGAAACTCCCGATGTGATTTCTGCCCCATGCTCTTATGACCTTGACTAAGGCCAACAAATCATAAGTCACATGTCAAGTTCTACCCGTCATTATCCAGGTTGATTTGAACCCACCCGTACAAGCCCTTGACTAGGGCCAACAAGGCTATACGACTGTCCCAAACCAACGCATCTATCTATGCAGCATATGAACACCCAACAGCTACCAAACACTTTGCCTTGACTATGGCCAACAAACACAGCTTGAATACTATTGACTACTCATATGAAACGACGGAGGGCTACGAATGGTTTCTGGCGAAAACCTTTAACGTAAAGAACTTGATATCGTTGAAGGAACGGATAGCTTTTATAAAAATATAGTGACGAAAACCTTTGCTAAAGAGGTCACTCCCGGTGAAGGGATCTCGGCTCTTTCCCCGTAGAATGAGGTGCAGGATATTCCAACTGAATACCACGGTGCAAAGCAAAAGTAATCGGCTATAGTGAAGTCATTGCCCTGACGCAAACTTCTGTCCAAGGGGTCACTTCCGGTGAAGGGATCTCGGCCCTTGCCTCGTCGACTGAGGAGCAGGATATTCCAACTGAACACCACGATGCAAAACAAAAGTGAACGTCCTTGCAATAACAGCTTTTTGAAAAAGTGTTCCAACAACATCAGATTAGGTTTGTTTTTAACTTGCATTGATCCGAATCAACGCAGTCCCATCAATTGATCACACCAAAAAGAACGAAAATATACTGATGTACGTATATGCCATTCGCATTCGCCACTGGGTCCCGTCATTACCCGTTAGGTTAGCTAACTAACGACAGAGCGGGGACTGGACTAGCGTGGATGCAAAACATATACAACATCTACTAATATATATACCAATATATTATATTTCGCTCAAGGCGTGAATAAAATGCAACATCACAGAAAATGTACAGCATCACAGAAACAATACAGATATCTGGGATCCCCGGGTTTCACAGAGCCACTACTGAAACCCGACGTTCCCCTGGTCGTGTGGATAGCCTGTGCAATGAAATCCTAGACCCCTACGGGCGCGGCAAGTTACCCGCCAAAACCTGAAGCGAGGCAGCCCCCTTCAGCACCGTGAATGGACCACCCAGCACTTCACGGAATCCGGTAACTTGGGCACCCCTCCTGGGTCAGCCTGTACCCCCTACGAGTGCGGCGAATAGCCCGCCAATCCTAGAGTAAAGCCCCCTCCGTCTCAATGCCATGAGATGCGGGCTTGTTGCCCTCTAGAACCCGGCTATCCGTGCACCCCTCCGCGGGGCAATCCTAGTACAGAAAGTAAAATATACATACAACGGGTACATCGACCGCAACCAGGTCGTGCCCCAAAAGAATAATACAAACAGGCAGTGACGGCAGTCCACATGTCGGACGCTCGCCCCGCAATATCAAATGTACATAATACAACCACAACTGTACTAGCATTGCATCCAGGCTATCCCCCACGACCGATCCGCAACAACACAGCAAAAACAGAACATCAACGTGAAAGTCACGTTCGCAAATCCGTCTAACCGGGCTATAGCAGTTAGACCGGATTTACCGATCGAGTGACATTCACGGTCGCAGATATAATGTAAATACTGTGAAATAATGTGTTTAAAATATCCGATCAATCAAATTTTAACAAGTGGGCCCCCAAGCATTACTGTAGCAGATCAAGAAATTCTGGGCCCAAAATTAATATTCCAAAACCCATATTTTAAGCCCACAAGCCCTCTGGAAAAAGTTGGTGAGCTGAACCCAATTACCTGCGGCGGAACCGCGGCCAACAAGGGGTTATGGCCGCGGTTCCGCGGTCGTACGGAGGGTTCAGGCAACCAAAATTTTCCAGTGGTCTTAGGGTACTCTGTACATCATTCTGCAATCACCTGAAAAAAATTTCGAGACCAAAAATTTTCAACAGAAACTGATGCGAACTAAAATGCAGTTTTGGAACATTCGATCGATCGAAACAGAAAAACACATTACACCAAGCTAGACTATGTTAATGGCGAGGCTCTGATACCACTGTAAGTGCACGGCGGCGCCCCGGCCGTCAATCCGACGGCCAAATGCGGAAGCGGTGATAAACTTAAATTTTTCTTGGACTGGCAAACCGCCGCGCACTAATACCCGGATCGAACCATTAATTAGTCCTAGCTAACTATAAGATGGGAAAGAGATATACCGACGATCCAAGTCCTCCGGTCTTCTCGTCATCGTCCCGATCTCCTGCGGAATGTCCCGTCTCCTCCTCGTCGCCGGAAGCGCACCACATCGCCTACTTCTTTTACGGGCTCCCACCTCAATGCCGAGGCAACTCGGGCACGAAGCCGGCTACTCGACGTGCCCAAGATTCGCTGTAGAATGTGTAGTGAAGAAGTCTCACTTTGGGGTTCATGGAGATGCCATTTTAGGTGGAGGGATGATACAAGAACAATGTGGAGGAACTTGGGGATTTTTCTAACATCAAGAGAGCAAAAATCCCCACTACAAAAATGGGCAACCCCTCCTCCAAGCTTGGCCGGCCATAACTAGAGGAGGAGGAGGAGAGAGAGGTGTGTGAGAGTGGAGCCATCCTCATATCATGCAAGAGAGAGAGAGAGGAATGGTTATCATATGGAAAAATGATCACAAAGAAAACCCAACACTCAACCACCAAATCATGCAAAGAAATGATCACCAAAAGAGAACCTCACTCCACCACAACCATCATGAAAACCATGTCATATGAAAGTCAAGCCATGATGGAGAAGTCAAGAAGTCAAGGTCAAGGAATGGTGCACCATCATGATACAAGTATATGCAAAGACCCCCTCCACAAACGCTTATTTGCAACAATGCAAATAAGCCCTCCTCCACCAATCTTCGGCCAATGAACGGAACAATGGAAATCGGCCGAAACGGAAAGCAAACTGGCAACTCCAGAAAACTGGTCCCGTAATAAATTACAGGAAAACCCCGATACTGTGCATACACACCCGCATCTGTATTTCGACCGAAATACAAATGCAATGAGACAAAGTCTACACTGTACTATACTAGGATCCGGCTTAAACCAAAGCCGGCTAGTAATATCCGTTCGATCCTGATCCGTGCAATACCGCACGCATCTAATCGAACCCTGCCATATATCCATACGGCCTATAGTACAAACTGTCCGATCCTGATCCGTGCAATACCGCACATATCTGATCGGACCTTGCCATATCTCCATACGGCCACTACAACTTTTCGCCCGAAAGCTGAGTTACTGAATGTGGGGGACTCTAAAGACTCGTCAACACCTTGGTTGTGGATTTAACCACTAGCACGTTAAAGGTATAAGCCAATACATAACGGGCTACCAGGTATTGACCAAAAGGGACGTCTGTGAGCGAACTCAGCCTGACTCCCTACTGAGCCTGTCAGTGACAATATCCGTACAGTCCGGTCCGTTCGTCTATGAGCATCGCATGGCGGGCCTAGGGGGTTGGTAAAAGTCAGACCCCCAAAAGCGGTACAAGTCGTGTCGGAGTGTAGCCCAGAACACCCTGAGATACTACTGGAATACCTACCAGTAAATCTCCTTGCCTCGGCCGAGGGCTTCGTGTAATGGCTCTCCTAGACACAGCACGACCTCACCCCCAATACCGGGAGAGACGAACCCCTGAAGATACGCTCACTGCCTCCATGTGGCTCGGGACTGTACCCAACTAAAACCTGTTTGCACGACTCCTTTGAGCCGTGGTAGGGTAGTAATCAAAGTACAGTGGGAACTCACACGAGACAAATGACGATCCCCAGGTCGATGAACTAACCTGCACACATGTCACCAGGGAACTGCCATCTGACGTCTGGTATATGACCAACTAGCATGTTCCCGGCGAGTCCTGTCCGGTGTACTCATAACCCAATGAGCACCTGTATACATCTTAGGTGATCCAACTGACACCAGTGGCTTGTGAGACCGGCCACCGCCCCTCGTCGGGGTCTCGACTGTATACACTAGTCTACTCTGGAGAATCGATGCCCTGTCTCGAAACTCTCACGACTAGGGACCTTTTAAGGATGTGCTTATAGACCCCCAGCTCCCACTTATATGATCGCCCTCATACTGCTGGTGGTCAAGCAAGAATCCTAGGGGCTCTATCAACGTGTAATAGCGACGTGTCAGGTCACTTAAAACAGTACACGATGATAAAGGTAAACCAGATAGCATACTATCATCTCGAGTAAGACTGTCCTACCGGGATAGGTCCTCCATCAATCATTACAATCACGTACCTGTGACCTAATAATTGACTCTGAGGGCACTATCTCCAACAGATACATCATCATGATGATCTATGCAAACTTATATATATGCATTTCGATGTTTAAGAGTGGGGGCTGCCCCGGACTGACGGATGCCCGATATATGAGAGTGGGGGCTGACCCGGACAGACGGATGCCCGATATATGAGAGTGGGGGCTGATCCGGACTGACGGATGCCCGATATATGAAAGGAGCCTATGTGCTCGATATGAAAGGAGCCTATGTGCTCGATATGAGAGGAGCCTTTATGGTCGATGGTATATTATATCCCCCGTTGTGCCACATTTATTTTATATGCATTACATCATGTATTAGTAGTACCTGATAGAGTACCTTCATGGATGTTGCAGACATATCGGATACATGATATATGTGATTTATTTGATATTGAGATATGTATTTGTGTCGATGCTCGACACTGATTTTCTGATGACTTCATTCGTGATTCCTTCTGCTTTCATTTCACCGCATACATACATCATATTTATGATATGTTATTACGTAAGGCACTGGCACGAGTTCTTGGTAATACACTTATGTTCAGATGTTACATTGCCACTTTACCATGCTTCAGACTTATTCATTTGAGGTTTATATTATATCTGATCATTTTGACTAAGGATTATGTCATGCTTTCAATTTCTGCTTGTAGATATTTTCTATTCACGAGTTGGCAACTCACCCCCGTTGTGCCACAATTCTTGCAGGTTTGCCATACAGGTTTCATAGCGGCATTTCTGGCACACTGCTTTCCTTTGCGGGTGATTTGCTTGGTAGGTGGGTTCTTTTTATCAGAACCGCCGTTGTACATGTATTATTCATTGTATCTAGAAATTCCATCAACCAAAATTTGTATATTGTTTCAGACTTAGACACTAGTGATGTATTATTTTGACCTTAGAGTCGCGCTCAGTAGTATTACGATTTTCTTGCTTATTGGAGATTCTCTTGGGTTTTGATCCTCGCCCTTCGGCGTTGTATATTATATTGCCTGTGTGGGTTATGCTCCTTGTTTATACGTAGTAAGTGTTTGATAAAATGCCTCAATGGAAAATAATTTACAAAATATTTTTCTTTACTTTTAAAATGGTTTTAGATTTCTGGGCTTTGGCTTACATAGATCAGATGGAGTCTTATAGACTTCATATGGTTCAAGGGCCAGTCACGTGCTCTTTCGAGTCGTGACACCTGATCACTACACCTAGTGAGTCATCTACATCTGGTCTGGTACATAACATCGCATACTCTGATAGAGCCTACTGCCGAAGCATAGGGTATCCCTTGCACACAAGCTCTCTCCAAATCTTTCTTGGAAGACATCTTTTTGGAGAAAGAGATTCCTGAGTAAGTGGAAGAACCACCACGCTTAGAATCGTCCATACTAAACCCCTTTAGTATGGTGTTAATGTACCTGGATTTGGAACACTCCCAAAATCCACTTAGACCTATCATCATAGATCGTAATCCACAAGATGCAGTAGGTATTGTAGGGTTATTAGGCACTAGAACAACGTTCTACAAGGCATCAACCATGCCAAAATCAAATTTTTCAAGTGCCGAACAACCAAAGCAAGATCTTAAACTATAGATTTGGCATAATAAATAACAAGTAAACAACATTACTTCTAAGAGAAAGGGATTACAACCTTTGTATTCCATTCCTTCGCTTCATAAGCTCCGAGTAGTAGTCCCTTCACCGCGATCCAGGAACTCCCGAACTCTAGAGAGGCTCCACAAGTCGAATGATGCATGCTTGCTTGAAGTCTTCCATTTCGAAGATGATCTACCTTGAAGAAACTCAAACCCAAGCTCTTGCTTTGCTAATCAAGTATTAGCAAAGCAAACACCCTAATCTAAGTGGCAAGAATAGATGAGGATGATGAAGTAGGAATTTAGCTCTCAATTTTTTTCGACTTCTCACTCATAATCATCACATTACAAAAAGCTAGAAAGCTTTTCAAGAGGAAGAAGAAGAAGTAAACCATTTGTGATGAATAATGAAATCAAGTGTGAGGCTAGAAATGCAACCATGGGTTAAGAAAGAAGACTTAACCCATGGAGAGAATTAACTATGGTAAAGGTTTTGGGTTGGGTTAAGAAATATCTACACAAAATATCCAAAGTCAAAGTCAAAGCTTCAAGAAGCTTCTTCAAAGCTTCATGCAAGCTTAACCCTAATCCAAACCCTAACCATATTTAAACTCCACAAAACATGTTGAATTTGTAACCCTAACATGTTACAATATTATATATCATATATACAATATTTATTGTTGTAGGGTTGCTAGGCACTGCCACAAGGGTCTACGAGGCATCAACCATGCCCGATTTCAAAATTAGCCGTGCCGAACAACCCAAAGCCGGATCTTTAAACTAGAGTTTAGGCGAAAACAAGCATGTTAAACACTTTAACACTAAGTGAGAGGGATTAAAACCTTTGTAGATCCGGTCCTTCACTTCTAAAGCTCCGTGTTGAAGTCCATTCACTGCGATCATCGTGTTCCGGACTCTCGAGAGGTTCCACGAAGAGAAAAATGCAGTCTTGCTTCCGATCTTCGATACAAAGATGATCTATCTTGAAGTTTCGTTAACACAAGCTAACACTCATAATATGAAGTGAACACCCTCATCTAAATGGCAAGGATATATGAGAATGATGAAGTATGATTTTTGCTCTCATTTGTTTTCATATTCACCACTCATTTTCATCACAAAGCAAAACCTAGAAAGCTTTTGCACAAAAGAAGAAGAAGGAAGAAGATGAACAATATCATAAGAATCCTTTTGTGATGAATAATGCAAAGGAGATAATGATGAATAATGCAACCATGGTTGACTAAACCTTTGTAGAGAATTAACCAACGCTAGGGTTTGGGTTAGGTTAAAGATGAGTCATGTGAAAATAACTTTTCCAAAACAAAAAAGAAAACCTTCTAGAATCTACTAGAAGTCATTAACCCAAATCAAACCCTAATCTTGTTTAATCTCCCACTAATCATGTTGCATTAGTTATCATATCATGTTACAATATTATATATCATATATATAATATTTATTGTAACAAAATAAAATAATACATTTAACATATATCTCATATATATCAATGTATTACCCGAGTGAGAAAAAGAATCTTTTAGTGAGCTAATATTAGTTAATGTAATTTTAATATATCATATATATCATTATATATTAAATTATCGAATCAACACTTGATCCGACAATCCGGCTATATCGCATATAACCGACTAATATTATCCGTACCGATTCATCGAATCAACACTTGATCCGATGACCCGGCTGATATCAAATATCGCGAGAATATAATACGGTATCTCATATCGTATTATCCTCGGTCTCGCACATATCATATATGTGCTCCTACTCCGTTTTGCCTGAGCCAAGAAACATCTGTGTAGGACTCTAAAGAATCGTCAATACGCCGGCAGTAGGTGATGATCATATCAAACAACTACAAGCTGCAAGCGGTCAGCTAAACGTAACAGCCACCCAGGTATTGAGCGCTAAGAAGATCAATAAGCAAGCATGTACATTCTCCTGTGAATCCAAACAGTAACACTCCCGTACAGTCCGGTCTCGTCGTCTGATATGTTGCATATCTCGCCTAGGGATAGTAAACGTTAGACCCCAGTAGCTTGATAAGTCGTGTCGATATGAGGTCTATAACAGTTCGAGAAACTACTGATAACACTTACCAGTAAATCTCAGCAACCCTGGCCAGGGATTTCCGGTTATAGCCAATCGAACACAGCACAACATCAACTCCCTGTACCGGGAGAGACGAATCCCTTCCTATCGCTCATTGCCTCCATGTGATTTGGGACTGTACCCAAAAGCCACCTTTTTGCATGCCCTTTTGGACGTGGTATGATGGAAATCAAAGCACAGTGGGAATCACACAAGACTCTATGACTATCTCGGGTCAACAGACTACTCTGTACTAGTGTCACCGGAGAACTGCCATCTGACGTGAGGTATAATACCATCTGGGAGTTCTCGGCGAGTCCGTCCAGTTTACCCAGTCTCTACTGAGCACCCTTACACCATCCTTGATGTCAAACACCAATGGATATGGGATCATCCATCGCCCATCATATGGGTCAAGATGCGTATACGCTAGTCTACTCTGGTGTATCGATGCCCCTGTCTCGATACACCCTCGACTAGGAACTGTTATAGGATGTACTCGTCGACTACCGTGGCCCCACTAGTATGATCTCATCATAGTCCCAGTAGTCGAGTACATATCCTAAGGGCTTTATCAACATGTAATATAGAGACAATCAGAATACTTGTTAAGATAAAGTACAACCAGATAGCATACTATCATGTCGAGCAAGAAAGTCCTCCCTATATATGTCCAAGCATCCATTACAATATACATCATATGTACAGTAATGGCCTCTAGGGCATACACATAACTACCAATCTCCCACTTGCACTAGGGCCATCTGTTGTGGTATCACATACCCAACAATTAGCTGTGGTTGAAGTATCTCATTCTCAAACATCCCATAAAAGTCTCTACTGGGAAAAAGGCCTTTGTGAGTGGATCCGCGCTGTTGTCCTTTGTGTCTACTCTCCTAACCTCGATATCCCTGGAGATCAACCATCTCCATGATCAGGTGATACTGCCTAAGAATTATATCTGGATTTCTGATGGGACGGGGGTTCCTTGGCTAAAGCCACAACTCCATTTTCACACAATGGTAGGAACGAAGTTCATCTCATGAACTTATATATCCAGACTGCCTCTTTGGTAGCATCCTTGGTAACGATGTATCTTGCCTTTAATCATCTAGTATGTCACGGTATCTAGCTTGGAACTCTTCCAACATACCGTCCCTCCACTGAGGGTAAAGACAATGCCTGCGACAGACATTCAGTCGTCCTTATCATCCTGGAACCTTTCCAGTGATTCTCCCCAGGATCGATTGATACCATCTCACTACAACTAGTGAGAATCCTAACATCCAATTAGATCTATCTTATAGATCCATAACTCAGGATTTAGGAGGTATCACTTTGATCCTATATGGAGAATCTTTGTGATAAGCGGAGATTGACCGAGCGTAGCATGGGAAACTCCTTCCCTATCAACAGTATCCAATCCACGTACTCTACGAGGATCATCACCATACTCTCTACTACCATTTTGTATATACAAGGTTCATCTACCATTTTGATGAAGTCAAACTCTTTGACTACCACATCAAAACAGACATTCCAACTCCGCGATGCCTGCTTTATCACATAAAACATCTTGCACACGTTTCCGCTGCTCCCACTGTCTACGAAGCCCTCTGGCTGTGTACTTATAGACGCTCTCTTCTAAAACATCATTTACAAAAGCTGTCATGACACCCAACCGCCAGATATCGTAGTCATGGTACGTAGCCTTGGCAAGTAGGATCTGGATGGACTTAAGCATAGCTTTGAAAGTCTCAACTTTTACATGTACACCAAGTAATCTTCTCAAGATATACTTGCTCCTGATGGGGATTTAACCCTTCAGATAAAGCAACCATAGTCCATACTTTGTTGGTGTATAAGGATTCCATCTCAGATCGATAAGCATCCAGCCATTCTTACAGAGGCCCACTCCTGATGGCCAGCTCGAAACTAGTTGGGTCATCATCTCATGATGCAATCCTCGCTCCCACTGTCATAGAGAAACCAAAGTATCTCTAAGGTGGGTGAGGAACCCTACTAGATCGGCGGAGAGGCTGAGGTTCGTTGGAAACTATTGAATCCATTAGTTCTACCAAATCATCAGCTGCAGTTTGTATAGCTGGAACCTTTCCAGTTCTACATAACAGACCTTGCCTCGAGCTTGTCTAGATTTTGCTTTTAGACATAGTCCGGACAACCCCAAATCTTAACAAACTTAAGATATGGGCTCTTCCCTTTCCATATCACATATGAAGTGGTAGGCAACTGATTTGATTTGAACCCTATTCAATAGGTATGCAGCTTCTCAAGCGCATAACACCCAAAAGGAAATAGGAAACTCAGTAGTACTCATCATAGAGCACACCATATCATATAGGGTGCATTTGCTCCGCCCCGATACACCGAGGTGCTGTGGTGTATTCAGAGGAGTAATGCTGAGAGAGAATCTCATTCTCTTTTTGAATAGTCCAGGAATTCCGTGCTCAAGTATTCTCCTATTTGATCTCATCAAAGAACATAATACTTATACCCATTTTTGCTTCTCTACTTCTAACTTATATTCTGTGAATATCTCAAAAGATTCGGACATGTGTTTCAACAGGAACATATGTCTGAATCTTGAGAGATCATCAGAGAATTTAATGAAGTACAAAGAACCGGTCCTGGCATATGTAGACAGGGGACTTTCATACATCAACATGTATCAATCCCAAAAGTTCACTAACTCTTTCTCTGTTTCTAATGAACAGAGCTATGGTCATCTTATCTTTGTGACATGACCGGCAAGTTTCATAAGATGTATATTCAAACTAATTTAAATATGCATCTTTGTGTAACTTCAGCTAGTCGTGTCGTATTGATATGACCTAGTCTACAATGCCTCAAGAAGGATTCATTCATTTCTGAACTCTTCCTCTCGTGTGTGTTCTGTATACTAAGAACCGTAGTTTGATTTAGAACGTCCAATGCTTTTAGATAACGTGCCTCAACCGATCAACTTTTGATATAGGAAATGTTCAAAACATTGTCCAGCAATACAAAATTATATCCTTTCTTTAATAATAAAGAGACTGATATGATGTTGTATATCAGGTTCGGTATCTAATAACATTCATTCAGAATCAATGTATTCTGGTAATACAGGGTGATAGTGACCAACAGACTTGGTTGCAACACTTGCACCGTTTTCTGTCTCATGAAACTTATCACCCGTTCTCAGTTTTCTACCTATCTGTAGCCCATGTAACAAATTACATATGTGGGATCCTGATCCGGTATCAAATACCCAGGACGTAAAGGATACTGAGAAACAGTTCTCTATAATGAACACACCCGAAGAAGATGCATCAACATGTACTTTCTTCATTTGGGCGGCACGGGAATTCTGGTAATCCCCTATTTCCTGCTCTGTCTTATAACAATTATAAGTTGGAGCGGGACCAACGTTCCCCAGCTCAGTATAACAAGCGGGTTCGGTCAATTCTTCCGTATTATTATCTTGATTAAGGCGTGATATGGTCGCTACCTGGAGAGAGAGAGAAGAAAACACTCAACGTATGCTCTTGCAAGATTAGATTGGTTATCTAATATATCTAATCAGGATGTCTCCTACTGTTTTTGTCAAATCTTCCTTCAAACCCTAAAAGAAAAGACTAGCCGGAATTAATTACACGCTACAAGTTCGCCAATCTTTCGGCCAGGCCAGTGTCGGTACTTAGAGGGAGGTCCCCGTGCTTTCGCACGAACCTAATTAAAGTAAACCTCGTTTTCCTAAGGGCGTAACCCCGCTAACACCTTTCTAGACACCTACTTAATCGGCTAATTGTAATGTGTAAAACTCTCCCAGGAGTAAGTCTTACTCGCAGCGGGTATCGGGATCCAACTATCTCATAGAAGGTATGCAATCTCATTGCAAATTTCAACACTTGAAATTCCCGATAATTTTGCCCCTAGCAACTTATGACCTTGGCTAAAGTCAACAAATCATAAGTGCTAGCCAAGTTCAACCCGTCATTTCCCGATTGAATTAAACCCACCCGCACGACCCTTGGCTAAGGTCAACAAAGTCGCACGACTACCCAAACTCAATCGCATCATATGCTTATACAGATAAGCACTAATCAGCTACCGCACACTACGCCTTGGCTAAGGCCAACAAACACAGCACGAATACTAACCAGTACTTATCTGAAATAACGGAGGGCTACGACAGGTTTTTAAGAAAACCTTTTGCGTAATGAACTTGATATCGTTGTAGAATCGAGTGATTTTAAATGGAATGTTTTTGAGGCTTTTCTAGTTTCGCTAAAGGGGTCACTTCCAGTGAAGGGATCGTCGGCCCTTTCCTCATCGAATAAGGTGCATGATATTTCACAAATATCGCTGTGCAAAGCAAGAACTATAGAAGCAATCAAAAGACAAACCGAGTTTGTAGCATCTGCTAGTTTCACTAAAGAGGTCACTCCCGGTGAAGGGATCTCGGCTCCTTCCTTATCGAATAAGGTGCTGGATGTTCTACAAGGAACACCGCTATGCAAAGCAAGAACTAGAGCTACATGTTTTTGAGACAAGTTTCTACAACATCTTTAGGTTTCTTTTGGTTTCATTAATCTCATTAATGAAGTCCATTTTTTTATTATGCTTCACAAGTATCACATTTGAAACAAAATCTGCAATATAACATATATCTCATATATATAATATAAACATTCGTCTCAGGCAGTAATATGATCTCATCACAGAACATTGCAGCAGAAGAACATATATGAAATATTGGATATACTAGGACGTCCGTGTTTTCAATACGAGCCTGTATAAAAAACGGATTCTGTTAGTTATATGTATGCCCTAGAGGCCATTACTGTACATTGGATGTATATTGTAGTGGATGCTGGGACATATATAGGTAGGACTTTCTTGCTCGACATGATAGTACGCTATCTGGTTGCTCTTTATCTTAACATGTATACTTTCTGTCTCTCTGATTACATGTTGATAAAGCCCTTAGGATGTGTACTCGACTTCCAGGACTGTGATGTAGATCATACTAGTGGGGCCTGGGTAGTCCATGAGTACATCCTTGAAATGTTCCTAGTCGAGGGAATATCGAGATGGGGCATCGATATTCCAGAGTAGACTAGCGCATATCTTCTCGACTCATACGATGGGCGATGGATGATCCCATATCCATTGGTGTTTGACATCAGAGATGGTATGCGGGTGCTCAGTGGAGACTGGGTACACTGAACGGACTCCCCGAGAACTCCCAGATGGTATTATACCTCACGTAAGATGGCAGTTCTCTGGTGACACTGGTGCAGCATAGTCTGTAGACCCGAGATCGTCATAGAGTCTTGTGTGTCTCCCACTGTGCTTTGATTTCCACCCTACCACGGCTCTACTGAGTTGTGCAAACAGGTGGTTTTTGGGTACAGTCCCGATTCACATGGAGGCAATGAGCGATAGGAGGGGATTCGTCTCTCCCGGTATTGGGGGTTGATGTTGTGCTATGCTCGACTGGCCATAACAGGAAATCCCTGGCCAGGGTTGCTGTGATATACTGGTAAGAGTTATCAGTAGTTTCACGAATGTTATGGACCTCACGTCGGCATGACTTATCGAGCTATTGGGGTCTGACGTTTACCACCCCTAGGCGAGATATGCGACATATCAGACGAACAGACCGGACTGTACGGTAAGTGTTACTGGTTGGATTCACAGGAGTATGAGCGGGCTTGCTCGTCGATCTTCTGATCGCTCAATACCCGGGTGGCCGTTACGTTTAGCAGACCGCTTGCGGCTTGTGGGTGTTTGATATGATCATCATCCGCTGCCGGTGTATTGACGAGTCTTTAGAGTCCTACACAGAGGTTTCCTGGCTCAAGCGAAACGAAATAGGAGCGCATATGAGATATGTGCGGGACCGAGAATAATGCGTGTATAAGATACCGTATTTCATTCTCGCGATGAATGTGTCGAATGGTTGTATGCGATATAACCGAGTTATCGAATCAAGGATTGATTCGATAAGCCGATACATTGGATACTAGCCGGTTATATGCGATATAACCGGATCATTGAATCAAGTGTTGATTTAATGATTTAATGTATAATTATATATTTGATATATTACTTTGCATTAACTAGTATTGGTTCACTTTAAATGGATTTACTCACTTGGTTTGTACACATTGTATATGTGATATACTTTTGTGCACAAGATTGTATCATATTTGATGATACTTGCTCTTTTGGGTTTGTGTAAAGATTAAACCATGTTTAGTGAATGGTTAGGGTTTCTTTTCTCTTATTTATTTATCCATTTATTATTGTTTTGGAAAAGATAAAGAGAAAAAGAAATGGTGGCTTAGTTTGTCTTGTCTTTGAAGCTTCTTGAAGCTTTGAAAAAGTCTACCATTCTTGTCTCTTCTTTAACCCTAACCACTCTTCTAAACCTTGGTTAAATCTCTACACTAAACCATGGTTGAAGTTATGATAAGTATTCTTTTTATTTTCTTTTTTAATTAACTTATCATATCTTCTTCTTCTTCATCTTCTTCAACAAAAGAGAAAGCTTGCTACTCCAATGGCAAGTGATGAAAACTAGTGAGAAATCCAAAACTAAAGTCTACCCACTTCCTATTTCTTCATCCTCTACCTCTTGCCAAGTTGTATAGGGTGTTTACTTCATAAGTTTTCAAAGCTTGGTGAAGTTGGAGCTTGTTCTTGTGATGCTTCGACGTAGATCATCTTCGGCATCGAATCGACGATCAAGCCCGCCTATTCTTCGATGATGCCAATGCTAGAGTCAAGGGTTTGATTTGGACAGCGGAGGGAGATCATCGCGGAGCTTAGGAAGTGGTGGACCGGATCTACAAAGGTTGTAGTCACTTTCCCTTAGCATTTAATTCGTTTACATGCTTACTTCGCCTATTTATCTAGTTAACGATCCGTATTAGGGTTTGTAGGCACCCGTAAAATTTGAATTAGCCATGTTTGATGCCTTGTGAGACTTCATTAGTGTGCCTAGGAACCCTATAGTGGTATCAGAGCCTAGCTAGAGCCTTAGGCGAAGTCCTGACGGAGTTAGAAGTCCGATCGACCCAAAACCCCGACTTTGAATATGCTCTCTGTACATTTTTTAATTTCGAGGATTTTTCCACATTAAAAATATCCAGAAAAATCAGCAGGCTAATTTAAGAATTACTGTGAATTTCGATGGAGTAATTCCATCAAAGAGCCGCGGATCCGCGGCACGAGCATGGCTCATGCGCCGGTTCCGCGGCCATTTTGTCGTTATGTGCATCCAATTTTGCACAGTAATTCTTAGTTGTCTGTGCTGGTTTTCCTGGGGTTTTTTAATAATTTTTCCCAGAGTTGCATTTTCTGAGTTGTATTGGGGACTCGGTGTATTCGATCGGACTGTCTAATTTTTGTCGGTGTGCTTTTCCGGGTATTTTTAGAATATGTTAAAAAGTTCGACCGGATATAAATACCCACTTTTTCCCCTGCCGGGAAATTTCCAATTGTTGGATTTTTCCGTAGTTTAACAACGTTCTAAGTAGTGCAAGTAACGCGATGGACCCTCTAGAAGACAACAAACCTTAACTCGATTATGTGACCGTCTTGAACTGCCCTTTGAACCTTCGGGTTTGGGGCAGTACGGCGTGCCACATGTGAGGCGTTGGCTTGACCCTTCTATGGCTGGACCGTTGGTACTGAGGCATGAACTGAATGTTGTTAGACTTATTTCATGTGTTGAGTAGTATCGGGAAAACTTGGGTGTTCGATTGTTCGATCGAAAAGTTTAGCATTTTCTGTTTATCCGGAATGTGATACAATAATTGTAATTCACAAAAAGGTTATGAGATAACTGAATGAATATTATAAACATAGCACTTTAGTCTCACTTGATCGGTTGCCACGGAATTTTGATGTGATCAAAAGTCCGTCGCAATCACGTAGCGTACGCGGATACTCGCCGGGTAAACTTAATAGACAACCTCACTCCATAGCCCCGACCAAGTGACTGTAGGAGAACCCCGTCGCCGAAAGCATCCGTTCGGGTGCTCACGGTAGCAGTGTTCCGCCTTGGTGCACTTTGTCGACGGCGTCGGGGGTGCGGCCGTCTACTGAAGTTTGCGACGAGCATTCGATCAGAATGTCGGGAATCCTGTTGAATTGCCTGGCTTGATATTGAAAAGAGTTTTCGATAATGAGACTAAAATGCGGGGTTTATAATTGTTAGGCATGCGATGTCTAAAGAATTCATTTGATTGGGCATGTGATGTCTAAAGGAGTTGCGGATTCCAACTGTTGTAGTTTTACACTTTCTTTTCTGTGACCGTAAGTGTAATATGTGATATCGCCGGTTTCGTTGCTATATGTCAACGACAATTGGGATGCGCATATTTACTTACGTTGATGACATGTGATGTTATGTGTTGCTGGATATGTTATATTGGATCGTCGTATTTGAATAGCCGGGGGTTTTTATGTGAGATGAGTGTTTTTCATTTTCATTCATGTAAAAACTTGTATGTAATATTCTTTTATTGGGGCACTTCCAGGTTGCGGAAGTTGTCACCCGTTGTATATTATTTACTTTTCCGCATTAGGATAGACCCAAGGAGGGGAGCACAAGTAACCGGGTTCTGGGGTCCAGAGGGAGACCATCTCGAGGAGTCGAGTCCGGGTCTCCTAACCCTAGAATTGGTTGGGTTGCTTGCCGCTCTCGTAGGGGTCTAGGGGTGTGGGTTTGGCTATTCATCACGACCGTGGAATCCGTGTTTTATACTGGCTCGTATTGAAAACACGGACGTCCTAGTATATCCAATATTTCATATGATATTTTCTGCTGCGTTATCTGTGATGTGATCATGCGATGTTCTATGCTCTGTGACAGATATTATAGTATATATGATATATTATATAGACGTTACTTATGTTTTACACCCGCGCTAGCCCTGCCCCGCTCTGCCGTTGTTACCTAACCTAACGGTGCACGAGGGGACATCGAGGCGAATGCGGATGGCATAAGTGTACGTCATATCTATCTGTGATGTTTAGGTAATTTAAATGATGGGATATTCATTAATGAGATTAATGAAAGAAAATAAACCTAATTGATGTTGTGGAATCGAATTTCAAAATAAAAACAGGTAGCTACAGTTCTTGCTTTGCATCGTGGTGTTCCTTGTAGAACATCCTGCACCTTATTCGATAAGGAAAGGACCGAGATCCCTTCACCGGGAGTGACTCCTTTAGCAATAACTGGCAGATGCTACGCACTCGTTTTGTCTTTGATCGCTTCTATAGTTTCCGCTTTGCACAGTGCTATATATGATATATCCTGCACCTCATTCGACGAAGAAAGGGCCGACGATCCCTTCACCGGGAGTGACCCCTTTAGCAAAACTAGAAAAGCCTCGAAAACATCCCATTTAAAAACCATTTGATTCCGCAACGAGATCAAGTTCAAAGCGTTAAAGGTTTTCACAAAAACCAGTCGCAACCCTCCGTCATTTTAGGAAGTAGAGTACTTAGTATTCGTGCTGTGTTTGTTGACCATAGTCAAGGCACAGTGTACGGTAGCTAAGTGATGTCTTCCTACACCGCATATGATGTGATTAGTTAGGACAGTCGCGTGACTTTGTTGACCTTAGTTAAGGGTCATGTGAGTGGGTCTAATTAATCACGAAATGACGGATAGAACTTGACTAGTACTTATGATTTGTTGACCATAGTTAAGGTCATAGGTGCTAGGGGTAAAAACCTTTATCGGGAGTTTCAAGTGTTGAAACTTGCAATGAGATTGCATACCTTCTATATGATAGTTGGATCCCGATACCCACTGCGAGTAATTGTTACTCCTGGGAGAGTTTTGTACTTTACAATTAGCCGATCAAGTAGGTGTCTAGAAAGGTGTCAACGGGGTTACGCCTCTGGGAAAACGAGGTTTACAGTAATTAGGTCCGTGCGAAAGCACGGGGAACCTCCCTCAAAGTACCGACACTGGCCTGGCTGAAAGATTGGCGAACTTGTAGAGTGTAATTAATCCCGGCTAGTCTTTCCTTTTAAGGTTTGAAGGAAGATTTGATAAAAACAGTGGGAGCCATCCTGATTAGATAAAATATATAACCAATCTGATCTTGCAAGAGCGCACGCAGAGTGTTTTCTTCTCTCTCTCTCTCCAGGTAGCGACCATATCACGCCTAATCAAGATAATAATACGGAATATTGACCTAACCCGCTTGTTATACTGAGCTGGGGAATGTTGGTCCCGCTCAAACTTATAATTGTTATAAGACAGAGCAGGAAATATGGGAATACCAGAATTCCTATGCCGCCCAAACGAAGAAAGTGCATGTGATGCATCTTCTTCGGGTGTGTTCGTTAAACAGAACTGTTTCTCAGTATCCTCTGTATCTTGGGTATATGATACCAGATCAGGATCCCAGATATGTAAGCTGTTACATAGGGCTACAAAAAGGTAGAAAAACTGAGAACGGGTGATAAGTTTCATGAGACAGAAACCGAGGCAAGTATTGCAGCCAAGTCTGTTGGTCACTGTCACCCTGTATTACCAATACATTGATTCTGAACAAATGCTATTAGATACCGAACCTGATATACAAAATCATATCAGTCTCTTTATTAGTAAAGAAATGATATAATTTTGTATTGTTGGATAATGTTTTGAACATTTCCTATATCAAAAGTTGATTGGTTCAGGCACGTTATCTAAAAGCATTGACGTTCTAAATCAAACTACAGTTCCTTGTATACTGAACACACACAAGAGGAAGAGTTCAGAAATGAACAAATTCTTCTTGAGGTATTGTAGACTAGGTCACATCAATGCGACCTGACTGGCTGAAGTTACATTTTAGATGCATATTTAAATCAGTTTGAATTTACATCTTATGAAACTTGCCAGTCATGTCACAAAGATTAAATGACCATAGCTCCGTTTACTGGAAACAGAGAAAGAGTTAGTAAACTCTTGGGACTGATACATTATGATGTATGTAAGGTCTCCTGTCTACACATGCCAGGACTGGATCTTCATACTTCATTATATTCTCTGATAATCTCTCAAGATTCAGTCATATGTTCTTGTTGAAACATAAGTCCGAACCTTTTGAGATATTCACAGAATATAAGTTAGAAGTAGAGAACCAAAATACGGGTATAAGTATTATGTCCTATGATAAGATCAGGGAGGAGAATACTTGTGCATAGAATTCCTGGACTATTCTAAAGGAGAATGAGATTTTCTCTCAGCATTACTTCTCTGAATACACCACAGCACAACGGTGTATCAGGGCAGAGCAATTGCACAATATTAGATATGGTGTGCTCTATGATGAGTATTACTGAGTTACCTATTTCCTTTCGGGGTTATGCACTTGAGAAGCTGCATACCTATTGAATTAGGTTTGAATCAAATCAGTGCCTACCACTCCATATGAGATATGGTATGGGAAGAACCCATCTCTTAAGCGAGTTAAGATTTGGGGTTGTTCGGCCTATCTTTAAAGCAAAATCCGGACAAGATCGAGGCAGGATCAGTTCTGTTGAACTGGAAAGGTTCCAGCTATACAAAACTGCAGTTGATGATTTGACAGAACCAAAGGATTCTATCGTTCCCGACGAACCTCAGCCTCTCCGCCGATCTAGTAGGGTTCCTCATCCGCCTGAGAGATACCTCGGTTTCTCGATGACAGTGGGAGCAAGGAATGCATCATGAGATGATGACCCAACTAGTTTCGAGCAGGCCATCAAGAGTAGGGACTCTGTAAGAATGGCTGGATGCTTAGCGATCTGAGATGGAATCCATGTACACCAGCAAAGTATGGACTTTGGTTGCTATATCTGAAGGGTTAAATCCCCATCAGGAGCAAGTATATCTTGAGAAGATTACTTGGTGTAGATGGAAAGGTTGAGACTTTCAAAGCTAGGCTTATTAAAGGTTTTAGTCATCAACCAGGCATGGATAATGATGAAACCTTTTCCAAGTGACTATGCTTAAGTCCATCCGGATCCTACTTAACATTGCTACATACCATGACTATGATATCTGGTGGTTGGGTGCCCTGACTGCTTTTCTAAATACTGATTTAGAAGAGAACGTCTATAATAACACAGCCAGAGGTCTTCGTAAACAGTGGGAGCAGCGGAAACGTGTGCAAGTTGCTTTACATAATGAAGCAGGCATCGCGGAGTTGGAACGTCTGTTTCGATGTGATAGTCAAAGTGTTTGACTTCATCAAAATGGTAGACGAACCTTGTATATACAAAAGGGTAGTAGAGAGTAAGGTGGTCATCTTCGTATTGTACGTAGACAACATACTCTTGATAGGAAAAGAGTTTCCTATACTATGCTCGGTCAATCTCCGCTTATCACAAGAATTCTCCAATAGGATCAAAGTGATACCTCCTAAATCATGAGTTTTCATCTATGAGATAGATGTAAGTGGATGCTAGGATTCTCACTAGATGTAGTGAGATGGTATCAATCGATCCTGGGGAGAATCACTGGAAGAGTTCCAGGGTGATAAAGACGACTGAATGTCAGTCACGGGCATTGTCTTTACCCTCAGTAGAGGGACGGTATGTTGGAAGAGTTCCAAGCTAGATACCGTGGCAAACTAGACGACAAAGGCTGGTAACATCGCTATTGAAGATACTACCAAAGAGGAAGTTTGGGTGTATATTGGTTCATAAGATGAACTAGGTTCCTGCCATTGTATGACAATGGAAGTATGGCTTCGGCCCTGGAACCCTGGTCCCATCAGTGACCCAGACATATTCTGAGGCAGCATCACCTGATCATGGAGATAGTTGATCCCCAGGGTGATCGAGGTTAGGAGAGAAGACTCAGAGAACAACACGGCGGATCCACTCACGAAGGCCTTTTCCCAGAGAGAGACTCATATGGGATGGTTGAGTATTAGATACTGCGACCACTGCTACAGATGGCCCTAGTGCAAGTGGGAGATTGTTAGTTATATATATGCCCTAGAGGCCATTACTGTACATTGGATGTATATTGTAGTGGATGCTGGGACATATATAGGTAGGACTTTCTTGCTCGACATGATAGTACGCTATCTGGTTGCTCTTTATCTTAACATGTATACTTTCTGTCTCTCTGATTACATGTTGATAAAGCCCTTAGGATTTGTACTCGACTTCCAGGACTGTGATGTAGATCATACTAGTGGGGCCTGGGTAGTCCATGAGTACATCCTTGAAATCTTCCTAGTCGAGGGAATATCGAGACGGGGCATCGATATTCCAGAGTATACTAGCGCATATCTTCTCGACTCATGCGATGGGCGATGGATGATCCCATATCCATTGGTGTTTGACATCAGAGATGGTATGCGGGTGCTCAGTGGAGACTGGGTACACTGAACGGACTCGCCGAGAACTCCCAGATGGTATTATACCTCACGTCAGATGGCAGTTCTCTGGTGACACTGGTGCAGCTTAGTCTGTAGACCCGAGATCGTCATAGAGTCTTGTGTGTCTCCCACTGTGCTTTGATTTCCACCCTACCACGGCTCTACTGAGTTGTGCAAACAGGTGGTTTTTGGGTACAGTCCCGATTCACATGGAGGCAATGAGCGATAGGAGGGGATTCGTCTCTCCCGGTATTGGGGGTTGATGTTGTGCTATGCTCGACTGGCCATAACAGGAAATCCCTGGCCAGGGTTGCTGTGATATACTGGTAAGAGTTATCAGTAGTTTCACGAATGTTATGGACCTCACGTCGGCATGACTTATCGAGCTATTGGGGTCTGACGTTTACCACCCCTAGGCGAGATATGCGACATATCAGACAAACAGACCGGACTGTACGGTAAGTGTTACTGGTTGGATTCACAGGAGTATGAGCGGGCTTGCTCGTCGATCTTCTGATCGCTCAATACCCGGGTGGCCGTTACGTTTAGCAGACCGCTTGCGGCTTGTGGGTGTTTGATATGATCATCATCCGCTGCCGGCGTATTGACGAGTCTTTAGAGTCCTACACAGAGGTTTCCTGGCTCAAGCGAAACGAAATAGGAGCGCATATGAGATATGTGCGGGACCGAGAATAATGCGTGTATAAGATACCGTATTTCATTCTCGCGATGAATGTGTCGAATGGTTGTATGCGATATAACCTAGTTATCGAATCAAGGATTGATTCGATAAGCCGATACATTGGATACTAGCCGGTTATATGCGATATAACCGGATCATTGAATCAAGTGTTGATTTAATGATTTAATGTATAATTATATATTTGATATATTACTTTGCATTAACTAGTATTGGTTCACTTTAAATGGATTTACTCACTTGGTTTGTACACATTGTATATGTGATATACTTTTGTGCACAAGATTGTATCATATTTGATGATACTTGCTCTTTTGGGTTTGTGTAAAGATTAAACCATGTTTAGTGAATGGTTAGGGTTTCTTTTCTCTTATTTATTTATCCATTTATTATTGTTTTGGAAAAGATAAAGAGAAAAAGAAATGGTGGCTTAGTTTGTCTTTTCTTTGAAGCTTCTTGAAGCTTTGAAAAAGTCTACCATTCTTGTCTCTTCTTTAACCCTAACCACTCTTCTAAACCTTGGTTAAATCTCTACACTAAACCATGGTTGAAGTTATGATAAGTATACTTTTTATTTTCTTTTTTAATTAACTTATCATATCTTCTTCTTCTTCTTCATCTTCTTCAACAAAAGAGAAAGCTTGCTACTCCAATGGCAAGTGATGAAAACTAGTGAGAAATCCAAAACTAAAGTCTACCCACTTCCTATTTCTTCATCCTCTACCTCTTGCCAAGTTGTATAGGGTGTTTACTTCACAAGTTTTCAAAGCTTGGTGAAGTTGGAGCTTGTTCTTGTGATGCTTCGACGTAGATCATCTTCGGCATCGAACCGACGGTCAAGCCCACCTATTCTTCGATGATGCCAATGCTAGAGTCAAGGGTTTGATTTGGACAGCGGAGGGAGATCATCGCGGAGCTTAGGAAGTGGTGGACCGGATCTACAAAGGTTGTAGTCACTTTCCCTTAGCATTTAATTCGTTTACATGCTTGCTTCGCCTATTTATCTAGTTAACGATCCGTATTAGGGTTTGTAGGCACCCGTAAAATTTGAATTAGCCATGTTTGATGCCTTGTGAGACTTCATTAGTGTGCCTAGGAACCCTACAGATTCCACGGTCGCGATGAATAGCCAAACCCACATCCCTAGACCCCTACGAGAGCGGCAAGCAACACTGCCAATTCTAGGGTTAGGAGACCCGGTCTCGACTCCTCGAGATGGTCTCCTACTGGACTCTAGAACCCGGTTACTTGTGCTCCCCGCCTTGGGTCTACCTAATGCGGAAAAGTAAATAATATACAATGGCGACATCATCCTCAGCCCGGAAGTGCCCCAATAAAAGAATATTACAAACATATGAATTTTACATAAATGAAAAAGAAAAAACTTTCATCTCACATAAAACCCCCGGCTATTCAGAACGCGACGATCCAATATAACATATCACAGCAACACATAATATCTCATATCATCAACGTAAACAAGTATGCGTATCCCGATTGTCGTTGATGTATAGTAACGAAGCCGGCGATACACCACATACTATGCTTATGGTCACAGAAAAGAAAGTGTAAAACTAGAACAGTTGGAATCCGCAACCTCCTTAGACATCGCATGCCTAACCAAATGAATTCCTTACACATCGCATGCCTAACAGTTATAAACCCCGCATTTTAGTCTCATTATCGAAAACTCTTTTCAATATCAAGTCGGGCAATTCAATAAGATTCCCGACATCCTGATCGATTGCTCATCGCAAACTTTAGTAGATGGCCGCACCCCCGATGCCGTCGACGAAGTGCACTAAGGCAGAACACCGCTGCCGCGAGCACCCGAACGGATACTTTTGGCGACGGGGTTCTCCTACAGTCACTTGGTCGAGGCTATGGGGCGTGGCTGTCTATTAAGTTTACCCGGCGAGTATCCGCGTACGCTACGTGATTGCGATGGACTTTTGATCACATCAAAATTCCGTGGCAACCGATCATCAGAGACTAAACTGCTATGTTTATAACATTCAAATTAGTTATCTCATAACTACCTGTGGATTCCAAATATTGTATCACATTCCAGATAAATAGACTGTGTTAATCATTCCGATCGAATTATCAAACACCCAAGTTTTCCCCAATATATCTCAACACTTGAAATCAGTTTAAAAACATCCATCACATGCCACAGTACCAATGGTCCAGCCGTAGAAGGGTCAAGCCAACGCCTCAGATGTGGCACGCCGTACTGCCACAAACCCTAAAGTTTAGAGGCAGTTCAAGACGGTCACATAATCGAGTTAAGGTTTGTGTTCTTCTAGAGGGTCCACCGCGTTACTTGCACGACTTAGAACGTTCTTAAACTTGAGAAAAAATCCAACTTTTGAAAAACTTTCCGATAGGGGAAAAAGTGAGTTATTGATATCCGTTCGAACTTTTTAACAGTTTCTAAAAATTATCCGGACAAAATAAACAAAGTTAAAATATCCGATCGAAACAACGAGTCCCCAATACAACCCAGAAAACTCAACACTTGAGTAGAATAAAAAATTCCCAGAAGAATCAAGAATCACATACGGAGGTTACTGTGCAAAATTGAAAACATGAGGCAACTTTTTGGCCGTAGAACCGCCGCCAATACCATGGTACGGCCGCGGTTCCGCGGCGCTTTAGAGGAATTGGAGGCACGTTCTTCACAGTAACTCATGTAATTCCCTGCTGATTTTTTTGAGTATTTTTAATATTAAAAAATCACAGTTTTGAAAAAAAAAATCCAGAGAAGGGGTTTTATCGGGGTTCTCGGGTTCGATCGGACTTTAAACTTCGTCTAGACTTCGCCTAAAGCTCTAGCTTGTCTATGATACCACTGTAGGGTTGCTGGGCACTGCCACAAGGGTCTACGAGGCATCAACCATGCCCAATTTCAAAATTAGCCGTGCCGAACAACCCAAAGCCGGATCTTTAAACTAGAGTTTAGGCGAAAACAAGCATGTTAAACACTTTAACACTAAGTGAGAGGGATTACAACCTTTGTAGATCCGGTCCTTCACTTCTAAAGCTCCGTGTTGAAGTCCCTTCACTGCGATCATCGTGTTCCAGACTTTCGAGAGGTTCCACGAAGAGAAAAATGCAGTCTTGCTTCCGATCTTCGATACAAAGATGATCTACCTTGAAGTTTCGTTAACACAAGCTAACACTCATAATATGAAGTGAACACCCTCATCTAAATGGCAAGGCTAGATGAGGATGATGAAGTAGGATTTTTGCTCTCATTTGTTTTCATATTCTCACTCATTTTCATCACAAAGCAAAAGGCTAGAAAGCTTTTGCACAAAGGAAGAAGAAGGAAGAAGATGAACAATATCATAAGAATCCTTTTGTGATGAATAATGCAAATGAGATAATGATGAATAATGCAACCATGGTTGACTAAACCTTTGTAGAGAATTAACCAAGGCTAGGGTTTGGGTTAGGTTAAAGATGAGTCATGTGAAAATATCTTTTCCAAAACAAAAAAGAAAACCTTCTAGAATCTACTAGAAGTCATTAACCCAAATCAAACCCTAATCTTGTTTAATCTTCACTAATCATGTTGCATTAGTTATCATATCATATTACAATATTATATATCATATATATAATATTTATTGTAACAAAATAAAATAATACATTTAACATATATCGCATATATATCAATGTATTACCCGAGAGAGAAAAAGAATCTTTTAGTGAGCTAATATTAGTTAATGTAATTTAATATATCATATATATTATTATACATTAAATTATTGAATCAACACTTGATCCGACAATCCGGCTATATCGCATATAACCGACTAATATTTATCCGTACCGATTCATCGAATCAACACTTGATCCGATGACCCGGCTGATATCAAATATCGCGAGAATAGAACACGGTATCTCATATCGTATTATCCTCGGTCTCGCACATATCACATATGTGCTCCTACTCCGTTTTGCCTGAGCCAAGAAACCTCTGTGTAGGACTCTAAAGAATCGTCAATACGCCGGCAGTAGGTGATGATCATATCAAACACCTACAAGCTGCAAGCGGTCAGCTAAACGTAACAGCCACCCAGGTATTGAGCGCTCAGAAGATCAACAAGCAAGCCTATACATTCTCCTGTGAATCCAAACAGTAACACTCCCGTACAGTCCGGTCTCGTCGTCTGATATGTTGCATATCTCGCCTAGGGTTGGTAAACGTCAGACCCCAGTAGCTTGATAAGTCATGTCGATATGAGGTCTATAATAGTTCGAGAAACTACTGATAACACGTACCAGTAAATCTCAGCAACCCTGGCCAGGGATTTCCGGTTATAGCCAATCGAACACAGCACAACATCAGCTCCCTATACCGGGAGAGACGAATCCCCTCCTATCGCTCATTGCCACCATGTAATTCGGGACTGTACCCAAAAGCCACTTTTTTGCACGCCCTTTTAGACATGGTATGATGGAAATCAAAGCACAGTGGGAATCACACAAGACTCTATGACGATCTCGGGTCAACAGACTACTCTGTACCAGTGTCACCAGAGAACTGCCTTCTGACGTGAGGTATAATACCATCTGGGAGTTCTCGGCGAGTACGTCCAGTGTACCCAGTCTCTACTGAGCACCCGTACACCATCCTTGATGTCAAACACCAATGGATATGGGATCATCCATCGCCCATCATATGGGTCAAGATGCATATACGCTAGTCTACTCCGGTGTATCGTTGCCCTGTCTCGATACACCCTCGACTAGGAATTATTATAGGATGTACTCTACGACTACCGTGGCCCCACTGGTATGATCTCATCATAGTCTCAGTAGTCGAGTACATATCCTAAGGGCTTTATCAACATGTAATATAGAGACAATCATAATACATGTTAAGATAAAGTACAACCGGATACCATACTATCATGTCGAGCAAGAAAGTCCTCCCTATATATGTCCAAGCATCCATTACAATATACATCGTATGTACAGTAATGGCCTCTAGGGAATACACATAACTAACAATTGTAACAAAATAAAATAATACAATTAACATATATCACATATATATCAATGTATTATCCAAGTAAGAAAAAGAATCTTTAAGTGAGCTAATATTAGTTAATGTAATATAATATATCAAATATATAATTATACATTAAATTATCGAATCAACACTTGATTCAATAATCCGTCTATTTCACAAATAACCGACTAATATTATCTGTATCAGTTCATCGAATCAACACTTGATCCGATGACCCGGCTATATCACATATACCCGGCCGATATCACATATCGCAAGAATCTAATACGGTATCACATACTCGTATTATTCTCGGTCCCGCACATATCACATATGTGCTCCTACTCTGTTTTGCCTGAGCCAGGAAACCTCTGTGTAGGACTCTAAAGAGTCGTCAATACGTCGGCAGTAGGTGATGATCATATCAAACACTCACAAGTTGCAAGCGGTCAGCTACCCAGGTATTGAGCAATCAGAAGAATAACAAGCAAGCATGTACATTCTCCTGCGAATCCAATCAGTTACACTCCCGTACAGTCCGGTCTCTTCGTCTTGAGATGTCGCATATCTCGCCAAGGGGTGGTAAACGTCAGACCCCAGTAGCTTGAAATGTCGTGTCGATTTGAGATCCATAACAGTTCGAGAAACTACTGATAACACTTACCAGTAAATCTCAGCAACCCTGGCCAGGGATTTGCAGTTATAGCCAATTGAACACAGCGCAACATCAACTCCCTATACCGGGAGAGACGAATCCCCTCCTATCGCTCATTGCCTCCATGTGATTCGGGACTGTACCTAAAAGCCACCTTTTTGCACGCCCTCTTAGACGTGGTATGATGGAAATCAAAGCACAGTGGGAATCACACAAGACTCTATGACGATCTCGGGTCTACAGACTAACCTGTACCAGTGTCACCAGAGAACTGCCATCAGACGTGAGGTATAATACCATCTGGGAGTTCTCGGCGAGTCCGTCCAGTGTACCCAGTCTCCACTGAGCACCCGTATACCTTCTCTGATGTCAAACACCAATGGATATGGGATCATCCATCGCCCATCATATGGGTCAAGAAGCGCATACGCTAGTCTACTCTGCAGTATCGATGCCCTCTCTCGGTACTTCCACGACTAGGAACATTTGAAGGATGTACTTAACGACTACACGGTCCCCACTAGTATGATCTGCATCATAGTCCTGGTAGTCAAGTACTAATCCTAAGGGCTTTATCAACATGTAACATAGAGACAATCAGAATACATGTTAAGATAAAGAGCAACCAGATAGCATACTATCATGTCGAGCAAGAAAGTCCTACCTATATATGTCCAAGCATCCACTACAATATACATCGTATGTACGGTAATAGCCTCTATGGCATACATATAACTAACTATCTCCTACTTGCACTAGGGCCATCTGTTGTGGTATCACATACCCAACAATCAGCTGTAGTTGAAGTATCTCATACTCAACCATCCCATAAAAGTCTCTACTGGCAAATAGGCCTTTGAAAGTTGATCCGCGCTGTTGTCCTCTGGGTTTACTCTCCTAACTCGATCTCCCTGGAGATCAACTATCTCCATGATCAGGCGATACTGCCTAAGAATATGTCTGGATCCCAGATAGGACGGGGGGTTCCTTGGCAAAAGCCACAACTCCATTGTCACACAATGGTAGGAACGAAGTTCATCTCATGAACTAGTGTACATCCAGACTATTTCTTTGGTAGCATCCTTGGTAACGATGTATCTTGCCTTTAATCGTCTAGTGTGTCATGGTATCTAGCTTGGAACTCTTCCAACATACCGTCCCTCCACTGAAGGTAAAGACAATGCTTGTGACTGACATTCAGTCGATCTTACCACCCTGGAACCATTCCATTGATTCTTACCAGGATTGATTGATACCATCTCACTACAACTAGTGAGAATCCTAACATCCAATTAGATCTATCTCATAGATCCAAAACTCAGGATTTAGGAGGTATCACCTTGATCCTATATGGAGAATCCATGCGATAAGAGGAGATTGACCGAGCGTAGCATAGGAAACTCCTTCCCTATCAAGAGTATTCCATCCACGTACAATACGAGGATCACCACCATACTCCCTACTATCTTTTTGTATATACAAGGTTCATCTACCATTTTGAAGAAGTCAAACTCTTTGACTACCACATCAAAACAGACGTTCCAACTCCGCGATGCCTGCTTTATCCCATAAAGCACCTTGCATACGTTTCCGCTGCTCGCACTGTCTACGAAGCCCTCTGGCTGTGTACTTATAGACGCTCTCTTCTAAATCATCATTTAGAAAAGCTGTCATGACACACAACCGCCAGAAATCGTAGTCATGGTATGTAGCAATGGCAAGTAGGATCTGGATGGACTTAAGCATAGCATTGAAAATCTTAACTTTTCCATGTACACCAAGTAATCTTCTCAAGATATACTTGCTCCTGATGGGGATTTAACCCTTCAGATAAAGAAACCAAAGTCCATATTTTGTTGGTGTATAAGGATTCCATGTCAGATCGCTGAGCATCCAGCCATTCTTACAGAGTCCCACTCCTGATGGCCTGCTCGAAACTAGTTGGTATATCATCTCATGATGCAATCCTTGCTCCCTGTTCAGTTGATAAAACTGCACATTTTTTATTACATTTTTCCTACCATTTCCATATTAAAAAAGGTCTTTATTATAATATATCATACATATTAGGGTTTATCTGTAAAAATAATATTTTCCATGTGTTGATATATTATAATTAGCATTTAGTAGGAAAATGTATGCAAATAATATCATTGACCAAATTCTAGTAGAACCAAGTCTACTAAATATTATTTAAGTTGTTGTGCAGAATTTTTCCAAGTTGTTGTGCAGAATTTTTCCAAGAAATCAAGTTGTTAAAGAAAACTTGCCTAATTAAGAAAAAAAAACTTGGAGATCAAGTCTGGCAGCGACTACGAGAAAATTTCAAAGATCCAAAGATTCCAGAGAAGTCCACATGCCAAGTAGAGAGAAGCCCCAAAAATAAAATCAACGGCTCTGATTAAATGGCCGTGGATCCGCGGCCATCCCCCCTTGGGCCGCGGATCCGCGGCAATCTTGATGATATATTTGCTGAAAATTTTTGTGGAGAATCTCTGCTGTTATTTACCTAATTTGGAAGCAAAGGTTTCTGGCTTTGGACTATAAATATGGACCGAGAGCCTCTTGGAAAATTCATCAAGCCGACGAGATCACGAAGTTCAAGACGGCTCACGCATCCTGGCTGATCATCAACTATTCGTCTACCTCCTTGGAAGAGATCGAGAAGCAAACTAGTCTTTATAATCATTTTCTAAGGAATCAAAGTGTAATGAATATTGTTGATTAATAAAGGCAGCTTTCTTTTTCTTATTCTTTTTCTTCGTAGTTTAATTATGTATTTTCTCTCCATCTCTTTTTCTCCCAACATACGCGGGTAATTCTCCGCTTGTTAGGGTTCGTAGGATTAGGGTAGGCTAATGGATGATGAACATCTCTAAACCCTTTTTAAGTCCTATAAAGTTTATGAACTTTATCAAAAGAATCATTAACATCCTAATTGGGCGCGCTAACAATTCTTTGTTAGTTCCGACCGCGATTAGAGATTAGATTAATGATTGTTTTGGTAAAGGCTAGATATGAACGGAGTTCCGTGTCGAGATAAGGGTTAAGAGTGGGATTCCTTTTCCCTCCAGAAACCTTAATTTACACGCATCACCGTCGTTCTAGTTTTAAATCTATTAAAGGATAAAAAGGGTAACTTTTAATTAATCGTCCATAACTACTAAATCCTAACGAACCCTACAAGCCCCCTTATTAAATTAACTACATCCTTAAATAATCTAGATCAATATTCTGCATTAGTGCTTAACGTAGATCTAGAAACCATTCCACAAAATTCTTTAACCCTCCTCTCTTTCTCAACACATCTAAAGTAAAAATAAAAGGTTCAACGTTTCCCTGAGGACGACCCGTACTCACCTCGGTCTAGCTTCACGCGACACCGTTCTGATTGCGGTTATTCTACGAACACTCTTTCGGCCATTTAATTGTTACGAAAGAGTGTGTTTATAGAATAACCGCAATCAGAACGGTGTCGCGTGTAGCTAGACCGAGGTGAGTACGGGTCGTCCTCAGGGAAACGTTGAATCTTTTACACTTACTTTAGATGTGTTGAGAAAGAGAGGAGGGATAAAGAATTTTGAAGAATGGTTTCTAGATCTACGTTAAGCAAGAATGCAAAAATATAGATCTAGATTATTTTAGGGATGTAGTTAATATAATAAGAGGGCTTGTAGGGTTCGTTAGGATTTAGTAGTTATGGACGATTAATTAAAAGTTACCATTTTTATCCTTTAATAGATTTAAAACTAGAACGGCGGTGATGCGTGTAGATTAGGGTTTCTGGAGGGAAAAGGAATCCCACTCTTAACCCTTATCTCGACACGGAACTCCGTTCATATCTAGCCTTTACCAAAACAATCATTAATCTAATCTCTAATCGCGGTCGGAACTAACAAGGAATTGTTAGCGCACCCGATTAGGATGTTAATGATTCTTTTGATAAAGTTCATAAACTTTATAGGACTTAAAAAGTGTTTAGAGATGTTCATCATCCATTAACCTACCCTAATCCTACGAACCCTAACAAGCGGAGAATTACTCGCGCATGTTGGGAGAAAAAGAGATGGAGAGAAAATGCATAATTAAACTACGAAGAAATAGAATAGGAAAAAGAACTACCTTTATTAATCAACAATATTCATTACACTTTGATCCCTTAGAAAATGATTACAAAGACTAGTTTGCTTCTCGATCTCTTCCAAGGAGGTAGACGAACAGTTGATGATCAGCCTGGATGCGTGAGCCGTCTTGGACTTCGTGATCTCGTCGGCTAGATGATTTTTCCAAGAGGCTCTCGGTCCATATTTATACTCCAAAAGCCAAAAACTTAGCTTCCTAATTTGGAAGCAAACAGTAAAGATTCACCCCAAAAAATCTCAGCTTCCAACCTCTCAGATCCACGGCGGATCCACGGTCAAAGGGTAGGTTTGACTGCGGATCCGCGGTCTTGTATAGTGATCGTTGGATTTTCTCTTCTGCGTTTTTCTTCTTGTGACACTTGGAGATCTCTGGAACTTTTGGAAATCTTCTCGTGGTTGCAGCCAGACTTGATTTCCAAGTTTTGCTTTCTTAATTAGACAAGTTTTCTTCAACAACTTGATTTTCTTGATTTTAGTCTTGGAAAAATTCTGCACAACAACTTAAATAATATTTAGAAGACTTTGTTCTACTAGGATTAGGTCAATAATATTATATACATTTTCTTACCTAATGCTAATTATAATATATCAACACATGGAAAATAGTATTTTTACAAATAAACCCTCATATGTATGATATATATTATAATAAAGACCTTTTTAAATATGGAAATGGTAGGAAAAATGTAATAACAAATGTGTAGTTTTATCAACTGAACATCCCACTGTCATAGAGAAACCGAAGTATCTCTCAGGTGGGTGAAGAACCCTACTAGATCGGCGGAGAGGCTGAGGTTCGTTGGAAACTATTGAATGCTTTGGTTCTGCCAAATCATCAGCTCCAGTTGGTATAGCTGGAACTCTTTCCAGTTCTACATCATGACCACTAATTTCTTCATAAGAAATTCCCATTCACAAAGGTGGCGTACTGAGAAACAAAACATCTTTTGTTCCTCGATGTGGTAGAAGATATTCCCTTGCTAATGCTTGGGATATCCAACAAACTTCCACAGAACTGACCTTGCCTCGAACTTGTCTGGATTATGCTTTTAGGCATAGGCCGGACAACCCCAAATCTTAACATCCTTAAGAGAAGGGCTCTTCCCATATCATATCACATATGGAGTGGTAGGCATCTGATTTGATTGGAACCTTATTCAATAGGTATGTAGCTTCATAAGTGAATAACTCCCAAAAGAAAATAGGAAACTCGTTAGTACTCATCATAGAGCACGCCTTATCACATAGGGTGTGATTGCTCCGCCCCGATACACCGACGTGTTGTGGTGTATACGGAAGAGTAATGCTGAGAGAGAATCTCATTCTCCTTTAGAATAGTCCAGGAAATCCGTGCTCAAGTATTTTCCTCCTTGATCTCATCAAAGGACATAATACTTATACCCGTTTTTGGTTCTCTACTTCTAATCTTATATTCTGTGAATATCTCAAAAGCTTCGGACTTGTGTTTCAGCAGGAACATATGTCTGAATCTTGAGAGATCATCAGTGAATGTAATGAAGTACAAAGAACCGGTTTTGGCATGTGTAGACAGGGGACCTTACATACATCATCATGTATCAATCCCAAGAGTTAACTAACTCTTTCTCTGTTTCCAAAAAACAGAGCTGTGGCCATCTTATCTTTGTAACATGAAGGGCAAGTTTCACAAGATGTAAATTCAAACTAATTTAAATATGCATCTAAATGTAACTTTAGCTAGTCGGGTCACCATGATATGACCTAGTCTACAATACCTCAAGAAGGATTCGTTCATTTCTGAACTCATTCTCTTATGTGTGTTCTGTACGTTAAGAACTGTGGTTTGATTTATAACGTCTATGCTTTTAGATAACGTGCCTGAACCGATCAACTCTTGATATAAGAAATGTTCAAAACATTATCCAACAATACAAAATTATATCCTTCTTCATCTTAATAAAGAGACTGATATGATGTTGTATATCAGGTTCGTTATCTAATAACATTCGTTCCGAATCAATGTATTTGGTAATACAGGGTGATAACTGCCAACTTCTTGGCTTGCAACAATTGCATCGTTTCCAACTCTTGAAACATATCACCCGATCTCAGTTTTCTACCATTCTGTAGCCCACGTAACATATTACATATGTGGGATCCTGATCCGGTATCTCATACCCAGGACGTAAAGGATACTGAGAAACTGTTCTCGGTAATGAACACACCCGAAGAAAATGCATCAGCATGCACTTTCTTTGTTTGGGCGGCACGGGAAATTCTGGTAATCCCCTATTTCCTGCTCGGTCTTATAACATTTATAAGTTGGAGCGGGACCAACGTTCCCTAGCACAGTATAACATGCAGGTTCGGTCAATACATCCGTATTATTATCTTGATTAAAGCGTGACAAGGTCGCTACCAGGAGAGAGAGAGAAGAAAACACTTAGCTTATGCTCTTGCAAGATTAGATTGGTTATTTAATATATCTAATAAGGATGTCTCCCACTGTTTTAATCAAATCTTCCTTCAAACCCTAAAAGGAAAGACTAGCCGGGATTAATTACACGCTACAAGTTCACCAATCTTTTGTAAGTGCACGGCGGCGCCCCGGCCGTCAATCCGAGGCCAAAATGCGGAAACGATACTTTTACGAAACTTTGAAAACCGGCAACACCGCGCACTATAAACCCGGATCGGGCCATTAACCTACTCCTAGATAACTAGAGAAGGGTAAAGAGATATACCGAGCGATTCGTGTCCTTCGGTCTTCTCGTCGTCGTCCCGATCTCCGCGCGGAATCTCCGGTCTTCATCTCCTCGTCGGAAGGGAACCACATCGCCAGGTTCTTTTACGGGCTCCTACCACTGGACCGAGGCAACTTGGGCACGAAGTTGGTGAGTCGACGTGTCCAAGAATGCTGTAGATGAAGTGTAGGATGGTTTGTCTCTCGCGGGTATGAAGTTGCCATGTGGATATGAAGGTGGAGGAGAAATGAACTTTTTGGAGAGGGTAAGGAAATTTTTGCATGCTAAGAAAAATGAGCACCATATTTTTCCCACCACAAAATGAATCCCCACACCACAAAATGTGGCCGGCCTCATATCAAAGAAGAGGAGGGAGAGAGGCAATCATCCAAGAGAGAGAAAAATGATGATGATGAATCATTACCCCAAAGTCTCATCATAATCCCAAAGTCAAGCCATGATGAACAAGGAATCAAATGATGGTTGAACCATCATGAAGCTATCACAAAATGTATCCTCCATAATAAAATGCACAACTGCAAATAACCCCTTCCACCGAATTTCAGTCAAAGAAGGAACAAAAGAAAAATGGCCGAAACCGGAAAGCAAACTGGCAACTTCAGAAAAACGATCCCGTAATAAATTACACGAAAACCCCACGACTGTATATACATACCCTCATTTGTATTCCGACCGAATACAAATACAATGAGACAAAATCTACACTGTACAATACTAGGATCCGGCTTAAACCAAAGCCCGCTAGTATTATCCGTACGATCATGATCCGTACAATACCGCACGTATATGATCGAACTCTGCCATATCTCCATACGGCCTCTACAGCGTTTCGCCCGAAACTTGAGAAAATGGTCTGTGGGGGACTCTAAAGACTCGTCAATCCCTTGGCTGTGGATTTAACCACTAGCACGTCAGACGTATTAGCCATACGTAACAGGCTACCAGGTATTGACCAAAAGGGACGTCGATGAGCGAACTCATCCTGACACCCTACTGAGCCTGTCAGTGACAATATCCGTACAGTCCGGTCCGTTCGTCTATGAACATCGCATGGCGGGCCTAGGGGTTAGTAAAAGTCAGACCCCCAAAAGCGGTACAAGTCGTGTCGGAGTGTAGCCCAGAACACCCTGAGATACTACTGGAATACCTACCAGTAAATCTCCTGTTTTAGCCAAGGACTTCGTGTAATGGCTCTCCTAGACACAGTGCGACCTCACCCCTAATACCGGGAGAGATGAACCCTTGCAGATCCGCTCACTGCCTCTATGTGGCTCGGGACCGTACCCAACTAAAACCTGTTTGCACGTCTCCTTTGAGCGTGGTAGGGTAGTAATCAAAGTACAGTGGGAACTCACACGAGACAAATGACGATCTCAAGTCGATGAACTAACCTGTACACATGTCACCAGGGAACTGCTATCTGACGTCTGGTATAAGACCAACTAGCATGTTCCCGGCGAGTCCTGTCCGGTGTACTCATAACCTAATAAGCACCTGTATACATCTTAGGTGAACCAACTGACACCAGTGGCTTGTGAGACCGGCCACCGCCCCTCGTCGGGGTCTCGACTGTATACACTAGTCTACTATGGAGTATCGATGCCCTGTCTCGAAACTCCCATGACTAGGGACCTTTTAAGGATGTGCTTAAAGACTACCAGCTCCCACGTATATGATCGCCATCATACTGCTGGCTGTCAAGCAAGAATCCGAAGGGCTCTATCAACGCGCAATAGTGACCTGTAAGGTCACCTAAAGCAGTACATGATGATAAAGATAAACCAGATAGCATACTATCATCTTGAGTAAGACTGTCCTACCGGTATAGGTCCTCACTCAATCATTGCAATCACGTGCCTGTGATCCAATAATTGACTCTGAGGGCACTATCTCCAACATCTTTCAGCCAGGCAAGTGCCGGTACTTTGAGAAAGGTTCACCGTGCTTTCGCACGGACCTAATTAAAATAAACCTCGTTTTACCAGGGGCGTAACCCCATTAACACCTTTCTAGACACCTACTTGATCGGCTAATTGTAATGTGTAAAACTCTCCCAGGAGTAACTCATACTCGAAGTGGGTATCGGGATCCATCTATCTCATAGAAGGTATGCAATCTCATTGCAAATTTCAACAGTTGAAATTCCCAATAATATTTTTCCCCGAGCGATCTATGACCTTGACAAGGTCAACAAACCATAGACCGCAAGTCAAGTTCAACCCGTCATTTCCCGATTGAATTAAACCCACCCGCATGCCCCTTGACAAGGTCAACAAAGTCATACGACTACCCTAACTCAATCACATCATATACTTTTGCAGATAAGCATAAATAGCTACCGCACACTATGCCTTGAGAAGGTCAACAAACGCAGCACGAATACTATGAAGTGCTTATCTGAAATGACGGAGGGCTACGACAGGTTTTTAAGAAAACCTTTTGCATAATGAACATGATATCGTTGTAGAATCGAGTGATTTTAAATGGAATGTTTTTTAGGCCTTTTCTATTTTTGCTAAAGAGGTCACTCCCGGAGAAGGGATCTTCGGCTCTTTACTCATCGAATAAGGTGCAGGATATATCATATATATCACTATGCAAAGCAAAAACTATAGAAGAAATCAAAAGACAAACCGAGTGTGTAGCATCTGCTAGTTTCGCTAAAGAGGTCACTCCCGGTGAAGGGATCTCGACTCTTTCCTTATCGAATAAGGTGCTGGATATTCTACAAGGAATACCGCTATGTAAAGCAAGAACTAGAGCTACCAGTTTTTAAACAAGTTTCTACAACATCTTTAGGTTTCTTTTAGTTTCATTAATCTCATTAATGAAGTCCCATTTTATTATGCTTCACAAGCATCAAATATGAAACGAAATCAACAATATATAATATATATCTCATATATATAATATAAACATTCATCTCAGGCAGTAATTTGATCTCATCACAGAACATTGCAGCAGAAGAACATATATGGAATATTGGATATATTAGGAGTTCCGTGTTTTAATACGAGCATGTATAAAATACGGATTGCACGGTCGCAATGAATAGCCAATCCCACACCCCTAGACCCCTACGAGAGCGGCAAGCAACCCTGCCAATTCTAGAGTTAGGAGACCCGTTCTCGACTCCTCGAGATAGTCTCCCACTGGACCCTAGAACCCGGTTACTTGTGCTCCCCGCCTTGGGTCTATCCTAATGCGGAAAAGTAAATAATATACAATGGTGACATCATCCTCAGCCCGGAAGTGCCCCAATAAAAGAATATTACATACAAATGAATTTTACATGAATGAAAATGAAAAACTCTCATCTCACATAAAACCCCCGGCTATTCAAACATGATGATCCAATATAACATATCACAGCAACACATAATATCGCATATCATCAACGTAAGTAAATATGCGTATCCCAATTGTCGTTGATGTATAGCAACGAAACTGGCGATACACCACATATTACACTTACGGTCGCAGAAAAAAAAGTGTAAAACTACAACAGTTGGAATCCGCAACCTCTTAGACATCGCATGCCTAACCAAATGAATTCCTTAGACATCGCATGCCTAACAATTATAAACCCCGCATTTTAGTCTCGATCTCGAAAACACTTTTCAATATCTAGTCGGGCAATTCAAAAAGATCCCCGACAACCGGATCGAATGCTTGTCGAAAACTTTAGTAGACGGCCGCACCACCGATGCCGTCGACGAAGTGCACTAAGGCAGAACACCGCTGCCGCGAGCACCCGAACGGATGCTTGTAGCGACGGGGTTCTCCTACAGTCACTTGGTCGGGGCTATAGGGCGTGGCTATCTATTAAGTTTAACCGGCGCGTATCCGCGTATGCTACGTGATTGCGACGGAGTTTTTATCGCATCAAAATCCGTGGCAACCGATCATATGAAACTAAACTGCTAGATTTATAACATTCAAATTGGTTATCTCATAACTACATGTGGATTCCAAAAATTGTATTACAATCCAGATAAATAGACAATGTTAAACTTTCCAATCAAATAATCAAACACCCAAGATTTCCCAAATAGCTGAACACCAGAGCAGAATTCGAAAATCCAAAACATGTCACAGCCCCAATGAACCAGCCGTAGAAGGGTCAAACCAACGCCTCACATGTGGCAACGCTAAACTACCACAAACCCTAGGGTTCAAGTGCCAGTTTTGATGGTCACATAATCGGGTTAAGGTTACGTTCTTCTAGAGGGTCCATAGATACACTAGCATGATTTTCCGGAAGTTTCAAACTCGTGAAAAAATCCAACACTTGAAAATTTTCTGTCAGGGGAAAAAGTGAGTTATTGATATCCGTTCGAACTTTTTAACACGTTCTAAATTACCCGAAAAACTAAACGATGTTAAACTTTCCGATCGAATCAACGAATACAAATGATCTCCAGAAAACTCAATATTTGAGTAATATTAAAAATTCCCAGAAGCATGTAGAAACACCCAAGTATAAACACCTGAAGCATTGTCCCCTAATTCCCAAGGGTGGCCGCGGAACCGCCGCCAAACGCATGGTTTGGCCGCGGTTCCGCGCTCCCTTAAAGGAGATATGGGTTCGTACTTCATGTTAATTCTTAGAATTCCCTGCTTAATTTTCTGAGTATTTTTAATCTTGAAAAAACCAACTTTTTAGAGAATTTCCAGAGAAGGGGTCTTAAACGATGTTTCAGGGTTCGATCGGAATTTTAACTTCGTCTAGACAACGCCTAAAGCTCTAGCTTGGCTCTGATACCACTGTAGGGTTATTAGGCACTAGAACAAGGTTCTACAAGGCATCAACCATGCCAAAATCAAATTTTTTAAGTGTCGAACAATCCAAGCAAGATCTTAAACTAGAGATTAGGAAGAACAAAGAACAAGTAAACAACTTTACTTCTAAAAGAAAGGGATTACAACCTTTGTAGTCCGTTCCTTCGCTTCATAAGCTCCGAGTAGTAGTCCCTTCGCCATGATCCATGAACTACCGAACTCTTGAGGGGCTCCACAAGTCGAATGATGCATGCTTGCTTGAAGTCTTCCATTTCGAAGATGATCTACCTTGAAGAAACTCAAACCCAAGCTCTTTCTTTGCTAATCAAGTATTAGCAAAGCAAACACCCTAATCTAAGTGGCAAGAATAGATGAGGTTGATGAAGTAGGAATTTAGCTCTCATTTGTTTTTGATTTCTCACTCATAATCATCACTTTACGAAAGCTAGAAAGCTTTTCAAGAGGAAGAAGAAGAAGAAGTAAACCATTTGTGTTGAATAATGAAATTAAGTGTGAGGCTAGAAATGCAACCATGGGTTAAGAAAGAAGACTTAACCCATGCAGAGAATTAACTATGGTAAAGGGTTTGGGTTGGGTTAAGAAATATCTACACAAAATATCCAAAGTCAAAGCTTCTTGAAAGCTTCATGCAAGCTTAACCCTAATCCAAACCCTAACCATATTTAAACTCCACAAAACATGTTGCATTTGTAACCCTAAATTGTTACAATATTATATATCACATATACAATATTTATTGTAACTAAATAAAATAATACAATTAACATATATCACATATATATATCAATGTATTATCCAAATAAAAAAAAATCTTTAAGTGAGCTAATATTAGTTAATGTAATATAATATATCAAATATATAATTATACATTAAATTATCGAATCAACACTTGATCCGATAATCCGGTTATTTCACAAATAACCGAATAATATTATCTGTATCAGTTCATCGAATCAACACTTGATCTGATGACTCGGCTATATCATATATACCCGGCCGATATCACATATCGCGAGAATCTAATACGGTATCACATACTCGTATTGTTCTCGGTCCCGCACATATCACATATGTGCTCCTACTCCGTTTTGCCTGAGCCAGGAAACCACTGTGTAGGACTCTAAAGAATCGTCAATACGCCGGCAGTAGGTGATGATCATATCAAACACCCACAAACTGCAAGCGGTCAGCTAAACGCAACAGCTACCCAGGTATTGAGCGATCAGAAGATCAACAAGCAAGCATGTACATTCTCCTACGAATCCAATTAGTAACACTCCCGTACAGTCCGGTCACTTCGTCTTGATATGTCGCAGATCTCGCCTAGGGGTGGTAAACGTCAGACCCCAGTAGCTTGATAAGTCGTGTCGATATGAGGTCCATAACAGTTCGAAAAACTACCGATAACACTTACCAGTAAATCTCAGCAACCCTGGCCAGGGATTTCCAGTTATAGCCAATCGAACACAGCGCAACATCAACTCCCTATACCGGGAGAGACGAATCCCCTCCTATCGCTCATTTCCTACATGTGATTCGGGAATGTACCCAAAAGCCACCTTTTTTGCACGCCCTCTTGGACGTGGTATGATGGAAATCAAAGCACAGTGGGAATCACACAAGACTCTATGACGATCTCGGGTCTACAGACTAACGTGTACCAGTGTCACTAGAGAACTGCCATCTGACGTGAGGTATAATACCATCTAGGAGTTCTCGGCGAGTCCGTCCAGTGTACCCAGTCTCCACTGAGCACCCGTATACCTTCTCTGATGTCAAACACCAATGGATATGGGATCATCCATCGCCCATCATATGGGTCAAGAAGCGCATACGCTAGTATACTCTGGAGTATCGATGCACTGTCTTGGTACTCCCACGACTAGGAACATTTGAAGGATGTACTTAATAACTACACTGTCCCCACTAGTATGATCTGCATCATAGTCCTGGTAGTCAAGTACTAATCCTAAGGGCTTTATCAACATGTAACATAGAGACAATCAGAGTACATGTTAACATAAAGAGCAACCGATAGCATACTATAATGTCGAGCATGAAAGTCCTACCTATATATGTCCAAGCATCCACTACAATATACATCGTACGTACAGTAATGGCCTCTAGGGCATACATATAACTAACAGGTATCATCCAGATCTTCTATTGAGAATCCTTGTTATAAGAGGAGCTTGACCGAGTGTAGCATACGAAACCATTTCCTATCAAGAGGATGTCATCTATGTACAATACGTGGAAGACAACCTTATTCTCTACAACCTTCTTGTATATACAATGTTCATCTACCTTTTTCATGAAGTCAAACTCTTTGACTGCCACATCAAAACAGATGTTCCAAGTCCGCGATGCATGCTCTAATCCTGATGGGCTTAAGCATAGCTTTGAAACTCTCAACTTTTCCATCTATACCAAGAATCTTCTCAAGACCCATTTGCTCCCAAAGGGTTTTTCCCCTTCAGGTGCAACATGCGAAGTCATACTTTGTTGGTGTACACGGATTCCATCTTTAATCGCATAGCATCCAGCCATTCTCACAGAGTCCCCACTCATGATGGCATGTCTGAACCTAGTTGGGCCATCATGAACCATGTTGCAATCCTCACTCACACTGTCACCGAGAAGACCGTAGTATCTCTCAAGTGGATGAGGAACCCTGCAGATTCGCGGAGAGACTGAGTTTCGTTGAAGACTATTGAATACTTTGGTTTCACCAAATCATAAGCTGTTAGTTTGTCCAGCTGGAACTCCTTCCAATTCTACCTTATGACCACTAATTTCTTCACAAGAAAGTCCTTTTCTAAAAAGGTGTCATGCTGAGAAACAAAACACATTTTGCTCCTCAGTGTGGTAGAAGATATACCGTCACGAATGTTCGGGATATCCAACAAACTTATACAGAACTGATCTTGCATCGAGCTTGTCTGGATTTTGCCTTTCAACATAAGCCGGACAACCCCATATCTTAACTCGTTTAAATCATGGTCTCTTCCCATTCTATATCTCATATGTAGTGGTAGGCATTGATTTGGATGGAACCCCATTCAATAGGTATGCAGCTTCTCAAGTGCATAACACCCAAAAGAAAATAGGTAACTCAGCAGTACTCATCATAGAGCGCACCATATCTTATAGGGTGCGATACCTCCGCCCCGATACACCGTTGTGCTGTGGTGTACTCGAAGGAGTAACCTGAGAAAGAATCACATTCTCCTTTAAATAATCCAGGAACTCCGTGCCCAAGTATTCTCCTCCTTGATCGCATCGAAGGACTTAAAACTTCTACCCGACTGGTTCTCAACTTCAAGCTTATATTCCTTTAATTTCTCAAAGGTTTCAGAATCGTGTTTCAACAGGAACACATGTCCGAATATTGAGAGATAGTCGATGAATGTAATGAAGTACCACGGACCAACCCTGGCATTTGTAGACATAGGACCGTATACATCATCATGTATGCGTCCCAAGAGTTCACTAACTCTTTCTCTGTTTCCAGTAAACGGAGTATCGGTCATTTTACCTTTGAGACAAGACTGGAAAGTATCATAAGATGAAAATTCGAACAGATTCTCATATTCATTCTTATATAACTTAGCTGGTCGTGTCGCATTGATATGACCTAGTCTACAATGCCTCAAGAAGGATTCGTTCATTTCTGAACTACTCCTCATGTGTGTGTTCTAGATACTTTGAACTGTGGTTTGATTTAGAACGTATATGCTATTATATAACGCGCCTGATCGAATCAACCCTTGATTCAGGAAAATGTTCATAACATTATCCTCAAATACAGAGTTATATCCTTCTTTAACTCATTAAAGAAACCGATGCAATGTTGTATATCAGGTTCGGTATGTAATAGCATTCGTTCAGAATCAATGTATTAATACAAGGTGATATCTGCCAACTGACTTGGCTGCAACAATTGTACTATTCTCTAACACTTAGAGATATATCACCCATTCTCAGCTCTCTACCTTTTCTGTAGCCCATGTAACTCATACATATGTAGTATCCTAATCCGGTATCTCAGACCTAGGACGTAGAGGATACTGAGAAACAGTTCTCGATAATAAACACACCCGAAGAATATGCATCAACATGCACTTTCTTCGATTGGGTGGCATGGGAATCCGTATATTCCCCTATTTCCTGCTCAGACTTATAACAATTATAAGAAAGAACGGAACCAACTTTCCCTAGCTCAGTATAATAAGCAGGTTCAGTCACTGCATCCATATTATTATCTTGATTAAGGCGTGACATGGTCGCTACCAGGAGAGGGAGAGAAGAAAACACTCTGCATGCGCTCTTGCAGGATTAGATTGGTTATTAGTTTATCTAATCAGGATGTCTCCCACTTTTTTAGTCAAATCTACTTTCAAACCCTAAAAGGTAAGACTAGCCGGGATTAATTACACCCTACAAGTTCGCCAATCTTTCGGCCAGGCCAGTGTCGGTACTTTGAGGGAGGTTCCCCATGCTTTCGCACGGACCTAATTTGTAAGTCCAAGTCATGCACCCCGCGTGTTCGCGGGGAGGCGGAATATATGAAAAACAATTATCAAAGCTTCGTAACACGGACTTGAGCACACGGATTGTGTCCAAACCATTACTAACAAACTACGAGAGGTTTAACTACTCGGATTTGAAGTTATACCTCACGTTACTTGTCCTTCGGGTCTTCATCGCTGTCCTCCACACCTCGTAGGCTCTATGGAACATGGGCACCTCAACGGTCTCCTCGAGTCAAAGACGATCCACCCGAGAGTCTATAGTCCGAGCTCCTATCTCGAATGTGAGATAACTACGGCTTCTAGTTTGCTAATCTAGAAGTCCTAGAAGGTGTAGAGTATTTAAATGGATAACTTAGTCACTTAAACCCTAGGATTCTCAACTCATGAGAGCTTTTAGGGTTTGAGGAAGAAGATGAAAACTTGAGGGGAGAGAAGTGTTTTGTGATAATGAAATGAATAATACTCATGCTAGAACAATATGAAGCATAATAATATCATCAAAATAAATATCTATCTAATATTCATCATGCTTCATTTAATTCTAAGGGTGAATCACCACATGAGTCATTAAGCATTTAATATAAACATACACCTCATCCTCCACCTCATTTAGTTTAAATCCTAAAAGGAAATAAACACAAATGAGTCACCTTCTTCTAGAAGCTTCCCGAGAAATTACGAGACTGACCCTCCCATCCGTATTTCCGAAAAACAAGGATAAACCTTGACTGAATAAATCCATCTGTATAATACTAGAATCTGGCTTAAACCAAAGCCCGCTAGTATTATATGCCCGATCATAGTACTGTAGGGTTACTAGGCACTGTCATAAGGTTCTACAAGGCATCAACCATGCTTGATTTAAATTTTAGGCATGCCGAACAACCCTAACCAAGATCTTAGACTAGAGATTTGGCGAAACAAAGCATGTAAACAACTTTACATCTAAGAGTTAGGGATTACAACCTTTATAGTCCGTTCCTTCACTTCTAAAGCTCCATGTTGAGATCCCTTCACCGCGATCATGTATACGGACTCTAGAGAGGCTCCATAAAGAGAAAGATGCAAGCTTGCTTCCGATCTTCGATAACAAAGATGATCTACCTTGAAGAAACTCAAGCCCAAGCTTTTGCTTCATTAATCAAGTATTAGCAAAAAAAACACCCTAATCTAAGTGGCTAGAATAGATGAGGATGATGAAGTAGGAATTTATCTCTCATTTTTTTTCTTTATCTCACTCAAAATCATCACATATGAAAAAGCTAGTGAGGCTTTTCATCAAGCAAGAAAGAAGAAGAAGATGATCAAATCCTTTTGTGATGAATAATGAATCAAGTGTGTGGTTAGAAATGCAACCATCGGTTAAGTGAGAAGACTTAATCCTTGTAGAGATTTAACTATAGTTAAAGGGTTGGGTTGGGTAAAGAAATATCTTTGCAAAATATCATAAAATATCAAGGTCAAAATCAAAGCTTCATGAAAGCTTAACCCTAATCCAAACCCTAACCATATTTAAACTCCACAAATCATGTTGCATTTATAACCATAACATGTTACAATATTACATATCACATATACAATATTAATTGTAACAAAACAAAATAATACAATTAACATATATCGCATCAACTAATTACCCGAGTGAGAAAAAGAATCTTTAAATGAGCTTATATTAGTTAATGTAATTTAATATATCAAATATATAATTATATATTAAACCATCGAATCAACACTTGATCCGATAATCCGGCTATTTCACAAATAACCGACTAATATAATCTGTACCGGTTCATCGAATCAATACTTGATCTGATGACCCGGCTATATCACATAAACCCGGCCGATATCTCATATCGTGAGAATCTAATACGGTATCACATACACGTATTGTTCTCGGTCCCGCACATATCATATATGTGCTCCTACTCCGTTTTGCCTGAGCCAGGAAACCTCTGTGTAGGACTCTAAAGAATTGTCAATACGCCGGCAGTAGGTGATGATCATATCAAACACCCACAAGCTGCAAGCGGTCAGCTAAACGTAACAGCTACCCAGGTATTGAGCAATCAAAAGATCAACAAGCAAGCCTGTACATTCTCCCGTGAATCCAACCAGAAACACTCCCGTACAGTCCGGTCTCTTCGTCCGATATGTCGCAGATCTCGCCTAGGGGTGGTAAACGTCAGACCCCAGAAGCTTGATAAGTCGTGTCGATATGAGGTCCATAACAGTTTGAGAAACTACTGATAACACTTACCTGTAAATCTCAGCAACCCTGGCCAGAGATTTCCAGTTATAGCCAATCGAACACAGCCCAACATCAACTCCCTATAAAGGGAGAGACGAATCCCCTCCTATCGCTCATTGCCTCCATGTGATTCGGGACTGTACCCAAAAGACACCGTTTTGCATGCACTCTTGGACGTGGTATGATGGAAATCAAAGCACAGTGGGAATCACACAAGACTCTATGATGATCTCGGGTCTACAGACTAACCTGTACCAGTGTCACCAGAGAACTGCCATCATACGTGAGGTATAATACCATCTGAGAATTCTCAGCGAGTCCGTCCAGTGTACCCAGTCTCCACTGAGCACCCGTATACCTTCTCTAATGTCAAACACCAATGGATATGGGATCATCCATCGCTCATCATATGGGTCAAGAAGCGCATACGCTAGTCTACTCTGGAGTATCGATGCCCTGTCTCGGTATTCCCACAACTAGGAACATTTGAAGGATGTACTTAACGACTACACAGTCCCCACTAGTATGATTTGCATCATAGTCCTGGTAGTCAAGTACTAATCCTAAGGGCTTTATCAACATGTAACATAGAGACAATCAGAGTACATGTTAAGATAATGTGTAACCAGATAGCATACTATCATGTCGAGCAAGAAAGTCCTACCTATTTATGTCCAAGCATCCACTACAATATACATCGTATGTACAGTAATGGCCTCTAGGGCATATGATTGATCTTTTTCCGGTGTGTATATAAGAAAAGTGTAAGAAATCACAACCAAAGAAATTTTTGACTGCAATCAATAACGGTGTCGTATGTAGCGCGTTAGCGAGTGTGGATCGTCCATAGGGAAAGTGAGATTTGCTTGTAATTGAATTAGATGAGTCGAAAATTAAAAGGAAAAGAAAAGACAATTCAATTCAAGATTTAAAAGTAAATTTCAAGAATTATCTAGATCTAAATCTAATTATCAAGAAAACATTAAAAATCAAGAATCAAGAATTGATGATATCCAATCGAATTAGGTTTCAAGAATCGAAGTGAAGCTCGTAGGAATCGATCGAATCTATAGACGTGATGAAAACTTTTGATTACGTTTTCTTATCCATTAATGATTTGATACTAGATCGATGACGATCAACGAGAATTAGGGATTTCTTGCGAAAACTAAGGTTTCATCATCTATCCCTTGTCCTTTCGTTGATTTCATTCACATTCTAGCCTCTAGTAAATTCAAGAATCGATCGTGGATCACAAATTAAGAGCAAACATAATCAAGAAAGCATCGCTCGAAACTAGGTTGTCGATTCTTCAATTTACTAAAGTTTACAAAACTTATAGGACTTAAGAATCGTTTCAAGATTTGTAACATCATCATCTATTGATTCTCTCAACTCCTTCACGAGCAGAGTTTTTCATCAAACATCATATCAAAGAACACAATCAAGAATCGAGATCTAATCATGATGCAAGAATGTATAGAAAGCAAGATAATGAATTTCACCTTTTATTTATCAACAATTTTGTTACAATTCTCTCAAGATCTACAATGAGGAAAGAACTTGATCTTCGATTTGGCGTCGCACGTCTTCGTGAGTCGCGGATCGTCTTGGACCACTTGCTCGGATGAAGATCGGCTTCGCTCCTAAAAGGTTAAAATCTTCTTGCTTGAATTGCACTCGGGGATCTTGAATTTGGCTTTGGTGATTGGATTAGGGTTAGGGTTACAACTTGTGTCACTCAACTTGTGTTGGGAATTGGAGAACAACCTTGAGAGTGAAGCCTTAGGGTCCCTTTTATAGCCTTGATTAGGATTAGCTTCCTTTAGAAGCTAGGTTTAGTTTAGCTTCCCTTGTAAGCTTGGTAGTTAGGTAGAAGGTTCTAGAGTTAGTTAGTTAGGGTTAGCTTCCTTCATAATCTTGGAGGTTAGGAAGAAGCTTCTAGGCTTGGTAGTTAAGTAGCTTGCTTTGGAAGCTTGAAGATGTTTAGCTTGAACAATAAGCCTTGTTGTTCGGACAGAAGCTTCTGGAGATCTCTGGAAATTGGAGTGGCTTAAAGGAGTTCTAAAGCTGAGAAGAGAAGCCTAAAGAAGAGTTTTATGGATGATGTGGCAAGAAGGCTGCGGATCCGCCGCGGGAATGCCCTTCTGGCCCCAGATCCGCGGCCCATTGGTGGCCTTATTGTATATAAATTCCACGGTAATTCTTGTGCTGACTTTGGGATTATTTTCTGATGTGTTGAATCTTATAATTCTCTATAGTTCAACGCCAGATCTCATGTCTTGGACTTGGCGTATTTCGATCAGCACTTTTGACAATTTCAGCTCTTTTCCTGGAATTTCCTGCACAGATTCTCGAGACAAGTGTTGCGCTATACAAAGATTATGCGATGCAATGATAAACACTCAATTTCCCTTAAAATGTCAGTTATAATATATAACTCATGTAATTTGGTATTTTACGGATGTTTTTCTAATATGTGCTATACTTATACCGAACACCTATAGATGGGTGCAAATGGTAGGGAAATTGTCGTGTTAAAAATGCAATATTTTCGACTGATCACCATACATATAACTAACAATCTCCCACTTGCACTAGGGCCATCTGTTGTGGTATCGCATACCCAACAATCAGCTGTGGTTGTATCTCATACTCAACCCTCCCATAAAAGTCTCTACTGGGAAATAGGCCTTTGTGAGTGGATCCGCGTTGTTGCCCTCTATGTCTACTCTCCTAACCTCGATCTCCCTGGAGATCAACTATCTCCATGATCAGGCGATACTTCCTAAGAATATGTCTGGATCTCAGATAGGATGGGCGGGTTCCTTGGCCAAAGCCATAACTCCGTTGTCACACAATGGTAGGAACGAAGTTCATCTCATGAACTAGTATACATCCAGACTATTTCTTTGGTAGCTTCCTTGGTAACGATGCATCTTGCCTTTAATCGTCTAGTATGTCACGGTATCTAGCTTGGAACTCTTCCAACATACCGTCCCTCCACTGAGGGTAAAGATAATGCCTGTGACTGACATTCAGTCGACCTTACCACTCTGGAACCATTCCAGTGATTCTCCCCAGGATCGATTGATACCATCTCACTACAACTAGTGAGAATCCTAATATATAATTAGATCTATCTCATAGATATAAAACCTAGGATTTAGGAGGTATCACTTCGATTCTTATATGGAGAATCCTTGTGATAAGAGGAGATTGACCGAGCGTAGCATAGGAAACTCCTTCCCTATCAAGAGTATGTCATCCACGTACAATACGAAGATCATCACCATACTCTCTACTACATTTTTGTATATACAAGGTTCATCTACCATTTTGATGAAGTCAAACTCTTTGACTACCACATCAAAACAGACGTTCCAACTCCGCGATGCCTGCTTTATCCCATAAAGCACCTTGCACACGTTTCCGCTGCTCCCACTGTCTACGAAGCCCTCTGCCTGTGTACTTATTGACGCTCTCCTCTAAATCAACATTTAGAAAAGCTGTCTTGACACCCAGCTGCCAGATATCGTAGTCATGGTATGTAGCAGTGGCAAGTAGGATCTGGATGGACTAAAGCAAAGCATTGAAAGTCTCAACTTTTCCATGTACACCAAGTAATCTTCTCAAGATATACTTGCTCCTGATGGGGATTTAACCCTTCAGATAAAGCACCCAAAGTCCATACTTTGTTGGTGTATAAGGATTCCATGTCAGATCGCTGAGCATCCAGCCATTCTCACAGAGTCCCACTCCTGGTGGCCTGCTCGAAACTAGTTGGGTCATCATCTCATGATGCAATCCTTGCTCCCACTGTCATAGAGAAAACGAAGTATCTCTCAGGTGGGTAAGGAACCCTACTAGATTAGCGTAGAGGCTGAGGTTCGTTGGAAACTATTGAATGCTTTGGTTCTACCAAATCATCAGCTGCAGTTTGTATAGCTGGAACTCTTTCCAGTTCTACCTCATAACCACTAATTTCTTCACAAGAAATTCCCTTTCACAAAGGTGGCATGCTGAGAAACAAAACATCTTTTGTTCCTCGATGTGGTAGAAGATATTCCCTTGCTAATGCTTGGGATATCCAACAAACTTCCACAGAACTGACCTTGCCTCGAGCTTGTCTGGATTACGCTTTTAGACATAGGTCGGAAAACCCCAAATCTTAACTACCTTAAGAGATGGGCTCTTCCCATACCATATCTCATATGGAGTGGTAGGCACCTGATTTGATTGGAACCCTATTCAATAGGTATGCAGCTTCTCAAGTGCATAACTCCCAAAATAAAATAGGTAACTCAGTAGTACTTATCATAGAGCACACCTTATCACATAGGGTATGATTGCTCCGCCCCGATACACCGACGTGTTGTGGTGTATACGGAAGAGTAATGCTGAGAGAAAATCTCATTCTCCTTTAGAATAGTCCAGGAATTCCGTGCTCAAGTATTCTCCTCCTTGATCTCATCAAAAGACATAATACTTATACCCGTTTTTGGTTCTCTACTTCTAATCTTATATTCTGTGAATATCTCAAAAGCTTTGGACTTGTGTTTCAACAGGAACATATGTCTGAATCTTGAGAGATCATCAGTGAATGTAATGAAGTACAAAGAACCGGTCTTGGTATGTGTAGACAGGGGACCTTACATACATCATCATGTATCAATCCCAAGAGTTAACTAACTCTTTCTCTGTTTCCAATAAATAAAGCTATGGCCATATTATCTTTGTGACATGACCGGCAAGTTTCACAAGATATAAATTCAAACTAATTTAAATATGCATCTAAATGTAACTTTAGCTAGTCGGGTCACCATGATATGACCTAGTCTATAATACCTCAAGAAGGATTCATTCATTTCTGAACTCATTCTCTTGTGTGTGTTCTGTACGTTAAGAACTGTGGTTTGATTTAGAACGTCTATGCTTTTAGATAACGTGCCTGAACCGATCAACTCTTGATATAGGAAATGTTCAAAACATTATCCAACAATACAAAATTATATCCTTCTTTATCTTAATAAAGAGACTGATATGAATGTTGTATATCAGGTTCGGTATCTAATAACATTCGTTCCGAATCAATGTATTTGGTAATACAGGATGATAACTGTTAACTTCTTGGCTTGCAACAATTGCACCTTTTCGAACTCTTGAAACTTATCACCCGATCTCAGTTCTCTACCTTTCTGTAGCCCACGTAACATATTACATATGTGGGATCCTGATCCGGTATCTCAAACCCAGGACGTAAAAGATACTGAGAAACAGTTCTCGGTAATGAACACACCCGAAGAAAATGCATCAGCATGCACTTTCTTCGTTTGGGCGGCACGGGAATTTTGGTAATCCCCTATTTCCTGCTCTATATTATAACAATTATAAGTTGGAGCGGGACCAACGTTCCCTAGCGCAGTATAACAAGCAGGTTCGGTCAATACATCCGTATTATTATCTTGATTAAGGCGTGATATGGTCGCTACCTGGAGAGAGAGAGAAGAAAACACTCAATGTATGCTCTTGCAAGACTAGATTGGTTATTAATATATCTAATCGGGATGTCTCCCACTGTTTTAGTCAAATCTTCCTTCAAACCCTAAAAGGAAAGACTAGCCGGGATTAATTACACTCTACAAGTTCGCCAATCTTTCAGCCAGGCCAGTGCTGGTACTTTGAGGGAGGTTTCCCGTGCTTTCGCACGGACCTAATTAAAATAAACCTCGTTTTCCCAGAGGCGTAACCCCGTTGACACCTTTCTAGACACCTACTTGATCGGCTAATTGTAATGTGTAAAATTCTCCCAGGAGTAATTCTTACTCGCAGTGGGTATCGGGATCCAACTATCTCATAGAAGGTATGCAATCTCATTGCAAATTTCAACACTTGAAATTCCCGATAATATTTTGCCCCAAGCGATCTATGACCTTGAATAAGTCAACAAACCATAGACCGCAAGTAAAGCTCAACCCGTCATTTCCCGATTGAATTAAACCCACCCGCACGACCCTTGACTAAGTCAACAAGACCGCATGACTACCCTAATCCAATCGCATCATATGCTTTACATATAAGCACTAATCAGCTACCGCACACTACGCCTTGACTAAGTCAACAAACCAGCACTAATACTAAAGACTACTTATCTGAAATGACGGAGGGCTACGAAAGGTTTTGAAGAAAACCCTTTGCCTAATGAACTTTATATCGTTGTATAATCGAGTGATTTTAAATGGAATGTTTTTTAGGCCTTTTCTAGTTTTGCTAAAGTGGTCACTCCCGGTGAAGGGATTTCAGCTCTTTCCTTATGGGATAAGGTGCAGGATATTTCACAAATACCACTATGCAAAGCAAAAACTATAGAAACAATCAAAAGACAAACCGAGTGTGTAGCAACTGCTAGTTTCGCTAAAGAGGTCTCTCCCGGTGAAAGGATCTCGGCTCTTTCCTTATCGAATAAGGTGCAGGATATTCTACAAGGAATACCGCTATGCAAAGTAAGAACTAGAGCTACCAGTTTTTAAACAAGTTTCAACAACATCTTTAGGTTTCTTTTATTTCATTAATCCCATTAATGAAGTCTCATTTTTATTTATACTTCACAAGCAACAGATATGAAACGAAATCAACAATATACAATATATATCTCATATATATAATATAAACATTCGTCTCAGGCAGTAATATGATCTCATCACAGAACATTGCAGCAGAAGAACATATATGAAATATTGGATATACTAGGAGGTCCGTGTTTTAATACGAGCCTATATAAAACACGGATTCCACGGTCGCGATGAATAGCCAAACCCACATCCCTAGACCCCTACGAGAGCGGCAAGTAACCCTTCCAGTTCTAGAGTTAGGAGACCTGGTCTCGACTCCTCGAGATGGTCTCCCACTGGACCCTAGAACCCGGTTACTTGTGCTCCCCGCCTTGGGTCTAACCTAATGCGGAAAAGTAAATAATATACAATGGTGACAACATCCTCAGCCCGGAAGTGCCCCAATAAAAGAATATTACATACAAATGAATTTTACATGAATGAAAAAGAAAAACTCTCATCTCACATAAAAACCCCGGCTATTCAAAACACGACGATCCAATATAATATATCACAGCAACACATAATATCACATATCATCAATGTAAGTAAATATGCGTATCCCAATTGTCGTTGATGTATAGCAATGAAACCGGCGATACACCACATATTACACTTACGGTCGCAGAAAAGAAAGTTTAAAACTACAATAGTTGGAATCCGCAACCTCCTAAGACATCGCATGCCTAACCAAATGAATTCCTTAGACATAGCATGCCTAACAATTATAAACCCCGCATTTTAGTCTCATTATCGAAAACACTTTTCAATATCTAGTCGGGAAATTCAACAAGATTCCCGACATCCTGATCGAATGCTCGTCGAAAACTTTAGTAGACGGCCGCACCCCCGATGCCGTCGACGAAGTGCACTAAGGCGGAACACCGCTGCTGCAAGCACCCGAACGGATGCTTTTGGCGACGGGGTTCTCCTACAGTCACTTGGTCGGGGCTATGAGGCGTGGCTGTCTATTAAGTTTACCCGGCGAGTATCGGCGTACGCTACTTGATTGCGACGGACTTTTGGTCGCATCAAAATCCCGTGGCAACCGATCATCTGAGACTAAACCGCTAGAATTATAACATTCAAATTAGTTATCTCATAACTACTTGTGGATTCCAAATATTGTATCACGCTCCAGATAAATAGACAATGTTAAACTTTCCGATTGAATAAACAAACACCCAAGATTTCCCAAATAGCTCAACACTTGAGCGGAGTTCAAAAAACCCAGAACATGTCACAGCCCCAATGAACCAGCTGTAGAAGGGTCAAACCAACGCCTCACATGTGGCAACGCTAAACTACCACAAACCCAAGGGTTGAGTGGCAGTTTTGACAGTCACATAATCGAGTTAAGGTTACGTTCTTCTAGAGGGTCCACAGATACGCTTGCATGATTTTCCGTAAGTTTCCTACTGCCCTTGATCATTTCCTTTCCAATTTGCATCAATCCAAACTCAAAATTCTCCAAAATTCCAAAATATATCACAAAATATACTTCAAGTCTTGGTTCTTGCTCTTTGATCACTTGGAAGCTAGGAAAGCTTGGATCTTGTGAGCTAAACTTGATAGGTATAATCCCTACATTGTTAAATAGGAGTTTTTATGTTGTATAGCTCGTTGATTATGGTTTAGAACACTTTATATATCAATTAGTGCGATATCGTAGTTTTCAGTGTCGTTTTAGAGCCTCTGTATCTGCTGTGATCTGGAAATTTTAGTGAGTGACCAAACAAAATTGTAGTGATGTACTAGTGACCCTGGAGCACCACCTGGGACACGAGGACCATCCTACCGGCCGGGGCCGGCGACCCATTTGGCGAATTCCAGCGACGCCGGCTTAGTAGGGAAGTGTTGGGGTTTGGCTTTTGTGGGTAGTTGTCTGCTGTTGGTTAGGGGTGTTAGGTACTGTTTACTTTTTTAGTAATTGCAGTATGAAAAATCTGGAATCGTTTACCTATAATCTAGTGTTTTGAATCCGCGTGTTACGTAATCCGACACGAATCGTGATCTGATGCAGTTGTTGTACTCAGTTTGGTTTAGTAGTGTTGCAACGCACGTTAGCCACTAGACGGAGACTTGTGAGTTAGTTTAGTTTTGGTGCATCGTTTAAAGTGTAGTTTCACATTATATTAGTCGATTCTAAGATGTTTGCACTATTTGTGTGTTTGTGAATTTTTAGCGTCGCAAGCGGGGACTTCGGACGCTGCGAACAAAGAGAAGCAGGTGGTCGGATTTGTTAGTTATATGTATGCCCTAGAGGCCATTACTGTACATAGGATGTATATTGTAGTGGATGCTGGGACATATATAGGTAGGACTTTCTTGCTCGACATAATAGTACGCTATCTGGTTGATCTTTATCTTAACATGTATACTTGTTGTCTCTCTATTACATGTTGATAAAGCCCTTAGGATATGTGCTCGACATCCAGGACTGTGATGTAGATCATACTAGCGGGGCCTGGGTAGTCCATGAGTACATCCTTCAATGTTCCTAGTCGTGGGAATATCGAGACGGGGCATCGATATTCCAGAGTAGACTAGCGTATATCTTCTCGACCCATGTGATAGGCGATGGATGATCCCATATCCATTGGTGTTTGACATCAGAGATGGTATGCGGGTGCTCAGTGGAGACTGGGTAAACTGGACGGACTCGCCGAGAACTCCCAGATGGTATTATACCTTACGTCAGATGGCAGTTTTCAGGTGACACTGGTACAGGTTAGTCTGTAGACCCGAGATCGTCATAGAGTCTTGTGTGATTCCCACTGTGCTTTGATTTCCACCTTACCACGTCCAAGAGGGCGTGCAAAATGGTGGTTTTTGGGTACAGTCCCGAATCACATGGAGGCAATGAGCGATAGGAGGGGATTCGTCTTTCCCGGTATAGGGAGTTGATGTTGCGCTGTGTTCGATTGCCGATAACCGAAAATCCCTGGCCAGGGTTGCTGAGATTTACTGGTAAGTGTTACCAGTAGTTTCTCGAACTGTTATAGACCTTATATCGACACGATTTATCGAGCTACTGGGGTCTGACGTTTACCACCCCTAGGCGAGATATGCGACATATTAGACGAACAGACCGGACTGTACGGTAAGTGTTACTGGTTGGATTCACAGGAGTGTGAGCGGGCTTGCTCGTCGATCTTCTGATCGCTCAATACCTGTTGGGTTAGCCTAGCACCTTATGTTGAGTTTGGAAGCATCACATGTCATAAAGTTCAAATTTTTATGGTGCTAAGTTAACAAACATCGGATCGTTCCTAGAAAAATTAGGGTTTCATGATTTGCACATCATCATCATGAAAGAAAAGCTAGGGTTTTGTGAGTACAACCTTTGTAGCTCCCTACGCTAGACTCCTCGGCTACTTGGGGTTTGTAAAAGGTCCGCTTGAACTCCTCTAGGTCACCGATGATCCACCCGGAGTCCGCTTTGTCCAAGCTAGCAACTTCGCAAGATCAAGAATGAAAATCGAAGCTAACACTCTAAACAAGTGGGCAATACTTGTGTAGAATGATGTTGTGGTGGCTTTTCTCACTTCAAAATCCTAACTTGATGAGTATTTTGCTCACTTGAAAAATCTAGAGAGCAATGGAAGAAGTAGGAAGAAGATGGTGGCCTTTTTTAATAAGAGAAGAAAAACCTCTAGTTGAAAAATAGAAAATATATCTTTATATATTTTTTTATCTCTCATCTCAAACCATGGTTGAATCATTATTGAACTTGAGTTAAAACCCAAAAGGAAAAGTAATCCATGGTTAAATGGTGGGTGAGCATGGTTAGGTCAAGAAAAGTGTAGAAAGCTTCCATGAATTATCATTTCCTTTTCTTTGGTTTTAAATCAAATTCAATAATAATTTATATAAATAAAACCATGGTGTGAGTCTTATATTGCCACCATTTTCTTTGTATAAGCAACCATGATAGATGATGTATGTATGTATGTATATATACACATCCATATGTGCATGAAACTAGAAAGAAAGAAAAACATACAAGCATGCATACATCCATCCAACACAAGAAAGGATTTCTAGTGAGAAACTAATGGTTAAATGATAAATCAACACTTGATTTATCAATCCGGTCATATCACATACGACCCCACCAAAAGCAAGCCGCCCGATCAATATACGGTATCCTATATGCGTATTTTAATCGGGTCCATGCGCATTTCGCTTACGCGCACCACAACATTTCGCCTGGACTAGGTAACTCCTTTGTGGGACTCTAAGACTCGTCAATACGCCGGCAGTGGGTGATGATCATATCAAGCACCCCCAAGCCACAAGCGGTCAGCTAAACGTAACGGCCACCCGGGTATTGAGCGATCAGAAGAAAACAAGCGAACCTGCTACAACTCCCATCGAGCCAACCGGTAACACGACCATACAGTCCGGTCTCTTCGTCTGATATGTCGCATATCAAATCTAGGGATGGTAAACGTCAGACCCCAATAACCGATAAGTCGTGCCGATGTGAGGCTCATAACGGGTCGAGAAACTACTGGTAACACTTACCAATAAATCTCTAATAAGCCCTGGCTAGGGACTTCCCTGTTACGGCCAATCGAGCACAGTGGAACATCAACCCCCAATACCGGAAGAGACAAAACCCCTCCTATCGCTCATTGCCTCCATGTGACTCGGGACTGTACCCAAAAACCACCGTTTTGCACGCCCTCATGGACGTGGTAAGGTGGAAATCAAAGCACAGTGGGAATCACACAAGACTCTATGACGATCTCGGGTCTACAGACTAACCTGCACAAGTGTCACCTGAGAACTGCCATCTGACGTGAGGTATAATACCATCTGGGAGTTCTCGGCGAGTCCGTCCAGTGTACCCAGTCTCCACTGAGCACCCGTACACCATCTCTGATGTCAAACACCAATGGATATGGGATCATCCATCGCCCATCTCATGGGTCGAGAAGCGTATACGCTAGTCTACACTGGTATATCGATGCCCCGTCTCGATACACCCACGACTAGGGACCTTGAAGGATGTACTTATGGACTACCATGTCCCCACTAGTATGATCCGCATCATAGTCCAGGTAGTCAACTACACATCCTAAGGGCTTTACCAACATGTAACCATAAGACAGTATAAAGAGACAAGTATACATGTTAAGATAAAGAGCAACCAGATAGCATACTATCATGTCGAGCAAGAAAGTCATCTCTATATATGTCCAAGCATCCAATATAATATACATCATCTATATAATACTGGCCTCTAGGGCATACAAATAACTAACAATCTCCCACTTGCACTAGGGCCAGCTGCTGTAGTATCGCATACCGAGCATCCCGAAGAGTCTCTCAAACTGTATCTGGGGAATGGCCTTCGTGAGTGGATCAGCCGTGTTATTCTTCGTGTCAACCCTCCTGACCTCGATCTCCCGGCGATCAACTATCTCCCGGATCAGGTGATACCGCCTCAGAATATGCCTGGATCGCTGATGGGACCTGGGTTCCTTGGCCAAAGCCACCGCTCCATTGTTATCGGAATACAAAGGTATTGGATGCTCAATGGATGGAACCACTCCAAGTTCAGTAATGAACTTCTTGATCCAGACAGCCTCTTTGGCAGCATCGTTGGCAGCAATGTATTCAGCCTCCATCGTTGAGTCTGCCACGGTTTCCTGCTTGGAACTCTTCCAACATACCGCCCCTCCGTAAAGGGTAAAGACAAATCCCGACTGCAACTTAGAGTCGTCCTTATCACTCTGGAAGCTCGAATCGGTAAAGGACTCCACTTGGAGTTCTCCGTTACCATACACCAAGAGCATCTCTTTAGTCCTTCGTAAGTACTTGAGAATGCTCTTCACAGCTGTCCAGTGACTCTCTCCAGGATCAGCTTGATACCTGCTCACTACACTTAGTGAGTATGCTACATCGGGTCTGGTACATAGCATCGCGTACATGATAGAGCCTACAGCCAAAGCATAGGGTATCCCTTGCATGCGAGCTCTCTCCAAATCAGTCTTGGGAGACATCTCTTTGGAGAGAGTGACTCCAGAGATCGTGGGTAAATTCCCACGCTTGCATTCTTCTATACTAAACCTCTTTAGTATGGTGTCAATGTACCTGGATTGGGACAATCCCAATATCCTTTTGGATCTATCTTTATAGATCCTAATTCCCAATATGTAGGAGGCATCACCAAGATCTTTCATTGAGAATCTTTGTGATAAGAAGAGCTTGACCAATTGCAGCATAGGAATGTCATTTCCTATCAAGAGTATGCCGTCTACATATAATACGAGGAAGACAACCTTACTCTCTGCCACCTTTTTGTAGATACAAGGTTCATCTACGTTTTTGACGAAATCAAACTCTTTGATAACGACGTCAAAGCAGATGTTCCAACTCCGCGACGCTTGCTTTAATCCATAAATGGATTTAAGCAGCTTGCACACCTTCCCGCTGCTCCCACTATCTACGAAGCCCTCTGGCTGAGTCATGTATACGCACTCTTCTAAATCACCGTTTAGAAAGGCGGTCTTAACATCCATTTGCCAGATTTCGTAATCATGATATGCAGCGATTGCAAGCATGATCCGGATGGATTCAAGCATAGCTACTGGAGAAAAGGTCTCGTCATAGTCCACACCTGGTCTTTGATGAAAACCCTTTGCTATAAGTCTAACTTTGAAAGTCTCCACTTTCCCATCTATACCAAGTTTTTTCTTGAAGATCCACTTGCTCCCAATGGGTTTTACCCCTTCAGGAGCGACTTCCAAAGTCCATACTTTGTTGGTGTACATGGATTCCATCTCGGACCGCATTGCATCCAGCCATTTCACTGAGGCCCCACTCGTGATGGCCTGCTCGAAGCTAGTTGGGTCATCATCCTCCATGATGCAATCCTCGCTCCCACCGTCCATGAGAAAATCGTAGTATCTCTCAGGTTGGCGAGGAACCCTACTAGATCGGCGGAGAGGCTGAGGTTCGTTGGGAACTACCGAATCCTCTGGTTCCACTAAATCTTTAGTTGCAGTTTGTGTATCTGGAACCTCTTCCAGCTCCACCACTTTGCCACTAATTTCTTTTGCAAGAAATTCCTTTTCCAAAAAGGTGGCATATTGAGAAACAAACACTTTTTGTTCTTCAGCGTGGTAGAAAAAATATCCTTGGGAATTCTTAGGATATCCCACAAACTTGCAAAGAACTGACCGTGCTCCGAGTTTGTCTGGATTTTGCCTTTTGACATAGGCCGGACAACCCCATATCTTAACTCGTTTAAAATATGGTCTCTTCCCACTCCATATCTCATATGGTGTAGTAGGTACAGATTTAGACGGAACTTGATTCAATAGGTATGCTGCTGTCCCAAGCGCATAACCCCAGAAGGAAATAGGTAACTCAGCTGTACTCATCATCGAGCGCACCATATCTAATAGGGTGTGATTCCTCCTTTCCGATACACCGTTGTGCTATGGTGTATATGGAGGAGTCAGCTGAGAGAGAATCCCATTCTCTTTTAGGAAGTCCAGGAATTCATTGCTCAAGTATTCACCTCCTCGATCAGATCGTAGGATTTTAATACTTTTTCCGGTTTGGTTCTCGACTTCTTGTTTATATTCTATAAATTTCTCAAAAGCTTCTGATTTGTGTTTTATCAGGAACACATATCCGAATCTAGAGAGATCGTCAGTGAATGTAATGAAGTACGAAGAACCATCCCTGGCATGTGTAGACATTGGACCGCATACATCACTATGCACCAGTCCCAAGAGTTCCGTAACTCTTTCTCCGTGTCCCGTAAACGGAGTTTTGGTCATCTTGCCTTTGAGACATGACTGGCAAGTGTCATAAGATGAAAATTCAAACGGATTCAAATATCCATCCTTATGCAACTTAGCTAGTCGTGTCGCATTGATGTGACCCAGTCTACAATGCCACAAGAAGGATTCGTTCAGTTCTGAACTCTTCCTCTTGTGTGTGTTTGTTATGCTTAAAACTGTTGATTGATTTAGAACATAAATGCCATTGCACAACGTGCCTGATCCAACCAACTTTTAGTTATGGAAAATGTTCATAACATTATCCTGTAATACAAAATTATATCCCTCTTTACTCAACAAAGAAACCGATATAATGTTGCATATCAGGTTCGGCATGTAATAGCATTCGTTCAGAACCAATGTATTACCAGTTGGTAATGCAAGGTGATATTCCCCGACGGTCTTAGCTGCAACAATTGCACCATTTCCAACTCTTATGTCTTTATCACCTTCTCCAAGTTCTCTACGTTTTCTAAGCCCATGTAACTGATTACATATATGGGATCCCGACCCGGTATCTAATACCCAGGACGTAGGGAAAATGGAGAAACGGTTTTCTGTAACGAACACACCCGAAGAAAATGCATCATCATGTACTTTCTTCATTCGGGTGGGATGGGAATCCTGGTATTCCCCTATGTCCTGTTCAGTCCTATAACTCTTATAAGATAGAACGGAACCAACGTTCCCCAGCACAGTATAACATGCGGGTTCGGTCAATACATCCATATTATTATCTTTATTAAGGCATGACATGGTCGCTACCTGGAGAGAAAGAGAAGAAAACACTTTAGCGTATGCTCTTGCAAGATTAGATTGGTTATTATCTTATCTAATCAGGATGGCTCCCACTGTTTTTATCAAATCTTCCTTCAAACCTTAAAAAGAAAGACTAGCCGGGATTAATTACACCCTACAACTTCGCCAATCTTTCAGCCAGGCCAGTGTCGGTACTTTGAGGGAGGTTCCCTGTGCTTTCGCACGGACCTAATTATAGTAAACCTCGTTTTCCCAAAGGCGTAACCCCGTTGACACCTTTCTAGACACCTACTTGATCGGCTAATTGTCCTGTGTAAAACTCTCCCGGGAGTAACAATTACTCGCAGCGGGTATCGGGATCTAACTATCTCATAGAAGGCATGCAATCTCATTGCAAATCTCAACACTTGAAATTCCCGATAATATTTTGCCCCTAGCAATTTATGACCTTAACATAGTCAACAAATCATAATTGCTAGTCAAGTTCAACCCGTCATTTCCCGATTGAATTAAACCCACCTGCATGACCCTTAACATAGTCAACAAAGTCGTACAACTACCCTAATCCAATCACATCTCATGTTTTAGCAGATAAGTACTAATTAGCTACCGCACACTACGCCTTAACATAGTCAACAAACGTAGCACGAATACTAACTAGTCCTTATCTGAAATGACGGAGGGCTACGACAGGTTTTTCTGAAAACCTATTGCGTAATGAACTTGATATCGTCGTAGAATCATGTGAATTTTGAAATGGAGTGATTTTGAGGCTTTTATTAGATTTGCTAAAGAGGTCACTCCCGGTGAAGGGATCTCGGCTCTTTCCTTATGGAATAAGGTGCAGGATATATCATATACATCACTGTGCAAAGCAAAACTCCAAAAGCAATCAAAAGTCAAACCGAGTGTTGTAGCATCTGCTAGTTTTGCTAAAGAGGTCACTCCCGGTGAAGGGATCTCGGCTCTTTCCCCATCGAATAAGGTGCAGGGTATATCATATATACCGCTATGCAAAGCAAAACTGTAGCTACCCTTTTTATTTAAAATTTGATTCTACAACATCTTTTAGGTTTCTTTTCTTTCATTAATCACATTAATGAAGTCCCATCATTTAACTCACCTAAACATCACAGATAAATACTACGTACACTTATGCCATCCGCATTCGCCTCGATGTCCCCTCATGAATCGTTAGGTTAGGTAACTAACGACAGAGCAGGGTAGGGCTAGCGCGGGTGCAAAACATAAGTAACGTCTATATAATATATCAAATATACTATATACTGTATCCATCACAGAACATATCTAATGATCACATCACAGATATCGCAGCAGAAACATAGATATAATATGGGATATACTAGGACGTCCGTATTTAGTATTTAGCGAACAATAGAAAATACGGATTCCATAGTCGCGATGAATAGCCACGCCCACACCCTGGACCCCTACGAGAGCAGCAAGCGACCCTACCAATTCTGGAGTTTAGGAGACCCGGTCTCGACTCCTCGAGATGGCCTCCCACTGAACCCTAGAACCCGGTCACCTGTGCTCCCCTCCTTGGGTCTATCCTAATGCGGAAAAGTAAATAATATACAACACTGGTGGCATCAACCTCAACCCGGAAGTGCCCCAAATAAAAGAATATTACATTACATTTGAATATACATGAATGAAAATATAAAACTCTCATCTCACATAAAAAAAACCCCGGCTATTCAATCACGACAATCCTGCACATCATATCTCAGCAGCACATAATATCTCATATTATCAACGTAATTAAGTATGCATACACCGATTGTCGTCGACGTATAGCAACGACAATCGGCAATATCGACATACTACACTTACGGTCACAGAAAAGAAAGTGTAAAACTGCAATATTTGGAATCCACATTCTCTTTAAATATCGTAAATGCGAAATATCACATACTTCGTATTTCTTGTCCAACTATATGAATTCCACATATTGCATCACATTCCATATAATTAGACAGTATTAAAGTTTTCGAACGAACGATCAAATACCCAAGATTCGCTAAAGCTCAACACTTGAGCGGAGTTCAAAAACCCGGAGTGTGACACAGTAGTAGCGGTCCAACCGTAGAAGGGTCAAGCCAACGCCTCACATGTGGCACGCCGTACTGCCCCAAACCCTAAGGTTCAAAGGGCAGTTCAAGACGGTCACATAATCGAGTTAAGGTTTGTTGTCTTCTAGAGGGTCCACCACAAAACTTGCACGTATCTCCAAAATATTTAAACCCCATGAAAAGTGAGCAAATGATACTCGTTCAAACACTTCAATACTTTCTAATTTATCCGGAATAGCAAAACAAAATTAAATTCTCCGATCGAATCGACAATTACAAAATGAACCCCTGAATACTCAACACTTGAGACTGTTTAAAAATACCCATAAAATAACAAATTCAGATACAAGAATTACTGTGCAAACCTACTGCCAAGATCTCTCTGTACGGCCGCGGTTCCGCGGCACAAGCAGGGTATTGCCGCGGAACCGCGGCGGTCCGTACAGATCATGTTATAATTTTTGCTCAGTAATTCTTAGAAATCCCTGCTGTATTTTTTAAGTATTTTTAATTCCCAAAAATCCCAGATTTTAAAAATTGTCCAGAGAGGGGTTGATTTTGTCGATATCGGGTTCGATCGGGGTTTTAACTTCGTTAAAGTGTCGCCTAATGTTCTAGGTCGGCTCTGATACCACTGTTGGGTTAGCCTAGCACCTTATGTTGAGTTTGGAAGCATCACATGTCACAAAGTTCAAATTTTTATGGTGCTAAGTTAACAAATATCGGATCGTTCCTAGAAAAATTAGGGTTTCATGATTTGCACATCATCATCATGAAAGAAAAGCTAGGGTTTTGAGAGTACAACCTTTGTAGCTCCCTACGCTAGACTCCTCGGCTACTTGGGGTTTGTAAAAGGTTCGCTTGAACTCCTCTTGGTCACCGATGATCCACCCGGAGTCCGCTTTGTCCAAGCTAGCAACTTCGCAAGATCAAGAATGAAAATCGAAGATAACACTCTAAACAAGTGGGCAAGACTTGTGTAGAATGATGTTGTGGTGGCTTTTCTCACTTCAAAATCCTAACTTGATGAGTATTTTGCTCACTTGAAAAATCTAGAGAGCAATGGAAGAAGGAGGAAGAAGATGGTGGCCTTTTTTAATAAGAGAAGAAAAACCTCTAGTTGAAAAATAGAAAATATATCTTTATATATTTTTTATCTCTCATTTCAAACCATGGTTGAATCATTATTGAACTTGAGTTAAAACCCAAAAGGAAAAGTAATCCATGGTTAAATGGTGTGTGAGCATGGTTAGGTCAAGAAGAGTGTAGAAAGCTTCCATGAATTATCCTTTCCTTTTCTTTTGTTTTAAATCAAATTCAATAATAATTTATATAAATAAAACCATGGTGTGAGTCTTATATTGCCACCATTTTCTTTGTATAAGCAACCATGATAGATGATGTATGTATGTATGTATGTATACACATCCATATGTGCATGAAACTAGAAAGAAAGAAAAACATACATGCATGCATACATCCATCCAATACAAGAAAGGATTTCTAGTGAGAAACTAATGGTTAAATGATAAATCAACACTTGATTTATCAATCCGGCCAAATCAAATACGACCCCACCAAAAGCAAGCCGCCCGATCAATATACGGTATCCGATACGCGCATTTTAATCGGGTCCATGCGCATATCGCATACGCGCACCACAACATTTCGCCTGGGCTAAGTAACTCCTTTGTGGGACTCTAAGACTCGTCAATACGCCGGCAGTGGGTGATGATCATATCAAGCACCCCCAAGCCGCAAGCGGTCAGCTAAACGTAACGGCCACCCGGGTATTGAGCGATCAGAAGAAAACAAGCGAACCTGCTACAACTCCCGTCGAGCCAACCGGCAACACTACCGTACAGTCCGGTCTCTTCGTCTGATATGTCGCATATCAAGTCTAGGGGTGGTAAACGTCAGACCCCAATAACCGATAAGTCGTGCCGATGTGAGGCTCATAACGGGTCGAGAAACTACTGGTAACACTTACCAGTAAATCTCTAATCAGCCCTGGCAAGGGACTTCCCTGTTACGGCCAATCGAGCACAGTGCAACATCAACCCCCAATACCGGGAGAGACAAAGCCCCTCCTATCGCTCATTGCCTCTGTTAGTTATGTATATGCCCTAGAGCCCATTGTTGTACATATGATGTATATTATAATGGATGCTTGGATATATATAGAGATGACTTTCTTGCTCGTCATGATAGTATGCTATTTGGTTTCACTTTATCTTAACATGTTGACTTGTATTGGTTTACTGTTTTTCTCTCACATGTTGATAAAGCCCTTAGGATCTGTACTCAACTACTGGGACTATGATGAGATCATACTAGTGGGGCCACGGTAGTCGATGAGTACATCCTATAACTGTTCCTAGTCGAGGGTATATCAAGACAGGGTATCGATACACCAGAGTAGACTAGCGTATACGCATCTTGACCCATATGATGGGCGATGGATGATCCCATATCCATCGGTGTTTGACATCAGAGATGGTGTACGGGTGCTCAGTGGGGACTGGGTACACTGGACGGACTCGCCGAGAACTCCCAGATGGTGATATACCACACGTCAGATGGCAGTTCTCCGGTGACACTGGTACAGGGTAGTCTGTAGACCCGAGATCGTCATAGAGTCTTGTGTGATTCCCACTGTGCTTTGATTTCCACCTTACCACGTCCAAGAGGGCATGCAAAACGGTGGCTTTTGGGTACAGTCCCGAATCACATGGAGGCAATGAGCGATAGGAGGGGATTTGTCTCTCCCGGTATAGGGAGTTGATGTTGTGCTGTGTTCGATTGGCTATAACTGGAAGTCCCTGGCCAGGGCTGATATAGAGATTTACTGGTAAGTGTTACTAGTAGTTTCTCGACCCGTTATGAGCCATACATCGACACGACTTATCGGTTACTGGGGTCTGACGTATACCACCCCTAGACTTGATATGCGACATATCAGACGAACAGACCGGACTGTACGGGAGTGTTACTGATTGGATTCTCAGGAGAATGCACAGGCTAGCTTATTGATCTTCTGATCGCTCAATACCTGGGTGGCTGTTACGTTTAGCTGACCGCTTGCAGCTTGTGGGTGTTTGATATGATCATCACATGATACCGGCGTATTGACGATTCTTTAGAGTCCTACACAGAGGTTTCTTGGCTCAGGCAAAACGGAGTAGAGGCACATATGTGATATGTGCAGGACCGAGAATAATGCGATATGAGATACCGTATTATATTCTCGCGATATTTAGATATGAACCGGGTCATCGGATCAAGTGTTGATTCGATGAATCGGTACATGATATATTAGTCGGTAATATTCGATATAGCCGGATCGTCGGATCAAGTGTTGATTCGATGATTTAATGTATAATAATATATATGATATATTGTATTACATTATCTAATATTGGCTCGCTTTATTATTTCATTTTCTCACTGGATGATACATTGATATATATGCGATATATGTTAAATGTATTATTTTCTTTTGTTGCAAATATATAATATATATGTGATATATATTATTGTGACATGATATGATTTATTGTTAAACATGTTTAAGGATGATTAAATGAGGTTAGGGTTTGATTAGGGTTAGTTGCTTCTTGCACCTTCTAGAACCTATTTCTTTTGTCATGGTTAAGATATTTTGTGATGACACATTTCCTAACCAAACCAAACCCTAACTCTAGTTATTTCTCTACACATTATTAGCCACTCATCCTTGACCATGGTTTACATATCAATCATATAGCTTTATTTTCTATTCATCACAAAAGGATTATTATGATTATCATTTTCCATTATCATCTTCTTCTCTCTTGAAGAAGCTCACTTGAAATTCTTTATGTGATGAATAAATATGAGAAAATGATTTAAAAAGAAAGCAAAAATACTACTCTCTCATCCTCATCTCATCTAGCCCATGAGATTAGTGTGTTCATCTCTTTAGAGTGAGAAAGCTTGAGTCTTTGCAACTTCGACGTAGATCATCGGAGATTTGGAACACTTCAAGCTAGCATGGATCGTTCGAGTCGTGGAGCCTCTCATGAGTCCGGGAGATCGTGGATCGCGGCAAAGGGACTTCTACTCGGAGCTTGTGAAGCGAAGGAGCGGACTACAAAGGTTGTAATCCCTCACACTTAGATAAAAGTTATCTTCTTGCATGTTTAACCCTAATAATCTAGCAAAGATCCCGGCTTTGGGTTGTTCGGCACGTCTAAATTTTTATCCGGGCATGTTTGATGCCTTATGAACCTTCACAAGAGTGCCTAGGAACCCTACAGTGGTATCAGAGCCAGGCTAGAGCATTAGGCGACGTGTTTACGAAGTTAAAACTCCGATCGAACCTGAACCGACGGATAAAGCCCCCTCTCTGGAAATTTTTCAAAAACTGGGATTTTTCTGAATTAAAAATATGTAAAAAAATCAGCAGGGAATTCTAAGAATTACCATGAAACACGGGCCCACAATTCCTCAAAACGGCGGCGGAACCGCGGCGAAAACATGCTTTTCACGGCGGTTCCGCGGTGGATTTGTAGGATTGTGACACGTGGCTTCATGGTAATATCCGTAGGTGCTTGTTGATGCTTCTGGATATTTTTAAAAGTGATTCCAGTGTTGTTTAAATCTGGGGTTTATTTTGTAATCGTAGATTCGATCGGAATATTTAAATTCGTATTTCTTTCCGGATATTTAGAAACTGTTAAACTAGTTGAACGGATATCATTAACCCACTTTATCCCGGCACGGAAAACTTTCAAGCGTTGAATTTTTTCTGGGTTTAAATATTTCGGAAAAATTGTACAAGTTAAGCGGTGGACCCTCTAGAAGACAACAAACCTTAACTCGATTATGTGACCATCTTGAACTGCCTTTTGAACCTTCGGGTTTGGGGCAGTACGGCATGCCACATGTGAGGCGTTGGCTTGACCCTTCTACGGCTGGATCACTGGTACTGTAACATACTCTGGGATTATTTGAACTCCGCTCAAGAGTTGAGCACTTTGGGAAATTTTGGGTGTTTGATTATCTGTTCAAAAAGTTTAATACTGTCTATTTATCTGGAATGTGATACAATATGTGGAATTCATAGAGTTAGGCATGAAATACGGAGTATGTGATATTTCGGATTTACGATGTCTAAAGTGATTGTGAATTCCAAATATTGTAGTTTTACACTTTTTTTTCTGTGACCGTAAGTGTAATATATGATATCGCCGGTTTCGTTGCTATATGTCAACGATAATTGGGATGCGCATATTTACTTACGTTGATGATATGAGATATTATGTATTGCTGTGATATGTTATATTGGATCGTCGCGTTCTGAATAGCCGGGGGTTTTATGTGAGATGAGGGTTTTAATTTTCATTCATGTAAAATTCATTTGTAATGTAATATTCTTTTATTTGGGGCACTTCCAGGTTGCGGTTGATGTCACCAGTGTATATTATTTACTTTTCCGCATTAGGTAGACCTAAGGAGGGGAGCACAAGTAACCGGGTTCTAGGGTCCAGTAGGAGGCCATCTCGAGGAGTCGAGACCGGGTCTCCTAACCCTAGAATTGGCAGTGTTACTTGCCGCTCTCGTAGGGGTCTTGGGATGTGGGTTTGGCTATTCGTCGCGACCGTGGAATCCGTGTTTTATACAAGCTCGTATTGAAAACACGGACGTCCTAGTATATCCAATATTTCATATATGTTCTTCTGCTGCAATGTTCTGTGATGAGATCATATTACTGCCTGAGACGAATGCTTATACTATATATATATGCTGATATATAAATATTACTGCTTTCGTTTCTTCTGTAATGCTTAGGAAGCATAAGCTGGTGGGATTTTTATTAATTAGATTAATAAAAGGAAAAGAAACCTAAAGATGTTGTAGAATCAAAACTTTATAAAAAAGGGTAGCTACAGTTTTGCTTTGCACAATGATATATATGATATATCCTGCACCTTATTCGATGGGGAAAGAGCCGAGATCCCTTCACCGGGAGTGACCTCTTTAGCGAAACTGGCAGATGCTACAAAACGCGGTTTGTCTTTTGATTGCTTTTAGTGTTTTGCTTTGCACAGTGGTATATATGATATATCCTGCACCTTATTCGATGAGGAAAGGGCCGACGATCCCTTCACCGGGAGTGACCCCTTTAGCGAAACTAAGAAAAGCCTCAAAAACACTCCTTTTCAAAAATCACTTGATTCTACGACGATATCAAGTTCATTACGCTCAGGGTTTTCTAAAAAACCTGCATAACCCTCCGTCATTTCAGATAAGTACTACTTAGTATTCGTGCTGCGGTTGTTTGGCCTCCGTCAAGGCGTAGTGTACGGTAGCTAACTAGTGCTTATCTGCTAGCATATGATGCGATTGGATTAAGGTATTCGTACGGCGTAGTTTGGCCTCCGTCAAGGGTCGTACGGGTGGGTTTAATTCAATCAAGAAATGACGGGTTGAACTTGACTAGCGCCCTATGGGTAGTTTGGCCTCCGTCAAGGTCATGGGACGCTAGGGGTAAAAATATTATCGGGAATTTCAAGTGTTGAAATTTGCAATGAGATTGCATACCTTCTATGAGATAGTTGGATCCCGATACCCACTGCGAGTAAGTGTTACTCCTGGGAGAGTTTTACACAGGACAATTAGTCATTCAAGTAGGTGTCTAGAAAAGTGTTAACGGGGTTACGCCTCTGGGAAAACGAGGTTTACTTTAATTAGGTCCGTGCGAAAACACGGGGAACCTCCCTCAAAGTACTGACACTGATCTGGCTGAAAGATTGACGAAATTGTAAGGTGTAATTAATCCCGGCTAATCTTACCTTTTAGGGTTTTAAGGTAGATTTGATAAAAACAGTGGGAGACATCCTGATTAGATAAGATAATAACCAATCTAATCTTGCAAGAGCATACGCTAAAGTGTTTTCTTCTCTCTCTCTCCAGGTAGCGACCATGTCAGGCCATAATCAAGATAATAATATGGATGTATTGACTGAACCCAATTATTATACTGAGCAAGGGAACGTTGGACCCGTTTTTTCTTATAAGAGTTATAAGACTGAACAGGAAACAGGAGAATATCTGGATTCTCACGCCGCCCAAAAGAACATGCATGTTGATGCATCTTCTTCGGGTGTGTTAGTTATTGAGAACTGTTTCTCAGTTCACCCTACGTCCTGGGTATTAGATACCGGATCAGGATCCCACATATGTAAACAGTTACATGGGCTACGTAAAGGTAGAGAACTGGGAAAAGGTGATCATTCCGTTCAAGTAGGGAACGGTGCAAGTATTGTAGCCAAAGCAGTTGGCGAATATCACCTTGTATTACCAAGTCGTAATACACTGATTCTAAATGCGTGCTATTATATACCGAACATGATGTGCAATATTATATCAGTTTCTTTATTAAGTAAAGAAGGATATAATTTTGTAGTAAAGGATAATGTTATGAACATATTCCTAGATCAAAAGTTGATTGCATCAGGCTCGTTACATAATGGCATATTCATTCTAAATCAGAATACAATCCTAAATATACAAAACACACACAAGAGGAAAAGTTCAGAAATGAACGAATCCTTCTTGTGGCATTGTAGACTTGGTCACATCAATGCGACACGACTGGCTAAGTTACTTAAGGATGGTTATTTGAATCCGTTCGAATTATCATCTTATGATACTTGCCATTCATGTCTCAAAGGAAAAATGACCAAAGCTCCGTTTAGTGGACACGGAGAAAGAGTTACTGAACTTTTAGGACTAATACATAGTAATGTATACGGTCCCATGTCTACGCATGCCAGGAACGGTTCTTCCTACTTCATTGCATTCACTGACAATCTCTCTAGATACGGACATGTGTTTCTGATGAAACACAAGTTTGAAGCTTTTGAGAAATTCAGAGAATATAAGCACGAAGTAGAGAACCAAACGGGCAAAAGTATTAAGATTCTTCGATCAGATCGAGGAGGTGAATACTTAAGCGGTGAGTTCCTAGATTATCTAAAAGAGAATGGGATTCTCTCTCAGCTTACTCCTCCTTATACACCACAGCACAATGGTGTATCTGAGCGGAGGAATCGCACCCTATTAGATATGGTGCGCTCTATGATGAGCGAGGCTGAGTTACCTATTTCCTTTTGGGGATATGCACTGGAAACAGCTGCATACATACTGAATAAAGTTCCTACCAAATCTGTGCCTACCACCCCATATGAGATATGGGAAGGGAAGAGACCATATCTTAATTTTATGGGGTTGCCCGGCCTATGTTAAAACACACAATCCGGGCAAGCTCGAGGCAAGGTCTGTCCTATGTAAGTTTATTGGATATCCCAAGCATTCGCGAGGGTATATCTTCTACCACTCCGAGGAACAAAAGGTGTTTGTTTCTCGACATGCCACCTTCTTAAAAAAGGGTTTTCTTATGAAAGAAATTGATGGCAATGAGGTAGAACTGGAAGAGGTTCCAGCGACACAAACTAAGACAGATGATTTAGTGGAACCAGAGGATTCAGTAGTACCCGACGAACCCCAGCCTCTCCGCCGATCTAATAGGGTTTCTCGTCCACCTGAGAGATACTACGGTTTTCTCATTGATGGTGGAAGCGAGGATTACATCATGGATGATGATGAACCGACTAGTTTCGAGCAGGCCATCACGAGTAGTGACTCTGTGAAATGGCTGGATGCAATGCGATCTGAGATGGAATCCATGTACACCAACAAAGTATGGACTTTGGAAAATGCTCCTGAAGGGGTGAAACCCATAGGGAGCAAGTGGATCTTTAAAAGAAAATTTGGTGTAGATGGAAAAGTTGAGACTTTCAAAGCTAGACTTGTAGCAAAGGGTTTTCCTCAACGACCAGGTGTGGATTATGACGAAACCTTTTCTCCAGTGGCTATGCTTAAGTCCATCCGGATCTTACTTGCCATTGCTGCATACCATGACTACGAAATCTGGCAAATGGATGTTAAGACCGCCTTTCTAAACGGTGATTTAAAAGAGTGCGTGTACATGACTCAGCCAGAGGGCTTCGTAGATAGTGGGAGCAGCGGAAAGGTGTGCAAGCTGCTTAAATCCATTTATGGGTTAAAGCAAGCATCGCGGAGTTGGAACATCTGTTTTGATGTTGTAGTCAAAGAGTTTGACTTCATCAAAAATATAGATGAACCTTGTATCTATAAGAAGGTAGCAGAGGGTAAGGTTGTCTTCCTCGTATTGTACGTGGATGACATACTCTTGATAGGAAATGATATTCCTATGCTGCAATCAGTCAAGCTCTTCTTATCACAGAGATTCTCAATGAAAGATCTAGGTGATGCCTCCTGCATATAGGGAATCATGATCTATAGAGATAGATCTAAACGGATATTGGGATTGTCCCAATCCAGGTACATTGACACCATACTAAAGAGGTTTAGTATGGAAGAATCCAAGCGTGGGAACCAACTCACGATCTCTGGACTCACTCTCTCCAAAGAGATGTCTCCCAAGACTGATTTGGAGAGAGATCGCATGCAAGGGATACCCTATGCTTCGGCAGTAGGCTCTATCATGTAAGCGATGCTATGTACCAGACCCGATGTAGCATACTCACTAAGTGTAGTGAGTCGGTATCAAGCAGATCCTGGAGAGAGTCACTGGACAGCTGTGAAGAACATTCTCAAGTACTTACGAAGGACTAAGGAGATGTTCTTGGTGTATGGTAACAGAGAACTCCAGGTGGAGTCCTTTACCGATTCCAGCTTCCAAAGTGATAAGGACGACTCTAAGTCGCATTCGGGTTTTGTCTTTACCCTCAATGGAGGGGCGGTATGTTGGAAGAGTTCCAAACAGGATACCGTTGCAGACTCAACGATGGAGGCTGAATACATCGCTGCCAACGATGCTGCCAAGGAAGCTGTCTAGATAAAGAAGTTCATTAGTGAACTTGGTGTGGTTCCATCCATTGAGCATCCAATACCTCTGTATTGCGATAACAATGGAGCTGTGGCGTTAGCTAAGGAACCCAGGTCCCATCAAAAGTCCAGACATATTCTGAGGCGGTATCACCTGATCAGGGAGATAGTTGATCGCCGGGAGATCGAGGTCAGGAGAGTAGATACGAAGGACAACACTGCGGATCCATTCACGAAGGCTATTCCCCAGATACAGTTTGAAAGATTATTCGGGATGCTAGGTATGAGATACTACAGCAGCTGGCCTTAGTGCAAGTGGGAGATTGTTAGTTATGTATATGCCCTAGAGGCCATTGTTGTACATATGATGTATATTATAATGGATGCTTGGATATATATAGAGATGACTTTCTTGCTCGTCATGATAGTATGCTATTTGGTTTCACTTTATCTTAACATGTTGACTTGTATTGGTTTACTGTTTTTCTCTCACATGTTGATAAAGCCCTTAGGATCTGTACTCGACTACTGGGACTATGATGAGATCATACTAGTGGGGCCACGGTAGTCGATGAGTACATCCTACAACTGTTCCTAGTTGAGGGTATATCGAGACAGGGCATCGATACACCAGAGTAGACTAGCGTATACGCATCTTGACCCATATGATGGGCGATGGATGATCCCATATCCATCGGTGTTTGACATCAGAGATGGTGTACGGGTGCTCAGTGGGGACTGGGTACACTGGACAGACTCGCCGAGAACTCCCAGATGGTGATATACCACACGTCAGATGGAAGTTCTCCGGTGACACTGGTACAGGGTAGTCTGTAGACCCGAGATCGTCATATAGTCTTGTGTGATTCCCACTGTGCTTTGATTTCCACCTTACCACGTCCAAGAGGGCGTGCAAAACGGTGGCTTTTGGGTACAGTCCCGAATCACATGGAGGCAATGAGCGATAGGAGGGGATTCGTCTCTCCCGGTATAGGGAGTTGATGTTGTGCTGTGTGTTGGAGATAGTGCCCTCAGAGTCAATTATTGGATCACAGGCACGTGATTGCAATGATTGAGGGAGGACCTATCCCGGTACGACAGTCTTACTCGAGATGATAGTTTGCTATCTGGTTTACCTTTATCATCGTGTACTGCTTTAGGTGACCTGACAGGTCGCTATTGCACGTTGATAGAGCCCCTAGGATTCTTGCTTGATGACCAGCAGTATGAGGGCGATCATATACGTGAGAGCTGGGGTCTACAAGCATATCCTTAAAAGGTCCCTAGTCGTGGGAGTTTCGAGACAGGGCATCGATTCTCCAGAGTAGACTAGTGTATACAGTCGAGACCCCGACGAGGGGCGGTGGCCGGTCTCACAGGCCACTGGTGTCAGTTGGTTCACCTAAGATGTATACAGGTGCTCATTGGGTTATGAGTACACCGGACAGGACTCGCCGGGAACATGCTAGTTGGTCTTATACCTGACGTCAGATAGCAGTTCCCAGGTGACATGTGTACAGGATAGTTCATCGACCTGGGGATCGTCATTTGTCTCGTGTGAGTTCCCACTGTACTTTGATTACTACCCTACCACGGCTCAAAGGAGTCGTGCAAACTGGTTTTAGTTGGGTACAGTCCCGAGCCACATGGAGGCAGTGAGCGGATCTTCGGGGGTTTCGTCTCTCCCGGTATTGGGGGTGAGGTCGCGCTGTGTCTAGGAGAGCCATTACACGAAGTCCTTGGCCAAGGCAGGAGATTTACTGGTAGGTATTCCAGTAGTATCTCAGGGTGTTCTGGGCTACACTCTGACACGACTTGTACCGCTTTTGGGGGTCTGACTTTTACCCACCCCCTAGGCCCGACATGCGATGCTCATAGACGAACGGACCGGACTGTACGGATATTGTCACTGACAGGCTCAGTAGGGTGTCAGGATGAGTTCGCTCATCGACGTCCCTTTTGGTCAATAGCTGGTGGCCCGTCACGTATTGGCTTATACCTCTGACGTGCTAGTGGTTAAATCCACAGCCATAGTATTGACGAGTCTTTAGAGTCCACCACACTTTCAGTTACTCAGCTTTCGGGCGAAACGCTGTAGAGGCCGTATGGAGATATGGAACGGTCCGATCAGATACGTGCGGTATTGCACGGATCAGGATCGGACGGTTTGTACTAATGGCCATATGGGTATATGGCAGGGTTCGATCAGATACGTGCGGTATTGCACGGATCAGGATCGGAGGGATATTACTAGCCGGCTTTAGTTTAAGCCGGATCCTAGTTTAGTACAGTGTAGATTTTGTCTCATTGCATTTGTATCCGGACGGAATACAGATGCGGGTGTGTATGCACAGTATGGGGTTTTCCTGTAATTTATTACGGGACCAGTTTTCTGGAGTTGCCAGTTTGCATTCCGTTCCGGCCGGTTTTCCTTTGTTCTTTCCCGGCCGGACTTTTCCGAAGGAGGGTGTTATTTGCAAGTTTGCAAATAACACATTGTGGAGGATTTATTTGCAAGATGATTTATTATGATAGCAACTTTTTGATTCCATTCTCTTCACTTGCTTTTTGTTGATAAGAAAGGATTAGATGTGATTAGAGTTTGATGTGAGATGGTTATGATTATGTTTTGGATGTGGTCACCTCTTATGCTCCTACCATCACCTCCCTTCATGCTTCATAATCTTTCCACCACCATTTTCTAATCAAGAGAGTTTTCATAAGAAAAAGAGAGAAGAAGAGAAGAAGTAGAAGAGAGAGCTTCATTCTAGAGAGTTTCTTTCTTGATCTCATTTTCATGCTAGAAAAATGCAAGCACCATTTTTCTAATCCTTGTTTCCTCCATCATCCTCAATGGAAACAACATAACCCCAAAGAGACAAGCATCTTCTACACTACATTCTACAGCATATCTTGAGCATGTCGAGTTGCCGGCTTCATGCCCGAGTTGCCTCGGTATTGAGGCGGGAGCCCGTAAAAGACGCAGGCGATGTGGTGCCCTTCCGGCGAGGAGGCGACGATGTGGAGGCAAGACTTTCCGCGGGAGATCGGGATGATGACGAGAAGACCGGAGGACTCGGATCTCTCGGTATACTTCTCTTCCCTTTCTTGTTAGTAGCTTAGACTTGTTAATGGTTACGATCCGGGTGTTTAGTGCGCGGTGGTGCCGGTTTGCTAAGTCCGTAAAAATTAAAGTTTATCACCGTTTCCGCATTTGGCCGTCGGATTGACGGCCGGGGCGCCGCCGTGCACTTACAGTGGTATCAGAGACTCGCCATTAATTTCGTCTAGCTTCGTTTGATGTGTTTTTCAGTTCCGATCGACCAAAATTCCAAAAACCGTATTTTTCCTTCACATCAGTTTCTGTTGAAATTTTTTGAAGTCTAAAATTTTTTCAGGTTGTAAAATATTGATTTACTGGAAAATCTAAGAGCTCTGTAAAAATTCGACGAAGTAACTCCACAGTGGGAGCGCGGAACCGCCGCGAAAACCCCCTTCCCGCCGCCCTTCCGCCGCACACTGTGGAGATCACTTCACCATTTTTTTTCAGAGGCCCTCTGGGCTTATAATATGGGTTTTGGAATATTAAAATTGGGCCCAGGATTTCTGTGAGTGCTACAGTTTTGCTTGGGGGCCCACTTGTTAATTTTTGATCGATCGGATATTTTAAACACATTTTTCACAGTATTTACATTATATCTGCGACCGTGAATGTCACTCGATCGATAAATCCCGTCTAACTGCTATAGCCCGGTTAGACGGATTTGCGAACGTGACTTTCACGTTGATGTTCTATGTTTATGCTGTGATGTTGCAGATCGGTCGGTGGGGATAGCCTGGATGCAATGCTAGTACAGTGCGGTTGTATTATGTACATTTGATATTGCGGGGCGAGCGTCCGACATGTGGACTGCCGTCACTGCCTGTTTGTATTATTCTTTTGGGGCACGACCAGGTTGCGGTCGATGTACCCGTTGTATGTATATTTTACTTTCTGTACTAGGATTACCCCGCGGAGGGGTGCACGGATAGCCGGGTTCTAGAAGGCAACAAGCCCGCATCTCATGGCATTGGGACGGAGGGGGCTTCACTCCAGGATTGGCTGGCTATTCGCCGCACTCGTAGGGGGTATAGGTTTTCATTGCACAGGCTATCCACACGACCAGGGAAACGTCGGGTTTCAGTAGTGGCTCTGTGAAACCCGGGGATCCCAGATATCTGTATTGTTCTGTGATGCTGTACATTTCTGTGATGTTGCATTTTATTCACGCCTTGAGCGAAATACTATATATTGGTATATATATTAGTAGATGTTGTATATGTTTTTCATCCGCGCTAGTCCAGTCCCCGCTCTGCCGTTAGTTAGCTAACCTAACGGGTGATGACGGAACCTAGTGGCGAATGCGGATGGCACATACGTACGTCAGTATATTTTCGTTCTTTGTGGTGTGATCAATTGATGGGACTGCATTGATTCGGATCAATGCAAGTTAAACAAACCTAATCTGATGTTGTTGGAACACTTTTCAAAAAGCTGTTATTGCAAGGACGTTCACTTTTGTTTTGCGTCGTGGTATTCATTTGGAATATCCTGCTCCTCAGTCGACGAGGCAAGGGCCGAGATCCCTTCACCGGGAGTGACCCCTTGGACAGAAGTTTGCGTCAGGGCATTAACTTCACTATAGCCGATTACTTTTGCTTTGCACAGTGATATTCTGTTATGAATATCCAGCACCCCATTCTACGGGGAAAGAGCCGAGATCCCTTCACCGGGAGTGACCTCTTTAGTAAAGGTTTTCGTCACTATATTTTCTAAAAAGCTATCCGTTCCTTCAACGATTTCAAGTTCATTACGTTAAAGGTTTTCGCCAGAAACCATTCGTAGCCCTCCTTCGTTTCATATGGGTAGTCAATAGTATTCAAGCTGTGTTTGTTGGCCTTAGTCAAGGCACAGTGTTTGTTAGCTATTGGGTATTCATATGTTGCATAGATAGATGCGTTGGTTTGGGACAGTCGTATAGCCTTGTTGGCCCTAGTCAAGGGCTTGTACGGGTGGGTTCAAATCAACCTGGACAATGACGGGTAGAACTTGACATGTGACTTATGATTTGTTGGCCTTAGTCAAGGTCATAAGAGCATGGGGTAAAAATCCACATCGGGAGTTTCAAAAGAACTGAAACTTGCCAGACATGCGCATACCTTCTGGAGTGTGATGACGTGAGCGGATTACGTCACGTTATCATGCGATGAGAGTTGGATCCCGATTCCCACTGATGAGTTAGTTTACTCCTCGGGTATCCCCGACTAATTCTTCTTTCAGGTTTGGAGGAGAATTTGAGGTACAGTGGGAGGTTTCCAGATTAGATAAAGGGATAACCGTTCTGATCTAGGTTAGAGTGCACGCTGAGTGTTTCTTTTCTCTCTCTCTCTGGCAGCGACCATTGACCCGACCCTAAGACTATGACTCAGTGACCAAGTTGACCGAACCTTCTTAACACTGGCTTTTGGATTGTCAGAGTTGCAGACCTCATTGCCACTCCTACTTTTACCCTTTTCTCCAGGACACCCCGTATTACTGCGAACGTCCACTTCCATTGGACAAAGCCATCGTATGGTTAGATACGAACCCGAAGGAATTCGAGGATGGTTTCCGGTTCTGGAGAAAACGGATAGTATTATTCAGTTGTCTTTTCCTTTTTACCTTCTCTCAGGTTGCGAGTACTCCTTAGTTTAGGAGATAGTGCACCTATTACGCAAATTGGATAGTCTTCTTCCAAACTTTAGGCTGGTGCCGAACAGTGTGGAATGAAGAAGACCAATTAGCCTAAACGGTGTGCAGAAGGTATTAAGATTAAAACAAAGCAAGGGATTAGTAAGAGGGCAAAGTAAATTGCGACTGGTATTCACGACCAAACCAAGTATTTCTTCGCCAATCCTAAATCACCTTTGTATTTCTCCAGGACACTCCGTATCACTACGAAGATCCACAGTTTATTTGGATACTCCATCGTATGGTTATATACGAACTCGAAAGGAACTTGTTCCAGTTCGGGGATGGATTCTGGTTCAGGAGAAATAGGAATAAGGTTTATTCAGGTGTCTTTTATCCTCACCTTCTCTCGCATTGCGAATGCTCCTAGGATTAGGACAGTACACCCTTTATGCTTATTGGATAGTCTTCTTCCAAACCATAGGCTGGTGCCGAACGGTAGGGAAGGAAGAAAACCATTTGGCCTAAGGGGTGTACAGAAGGTAACGACTAAAGACATATAAAGGGATTTGGAGAGGTGGCAAAGAATTATACGGTTATAGTTGTGAATCTGGATAATGGTAGAGGCATTACTAGGAATACCAGGATCCCCAACGAAACATTTCAATGTTTCAGTTTCACTGTGTACTGTTAAAAGAAAACTGATTTCCCGATTAGACACTTGCTCCAGGGTATGTATTTACCAGGTTTGATTCTCACATCTGTATGGTTTTACAGATGATGAGAGGGAGTAAGTTATTGGGAATTGGGTGATCATCCTCATTATATCGGGATTCGTTGTAATCGGTGATATTTGAGGAGATCACCTGGGCTGTTTGCCGGTCGGCAAATATTTGGTTTTGAATATCCGCTGTTGTGCACCAATTTCAAATTGATATATCTGTACGTCTATTTTCATAGAGTGAGATATACATTTTGATATTATGTCGATGACATTTACCTATATCAGTGGATGGTTAGGTAAGGAGCATCAAACAGCGGTGTAATTCTTCTTAACCATAAGTACAGTATTCAACCTACGACACGCAGTGAAAGAGTTGTAAGACTCGGCGGACTTATACAGAGTATTGTATGTTGTCCAGTGTCCATTAGGACAGAGGGGTTGGTCATCATACTATATTCTGTTTACTTTTAACTTCTCTAGTTCTTAGACATGTGTTTCGTAGAAACACAGGGTCTAAGTTTTGAGGAGTTATAGGTATTTGAATAGAGTAGAGAACCAAGTGTAGCAAGTATCGGGATTCTTCAAAGTGATCGAAGATGTAGATACTTGTGTATGGTATTCAGTTGATGGTAAAGATAAAGAGAAATTGCTTCTCTTTTCAGGTTACTCATAATTGGAAGCATTCCTAAGTTGAGTAACGCTGATCGGCCTCCATCCATTTAGTTGACATGCACTGGAGATAGCTGCATGATTTGAATCTGGTTCAATTAATTCAGTGCCTCTGGTTCTATATTGGATATAGAACAGTTCATATCTTAACGTTGTTAAGGTACGGGGAGATGTCCGGCTTATGATTAAAACCAGACACTGGACAGCTCAAGGCACGTTTCTGTAATGGCTGTTTGTGGGTTGACCCAGGCTATGACGAGGGTTGATTTTCTACCATCTGGCAGATCAATAGAAATATTGTTCTGGACTCGCCACAATTTTATTAAAAATGGATATTTTCAAAAACAGTATTGGGAGTATGGTAGAACTGGAAGTGATTCCAGAACCGCAAACGATTACTGAAGATTTGATAAGGAACCTAAAGATTCAATCTGATTTGACATTCCATTGGCCACCCCGCAGATAAGGTGGGTAACTTCAGGCACCCGAGAGGTACTCCGGTAGCCTCAAGGACGGTGACAGGGAAGTTCTTGTTTACCCACACTAGCCATTGTTGTTGTTCCACGCTGCGAGACCCGGCAGGAGGATGGGTATAGCGTCGTTCTAAACTAGCTTTAGAAGTGCACGTCTATATGACTCTGCCAGAGGGTTGTCGTAGTCAGTGGGAGCAGCGGAAGCATTGGTGGATATCAGGCTCATGTCTATTTATAGACTAAAGCAGATGTAGCGGAGATAGATCATCTATTTCTGATGTGACAGTCATAGGTTTGAGTTCATCAGAATAGGGGATGGATCTGTTGAGAAGGTAGTAGGGTGTGATATCCTGGTATTTGGATGACATACACAGAGTAGGAAGTGATATTCCTATACTACGATCGGTTATACTTTGGTCGTCACACAGTGTTTTCTCCATAAGGGACTTGGACATTATATCAGACATTCTGGTTACTAGATCTATGGTTTTAGATCTAGATTTGGGTGGTTTCCTAATCTGGGTACCTTGACAGCATTCTATGAGTATTTAGAATGGACGACTCCTGGCACGGTAGTACACCTGCAGGTAATGGAGTCACCCTCTCTAAAGATGTCTTACAGACTAAAAAGGAGAGGGATACGCATGATCGACAGGTCACTTGCTTAGGCAATTGAGTCAATCATGAGATGTCAAGTACCACACCAGATGTTGTTGTTGCACTAGATGCAATAAGTTGATATTGATCCAATCCTGGAGGAACAGTCGGAAGCAGTTTTAGAACATAAGTGAATGTTCTAGGGATATGATAACGGCTGCCTCCTTTAGGAGACAATTATCATTCCAGGCTTCCAAGGTGACATGGATGGCAGAGTGGCTGTCAGAGTTATAGTTCTCCCTCTGACGAGGGGCAGTATTTTGGACAGGTGATCCAAGGCAATACTGAGGGAAGCATGGCGCTGGGTACTGATTAAGTTCAGTTATCGATACAGTCTAAGAAGTTTGGATTTGGAGTTCATTTATGAACTAGGTCCCATCAGATATCCAGACATACTCTTAGACAGGTATTGCTCATTTCGGGAGATGGCTTTCTCTGCGAACTTGAGATATAGAGAGACATAGAAAGAAACATCAGAGTGGTTCCACTCGCTGAGGCTATTCCTCGAACGCAATAGTCTCGCAAACGAGCTTTGTGAGACTGACTAGTAGAGGAGTTGGGTGTTCGGTATCACACGGGCTGTGAGTATGCGACATCGCAATAATTAGCCTTGAGTGCAAGTGGGAGATTGTTGGAGATAGTGCCCTCAGAGTCAATTATTGGATCACAGGCACGTGATTGCAATGATTGAGGGAGGACTTATCCCGGTACGACAGTCTTACTCGAGATGATAGTTTGCTATCTGGTTTACCTTTATCATCGTGTACTGCTTTAGGTGACCTGACAGGTCGCTATTGCACGTTGATAGAGCCCCTAGGATTCTTGCTTGACGACCAGCAGTATGAGGGCGATCATATACGTGAGAGCTGGGGTCTACAAGCATATCCTTAAAAGGTCCCTAGTCGTGGGAGTTTCGAGACAGGGCATCGATTCTCCAGAGTAGACTAGTGTATACAGTCGAGACCCCGACGAGGGGCGGTGGCCGGTCTCACAGGCCACTGGTGTCAGTTGGTTCACCTAAGATGTATACAGGTGCTCATTGGGTTATGAGTACACCGGACAGGACTCGCCGGGAACATGCTAGTTGGTCTTATACCTGACGTCAGATAGCAGTTCCCAGGTGACATGTGTACAGGATAGTTCATCGACCTGGGGATCGTCATTTGTCTCGTGTGAGTTCCCACTGTACTTTGATTACTACCCTACCACGGCTCAAAGGAGTCGTGCAAACAGGTTTTAGTTGGGTACAGTCCCGAGCCACATGGAGGCAGTGAGCGGATCTTCGGGGGTTTCGTCTCTCCCGGTATTGGGGGTGAGGTCGCGCTGTGTCTAGGAGAGCCATTACACGAAGTCCTTGGCCAAGGCAGGAGATTTACTGGTAGGTATTCCAGTAGTATCTCAGGGTGTTCTGGGCTACACTCCGACACGACTTGTACCGTTTTTGGGGGTCTGACTTTTACCCACCCCCTAGGCCCGACATGCGATGCTCATAGACGAACGGACCGGACTGTACGGATATTGTCACTGACAGGCTCAGTAGGGTGTCAGGATGAGTTCGCTCATCGACGTCCCTTTTGGTCAATAGCTGGTGGCCCGTCACGTATTGGCTTATACCTCTGACGTGCTAGTGGTTAAATCCACAGCCATAGTATTGACGAGTCTTTAGAGTCCACCACACTTTCATTTACTCAGTTTTCGGGCGAAACGCTGTAGAGGCCGTATGGAGATATGGCACGGTCCGATCAGATACGTGCGGTATTGCACGGATCAGGATCGGACGGTTTGTACTAATGGCCGTATGGGTATATGGCAGGGTTCGATCAGATACGTGCGGTATTGCACGGATCAGGATCGGAGGGATATTACTAGCCGGCTTTAGTTTAAGCCGGATCCTAGTTTAGTACAGTGTAGATTTTGTCTCATTGCATTTGTATCCGGACGGAATACAGATGCGGGTGTGTATGCACAGTATGGGGTTTTCCTGTAATTTATTACGGGACCAGTTTTCTGGAGTTGCCAGTTTGCATTCCGTTCCGGCCGGTTTTCCTTTGTTCTTTCCCGGCCGGACTTTTCCGAAGGAGGGTGTTATTTGCAAGTTTGCAAATAACACATTGTGGAGGATTTATTTGCAAGATGATTTATTATGATAGCATCTTTTTGATTCCATTCTCTTCACTTGCTTTTTGTTGATAAGAAAGGATTAGATGTGATTAGAGTTTGATGTGAGATGGTTATGATTATGTTTTGGATGTGGTCACCTCTTATGCTCCTACCATCACCTCCCTTCATGCTTCATAATCTTTCCACCACCATTTTCTAATCAAGAGAGTTTTCATAAGAAAAAGAGAGAAGAAGAGAAGAAGTAGAAGAGAGAGCTTCATTCTAGAGAGTTTCTTTCTTGATCTCATTTTCATGCTAGAAAAATGCAAGCACCATTTTCCTAATCCTTGTTTCCTCCATCATCCTCAATGGAAACAACATAACCCCAAAGAGACAAGCATCTTCTACACTACATTCTACAGCATATCTTGAGCATGTCGAGTTGCCGGCTTCATGCCCGAGTTGCCTCGGTATTGAGGCGGGAGCCCGTAAAAGACGCAGGCGATGTGGTGCCCTTCCGGCGAGGAGGCGACGATGTGGAGGCAAGACTTTCCGCGGGAGATCGGGATGATGACGAGAAGACCGGAGGACTCGGATCTCTCGGTATACTTCTCTTCCCTTTCTTGTTAGTAGCTTAGACTAGTTAATGGTTACGATCCGGGTGTTTATTGCGCGGTGGTGCCGGTTTGCTAAGTCCGCAAAAATTAAAGTTTATCACCGTTTCCGCATTTGGCCGTCGGATTGACGGCCGGGGCGCCGCCGTGCACTTACACTGTGTTCGATTGGCTATAACTGGAAGTCCCTGGCCAGGGCTGATATAGAGATTTACTGGTAAGTGTTACTAGTAGTTTCTCGACCCGTTATGAGCCATACATCGACACGACTTATCGGTTACTGGGGTCTGACGTATACCACCCCTAGACTTGATATGCGACATATCAGACGAACAGACCGGACTGTACGGGAGTGTTACTGATTGGATTCATAGGAGAACGCACAGGCTAGCTTGTTGATCTTCTGATCGCTCAATACCTGGGTGGCTGTTACGTTTAGCTGACCGCTTGCAGCTTGTGGGTGTTTGATATGATCATCACCTGCTACCGGCGTATTGACGATTCTTTAGAGTCCTACACAGAGGTTTCTTGGCTCAGGCAAAACGGAGTAGAGGCACATATGTGATATGTGCAGGACCGAGAATAATGCGATATGAGATACCGTATTATATTCTCGCGATATTTAGATATGAACCGGGTCATCGGATCAAGTGTTGATTCGATGAATCGGTACATGATATATTAGTCGGTAATATTCGATATAGCCGGATCGTCGAATCAAGTGTTGATTCGATGATTTAATGTATAATAATATATATGATATATTGTATTACATTATCTAATATTGGCTCGCTTTATTATTTCATTTTCTCTCTGGATGATACATTGATATATATGCGATATATGTTAAATGTATTATTTTCTTTTGTTGCAAATATATAATATATATGTGATATATATTATTGTGACATGATATGATTTATTGTTAAACATGTTTAAGGATGATTAAATGAGGTTAGGGTTTGATTAGGGTTAGTTGCTTCTTGCACCTTCTAGAACCTATTTCTTTTGTCATGGTTAAGATATTTTGTGATGACACATTTCCTAACCAAACCAAACCCTAACTCTAGTTATTTCTCTACACATTATTAGCCACTCATCCTTGACCATGGTTTACATATCAATCATATAGCTTTATTTTCTATTCATCACAAATGGATTATTATGATTATCATTTTCCAATATCATCTTCTTCTCTCTTGAAGAAGCTCACTTGAAATTCTTTATGTGATGAATAAATATGAGAAAATGATTTAAAAAGAAAGCAAAAATGCTACTCTCTCATCCTCATCTCATCTAGCCCATGAGATTAGTGTGTTCATCTCTTTAGAGTGAGAAAGCTTGAGTCTTTGCAACTTCGACGTAGATCATCGGAGATTTGGAACACTTCAAGCTAGCATGGATCGTTCGAGTCGTGGAGCCTCTCATGAGTCCGGGAGATCGTGGATCGCGGCAAAGGGACTTCTACTCGGAGCTTGTGAAGCGAAGGAGCGGACTACAAAGGTTGTAATCCCTCACACTTAGATAAAAGTTATCTTCTTGCATGTTTAACCCTAATAATCTAGCAAAGATCCCGGCTTTGGGTTGTTCGGCACGTCTAAATTTTTATCCGGGCATGTTTGATGCCTTATGAACCTTCACAAGATTGCCTAGGAACCCTACAGCCTCCATGTGACTCGGGACTGTACCCAAAAACCACCGTTTTGCATGCCCTCATGGACGTGGTAAGGTGGAAATCAAAGCACGGTGGGAATCACACAAGACTCTATGACGATCTCGGGTCTACAGACTAACCTGCACAAGTGTCACCTGAGAACTGCCATCTGACGTGAGGTATAATACCATCTGGGAGTTCTCGGGGAGTCCGTCCAGTGTACCCAGTCTCCACTGAGCACCCGTATACCAACTCTGATGTCAAACACCAATGGATATGGGATCATCCATCGCCCATCTCATGGGTCGAGAAGCGTATACGCTAGTTTACACTGGTATATCGATGCCCCGTTTCGATACACCCACGACTAGGGACCTTGAAGGATGTACTTATGGACTGGCATGTCCCCACTAGTATGATCCGCATCATAGTCTAGGTAATCAAGTACACATCCTAAGGGCTTTACCAACATGTAACCATAAAACAGTATAAAGAGACAAGTATACATGTTAAGATAAAGAGCAACCAGATAGCATACTATCATGTCGAGCAAGAAAGTCATCTCTATATATGTCCAAGCATCCAATATAATATACATCATCTGTACAATACTGGCCTCTAGGGCATACAAATAACTAACAATACCCGGGTGGCCGTTACGTTTAGCAGACCGCTTGCGTCTTTTGGGTGTTTGATATGATCATCACCTGCTGCCGGCGTATTGACGAGTCTTTAGAGTCCTACACAGAGGTTTCCTGGCTCAAGCAAAACGAAATAGGAGCGCATATGAGATATGTGCAGGACCGAGAATAATGCATGTATGTGATACCGTATTCTATTCTCGCGATGAATGTATCGATTGGTTGTATGCGATATAACCTAGTTATCGAATCAAGGATTGATTCGATAAGTCGATACATTGGATATTAGTCGGTCTTATGCGATATGACCGGATCGTTAAATCAAGTGTTGATTTAATGATTTATTGTATAATTTAATTTAGATATATTACTTTACATTAACTAGTATTTGTTCACTTAAAGATGGATTTTCTCACTTGATGTGCACATTGTATATATGATATAGTTTTGTGCACTAGATTGTATCATGTTTGATGATACATGCAAACTTGGGTGTATGTTTACTTTAAACCATGTTTAAGTGAATGGTTAGGGTTTTGTTATCTTTTCTTGATTATTTATTTTATTTATTTATTCATTTTAGCAAGAAAAGAAATGGTTGCTTCTTTTGTTTTTTCCTTGAAGCTTCAACAAGCTTTAACCATTTTTGTTTCTTTTGCTTAACCTAATCATTCACCTAACCATAGTTTATTCTCTACACTCAACCATGGTTGCATTATGATAAGAATGACTTGGATTTTCTTTTTAAGATAATTCTTTTTATTCTTTCTTCATCTTCATCTTCATCTTCATCAAGCTTCATGAAAGCTTGCTAGCTTCAATGGTGACATGAGAAAAAGAGTGAGAAATCCAATTCTAAAGTGAACCCACTTCCTATTTCTTCATCCTCTACCACTTGCCATGTAGTATAGGGTGTTTTCTTCACAAGTTTCATGACTTGGTGAAGTTGGAGCTTGATCTTGAGTTGCCTCGACGTAGATCATCTTCGGCATCGATGTCGACGACCTAGCCCGATCATTTCTTCGACGAAACCATCACCAGATTCCGGGATCCGATGATCGCAGCGGAGGGACGTCATCACGGAGCCAAGGAAGTGGAGGGCCGGATCTACAATAGTTGTATTTTCCGTTTACTCTTAGTTAAGTTGTTAACTTATATCGTTTTCGCCTTACCTCTAGTTAACGATCTAGTATAGGGTTCTTTGGCACATGGAAATTTTTTATTTTGGCATGGTTGATCAGTTGTGGAACCTCATGGGTGTGTCTAGGAACCCTACAGTGGTATCAGAGCCTAGCTAGAGCCTTAGGCGATGAGTAGACGATATTTTAAGTCCGATCGAAACATGAAACCCTAATCTGACCCCTTCTCTGTACTTTTTTCAAAACTGTGCATTTTTCCAAATTAAAAATATGCAGAAAAATAAGCAGGCTTTTCTAAGAAATACTGTGCAAAATGAGAACCTAACTCAATTAAACCGCCGTGGAACCGCGGCAGAAGCCTGGCTCGTGCGGCGGTTCCGCGGCCGTGCGGTCGCTTCTTCCATTAAATTTTGCACAGTAATTCCTATCTGTTGGTGCTGTATTTTCTGGTAATTTTTAAATTCTACTCAAGAGTTGAGTATTCTGGGTTGTATTGGGAGTTCGTAGATCTGATCGGATTGTCAAACTTTGTCTGTGTGTTTTTCCAGGTAATTTTAGAATATGTTAAAAAGTTCGACCGGATATAAATACCCAATTTTTCCCCTACCGGGAAATTTCTAATTGTTGGATTTTTCCGTAGTTTAATGACGTTCTAAGTAGTGCAAGTAACGCGATGGTCCCTCTAGAAGAAAACAAACCTTAACTCGATTATGTGACCGTCTTGAACTGCCCTTTGAACCTTAGGGTTTGGGGCAGTACGGCGTGCCACATATGAGGCGTTGACTTGACCCTTCTACGGCTGGACCGTTAGTACTGAGGCATGAAGTGAATGTTTTTAAACTTATTTCATGTGTTGAGCTGTTTTGGGAAAACTTGGGTGTTCGATTGTTCGATCGGAAAGTTTAACATTTTCTATTTATCCGGAATGTGATACAATAATTGGAATTCACAAGTAGTTATAAGATAACTGAATGAATGTTATAAATTTAGCGGTTTAGTCTCACTTGATCGGTTGCCACGGAATTTTGATGTGATCAAAAGTCCGTCGCAATCACGTAGCGTACGCGGATACTCGCCGGGTAAACTTAATAGACAGCCTCACCCCATAGCCCCGACCAAGTGACTGTAGGAGAACCCCGTCGCCGAAAGCATCCGTTCGGGTGCTCGTGGCAGCGGTGTTCCGCCTTGGTGCACTTCGTCGACGGCGTCGGGGGTGCGGCCGCTTACTAAAGTTTACGACGAGCATTCGATCAGGATGTCGGGAATCTTGTTGAATTGCCCGACTTGATATTGAAAAGAGTTTTCAATAATGAGACTGAAATGTGGGGTTTATAAATGTTTGGCATGCGATGTCTAAGGAATTCATTTGGTTAGGCATGCGATGTCTAAAGAGTTTGCGGATTCCAACTGTTGTAGTTTTACACTTTCTTTTCTGTGACCGTAAGTGTAGTATGTAGTGGTATTGCCGATTGTCATTGCTATACGTCGACGACAATCGGTGTATGCATACTTACTTACGTAGATGACATGTGATGTTATGTGTTGCTGGATATGTTATATTGGATCGTCGTGTTTGAATAGCCGGGGCTTTTTATGTGAGATGGGTGTTTTTCATTCTCATTCATGTAAAAACTTGTATGTAATATTCTTTTATTGGGGTACTTCCAGGTTGAGGATGATGTCACCATTTGTATATTATTTACTTTTCCACATTAGGATAGACCCAAGGAGGGAAGCACAAGTAACCGGGTTCTAGGGTCCAGTGGGAGACCATCTCGAGGAGTCGAGTCCGGGTCTCCTAACCCTAGAATTGGTAGGGTTGCTTGCCGCTCTCGTAGGGGTCTAGGGGTGTGGGATTAGCTATTCATCACGACCGTGGAATCCGTGTTTTATACTGGCTCAAAATAAAACACGGACGTCCTAGTATATCCAATATTTCATATGATATTTTCTACTGCGTTATCTGTGATGTGATCATGTGATATGTTCAGATAGATATTATATATAGTATATATGATATATTATATAGACGTTGCTTATGTTTTACACCCGCGCTAGCCCTGTCTCGCTCTGGCGTTAGTTACCTAACCTAACGGTGCAGACGGGACATCGAGGTGAATGCGGATGGCATAAGCGTACGTTATATTTATCTGTGATGTTTAGGTGGACTTAAATGATGGGATATTCATTAATGTGATTAATGAAAGGAAATAAACCTAAAAGATGTTGTGGAATCGAATTTCAAAAATAAAACAGGTAGCTACAGTTCTTGCTTTGCATCGCGGTGTTCCTTGTAGAACATCCTGCACCTTATTCGATAAGGAAAGGACCGAGATCCCTTCACCGGGAGTGACTTCTTTAGCAATAACTGGCAGATGCTACAACCCTCGGTTTTTCTTTTGATTGCTTCTATAGTTTCTGCTTTGCACAGTGATATATATGATATATCACTCACCTCATTCGACGAGGACAGGGCCGACGATCCCTTCACCGGGAGTGACCCCTTTAGCAAAACTAGAAAAGCCTCAAAAACACTCCATTTTAAAATAAATTGATTCTACAACGATATCAAGTTCATTACGCAATAGGTTTTCAGAAAAAACCTGTCATAGCCCTCCGTCATTTCAGATAAGTAGTAGTTAGTATTCGTGCTACGTTTGTTGGCCTGCGTCAAAGCGTAGTGTGCGGTAGCTAACTAGTATTTATCTGCTTATGCATATGATGCAGATTGGATTAGGGTAGTCGTGCGACTTTGTTGGCCTGCGTCAAGGGTCGTGCGGGTGGGTTTAATTCAATCAGGAAATGACGGGTTGAACATGACTAGCGCACTATGGTTTGTTGGCCTGCGTCAAGGTCATAGGACGCTAGGGAAAAAATTATCGGGAATTTCAAGTGTTGAAATTTGCAATGAGATTACATACCTTCTATGAGATAGTTGGATCCCGATACCCACTGCGAGTAAGTGTTACTCCTGGGAGAGTTTTACACATTACAATTAGCCGATCAAGTAGGTGTCTAGAAAGGTGTTAACGGGGTTACGCCTCTGGGAAAACGAGGTTTACTGTAATTAGGTCCGTGCGAAAGCACGGGGAACCTCCCTCAAAGTACCGACACTGGCCTGGCTGAAAGATTGGCGAACTTGTAGCGTGTAATTAATCCCGGCTAGTCTTTCCTTTTAGGGTTTGAAGGAAGATTTGATAAAAAAACAGTGGGAGCCATCCTGATTAGATAAAATAATAACCAATCTGATCTTGCAAGAGCGCACGCAGAGTGTTTTCTTCTCTCTCTCTCCTGGTAGCGACCATATCACGCCTTAATCAAGATAATAATACGGATGCATTGACCGAACCCGCTTGTTATACTGAGCTGGGGAACGTTGGTCCCGCTCCAACTTATAATTGTTATAAGACAGAGCAGGAAATTGGGGAATACCAGATTTCCCGTGCCGCCAAAACGAAGAAAGTGCATGTTGATGCATCATCTTCAGGTGTGTTCGTTACATAGAACTGTTTCTCAGTATCCTTTACGTCCTGAGTATTTGATACCGGATCAGGATCCCAGATATGTAATCTGTTACATAGGGCTACAGAAAGGTAGAGAACTGAGAACGGGTGATAAGTTTCATGAGATAGAAAATGGTGCAAGTGTTGCAGCCAAGTCTGTTGGTCACTGTCACCCTGTATTCCAAATACATTGATTCTGAACAAATGTTATTAGATACCGAACCTGATATACAAAATCATATCAGTCTCTTTATTATTAAAGAAATGATAAAATTTTGTATTGTTGGATAATGTTTTGAACATTTCCTATATCAAAAGTTGATCGGTTCAGGCACGTTATCTGAAAGCATTGACGTTCTAAATCAAACTACAGTTCCTTGTATACAGAACACACACAAGAGGAAGAATTCAGAAATGAACGAATCCTTCTTCAGGCATTGTAGACTAGGTCATATCAATGCGACCCGACTGGCTGAAGTAACATTTAGATGCATATTTAAATTAGTTTGAATTTACATCTTATGAAACTTGCCAGTCATGTCACAAAGATTAGATGACCATATCACTGTTTATTGGGAACAGAGAAAGAGTTAGTGAACTCTTGGGACTGATACATAGAGATGTATGCAAGGTCCCCTGTCTATACATGCCAGGACCGGTTCTTTGTACTTCATTACATTCTCTGATGATCTCTCAAGATTCAGCCATATGTTCCTGTTGAAACATAAGTCCGAAGTTTTTGAGATATTCACAGAATATAAGTTAGAAGTAGAGAACCAAAACGGGTATAAGTATTATGTCCTATAATAAGATCAGGGAGGAGAATACTTAAGCACGGAAATCCTGGACTATTCTAAAGGAGAATGAGATTCTCTCTCAGCATTACTCCTCCGTATACACCATAGCACGATGGTATATCGGGGCGGAGCAATAGCACCCTATGTGATATGGTGTGCTCTATAATGAGTACTACTGAGTTTCCTATTTCCTTTTGGGAGTTATGCGCTTAAGAAGTTGCATACCTATTGAATAGGGTGTTGGAGATAGTGCCCTCAGAGTCAATTATTGGATCACAGGCACGTGATTGCAATGATTAAGGGAGGACCTATCCCGGTAGGACAGTCTTACTCAAGATGATAGTATGCTATCTGGTTTATCTTTATCATCGTGTACTGCTTTAGGTGACCTTACATGTCACTATTGCACGTTGATAGAGCCCCTAGGATTCTTGCTTGACCACCAGCAGTATGAGGGCGATCATATACGTGGGAGCTAGTAGTCTATAAGCACATCCTTGAAAGGTCCCTAGTCATGGGAGTTTCGAGATAGGGCATCGATACTCCAGAGTAGACTAGTGTATACAGTCGAGACCCCGACGAGGGGCGGTGGCCGGTCTCACAAGCCACTGGTGTCAGTTGGTTCACCTAAGATGTATACAGGTGCTCATTGGGTTATGAGTACACCGGACAGGACTCGCCGGAAACATGCTAGTTGGTCTTATACCTGACGTCAGATAGCAGTTCCCTGGTGACATGTGTACAGGTTAGTTCATCGACCTGAGGACCGTCATTTGTCTCGTGTGAGTTCCCACCATACTTTGATTACTACCCTACCACGCTCAAAGGAGACGTGCAAATAGGTTTTAGTTGGGTACAGTCCCGAGCCACATGGAGGCATTGAGCGGATCTTCAGGGGTTCATCTCTCCCGGTATTGGGGGTGAGGTCGCGCTGTGTCTAGGAGAGCCATTACACGAAGCCCTCGGCCGAGGCAGGAGATTTACTGGTAGGTATTCCAGTAGTATCTCAGGGTGTTCTGGGATACACTCCGACACGACTTGTACCGCTTTTGGGGGTCTGACTTTTACCAACCCCCTAGGCCCGCCATGCGATACTCATAGACGAACGGACCGGACTGTACGGATATTGTCACTGACAGGCTCAGTAGGGTGTCGGCTGAGTTCGCTCACAGACGTCCCTTTTCGTCAATAGCCGGTGGCCCGTCACGTATGGCTAATACCTTTGACGTGCTAGTGGTTAAATCCACAGCCATAGTATTGACGAGTCTTTAGAGTCCACCACACATTCTGTTACTCAAGTTTCGGGTGAAACGCTGCAGAGGCCGTATAGAGATATGGTAGGGTTCGATCAGATACGTGCGGTATTGCACGGATCAGGATCGGACGGATAATACTAGCCGGCTTTGGTTTAAGCCGGATACTAGTATAGTACAGTATAGATTTTGTCTCATTGCATTTGTATTCAGTCGGAATGCAAATGCGGGTGTGTATGCACGGTATCGGGGTTTTCTTGTAATTTATTACGGGACCAGTTTTCTGGAGTTGCCAGTTAGCTCTCGGTTTCGGCCATATTTCTTTGTATCTTTCATTGGCCGAAGATTGGTGGAGGAGGGCTTATTTGCATTTGTGCAAATAAGCAATTTGGAAGGGGGGTCTTTGCATATTGATGTGTCATGATGGTTGCACCATCATTTGACTTGTTTACTCCATCATTGCTTGACTTCTATCTTCATGATTACTTGACTTTTGGAAATGATGAGGTTGATGGAGTGAGTTTCTCCTTTTGTGATCATTGTTTATCATTGCAACCTTCTCTCTCTCTCTTGTATGATGGTGGGCTTATTTTCTTTGATTGATACACCCTCCCTCTCATTCTCTCCTCCCCACACAATGCATGGTCGGCCAAAGATGGGAGAGGGCTGTCCATTTTTGTGGTGTGGGATTTTTAGTCTTTTGGCTTCACAAAAATCCCCACAAGTTCCATCTCCAAAAGCTTATATCATTCCTCCACCAAATGGCAACCTCCACTACCCCCAAAATGAGACATGAGTTCCACACACATTCTACAGCAAACCTTGGGCACGTCGGCTCGCCAACTTCATGCCCGAGTTGCCTCGGTATAGAGGTGGGAGCCCGTAAAAGAAGCAGGCGACGCGGTGCCCGTCCGGCGAGGAGGTGGAGACCGGACATTCCGCGGGAGATCGGGACGACGAAGAGAAGACCGGAGGACACGGATCACTCGGTATATCTCTCTTCCCATCTTGTAGTTAGCTAGGACTAGTTAATGGCACGATCCGGGTTTTAGTGCGCGGTGGTGCCGGTTTGAAAAATTAAAGTAAATCACCGCTTCCGTATTCCGGCGTCGGATTGACGGCCGGGGCGCCGCCGTGCACTTACAGTGGTATCAGAGCCTCGCCATTAACATAGTCTAGCTTGGTTTAACGTGTTTACACTTCCGATCGAACAAATTTTCCAAAAACCGTATTTTTCTTTGCATCAGTTTTCTGTCGATTTTTTGCTGGCTCGAAAATTTTTTCAGGTTGTCTCAAAATACTGTGCAGGGAAGTATAAGCCTACTGTAAAAATTTGGTCGCGAGATCGCATTATTCGACCGCGGAACCGCGGCCAAACCCATGCTTGGGCCGCGGTTCCGCCGCTGTTTTGACAGATCAGGACACCAATTTTTTACAGAGGCCTCCAGACTTGAAAATGTGGTTTTTGGAATATTAATTTTGGGCCCAGAATTTCTTGATGTGCTACAGTAGTACTTGGGGCCCACTTGTTAAAATTTGATCGATCGGATATTTTAAACACATTAGTTCACAGTATTTACATTATATCTGCGACCGTGAATGTCACTTGATCGGTAAATACAGTCTAACTGCTATAGCCCGGTTAGACGGATTTGCGAACGTGACTTTCACGTTGATGTTCTGTGTATTGCTGTGATGTTGCGGATCGGTCGTGGGGGATAGCCTGGTTGCAGTGGTAGTACAGTTTTTGTTGTATTATGTACATTTGATATTGCGGGTCGAGCGTCCGACATGTGGACTGCCGTCACTGCCTGTTTGTATTATTATTTTGGGGCACGACCAGTTTGCGATCGATGTACCCGTTGTATGTATATTTTACTTTCTGTACTAGGGTTACCCCACAGAGGGGTGCACGGATAGCCTGGTTCTAGAGGGCAACGGTCCCGCATCTCATGGCATTGAGACGGAGGGGGCTTCACTCTAGAATTGGCGGGCTATTCGCCGCACTCGTAGGGGGTACAGGTTGACCCAGGAGGGGTGTCCAAGTTACCGGATTCCGTGAAGTGCTGGATGGTCCATTCACGTTGCTGAAGGGGGCTGCCTCGCTTCAGGTTTTGGCGGGTAACTTGCCGCGCCCGTAGGGGTCTAGGATTTCATTGCATAGGCTATCCACACGACCAGGGGAACGTCGGGTTTCAGTAGTGGCTCTGTGAAACCTGGGGATCCCAGATATCTGTATTATTCTGTGATGCTGTACATTTCTGTGATGTTGCATTTTATCACGCCTTGAGCAAAATATTATATATTAGTAGATGTTGTATATGTTTTGCATCCGCGCTAGTCCAGTCCCCGTTCTGTCGTTAGTTAGATAACCTAACGGGTAATGACGGGACCCAGTGGCGAATGCGGATGGCATATACATACATCAATATATTTTCGTTCTTTGTGGTGTGATCAATTGATAGGACTGCGTTGATTCGGATCAATGCAAGTTAAAAACAAACCTAATCTGATGTTGTTGGAACACTTTTCAAAAAGCTGTTATTGCAAGGACGTCACTTTTGTTTTGCATCGTGGTATTCAGTTGGAATATCCTGCTCCTCAGTCGACGAGGCAAGGGCCGAGATCCCTTCACCGGGAGTGACCTCTTGGACAAAAAGTTTGCGTCAGGGCAATAACTTCACTATAGCCGATTACTTTTGCTTTGCACCGTGGTATTCAGTTGGAATATCCTGCACCTCATTCTACGGGGAAAGAGCCGAGATCCCTTCACCGGGAGTGACCTCTTTAGCAAAGGTTTTCGTCACTATATTTTCATAAAAGCTATCCAGTTCCTTCAACGATATCAAGTTCATTACGTTAAAGGTTTTCGCCAGAAACCATTCGTAGCCCTCCGTCATTTCAGACGGGTAGCACGTAGTATTCATGCTATGTTTGTTGACCTTCGTCAAGGCATAGTGTATGGTAGCTGGTTGTTACCTTTCTGTTGCATAGATAGATGCGTTGGTTTGGGACAGTCGTATAGCCTTGTTGACCTTCGTCAAGGGCTTATGCGGGTGGGTTAAAATTAACCTGGACAATGACGGGTAGAACTTGACATGTGACTTATGATTTGTTGACCTTCGTCAAGGTCATAAGAGCATGGGGCAAAAATCACATCGGGAGTTTCTAAAGAAACTGAAACTTGCCAGATATGCGCATACCTTCTGGAGTGTGATGACGTGAGCGGATTCCGTCACGTTATCAAGCGATGAGAGTTGGATCCCGATTCCCACTGATGAGTTAGTTTACTCCTCGGGTGACCCTGACTAATTCTTCTTTTAGGTTTGGAGGAGAATTTGATGTGACAGTGGGAGGTTTCCAGATTAGATAAATTGGTAACCATTCTGATCTAGGTTAGAGTGCACGCTGAGTGTTTCTTTTCTCTCTCTCTCTTTGGCAGCGACCATTGACCCGACCCTAAGACTATGACTCAGTGACCAAGTTGACCGAACCTTCTTAAACACTGGCTTTTGGATTGTCAGAGTTGCAAACCTCATTGCCACTCCTACTTTTACCCTTTTCTCTAGGACACCCCGTATTACTACGAACGTCCACTTCCATTGGACAAAACCATCGTATGGTTAGATACGAACTCGAAGGAATTTATTCGAGGATGGTTTCCGGTTCTGAAGAAAACGAATAGGACTATTCAGTTGTCTTTTCTTTTTTCCTTCTCTCAGGTTGCGAGTACTCCTTGGTTTAGGAGATAGTACACCTATTACGCAAATTGGATAGTCTTCTTCCAAACCTTAGGCTGGTGCCGACCGGTAGGGAATGAAGAAAACCAATTAGCCTAACGATGGTGTACAGAAGGTATTAAGTAAAGACATAACAAGGGATTAGTAAGAGGGCAAAGTAAATTACGACTGCTATTCACGACCAAACCAAGTATTTCTTCGCCAATCCTAAAATCACCTTTGTATTTCTCCAGAACACTCTGTATCACTACGAAGATCCACAGTTTATTGGATACTCCATCGTATGGTTATATACGAACTCGAAAGGAACTTGTTCCAGTTCGGGGATGGATTCTGGTTCAGGAGAAATAGGAATAAGGTTTATTCGGTTGTCTTTTATCTTCACCTTCTCTCGCATTGCGAGTGCTCCTAGGATTAGGACAGTACACCCATTATGTTCATTGGATAGTCTTCTTCCAAACCATAGGCTGGTGCCGAACGGTAGGGAAGGAAGAAAACCATTTGGCCTAAAGGGGTGTATATAAGGTAATGACTAAAGACATATAAAGGGATTTGGAGAGGTGGCAAAGAATTACACGGTTACAGTTGTGAATCTGGATAATGGAAGATGCATTACTAGGAATACCGGGATACTCCATCGAAACATTTCAATGTTTCAGTTTCACTGTGTACTGTTAAAGGAAAACTGATTTCCCAGTTAGACACTTGCTCTAGGGTATGTATTTACCAGGTATGATTCTCACATCTGTATGGTTTTACAGATGATGAGTGGGAGTGAGTTATTGGGAATTAGGTGATCATCCTCATTATATCGGGATTCATTGTAATCGGTGATATTTGAGGAAATCACCTGGGCTGTTTGCTGGTCGGCAAATATTTGGTTTTGAATATCCGCTGTTATGCACCAATTTCAAATCGATATATCTGTACGTCTATTTTCATAAAGTGAGATATACCTTTTTGAAATTATGTCTGTGACATTTACCTATATCAGTGGATGGTTAGGTAAGGAGCATTAAACAGCGGTGTAATTCTTCATAACCACAGTACAGTTTTCAACCTAAGACACACAGTGAATGAGTTATCAGACTCAAGGGACTTATACAGAGTATTGTATGTTGTCCAGGGTCCATCAGGACAGAGGGGTTGGTCCTCGTATTATATTCGGTTTACTTATGACTTCTCCGAGTCACTTGAAAATATCTTTTCCAAAACAAAATAGAAAATCTTCTAGAATCTACTAGAAGTCATTAACCCAAATCAAACCCTAATCTTGATTAATCTTTACTAAACATGTTGCATTAGTTATCATATCATGTTACAATATTATATATCACATATATAATATTTATTGTAACCAAATAAAATAATACAATTAACATATATCGCATATATATCAATGTATTATCCGAGTGAGAAAAAGAATCTTTTAGTGAGCTAATATTAGTTAATGTTATTTAATATATCATATATATTATTATACATTAAATTATCGAATCAACACTTGATCCGACAATCCGGCTATATCGCATATAACCGACTAATATTTATCCGTACCGATTCATCGAATCAACACTTGATCCGATGACCCGGCTGATATCAAATATCGCGAGAACATAATACGGTATCACATATCGCATTATCCTCGGTCCCGCACATATCACATATGTGCTCCTACTCCATTTTGCCTGAGCCAAGAAACCTCTGTGTAGGACTCTAAAGAATCGTCAATACACCGGCAGTAGGTGATGATCATATCAAACACCAACAAGCTGCAAGCGGTCAGCTAAATGTAACAGCTACCCAGGTATTGAGCGCTCAGAAGATCAACAAGCAAGCCTGTACATTCTCCTGTGAATCCAAACAGTAACACTCCCGTACAGTCCGGTCTCGTCGTCTGATATGTTGCATATCTCGCCTAGGGGTGGTAAACGTCAGACCCCAGTAGCTTGATAAGTCGTGTCGATATGAGGTCTATAACAGTTCGAGAAACTACTGATAACACTTACCAGTAAATCTCAGCAACCCTTGCCAAGGATTTCCGGTTATAGCCAATCGAATACAGCACAACATCAACTCCCTATACCGGGAGAGACGAATCCCCTCCTATCGCTCATTGCCTCCATGTGATTCGGGACTGTACCCAAAAGCCACCTTTTTGCACGCCCTCTCAGACGTGGTATGATGGAAATCAAAGCACAGTGGGAATCACACAAGACACTATGACGATCTCGGGTCGACAGATGTCACGACCCGAAAATACGGAACATGACCGGCACTTAAACTACGAACGTCTCGAGGCGTACGTAATCTAAGTAAACCGAAAACCCAGAAATCCAAACCAAGAAAATAGTAGAGTGCAGGAAAAACCAACTTAAAGCAAGTAATTTCAATAGCATAAGCCGAATTATGCGGTTTTTAAAACATCAAAAATTTACTGAAAATTTCGGCAGAGTCTCCTTTGTAAATACTGGCCCCCAAACGGGATACAACATGAATAGTATACGAAATCAAGAAAAGGGCATCCCCAAGCGGGAGCTAGCTCTTCGTCAATTGACGGTCACAACCACACAAACAATATAATATACAACGCCAACGGCGAGGATCAAAACTCAAAAGGAAACTCAAAACCACCAGAAATATAACGAGCGACTCTAAGGTCGAAAGAATAACCAACACTGGTCTCTATCTCAATAAATACATGTTTGGTTGATGGAATTTACTAGATACAACTGAATAATATTATACAAGGTAATATGATAGGTACGATACAAGAAAAACCCACCTACTAGCAAGTTACCCGAATGAAACTGAGCCCGCAAAGCCGTAATGAAACCTGTACGGCAAACCTGCAAGAAGCTGGGGCACAACGGGGGTGAGTTGCCAACTCGTGAATAGAAAAACATCTACGCACAGAAATTGCATAAATAACGCAATCCTAGGTCAATGATCATAATATATCCTCAAAAATATACATAACATGCAGCCTATAACAAGGCTAGGGTAAATATCTAACCCGAGTGAAATCTCATGTGCCCGTGTCAGTGCCTCAGGTAGCAATATATCATATGAATGATGTATGAATGCATGAAACAGAATGCTTGTACTGAATAAAACTGGTTTCATAAATCAGTGAGATTTCTGTATTTTAAAAGAAATGAGGTACCATATATGAAATCAGCATAAAACAGTGCCCAGCATCGACACAAAACAAGTGTCCAAATACCTCGATATCTCTGTGTCACAATCTATGTACCTCAAGTCTCAATCACAATATCTAGGGCGCCGTCAGTCCAGACCGGCCCCCTACCATCCATCTCAAGACCACGACGGTATCCTCCGGATATCCGACGTGTCGGGTAATATCACGGTAGGTAGTGCTCCCCTGCCAGGCTCACATCGTCATCATCACGCGCTTCTTGCCCCGGGGGTACCTTACCGGGTCCACCATGTACCCGAAACGGTTCATCCGTCTCCTCGATCGGGTCTCGAAATCCATCAGCAAACTCATGGTGGACGACTCATACATCATGGGAAAAACCGCACTTTTATTTTAAAAAAAAGAGAAATCAGTTTATATATGTTTTGCGGTTTTCCTTCAAATCCAGAAAATATCATGGAAATCCGAATCATCAATAGCATGTAGAACCATGAATATAAGCATGAGAATGAATAACAGTATGCATGAAGCGACAAGTAATAACTACAATATCTAAGCCGGCATATAAGGTATGTACACTAATATTACGTCAAACTACTGGCTATCAAGCTAAGTTAAGCGACAATATTTTCTAAGGTGTACGTGACATGGCAATTACCGATGAAGATGTGTGTGAGCCGGCAAGTAAGTGTATGTGGTACATACGCATCATCGGTAATGGTGCTGGTGTCCTAACAGCATAATGTCAACAATGCAATATGAAATAACAATGTAAATGTGCGATGCGGAGCGAGCAACCAAAATGAACGGGAGCTAAAAACTAGACGCAACTATAACTAATCTGCATTAATCTAATATAAGTCCTACAAATGGTGCCATTTGAAATAACACGAACCGCGGGGTTTTAAAAATAGGGCTACGGTGGTTTTTAAGAAAGGATACGTCTTTTGAAATATCCGTAGATCCCTTGACCTGTCTTTTAAAATACCCACGATCCGCTAGTTTTGAAATAGGTAGGAGTCTAATCTAATCTAACAACTACACTAAACTATACGGCTGAACTAACAAGCCGATCTACAGGTAAGGAAACCGCCTATCATCTGAGTCGATACATATACATACCTGTATATATACAGTCGGTGATCCCGCCTCAATAATATCATATCCATAACCAGACATCCCAAGTCAAGAGTGCGGATCAATCATCAAAATATAGCTCGTACGTAAATCCGTCGTACGGCATCCCCAAATCTGGGTACGGTTAATATCACATTCATTATACTATTCATCTGATATCCTCTTTATCAAGTATCATGATCGGGGTACTGATCTATGTCTAGTACAATATTGATACCATCTATGTATGCATGCATGTATGTGAAACACTACGTCAAGGACCCGCTACAATATCATGTCGTATCTCAAATACGAACCCTGCTATATCACCGATCTCACGGCCTCAAATCAAATCTCATCGACTCATCATAAATCCCAAGTACTATCATCCTCAATCCGTATGTGAACACATAGTCCCATACCCATGTGAACACATAACTATATAATCCCGTATAAGCACAAATGAAAGAAGAAAGTATGCAAGTATGGGTGTGTGTGTGCATGTGTGGTGCAACCACTACTCTAGGGTTTCGCGACACTAAATCATCCAAGAACACCAAATATTTATATCATCGATAATATCAAACAAATTATAGTCAAAATATATATATATGTGTGTATACGTATTCGTATACATCACCACGAACTGCGGGGGTGCTATACGCCATCCACCCGACTTCTCCCCGTAGATATAAATCTACTCACCTGGTCCTCGCTCGCCGGTGCCGACGTCGCCACGTCCTTACTTGTCGTCTCGAAGTCCACATGGGTACCTACATATCATAACGCACCGTATCGCATTATAATCCGACTCATGAACAAAACGACACATGAAACCCATATAGGTCAAAACCTATGGTTGCTTTCACAAATCAACCCAAAAGCCCTCGACGTCGGCGTACCAACGTCAAACCATCGAGGAAACCCAAACACACCAATCGTGATTTCAAAACTCACTAATTATATAAGAAATAGGGTTTAGTTCATCAAAACCATAAAATTAAACAATTCGTTTTATTTTCCAAAAACCTAGTTAGCACAAATTCCCATTTCGGTTCAAAACTTGATGTTTTACCCAAACTAAATATTTTGACGATTCTAATGGCCAAAATGCTCACTTAATATCATAATTAGGTCATACAAATCACCTCCATATTTTTAATCTCACGAATTAGCATTAACTCAAAATTCAAGTTTGCAACAAATATCGATTTGAACACTTTTCAAAGTAAAATTCACAATTTATCAATTAAGCACGGTTTTGCATGATCAAAGTCGCTAAACAACAAATTAAAATGCTAATAAAGTCATCAAAACCTTAATTACATTTTAAATCACAATTTATATGTATTTCACTAAAACCTAGTTTGCAAATTACATAATTAATACAAATTTAAATTTAACAAAGATATAAACTACCAACTAGATTAGTTTTAGCATAACAACATGTTAAACTACACAATTTTCCCATGATCAATTATAAGAACCCCAACTTAAATTCACAACCCTAATCTAGAATTTTCCAAACCCTCACTTAATAATTTCAACTTGAAATTAGAAACCAAATTAACATTCAACTACTTTAGCTTATGAAAAAAAACTAACAAATTAACCATTAGATAAGATTATACCTCACAATTTGTAGATCTATCTTGCAAGAATCTTAGCCTCCAAACTTGCTTCCATGCTCCACGATCCACACTAGATTGGTTAAAGAATAATGGGTAATTGTTGGATTTGGGATTTAAGAGGTTTTAATTTGATTTTTTCTTGAATTTTTTTGAGCACTTTGTGTTGGAAATGAAGTGGAAAGATTTTGGGGCTGATCAAGGAGGGTCTTGGCCAGATATTGAGGGGGGGGAGGAGAGAGAGGGAGGTAGAGAAAGTGGGGTGAAGTCAAAGTCAAAGTAAGGTCAAAGTCCACCTAATTCACCCATTTTCTTTTCTTTTCTTTCATATCTTTTCCTTTGAAAATCAAGTGGGGAAAACTATGGTGGCTGCTGAATTCAGCCATGGGGATAAGTGAATGGGGGTGTGTGGGTGTGGGTACGGGTGTGGGGTGATGAAAAATGATAAATACAATACCCCAAACATCCATTTACGCTAAAAAAAGCCTTTTTTCTTCAATAATTTCTAAACCGTTTTGGCAAATGATTTCGTTCCAAAAACCACATGATAAAATTTTATTTAATGTTTTATGATGCACAAAATTTGTTTCAACTCATTCCAATTTGTAATTTTCCCTAATTAAATGTATTAGTTACGGCTTAAATAATAATAAAATAATATTTTTTTCAGAAAATTTGAAATTTCACCAGCGGCTGAATAAACACCAAATAATAGCAATTACATAGCTAGAATATGTATATTTAATTTTTATAATAAGATATTTGCATTTTGACTTTTTACAGAAAACCCCCTTATTTTACCGATTTTTCGAAATATCACCGAAACGATTTTCAAAGCGTTACAATCTTCCCCCCTTAAAGAAATTCGGTCCCCGAATTTAAATTCAAACTCCCCCAAATACTAAAACATCTAAGAAAACCCATCAAGTCGTCGGGGCTTCGAAATTGTAAATACATAAAACAAATCGTAGCGCAGCGCATGCGCTTGAAAAATGAGCATATAACTCAAATTAAAACTCCGTCAAGCATCCCGCAATCATCGGAGTCATGGAGAAGACATCAATGCCAAATCCAAATCAAAACCAATATGACATAACTCGAAACTATACATGTAAATATCGAATCTATATATGTAAGTATCTGAAGGAAATGCATGCCAAATCTCTTTATGTCGCTGTGCACGCGTATAACACTGCACAGTGGCGGACGTCTAACATAAGAAAATAACTATATACATATATACCTTTGTTTGAAATGTACGTTCCGCCGTTTTGGAAACAATTTAGAAGGGTCTCCTTGTTTTAAACATTTCGTGTCATATCAGACACGTAGGTAAATACTGAGGCTATAGCTCGCTTTTTTTTGGAAATCCCTTCAATAACTATCAATGCATGCAAAATATATTCAGGTACTGTCCTCTGACTAGTCCTGCTCAGTACGAAAACACATAGAAATATCATAAAAACGTACTGCTCTATATGAAATCAATCCCCAAAATATGCACATGAATGCTACGTGCGTCTGGTGCGCACGGAAATCAAAATCCATGAATGTGCCATACATGCGCACAGAAACAACAACTAAGTGCATCGGGTGTGCACGAAACATCTGTCGTAGGCAACATGTGTGCCTGACAGCAAAATCAGGTGCATCTGACATGCACGAAAAATCTCAATTTAGTGCATCTGGTGTGCACCAAAATCGCATCTCAAGACATACGCTCAACATGCGCGAAAATCCAAATCAAGTGCATCCATCGTGCACGAAATCATGAAATCCAATATCAAGCGCCGAACGTGGTCAAAATCAATCAGGTGCACAAGGTGCACAAAATAAATATCGAGTATCACAATCGAAATCGAAGTCCAGTGCACACTGCAAGCATATAATAACTACACAGAGTGCATGAACCAATTCGTGTGCGTGCATACGCACAAAATCAACTCAAATGTCTAAAACCGTAAAATCACAAACATGTGAAACCCAAGCACGAAAACGATATCAAGTGCAACACTGTGCAAAGATCGTAAATCCTCAATCATCAAAATCAAATCATGCGAATAAATCACCCAAAATATCGAAATCAATAATGGCGGAATAGTATCGCTCAAGTGCATCCTCTAAGAATCTCGGGCCAACTGTCGCGGTCACTAATGGGACGTCTCGTCGATGATTATGAACTCTGGCCTGCTGGTGTGCGTAACCATGACCACTCCTCGGTCAAGGTCTTCACTGTGAATTACCAATCTTTCGGTCCATCGGCTCATCGGCCCTGTCAGGTATGCTAACGGGGACGATTCCGTTCTGGCACTTCTCTGGTCATCTCTTGGTCAATCATCGCGACCACTCGTAAGACAGCATATCACTGGCGTCGGCCTCTGGCTCTCTGAATGTACGTGACACATCTGATCCTGGGTGCAAGTATCATTGCAGCAGTGTCCTGGAAGGAATCCTGCTCACGGTCTCTTCCATGTCTCGTCTCTGCCAACTGTCCGGAAGTCGTTGTCCTTTCCTATATCTGCATCTTGCTCTGGAACGACTGCATACTCATCGCGACTCCTTCTGGAAGGTAAGTCCAAGTACCATGCCTCGGCATGCGCATCGCCTCTCTGATGTCGGCGGAGTGGAACATCATCTCATCTAGACCTGGTGCGAACCTCTTACTCCACTTTTCTCTAATGTCGTCTGCTTTGGACTCGTCTCGTCGCGGCTGCATGGACTGAGCTCCAACGGCTATCCTCGTATCTGGAGTCTCCCAAGAATGCATCTCACCACCTAGCATCCGAATTAAGTCGAGCCATCCGATCGAGTCGTCAAAACCTCATAATCCCCCAAGAGCTCAACCTCTTGGGCACAGTTTAATAGTATCGAGTACATACCACAGCATCGATGGTCCAGCAGTAGAAGGGCAAACCCAAGTCTCACTAATGGCGCCGTAGAACTGCCGCAAACCCGAAGGTTCAAAGGCCTTCCCACGGTCATTAAGTCGAGTTAGGGTTTCATTCTTCTAGAGGGACCATAGAATTGCCTGCATGTCTTTCCGAATACTTTAAACTTGGAATAATAGGTTTCTGACATTCGATCGTCTCTGTCGACTCCCAACGTCTCCGCGTGAAGTCATCTCTAGCTGGAATCAATCTACCTAATGACCTCGCATCGGGGTAGGCGAACGATTCACATGTCCTAGTCATTCATCCACGATGACTAGCAACCTTCTATCATCTCTTAGTACAACTCGTTCTGCACTAACTCCTACCTCGTCATTCGCGGCAATATCTGGCTCGCTCGTCTGCACGCTGAACAGTGCCTCGATCATCAGGAGTAAGCAACACACCAACGGTCATTAAAATCTGGCTAGCCTCCATCATCGGCTCAATTCTCTAGTGTCGACCAGCACCTCCAAGTAACCTCATAAGGGCGATCCGCCAAACGCTCGTGGCGCGGAAACACAGTAAGAAGACACATCTCTGCAATCGTGTCGCCGGAATTTCGCCCTGGTCAGTCCTCGTTCGTGACGAGCTTGTGCTGACCGCAACTCTAGCCGTAGCTCTCCCTGCCGTAACCGTAGCAGCAAAACCAAACTGGTACCGATGAGGCTAGATCGGAAAGAACATAATACTGAACAAAGAAATGTACATCCTAAGGCTTCTTAAGTGGAGTAGCGTATCGTAAATATGCCGCGGAACATACCCACGGTACGTCACTCTACTTTAGTCACCTATTCCATCAACCAAGGGTCATCCTACGCTCCGAAGGTTAAAACCTAACGTTCTGATACCAACTTTGTCACGACCCGAAAATACCGAACATGACCGGCACTTAAACTACGAACGTCTCGAGGCGTACGTAATCTAAGTAAACCGAAAACCCAGAAATCCAAACCAAGAAAATAGTAGAGTGCAGGAAAAACCAACTTAAAGCAAGTAATTTCAATAGCATAAGCCGAATTATGCGGTTTTTAAAACATCAAAAATTTACTGAAAATTTCGGCAGAGTCTCCTTTGTAAATACTGGCCCCCAAACGGGATACAACATGAATAGTATACGAAATCAAGAAAAGGGCATCCCCAAGCGGGAGCTAGCTCTTCGTCAATTGACGGTCACAACCACACAAACAATATAATATACAACGCCAACGGCGAGGATCAAAACTCAAAAGGAAACTCAAAACCACCAGAAATATAACGAGCGACTCTAAGGTCGAAAGAATAACCAACACTGGTCTCTATCTCAATAAATACATGTTTGGTTGATGGAATTTACTAGATACAACTGAATAATATTATACAAGGTAATATGATAGGTACGATACAAGAAAAACCCACCTACTAGCAAGTCACCCGAATGAAACTGAGCCCGCAAAGCCGTAATGAAACCTGTACGGCAAACCTGCAAGAAGCTGGGGCACAACGGGGGTGAGTTGCCAACTCGTGAATAGAAAAACATCTACGCACAGAAATCGCATAAATAACGCAATCCTAGGTCAATGATCATAATATATCCTCAAAAATGTATATAACATGCAGCCTATAACAAGGCTAGGGTAAATATCTAACCCGAGTGAAATCTCATGTGCCCGTGTCAGTGCCTCAGGTAGCAATATATCATATGAATGATGTATGAATGCATGAAACAGAATGCTTGTACTGAATAAAACTGGTTTCATAAATCAGTGAGATTTCTGTATTTTAAAAGAAATGAGGTACCATATATGAAATCAGCATAAAACAGTGCCCAGCATCGACACAAAACAAGTGTCCAAATACCTCGATATCTCTGTGTCACAATCTATGTACCTCAAGTCTCAATCACAATATCTAGGGCGCCGTCAGTCCAGACCGGCCCCTACCATCCATCTCAAGACTACGACGGTATCCTCCGGATATCCGACGTGTCGGGTAATATCACCGGTAGGTAGTGCTCCCCTGCCAGGCTCACATCGTCATCATCACGCGCTTCTTGCCCCGGGGTACCTTACCGGGTCCACCATGTACCCGAAACGGTTCATCCGTCTCCTCGAATCGGGTCTCGAAATCCATCAGCAAACTCATGGTGGACGACTCATACATCATGGGAAAAACCGCACTTTTATTTTAAAAAAAAGAGAAATCAGTTTATATATGTTTTGCGGTTTTCCTCCAAATCCAGAAAATATCATGGAAATCCGAATCATCAATAGCATGTAGAACCATGAATATAAGCATGAGAATGAATAACAGTATGCATGAAGCGACAAGTAATAACTACAATATCTAAGCCGGCATATAAGGTATGTACACTAATATTACGTCAAACTACTGGCTATCAAGCTAAGTTAAGCGACAATATTTTCTAAGGTGTACGTGACATGGCAATTACCGATGAAGATGTGTAGCCGGCAAGTAAGTGTATGTGGTACATACGCATCATCGGTAATGGTGCTGGTGTCCTAACAGCATAATGTCAACAATGCAATATGAAATAACAATGTAAATGTGCGATGCAGAGCGAGCAACCAAAATGAACGGGAGCTAAAAACTAGACGCAACTATAACTAATCTGCATTAATCTAATATAAGTCCTACAAATGGTGCCATTTGAAATAACACGAACCGCGGGGTTTTAAAAATAGGGCTACGGTGGTTTTTAAGAAAGGATACGTCTTTTGAAATATCCGTAGATCCCTTGACCTGTCTTTTAAAATACCCACGATCCGCTAGTTTTGAAATAGGTAGGAGTCTAATCTAATCTAACAACTACACTAAACTATACGGCTGAACTAACAAGCCGATCTACAGGTAAGGAAACCGCCTATCATCTGAGTCGATACATATACATACCTGTATATATACAGTCGGTGATCCCGCCTCAATAATATCATATCCATAACCAGACATCACAAGTCAAGAGTGCGGATCAATCATCAAAATATAGCTCGTACGTAAATCCGTCGTACGGTATCCCCAAATCTGGGTATGGTCAATATCACATTCATTATACTATTCATCTGATATCCTCTTTATCAAGTATCATGATCGGGGTACTGATCTACGTCTAGTACAATATTGATACCATCTATGTATGCATGCATGTATGTGAAACACTACGTCAAGGACCCGCTACAACATCATGTCGTATCTCAAATACGAACCCTGCTATATCACCGATCTCACGGCCTCAAATCAAATCTCATCGACTCATCATAAATCCCAAGTACTATCATCCTCAATCCGTATGTGAACACATAGTCCCATACCCATGTGAACACATAACTATATAATCCCGTATAAGCACAAATGAAAGAAGAAAGTATGCAAGTATGGGTGTGTGTGTGCATGTGTGGTGCGACCACTACTCTAGGGTTTCGCGACACTAAATCATCCAAGAACACCAAATATTTATATCATCGATAATATCAAACAAATTATAGTCAAAAAATATATATATATGTGTGTATACGTATTCGTATAAATCACCACGAACTGCGGGGGTGCTATACGCCATCCACCCGACTTCTCCCCGTAGATATAAATCTACTCACCTGGTCCTCGCTCGCCGGTGCCGACGTCGCCACGCCCTTACTTGTCGTCTCGAAGTCCACATGGGTACCTACATATCATAACGCACCGTATCGCATTATAATCCGACTCATGAACAAAACGACACATGAAACCCATATAGGTCAAAACCTATGGTTGCTTTCACAAATCAACCCAAAAGCCCTCGACGTCGGCGTACCAACGTCAAACCATCGAGGAAACCCAAACACACCAATCGTGATTTCAAAACTCACTAATTATATAAGAAATAGGGTTTAGTTCATCAAAACCATAAAATTAAACAATTCGTTTTATTTTCCAAAAACCTAGTTAGCACAAATTCCCATTTCGGTTCAAAACTTGATGTTTTACCCAAACTAAATATTTTGACGATTCTAATGGCCAAAATGCTCACTTAATATCATAATTAGGTCTTACAAATCACCTCCATATTTTTAATCTCACGAATTAGCATTAACTCAAAATTCAAGTTTGCAACAAATATCGATTTTAACACTTTTCAAAGTAAAATTCACAATTTATCAATTAAGCACGGTTTTGCATGATCAAAGTCGCTAAACAACAAATTAAAATGCTAATAAAGTCATCAAAACCTTAATTACATTTTAAATCACAATTTATATGTATTTCACTAAAACCTAGTTTGCAAATTACATAATTAATACAAATTTAAATTTAACAAAGATATAAACTACCAACTAGATTAGTTTTAGCATAACAACATGTTAAACTACACAATTTTCCCATGATCAATTATAAGAACCCCAACTTAAATTCACAACCCTAATCTAGAATTTTCCAAACCCTCACTTAATAATTTCAACTTGAAATTAGAAACCAAATTAACATTCAACTACTTTAGCTTATGAAAAAAAAACTAACAAATTAACCATTAGATAAGATTATACCTCACAATTTGTAGATCTATCTTGCAAGAATCTTAGCCTCCAAACTTGCTTCCATACTCCAAGATCCACACTAGATTGGTTAAAGAATAATGGGTAATTGTTGGATTTGGGATTTAAGAGGTTTTAATTTGATTTTTTCTTGAATTTTTTTGAGCACTTTGTGTTGGAAATGAAGTGGAAAGATTTTGGGGCTGATCAAGGAGGGTCTTGGCCAGATATTGAGGGGGGGGAGGAGAGAGAGGGAGGTAGAGAAAGTGGGGTGAAGTCAAAGTCAAAGTAAGGTCAAAGTCCACCTAATTCACCCATTTTCTTTTCTTTTCTTTCATATCTTTTCCTTTGAAAATCAAGTGGGGAAAACTATGGTGGCTGCTGAATTCAGCCATGGGGATAAGTGAATGGGGGTGTGTGGGTGTGGGTACGGGTGTGGGGTGATGAAAAATGATAAATACAATACCCCAAACATCCATTTACGCTAAAAAAAGCCTTTTTTCTTCAATAATTTCTAAACCGTTTTGGCAAATGATTACGTTCCAAAAACCACATGATAAAATTTTATTTAATGTTTTATGATGCACAAAATTTGTTTCAACTCATTCCAATTTGTAATTTTCCCTAATTAAATGTATTAGTGACGGCTTAAATAATAATAAAATAATATTTTTTTCAGAAAATTTGAAATTTCACCAGCGGCTCAATAAACACCAAATAATAGCAATTACATAGCTAGAATATGTATATTTAATTTTTATAATAAAATATTTGCATTTTGACTTTTTACAGAAAACCCCCTTATTTTACCGATTTTTCGAAATATCACCGAAACGATTTTCAAAGCGTTACAACTGACTACTCTGTACCAGTGTCACCGGAGAACTGCCATCTGACGTATGGTATAATACCATCTGGGAGTTCTCGGCGAGTCCGTCCAGTGTACCCAGTCTCCACTGAGCACCCGTACACCATCCTTGATGTCAAACACCGATGGATATGGGATCATCCATCGCCCATCATATGGGTCAAGATGCGTATACGCTAGTCTACTCTGGTGCATCGATGCCCCTGTCTCGATACACCCACGACTAGGAACAATTATAGGATGTACTCGTCGACTACCGTGGCCCCACTAGTATGATCTCATCATAGTCCCAGTAGTCGAGTACATATCCTAAGGGCTTTATCAACATGTAATATAGAGACAATCAGAGTACATGTTAAGATAAAGTACAACCAGATAGCATACTATCATGTCGAGCAAGAAAGTCCTCCCTATATACGTCCTAGCATCCACTACAATATACATCGTATGTACAGTAATGGCCTCTAGGGCATACATATAACTAACATTCTCTAGTTTTTAGACAGGTGTTTCATAGAAACACAAGGTCCGAATTTTGAGAAGTTATAGGTATTTGAATAAAGTAGAGAACCAAGTGTTGCAAGTATCGGGATTCTTCAAGTTGATCAAAGATGTAGATGTTGGAGATAGTGCCCTCAGAGTCAATTATTAGGTCACAGGTACGTGATTGCAATGATTGATGGAGGACCTATCCCGGTAGGACAGTCTTACTCGAGATGATAGTATGCTATCTGGTTTACCTTTATCATCGTGTACTGTTTTAAGTGACCTGACACGTCGCTATTACACGTTGATAGAGCCCCTAGGATTCTTGCTTGACCACCAGCAGTATGAGGGCGATCATATAAGTGGGAGCTGGGGGTCTATAAGCATATCCTTAAAAGGTCCCTAGTCGTGAGAGTTTCGAGACAGGGCATCGATTCTCCATAGTAGACTAGTGTATACAGTCGAGACCCCGACGAGGGGCGGTGGCCGGTCTCACAAGCCACTGGTGTCAGTTGGATCACCTAAGATGTATACAGGTGCTCATTGGGTTATGAGTACACCGGACAGGACTCGCCGGGAACATGCTAGTTGGTCATATACCAGACGTCAGATGGCAGTTCCCTGGTGACATGTGTACAGGTTAGTTCATCGACCTGGGGATCGTCATTTGTCTCGTGTGAGTTCCCACTGTACTTTGATTACTACCCTACCACGGCTCAAAGGAGTCGTGCAAACAGGTTTTAGTTGGGTACAGTCCCGAGCCACATGGAGGCAGTGAGCGTATCTTCAGGGGTTCGTCTCTCCCGGTATTGGGGGTGAGGTCGTGCTGTGTCTAGGAGAGCCATTACACGAAGCCCTCGGCCGAGGCAAGGAGATTTACTGGTAGGTATTCCAGTAGTATCTCAGGGTGTTCTGGGCTACACTCCGACACGACTTGTACCGCTTTTGGGGGTCTGACTTTTACCAACCCCCTAGGCCCGCCATGCGATGCTCATAGACGAACGGACCGGACTGTACGGATATTGTCACTGACAGGCTCAGTAGGGAGTCAGGCTGAGTTCGCTCACAGACGTCCCTTTTGGTCAATACCTGGTAGCCCGTTATGTATTGGCTTATACCTCTAACGTGCTAGTGGTTAAATCCATAACCAAGGTGTTGACGAGTCTTTAGAGTCCCCCACATTCTGTTACTCAGCTTTCGGGCGAAAGGTTGTAGAGGCCGTATGGAGATATGGCAAGGTCCGATCAGATACGTGCGGTATTGCACGGATCAGGATCGGACAGTCTGTACTATAGGCCGTATGGTTATATGGCAGGGTTCGATCAGATACGTGCGGTATTGCACGGATCAGGATCGAACGGATATTACTAGCCGGCTTTGGTATAAGCCGGATCCTAGTATAGTACAGTGTAGATTTTGTCTCCTTGCATTTGTATTTCGGTCGAAATACAGATGCGGGTGTGTATGCACAGTATCGGGGTTTTCCTGTAATTTATTACGGGACCAGTTTTCTGGAGTTGCCAGTTTGCTTTCCGTTTCGGCCGATTTCCATTGTTCCGTTCATTGGCCGAAGTTTGGTGGAGGAGAGCTTATTTGCATTGTTGCAAATAAGTGGTTGTGGAGGGGGTCTTTGCATTTTTGTTTTATCATGATGGTTTCATGATGAAGCCCATCCCTTGACCTTCCATGCTTCATGATTGCTTGACTTTTTGTAGCAATCATGGTTGTTGATTACTTGTTTTGGAGTGTGGGTTATGGTTGTGATCATTGGATTCTTTCATCATCACTTGCTTGCATCATTGCATTCCACCCACCCCCTTGACCTTACTCTCTCTCTCCAATCACACTAATGGGGGGGCCGGCCACTTTGTGAGGATGAGAAAAATGCTTCTTTTTGAGTGGGAAAAATATGATACTCTCATTCTTCTTGGTCTATCACATTTTTCCTTCACCTCTCTCCAAGTTCTTCTTCCTCCACCACTAAAATGGCATCTCCATGAACCCCAAAGTGAGACTCGAGGACTACACATTCTACAGCGAATCTTGGGCACGTCGAGTAGCCGGCTTCGTGCCCGAGTTGCCTCGGCATTGAGGTGGGAGCCCGTAAAAGAAGTAGGCGATGTGGTGCACTTCCGGCGACGAGGAGGAGACGGCACATTCCGCAGGAGATCGGGACGACGACGAGAAGACCGGAGGACTCGGATCTGTCGGTATATCTCTCTTCCCTTTCTTGTAGATAGCTAGGACTAATTAATGGTTCGATCCGGGTTATTAGTGCGCGGCGGTTTGCCAGTTCAAGAAAATTAAAGTTTATCACCGCTTCCGCATTTGGCCGTCGGATTGACGGCCGGGGCGCCGCCGTGCACTTACAGTGGTATCAGAGCCTCGCCATTAACTTAGTCTAGCTTGGTTTAATGTGTTTTGCTATTCCGATCGAACAAATGTTCCAAAAACCCAATATCACCCACGACAGTTTTCTGTCGAAATTTTTCAGTCTCTAAAATTTTTTCAGGTTGTATAAAAGTACTGTACAGGAAGTTATAAGGCTTCTGGAAAAATTCGGGTCATTGATTCTTCAAGGGGAGCGCGGAACCGCGGCCAAAACCCACCTTGGGCCGCGGTTCCGCCGCAGTATGTAAAGATCAATGGGCCAAATTTCTCCAGTGGGCTTCTGGGGTGATTTTAGGGGTTTTGGAATATTAATATTGGGCCCAGAGTTTCTTGATGTGCTACAGTAGTGCTTGGGGCCCACTTGTTATAATTTGATCGATCGGATATATTTTAAACACATTATTTCACAGTATTTACATTATATCTGCGACCGTGAATGTCACTCGATCGGTAAATCCGGTCTAACTGCTATAGCCCGGTTAGACGGTTTTGCGAACATGACTTTCACGTTGATGTTCTGTTTTTGCTGTGATGTTGCGGATCGGTCGTGGGGGATAGCCTGGATGCAATGCTAGTACAGTTGTGGTTGTATTATGTACATTTGATATTGCGGGGCGAGCGTCCGACATGTGGATTGCCGTCACTGCCTGTTTGTATTATTATTTTGGGGCACGACCTGGTTGCGGTCGATGTACCCGTTGTATGTATATTTTACTTTCTGTACTAGGATTGCCCCGCGGAAGGGTGCACGGATAGCCGGGTTCTAGAGGGCAACAAGCCCGCATCTCATGGCATTGAGACGGAGGGGGCTTCACTCTAGGATTGGCGGGCTATTCGCCGCACTCGTAGGGGGTACAGGTTGACCCAGGAGGGGTGCCCAGGTTACCGGATTCCGTGAAGTGCTGGGTGGTCCATTCACGGGGCTGAAGGGGGCTGCCTCGCTTCAGGTTTTGGCGGGTAACTTGCCGCGCCCGTAGGGGTCTAGGATTTCATTGCACAGGCTATCCACATGACCAGGGGAACGTCGGGTTTCAGCGGCTCTGTGAAACCCGGGGATCCCAGATATCTGTATTGTTTCTGTGATGCTGTACATTTCTGTGATGTTGCATTTTATCACGCCTTGAGCGAATACTATATATTGGTATATATATTAGTTGATGTTGTATATGTTTTGCATCTGCGCTAGTCCAGTCCCCGCTCTGTCGTTAGTTAGCTAACCTAACGGGTAATGACGGGACCCAGTGGCGAATGCGGATGGCATATACGTAGATCAGTATATTTTCGTTCTTTTTGGTGTGATCAATTGATGGGACTGCATTGATTCGGATCAATGCAAGTTAAAAACAAACCTAATCTGATGTTGTTGGAACACTTTTCAAAAAGCTGTTATTGCAAGGACGTTCACTTTTGTTTTGCATCGTGGTATTCAGTTAGAATATCCTGCTCCTCAGTCGACGAGGCAAGGGCCGAGATCCCTTCACCGGGAGTGACCCCTTGGACAAAAAGTTTGCGTCAGGGCATTAACTTCACTATAGCCGATTACTTTTGCTTTGCACCGTGGTATTCAGTTGGAATATCCTGCACCTCATTCTACGGGGAAAGAGCCGAGATCCCTTCATCGGGAGTGACCTCTTTAGCAACGGTTTTCGTCACTATATTTTTAAAAGCTATCAGTTCCTTCAACGATATCAAGTTCACTACGTTAAAGGTTTTCGCTAGAAACCATTCGTAGCCCTCCGTCGTTTCATATGGGTAGTCAATAGTATTCAAGCTGTGTTTGTTGGCCAAAGTCAAGGCACAGTGTTTGGTAGCTGTTGGTTATTCATATGCAGCATAGATAGATGCGTTGGTTTGGAACAGTCGTACTGCCTTGTTGGCCAAAGTCAAGGGTATGTACGGGTGGATTCAAAACAACCTGGAGAATGACGGGTAGAACTTGACATGTGACTTATGATTTGTTGGCCAAAGTCAAGGTCATAAGAGCATGGGGCAGAAATCACATCGGGAGTTTCAAAAGAACTGAAACTTGCCAGATATGCGCATACCTTCTGGAGTGTGATACCGTGAGCGGATTCCGTCACGTTGTCATGCGATGATAGTTGGATCCCGATTCCCACTGATGAGTTAGTTTACTCCTCGGGTGACACCGACTAATTCTTCTTTCAGGTTTGGAGGAGAATTTGAGGTACAGTGGGAGGTTTCCTGATTAGATAAATTGGTAACCATTCTGATCTAGGTTAGAGTGCACGCTGAGTGTTTCTTTTCTCTCTCTCTTTGGCAGCGACCATTGACCTGACCCTAAGACTATGACTCAGTGACCAAGTTGACCGAACCTTCTTAAACACTGGCTTTTGGATTGTCAGAGTTGCAGACCTCATTGCCACTCCTACTTTTGCCTATTTCTCCAGGACACCCCGTATTACTACGAACGTCCACTTCCATTGGACAAAACCATCGTATGGTTAGATACGAACTCGAAGGAATTAATTCTAGGATGGTTTCAGGTTCTGGAGAAAACGGATAGGATTATTCAGTTGTCTTTTCCTTTTACCTTCTCTCAGGTTGCGAGTACTCCTTGGTTTAGGAGATAGTACACCTATTACGCAAATTGGATAGTCTTCTTCCAAACCTTAGGCTGGTGCCGACCGGTAGGGAATGAAGAAAACCAATTTGCCTAACGATGGTGTACAGAAGGTATTAAGTTCAGACAAAGCAAGGGATTAGTAAGAGGGCAAAGTAAATTGCAACAGATATTCACGACCAAACCAGGTATTTCATTACCACTCCCAAATCACCTTTGTATTTCTCCAGAACACTCCGTGTCACTACGAAGATCCACAGTTTATTGGATACTCCATCGTATGGTTATATACGAACTCGAAAGGAACTTGTTCCAGTTCGGGGATGGATTCTGGTCCAGGAGAAATAGGAATAAGGTTTATTCGGTTGTCTTTTATCTTCACCCTCTCTCATTGCGAGTGTTCCTTGGATTAGCACAGTACACCCATTATGCTTATTGGATAGTCTTCTTCCAAACCATAGGCTGGTGCCGAAAGGTAGGGAAGGAAGAAAACCATTTGGCCTAAAGGGGTGTGCAGAAGGTAAAGACTAAAGACATAAGAAGGGATTTGGAGAGGTGGCAAAGAATTATACAGTTACAGTCGTGAATCTGGAAGAGGCATTACTAGGAATACTGGGATACCCCATCGAAACATTTCGATGTTTCAGTCTCACTGTGTACTGTTAAAGGAAAACTGATTTCCCGATTAGACACTTGCTCCAGGATATGTACTTACCAGGTATGATTCTCACATCTGTATGGTTTTACAGATGATGAGTGGGAGTAGGTTATTGGGAATTGGGTGATCATCCTCATTATATCGGGATTCGTTGTAATCGGTGATATTTGAGGAAATCACCTGGGCTGTTTGCCGGTCGGCAAATATTTGGTTTTGAATATCCGCTGTTATGCACCAATTTCAAATTGATATATCTGTACGTCTATTTTCATAGAGTGAGATATACCTTTCTGAAATTATGGCTACGACATTTACCTATATCAGTGGATGGTTGGGTAAGGAGCATTAAACAGCGGTCTAATTCTTCTTAACCATAAGTACAGTTTTCAACCTACGACACACAGTGAGTGAGTTATCAGACTCAAGGGACTTGTACAGAGTATTGTATGATGTCCAGGGTCCATCAGGACAGAGGGGTTGGTCCTCGTACTATATTCGGTTTACTTATGACTTCTCTAGTTTTTAGACAGGTGTTTCGTGGAAACACAGGGTCCGAATTTGGAGAAGTTATAGGTATTTGAATAGAGTAGAGAACCAGGTGTAGCAAGTATCGGGATTCTTCAAAGTGATCGAAGATATAGATACTTGTATATGGTATTCAGTTGATAGTAGTGATTAAGAGAAATTGCTTCTCTTTCAGGTTACTCATAAATGGAAGCATTCCTAAGTTGAGTAACGCTGATCGGCCTCCTTCCATTTAGTTGACATGCACTGGAGACAGTTGCATGATTTGAATCTGGTTCAATTAAATCAGTGCCTCTGGTTCTATAAATGATATAGAACAGTTCATATCTTAACGATGTTAAGGTACGGGGAGTTGTCCGGTTTATGATTAAAACCAGACACTTGACAACTCTAGGCACGTTTCTGTAATGGCTGTTTGTGGGTTGACCCAGGCTATGACGAGGGTTGACTTTCTACCATCTGGATGAACAATAGCAATATTGTTCTAGACTCGCCACAGTTTTATTAAAAATGGATTTTTTCAGAAAACAGTAGTGGGAGTATGGTAGAACTGGAAGTGATTCCAGAACCACAAATGATTACTGAAGATTTGATAAGGAACCTAAAGATTCAATCTGGATTGACATTCCATTGGCCACTCCGCAGATAAGGTGGGTAACTTCAGGCACCCGAGAGGTACTCCGGTAGCCTCAAGGACGGTGACAGAGAAGTTCTTGTTTACCCACAATTACCATTGCTGTTGTTCCAGGCTGCGAGACCCGGTGGGAGGATGAGTATAGCGTCGTTCTAAACTAGTTTTAGAAGTGTACGTCTTAATGACTCTGCCAGAGGGTTGTCGTAGTCAGTGGGAGCAGCGGAAGCATTGGTGGACAGGTAGCTTATGTCTATTTATAGACTAAAGCAGATATAGCGGAGATAGATCATCTATTTCTGACGTGACAGTCATAGGTTTGACTTCATCAGAATAGGGGATGGATCTGTTGAGAAGGTAGTAGGGTGTGATGTCATGGTATTTGGATGACATACACAGAGTAGGAAAGGAAACTCCTATACTACAATCGGTTACACTTTGGTCGTCACACAGTTGTTTCTCCACAAAGGAAATGGATTTTACATCAGACATACTGGATACTAGATCTATGGCTTTAGATCTAGATTTGGGTAGTCTCCCAATATGGGTACTTAGACAGCATTCGAAGGGTATTTAGAATGGACGACTCCTGGCACGGTAGTGTACCTGCAGGTAATGGAGTCACCCTCTCTAAAGGTGTCTTACAGACTAAAGGGGAGAGGGATGTGCATGGTTGGCAGATCACTTGCTCAGGTAATTGAGTCAATCATGAGATGTCAAGTACCACACCAGATGTTGTTCTTGCACTAGATGCAATAAGTTGACATTAATCCAATCCTAGAGAAACAGTCGGAAGCAGTTTTAGAACATAAGTGGATGTTCTAGGGATATGATAACGACAGCCTCGTTGAGGAGACAGTTATCATTCCAGGCTTCCAAGGTGACCTGGACGACAGGGAGGTTGTCAGAGTTATGGTTTTCCTTCTGATGAGGGGCAGTATTTTGGAAAGTTGGTCCAAGGCAATACTGAGGGAGGCATGGCGCAGGATACTGATTAAGTTCAGTTGACAATACAGTCTAAGAAGTTTGGATTTGGAGTTCATTTATGAGCTATGTCCCATCAGACATCCAGACACATTCTAAGACAGGTATTGCTCATTTCGGGAGATGGGTTTCTCCGTGAACTTGAGATATAGAGAGACATTGAAAGAGACAACAAAGCGGATCCACTCACTGAGGCTATTCCTCGAACGCAATAGTTTCGCAAACGAGCTTTGTGAGACTGACTAGTAGAGGAGTTGGGTGTTCGGTATCACACGGGCTGTGAGTATGCGACATCGCAATAATTAGCCTTGAGTGCAAGTGGGAGATTGTTGGAGATAGTGCCCTCAGAGTCAATTATTAGGTCACAGGTACGTGATTGCAATGATTGATGGAGGACCTATCCCGGTAGGACAGTCTTACTCGAGATGATAGTATGGTATCTGGTTTACCTTTATCATCGTGTACTGTTTTAAGTGACCTGACACGTCGCTATTACACGTTGATAGAGCCCCTAGGATTCTTGCTTGACCACCAGCAGTATGAGGGCGATCATATAAGTGGGAGCTGGGGGTCTATAAGCATATCCTTAAAAGGTCCCTAGTCGTGAGAGTTTCGAGACAGGGCATCGATTCTCCATAGTAGACTAATGTATACAGTCGAGACCCCGACGAGGGGCGGTGGCCGGTCTCACAAGCCACTGGTGTCAGTTGGATCACCTAAGATGTATACAGGTGCTCATTGGGTTATGAGTACACCGGACAGGACTCGCCGGGAACATGCTAGTTGGTCATATACCAGACGTCAGATGGCAGTTCCCTGGTGACATGTGTACAGGTTAGTTCATCGACCTGGGGATCGTCATTTGTCTCGTGTGAGTTCCCACTGTACTTTGATTACTACCCTACCACGGCTCAAAGGAGTCGTGCAAACAGGTTTTAGTTGGGTACAGTCCCGAGCCACATGGAGGCAGTGAGCGTATCTTCAGGGGTTCGTCTCTCCCGGTATTGGGGGTGAGGTCGTGCTGTGTCTAGGAGAGCCATTACACGAAGCCCTCGGCCGAGGCAAGGAGATTTACTGGTAGGTATTCCAGTAGTATCTCAGGGTGTTCTGGGCTACACACCGACACGACTTGTACCGCTTTTGGGGGTCTGACTTTTACCAACCCCCTAGGCCCGCCATGCGATGCTCATAGACGAACGGACCGGACTGTACGGATATTGTCACTGACAGGCTCAGTAGGGAGTCAGGCTGAGTTCGCTCACAGACGTCCCTTTTGGTCAATACCTGGTAGCCCGTTATGTATTGGCTTATACCTCTAACGTGCTAGTGGTTAAATCCACAACCAAGGTGTTGACGAGTCTTTAGAGTCCCCCACATTTCAGTTACTCAGCTTTCGGGTGAAAGGTTGTAGAGGCCGTATGGAGATATGGCAAGGTCCGATCAGATACGTGCGGTATTGCACGGATCAGGATCGGACAGTCTGTACTATAGGCCGTATGGTTATATGGCAGGGTTCGATCAGATACGTGCGGTATTGCACGGATCAGGATCGAACGGATATTACTAGCCGGCTTTGGTATAAGCCGGATCCTAGTATAGTACAGTGTAGATTTTGTCTCCTTGCATTTGTATTTCGGTCGAAATACAGATGCGGGTGTGTATGCACAGTATCGGGGTTTTACTGTAATTTATTACGGGACCAGTTTTCTGGAGTTGCCAGTTTGCCTTCCGTTTCGGCCGATTTCCATTGTTCCGTTCATTGGCCGAAGTTTGGTGGAGGAGGGCTTATTTGCATTGTTGCAAATAAGTGGTTGTGGAGGGGGTCTTTGCATTTTTGTTTTATCATGATGGTTTCATGATGGAGCCCATCCCTTGACCTTCCATGCTTCATGATTGCTTGACTTTTTGTAGCAATCATGGTTGTTGATTACTTGTTTTGGAGTGTGGGTTATGGTTGTGATCATTGGATTCTTTCATCATCACTTGCTTGCATCATTGCATTCCACCCACCCCCTTGACCTTACTCTCTCTCTCCAATCACACTAATAGGGGGGCCGGCCACTTTGTGAGGATGAGAAAAATGCTTCTTTTTTAGTGGGAAAAATATGATACTCTCATTCTTCTTGGTCTATCACATTTTTCCTTCACCTCTCTCCAAGTTCTTCTTCCTCCACCACTAAAATGGCATCTCCATGAACCCCAAAGTGAGACTCGAGGACTACACATTCTACAGCGAATCTTGGGCACGTCGAGTAGCCGGCTTCGTGCCCGAGTTGCCTCGGCATTGAGGTGAGAGCCCGTAAAAGAAGTAGGCGATGTGGTGCACTTCCGGCGACGAGGAGGAGACGGCACATTCCGCAGGAGATCGGGACGACGACGAGAAGACCGGAGGACTCGGATCTGTCGGTATATCTCTCTTCCCTTTCTTGTAGATAGCTAGGACTAATTAATGGTTCGATCCGGGTTATTAGTGCGCGGCGGTTTGCCAGTTCAAGAAAATTAAAGTTTATCACCGCTTCCGTATTTGGCCGTCGGATTGACGGCCGGGGCGCCGCCGTGCACTTACAGTAGATACTTGTGTATGGTGTTCAGTTGATAGTAATGATTAAGAGAACTTGCTTCTCTTTCAGGTTACTCATAATTGGAAGCATTCCTAAGTTGAGTAACGCTGATCGGCCTCCTTCCATTTAGTAAACATGCGCTGGAGACAGTTGCATGATTTGAATCTGGTTCAATTAAATCAGTGCCTCTAGTTCTATATTGGATATAGAACAGTTCATATCTTAACGATGTTAAGGTACGGGGAGTTGTCCGGATTATGCTTAAAACCGGACTCTGGATAACTCAAGGCACGTTTCTGTAATGGCTGTTTGTGGGTTAACCCAGGCTATGACGAGGGTTGACTTTCTACCATCTGGAAGATCAATAGAAATATTGTTCTAGACTCGCCACAGTTTTAATAAAAATGGATTTTTTTTCAGAAAATAGTAGTGGGAGTATGGTAGAACTGGAAGTGATTCCAGAACCACAAACGATTACTGAAGATTTTATAGGAACCTAAAGATTCAATCTGGATTGACATTCCATTGGCCACTCCGCAGATAAGGTGGGTAACTTCAGGCACCCGAGAGGTACTCCGGTAGCCTCAAGGACGGTGACAGGGAAGTTCTTGTTTACCCACACTTGCCATTATTGTTGTTCCAGACTGTGAGACCCAGCAGGAGGATGAGTATAGCGTCGTTCTAAACTTGCTTTAGAAGTGTACGTTTATATGACTCTGCCAGAGGGTTGTCGTAGTCAGTGGGAGCAGCGGAAGCATTGGTGGAAAGGTGGCTTATGTCTATTTATAGACTAAAGCAGATATAGCGGAGATAGATCATCAATTTCTGATATGACAGTCATAGGTTTGACTTCATCAGAATAGGGGATGGATCTATTGAGAAGGTAGTAGGGTGTGATGTCATGGTATTTGGATGACATACACAGAGTAGGAAGTGATATTCCTATACTACGATCGGTTATACTTTGGTCGTCACACAGTGGTTTCTCCACATGGGACTTGGACATTATATCAGACATACTGGTTACTAGATCTATGGTTTTAGATCTTGATTTGGGTGGTTTCCCAATTAAGGGTACTTAGACAGCATTCTAAGAGTATTTAGAATGGACGACTCCTGGCACGGTGGTGTACCTGCAGGTGATGGAGTCACCCTCTCTAAAGGTGTCTTACAGACTAAAGTGGAGAGGGATGTGCATGATTGGCAGATCACTTGCTCAGGCAATTGAGTCAATCATAAGATGTCAAGTACCACACCAGATGTTGTTCTTGCACTAGATGCAAGAAGTTGACATGAATCCAATCCTGGAGAAACAATCGGAAGCAGTTTTAGAACATAAATGGGTGTTCTAGGGATATGATAACGACAGCCTCATTCGGGAGACAGTTATCATTCCAGGCTTCCAAGGTGACATGGACGACAAGGAGGTTGTCAGAGCTATAGTTTTCTTTCTGACGAGGGGCAGTATTTTGGACAGGTGGTCCAAGGCAATACTGAGGGAGGCATGGCGCATGATACTGATTAAGTTCAGTTGATAATACATTCTAAGAAGTCTGGATTTGGAGTTCATTTATGAGCTAGGTCCCATCAGACATCCAGACACATTCTAAGACAGGTATTGCTCATTTCGGGAGATGGCTTTCTCCGCGAACATGAGATATAGAGAGACATCAAAGGAAACATCCAAGCGGATCCACTCACTGAGGCTATTCCTCGAACGCAATAGTTTCGCAAACGAGCTTTGTGGGACTGACTAGTAGAGGAGTTGGGTGTTCGGTGTCACACGGGCTGTGAGTATCCGACATCGCAATAATTAGCCTTGAGTGCAAGTGGGAGATTGTTGGAGATAGTGCCCTCAGAGTCAATTATTAGATCACAGGCACGTGATTGCAATGATTGAGGGAGGACCTATCCCGGTAGGACAGTCTTACTCAAGATGATCGTATGCTATCTGGTTTATCTTTATCATCGTGTACTGCTTTAGGTGACCTTACATGTCACTATTGCATGTTGATAGAGCCCCTAGGATTCTTGCTTGACCACCAGCAGTATGAGGGCGATCATATACGTGGGAGCTGGTAGTCTATAAGCACATCCTTAAAAGGTCCCTAGTCGTGGGAGTTTCGAGATAGGGCATCGATACTCTAGAGTAGACTAGTGTATACAGTCGAGACCCCGACGAGGGGCGGTGTCCGGTCTCACAAGCCACTGGTGTCAGTTGGTTCACCTAAGATGTATACAGGTGCTCATTGGGTTATGAGTACACCGGACATGACACGCCGGGAACATGCTAGTTGGTCTTATACCTGACGTCAGATAGCAGTTCCCTGGTGACATGTGTACAGGTTAGTTCATCGACCTGAGGATCATCATTTGTCTCGTGTGAGTTCCCACTGTACTTTGATTACTACCCTACCACGCTCAAAGGAGACGTGTAAATAGGTTTTAGTTGGGTACAGTCCCGAGCCACCTGGAGGCATTGAGCGGATCTTCAGGGGTTCGTCTCTCCCGGTATTAGGGGTGAGGTCGCGCTGTGTCTAGGAGAGCCATTACACGAAGCCCTCGGCCGAGGCAGGAGATTTACTGGTAGGTATTCCAGTAGTATCTCAGGGTGTTCTGGGCTACACTCCGACACGACTTGTACCGCTTTTGGGGGTCTGACTTTTACCAACCCCCTAGGCCCGCCATGCGATGCTCATAGACAAACGGACCGGACTGTACGGATATTGTCACTGACAGGCTCAGTAGGGTGTCAGGCTGAGTTCGCTCACAGATGTCCCTTTTGGTCAATAGCTGGTGGCCCGTCACGTATGGCTAATACCTTTGACGTGCTAGTGGTTAAATCCACAGCCATAGTATTGACGAGTCTTTAGAGTCCACCACACATTCTATTACTCAAGTTTCGGGCGAAACGCTGCAGAGGCCGTATGGAGATATGGCAGGATTCGATCAGATACATGCGGTATTGCACGGATCAGGATCGGACGGATAATACTAGCCGGCTTTGGTTTAAGCCGGATACTAGTATAGTACAGTATAGATTTTGTCTCATTGCATTTGTATTCAGTCGGAATGCAAATGCGGGTGTGTATGCACAGTATCGGGGTTTTCTTGTAATTTATTACGGGACCAGTTTTATGGAGTTGCCAGTTAGCTCTCGGTTTCGGCCATATTTCTTTGTATCTTTCATTGGCCGAAGATTGGTGGAGGAGGGCTTATTTGCATTTGTGCAAATAAGCAATTTGGAAGGGGGGTCTTTGCATATTGATGTGTCATGACGGTTGCACCATCATTTGACTTGTTTACTCCATCATTGCTTGACTTCTATCTTCATGATTACTGGACTTTTGGAAATGATGAGGTTGATGGAGTGAGTTTCTCCTTTTGTGATCATTGTTTATCATTGCAACCTTCTCTCTCTCTTGTATGATGGTGGGCTTATTTTCTTTGATTGATACACCCTCCCTCTCATTCTCTCCTCCCCACACAATGCATGGCCGGCCAAAGATGGGAGAGGGCTGCCCATTTTTGTGGTGTGGGATTTTTAGTCTTTTGGCTTCACAAAAATCCCCACAAGTTCCATCTCCAAAAGCTTATATCATTCCTCCACCAAATGGCAACCTCCACTACCCCCAAAATGAGACATGAGTTCCACACACATTCTACAGCAAACCTTGGGCACGTCGGCTCGCCAACTTCGTGTCCGAGTTGCCTCGGTATAGAGGTGGGAGCCCGTAAAAGAAGCAGGCGACGTGGTGCCCTTCCGGCGAGGAGGTGGAGACCGGACATTCCGCGGGAGATCGGGACGACGAAGAGAAGACCGAAGGACACGGATCACTCGGTATATCTCTCTTCCCATCTTGTAGTTTGCTAGGACTAGTTAATGGCACGATCCGGGTTTTAGTGCGCGGTGGTGCCGGTTTGAAAAATTAAAGTAAATCACCGCTTCCGCATTCCGACGTCGGATTGACGGCCGGGGCGCCGCCGTGCACTTACATAGGGTTCAAATCAAAACAGTTGCCTACCGCTTCATATGTGATCTGGAAAGGGAAGAGCCCATATCTTAAGTTTGTTAAGATTTGGGGTTGTCCAGCCTATGTCTAAAAAGGTAAAATCTGGACAAGCTCGAGGCAAGGTCAGTTATGTAGAACTGGAAAGGTTCCAGCTATACAAACTACAGCAGATGATTTGGTAGAACCAAAAGACTCAATAGTTTCCAACGAACCTCAGCCTCTCTGCCGATCTAGTAGGGTTCCTTACCCACCTGAGAGATACTTCTGTTTCTCTATGACAGTGGGAGCGAGGATTGCATCATGAGATGATGACCCAACTAGTTTCGAGCTGGCCATCAGGAGTGGGACTCTGTAAGAATGACTGGATGCTTATCGATCTGAGATGGAATCCTTATACACCAACAAAGTATGGACTTTGGTTGCTTGATCTGAAGGGTTAAATCCCCGTCAGGAGCAAGTATATCTTAAGAAGATTACTTGGTGTACATGGAAAAGTTGAGACTTTCAAAGCTAGACTTGTTAAAAGTTTGCATCATTGACCAGGTATGGATTATAATGAAACCTTTTCTAAGTAGCTATGCTTAAGTCCATCCAGATCCTACTTGCCACGGCTTCATACCATGACTACGATATCTGGCAGTTGGGTGTCATGACTGCTTTTCTAAATATCGATTTAGAAGAGAGCGTCTATAAGTACACAGCCAGAGGGCTTCGTAGACGGTGGGAGCCGCGGTAATGTGAGCAAGATGTTTTATGTGATAAAGCAGGCATCGCGGAGTTGGAACATCTGTTTTGATGTGGTAGTCAAAGAGTTTGACATCATCAAAATGGTAAATGAACCTTGTATAAACGAAAAGGTAGTAGGGAGTATGGTAGTGATCCTCGTAGAGTACGTGGATGACATGCTCTTGATGGGGAAGGAGTTTCCTATGCTGCGCTCGGTCAATCTCCGCTTATCACAATGATTCTCCATATAGGATCAAAGTGATACCTCCTAAATCCTGGTTTTGGATCTATGAGATAGATCTAATTGGATGTTAGGATTCTCACTAGTTGTAGTGAGATGGTATCAATTGATCCTGGGGAGAATCACTGGAAAGGTTCCAGGGTAATAAGGATGACTGAAAGTCAGTCACAGGCATTGTCTTTACCCTCAGTAAAGGGACGGTATGTTGGAAGAGTTCCAAGCTAGATACCGTGGCAAACTAGACGATAAAGGCTAGAAACATCGCTACTTAAGATACTACCAAAGAGGCAGTCTGGATGTATATTAGTTCATGAGATGAACTTTTTCCTCCCATTGTGAGACAATGGAGTTGTGGCTTATGCCTAGGAACGCTTGTCCCATCAGTGATCCAGACATATTCTAAAGCAGCATCACCTGATCATGGAGATGGTTGATCTCCAGGGTGATCGAGGTTAGGAGAGTAGACTCAGAGGACAACACGGCGGATCCACTCACAAAGGCCTTTTCCCAGAGAGAGACTTATATGGGATGGTTGAGTATGTGATACTGCAATCACTGCTACAGATGGCCCTAGTGCAAGTGGGAGATTGTTAGTTATATGTATGCCCTAGAGGCCATTACTGTACATAGGATGTATATTGTAGTGGATGCTGGGACATATATAGGTAGGACTTTCTTGCTCGACATGATAGTACGCTGTCTGGTTGATCTTTATCTTAACATGTATACTTGTTGTCTCTCTATTACATGTTGATAAAGCCCTTAGAATATGTGCTCGACTTCCAGGACTGTGATGTAGATCATACTAATGGGGCCTGGGTAGTCCATGAGTACATCCTTCAATGTTCCTAGTCGTGGGAATATCGAGACTGGGCATCGATATTCCAGAGTAGACTAGCGTATATCTTCTCGACCCATATGATGGGCGATGGATGATACCATATCCATTGGTGTTTGACATCAGAGATGGTATGCGGGTGCTCAGTGGAGACTGGATACACTGGACGGACTCGCCGAGAACTCCCAGATGGTATTATACCTTACGTCAGATGGCAGTTCTCAGGTGACACTGGTACAGGTTAGTCTGTAGACCCGAGATCGTCATAGAGTCTTGTGTGATTCCCACTGTGCTTTGAATTCCACCTTACCATGTCCAAGAGGGCATGCAAAACGGTGGTTTTTGGGTACAGTCCCGAATCACATGGAGGCAATGAGCGATAGGAGGGGATTCGTCTCTCCCGGTATAGGGAGTTAATGTTGCGCTGTGTTCGATTGGCTATAACCGGAAATCCCAGGCCAGGGTTGCTGAGATTTACTGGTAAGTGTTACCAGTAGTTTCTCGAACTGTTATAGACCTCATATCGACACGACTTATCGAGCTACTGGGGTCTGCCGTTTACCACCCGCAGGCGAGATATGCGACATATTAGACGAACAGACCGGATTGTATGGTAAGTGTTACTGGTTGGATTCACAGGAGTGTGAGCGGGCTTGCTCGTCGATCTTCTGATCGCTCAATACCCGGGTGGCCGTTACGTTTAGCAGACCGCTTGTGGCTTGTGGGTGTTTGATATGATCATCACCTGCTGCCGGCGTATTGACGAGTCTTTAGAGTCCTACACAGAGGTTTCCTGGCTCAAGCAAAACGAAATAGGAGCGCATATGAGATATGTACGGGACCGAGAATAATGCGTGCATGTGATACCATATTCTATTCTCGCGATGAATGTATCGATTGGTTGTATGCGATATAACCTAGTTATCGAATCAAGGATTGATTCGATAAGTCGATACATTGGATATTAGTCGGTCATATGCGATATGACCGGATCGTTAAATCAAGTGTTGATTTAATGATTTAATGTATAATTATATATTAGATATATTACTTTACATTAACTAGTATTTGTTCACTTAAAGATGGATTTTCTCACTTGATGTGCACATTGTATATACGATATAGTTTTGTGCACTAGATTGTATCATGTTTGATGATACATGCAAACTTGGGTGTATGTTTACTTTAAACCATGTTTAAGTGAATGGTTAGGGTTTTGTTATCTTTTCTTGATTATTTATTTTATTTATTTATTCATTTTAGCAAGAAAAGAAATGGTTGCTTCTTTTGTTTTTTCCTTGAAGCTTCAACAAGCTTTAACCATTTTTGTTTCTTTTGCTTAACCTAACCATTCACCTAACCATAGTTTATTCTCTACACTCAACCATGGTTGCATTATGATAAGAATGACTTGGATTTTCTTTTTAAGATAATTCTTTTTATTCTTTCTTCATCTTCATCTTCATCAAGCTTCATGAAAGCTTGCTAGCTTCAATGGTGACATGAGAAAAAGAGTGAGAAATCCAATTCTAAAGTGAACCCACTTCCTATTTCTTCATCCTCTACTACTTGCCATGTAGTATAGGGTGTTTTCTCCACAAGTTTCATGACTTGGTGAAGTTGGAGCTTGATCTTGAGTTGCCTCGACGTAGATCATCTTCGGCATCGAAGTCGACGACCTAGCCCGATCATTTCTTCAACGAAACCATCGCCAGAGTCCGGGATCCGATGATCGCAGCGGAGGGACGTCATCACGGAGCCAAGGAGGTGGAGGACCGGATCTACAAAGGTTGTATTTTCCGTTTACTCTTAGTTAAGTTGTTAACTTATATCGTTTTCGCCTTACCTCTAGTTAACGTTCTAGTATAGGGTTCTTTGGCACATGGAAATTTTTGATTTTGGCATGGTTGATCAGTTGTGGAACCTCATGGGTGTGCCTAGGAACCCTACAGGATTTTCATAGCTGGAGACCATTGTAAGTAGATTTAACATCTACAGGGAAATCGCCCGTATGGCGTTATGCGTCGGGGATGATATGATAGGATAGATGCATGTTATTGCATATTGGTTAATTTCATATGAATGTCATTACATAGTAGTATCTGTTGTACCTTTAGATATGACACATTACTCACGGTTCATGTTGCACGAGCACTAAATTGTATGCTACACCCACATCGTCGGTAATTGCCATAACACGCACAAACACCTACATACGTGATATGGTAGTGGATATGAATGGTTGGAGTAGTAACTCTTATTCTATTGTGCATATGAAATACTGTGGACACATATATACGTGATATTGCATTGGGCAGGAATAGTTGAGGTAGTGACCCTTATTCCACTTCACGTACATCTTGTTATAGCTACTTGTACATCATGCATACATATTGACATGTACACCTACGTACTCGATTATAGCTACTTGTACATCATGCACACATATTTACATGTACACATACGTACTCGATTATAGCTACTTGTACATCATGCACACATACTGACATGTACACCCACATATTTTGCTATAGTTGCTTATACTCTAAGTGGTATGGTTTTGACATGTGATGTTGAGACGTTGACTATTACGTTTATGAAATGCATCATACCTACCTTCTTACATGTAGATACTTAAACCTTGTTACAATTACATGTACCCCTCATATGATGCTGTATTTGTTTTCGGAGGATTTGGGAACCGCAAGATATATTTTTAAAGGAATATTCATTTAAAAGAGCGGTTTTCCCTTGATATGCTCATATTGTTGTTTTATGTTGCATATATCAGTTTTCATGGATTTACGCATTGAGATATGAATTTCATATGATTTATAGATTTGAGAACTGTGGGGGTATTTCAAGGATACTATGTAGTGTTTGAAAACCCGGTTTTTCTTTGTATGATATTTCAGTGCGTCCACCATGTGATTTCTCGGTTCTGAGATTTGGCTTGTGATACCCGATTCGAGGAGCGCGAGGCACCGTCTGCGGGTACATGGTTGACCCGGTATGGTACCCCGGGGCGAGTGGTGATTTCGTGGTGTAGACGATAAGCCTGGCGGTGGGACCACTACCTACCGGTTATAGTATTTGGACTTGGCGGTTATCGTGGGGATACCGACCGGAGTGAGGTATGACATATCGTCAGGGCCAGTCATGGTGACGGCGCCTGAGTTATGAGGATTTACATGTCGATGCTAGACATGGGTTTCATGATGTTTGAGTGTCGGTGTTGGGCATTCAGGTTTTTCCATGATTTTTACGTATCGTCGGAAGACATACGGGATGGATACCTTCCTACTTATATATATATATACACATATAGGTATATGTTTTCATGATGTTTCGGGTGTCGATGTTAGACACTCAGGTTCCATGAGACTTACAGGATGTGAGGGCCGATCTGAGGATGCGGTGCCTGAGGATTTGGGATTTGATGTGTCGGTGAGGGGCACTGGTGTTTTTCCATGCTGATGATTTTTCATGAGATTTTATATTATATCATCCCACACTCAGGATTATATTGTTATGCATTGATTCATGTAGTTGTAGTACCCTGATGATGTACCATTACATGATTGTTGCATATTCACTTGTCATACTTATGCTATCGTATTTCATGTGATAGATAGATCGTTGTTCGTGCATACCTGCGATTACAGTATGATGTTATTTACTATTCACGAGTTGGCAACTCACCACCGTTGTGCCACAATGTTTTGCAGGACTTACCCTCAGAGTAGTCGCGGCAAGGCATCTTATCATCTCTACTTTTGTGGATACCGCGACGTTAGGTAGTGAGGCCTTTGCATTCAGGTGGGTTTGCGGATATCTGTTTGTACATTGTATATCTTTTTGTTGGATCTAGTATTCTCCATCTACCACTGTTTGTATATGACTTAGAGACGACTTGTGAGGATTCTGTGTTGTATATTTTGGTGACTTTGGGTGCCGTTCTCGTGGGAGCCGGTTATGTTGGAAAGTTTTACCTCTTTATGCAGTTATCCTTTATATTCTTCGCTTCTGTGTCGTATTTATATGTTGTGGTGGTTGTCTCCGCCGTTGAGCGTGATTTTTCTCCCGTTTGGGATGCTTTTATTGTTATCTATATTGTACCCATTTTCGGGGCTAGTTTTTACAAAGGAGGTGCTGCCGAAATTTTCAAGAAAAAAACTAGAGTTAGAGATTTTACTTGGGATTTTCCAAATGTTAAAACTATGCTTTTCTCCGTTGATCCAGATTTGGGTGGTTTAGATTTCTAGGTTTCAGCTTACTTGAGTTGCGTACGCCTGTAGACATTAAGTAGTTTAAGTGCTGGTTACGGGCCAAATTTTGGGTCGTAACAAAGTTGGTATCAAAGCGCTAGGTTTTACCTTTCGGGGTGTAGGATGACCTTGGTATGATGGAGTAGGTAGCTTAAGCAGAGTGACGTAGCATGTGTATGTTCCGTGGCATACTTACGACACGGTACTCCGCCTAAGTGACCTTAGAACCTATTGATTGATATTCCTTCCGTGATTGTTACATCCTTGTGATTCGATTCCTGTTTCCTTATCGAATCTTGTTTCAATTTCCAGCCTATATGCCGCCAAAGACTGCGAGGGCACAGAGAGCGGCCGCGAGGGCCGAGGTCAGAGTTGACTCGTCTGAGGCGAGGACTGACAGGGCGGTATGCCTGTTGTACCGGAGCATATTGCTATGATTGGGGCTAGTATGCAGGACCTGCGCCAGATGATGGGGACCTTAGTAGAGGCCATTCGAGCACAGGGGTAGGCAGTTGTTCCACCCGTTGCAGGGACCACGATGGTACCTACAGTTCCGGCAGTCGCAGTTACAGTTCCGGAGGTTATTACCGTGTCACTGGCAGATTTTATGAGGCTAAGACCTCCGGTGTTTACTGGCACAGATGTTACTGAGGATCCGCAGTCGTTCATCGACTAGATGGCCAGGATTTGTCGTTCACTCCGATGCTCCGACGAGAGATGGGTGGAGTTTGCAAGTTTCCGGCTGGAGGGTCTGGCCCAGAAGTGGTGTGAGTCCCTGGAGAGGAGCAGAGCCACGGGTCTTGCTCCTATGACCTGGGTTGAGTTTGTAATGTCGTTTCTCGCCTGTTTTCTTCCACCGAGCGCGCAAATTTAAGTCATTACGTCAGACTCCGGGGATGACGGTGTCTGAGTATGATGTACTGTTTACCGAGCTGTCTGTGTATGCTCCGTACCTAGTGGCGACTGAGGAGATGAGGGTGAAGAGGTTTGTTCGAGGCCTTCTTACCCAGTTGTTCCTAGCCATCAGCATTCGGCATTGCAACACGTATGCGGCAGCTGTCGATGCATCCCTATTGGCGGAGGAGCGTTTATCTGAGTCATCGGTTGTTCCAGAACCGAAGAGGACTCATACAGATGTACTAGCACGGAGACAGAGGTTTGCATGCCGAGGCAGAGTTCCTTCAGACTCGGGGGGTAGCAGAGACATGGGACGGGGTCAGTTATTCAGTTCTTATTCCCAGAAGGGCCAGCGACCGTCTTATGGGTGCTTCGGGTGTGGTAGTCTACATCACCTTGTTCGGGATTGTACCGTGGTGCGTCAGAGAGGGCCAGCAGTACCCCAGGTTACCTTACCACCTTCTCCGCCTCAGAGAGCTTTGCCTCTTATTCCTGTGGTTGCGCTACGTTAGACTCTTGCTCAGAGAGGTCGTGGTCGTGGTGGTTTTGTGTCGAGAGGATGAGGTGGCGGAGGCAGAGGACAGCCAGTAGCCGGTAGAGGGCAGGCACGGGTTTTTTCCTTGACTCACCAGGATGCTCAGGCGTCAAATGCTGTGGTTTCAGGTACCCTTTCTATATGTTCTTTTGATGCACATGTTCTTTTTTATCCGGGATCTACGCATTCGTATGTTTCTACGCACTTCGTGCCGAGGTTAGGCCGAGAGTCGTGTTTGCTTGATCAGCCACTTGTCGTGACTACTCCTGTGGGAGAGTCGTTTGTTGCGTGATACGTGTTCCGATCGTATGCTGTCCGTTTAGGAGACAGAGATCTGTCCATCGACTTGATCCTTCTTGAGATGTTGGACTTCGACGTTCTGTTGGTCATGGACTGGTTAGCTATTGGCTATGCGTCCGTGGACTGCCGTGAGAAGACAGTTATATTTTGTTTTCCCGGCGAGTCAGTGTTTGTTGTGCAGGGGGACCGTGGTGCCACCCCTCACAGTTTGATTTCTGTCCTGTGCGCTAGTCGGCTTTTGAGGATGGGATGTCAGGGATTCTTGTCTTTCATTCATGATACTGGAGCCACAGTGGAGTCGTTGGACCAGGTTTCTGCCGTGCGAGAGCTTCTAGATGTCTTTCCCGATGAGTTACCTGGGTTGCCGCCAGAGCGCGATATTGAGTTCTGCATTGATCTGATTCCTGGCACAGAGCCTATTTCTATACCGCCTTATCGGATGGCTCCGGCAGAGCTTAGAGAGCTTAAAGATCAATTGCAGGAGTTGCTCGATTTGGGACTTGTACGTCCGAGTTTTTCGCCGTGGGGAGCTCATGTTCTGTTCGTCAAGAAGAAGGACGGCAGTTTGAGGCTATGTGTGGATTATCGTCAGTTGAACCGAGTTACGGTGCGGAACAGGTAACCTTTACCTCTTATTGACGATTTATTTGATCAGCTCTAGGGTGCGAAACATTTTTCAAAGATTGATTTGCGTTCGGGTTATCATTAGTTGCGGATTCGGAATGACGACATTCCGAAGACTTCTTTTCGTACATGCTATAGGCAATATGAGTTTTTGGTGATGTCATTCGGAATCACCAATGTGCCAGCAGCGTTCATGGATCTGATGAACCGGATTTTCAGGCCGTTCCTCGACCAGTTTATTATAGTGTTTATTGATGACATACTGGTCTACTCTAGGAGTCGTGAGGAGCATGAGCAGCACTTGAGGATTACTTTGCAGATATTGAGAGAGCACCAGCTGTATGCTAAATTCTCAAAGTGTGCATTTTGGCTTGATAGAGTTGACTTCCTGGGTCATGTGGTGACTGGTGATGGTATTCTTGTGGACCCGAGGAAGATCGAGGCTGTACAACTTTGGCCCAGACCTGTATCGGTGACTGAGGTCCACAGCTTTTTGGGCTTAGCTGGTTATTATCGCCGTTTTGTGCAGGATTTCTCGAGTATCGCTACACTGCTGACGGGACTGACCCAGAAGAGAGTTCCTTTTCTTTGGACTGATGCGTGCGAGCAGAGTTTTCAGCAGTTGAAGACTCAGTTGACGACAGCACCATTTCTTTCTTTACCTTCTGGATCGGGCGGCTATGTTGTTTATTGTAATGCTTCTCGAGTGGGGCTCGGCTGTGTTTTGATGCAGCATGATAGAGTGATTGCATATGCTTCTAGGCAGCTGAAGAAGCACGAGCAGAATTACCCCACTCACGATCTCGAGATGGCCACGGTGATCTTTGCGTTGAAGATTTGGAGACACTACTTGTACGGGGAGTCGTGTCAGATCTTCATAGATCACATGAGCTTGAAGTATATATTCCATCAGCGGGATCTGAATCTGAGATAGCGCCGTTGGATGGAGCTAGCAAAGGATTATAATTGTGAGATCCTTTATCACCCGGGCAAGGCGAATATGGTAGCTGATACTTTGAGTCATAGACCCGGGGGTAGCTTGTCCCAGTTGAGCGCAGTTCAGCGTCAGTCGTCTGCAGATTGGCAGCTCTTGTGTGATGGTAGAGTGCAGTTCGAGTTTTCTTCCGCTGAGGAACAGTTTGCTCATGTTCGCGCCCATCCACTTCTAGTTGATCGTATCCGTGAGGCGCAACCCAGTGATGCCCGTTTGACCAAGATTTTTGAGCTTGTTCGACAGGGTACAGTTTCGGAGTTCATGATTGATGACCAGGGTGTGCTAAGATGCGGGACTCGCTTGTGTGTACCAGATGCTGATGGGTTGAGAGGCGAGATCCTAGAGCAGGCACATCATACGGCCTTTAGCGTTCATCCAGGTTCCACCAAGATGTACCGTGATCTGAGAGACTTTTACTGGTGGGAAGGGATGAAACGCGATATTTCGGACTTCGTTTCGAGTTACCTGACTTGTCGGCAATTCAAGGCTGAGCACCAGAGACCGGCTGGAGAGTTGCAACCTTTACCCATTCCAGAGTGGAAATGGGAGCAGATTTCCATGGACTTCATTGTGGGTCTACCCAGGACCAGTAGGGGGTATGACTCCATTTGGGTGATTATTGACCGGTGGACAAAAGTGGCTCACTTCCTTCCAGTGAAGACCACTTTCGGTTATGCTCAGTACGCTCAGTTGTATATAGATGAGATTGTGCGTTTGCACGGTGTCCCCACATGCATAGTATCCGACAGAGGCACCCAGTTTACTAGACGTCTTTGGCAGAAGCTTCAGGAAGCTTTGGGTACCCGGTTGAGTTTTAGCACCGCTTTTCATTCACAGACCGATGGTCAGTCGGAGCGGAATATTCAGACTCTGGAGGATATGCTCCGTGCATGTGTGCTTGATTTTTGTGGCAGTTGTGATCGTCACGTGCCGTTGAATGAGTTCTCCTACAACAACAGCTTTCAGGAGACTATTCAGATGGCACCTTTTGAGGCTTTATATGGTAGGAAGTGTCGATCGCCAGTCTGTTGGACCGAGCTTAGTGAGAGTCTGGTTTTGGGACCCCAGCTAGTTCAGGAGACTACGGAGAAGATCCAGCTGATTCAGGACAGGATGAGAGCAGCCCAGTGCAGGCAGAAGTCTTATGCCGACCGTCGTCGTCGCAGACTTGAGTTCGCGGTGGGGGATCATGTATTCCTGAGGATTTCTCCGATAAAGGGCGTTATGCGATTTGGGAAAAGGGGGAAGCTCCGTCCCAGATTTGTTGGTCCTTTCGAGATCCTTGAGCGAGTGGGTTCTGTTGCTTATCGTTTGGCGCTCCCGCCCAGTTTTCCGGATGTTCACCCTGTTTTCCATGTGTCGATGCTTCGTAGATACCTTCATGATCCTTCTCACATGATTCAGCACGAGACCGTTCAGCTTGAGCTCGATCTTTCGTTCACCGAGCAGCCGGTAGTTATTTTGGATCGGCAGGTGAAGAAACTTCGGTCAAGGGTCTTGCCGTCTGTGAAGGTTCTATGGCGTAGCCCTACTAGTGAGGAGATCACTTGGGAGGCCGAGAGTGAGATGCGGAAGAAATTCCCTCATCTCTTTGAAGGTACGCTTAGTATGAAATTTTAATTCGGGGACCGAATTTCTATATAGGGGGAGATTGTAACGGTTTAGAAATCGTTATGCGAATTTTTCCGTTTTACGGTTAAATTGTCGGTATTTTCCGTTTTAACCCGACTATGATCAAACGACCTTATAGACTTGCCAGCACCCAGTTTAGCTAAAATAAAGCTAGTGCGCAAGCTTTTGGGGTATATGGGACGTTTTGGTTCAAATAGAATTTTTCCCAATTTTAATATTATTTTAATGCGGTATTCATTTTTTGGGAAATTTCTCTAAAGCGATCTTTTCTTCTATTAAGTTGTGTTAATTAAAACCTTTCTCTTATATCTAGATATTTGTATGGGTTTTAGAATTAAAGTTAAAGAAAATAGAAAAGAAATGAGGTGCATGCATGTGTGCATGTGTTGTGTGAATGCATTAAATTGCATTTATTGTTAGAAATTGCTAGGAAGCTCCACACAAAACCCCCACCTCCTCTCTTGGCTGAGATCCTTCCCTTTCCTACTGCTCTTGATCATTTCCTTTCCAATTTGCATCAATCCAAACTCAAAATTTTCCAAAATTCCAAAATATATCACAAAATATACTTCAAGTCTTGGTTCTTGCTCTTTGATCACTTGGAAGCTAGGAAAGCTTGGATCTTGTGAGCTAAAGTTGATAGGTATAATCCCTACACTGTTAAATAGGAGTTTTAATGTTGTATAGCTCATTGATTATGGTTTAGAATACTTTATATATCGATTAGTGCGATATCATAGTTTTTAGTGTCGTTTTAGAGCCTCTGTATCTGCTGTGATCTGGATATTTTAGTGAGTGACCAAACAAAATTGTAGTGATGTACTAATGACCCTGGAGCACCACCTGAGACATGAGGACCACCCCACCGGTCGGGGCCGGTGACCCCTTTGGCAAATTCCGGCGACGCCGGCTTAGTAGGGAAGTGTTGGGGTTTGGCTTTTGTGGGTAGTTGTCTGCTGTTGATTAGGGATGTTCGGTACTGTTTACTTTTTTAGTAATTGCAGTATGAAAAATCTGGAATCGTTTACCTATAATCTAGTGTTTTGAATCCGCGTGTTACGTAATCCGACACGAATCGTGATCTGATGCAGCTGTTGTACTCAGTTTGGTTTAGTAGTGTCGCAACGCACATTAGCCACTAGACGGAAACTTGTGAGTTAGTTGAGTGTTGGTGCGTCGTTTAAAGTGTAGTTTTACGTTATATTAGACGATTCTGAGATGTTTGCACTATTTTTGTGTTTGTGAATTTTTAGCGTCGCAAGCGGGGACTTCGGACGCTGCGAACAAAAGGGAAGCAGGTGGTCGGATTTTCATAGCTGGAGACCATTGTGAGTAGATTTAACATCTATGGGGAAATCTCCCATATAGCATTATGCGTCGGGGCTGATATGATAGGATAGCTGCATGTTATTGCATATTGGTTAATTTCATATGAATGTCATTGCATAGTAGTATTTGTTGTACCTTTAGATATAACACATTACTCACAGTTCATGTTGCATGAGAACTAAATTGTATGCTACACCCATATCGTCAGTAATTGCCATGATACGCACAAACACCTACATACGTGATATGGTAGTGGATAGGAATGGTTGGAGTAGTAACTCTTATTCTATTGTGCATATGAAATACTGTTGACACATATATACGTGATATTGCATTGGGCAGGAATAGTTGAGGTAGTGACCCTTATTCCACTTCACGTACATCTTGTTATAGCTACTTGTACATCATGCATACATATTGACATGTACACCTATATACTCGATTATAGCTACTTGTACATTATGCACACTTATTGACATGTACACCTACGTACTCGATTATAGCTACTTGTACATCATGCACACATACTGATATGTACACCCACATATTTTGCTATAGTTGCATATACCATAAGTGGTATGGTTTTGACATGTGATGCTGAGACGTTGACTATTACGTTTATGAAATGCATCATACCTACCTGCTTACATGTAGATACTTAAACCTTGTTACAATTACATGTACCCCTCATATGATGCTGTATTTGTTTTCGGAGGATTTGAGAACCGCAAGATATATTTTTAAAGGAAGATTCATTTAAAAGAGTGGTTTTCCCTTGATATGCTCATATTGTTGTTTTATGTTGCATATATCAGTTTTCATGGATTTACGCATTGAGATATGGATTTCATATGATTTATGGATTTGAGAACCGTGGGGGTATTTCAAGAAAACTATGTAGTGTTTGAAAACCCGGTTTCTCTTGATATGATATTTCAGTGCGTCCACCATGTGATTTCTCGGTTCTGAGATTTAGCTTGTGATACCCGATTCGAGGAGCGGGAGGCACCGTCTGCGGGTACATGGTGGACCTGGTATGGTACCCCAGGGAGAGTGGTGATTTCGTGGTGTAGACGATAAGCCTGGCGGCGGGACCAGTACCTACCGGTGATAGTATTTGGACTCGGCGGTTATCGTGGGGAAACCGACCAGTGTGAGGTCTGATATATTGTCAGGGACAGTCGTGGTGACGGCGCCTGAGTTATGAGGATTTACGTGTCGATGCTAGACATGGGTTTCATGATGTTTGAGTGTCGGTGTTGGATATTCAGGTTTTTCCATGATTTTTACATATCATCGGTGGACATACGGGATGGATACCTTCCTACTTATACATACACACACACACACACACACACACATACAGGTATATGTTTTCATGATGTTTCGGGTGTCGATGTTAGACACTCAGGTTCCATGAGACTTACAGGATGCGAGGGCCGATCTGAGGATGCGGTGCCTGAGGATTTGGGATTTGATGTGTTAGTGAAGGACACTGGTGTTTTTCCATGCTGATGATTTTGCATGAGATTTTATATTATATCATCCCACACTCAGGATTATGTTGTTATGCATTGATTCATGTAGTTGTAGTACCCTGATGATGTACCTTTACATGATTGTTGCATATTCACTTGTCATACTTATGCTATCGTATTTCATGTGATAGATAGATCACTGTTCGTGCATACCTGCGATTACAGTATGATGTTATTTACTATTCACGAGTTGGCAACTCACCCCCGTTGTGCCACAGTGTTTTGCAGGACTTACCCTCAGAGTAGTCGCGGCAGGGCATCTTATCATCTCTACTTTTGTGGATACCGCTACGTTAGGCAGTGAGGCCTTTGCTTTTAGGTGGGTTTGTGGATATCTGTTTGTACATTGTATATCTTTTTCTTGGATCTAGTATTCTCCATCTACCACTGTTTGTATATGACTTAGAGACGACTTGTGAGGATTCTGTGTTGTATATTTTGGTGACTTTGGGTGCCATGCTCATGGGAGCCGGTTATGTTGGAAAGTTTTACCTCTTTATGCAGTTTTCCTTTATATTCTTCGCTTCTGCGTCGTATTTATATGTTGTGGTGGTTGTCTCCACCGTTGGGCAAGATTTTGCTCCCGTTTGGGATGCTTTTATTGTTATCTATGTTGTACCCGTTTTCAGGGCTAGTTTTTACAAAGGAGGTGCTGCCGAAATTTTCAAGAAAGAAAACTAGAGTTAGAGATTTTACTTGTGATTTTCCAAATTATAAAACTATGCTTTTCTCCGTTGATCCAGATTTGGGTGGTTTAGATTTCTAGGTTTCGGCTTACATGAGTTGCGTACGCCTATAGACGTTACGTAGTTTAAGTGCCGGCTACAGGCTAAATTTTGTGTCGTGACAATCACATACACGTATTGTTCTCGGTCCCGCACATATCATATATGTGCTCCTACTCCATTTTTCCTGAGACAGGAAACCTCTGTGTAGGACTCTAAAGAATCGTCAATACGCCGGCAGTAGGTGATGATCATATCAAACACCTACAAGCTGCAAGCGGTCAGCTAAACGTAACAGCCACCCAGGTATTGAGCAATCAGAAGATCAACAAGCAAGCCTATACATTCTCCCATGAATCCAACCAGTAACACTCCCGTACAGTCCGGTCTCTTCGTCTGATATGTCGCATATCTCGCCTAGGGGTGGTAAACGTCAGGCCCCAGTAGCTTGATAAGTCGTGTCGATATGAGGTCCATAACAGCTTAAGAAACTATTGATAAAACTTACCAGTAAATCTCAGCAACCCTGGCCAGGGATTTCCAGTTATAGGCAATCGAACACAGCGCAACATCAACTCCCTATACCGGGAGAGAGGAATCCCCTCCTATCGATCATTGCCTCCATGTGATTCGGGACTGTACCCAAAAGCCATCGTTTTGCATGCCCTCTTGGACATGGTATGATGGAAATCAAAGCACAGTGGGAATCACACAAGACTCTATGACGATCTCGGGTCTACAGACTAACCAGTACCAGTGTCATCAGAAAACTGCCATCTAACGTGAGTTACAATATCATCTGGGAGTTCTCGGCGAGTGCGTCCAGTGTATCCAGTCTCCACTGAGCACCCGTATACCTTCTCTGATGTCAAACACCAATGGATATGGGATCATCCATCGCCCATCATATGGGTCAAGAAGCGCATACGCTAGTCTACTATGGTGTATCGATGCCCTGTCTCGGTACTCCCACAACTAGGAACATTTGAAGGATGTACTTAACGACTACACAGTCCCCACTAGTATGATCCGCATCATAGTCCTGGTAGTCAAGTATTAATCCTAAGGGCTTTATCAACATGTAACATAGAGACAATCAGAGTACATGTTAAGATAAAGTGTAACCAGATAGCATACTATCATGTCGAGCAAGAAAGTCCTACCAATATATGTCCAAGCATCCACTACAATATACATCGTATGTACAGTAATGGCCTCTAGGGCATACATATAACTAACAAGTACATGCACAAATGTACGTAAGTGATCACGGCCCTGCCGTAAAACCATACGGCCTCTACACCTTTTGCCCGGTGCAGAGAAACTCTCTGTATGGGACTCTAAGGATTCGACACTACGCTGGCAATGAGTTTAACCATAGGCCGCAAGCGGTACTAGCTGTACGTAACGGTCCCCAGGTAGATGTCGATAAGAAGGACGATGAGAGAACCCATCCAAACTCCTACTGAGCCTGTATGTTACAATCTCCGTACAGTCCGGTCTGTTCGTCAAGGACTATCGCATATCGGGCCTTGGGGGCGGTAAACGTCAGACCCCTAATAGTGGTATAAGTCGCGTCGGAGTATAGCCCATTACACCTTGAGAAACTACTGGAACCTGCCAGTAAATCTCGCTTGCCCTGGCCAGAGACTTTGCGTAATGGCTCTCCACACACAGCGCGATATCAACCCCCAATATCGGGAGAGAAGAATCCTGTCTAACCGCCACTTCCTCCAAGTGCTTCAGGACTTCACCCAATTACTACCTGTTTGCACCACTCCTTTGAGCCGTGGTAGGGTAGTAATCTAAGTACAGTGGGAACACACTCGAGGCGAAGTAGCAGTGTCAAGTCGACGGACTAAGATGTACTCATGTCACCTGGGAACTGCTATCTAATGATGGGCATAGTACCAACCTGCAGTTCCCGGTGAGTCCTGTCCGGTGTACCTGTAACCTAATGAGCATCTGCATACTATCTCCAGTACGACGTACTGATGGCTGTGGGACAAACCATCTCCCCAGCTGGGATAACAAGCGTATACACCAGTCTACTCCGGAGTATCGATGCCCCGTCTCAATAATCCTACGACCAGGGACCTGTATAGAATGTTGCTTATAGACTACCCAGCCCCCACTAGTGTGACTGCCATCACAACGCTGGTAATTAAGCAAAGATCCTAAGGTTTCTACTAATATGTATAAGCGATATGTTAAAAGAAACATATGCACATATTAAAATAGAAACAAACCAAGTAGCATACTACCATTTTTAGCAAGACTGTCAATACAACTGTGAATATCCCAAGCTTCCATTAAGTAATATACAAACCAGTATGATACAATAATGGCCTCTAGGGCATAAACACTAACAATCTCCCACTTGCATTAAGGCCATGTACTGGCATATCGCAGTCCTATCATCTCGAATAGCCTCTCGAACTGCGTCTGAGGAATGGCCTTTATGAATGGATCAGCAGTGTTATTCTCCGTATCTACTCTCTTCACCTCGATCTCCCGGCGATCTACGATCTCCCTGATCAGGTGATACCTCCTTAAGATGTGTCTGGACTTCTGATGGGACCTGGGTTCCTTAGCTAAAGCTATAGCGCCGTTGTTGTCGCAATACAGAGGTATTGGATCAACACTGGTAGGAACCAATTGAAGTTCTGTGAGGAACTTCTTCATCCAGATAGCTTCTTTTGTGGTATCGCAAGCAGCTATGTACTCCGCTTCCATCGTTGAGTCAGCAACGGTGTCCTGCTTGGAACTCTTCCAACAGACCGCCCCTCTATTGAGGGTAGAGATATAACCCGACATGGACTTGGAGTCATCCTTGTCACTCTGGAAGCTGGAGTCAGCAAGGGCCTCGATCTGAAGGTATTTTCCGCCATACACCAAGAACATCTCCTTAGTCCTCCTCAGGTACTTGAGAATGTTCTTTACTGCTATCCAGTGCTTCTCCCCTGGGTTTGCCTGATACCGGCTTACAACGCTCAATGCGTATGCTACATCTGGTCTGGTACATAACATCGCATATATTATAGAGCCTACCGCAGAAGCGTAGGGTATAATCGACATGCGAGCCCTTTCCAAATCAGTCTTGGGAGACATCTCTTTGGAGAGGGTGATTCCGTGACAAGCCGGTAGGTTACCGCGCTTAGAATCTTCCAAACTAAATCTTTTCAATATGGTATCTATGTACCTGGACTGCGAAAGTCCCAACATCCTCTTTGATCTATCACGATAGATCTGGATCCCCAGAATGTTGGTGGCATCACCCAGGTCCTTCATGGAGAACTTCTGTGACAAGAATCCTTTGACTAACTGTAGCATAGAAATATCATTTCCTATTAGGAGAATGTCATCCACGTACAAGACGAGGAATACTACAGCTCTCCCTACAATCTTACTATATATGCATGGTTCATCTGGATTCTTGATAAAGTCGAATTCTTTGACAGTATCACCAAAACAGATGTTCCAACTCCGCGATGCCTGCTTTAGTCCATAAATGGACTTAAGCAACTTGCACACTTTCCCACTGCTCCCACTCTGAATGAACCCTCTGGCTGATCCATATAGACGCACTCATCCAAATTACCATTTAGAAAAGTCGTCTTTACGTCCATCTGCCAGATCTCATAATCGTGGAAGTCAATAATGGAAAGAAGGACCCGAATGGATTTGAGCATAGCCACTGGAGAAAAGGCTTCGTCATAGTCCAAACCAGGTCTTTGATGAAAACCCTTTGCAACAAGTCTAGCTTTATAGGTTTCAACCTGTCCATCCACACCAATCTTCTTTCTGAAGATCCATTTGCATTCTACGGGTTTTACCCATCTGGAGCAATGTCTAAAGTCCATACTTTGTTGGTGTACATGGACTCCATTTCGGTCCGCATTGCATCCAGCCAATTTACCGAGTCGCCGCTCTGAATGGCTTGCTGGAAGCTAGTAGGGTCATCATTATCAATGATGCAATCTTCTCGATCCCCGTCTATGAGAAAACCGTAGTATCTCTCGGGCGCATGAGACTACCTACTACTTCTGCGGATAGGCGCTGGGATTTCCCTTTCTTCTGAAACTTCTGGTTCTATCATACTTTCAGTAACAGCTTGTGGTTCTGGAATTTCTTCCAGTTCTATTGCGCTCCCACTCTTATGATTTTCTAAAAATTCAGCTTCCAAGAAGTGGGCATGTCGAGAAACAAAAACCTTTTGTTTCTCTACGTAATAGAAATAATACCCCTTAGAGTTCTTTAGATATCCTACAAACTTACACTGTACTGAGTATGCCTCGAGCTTGTCCGCATGCTGCTTTTTAACAAAAGCTAGACATCCCCATGTCCTAAAGTGTTTAAGACAAGGTTTCTTCCCACTCCACATCTGATATGGTGTGGTAGGCACAATCTTGGTTGGAACCTGGTTCAAAAGATATGCAGCTGATTCTAGTGCACAACCCCAGAAAGATCGCGGTAACTCGGCCTTACTCATCATGGAACCATATCCAATAGGGTTCGATTCCGCCTTTTCGATACACCATTGTGTTGTGGTGTGTATGGAGGAGTAAGCTGAGAGAGAATTCCATTCTCTTTTAAGTATCCCAGGAACTCGGCACTTAAGTATTCACCACCTCGATCAGATCTCAGTGTCTTGATACTTTTGCCTATCTGTTTTTCCACTTCATTCTTGTATTCCCGGAATTTCTCAAAGGCCTCGGATTTATACTTCATCAAGAAGATATGTCCATACCTAGAGAAATCATCCGTAAAAGTAATGAAGTGGGAATAACCACCTCTTGCATGTGTAGACATTGGACCGCACACGACACTGTGTACGAGTCCCAAGAGCTCGCTCGCTCTTACTCCGTGTCCAGTAAACGAAATCTTTGTCATCTTTCCCATGAGACAAGATTCACAAGTAGCATAAGATTGATATTCGAACGGATTCAAATATCCTTCTCTATATAACTTAGTCAACCGTGTTTCATTGATGTGACCTAGTCTATAGTGCCATAAGAAAGCCTGATTTATTTCTGGAGAGTTTCTTTTAAGTATGTTCTGGACATTGAAAACCTGAGCTTGATTTAATACGTATATACCGTTATCTAATATACCGGACCCAATCAGAACTTGATTTAGGTGGATGTTTACTACATCGCTTACGAATGTAAAATCATATCCCTTTCTATAAAGTGAGGATACTGATATTATATTACAAGTCAAATTAGGTACATACAAACAGTTACGTAGAATCAATATCTTCCCACTTGTCAGTCCTAGGCGATATTCTCCCACGGATTCAGCGTCCATGCTCATTCCGTTCACAACTCTGAGAGACATATCAACTACCCTGATAACTCTACGGTTTCTCAAAGCATGTAACGAATTACAGATATAAGATCCTGATCCGGTATCTAGTACCCAGGTAGTAGAGTTAATTGACAAACAGTTCTCAATTACAAACACACCCGAGGCCGAAGCCACAACGAGCTTCGAATCCTGGCTACTGGCTTCCAAAGCCCTGCAATCCTTCTGTCAGTGCCCCTTCCCATAACAATAGGAACATCCCTCCTTCCCTACACCAAGTCCCGAAACTTTTTCTCTTCCCTTTCCTTCTATTTCATTGACACCGTATATCGGCTTTATGGAGGTCTTCTTCTTTTCACCCTTTCCTTTCACCTTGGATGCAGAAGAAGATGGTCCCCCATTAAGCAGAGCGGGTGTCTCCCTGGTTTCCTTCAGGGTGTAAGTAGAGGGTAGGGACTGTGGAAATAAGTCAGCATATAACTTGTTTCCCAACATGATCCCCAGGTCCGTGAGCTCATCAATATAGCTAGTCATCGTAAGGATGTCGTCCCCTACAGATGACCCGACAACCAACCTCGCTTGAAGCAATTCGTTCGAGGCCTCATATCATGCGATACGAGATTGCTCTCCATATAATTCTTTGTTATTGAGGAAGATGGAAACTAAGTCCATCATCTCGTGCTGCTTCTGGTATACACCATTCTCTAAAGCCAACACGAGGCACTTGGCATTCGCACTGTCCTTTTCCCTTGTTTGATGGATATCCATATCCGCGACGGTGGAAACTGGACCTAGGACGGCGGAGGCTTGAGTAGTAATATGGTGTTCCATCTTGTCATAGGCAATGGACATCTGGACAGACCTTTGCCAGTCATAAAAGTCAGATTCAGTCAACTTATTATCTAGATGTAACCTAGTCATGGTCACATGGTCGCTGCAATTAAGAGAGAGAGAAGAAAACACTTTAGCATGATGCTCTTGCAAGTTTAGATTGGTTTTTAATTTATCTAAACTGGATGGCTCCCACTGTTTCTCGAATCCTTCCTCAAACTATAAAAGAAGAATTAGTCAGGACTGATCTCACCATACAATACTTGCTTAACCGTTCAGCCAGGCTAGTGTCGGTACTTTGAGGGAGATTTTACGACGCTTTCGTGAAGTTCCTTGATTAAATAACCTCTTTTTCCTGGAGGCGTAGCCCCGATGACACTGTTCTAGACAGCTACTTGGTTTATAGCATTGATCGTTAAGTGACGAATCTCCTGATATGTAGCATATACTCACAGTAGGATCGGGATCCAAATATCATCATGTGATAAAGCTGAAGGAATCCTACCAAAATTATCACACTCCAAATGGTATGCAACTCTAGCAAGTTTCCGTTTCTTTAGAAACTCCCGATGTGGATTTTTGCTCCATGCTCTTATGACCTTGACTAAGGGCCAACAAATCATAAGTCACATGTCAAGTTCTACCCGTCATTGTGCAGGTTGATTTGAACCCACCCGTATATACTCTTGACTAAGGGCCAACAAAGTAATACAACTATCCCAAACCAACGCATCTATCTATGCAACATGTGAACACCCCAGCAGCTACCAATCACTATGTCTTGACTAAGGGCCAAACAAACATAGCTTGAATACTACTGACCATTCATATGAAACAAAGGAGGGCTACGACTGGTTTTGGCGAAACCGTGAACGTAGTAAACTTGATATAACCGAAGGAACCAGATAGCTTTTTAAAAGGAGTGGTTAAAGCTCCGCAATTAAAAATTCTGCTCTTTTAAAATAACTGAGTGGTTTCTTTTAAATTGTTCCAACGATTTAAACTTTGGTTTATTTTCTTTGCATTAATATAATGCGTCCCATCATTTATCCTATCATTGCAGAAAACAACGAAAATACAACGTCCGCTTATGCCATCCGCATTCGCCACTGGGTCCCGTCATTCACCCATTAGGTTACTTAACTAACGACATAGCGAGGGCTGGGCTAGCGCAGATGCAAAACATAAGCAACGCCTACTAGATATCATATATAGATATTATACACTCGTCAGACGCAATAATAGGCATTCCAGATCACAGATGAACATATTAGATATACTAGGAATCCGCGTTTCGTTTGAGCCTGCAACAAAAGACGGATTACACGGTCATGATGAATATCTAAACCCCACCCTAGACCCCTACGGGTACGGCAAACTACCCGCCAAGTACCCGAAGTGAAGCGGTCTCCCTCAACGACGTGAGTAGGCCACTAAGCACTTCAAAGTACCCGGTAGTTTGTGCACCCCACCTTGGGTCTATCCTAGGAGCAGAAAACAGTAAATTAAATAATACAACGGTGGCTACAACCTCAACCCGGATGTGCCCCGCAAAAGAATATTACAACATATTACAATTTACATCGAATGAAAGATAAAAACTCTCATCTCACATCCCCGGCTATTCATCCATGACGATCCAATGAAGTTCATATACACAAACCAATATTCATTACAGAAATGTGCAACCCCTAACTAACCGACATACTAGCAATTAGCGAAGGTTTACGAACACATCAAACTGAACTTGAAACATTAAACAACATAAAACTGCGACTTCAAAACACCCGGTATTTGCCACAGTAAAGAGTTTACAGTAAAATCAAAATTGGCAAAAATAAACAACACCTGAAGCCCTAGATTAAAGTCAAAAAGCCACACCCCAAAAATGAAGCATTTCCTCCATGCCCAGGCCGAGCTCGCCGGAATCCCTAGCTATGTGGCCGGCCCGTTTTTCGAGAAAATGTCTCGTTTTTGTTTGGTGTTCTTTTTACTGTTCAAATAGCACTATGTACTTGTTTAAAAAAAAATTCAGAGCCTGATTGAAAATCGACAGAAACTTGAACCTAGGCATCGATGTTTTTGGGTCGTTTCGGTTTTGTAGTTTAACTTGTTGTTTAATCTGTTAGTTATGGTTTAGTAGTCTCCGATACCAATGTAATTCCATGTCACGCATCCCAGGTGTTCGCGGGGAGGCGGAATATATGAAAACAATTATCAAAGCTTCGTAACACGGACTTGAGCACACGGATCGTGTCTAAACCATTACTAACAAACTACGAGAGGTTTAACTACTCGGAATCGAAGTTATACCTCACATTACTTGTCCTTCGGGTCTTCATCACTGTCCTCCACACCTCGTAGGCTCTATGGAACATAGGCACCTCAACGGTCTCCTTGAGTCAAAGACGATCCACCCGAGAGTCTATAGTCCGAGCTCCTATCTCGAATCTGAGATAACTACGGCTTCTAGTTTGCTAATCTAGAAGTCCTAGAGGGTGTAGAGTATTTAGATGGATTACTTAGTTACTTAAACCCTAGGATTCTCAACTCATGAGAGCTTTTAGGGTTTGAGGAAGAAGATGAAAACTTGAGGAGAGAGAAGTGTTTTGTGATAATGAAATGATTAATACTCATGGTAGAATAATATGAAACATAATAATATCATCAAAATAAATATCTATCTAATATTCATCATGCTTTATTTAATTATAAGGGTGAATCACCTCATAAGTCATTAAGCATTTAATGTAAACATACACCTCATCCTCCACCTCATTTAGTTTAAATCCTAAAAGGAAATAAACACAAATGAGTCACCTTCTTCTAGAAGCTTCCCGAAAAATTACGAGAATGCCCCTCCCATCCGTATTTCCGAAAAAAACAGATAAACTTTGACTGAATAAATCCATCTGTATAATACTAGAATCTGCTTAAACCAAAGCCCGTTAGTATTATCTGCCCGATCATAGTACGTGCACAAATGTACGTAAGTGATCGCGGCCCTACCGTAAAACCATGTGGCCTCTATACCTTTTGCCCGGTGTAGGGAAACTCTCTGTGTAGGACTCTAAAGACTCGACACTACGCTGGCAATGGGTTTAACCATAGGCCGCAAGCGGTAGTAGCTGTACGTAACGGTCCCCAGGTAGATGTCGAAAAGAAGGACGATGAGGAAACCCATCCGAACTCCTACTAAGCCTGTATGTGACAATCTCCATACAGTCCGGTCTGTTCGCCTAGGATTATCACATATTGGGCCTAGGGGGCGGTAAACGTCAGACCCCTAATAGCAGTAGAAGTCGTGTCGAAGTATAGCCCATTACACCTTAAGAAACAACTGGAACCTACCAGTAAATCTCGCTTGCCCTGGCCAGGGACTTTGCGTAATGGCTCTCCATACACAGCGCGATATCAACCACAAATACCGGGAGAGACGAATCCTGTCAACCGCCACTACCTCCAAGTGTTTCGGGACTGCACCCAATTACTACCTGTTTGCACGACTCCTTTGAGCCGTGGTAGGGTAGTAATCTAAGTACAGTGGGAACACACTCGAGGCGAAGTAGCAGTGTCAAGTCGACGGACTAAGCTGTACTCATGTCACCTGGGAACTGCTATCTAACGATGGGTATAGTACCAACCTGCAGTTCCCGGCGAGTCCTGTCCGGTGTACTCGTACCCTAACGAGCACCTGCATACTATCTCCAGTACGACGTACTGATGGTTGTGGGACAGACCATCTCACCAGCTGGGATGAGAAGCGTATACACCAGTCTACTCCAGAGTATCGATGCCCCGTCTCGAATCCTAAGATCAGGGACCTGTATAGGATGTTGCTTATAGACTACCCAGCCCTCACTAGTGTGACTGCCATCACAACGCTGGTAATCAAGCTAAGATCCTAAGAGATCTACTAATATGTATAAGCGATATGTTAAAATAAACATATGCACATATTAAAGTAGAAACAAACCAAGTAGCATACTACCATTTTTAGCAAGACTGTCAATACAACTGTGAATATCCCAAGCTTCCATTAAGTAATATACAAACCAGTATGATACAATAATGGCCTCTAGGGCATAAACACTAACAATATTAAAATAAACCACGTTTTCCCTTGAGCATAACCCCGTTAACACCTTTCTAGACACCTACTTGATCGGCTAATTGTAATGTGTAAAACTCTCCCAGGAGTAACTCTAACTCGCAGTGGGTATCGGGATCTAACTATCTCATAGAAGGTATGCAATCTCATTGCAAATTTCAACACTTGAAATTCCCGATAATATTTTGTAGGGTTGCTAGGCACATGCACAAGGGTCTACGAGGCATCAGCCATGCCCGATTAAAATTTTAGCCGTGCCGAACAACCCAAAGCCGGATCTTTAAACTAGAGTTTATGCGAAAACAAGAATGTTAAACACTTTAACACGGATTACAACCTTTGTAGATCCGGTCCTTCACTTCTTAAACTCCGTGTTGAGGTCCCTTCGCTGCGATCATCGTGTTCCGGACTCTCGAGAGGCTTCACGAAGAGAAAGATGCAGTCTTGCTTCCGATTTTCGATACAAAGATGATCTACCTTGAAGTTTCATTAACACAAGCTAACACTCACCAAATGAAGTGAACACTCTCATCTAAAGGGCAAGGATAGATGAGAATGATGAAGTAGGATTTTTGCTCTCTTTTATTTTCTTATTCTCACTCAATTTCATCACTTGGAAGAAAGCTAGAAAGTTTTTTCCATGAAAAGAGAAGGAAGAAGAAGAAGATCATGAATCATTCCTTTTGTGATGAATAATGAATTAATTGTAGTGGTTACAAATCTAACCAAGGGTTAAGCATGAAGGAGTTAACCCTTGTAGAGAATTAACTAGAGTTAATGGTTTGGATTGGGTTAACATAATATCTTTACAAAATATCAAGCAAAACACAAAGTCAAAGCTTCATGGAAGCTTCATGCAAAAGCTAACCCTAATCCAAACCCTAACCAAGTTTAAACCCTAAACCATTGTTAAATTTATAACCCTAACATGTTACAATATTATATATCACATATACAATATATTTTGAAAATAATACAATTAACAGATATCGCATATATATCAATGTATTATCCCGTGAGAAAATGAATCTTTTAGTGAGCTAATATTAGTTAATGTAATTTAATATATCATATATATTATTATACATTAAATTATCGAATCAACACTTGATCCGATAATCCGTCTATATCGCATATAACCGACTATACGATGACCCGACTATATCACATATACCCGGCCGATATCTCATATCGCGAGAATCCAATACGGTATCACATACCGCATTATCCTCGGTCCCGCACATATCACATGTGTGCTCCTACTCCGTTTTGCCTGAGCCAAGAAGCCTCTGTGTAGGACTCTAAAGAATCGTCAATACGCCGGCAGTAGGTGATGATCATATCAAACACCCACAAGCTTCAAGCGGGCAGCTAAACGTAACAGCCACCCAGGTATTGAGCGCTCAGAAGATCAACAAGCAAGCCTGTACATTCTCCCGTGAATCCAATCAGTAACACTCCCGTACAGTCCGGTCTCGTCGTCTGATATGTCGCATATCTCGCCTAGGGGTGGTAAACGTCAGACCACAGTAGCTCGATAAGTCGTGTCGATATGAGGTCTATAACAGTTCGAGAAACTACTGATAACACTTACCAGTAAATCTCAGCAACCCTGGCCAGGGATTTCCGGTTATAGCCAATCGAACACAGTGCAACATCAACTCCCTATACCGGGCGAGACGAATCCCCTCCTATCGCTCATTGCCTCCTTGTGATTCGGGACTGTACCCAAAAGCCACCTTTTTGATGCCCTCTTGGACGTGGTATGATGGAAATCAAAGCACAGTGGGAATCACACAAGACTCTATGATGATCTCAGGTCAACAGACTACTTTGTACCAGTGTCACCGGAGAACTGTCATCTGACGTGAGGTACAATACCATATGGGAGTTCTCGGCGAGTCCGTCCAGTATACCCAGTCTCCACTGAGCACCCGTACACCATCCTTGATGTCAAACACCGATGGATATGGGATCATCCATCGCCCATCATATGGGTCAAGATGCGTATACGCTAGTCTACTCTGGTGTATCGATGCCCTGTCTCGATACACCCTCGACTAGGAACAGCTATAGGATGTACTCGTCGACTACCGTGGCCTCACTAGTATGATCTCATCATAGTCCCAGTAGTCGAGTACATATCCTGAGGGCTTTATCAACATGTAACATAGAGACAATCAGAGTACATGTTAAGATAAAGAGCAACCAGATAGCGTACTATCATGTCGAGCAAGAAAGTCCTCCCTATATATGTCCAAGCATCCACTACAATATACATCGTATGTATAGTAATGGACTTTAGGGGATACATATAACTAACAATCTCCCACTTGCACTAGGGCCATCTGTTGTGGTATCACATACCCAACAATTTTCTATGGTTGAAGTATCTCATACTCAACCATCCCATAAAAGTCTCTACTGGGAAAAAGGCCTTTGTGAGTGGATCCGCGCTGTCGTCCTCTGTGTCTACTCTCCTAACCTTGATCTCCCTGGAGATCAACCATCTCCATGATCAGGTGATACTGCCTAAGAATTATATCTGGATTTCTGATGGGACGGGGGTTCCTTGGCAAAAAGCTACAACTCCATTGTCACACAATGGTAGGAACGATGTTCATCTCATGAACTTAAATATATCCAGACTGCCTCTTTGGTAGCATCCTTGGTAACGATGTATCTTGCCTTTAATCGTCTAGTAAGTCACGGTATCTAGCTTGGAACTCTTCCAACATACCGTCCCTTTACTGAGGGTAAAGACAATGCCTGCTACTGACTTTCAGTCGTCCTTATCACCCTGGAACCTTTCCAGTGATTCTCCCCAGGATCCATTGATACCATCTCACTACAACTAGTGAGTATCCTAGCATCCAAATAGATCTATCTCATAGGTCCAAAACCCTGGATTTAGGAGGTATCATCTTGATCCTATATGGAGAATCCTTGTGATAGGCGGAGATTGACCGAGCGTAGCATAGGAAACTCCTTTCCTATCAAGAGTATGTCATCCACGTACTCTACGAGGATCACCACCATACTCTCTACTACCTTTTTGTATATACAAGGTTCATCTACCATTTTGATGAAGTCAAACTCTTTGACTACCATATCAAAACAGATGTTCCAACTCCGCGATACCTGTTTTATCACATAAAACATCTTGCACACGTTTCCGCTGCTCCCACTGTCTACGAATCCCTCTGGCTATGTACTTATAGACGCTCTCTTCCAAATCTCATTTAGAAAAGCAGTCATGACACCCAACCGACAGATATCATAGTCATGGTATGTAGCCGTGGCAAGTAGGATCTGGATGGACTTAAGCATAGCTTTGAAAGTCTCAACTTTTCCATGTACACCAAGTAATCTTCTCAAGATATACTCGCTCCTGATGGGGATTTAACCCTTCAGATAAAGCAACCAAAGTCCATACTTTGTTGGTGTATAAGGATTCCATCTCAGATCGATAAGCATCCAGCCATTCTTACAGAGTCACACTCCTGATGGCCTGCTCGAAACTAGTTAGGTCATCATCTCATGATGCAATCCTCGCTCCCACTGTCATAGAGAAACCGAAGTATCTCTCAGGTGGGTGAGTAACCGTACTAGATCGGCGGAGAGGCTGAGGTTCGTTGGTTACTATTGAATCCTTCGGTTCTACCAAATCATCTGCTGTAGTTTGTATAGCTGGAACCTTTCCAGTTCTACATAACAGACCTTGCCTCGAGCTTGTCCGGATTTTTCTTTTAGACATAGTCCGGACAACCCCAAATCTTAACAAACATAAGATATGGGCTCTTCCCTTTCCATATCACATATGAAGTGGTAGGCATTTGATTTGATTTGAACCATATTCAATAGGTATGCAGCTTCTCAAGTGCATAACTCCCAAAAAGGAAATAGGAAACTCAGTAGTACTCATCATAGAGCACACCATATCACATAGGGTGCTATTGCTCCGCCCCGATATAACATCGTGCTATGGTGTATACGGAGGAGTAATGCTGAGAGAGAATCTCATTCTCCTTTAGAATAGTTGATCAGTCGAAAATACTGTATTTTTAACACGGCAATTTCCCTATCAATTGCACTCATCTAGGAGTGTTCGGTATTCATATTGCACATATTAGCAAAACAACTCTTAAATACCAGATTGCATGTGTTATACTCTAAAACCGGCATTTCGAGGGAAATTGTATGTTTATCATGGCATTGCATCATTCTTGTGTAACGCAACATGTGTTTCGAAGTCTGTGCAGGAAATTCCAGAAGAATGATCAAATTTGTAAAACAGTGCTGTTAAAGAATACGCCAACTCAAGGATTTGAAATCTGGAAATGATCTAGAAGTAATTCAAGGAATCAACATATCAGAAAGTACACCTGAAGACATAAGAAGGCAACATGTGAAGTCTTAAGCTCCAAAGAAGCCACTTGGCCGCGGAACCGCGGCCGGAGCCGGCTTGCGCCGCGGTTCCGCGGCGGCCATGCCACGTCATCCCCCCAGCTCTGCTTCAGAATCTCTCTCTCAGTATGTACAGCTCTTCAAGTTACTACATTTTTCAAAACACTCTCGAAGCTTCTGCCAGATCAGCAAACCTTGGGTTCAAAACTAATGATGTCCGAGCTTCCTAAACAAGCTTCACCCTAACTACCTTAAGAGCCTAGAATCTTCTCCCTAACCTCCTAGCTTAAGGCAGAAGCTAAACCCTAACTAACTAGTTCTAGAGGCTTCTACCTAACTAACTAGCTTACAAGGGAAGCTAACCTAATCCTAGCTTCTTAAGGAAGCTAATCATTCCAAAACCTATAAAAAGGACCCTAGGCCTCACTAGAAAAGGTTGTTGAGTATTGTGGTTGTTGATCATTGTTGTTGATTGTTGTTGAAATTCTATCATCTCTTCAACGCAACACTTGCCACCGCCAAACCCTAACCCCAATCCAATCAAGAAACTACAAATTCAAGATCCTTTGAGTTCTAGCAAAGCAAGCCTTCAACCATCCTTTAGAAGCGAAGCCGGACTTCATCGGAGCATGAGATACAAGCCGATCCGCGACTCAAGGAGCCGATGCAACGCTAGATTCGACAATCTTGTTCCTTCTCAAATTCTTGTAGTCTTGAGCAATGTGTAACAAGTTGTTGAATAAATAAAGGTGACGATTCTTTTAACTTGCTTATATTTCAATTCAAGCATTATGATTCAACTTCGATTCTTGAATGTATTCTTTGTGATGATGCTTGAATAAAACTCTGCTCGTGGAGGAGTCGAGATGATCGGTAGAATGATGATGTTGACGAATCTTTAAACGTTTTCTTAAGTCCTATAACGATTGTAAATTCTTGAAAATTGAATGATCGATGATCTAGATCAATGCGAAATGCGTTCTTGATTCTTTTCGCACGGATCTAGATATCAACGATCGATCATTCGATTTCCTAGAAGCTATCTTGTGAATGTGATTCATCGAAAGGACAAAGGATAGGATGAGGAAACCATAATTCTTCGCAAGATCCTTAATCCTCGATAAATCGATATCGATTTAGTATCAATTCGTTAATGGATAGGAAAAAGTAATTTCTAGTCTTCTTCACATCTATGATCTAATCAATTCCTACGAGCTTTACTTCAAATCTTGAAACTTAAATCGATTGGAATTATATTAATTCTTGATTCTTGATGTTTAACGCTTTCTTGATTCTTGATTAGATCTAGTTGATTCTTGAAATTCATTGATATAAATCTTGAATCGTTTTGCTTTTCTTTTCTATTAAATTTTCAATTCAAAATAAAACAAATATGAACGAATCGCACAATCCCTATGGACGATCCGCACTTACTAACGCGCTACATTTCGACACCGTTATTGATTGCGGTCAAATAATTCTTTGATTGTGATTTCTATTCATTTTCTAAACCGACACACAAAGAAACTATTAATCAAATGGCGCTGTTGCCGGGGATCGTGCGCTAATTCGTTCTTTATTGAAATTTGAATTGAAAGATTTATTCCATTACAATTTTGAGATCAAAATTCGCACAAAATCTAAACATGTTATTGTGATTTGATTACGAGGAAATCTGGAAACTGTGGAGCAATTTAAATTTTTTTCAGAATATACCAGAGGACTGAGGGAGTATACAGAAGCTCTCTAGAAAAATTTTGTGCAGGGATCCCTCAACAGCACCGCGATTCCACGGCCGTAGCCCCCTCCCGCGGCGGTTCCGTGGCCTCTTCAAGGCTTTGCTGCACGAAATTTGCTCTGTGTGTCTCTAACTTTCTTATCTCCTTCCTCATCTGCTCCAATTAACAATTTTTTGCATATTTCTTTGCAAAAATCGCAGCGCCGCAAAAAGCAAAATAAATTGTGCGTGTTTTTTATTTTGTGGTTGTTTGCATATTAATACGGAAATTAAGGGGCAAAGACCAAATCCAGATTAGGTGGGGAGTTCATTACCCTTCCTAAGCCCCAAAAATCACAAACTTGCATCTGCATTTACCCTCATTAACTAAAAAAGATCTAGAGATGACTCTAAGGACCGTCGCGCTCACTTAGGACAAGAGAAGGACGTGGGTAATTCATTGCTTATCCGCGTTTCTTTTGTGGTGTCTAAGGCAAGTGTGTCAAAGGCTAGTGGTTACTTAATTAGGCCCACTACTTACGTAGTGGAGAACCTTCCACTTACCTGGCACTTACCTGGCCACAGGAGAGACAAAGAGGCAGTGGAGGATTTATCCTGCGACTTGTCTTTTGGCAGTTAGGAGCGGTCTAGAGCTTTGACCTAGGTGACCCCTAGAATTAGGGTTTTGCTTATTGCATTTGTTGTGATCGCATCATATTTTCAAAAATCCGTCCATTTTTTCAAAACAAACACCGCATTCATTCATTTTCCCTAATTATAAGTCACGCTGCCACTTGTACTAACCCTTTTTAGTGCAAGATAGGCTGGACACGGGATTCTAGTGCCCGTTTAGTCCGTGTATCCTTGATCGACTCCGAATTCGGTATTTCTCCATTTACTTCTTCTTTACCCACCACCACACCCACATCGATGGATTCGTCTCCATCGAATTTCTTTACCACTAATCTGCCGCCATTTGTTGGTGCGCAGAATCCACCCCGCATCTCTCTCCAAGAGAGGTACTATCCTTTGCAAGGTCTTCTTTCGACCTGCTTATCCATTCCACCAGCCAACGGGGATAATTTTGAGATTAAACCCCAATACATCAACCTTCTACCCAAATTCCATGGACTCGAGACTGAAAATGCATACGTTTTTATCACCAAATTTGAAAACGTATGTGCAATGATGGGTACGTCACAACTTTCAGTGGATGCTATGCGTCTACGTCTTCTTCCATTTACTTTGTGCGATATAGCCGAGAAGTGGCTATATAACACTACCGCACATTCCATTACGAATTGGGAAGAATTCGTTGCGGCATTCCTTAAGAAATTTTACCCTATGCAAAAGACAGCTCGAATCCGTAGCGAACTAAATCAATTCACCCAGCTTCCGACTGAACCATTCTCGAAATGCTTTGAACATTTCAAGGATCTTTTGGTTCAATGTCCTTATCACGACATCCCGAGATGGGATCTTTGCCGAATCATATATGAGGGCATTAACCCAAACACTAAACAGAACCTTGAAAACATGTGTCAAGCCACCTTTATGACCAAGGGTGATGGGGAAGCTTGGAAATTTTTAGAAGAGTTCGCTGAAAAATCATTACAGTGGGAGAGTGGAACCCAATCATCGACTAGGGGTGGCGTACACCAAATTGATGTGTCCATAGGTGTTCGAGCTGAGATGGTAGCAATGCAAAAGAAGCTCGAAGCTATGGAACACAAATTTTTAGCAGCCTCCCTAAACCCAATGTCGCTCCCCAAAACTGTATGTAGGTGTTGTTCTGATCCTTCTCACTTAACGGAAGAATGTCTATTAAACTCTCCATTTCAAGGTCACGAGCATACAAATGCCGCATTTCAAAGACCTAGAAACGATCCATATTCTTCCACGTACAATCAGGGTTGGAGGAATCACCCGAATTTTGCTTGGAACCAACAACAACAATCTCAAAATACGGTTCCAAGCCAAAATAATTTCCAAAAGGCTCTTCCACCACAACAGCAACCACTTTAACTCACTCAGCACCCCTACCAGTCACAAAATTTTTAAAACCAGGTCAATACTCCTGCACCGTCTAATCCTATGCAGATGACATGTTCTAACGAATTCTCTTAATTCACTCAAACAATGAAATCACTCTTGTCAAATTTCATAGAGGTATCGGCTGAGGTTAGATCTTCCGTCAGTGAGATAAAGAAAAACTCAGCGTCCGAAGCTGAGAGTGTCAGATCGATGGAAGCTGAAATTGCACAACTTAAAGCCGAAATGAGTGCGAGAGAAAAAGGAAAACTTCCGTCTCAACCCCTACCGAATCCTGGGCATTACAATGTAAATGCCGTCACAACGTTGAGATCAGGAAGAGTGCTGAATAACCATGTCGGGAAAGAAGTTGATGATATTGAAAATCCTATCAATAACACCCCGGCTGAGACCTTTCCTCACACACACACTTCTACTTCTGATCCTTGTTCTTCTACCCCACCGCCTTCTCGCGAGCCTATTCTCCATTTCCCACAAGGCTCGACACCTCAGTATAGTTCTTCTAGTTCTCCACAGACGATCCCCACTCCTCTTTTGGGATCACGTCTACCCCCACTTCCTTCTCCTATGATGGACCCAGCGCTTATTGCTAAAGCACCTTACCCGAATCGGTTAAGGGGTAGCAAATCAAGTCCACATATGGAGAAAATTATGGAAATGTTCAAACAGGTTAATATCAGCATCCCTCTCCTAGATGCTATTCAACAAGTCCCCGCTTATGCGAAAATTCTTAAGGACTTATGCACTAGGAAGAGGAAGACTCAAGTGCCGAAGAAGGTCTTCATGTCTAATAACATTAGCATTGCTTTTATCCCACAGCTACCAAAGAAACGTAAGGACCCAGGATGTCCTACGATATCGATTTCTATTGGGGGTAAAAACATAAATCGTGTTCTTTTAGACCTTGGCGCAAGTGTTAACCTACTTCCATATTCTGTCTATGAGCAGCTAGGGATTGGAGAGTTGAAACTAGCTCACTGCACTCTCCAAATGGCAGACCATTCAATCACCAAACCTAGGGGTGAACTAGAGGATGTGTTGATAAAGGTCGAGAAATTTTTATTCCCTGTAGACTTCATCGTACTCGATACACAACCTGTAGCAAACCCCCGGAGCCAAATTCCGGTGATTTTGGGTCGACCTTTCCTTGCCACTTCCAATGTTGTTATTAACTGTAGAAATGGTTCAATGAATTTATCATTTGGAAATATGACCATTGAACTAAACATCTTCAAAGTTGGAAGTCAGCCATCAGAACCCTCTGCTCATATTCTTGATGTGTGCTCTGTCCACTAGATTGCTCCCGAAAGTTGCAGAGTTGAGGAACTTTGCTTTACAGATCTCGACGACACTACCACATCACTGTTTGATCTTTCACATGATCTTAGTGAGGACACATTTCCCACACTTGAGTCCGACACTCCTGACTTATCATCACCCGAGTCTGTATTTTTCACAGGCTATGAGCTTCTTTGTGACTCCAAAAATCACTCGATGATCCCACCTTCTATTATTTCTCCGCCAGCATTAGATCTCAAAATTTTACCTTCTCATCTTAAATATGCATATTTAGGTGAGAATGAGTCTTTACCGGTTATTATATCCGCTTCTCTAGCATCAGAGCAAGAGAATGCACTTTTATCGGTATTGAGATCTAATAGGGAGGCGTTTGGTTAAACTATAGCGGACATCAAAGGGATTAGTCCCTTGATTGTAGAACATCATATACATGTGATGGATGATGCCAGACCAACTCGAGAACCACAGAAACGGTTGAATCCCGTCATGAAGGAAGCGGTGATGAAAGAGATCGTCAAATGCCTTGATAATGGTATTATATAACCAATCTCCGATAGCCAATGGGTGAGTCCTATACATGTCGTCCCTAAGAAATCCGGCATCACTGTTATTACCAATGAGGCAAATGAGTTGATTCAGACACGCGTCCAAACTGGGTGACGTGTATGTATTGATTACAGAAAACTCAATGCCGCCACGAGGAAAGACCACTTTCCTCTACCTTTCATTGATCAAATGCTGGAACGCTTAACTGGACGTGAGTATTATTGCTTTATGGACGGATACTCTGGCTATAATCAGGTCCCATAGCCAAAAAGGATCAAGATAAAACCACTTTTACTTGTCCTTTTGGTACCTTTGCTTATAGACGCATGCCCTTTGGGTTATGCAATGCTCCCGCTACCTTTCAGCGGTGTATGATGGGGATATTCTCTGACATGGTCGAGAATTTTTTGGAGATCTTTATGGACGATTTCTCGATTTTTGGAGACTCTTTTTCTGATTGCCTATCGAATCTTGACGCAGTTCTTACTCGTTGCAAACAGAAGAACTTAACCTTGAATTGGGAAAAATGCCATTTCATGGTCCAAGAGGGAATTGTGCTTGGACATGTTATTTCACAGAAAGGCATTGAGGTTGACAGAACTAAGATAGATGTCATTCAAAACCTTCCTCATCCTAAAAGCGTCAAGGACATTCGATCATTTCTTGGCCATGCGGGATTTTATAGGAGATTCATTAAGGATTTTAGCAAAATTGCTATACCTTTAACTCTTCTCTTGGCCAAGGATACGACCTTCCACTTTGACTCGGATTGTGAGGCAGCATTCGACTCACTCAAACACTCCCTCACTACAGCCCCGTTCTATCGTCTCCAAATTGGGACTACCCCTTTGAGCTGATGTGTGATGCATCCGATTTTGCAGTTGGTGCAGTCTTAAGACAGCACATTGAAAAGATACCACACGTGATCTATTACGCAAGTAAGACCCTGAATGATGCTCAAATTAACTATACAAGTACCGAAAAAGAACTTTTGGCGGTTGTATTTGCATTAGAAAAATTCAGGCCTTACTTGATTGGCTCACCTATAGTTGTGTACACTGACCATTCCTCCTTAAAACATCTTCTGGCGAAGAAAGATGCAAAAGGTAGGCTAATACGTTGGATCCTTCTATTACAAGAATTTGATCTTTTTATCAAAGATAAGAAAGGATGTGAAAACGTTGTAGCCGACCATCTTTCACGCATCTCTTCTTCCCCTATGACCCTGCCGATCAATGATTCATTTCCGGACGAACAACTCTTGAGCGTATCCAGTGAACCTTGGTTCAGGGATATTGTGAACTATATTGTCACGGGACAAATACCCAGCGATTGGTCAAAACAGGACAAATACCGTTTTCTATCCCAAGTAAAACACTTTTACTTGGACGAATCCTACCTGTTTAAGTATTGTCCTGATCAGATCATTCGCCGGTGTGTCCCGAAAGAAGAGTTCAAGAGTGTTCTATCTTTTTGTCATGATCAGGCCTGTGGGGGTACTTCGGTCCTAAAAAGATGGCGGAGAAGGTTTTGCAATGCGGATTTTATTGGCCGACCTTGTTCAAGGACGCATTTGATTATTGCAAAACTTGCACACAGTGTCAGTACACGGGTAGAATTTCCCGGAGAAATGAAATGCCTCAGCAACCCATCTTAGTGGTTGAAATTTTCGATGTTTGGGGCATTGACTTTATGGGTCCCTTTCCCAACTCCTTTGGGAATTTGTACATACTGCTTGCGGTTGATTACGTCTCAAAGTGGGTTGAAGCCATTCCATGTCGCACTAATGACAAGAAGGTTGTCATTAATTTCTTAAAAGAAAATATCTTTTCGCGATTTGGACACCCACGCGCTATCATTAGCGATAACGGGACACATTTCTGCAACAGGTCTTTCTAGACTCTGATGCGGAAATACGCAATCAACCACAGACTTTCTACACCCTATCATCCCCAAACGAGCGGGCAGGCTGAGATTTCAAATAGACAGATCAAACAAATCCTGGAGAAGACTGTTGCTAAGAATAGAAAAGATTGGTCGACCAAACTGACGGATGCTCTTTGGGCATTCCGAACTGCATTTAAAACCAACCTAGGGATGTCTCCATATAGGATAGTGTTTGGGAAGGCATGTCACTTGTCAGTCGAGATTGAGCATAAAGCATTGTGGGCAATTAAAGAAATCAACTTTGACCTAAACCAAGCCTGCAGCTTTCGGAAGCTGCAATTAAATGAGCTAAGCGAACTCCGCGATGAAACTTATGATAACGTTGTAATCATAAAGAATAGGACAAAGGTTTTTCATGATAAAAACATTTTGAGGAAAACATTTTCACCTGGTCAGCATGTCCTTCTTTATGATTCACGACTACACCTTCACGCAGGTAAGCTTCCATCTCGGTGGAAGGGACCTTTTGTTGTGCGGTCTGTATACCCGCACGGGGCAGTAGAAGTAGAAAATGTTAAAAACGGCACATTTTTCAAAATAAATGGACATAGACTAAAGCCGTATTTTTCCACTGACCCCACGGAGGAGCTCCTATTCTTACAGGAGCCATTTTATCTTGATTAAAATTCCTCCGTCTCACCTCCATATCCTGTATATCATTGCATCAATTTTTGAATGGAGGTGAGTGAAAAGAATAAGTTTGGGGGAGGATCTTCACTTATATATTTTACCCTCACTGATAAATTCCTCCCAGGCTTACAGGTTTTATAGATATAGCGGTTGGCAACAGTGAGGACACTGTTGAAAACAAGTTTGGGGGAGGTTTGTGCTTATTTTTGCATCATTTGCATATCATTTGCATATGCACAAAACATTTCTTTAAAAACCTATAAAAATTTAAAAAATTTCAAAACCCATAAAATTTTTTAAAAAAATTCAAAATATAAAAATATTTAATATTTAACAATTTTTGTACATAAATAAGATAATAAAAGATTAGATAGTGAAAAATTACATCCATGAGATTAGAAAAATTTAAGAAAACCAAGAAAATTAGAAGTTTTCTTATACGAACTAGTAATAAGTAGTTATGAGCCGTTGTCCCAAGGGTTAGTAAGATGAAAGAAGTCACTAATCTGAGGATAAAAATAAGTCGGAAAAATAGTTTCTATTCTGGAAGCCAAACATTTTGAACGTTGATACCCTGCTATTAGCACTTACACACGTCTTGAAGCCCGGGATAGTAAAGGATACCTTGAAATGCTCTTGTCTTAAAGCCGATGTATGAAGGAAATAAAAAAATAAAGAAAATATAAAAAATGGTGAGAAAAATGGACACTGGTTTTGTTATCGCCAAGACAGCAATAAAAAAATATAGCGAGGGTGCCTCTTCACCTAGTGCCCTAAGGCCAACTGGTCTGGGAGTCACTGCTAAGCCTTAGGTGGTGCAAGACGAGGAAAATACACCAAATAAGTAAGGACATGAGTAATCGGTCCGTTAGTACCTCAAGAAGTATTAACAGTCGCATGAAAGTGTATGAGCAATCTCATCTAAATATTCATTAATTAAAAGTACTGAGGCTGATGGGCAAGAGTATGATAGCTTGAATTGAATTCTCTGGGTGTAGGGATGTTTTTACACACACGCAGGGTTATATGATCGATGTTTGGAAGAAAGATAGGAACGAAGAATAAGAAGATGTTTTATTGAGGGAGGACGTGATTTCTGACATCTTTTCATGACTATTAAGATAGGGCTTATGACAACCGAAAAGCTAGCTTAGTTGGAAACCCTGATTTTCAAGGATTTTCTTTAAATGTAAATTTCATGATCTTCCTTTTATTATTGGATTTTGTGGGTGCAATCCGCTGAAAACCCTCAGGAGACAACACTCCTCCTACTAGGGACACCTAGAGGTTTAAAGGCTTGTTGCACGTGCTCAGTGCAATCATGTTGCCTATGAAAGTGTGCTAGTTAGTTTTTCTCTTTCTTTATTTTCTCCTTCTCTTTTTAATAAAACAATTCGCTCGAGACGATCAAAAATAAGTTTGGGGGAATTTGATCAGTCGAAATACTGCATTTTTAACACGGCAATTTCCCTATCAATTGCACTCATCTAGAAGTGTTCGGTATTCATATTGCACATATTAGCAAAACATCTCTTAAATACCAGATTGCATGTGTTATACTCTAAAACCGGCATTTCGAGGGAAATTGTATGTTTATCATGGCATTGCACATTCTTGTGTAGCGCAACTTGTGTTTCGAAGTCTGTGCAGGAAATTCCAGAAGAATAGTCAAATTTGTATAACAGTGCTGTTAAAGAATACGCCAACTCAAGGATTTGAAATCTGGAAATGATCTAGAAGTAATTCAAGGAATCAACATATCAGAAAGTACACCTGAAGACATAAGATGGCAACATGTGAAGTCTTAAGCTCCAAAGAAGCCACTTGGCCGCGGAACCGCGGCCGGAGCAGGCTTGCGCCGCAGTTCCGCGGCGGCCTTGCCATGTCAGCCCCCTGCTCTGCTTCAGAATCTCTCTCTCTCAGTGTGTACAGCTCTTCAAGTTACTACATTTTCCAGAACACTCTCGAAGCTTCTGCCAGATCAGCAAACCTTGGGTTCAAAACTAATGATGTCCAAGCTTCCTAAACAAGCTTCACCCTAACTACCTTAAGAGCCTAGAACATTCTCCCTAACCTCCTAGCTTAAGGTAGAAGCTAAACCCTAACTAACTAGTTCTAGAGGCTTCTACCTAACTAACTAGCTTACAAGGGAAGCTAACCTAATCCTAGCTTCTTAAGGAAGCTAATCATTCCAAAACCTATAAAAAGGACCCTAGGCCTCACTAGAAAAGGTTGTTGAGTATTGTGGCTGTTGATCATTGTTGTTGATTGTTGTTGAAATTCTATCATCTCTTCAAACCAATACTTGCCACCTCCAAACCCTAACCCTAATCCAATCAAGAAACTACAAATTCAAGATCCTTTGAGTTCTAGCAAAGCAAGCCTTCAACCATCCTTTAGAAGCGAAGCCGGACTTCATCGGAGCATGAGATCCAAGCCGATCCGCGACTCAAGGAGCCGATGCAACGCTAGATTCGACAATCTTGTTCCTTCTCAAATTCTTGTAGTCTTGAGCAATGTGTAACAAGTTGTTGAATAAATAAAGGTGACGATTCTTTTAACTTGCTTATATTTCAATTCAAGCATTATGATTCAACTTCGAGTCTTGAATGTATTCTTTGTGATGATGCTTGAATAAAACTCTACTCGTGGAGGAGTTGAGATGATCGGTAGAATGATGATGTTGACGAATCTTTAAACGTTTTCTTAAGTCCTATAACGATTGTAATCTTGAAAATTGAATGATCGATGATCTAGATCGATGCGAAATGTGTTCTTGATTCTTTTCGCATGGATCTAGATATCAACGATCGATCATTCGATTTCCTAGAAGCTATCTTGTGAATGTGATTCATCGAAAGGACAAAGGATAGGATGAAGAAACCATAATTCTTCGCAAGATCCTTAATCCTCGATAAATCGACATCGATTTATCGAGGATTCGTTAATGGATAGGAAAAAGTAATTTCTAGTCTTCTTCACATCTATGATCTAATCGATTCCTACGAGCTTTACTTCAAATCTTGAAACTTAAATCGATTGGAATTATATCAATTCTTGATTCTTGATGTTTAACGTTTTCTTGATTCTTGATTAGATCTAGTTGATTCTTGAAATTCATTGATATAAATCTTGAATCGTTTTGCTTTTCTTTTCTATTAAATTTTCAATTCAAAATAAAACAAATACGAACGAATCGCACAATCCCTGTGGACGATCCGCACTTACTAACGCGCTACATTTCGACACCGTTATTGATTGCGGTCAAATAATTCTTTGATTGTGATTTCTATTCATTTTCTAAACCGACACACAAAGAAACTATCAATCAATAGTCCAGGAATTCCGTGCTCAAGTATTCTCCTCCTTGATTTCATCAAAGGACATAATACTTATACCCGGTTTTTGGTTCTCTACTTCTAACTTATATTCTGTGAATATCTCAAAAGCTTCGGACTTGTGTTTCAACTGGAACATATGTCTGAATCTAGAGAGATCATCAGTGAATATAATGAAGTACAAAGAACCGGTCCTTGCATGTGTAGACAGGGGACCTTTATACATCAGCATATATTAATCCCAAGAGTTCACTAACTCTTTCTCTGTTTCCAATAAACAGAGCTATGGTCATCTTATCTTTGTGACATGACCGGCAAGTTTCACAAGAAGTAAATTCAAACAAATTTAAATATGCATCTAAATGTAACTTAGCTAGTCAGGTCGCAATGATGTGACCTAGTCTACAATGCCTCAAGAAGGATTCGTTCATTTCTGAACTCTTCCTCTTGTGTGTGTTCTGTATGTTAAGAACTGTGGTTTGATTTAGAACGTCAATGCTTTTAGATAACGTGCCTGAACCGATCAACTCTTGATATAGGAAATGTTCAAAACATTATCCAACAATACAAAATTATAACCTTTCTTTACTAATAAAGAGACTTATATGATGTTGTATATCAGGTTCGGTATCTAATAACATTTGTTCAGAATCAATGTATTCTGGTAATACAGGGTGATAGTGACCAACAGACTTGGCTGCAACACTTGCACCGTTTTCTGTCTCATGAAACTTATCACCCGTTCTCAGTTCTCTACCTTTCTATAGCCCATGTAACAGATTACATATGCAGGATCCTGATCCGGTATCTCATACCCAGGACGTAAAGGATACTGAGAAACAGTTCTCTGTAATGAACACACCCGAAGAAGATGCATCAACATGCACTTTCTTCGTTTGGGCGGCACGGGAAATCTGGTATTCCCCAATTTCCTACTCTGTCTTATAACAATTATAAGTTGGTGCGGGACCAACGTTCCCCAGCTCAGTATAACAAGCGGGTTCGGTCAATTCATCCGTTTTATTATCTTGATTAAGGCGTGATATGGTCGCTACCTGGAGAGAGAGAGAGAAGAAAACACTCAGCGTATGCTCTTGCAAGATTAAATTGTTTATCTAATATATCTAATCAGGATGTCTCCCACTGTTTTAATCAAATCTTCCTTCAAACAGTAAAAGGAAAGACTAGCCGGGATTAATTACACGCTACAAGTTCGCCAATCTTTCAGCCAGGCCAGTGTCGGTACTTTGAGGGAGGTTCCCCATGCTTTCGCACGGACCTAATTAAAGTAAACCTCGTTTTCCCAGAGGCGTAACCCCGTTAACACCTTTCTAGACACCTACTTGATCGGCTAATTGTAATGTGTAAAACTCTTCCAGGAGCAACTCTTACTCGCAGCGGGTATCGGGATCCAACTATCTCATAGAAGGTATGCAATCTCATTGCAAATTTCAACACTTGAAATTCCCAATAATATTTTACACCTAGCGTCCTATGATTTTGACGGAGGTCAACAAACCATAGGGTACTAGTCAAGTTCAACCCGTCATTTCCTGATTGAATTAAACCCACCCGCACGACCCTTGACGGAGGTCAACAAGGCCGCACGACTACCCTAATCCAATCTGCATCATATGCATAAGCAGATAAATACTAGTCAGCTACCGCACACTACGCCTTGACGGATGTCAACAAACGTAGCACGAATACTAAGTAGGACTTACCTGAAATGAAGGAGGGCTACGATAGGTTTTTAAGAAAATCCTTTGCGTAATGAACTTGATATCGTTGTAGAAAAAAGTGATTTTAAATGGAGTGTTTTTTAGGCTTTTCTAGTTTTGCTAAAGGGGCCACTCCCGGTGAAGGGATCGTCGGCCCTTTCCTCATCGAATAAGGTGCAGGGTATATCATATATACAGCTGTGCAAAGCAAAAACTATAGAAACAATCAAAAGACAAACCGAGTTTGTAGCATCTGCTAGTTTTACTAAAGAGGTCATTCCCGGTGAAGGGATCTCGGCTCTTTCCTTATCGAATAAGGTGTTGGATGTTCTACAAGGAACACCGCTATGCAAAGCAAGAACTAGAGCTACCAGTTTTTAAACAAGTTTCTACAACATCTTTAGGTTTCTTTTATTTTCATTAATCTCATTAATGAAGTCCCATTTTATTATACTTCGCAAGCATCACATTTGAAACGAAATCTGCAATATAACATATATCTCATATATATAATATAAACATTCATTTCAGGCAGTAATATGATCTCATCACAGAACAGTGCAGCAGAAGAACATATATGAAATATTGGATATACTAGGATGTCCGTGTTTTCAATACGAGCCTGTATAAAACACGGATTCCACGGTCGCGATGAATAGCCAAACCCACATCCCTAGACCCCTATGAGAGCGGCAAGCAACTCTGCCAATTCTAGGGTTAGGAGACCCGTTCTCGACTCCTCGAGATGGTCTCCCACTGGACCATAGAACCCGGTTACTTGTGCTCCCCTCCTTGGGTCTACCTAATGCGGAAAAGTAAATAATATACAACGGTGACATCATCCTCATCCCGGAAGTGCCCCAATAAAAGAATATTACATACAAATGAATTTTACATGAATGAAAAAGAAAAACTCTCATCTCACATAAAACCCCCGGCTATTCAGAATGCGACGATCCAATATAACATATCACAGCAGCACATAATATCTCATATCATCAACGTAAGCAAGTATGCGTATCCCGATTGTCATTGATGTATAGCAACGAAGCCGGCGATACACCACATACTACGCTTACGGTCACAGAAAAGAAAGTGTAAAACTACAACAGTTGGAATCCGCAACCTCTTTAGACATCGCATGCCTAACCAAATGAATTCTTTAGATGCCTAACAATTATAAACCCCGCATTTTAGTCTCATTATCGAAAACTCTTTTCAATATCAAGTCGGGCAATTCAACAAGATTCCCAACATCCTGATCGAATGCTCGTCGCAAACTTTAGTAGACGGCCGCACCCCCGATGCCGTCGACGAAGTGCACTAAGGGGAACACCGCTGCCGCGAGCACCCGAACGGATGCTTTTGGCGACGGGGTTCTCCTACAGTCACTTGGTCATGGCTATGGGGCGTGGCTGTCTATTAAGTTTACTCGGCGAGTATCCGCGTACGCTACGTGATTGCGACGGAGTTTTGATCACATCAAAATTTCGTGGCAACCAATCATCAGAGACTAAACTGCTATGTTTATAACATTCAAATTAGTTATCTCATAACTACATGTGGATTCCAAATATTGTATCACATTCCAGATAGATAGACAATGTTAAACTTTCCGATCGAATAATCAAACATCCAAGTTTTCCCAAATAGTTCTCAACACTTGAAATTAGTTTTAAAACATCCATCACATGCCACAGTACCAATGGTCCAGCCGTAGAAGGGTCAAGCCAACGCCTCACATGTGGCACGCCGTACTGCCACAAACCCTAAGGTTCAGAGGCAGTTCAAGACGGTCACATAATCGAGTTAAGGTTTGTTGTCTTCTAGAGGGTCCACTGCGTTACTTGCATGACTTAGAACGTTCCTAAACTACGAAAAAATCCAACGTTTGGAAATTTTCCGGTAGGGGAAAAAGTGAGTTATTGATATCCGTTCGAACTTTTAACACGTTCTAAAAATTACCCGGACAAAACTAAACGAAGTTAAATTATCCGATTAAATCAATGAGTCCCCAATACAACCCTAGAAAACTCAACACTTGAGTGGAATTAAAACATTCCCAGAAAAAATTGCCAAGAAAGGACCTAAGAATAAATATATGAAATTCCAGGGACTAATTCAAAATTTTGGCCGCGGAACCGCCGCCAAACCCTTGGTTTGGACGCGGTTCCGCAGTCATGTAAGCGAATTAGTGGGCCGTACTTCACAGTAATTCTTAGTTTTTCCTGCTTGTTTTTCTGAGTATTTTTAATGCTGAAAAAATCACATTTTTATAAAATGTACAGAGAGGGGTATAAACCGGGTATTCGGAGTTTGATCGGACTTTAAACTTCGCCTAAAGCTCTAGCTTGTCTCTGATACCACTGTAGGGTTGCTAGGCACACGCACAAGGGTCTACGAGGCATCAACCATGCCCGATTAAAATTTTAGCCGTGCCGAACAACCCAAAGCCGGATCTTTAAATTAGAGTTTATGCGAAAACAAGCATGTTAAACACTTTAACACTAAGTGAGAGGGATTACAACCTTTGTAGATCCGGTTCTTCACTTCTTAAGCTCCGTGTTGAGGTCCCTTCACGGCGATCATCGTGTTCCGGACTCTCGAGAGGCTTCACGAAGAGAAAGATGCAGTCTTGCTTCCGATCTTCGATACAAAGATGATCTACCTTGATGTTTCATTAACACAAGCTAACACTCACCAAATGAAGTGAACACTCTCATCTAAAGGGCAATGATAGATGAGAATGATGAAGTAGGATTTTTGCCCTTTTTTATTTTCTTATTCTCACTCATTTTCATCACTTGGAAAAAAGCTAGAAAGCTTTTTCCATGAAAAGAGAAGGAAGAAGAAGAAGATCATGAATCATTCCTTTTGTGATGAATAATGAATTAATTGTAGTGGTTACAAATCTAACAAGGGTTAAGCATGAAGGAGTTAACCCTTGTAGAGAATTAACTAGACTTAATGATTTGGATTGGGTTAACATAATATCTTCACAAAATATCAAGCAAAACACAAAGTCAAAGCTTCATGAAGCTTCATGGAAGCTTCATGCAAAAGCTAACCCTAATCCAAACCCTAACCAAGTTTAAACCCTAAACCATTGTTAAATTTATAACCCTAACATGTTACAATATTATATATCACATATACAATATATTTTGTAACAATAGAAAATAATACAATTAACATATATCGCATATATATCAATGTATTATCCCGTGAGAAAATGAATCTTTTAGTGAGCTAATATTAGTTAATGTAATTTAATATATCGTATATGTTATTATACATTAAATTATCGAATCAACACTTAATCCGATAATCCGGCGATATCGCATATAACCGACTAATACGATGACCCGACTATATCACATATACCCGGCCGATATCTCATATCGCGAGAATCCAATACGGTATCACATACCGCATTATCCTCGATCCCTCACATATCACATATGTGCTCCTACTCCAGTTTTCCTGAGCCAAGAAACCTCTGTGTAGGACTCTAAAGAATCGTCAATACGCCGGCAGTAGGTGATCATATCAAACAAACACAAGCTGCAAGCGGTCAGCTAAACGTAACAGCCACCCAGGTATTGAGCTCTCAGAAGATCAACAAGCAAGCATGTACATTCTCCCGTGAATCCAATCAGTAACACTCCCGTACAGTCCGGTCTCGTCGTCTGATATGTCGCATATCTCGCCTAGGGGTGGTAAACGTCAGACCCCAGTAGCTGGATAAGTCGTGTCGATATGAGGTTTATAACAGTTCGAGAAACTACTGATAACACTTACCAGTAAATCTCAGCAACCCTGGCCAGGGATTTCCGATTATAGCCAATCGAACGCAGCGCAACATCAACTCCCTATACCGGGAGAGACGAATCCCCTCCTATCGCTCATTGCCTCCATGTGATTCGGGACTGTACCCAAAAGCCACCTTTTTCCATGCCCTCTTGGACGTGGTATGATGGAAATCAAAGCACAGTGGGAATCACACAAGACTCTATAACGATCTCGGGTCAACAGACTACTCTGTACCAGTGTCACCGGAGAACTGCCATCTGACATGAGGTATAATACCATCTGGGAGTTCTCGGCGAGTTCGTCCAGTGTACCCAGTCTCCACTGAGCACCCGTACACCATCCTTGATGTCAAACACCGATGGATATGGGATCATCCATCGTCCATCATATGGGTCAAGATGCGTATACGCTAGTCTACTCTGGCGTATCGATGCCCTGTCTCGATACACCCTCGACTAGGAACAGTTATAGGATGTACTCGTCGACTACCGTGGCCCCACTAGTATGATCTCATCATAGTCCCAGCAGTCGAGTACATATCCTAAGGGTTTTATCAACATGTAACATAGAGACAATCAGAGTACATGTTAAGATAAAGAGAAACCAGATAGCGTACTATCATGTCGAGCAAGAAAGTCCTCCCTATATATGTCCAAGCATCCACTACAATATACATCGTATGTATAGTAATGGCCTCTAGGGCATACATATAACTAACATATTTTACCCCTAGCGTCCTATTACCTTGACGGAGGTCAACAAACCATAGGCTGCTAGTCAAGTTCTACCCGTACATTTCATGATTGAATTAAACCCACCCGCATGACCCTTGACGGAGGTCAACAAGGCCGTACGACTACCCTAATCCAATCGCATCGTATGCAGCAGATAAGCACTAGTCAGCTACCGCACATTACTCCTTGACGGAGGTCAACAAACGTAGCACGAACACTAAGTAGTACTTATCTGAAATGACGGAGGGCTACAACAGGATTTTAAGAAAACCCTTTGCGTAATGAACTTGATATCGTTGTAGAATCGAGTGATTTTGAAAAAGGAGTGTTTTTGAGGCTTTTACTAGTTTCGCTAAAGAGACCACTCCCGGTGAAGGAATCTCGGCTCTTTGCTCATCGAATGAGGTGCAGGATATTTCACAAATACCATTATGCAAAGCAAAAACTATAAAAGCAATCAAAAGATAATCCGAGTTTGTAGTATCTGCTCGTTTCGCTAAAGATGTCACTCCTGGTGAAGGGATCTCGGCTCTTTCCTTATCGAATAAGGTGCTGGATATTCTACAAGGAATTCCTCTATGCAAAGCAAGAACTAGAGCTACCAGTTTTTAAAACAAGTTTCTACAACATCTTTAGGTTTCTTTTATTTCATTAATCTCATTAATGAAGTCCCATCATTATATGCTTCCTAAGCATCACATATGAAACGAAAGCAGCAATATTAATTATATCTCATATATATAATATAGGCATTCGTCTTAGAACATATCAAGTGATCACATCACAGAATATCAGCAGCAGAAAAATCATATATGAAATATTGGATATACTAAGAATTCCGTGTTTTAGATTAAGCCAGTATAAAACACGGATTCCACGGTCGCGATGAATAGCCAAACCCACATCCCTAGACCCTTATGAGAGCAGCAAGCAACCCTTCCAATTCTAGAGTTAGGAGACCCGGTCTCGACTCCTCGAGATGATCTCCCACTGGACCCTAGAACCCGGTTTCTTGTGCTCCCCGCCTTGGGTCTATCTTAATGCGGAAAAGTAAATAATATACATCAATGGTGACATCATCCTCAACCCGGAAGTGCCCCAATAAAAGAATATTACATACAAGCTTTTACAAGAATGAAAAAGAAAAACACTCATCTCACGCAAAAACCCCCGGCTATTCAAAACACGACGATCCAATATAACATATCAGAGCAACACATAACATCACATATCATCAACGTAAGTAAATATGCGTATCCCAATTGTCGTTGACATATAGCACCAAAACTGGCGATGCACCACATATTACACTTACGGTCGCATAAAAGAAAGTGAAAAACTACAATAGTTGGAATCCGCAACCACCTTAGACATCATAAACCTAATGTATCACATACTTTGGATTTCATGCCCAACCAAATGAATTCCTTAGACATCGCATGCCTAACAATTATAAACCCCTCATTTTAGTCTCAATATTGAAAAATCTTTTCAATAACCTGTCGGGTAATTCAACAAGATTCCTGATAATATGATCGAATGCTCGTCAGAAACTTTAGTAGACGGCCGCACCCCCGATGCCGTCGACGAAGTGCACTAAAGCGGAACACCGCGGCCGCAAGCACCCAAACGGATGCTTTTGGCGACGGGGTTCTCCTACAGTCACTTGGTCGGGGCTATGGGGCATGGCTATCTAGTAAGGTTACCCGGCGAGTATCCTCATACACTACGTAATTGCGATGGAGTTTTGATCCACATCAAAATTCCGTGGCAACCGATCAACTGAGACTAAACTGGTAGATTTATAAAATTCAAACTAGTTATCTCATAACTATTTGTAGATTCCAAATATTGTATCACAATCACAGATAGCTAGACGATGTTAAACTCTTCGATCGAATAAGCAAGGACCCAAAATTTCTCAACAAGCTCAATACTTGAGCAGAGTTCAAAAAAATACCCAGAACATGTCACAACTCCTATGAACCAGCCGTAGAAGTGTCAACCAATGCCTCATCTGTGGCACCGCTGAACTACCACAAATCCTAGGGTTTGATGGCGGTTCTGATGGTCACAGAATCGAGTTAGAATTTCGTTTTTCTAGAAGGTCCACAGAATCGCTTGCAAGATTTTCTGAAAATTTTAAACTTGGAAAAATCCAACTCTTGGAAAATTTCAGTAAGGGAAATATTGGGTTATTGATATCCGTACGTACTTTTTAACGTTGTCTAAATAACCCGAATACATGTTATAATTACGATTACGAAACACTCCGAATTTCTTTTGCAGAAAGTTAACATCATATGAAAATTTAGCAAAAACAAACAACACCTGAAACACCAAAACCCAGAGACTGGAACACAATGCAAATTTGAAGCACAGACTCCCTGGAAAAACCGAGCACACCGGTTTTAGAGTGCATGTGGCCGACCATGTTATTGTTGGAGATAGTGCCCTCAGAGTCAATTATTGGGTCACAGGTACGTGATTGCAATGATTGAGGGAGGACCTATCCCGATAGGACAGTCTTACTTGAGATGATAGTATGCTATCTGGTTTACCTTTATCATCGTGTACTGTTTTAGGTGACCTGACAAGTTGCTATTACACGTTGATAGAGCCCCTAGGATTCTTGCTTGACCACCAGCAGTATGAGGGCGATCATATAAGTGGGAGCTGGGGTCTATAAACATATCCTTAAATGGTCCCTAGTCGTGTGAGTTTCGAGACAGGGCATCGATACTCCAGAGTAGACTAGTGTATACAGTCGAGACCCCGACGAGGGGCGGTGGCCGGTCTCACAAGCCACTGGTGTCAGTTGGATCACCTAAGATGTATACAGGTGCTCATTGGGTTATGAGTACACCGGACAGGACTCGCTGGGAACATGCTAGTTGGTCATATACCAGACGTCAGATGGCAGTTCCCTGGTGACATGTGTACAGGTTAGTTCATCGACCTGGGGATCGTCATTTGTCTCGTGTGAGTTCCCACTGTACTTTGATTACTACCCTACCACGGCTCAAAGGAGTCGTGCAAACAGGTTTTAGTTGGGTACAGTCCTGAGCCACATGGAGGCAGTGAGCGCATCTTCAGGGGTTCGTCTCTCCCGGTATTGGGGGTGAGGTCGCGCTGTGTCTAGGAGAGCCATTACACGAAGTCCTTGGCCAAGGCAAGGAGATTTACTGGTAGGTATTCCAGTAGTATCTCAGGGTGTTCTGGGCTACACTCCGACACGACTTGTACCGCTTTTGGGGGTCTGACTTTCACCAACCCCCTAGGCCCGCCATGCGATACTCATAGACGAACGGACCGGACTGTACGGATATTGTCACTGACAGGCTCAGTAGGGTTGTCAGGCTGAGTTCGCTCACAGACGTCCCTTTTAGTCAATACCTGGTAGCCCGTTACATATTGGCTTATACCTCTGACGTGCTAGTGGTTAAATCCACAACCAAGGTGTTGACGAGTCTTTAGAGTCCCCCACATTCTGTTACTCAGCTGTCGGGCGAAAGGTTGTAGAGGCCGTATGGAGATATGGCAAGGTCCGATCAGATACGTGTGGTATTGCACGGATCAGGATCGGACAGTTCGTACTACAGGCCGTATGGTTATATGGCAGGGTTCGATCAGATACGTGCGGTATTGCACGGATCAGGATCGAACGGACATTACTAGCCGGCTTTGGTTTAAGCCGGATCCTAGTATAGTACAGTGTAGATTTTGTCTCATTGCATTTGTATTTCGGTCGAAATACAGATGCGGATGTGTATGCACAGTATCGGGGTTTTCCTGTAATTTATTACGGGACCAGTTTTCTGGAGTTGCCAGTTTGCTTTCCGTTTCGGCCAATTTCCTTTGTATCGTTCATTGGCCGAAGATTGGTGGAGGAGGGCTTATTTGCATTGTTGCAAATAAGTATTTGTGGAGGAGTTCTTTGCATATTCTTGTGTCATGATAGCTTTTCATTGACCTTGACTTCTTGACTTCTTCTTGTCATGATGGCATGACTTTTGCTATCATGGTTGTTGATTGAGTGTTGGAATTGTTGTGATCATTTGATTTTATCTCATCATCATTTGCTTTCCACCCACCCCCTTGTCTTTGTTCTTTCTCTCTCCAATCACTCATGGGGGGGGCGACCATTCCTAGAGAATGGATGGGGTTCATTTCATTGGGTGGGGGATTTTTGTATCTTGAGTTCTTTGAGAAATCCCTACAACTCCCTCTCCAAAAGTTCACTTCAATTCCTCCACAAAAGGCAACTCCATAATCCCAAATGAGACATGTAATCCACATTATATTCTACAGCAAATCTTGGGCACGTCGACTAGCCAGCTTCGTGCCCGAGTTGCCTCGGCATTGAGGTGGGAGCCCGTAAAAGAAGTAGGTGATGTGGTGCACTTCCGGCGACGAGGAGGAGACGGCACATTCCGCAGGAGATCGGGACGACGACGAGAAGACCGGGAGACTCGGATCTGTCGGTATATCTCTCTTCCCTTTCTTGTAGATAGCTAGGACTAGTTAGTGGTTCGATCCGGGTATTAGTGCGCGGCGGTTTGCCAGTTCAAGAAAAATTAAAGTTTATCACCACTTCCGCATTTGGCCGTCGGATTGACGGCCGGGGCGCCGCCGTGCACTTACATTGGTATCAGAGCCTCACCATTAACTTAGTCTAGCTTTGTGTAATGTGTTTGCATTTCCGATCGATCAAAAAGTTCCAAAACCGTGTTTTTCAAAGTGACAGTTTTCTATTGAAATTTTTTAGTCTCCAAAAATTTTTCAGGTTGTATAAAAGTACTGTACTGGAGACCACTAGGCTACTGTAGAAATTCGACAGGGTGAATCGACAGTGGAGGCGCGGAACCGCGGCCAAAACCCCCTTTGGGCCGCGTTTCCGCCGCGCACTGTAGAGATCCCTGCACCAAATTTCTACAGTGTCTTTGTGAGCTTAAAATTGGGGTTTTGGAATATTAATTTTGGGCCCAGAATTTCCTGATCTGCTACAGTAATGCTTGGGGGCCCACTTGTTAAAATTTGATTGATCGGATATTTTAAACACATTATTTCACAGTATTTACATTATATCTGCGACCGTGAATGTCACTTGATCGGTAAATCCGGTCTAACTGCTATAGCCCGGTTAGACGGATTTGCGAACGTGACTTTCACGTTGATGTTCTGTTTTTGCTGTGATGTTGCGGATCGGTCGTGGGGATAGCCTGGATGCAATGCTAGTACAGTTGTGGTTGTATTATGTACATTTGATATTGCGGGGCGAGCGTCCGACATGTGAACAGCCGTCACTGCCTGTTTGTATTATTATTTTGGGGCACGGCCAGGTTGCGGTCGTTGTACCCGTTGTATGTATATTTTACTTTCTGTACTAGGATTGCCCCACGGAGGGGTGCACGGATAGCCGGGTTCTAGAGGGCAACAAGCCCGCATCTCATGGCATTGAGACGGAGGTGGCTTCACTCTAGAATTGGCGGGCTATTCGCCGCACTCGTAGGGGGTACAGGTTGACCCAGGAGGGGTGCCCAAGTTACCGGATTCCGTGAAGTGCTGGGTGGTCCATTCACGGTGCTGAAGGGGGCTGCCTCGCTTCAGGTTTTGGCGGGTGACTTGCCGCGCCCGTAGGGGTCTAGGATTTCATTACACAGGCTATCCACACGACCAGGGGAACGTCGGGTTTCAGTAGTGGCTCTGTGAAACCCGGGGATCCCAGATATCTGTATTGTTTCTGTGATGCTGTACATTTTCTGTGATGTTGCATTTTATTCACGCCTTGAGCAAAATATAATATATTGGTATATATATTAGTAGATGTTGTATATGTTTTGCATCCGCGCTAGTCCAGTCCCCGCTCTGTCGTTAGTTAGCTAACCTAACGGGTAATGACGGGACCCAGTGGCGAATGCGGATGGCATATACGTACATCAGTATATTTTCGTTCTTTTTGGTGTGATCAATTGATGGGACTGCATTGATTCGGATCAATGCAAGTTAAAAACAAACCTAATCTGATGTTGTTGGAACACTTTTCAAAAAGCTGTTATTGCAAAGACGTTCACTTTTGTTTTGCATCGTGGTATTCATTTGGAATATCCTGCTCCTCAGTCGACGAGGCAAGGGCCGAGATCCCTTCACTGGGAGTGACCCCTTGGACAGAAGTTTGCGTCAGGGCATTAACTTCACTATAGCCGATTACTTTTGCTTAGCGCCGTGGTATTCAGATGGAATATCCTGCACCTCATTCTACGGGGAAAGAGCCGAGATCCCTTCACCGGGAGTGACCTCTTTAGCAAAGGTTTTCGTCACTATATTTTTAAAAGCTATCCGTTCCTTCAACGATATCAAGTTCATTACGTTAAAGGTTTTCGCCAGAAACCATTCGTAGCCCTCCATCATTTCAGTTAAATATTCGATAGTATTCAAGCTATGTATTTTGACCTCACGCCAAGGCATAGTGTTTGGTAGCTGCCGGGTATTTATCTGTTGCATAGATAGATGCGTTGGTTTGGGACAGTCGTACTACTATTTTTGCCTACGTCAAGGGTATGTACGGGTGGATTCAAATTAACCTGGACAATGATGGGTAGAACTTGACATGTGACTTATGATATTTTGACCTCACGCCAAGGTCATAAGAGCATGGGGCAAAAATCTCATCGGGAGTTTCAAAAGAACTGAAACTTGCCAGATATGCGCATACCTTCTGGAGTGTGATACCGTGAGCGGATTCCGTCACGTTATCATGCGATGATAGTTGGATCCCGATTCCCACTGATGAGTTAGTTTACTCCTCGGGTGACCCCGACTAATTCTTCTTTCAGGTTTGGAGGAGAATTTGAGGTACAGTGGGAGGTTTCCAGATTAGATAAATTGGTAACCATTCTGATCTAGGTTAGAGTGCACGCTGAGTGTTTCTTTTCTCTCTCTCTTCGGCAGCGACCATTGACCCGACCCTAAGACTATGACTCAGTGACCAAGTTGACCGAACCTTCTTAACACTGGCTTTTGGATTGTCAGAGTTGCAAACCTCATTGCCACTCCTACTTTTACCCTTTTCTCCAGGACACCCCGTATTACTACGAACGTCCACTTCTATTGGACAAAACCATCGTATGGTTATGTACGAACTCGAAAGAATTTATTCGAGGATGGTTTCCGGTTCTGGAGAAAACGGATAGGATTATTCAGTTGTCTTTTCCTTTTACCTTCTCTCAAGTTGTGAGTACTCCTTGGTTTAGGGGATAGTACACCTATTACGCAAATTGGATAGTCTTCTTCCAAACCTTAGGCTGGTGCCGACCGGTGGGGAATGAAGAAAACCAATTAGCATAACGATGGTGTGCAGAAGGTATTAAGTTAAGACAAAGCAAGGGATTAGTAAGAGGGCAAAGTAAATTGCAACAGATATTCACGACCAAACCAGGTATTTCGTTACCACTCCCACATCACCTTTGTATTCCTCCAGGACACTCCGTATCACTACGAAGATCCACAGTTTATTTGGATACTCCATCGTATGGTTATATACGAACTCGAAAGGAACTTGTTCCAGTTCGGGGATGGATTCTGGTTCAGGAGAAATAGGAATAAGATTTATTCAGGTGTATCTTATCTTCACCTTCTCTCGCATTGCGAGTGTTCCTAGGATTAGGACAGTACACCCATTATACTTATTGGATAGTCTTCTTCCAAACCATAGGCTGGTGCCGAACGGTAGGGAAGGAAGAAAACCATTTGGCCTAAAGGGGTGTACAGAAGGTAATGACTAAAGACATATGAAGGGATTTGGAGAGGTGGCAAAGAACTATACGGTTACAGTTGTGAATCTGGAAGAGGCATTACTAGGAATACCGGGATACCCCATCGAAACATTTCAATGTTTCAGTCTCACTGTGTACTGTTAAAGGAAAACTGATTTCCCGATTAGATACTTACTCCAGGGTATGTATTTACCAGGTATGATTCTCACATCTGTATGGTTTTACAGATGATGAGTGGGAGTAAGTTATTGGGAATTGGGTGGTCATCCTCATTATATCGGGATTCATTGTAATCGGTGATATTTGAGGAAATCACCTGGGCTGTTTGCCGGACGGCAAATATTTGGTTTTGAATATCCGCTGTCATGCACCAATTTCAAATTGATATATTTGTACGTCTATTTTCATAGAGTGAGATATACCTTTCTGAAATTGTGTCTATGACATTTACCTATATCAGTGGATGGTTAGGTAAGGAGCATTAAACAGCGGTGTAATTCTTCTTAACCATAAGTACAGTTTTTAACCTACGACACACAGTGAATGAGTTATCAGACTCAAGGGACTTATACAAAGTATTGTATGTTGTCCAGGGTCCATCAGGACAGAGGGGTAGGTCCTCGTACTATATTCGGTTTACTTATGACTTCTCTAGTTTTTAGACAGGTGTTTCGTGGAAACACAGGGTCCGAATTTTGAGAAGTTATAGGTATTTGAATAGAGTAGAGAACCAGGTGTAGCAAGTATCGGGATTCTTCAAAGAGATCGAAGATGTAGATACTTGTGAATGGTATTCAGTTGATAGTAATGATTAAGAGATATTGCTTCTCTTTCAGGTTACTCATAATTGGAAGCATTCCTAAGTTGAGTAACGCTGATCGGCCTCCTCCCATTTAATTGACATGCACTGGAGACAGTTGCATGATTTGAATCTGGTTCAATTAAATCAGTGCCTCTGTTTCTATATTGGATATAAAACAGTTCATATCTCAACGATGTTAAGGTACGGGGAGTTGTCCGGCTTATGATTAAAACCAGACTCTGGATAACTCAAGGCACGTTTCTGTAATGGCTGTTTGTGGGTTGACCCAGGCTATGACGAGGGTTGATTTTCTACCATCTGGATGAACAATAGCGATATTGTTCTAGACTCGCCACAGTTTTATTAAAAATGGATTTTTTTCAGAAAACAGTAGTGGGAGTATGGTAGAACTGGAAGTGATTCCAGAACCACAAACGATTACTGAAGATTTGATAAGGAACCTAAAGATTCAATCTGGATTGACATTCCATTGGCCACTCCGCAGATAAGGTGGGTAACTTCAGGCACCCGAGAGGTACTACGGTAGCCTCCAGGACGGTGACAGGGAAGTTCTTGTTTACCCACAATTGCCATTGCTGTTGTTCCAGGCTGCGAGACCCGGCGGGAGGATGAGTATAGCGTCGTTCTAAACTAGTTTTAGAAGTGGACGTCTATATGACTCTGCCAGAGGGTTGTCGTAGTCAGTGGGAGCAGCGGAAGCATTGGTGGACAGGTAGCTTATGTTTATTTATAGACTAAAGCAGATGTAGCGGAGATAGATCATCTATTTCTGACGTGACAGTCATGGGTTTGACTTCATCAGAATAAGGGATGGATCTGTTGAGAAGGTAGTAGGGTGTGATATCCTGGTATTTGGATGACATACACAGAATAGGAAAAGAAACTCCTATACTACAATCGGTTATACTTTGGTCGTCACACAGTGGTTTCTCCACAAAGGAAATGGATTTTATATCAGACATACTGGTTACTAGATCTATGGTTTTAGATCTAGATTTGGGTGGTTTCCCAATTAAGGGTACTTAGACAGCATTCTAAAAGTATTTAGAATGGACGACTCCTGGCACGGTAGTGTACCTGTAGGTAATGGAGTCACCCTCTCTAAAGGTGTCTTTCAGACTAAAGGGGAGAGGGATGTGCATGATTGGCAGATCAATTGCTTAGGCAATTGAGTCAATCATGAGATGTCAAGTATCACACCAGATGTTGTTCTTGCACTAGATGCAATAAGCTGACATTAATCCTGTAAGTGCACGGCGGCGCCCCGGACGTCAATCCGACGCCGGAATGCGGAAACGGTGATAAACTTAAATTTTGCGGACTTTGCAAACCGGCACCACCGCGCACTAAACTCCGGATCGTAACCATTAACAAGTCTAAGCTACTAACAAGAAAGGGAAGAGATGTACCGACTGATCCGAGTCCTCCGGTCTTCATCTCCACTCCGATCTCCTCGCGGGATCTCCGTCCGTCTCCTCCTCGTCGGAAAGGGCACCACATCGCCTGTAGCTTTTACGGGCTCCCACCTCAATACCGAGGCAACTCGGGCGCGAAGCTGGCGAATCGACGCGTCCAAGATTTGCTGTAGGAAGTAGTGTAGAATACGCTTTGTCTCACTTTGGGGTTGGTTGCCTTGATGGAGGAATCAAGATGATATGAACTTGGGGATTTTTGTGGCAATGAAAATGACATGAATGATTAATTTTCTCCACACCAAAATGAAGCCTATCATTTTCTCTCCTCTTCAAATTGTGGCCGGCCATTACTTGGTGGAAAATGGTGGAGGGAATAACAATATGAAGTAAGAAGGGAGGTGAGTGTAGGAGTGAAGCAAAGGTGACCATATACAAACATGAACCATGCTTATACCTTTATCAAACCATACCCATTCATGTCATAAGTCAAAGCAAGTCATGGTGCAAAGAAAAGAAAGCCATCATAATCAATGGTTTTGCAAGAAACCCCCTCCACAAAGATTATTTGCACAATTGCAAATAACCCCCTCCATCGAAAAAGTCCGGCCGGGAAAGAACAAAGGAAAACCGGCCGGAACGGAATGCAAACTGGCAACTCCAGAAAACTGGTCCCGTAATAAATTACAGGAAAACCCCGATACTGTGCATACACACCCGCATCTGTATTCCGTCCGGATACAAATGCAAAAAGACAAAATCTACACTGTACTAAACTAGGACCGGCTTAAACCAAAGCCGGCTAGTAAAATCCGTTCGATCCTGATCCGTGCAATACCGCACGTATCTGATCGAACCCTGCCATATACCTATACGGCTACTAGTACAAACCGTCCGATCCTGATCCGTGCAATACCGCACGTATCTGATCGGACCCTGCCATATCTCCATACGGCCTCTACAGCGTTTCGCCCGAAAACTGAGTAACTGAAAGTGTGGTAGACTCTAAAGACTCGTCAATACTATGGCTGTGGATTTAACCACTAGCACGTCAGAGGTATAAGCCAATACGTAACGGGCCACCAGCTATTGACTAAAAGGGACGTCGATGAGCGAACTCATCCTGACACCCTACTGAGCCTGTCAGTGACAATATCCGTACAGTCCGGTCCGTTCGTCTATGAGCATCGCATGGCGGGCCTAGGGGGTTGGTAAAAGTCAGACCCCCAAAAGCGGTACAAGTCGTGTCGGAGTGTAGCCCAGAACACCCTGAGATACTACTGGAATACCTACCAGTAAATCTCCTGCCTTGGCCAAGGACTTCGTGTAATGGCTCTCCTAGACACAGCGCGACCTCACCCCCAATACCGGGAGAGACGAAACCCCCGAAGATCCGCTCACTGCCTCCATGTGGCTCGGGACTGTACCCAACTAAAACCTGTTTGCACGACTCCTTTGAGCCGTGGTAGGGTAGTAATCAAAGCACAGTGGGAACTCACACGAGACAAATGACGATCCCCAGGTCGATGAACTAACCTGTACACATGTCACCTGGGAACTGCTATCTGACGTCAGGTATAAGACCAACTAGCATGTTCCCGGCGAGTCCTGTCCAGTGTACTCATAACCCAATGAGCACCTGTATACATCTTAGGTGATCCAACTGACACCAGTGGCTTGTGAGACCGGCCACCGCCCCTCGTCGGGGTCTCGACTGTATACACTAGTCTACTAATGGAGTATCGATGCCCGGTCTCGAAACTCCCACGACTAGGGACCTTTTAAGGATACGTTTGTAGACCCCCAGCTCCCACTTATATGATCGCCCTCAAACTGCTGGTGGTCAAGCAAGAATCCTAGGGGCTCTATCAACGTGCAATAGTGACATGTCATGTCACCTAAAGCAGTACACGATGATAAAGGTAAACCTGATAGCATACTATCATCTCGAGTAAGACTGTTCTACCGGGATAGGTCCTCCCTCAATCATTGCAATCACGTGCCTGTGATCCAATAATTGACTCTGAGGGCACTATCTCCAACAATCTCCCACTTGCACTCAAGGATAATTATTGCGATGTCGCATACTCACAGCCCGTGTGATACCGAACACCCAACTCCTCTACTAGTCAGTCGCACAAAACCTGTTTGCGAAACTATTGCGTTCGAGGAATAGCCTTAGTGAGTGGATCCGCTCTGAAGTTTCTTTCTATATCTCTCTATATCTCAAGTTCACGGAGAATGCCATCTCCCGAAATGAGCAATACCTGTCTTAGAGTGTCTGGATGTCTGATGGGACTCAGCTCATAAATGAACTCCAAATCCAAACTTCTTAGACTGTATCGTCAACTGAACTTAATCAGTATCCTGCACCATGCCTCCCTCAGTATTGCCTTGGATCACCTGTCTAAAATACTGCCCCTCGTCAGAAGGAAATCTGTAACTCTGACAACCTCCATGTCGTCCAGGTCACCTTGGAAGCCTGGAATGATAACTGTTTCCCGAATAGGGCTTTCGTTATCATATCCCTAGAACAGCCACTTATGTTCTAAAACTGCTTCCGACTGTTCCTCCAGGATTGGATCAATATCAACTTATTGCATCTAGTGCAAGAACAACATCTGGTGTGGTACTTGACATCTCATGATTGACTCAATTGCCTAAGCAAGTGATCTGCCAATCATGCACATCCCTCTCTACTTTAGTCTATAAGACACCTTTAGAGAGGGTGACTCCATTACCTGCAGGTACACTACCGTGCCAGGAGTCGTCCATTCTAAATACTCTTAGAATGCTGTCAAGGTACCCTGATTGGGAAACGACCCAAATCTAGATCTAAAACCATAGATCTAGTAACCAGTATGTCTGATATAATGTCCAAGTCCTGTGTGGAGAAACCACTGTGTGACGACCAAAGTATAACCGATTGTAGTGTAGGAGTTTCTTTTCCTACTCTGTGTATATCATCCAAATACCAGGATATCACACCCTACTACCTTCTCAACATATCCATCCCCTATTCTGATGAAGTCAAACCCATGACTGCCACGTCAGAAATAGATGATCTATCTCCGCTACATCTGCTCTAGTCTATAAATAGACATAAGCAACCTATCCACCAATGCTTCCGCTGCTCCCACTGACTACGACAACCCTCTGGCAGAGTCATATAGACGTGCACTTCTAAAGCTAGTTTAGAACGACGCTATACTCATCCTCCTGCCGGGTCTCGCAGCCTGGAACAACAACAATGGCAAGTGTGGGTAAACAAGAACTTCCCTGTCACCGTCCTTGAGGCTACCGGAGTACCTCTCGGGTGCCTGAAGTTACCCACCTTTTCTGCAGAGTGGCCAATGGAATGTCAAATCAGATTGAATCTTTAGGTTCCTTATCAAATCTCCAGTAATCGTTTGCGGTTCTGGAATCGCTTCCAGTTCTACCATACTCCCACTACTGTTTTCTGAAAAATAACCATTTCTTTTAAAATGTGGCGAGTTAAGAACAATATCGCTATTGTTCATCCAGATGGTAGAAAGTCAACCCTCGTCATAGCCTGGGTCAACCCACAAACAGCCATTACAGAAACGTGCCTTGAGTTATCCAGAGTCCGGTTTTAATCATAAACCGGACAACTCCCCGTACCTTAACATCGTTAAGATATGAACTGTTCTATATCCAATATAGAAACAGAGGCACTGATTTAATTGAACCAGATTCAAATCATGCAGCTGTCCCCAGCGCATGTCAACTAAATGGAAGAAGGCCGATCAGCGTTACTCAACTTAGGAATACTTCCAATTATGAGTAACCTGAAAGAGAAGCAAGATCTCTTTATCATTACTATCAACTGAATACCATACACAAGTATCTACATTTTCGATCTCTTTTGAAGAATCCCGATACTTGCTATACCTGGTTCTCTACTCTATTCGAATACCAATAACTTCTCCAAATTCGGACTCTGTGTTTCCACGAAACACCTGTCTAAAAAACTAGAGAAGTCATAAGTAAACCGAATATAGTACGAGGACCAACCCCTCTGTCCTGATGGACCCTGGACAACATACAATACTCTGTACAAGTCCCTTGAGTCTGATAACTCATTCACTGTGTGTCGTAGGTTGAAAACTGTACTTATGGTTAAGAAGAATTACACCGCTGTTTAATGCTCCTTACCTAACCATCCACTGATATAGGTAAATGTCGTAGACATAATTTCAGAAAGGTATATCCCACTCTATGAAAATAGACGTACAGATATATCAATTTGAAATTGGTGCATAACAGCGGATATTCAAAACCAAATATTTGCCGACCGGCAAACAGCCCAGGTGATTTCCTCAAATATCACCGATTACAACGAATCCCGATATAATGAGGATAATCACCCAATTCCCAATAACTTACTCCCACTCATCATCTGTAAAACCATACAGATGTGAGAATCGTACCTGGTAAATATATACCCTGGAGTAAGTGTCTAATCGGGAAATCAGTTCTCTTTTAACATTACACAGTGAAACTGAAACATTGAAATGTTCCGATGGGGTATTCTGGTATTCCTAGTAATGCCTCTTCCAGATTCACGACTGTAACCGTATAGTTCTTTGCCACCTCTCCAAATCCCTTCATATGTCTTTAGTCATTACCTTCCGCACACCCCTTTAGGCCAATTGGTTTTCTTCCTTCCCTACCGTTCGGCACCAGCCTATGGTTTGGAAGAAGACTATCCAATAAGCATAAAGGGTGTACTGTCCTAATCCTAGGAGCACTCGCAACGCGAGAGAAGGTGAAGATAAAAGACACCTGAATGTACTTTATTCCTATTTCTCCTGGACCAGAATCCATCCCCGAACTGGAACAAGTTCCATTCGAGTTCGTATATAACCATACGATGGAGTATCCAAATAAACTGTGGATCTTCGTAGTGATACGGAGTGTCCTGGAGAAATACAAAGGTGATGTGGGAGTGGTAACGAAATATTTGGTTTGGTCGTGAATATCTGTTGCAATTTACTTTGCCCTCTTACTAATCCCTTGCTTTGTCTGAACTTAATACCTTCTGCACACCATCGTTATGTTAATTGGTTTTCTTCATTCCCTACCGGTCGGCACCAGCCTAAGGTTTGGAAGAAGACAATCCAATTTGCGTAATAGGTGTACTACCCCTAAACCAAGGAGTACTCGTAACCTGAGAGAGGGTAAAAGGAAAAGACAACTGAATAATCCTATCCGTTTTCTCCAGAACCAGAAACCATCCTCGAATTCCTTCGAGTTCGTATCTAACCATACGATGGTTTTGTCCAATGGAAGTGGACGTTCGCAGTAATACGGGGTGTCCTGGAGAAAAGGGTAAAAGTAGGAGTGGCAATGAGGTCTGCAATTCTGACAATCCAAAAGCCTGTGTTAAGAAGCTTCGGTCAACTTGGTCACTGAGTCAAAGTCTTAGGGTCGGGTCAATGGTCGCTGCCAAAGAGAGAGAGAAAAGAAACACTCAGCGTGCACTCTAACCTAGATCAGAATGGTTACCAATTTATCTAATCTGGAAACCTCCCACTGTACCTCAAATTCTCCTCCAAACCTGAAAGAAGAATTAGTCGGGGTCACCCGAGGAGTAAACTAACTCATCAGTGGGAATCGGGATCCAACTCTCATCGCATGATAACGTGACGGAATCCGCTCACGGTATCACACTCCAGAAGGTATGCGCATATCTGGCAAGTTTCAGTACTTTTGAAACTCCCGATGTAATTTCTGCCCCATGCTCTTATGACCTTGGCGTGAGGTCAAAATATCATAAGTCACATGTCAAGTTCTGCCCGTCATTATCCAGGTTAATCTGAACCCACCTGTACATACCCTTGACGTAGGCCAAAATAGTAGTACGACTGTCCCAAACCAACGCATCTATCTATGCAACAGATAAATACCCGGCAGCTACCAATCACTATGCCTTGGCGTAAGGTCAAAATACATAGCTTGAATACTACCGAATATTTAACTGAAATGACGGAGGGCTACGAATGGTTTCTGGCGAAAACCTTTAACGTAATGAACTTGATATCGTCGAAGGAACGGATAGCTTTTAAAAATATAGTGACGAAAACCTTTACTAAAGAGGTCACTCCCGGTGAAGGGATCTCGGCTCTTTCCCCGTAGAATGAGGTGCAGGATATTCCAAATGAATACCACGGTGCAAAGCAAAAGTAATCGGCTATAGTGAAGTTAATGCCCTGACGCAAACTTCTGTCCAAGGGGTCACTCCCGGTGAAGGGATCTCGGCCCTTGCCTTGTCGACTGAGGAGCAGGATATTCTAATGAATACCACGATGCAAAACAAAAGTAAACGTCCTTGCAATAACAGCTTTTGAAAAAGTGTTCCAACAACATCAGATTAGGTTTGTTTAACTTGCATTGATCCGAATCAATGCAGTCCCATCAATTGATCACACCACAAAGAACGAAAATATACTGACGTACGTATATGCCATCCGCATTCGCCACTGGGTCCCGTCATCACCCGTTAGGTTAGCTAACTAACGGCAGAGCGGGGACTGGACTAGCGCGGATGAAAAACATATACAACATCTACTAATATATATACCAATATATTATATTCGCTCAAGGCGTGAATAAAATGCAACATCACAGAAAAGTACAGCATCACAGAACAATACAGATATCTGGGATCCCCGGGTTTCACAGAGCCACTACTGAAACCCGACGTTCCCCTGGTCGTGTGGATAGCCTGTGCAATGAAAACCTAGACCCCTACGGGCGCGGCAAGTTACCCGCCAAAACCTGAAGCGAGGCAGCCCCCTTCAGCGCCGTGAATGGACCACCCAGCACTTCACGGAATCCGGCAACTTGGGCACCCCTCCTGGGTCAACCTGTACCCCCTACGAGTGCGGCGAATAGCCCGTCAATCCTGGAGTGAAGCCCCTCTGTCCCAATGCCATGAGATGCGGGCTTGTTGCCTTCTAGAACCCGGCTTTCCGTGCACCCCTCTGCGGGGCAATTCTAGTACAGAAAGTAAAATATACATACAACGGGTACATCGACCGCAACCAGGTCGTGCCCCAAAAGAATAATACAATCAGGCAGTGACGGCAGTCCACATGTCGGACGCTCGCCCCGCAATATCAAATGTACATAATACAACAACACTGTACTAGCATTGCATCCAGGCTATCCCCCACGACCGATCCGCAACATCACAGCAAATACATAGAACATCAACGTGAAAGTCACGTTCGCAAATCCGTCTAACCGGGCTATAGCAGTTAGACCGGATTTACCGATCGAGTGACATTCACGGTCGCAGATATAATGTAAATACTGTGAAAAATGTGTTTAAAAATTTCCGATTGATCAAACAATTAACAAGTGGGCCCCAAAGAAAACTGTAGCACTCACAGAAACAATTGGCCCAACTTTAATATTCCAAAGCCCATATTTTAAGCCCAGAAGGCCTCTGTAAAAAATTGGTGAAGTGATGTGAATAGTGCGCGGCGGAAGGGCCGCACAAAAGGGGTTTTCGCGGCGGTTCCGCGCTCCAACTGTGGAGTCACTTCATCGAATTTTTACAGAGCTCTTATATTTTCCAGTACATCAATATTTTACAACCTGAAAAATTTTTCGAGACCAAAATATTTCAACAGAAACTGATGTGAACAAAAAATACGGTTTTTGGAAATTTTGGTCGATCGGAAATGCAAACACATTACACAAAGCTAGACTAAGTTAATGGCGAGGCTCTGATACCACTGTAAGTGCACGGCGGCGCCCCGGACGTCAATCCGACGCCGGAATGCGGAAACGGTGATAAACTTAAATTTTGCGGACTTTGCAAACCGGCACCACCGCGCACTAAACTCCGGATCGTAACCATTAACAAGTCTAAGCTACTAACAAGAAAGGGAAGAGATGTACCGACTGATCCGAGTCCTCCGGTCTTCATCTCCACTCCGATCTCCTCGCGGGATCTCCGTCCGTCTCCTCCTCGTCGGAAAGGGCACCACATCGCCTGTAGCTTTTACGGGCTCCCACCTCAATACCGAGGCAACTCGGGCGCGAAGCTGGCGAATCGACGCGTCCAAGATTTGCTGTAGGAAGTAGTGTAGAATACGCTTTGTCTCACTTTGGGGTTGGTTGCCTTGATGGAGGAATCAAGATGATATGAACTTGGGGATTTTTGTGGCAATGAAAATGACATGAATGATTAATTTTCTCCACACCAAAATGAAGCCTATCATTTTCTCTCCTCTTCAAATTGTGGCCGGCCATTACTTGGTGGAAAATGGTGGAGGGAATAACAATATGAAGTAAGAAGGGAGGTGAGTGTAGGAGTGAAGCAAAGGTGACCATATACAAACATGAACCATGCTTATACCTTTATCAAACCATACCCATTCATGTCATAAGTCAAAGCAAGTCATGGTGCAAAGAAAAGAAAGCCATCATAATCAATGGTTTTGCAAGAAACCCCCTCCACAAAGATTATTTGCACAATTGCAAATAACCCCCTCCATCGAAAAAGTCCGGCCGGGAAAGAACAAAGGAAAACCGGCCGGAACGGAATGCAAACTGGCAACTCCAGAAAACTGGTCCCGTAATAAATTACAGGAAAACCCCGATACTGTGCATACACACCCGCATCTGTATTCCGTCCGGATACAAATGCAAAAAGACAAAATCTACACTGTACTAAACTAGGACCGGCTTAAACCAAAGCCGGCTAGTAAAATCCGTTCGATCCTGATCCGTGCAATACCGCACGTATCTGATCGAACCCTGCCATATACCTATACGGCTACTAGTACAAACCGTCCGATCCTGATCCGTGCAATACCACACGTATCTGATCGGACCCTGCCATATCTCCATACGGCCTCTACAGCGTTTCGCCCGAAAACTGAGTAACTGAAAGTGTGGTAGACTCTAAAGACTCGTCAATACTATGGCTGTGGATTTAACCACTAGCACGTCAGAGGTATAAGCCAATACGTAACGGGCCACCAGCTATTGACTAAAAGGGACGTCGATGAGCGAACTCATCCTGACACCCTACTGAGCCTGTCAGTGACAATATCCGTACAGTCCGGTCCGTTCGTCTATGAGCATCGCATGGCGGGCCTAGGGGGTTGGTAAAAGTCAGACCCCCAAAAGCGGTACAAGTCGTGTCGGAGTGTAGCCCAGAACACCCTGAGATACTACTGGAATACCTACCAGTAAATCTCCTGCCTTGGCCAAGGACTTCGTGTAATGGCTCTCCTAGACACAGCGCGACCTCACCCCCAATACCGGGAGAGACGAAACCCCCGAAGATCCGCTCACTGCCTCCATGTGGCTCGGGACTGTACCCAACTAAAACCTGTTTGCACGACTCCTTTGAGCCGTGGTAGGGTAGTAATCAAAGCACAGTGGGAACTCACACGAGACAAATGACGATCCCCAGGTCGATGAACTAACCTGTACACATGTCACCTGGGAACTGCTATCTGACGTCAGGTATAAGACCAACTAGCATGTTCCCGGCGAGTCCTGTCCAGTGTACTCATAACCCAATGAGCACCTGTATACATCTTAGGTGATCCAACTGACACCAGTGGCTTGTGAGACCGGCCACCGCCCCTCGTCGGGGTCTCGACTGTATACACTAGTCTACTAATGGAGTATCGATGCCCGGTCTCGAAACTCCCACGACTAGGGACCTTTTAAGGATACGTTTGTAGACCCCCAGCTCCCACTTATATGATCGCCCTCATACTGCTGGTGGTCAAGCAAGAATCCTAGGGGCTCTATCAACGTGCAATAGTGACATGTCATGTCACCTAAAGCAGTACACGATGATAAAGGTAAACCTGATAGCATACTATCATCTCGAGTAAGACTGTTCTACCGGGATAGGTCCTCCCTCAATCATTGCAATCACGTGCCTGTGATCCAATAATTGACTCTGAGGGCACTATCTCCAACAAATCCAATCCTGGAGAAACGGTCGGAAGCAGTTTTAGAACATAAGTTGATGTTCTAGGGATATGATAACGACAGCCTCATTCGGGAAACAGTTATCATTCCAGGCTTCCAAGGTGACATGGACGACAAGGAGGTTGTCAGAGTTATAGTTTTTCCTTCTGATGAGGGGCAGTATTTTGGACAGGTGGTCCAAGGCAATACTGAGGGTGGCATGGCGCAGGATACTGATTAAGTTCAGTTGACGATACAGTCTAAGAAGTTTGGATTTGAAGTTCATTTATGAGCTAGGTCCCATCAGACATCTAGACACATTCTAAGACAGGTATTGCTCATTTCGGGAGATGGCTTTCTCCGCGAACTTGAGACATAGAGAGACATAGAAAGAAACAACAAAGCGGATCCACTCACTGAGGCTATTCCTCGAACGCAATAGTTTCGGAAACGAGCTTTGTGAGACTGACTAGTAGAGGAGTTGGGTGTTCGGTATCACACGGGCTGTGAGTATGCGACATCGCAATAATTAGCCTTGAGTGCAAGTGGGAGATTGTTGGAGATAGTGCCCTCAGAGTCAATTATTGGGTCACAGGTACGTGATTGCAATGATTGAGGGAGGACCTATCCCGATAGGACAGTCTTACTTGAGATGATAGTATGCTATCTGGTTTATCTTTATCATCGTGTACTGTTTTAGGTGACCTGGCAAGTTGCTATTACACGTTGATAGAGCCCCTAGGATTCTTGCTTGACCACCAGCAGTATGAGGGCGATCATATAAGTGGGAGCTGGGGTCTATAAGCATATCCTTAAATGGTCCCTAGTCGTGTGAGTTTCGAGACAGGGCATCGATACTCCAGAGTAGACTAGTGTATACAGTCGAGACCCCGACGAGGGGGGGTGGCCGGTCTCATAAGCCACTGGTGTCAGTTGGATCACCTAAGATGTATACAGGTGCTCATTGGGTTATGAGTACACCGGACAGGACTCCCCGGGAACATGCTAGTTGGTCATATACCAGACATCAGATGGCAGTTCCCTGGTGACATGTGTACAGGTTAGTTCATCGACCTGGGGATCGTCATTTGTCTCGTGTGAGTTCCCACTGTACTTTGATTACTACCCTACCACGGCTCAAAGGAGTCGTGCAAACAGGTTTTAGTTGGGTACAGTCCCGAGCCACATGGAGGCAGTGAGCGCATCTTCAGGGGTTCGCCTCTCCCGGTATTGGGGGTGAGGTCGCGCTGTGTCTAGGAGAGCCATTACGCGAAGTCCTTGGCCAAGGCAAGGAGATTTACTGGTAGGTATTCCAGTAGTATCTCAGGGTGTTTTGGGCTACACTCCGACACGACTTGTACCGCTTTTGGGGGTCTGACTTTCACCAACCCCCTAGGCCCGCCATGCGATACTCATAGACGAACGGACCGGACTGTACGGATATTGTCACTGACAGGCTCAGTAGGGTTGTCAGGCTGAGTTCGCTCACAGACGTCCCTTTTAGTCAATACCTGGTAGCCCGTTACGTATTGGCTTATACCTCTGACGTGCTAGTGGTTAAATCCACAACCAAGGTGTTGACGAGTCTTTAGAGTCCCCCACATTCTGTTACTCAGCTTTCGGGCGAAAGGTTGTAGAGGCCGTATGGAGATATGGCAAGGTCCGATCAGATACGTGCGGTATTGCACGGATCAGGATCGGACAGTTCGTACTACAGGCCGTATGGTTATATGGCAGGGTTCGATCAGATACGTGCGGTATTGCACGGATCAGGATCGAACGGACATTACTAGCCGGCTTTGGTTTAAGCCGGATCCTAGTATAGTACAGTGTAGATTTTGTCTCATTGCATTTGTATTTCGGTCGAAATACAGATGCGGGTGTGTATGCACAGTATCGGGGTTTTCCTGTAATTTATTACAGGACCAGTTTTCTGGAGTTGCCAGTTTGCTTTCCGTTTCGGCCAATTTCCTTTGTATCGTTCATTGGCCGAAGATTGGTGGAAGAGGGCTTATTTGCATTGTTGCAAATAAGTATTTGTGGAGGAGTTCTTTGCATATTCTTGTATCATGATAGCTTTTCATTGACCTTGACTTCTTGACTTCTTCTTGTCATGATGGCATGACTTTTGCTATCATGGTTGTTGATTGAGTGTTGGAATTGTTGTGATCATTTGATTTTATCTCATCATCATTTGCTTTCCACCCACCCCCTTGTCTTTGTTCTTTCTCTCTCCAATCACTCATGGGGGGGCGGCCATTCCTAGAGAATGGATGGGGTTCATTTCATTGGGTGGGGGATTTTTGTATCTTGAGTTCTTTAAGAAATCCCTACAACTCCCTCTCCAAAAGTTCACTTCAATTCCTCCACAAAAGGCAACTCCATAATCCCAAATGAGACATGTAATCCACATTATATTCTACAGCAAATCTTGGGTACGTCGACTAGCCAGCTTCGTGCCCGAGTTGCCTCGGCATTGAGGTGGGAGCCCGTAAAAGAAGTAGGCGATGTGGTGCACTTCCGGCGAGGAGGAGACGGCACATTCCGCAGGAGATCGGGACGACGACGAGAAGACCGTAGGACTCGGATCTGTCGGTATATCTCTCTTCCCTTTCTTGTAGATAGCTAGGACTAGTTAGTGGTTCGATCCGGGTATTAGTGCGCGGCGTTTGCCAGTTCAAGAAAAATTAAAGTTTATCACCGCTTCCGCATTTGGCCGTCGGATTGGCGGTCGGGGCACCGCGGTGCACTTACAGTTATGGTAGAATTGCCTCAAATTTTCACAGTGTTCATGTTATATCTTATACAACATTCTGCAGTTGTTTACAAAATTTTTAGAGTCCTTTAAAAATTCGACAGAAACTAGGTCATCGTATCAGGTGTTTCGGAGTAGTTTCGGTTTCATAATCCTAGCAAACATCGTCTAATTTTCTAGCATGGCTATGATACCACTGTATGGTTGCCTAGCGCTGCAGCAAGGTTTCGGGAGGCATTGTCCATGCCAATTTTAAATTTTTTTGCCGTTCTAGCTAACTCTAACACTAGAATTGTAACTAGAAAATCATACAAGAAGCAATGTAAACACTTTACATCTAAGTGAATGAGGGAATACAACCATTGTAGACCGGTCCTTCACTTCTAAAGCTCCATGTCGTAGTCCCTTCGCTGCAAGTTGTGAAGACCAGGACTCTTGAGAGGGTTCACATGAAGAAATGAACAAGCTTGCTCAATGCCTTCGAAGCCGAAGATGATCTACGTCGAAGAGACCCAAGCTCATGCTAGCTCTTCACTAATGGTGAAATTAGTGAAGCAAACACCCTAAACTAAATGGCTAATAGTAGAGGATGATGAAGTAAGAAGTGGGCTCACTTTAGTTTTATTTTTCTCACAATATTTCATCACTTAGAAAAAGCTAGCAAACTTTTTCTCTTGAGGAAGAAGAAGTGATGAAGAGATGAATGAGAGAGTGAGGTTAGAATTGCAACCATGGTGAGTTAGTGTCATACACTAACCCTTGTAGAGACTAAACCATGGCTAAGTTAATAATGGTTAGGTTTATAAATATCTTAAGCAAGACAAAGACAAGTGGACTAAGTCAATGATCTACAAGCTTCTTCCAAGCTCAACCATGACTAATTCCAAATGATTTTGAATTACTTAACAATAAATAAAACCTTAACATTAACCCTTAGCATGGTGTAAGTCTCATACACACAAGTTGCATATGTAACCTAGCATGATACATTAATATATATCGCATATATATCATGTATACACAAGTGAGAAAAAGAAATTGTTAAGTGAGCTAATATTAGTTAATGTAATGTAATATATCAAATATATAATTATACATTAAATTATTAAATCAACACATGATTTAATAATCAGGCTATATCACATATAACCGACTAATATCAAATGCAACAACTTATCGAATCAACCCTTGATCCGATAACCCTGCTATATCACATATAACTGAACGATGTCACAAATCACGAGAATAGAATGCGGTATTACATACGCGCATTAATCTCGGTCCCTCACATATCACATATATGCTCCTACTCCGTTTCGCATGAACCAGGAAATCTCTGTGTATGACTCTAAAGACTCGTCAATACGCCGGCAGTAGGTGATGATCATATCAAACACCCACAAGCCGCAAGCGGTCTGCTAAACGTAACGGCCACCCGGGTATTGAGCGATCAGAAGATCAACAAGCAAGCCTGCTCATACTCCTGCGAATCCACTCAGTAACACTACCGTACAGTCCGGTCTCTTCGTCTGATATGTCGCATATCACAGCCTGGGGGTGGTATTATTTCAGACCCCAATAGCCTGATAGGTCATGCCGATGCAAGGTCCATAACGGTTCGAGAAACTACTGATAACACTTACCAGTAAATCCCAGCAACCCTGGCCAGGGATTTCTTTTTATAGCCAATCGAGCATAGCGCAACATCAACTCCCAATACCGGGAGAGACGAAACCCCTCATATCGCTCATTGCCTCCATGTGACTCGGGACTGTACCCAAAAACCACCTTTTTGCACGATCACTTGACCGTGGTATGGTGGAAATCAAAGCACAGTGGGAATCACACAAGACTCTATGACGATCTCGCATCTACAGACTAACCTGTACCAGTATCACCAGAGAACTGCTATCCGACGATAGGTATAATACCATCTAGGAGTTCTCGGCGAGTCCGTCCAGTGTACCCAGTCTCCACTGAGCGCCCGTATACCTTCTCTGATGTCAAACACCAATGGATGCGGGATCATCCATCGCTCATCATATGGGTCAAGAAGCGCATACGCTAGTCTACTCTGGAGTATCGATGCCCTGTCTCGATACTCCCACGACTAGGAACATTTGAAGGATGTACTTACCGACTATCCTGTCCCCACTAGTATGATCTGTATCATAATCCTGGTAGTCAAGTACTCATCCTAAGAGCTTTATCAACATGTAATAGATAGAAAATAAGTGTACATGTTAAGATAAAGTGCAACCAGATTGCATACTATCATGTCGAGCAAGAAAGTCCTGCCTATATATGTCCAAGCATCCACTACAATATACATCACATGTACAGTAATAGCCTCTACGGCATACATATAACTAACAGTTATACCCTGATGTTGTACCTTGATTACGATTATGTTGCATATCCACATTGTTATACATATGCCATCATGACTGCATATTTCGGATTGTCGTTTTTCGTGCATGCTTGCGATTAGCTGTATGATATTATTTACTATTCACGAGCTGGCAACTCACCCCCGTTGTGCCACAGTGTTTTGCAGGGTTGACACTCAGGGTAGTCACGACATGGCTCTTTATTGCATCTATTTCTGCGGATACCGCTACTTTTGAGCACGTGATTTTTGTGTAGGTGGGTTTTTGCGAGGATCCGTATGATTCTACTTGTATATCTTATTTTGTATCTAGTACTCTCTGTCTACCACCTGTATGTGTTTGATTTAGAGAAAAGACTGAGAGATTCGATATTTGTATTATTTGTGACTTTGGTTGTCGTGCTCGTGTGAGCCGACTTTTATATTATGTTGTTACGTTGTTTTCACTCCTTATTTGCTAATATATCCGCCTACGGCGTCGTATATATATCTGTTGTGGTCGTGTTCCGCCTTTAGGCGTGAATTGCTCCCAATTAGGGATGTTGTTTATATTATATGTTTTGTATGCGTTTTGGACCAGTTTTTACAAGGAGATGCTGCCGAAATTTTTTTGTAATAACTTGAGATTTTAAAAAAAATGTGATGCTTTGAAACAAATGTTGTACCACTCCATTCCTTTTTTCGTGGTTTAGATTTCTGGGTTTCGACTTACTTGAATTACGTTATACTTTTGGACGTTGCGTGATTTAAGTGCCGGTCACGTTTCTAATTTGGGTCGTGATAAAGTTGACATAATATGTTAGATATTTATGTAAGATGGAGTGAGGGTATATCCTGGTTATCATATTCCCCCATCTCTCTACTTCCAAACAAAGAAATAAATTTTAAAACCCCTGAGAAAATAAACATTAACTAGCCAAGTCATATGTTTAAAGAAAAAATTTAGTACAATAATTGTTATCTTATTATTAAAATTTCATTTTACTATTGAATAAATCCAAAACAATTATTTTGAATTTTGCGAAATGTTGCAAAATCATACCCACGGTTTCTCAAATTCTTGGAAAACATCGAGCTCATAAGAACAACAATGCATAATTCATCTTTTCCACGATTAGCACTTAACATACACAAATATATCAAACAATGGCATTCACATAACGAAATCATAGTAGACAGCATTTAATACTAGCATGGAGATAATTAAAACATGAATAAGCATGGCAATTTTCACAGTGTCATGACAGTACTAATGATGTGTACATGTAGTATGCGAGTAGATGATTGTGCAATATGGCAATCATTAGTAGTTGTGAAAGTGGCCTAACAAGTGTGTTCGTACAATAATTGCAAGGGAAACATTAACAATGGTATTGTAAACTAGCTTACGAGGGATGAATTATAACGACTAAGAAATGTACAAATATTGTATTGTAAACTAAATATACGAAGCAAATAAGAACGAATAGTATAAACGTAGTGTAACTAATAAAAGAATAAAAGCATGAACGGATAACGAGTAAAGTAAGCGTAACGTGAACAAACGTTGTAAATGGATAATTACTGACGAATAATACAATTATAGTTTAAAATAGAACGAAACGTTGTTTGGAAATAAGGAGACTGTGATATTTTTAAGATAGATATTCATTAGAAATTAGCAGCGCATCCTTGCATTATGATTTTAAAATAGAAAAAGAATCGTTAGTTTTAAAATGAGTATAACCTTAGTATTTTTGTAATATTCCAATCGGGGTAAATAGCAAGACTCTATGAATCAAATAATAAAAGGCCGTATTCGGCAAATCATTCTCATCTCATCTCATCTAGTATGGAATCTCACCTCGTATGATACCAGCCAAATATCCAACAATAGTCAGTACGGAGCTCTAGTCACGTACGCACACATATAGCTCAAATAGTACAGACATCTAGTCGAGTACAGACACATAACCTAATCATATATACATATATAAAAATACAGGTTACAAATCATAAATTAAATGTATAATTATAGACTAAATATATGAAGTACATGTATAAGTGTTCTAATATTTCATTATAAGCTAAGTATATGAGTTACGAATTAGAATTAGAATGAATAATGAGTGATCGAACCTGACAATATAGACTAAGTATACGATTACATATTATAATAATTACTAAGTGTTCATAAGAATTGGTTTCGGGGGTGTTATACACCATCTACCCGACTTTTCCCTGTAGATATAAATCTATTCATCGACTATGGCACTAGCTAGCAGAATGCCACGACTGCCGCACGTCTCCTTGTTGTCTCGGAATCACCCGCACTCGATCCTATAACCAATGATAATCATAAACAAGTAATGAAACCCTATCAATATCGATATAAATCAAATCAAACTACATATGATGCAAATCTCAAGTTCAGCCGACTTAAAAATACATGAGCCGTCTCAAAGAAAGCATTGAGCCTGCTCCAAACCATTTTAAGCAGCCTCAAACACAGTTTTCCATGAAGTTTATGTATAATTTTGTTCTCAAACATTGAAATCATTAAACTCTTTACAAATCACAACTTTTGAAAACAATCTTTTAACCAATCTCCCACTCTTTTCAAACCCAACAAGTTGTAATCAACAAGAATTACTACACTAACACTCTAAAAGTAAAAGTAACCATTTAAAACTCCTTTATACAAGATTTATGAAATAAAAATGTGAGTGAATGGATAGTTCTTTTCGTACAAAGAAAGCTAAGTTTTACCCAAAATCCTAACTCATCCAATCTAACCAAGTAGTAATAACTAGAATAGCTAAACTAAGACTGCCACAACTAAAAAAACTACTGCTAGTTTATCTATTTTATTATTTTAAAGAAACTATTTTTATAAGGATCATGAAATTGATAAACTTTTAAGCAAAACATGATTTTTAGATAAAAGATATAATTTTCATGGCAAGTATTCAAAACACATTTAAAAGATGGATTTTTACCTTATTATATGGAAGTGAAAGGTGAGATCCGAACTTAATTGAGGCTATTGGAAGCCTTGATGATATTTTCTAGTTAAATAGATGAGTTTAGAGTTGAGCTTGAAGGAAGAGAGAGAGATGTGTAAGAAAGAGAAAGGAAAAGGAGGAAATGAGATTGATTGGATAGAGAAAATGATTCGGCTGGGCATGGTGGAGAGAAGGGAAGGGAGTGTTCTAAATCGGTGAGAATGTAGTGCTCGGTTTCAACTCGGAAAAAAGAAAGGTTTATAGAAAAATTACAAAAAATCATAGTAAATCAGAAATGACCCGAAAAACGAAAGTTCCAACTGGACCAAAGGCTAATTCAAATCGTAATTATACAGAAAAATTCAATTCAATATAAAACATTTAAATTTCAATTTAAAATTTCTTAAAATTCCATTTTCAAAAATTCCAAATGTTACACCTACATTTTGCCTAAAAAATAAAAATTAAGGAGAGTATAAAGAAAAGATCGATAAAGATTTCTATTTGTCTCTACTTTTAAAGCTAAAACTTATCGGGGGAGACCAAAAGTTTCTCTTCTTTCTATCAAGTAATGGGAAAACAGGAGAAAAATTCTTTAGCGAACTCTAAATCCATACAATACCACCGTAAACTTTTAAATATATATTATCATCATTTTGCCTTTTTTCATTCAAATGCTAAAAAAGAGCAATTATTAGATGCCGCTCCCCCCTTCTCTCTCATACTCACACATTTATTACTCATGTAAGATAAAATAAAAAATCAAATGCATGGATGAAGAATTTGAACAATTTTTAAATCACCCAAAAATATTCCTTTTTTCAGTTTAAAATTTTTTCACGGCATTGTCACATTTAATAGAACACCCCTCAAAAATTTTATGTCATCCCTAAAAAAAAATTCACATATATGCACACATGCATCGCACGTGCATAACACTAGTTATTATAGCGCAAAAGAAAATGATCTTTTTATTTTGAAATTGACTGCTTACATGTCTTTCTCATTCATAAAAAAATCAATTAAAATACATGAAAAATCCAACCAAGATTTTTAAACATAACTAACCCCGTCACTTATTGTCAGGACAACTATAATCTAACCCTTAAAACTATCTAGCTATATTATAGTTTTTTATGAAAATAAAAAATACAAATAAAGTGATTGAAATTCGACATATAAGTGAATAGCACGTGTAAAATATTAGTCTTTGCAGTGACACCATTTTTATTTTTTTATTAACGATATGAACTCAACTAAAGTCCCTAGTATTCTCAAGACTCAAGCCGAGCCAAAAGTAATCCCAAAACCAAGCCAAGCCAAGCCAAGCCAACCAAGGATGTACAAAGAATTCCAAATATTCTGGCACGTGGGTCCCGCTTCCAAAGTTGTAGCGGAATCAACATCATTTAAAGCGGTGGCAGCGGGCCCCAGGATATTTCTTTTCCATCACCCCCGGTATCTTAGATCCTAAGATTACATTATGGGTCCCACTTTTATAACTGGGGTGGGATTTTGCGTACATCAATGCATTGGTGTAGAAATAATTCCTTGGAGTTTAAAGAAGTTGAGAAATCCTTTTTGGGCGGTGAGAGAAGTGATAAATAAATGGCGAGGAAGGTGGAGACGGCTTTCGGCCGTCCAGGATTGAATCGTGGCCGTCGGATCAGAGCGTTCTCACGTGGTGTTGGAATTCCATCCGTGTTATTTGTGTGGCTGGCGTTGCAGAATTTTTGGCATGCTAGAAAGGTTGTTTAAAATTTTTTTTATTAATTGAGCCAACGCTCTAGGGTCGCTGACCTGTAACTTTTTTGAATCCAAATTTCCAATCAGCCGTAGCTCAATTGATATGGCATTTTCACTCTTCGGAGGTACCAATTCGATCAAGGACTGAAAATGGCCACAATTTAACGTCTTCGAGGAAAATTCCTCGGTTCCCTAGGTGTGTATGATGTGCGTTTGTGTGCTGTATGTTGTATATATAGGTTAGGGTTTACGGAACAATCCCGAAGAAAAAAATATACGGCGGAGCAGTTAAAATTATAAAATCTTTTATATACTTAAATAAGATGGCTGAGTTTAACCAATGAGCAATAGCTCAGTTGGTATGGTCACTTTCTCTCTTAAGGAGAGTGCGGGATTCGAATCATACGTACCTTAGGAGGAGAAATAGGCACAAATTAACACTTTCGGGGTAAATTCGTGGGCCCCCTTTGTTGGCTATAGTGCCCTCAAGGCAATTATTGAATCGCAGGCACGCGATTGCGATGATTGAGGGATGACCTATACGGATAGAACAGTGATGAGGCTCGATATCGGTGACAATCCAGATGCCGACATGTTGCAGATGACGTGTTCCAGAACCTACAAGAAAGGATCAAGAACTTCAGTTGGGATCGCACCTCTGGCCTCCGGCTCGAGGAGTCTCCCGACCTTCGGTGGCCTTCCAGACCATCCCCAGGCTCGCCTCCGAGCTATCACGGAACCAAGATGCCTCGGCCTCCCACTCGTGCCCGAGCCTCTCGTCGAGCTCATCTTCCTCGGTCTCACCAAGACCGACCCACAGCGCTGATCACAGGCGCCTACGCCATGGCTCTGCGAATCTCGCCCTGCGCGAGATATCCGCCGCCCACGATCCCGCGTTCCACGCCATCACGATCCCCCATTAACGAGCTTGTCTCGTCATTAATTCGGGATCCCGCCTATCACGCGGACGTGACGCCAGGGGCGTAACGGCCGGCGTGAATTTCGCGCCCGCCTGCCCATTGCTGCCGCTATATAAACCCCTCTCTCAGACGATCAAGGTAAGCCATTTTTACTCCACTAGGCCGTTACTCCACCAAAATACCCCGTCTAACTTGATCGTCGGAGGGTCCTCGGTGGTACAACCATCCCGGGACTTCTTTGCATGTAGCTCGGCATCAACCACACAAAACCCATTGAGATCCACACGCCTCAGGAGTCAACCCTCCAACTCAATCTCAGCCGTCCATCAGCACACGAAGAGATCAACGGAATATAGCATCTAAAGGAGATCCAGAGATCTATCAGTTGGCGCCGTCTGTGGGAAACTAGTTCCACTCATCTAAAAGTTTATCTTCCGATCTCATCTACATGGCAAGCGATCACCGCGACGATCCAAGCACCAGTCGTCGGCCTCCCCACAGTGGAGACGAGGGAGAATCCCCTCCTCCACCGAACGCCATTCACGCCCTATCCGCTCGGATAGATCGACTCAAGTCCGTCGTGGATGCGCTCGTCCGTGTCCAAGCAGCCGGGCAAGCTCCCTAGGTCGCCGCTCCCCCTCAGCGGGACCGGGACCCCTACAGAGGGAGAGAAGACTCTGCCCGCGTTGGCACGGCTGATCACCGCCTCGCTGTCTCCGGTGGCCGCAGATCCCCCGGGCCGACATATTCAATGACCCGGTGGGCGCCGCACAGTTTAATTCTGAGGTCTTACGCCAGAGCGCCTCGCCCCGAACCCCATCGCGCCCCTGTCCCTCCCGAGGAGGTGTCGGTCAGCTCGCCTGCACCCAGGCATGACCTGCACCCCCTTACTCGACGGGGTGCGCGCACAGGACTCGCCACGGCAGCTCGAAAATGACCTCGCCAGGAGACTTGAGGAACGTCATCGAACGGAATCGGGGGCTGTAGCCATGCAGAGGTCTCCGGCAGCAGAGGCCAAAAATCAGAGTATGCAGACTCATTGGGATACTAGGGCTGACTTGACACCTTCGAAAAGAAGATCGAAGGTATGCATCGGGAAGATCGTCATTCGAGCGACGGGGCTAAATACGCCGCCGACTCGCTCACGAAACCCTTCACCGAAGAGCTACGCGCCGTCCATGTCTCCTCCCGGAACAAGCCCCCGAAGGTCTCACTCTTCGATGGGAAGTCCGTCCCCAAGGACCATTTGGACGCGTTCACGGCCGGGATGAGTTTCCGGGACTATTCCGACGCCGCCCAATGTCGCGCTTTCCTGGCCACTCTCATCCGCTCTGGACGATACTGGTTCCGAGGACTCGCGCCACGCTCAATCTCGACCTTTGACGAGTTGGCCACCCAATTCCTCGGTCACTTCGTCGGGAACAGACGGCAGAAGCGGACCATCGACCACCTCTTCACGATAAAGAGCGGGGACAAAGAAACCTTCAAAGGGTACGTCACCCGCTTCTACAAGGCCCTCCTCTAAGTCCTAGAACACCGGGATGAGACGGTCATTACGGCACTTAGGTCGGGTCTTAGACACAAGGAGCGGTTACGCTCCTTTGCATTAGCGCAACCTAAGACCATGGCCGAAGTAAAGACCTAGACCGAACGTGAGATCCAGCTTGAATCCGAGGTGAACGACAATCTGCCCCGGGCAGAACAAGCTGATCACAAGAAAAGGGCCCGGGAAGACAAAAAGAAGATTGAGCGGCTGAAGCCCTACTCCCCGAAGTTTCAGGAGTACACCCCGCTCAACGTCTCCCAGACGGTACTGCTGGAGGAGGCTAAGGGAGAAAGGTTCTTCAAACTCCCCCCAGTCTCGAACAGGGCGGCAAAGCGCACCCGGGGCCCCTACTGCGACTTCCACACATCGCAGGGCCACTCCACCGAGAACTGACAGCAGATCCGAGACTACATCGAGGAGTTAATTCGCTCGGGGCACCTGGCAACGTACTTGCAAGATAAACTAGAAGACAACCATGGACAAGAGCACCAACCCCCACCCGGCGAGTTGACAATCGGCCAAATCATGATCGTGTCAGCGGGGGGTATGACGAGTACCGGCGAAACGCGTCACCCCTTAGCAGGAATTGGCGCATGCGCGTCAACTTCACTGACCTCAACAAGGCATGCCCGAAAACCGACTATCACCTCCCTTGGATAGATCGGCTCGTCGACAGCTCGGGAGCCTATGAGCTACTTAGCTTCATGGATGCCTTCCATGGCCTTACAACACCGAGAAGCTCAAACTGTGCCAATGAACAGGATATCTGCGAGTGTGTATTTCTTCTTTCACAAAGACAATGTAAACCTTTCTAAAGTTCTTTTTATTTAAACAACAAGAAGAACACGAAAGAGCATTGTAGAAAAGAAGAATTTCATTATTAAAAAGGTATTATAGGCTCCTCAGCCGTACATTGAAAAAGGGAAAAAAGAAAAATTACAGTAGCGGGGGAAGGGGGTGCAGAAAACATTGCTCGTGGTATTCCGAGGATATTTCCGCTAGCCGATCCCTGGCCGCCTCGGACCTCTGCCTCTGATGCCGTCCGCGAGCGTCGGCATGATGCCTCAGTTGGTAGCACTCGAGGACGAGTGCCACCGAGCAATCCCACCGACCCGCCGAGATCAGGCCGAAGTGACACAAAGACCTCAGCTTACCAACCGTCTCGTCCTTCAGCTGCTCGGACAAGGGGTTGTGCAGCCCCGGCGACCTCCTCCAGATTGAGTACATCAACAACTGGAGCAGGGGTGAGTGTCGGGGAAGCAGCCGGCCAAAATGATCCTCAATGAGGCCTATAACTAACTGCACCGTATCCTCGGTGCAGTACTGGTCGTAGAGGTACACGTCCTCGAAAGAGTTGATATCAGTGATGGTGAAAGGGAAAGTGTCCATTCTTACGTTTCGGGATGAAAAAGGAGTGATCAACACGCCCTCCTTTTCATAGCCCCACAACGCCCCCAGAGTCCAATAGTCGCTCGTTTCTTCCACCACTGTACCGCCACACGGCGGGCATCTCGTATTTCTAGGTGAAATCGGAACGACGCGGCTCTTACACTTCGCCTTCCCCCGCGCATTAATAACTCGTGTCAACCGTGACGGTCGCATTTTCCAATGTTCAAACTCCGGGGAAGGTCGGACAAAAGCTCTCGAATCAACTGGGCAGCTACCCTGCTCGATCCATCCTTAGCAAGCCTCTCTATGCCCTTTCGCGCGAAGGATCTAAGCCCTCGCCAAGAGACAACTGGGAATCTCCTTGCTCGGTTATCCCTGGCTGGTAATTTCTTACCCCACGACGCCAAGGATCAAAGCCCTTACCAAGAGGCAACCGGGCAGCTACCCTGCTCGGTTATCCTTGGCTGGTAATGTCTTACCCTACGACGCCAAGGATCAAAGCCCCCACCAAGAAGCAACCGGGCAGCTCCCTGCTCGGTTATCCCTGGCTGGTAGTTCCCTACCCACCGACGTCAGGGATCAAAAGCCTTCGCGAAGAGGCCACCGGGCAGTAACCCTTCTCGGTCTATCCTTAGCAGGCCTCTCTATGCCCTCCCGCGCTAAGGATCTAAGTCCTCGCCAAGAGGCCACCGGGCAGTAACCCTGCTCGGTCCATCCTTAGCAGGCCACTCTATGCCCTCCCGCGCTAAGGATCTAAGCCCTCTCCAAGAGGCATCCGGGCAGCTACCCTGCTCGGTTATCCTTGGCTGGTAATTTCTTACCACATGACGCCAAGGATCAAAGCCCTCACCAAGAGGCAATTGGGTAGCTCCCATCTCGGTTATCCCTGACTGGTGGTTCCCTACTCACCGACGCCAGGGATCAAAGCCCTCACCAAGAGGCAACCGGGTAGCTCCCTGCTCGGTTATCCCTGGCTGGTAGTTCCCTACCCACCGACGCCAGGGATCAAAAGCCCTCGCCAAGATCCCACCGAGCAGTAACCCTGCTCGATCCATCCTTAGCAGGCCTCTCTATACCCTCTCGCGCTAAGGATCTAAGCCCTCGCCAAGAGGCAACCGGGCAGCTACCCTGCTCGGTTATCCCTGGCTGGTATTTCTTACCCTCACGATGCCAAGGATCAAAGTGAAAGGTTCCTAGGCACACTATAGAGGTCTCACAAGGCATCGAACATGCCAATTTAAAATTTTATGGGTGCCGAGAAACCCTAACACGGATCGTAGACTAGATGTTTAGGCGAAAAGATAATCTAGTTAACTACTTAACTAAAAGTTAGATGCTACAACCTTTGTAGATCCGGTTATCCACTTCCTTAGCTCCACATGGTCATCTCCTCGCTGTCCATCTCGAATCTCGGACTCTCGCGACGGCTTCATCGGAGAAGTGAGCGGAATAGGTCGTCGGCTTCGTGCCGAAGATGATCTACGTCGAGGTTGCACAAGTTCAAGCTCCAACTTCACCAAGTTGTGAAACTTGTGAAGAAAACACCCAAAACAACTTGGCAAGAGGTAGAGGGTGAAGAAATAGGAGGTGGGTTCACTTTAGAATTGGATTTCACTCACTAGAACTCAAGTTGCCATTAATGGCATCAAGGTTTCTATCTTGAAGAAGAAGAAGATGATGATGCTAGAATTATGATAAGTTATTATAAAAATGAAAAGAAAATACATACTTATCATAATCTAACAAGGGTTAAGTGTAGAGAATAAACCATGGTCATTTGGAGAGTTAGGGTTAAGCATGAGGACAAGAATGGTTGCAAAAGTCAAGGCTTCATGAAGCTTCAACTAAAGACAAAGAAAGCCACCATTCTCATCTTTATCTTTTCCAAATAAATAAATAAACAAATAAATAAATAAATGAATATGCAAAACCCTAATTATCAAATTAACCATGGATTAATTCTATACACTTAACTATATGATCAAGTATCATCAAACATGATACAAAAATGTGCACAAAAGCATATCACATATACAATGTGCATCAAGTGAGAAAAATCCGTTTAAAGTGAACCAATACTAGTTAATGTAAAGTAATATATCAAATATATAATTATACATTAAATCATTAAATCAACACTTGATTCAATGATCCGGTCATGTCGCACATGACCGACTAGTATTCAATGTATCGGCTTATCGAATCGATCTTCGATTCGATAACTAGGCTATATCACATACAACCAATCGAAACATTAATCGCGAGAATCAAATACGGTATCACATACACGCATTATTCTCGCTCCCGCACATATCTCAGATGCGCTCCTATTTCGTTTCCCTTGAGCCAGGAAACCTCTGTGTAGGACTCTAAAGACTCGTCAATACGCCGGTAGCAGATGATGATCATATCAAGCACCCACAAGCCGCAAGCGGTCTGCTAAACGTAACGACCATCCGGGTATTGAGCGATCAGAAGATCGACGAGCTAGCCCGCTCACACTCCTGTGAATCCAACCAGTAACACTTACCGTACAGTCCGGTCTGTTCGTCTGATACGTCGCATATCAAGTCTAGGGGTGGTAAACGTCAGACCCCAATAACCGATAAGTCGTGCCGATGTGAGGCTCATAACGGGTCGAGAAACTACTGGTAACACTTACCAGCAAATCTCTGATCAGCCCTGGCCAGGGACTTCCCTGTTACGGCCAATCGAGCACAGCGCAACATCAACCCCCAATACCGGGAGAGACGAAACCCCTCCTATCGCTCATTGCCTCCATGTGACTCGGGACTGTACCCAAAGACCACCATTTTGCACGCCCTCATGGACGTGGTAAGGTGGAGATCAAAGCACAGTGGGAATCACACAAGACTCTATGACGATCTCGGGTCTACAGACTAACCTGTACAAGTGTCACCTGAGAACTGCCATCTGACGTGAGGTATAATACTATCTGGGAGTTCTCGGCGAGTCCGTCCAGTGTACCCAGTCTCCACTGAGCACCCGTATACCATCTCTGATGTCAAACACTAATGGATATGGGATCATCCATCGCCCATCACATGGGTCGAGAAGCGTATACGCTAGTCTACACTGGTATATCGATGCCCCGTCTCGATACACCCACGACTAGGGACCTTGAAGGATGTACTTATGGACTACCATGTCCCCACTAGTATGATCTGCATCATAGTCCAGGTAGTCAAGTACACATCCTAAGGGCTTTACCAACATGTAACCATAAGACAGTTTAAAGAGACTAGTGTACATGTTAAGATAAAGAGTAACCAGATAGCATACTATCATATCGAGCAAGAAAGTCATCTCTATATATGTCCAAGAATCCAATATAATATACATCATCTGTACAATACTGGCCTCTAGGGCATACATACAACTAACAATCTCCCACTTGCACTAGGGCCAGCTGCTGTAGTATCGCATACCGAGCATCCCGAAGAGTCTCTCAAACTGTATCTGGGGAATGGCCTTCGTGAGTGGATCCGCCGTGTTGTTCTTCGTTTCAACCCTCCTGACCTCGATCTCCCGGCGATCAACTATCTCCCGGATCAGGTGATACCGCCTCAGAATATACCTGGATCGCTGATGGGACCTGGGTTCCTTGGCCAAAGCCACCGCTCCATTGTTATCGCAATACAAAGGTATTGGATGCTCAATGGATGGAACCACTCCAAGTTCAGTAATGAACTTCTTGATCCAGACAGCCTCTTTGGCAGCATCGTTGGCAGCGATGTATTCAGCCTCCATCGTCGAGTCTGCCATGGTTTCCTGCTTGGAACTCTTCCAGCTAACCGCCCCTCCGTAAAGGGTAAAGACAAAGCCCGACTGCGACTTAGAGTCGTCCTTATCACTCTGGAAGCTCGAATCGGTAAAGGACTCCACTTGGAGCTCTCCGTTACCATACACCAAGAACATTTCTCTAGTCCTTCGTAAGTACTTGAGAATGCTCTTCACAGCTGTCCAGTGACTCTCTCCAGGATCAGCTTGATAGCTGCTCACTATACTTAGTGAGTATGCTACATCGGGTCTGGTACATAGCATCGCATACATGATAGAGCCTACTGCCGAAGCATAGGGTATCCCTTGCATGCGAGCTCTCTCCAAATCAGTCTTGGGAGACATCTCTTTGGAGAGAGTGAGTCCAGAGATCGTGGGTAAGTTCCCACGCTTGGATTCTTCCATACTAAACCTCTTTAGTATAGTGTCAATGTACCTGGATTGGGACAATCCCAATATCCGTTTGGATCTATCTCTATAGATCCTAATTCCCAATATGCAGGAGGCATCACCAAGATCTTTCATTGAGAATCTTTGTGATAAGAAGAGCTTGACCGATTGCAGCATAGGAATATCATTTCCTATCAAGAGTATGTCGTCCACGTACAATACGAGGAAGACAACCTTACTCTCTGCCACCTTCTTGTAAATACAAGGTTCATCTGGGTTTTTGACGAAATCAAACTCTTTGATAACGACGTCAAAGTAGATGTTCCAACTCCGCGATGCTTGCTTTAATCCATAAATGGATTTAAGCAGCTTGCACACCTTGCCGCTGCTCCCACTGTCTACGAAGCCCTCTGGCTGAGTCATGTACACGCACTCTTCTAAATCACCATTTAGAAAGGCGGTCTTAACATCCATTTGCCAGATTTCGTAATCATGATAAGCAGCGATGGCAAGCATGATCCGGATGGATTTAAGCATAACCACTGGAGAAAAGGTCTCGTCATAGTCCACACCTGGTCTTTGACGAAAACCCTTTGCTACAAGTCTAGTTTTGAAAGTCTCCACTTTCCCATCTACACCAAGTTTCTTCTTGAAGATCCACTTGCTCCCAATGGGTTTTACCCCTTCAGGAGAAACGTCTAAAGTCCATACTTTGTTGGTGTACATGGATTCCATCTCGGACCGCATAACATCCAGCCATTTCACTGAGTCCCCACTCGTGATGGCCTGCTCGAAGCTAGTTGGGTCATCATCCTCCATGATGCAATCCTCGCTTCCACCATCCATGAGAAAACCGTAGTATCTCTCAGGTTGGCGAGGAACCCTACTAGATCGGCGGAGAGGCTGAGGTTCATTGGGAGCTACCGAATCCTCTGGTTCCTACTAAATCTTCAGTTGTAGTTTGTGTCGCTGGAACCTCTTCCAGCTCTACCTCATCGCCACTAATTTCTTTTGTAAGAAATTTCTTTTCTAAAAAGGTGGCATGTTGAGCAACAAACACCTTTTGTTGTTCACTGTGGTAGAATAGATATCCATACGAATTGCTTGGATATCTTACAAACTTACAAAAAACTGATCGTGCCTCGAGTTTGTCCGGGTTTTGCTTTTTAACATAAGCCGGACAACCCCATATCTTAACTCTTTTAAGAGATGGTCTCTTTCCATTCCATATCTCATATGGAGTGGTAGACACAGATTTAGTTGGAACTCTATTCAATAGGTATATGGCTGTCTCCAGCGTATATCCCCAGAAGGAAATAGGTAACTCAGCTGTGCTCATCATAGAGCGCACCATATCTAATAGGGTGCGGTTCCTCCGTTCTGATACACCGTTGTGCTGTGGTGTATATGGAGGAGTCAGCTGAGAGAGAATCCCATTCTCTTTTAGGAAGTCCAGGAATTCATTGCTTAAGTATTCTCCTCCTCGATCAGATCGTAGGATTTTAATACTTTTTCCGGTTTGGTTCTCAACTTCTTGTTTATATTCCCTAAATTTCTCAAAAGCTTCTGATTTGTGTTTCATCAGGAACACATACCCGAACCTAGAGAGATCGTCAGTGAATGTAATGAAGTATGAAGAACCATCCCTGGCATGTATAGACATGGGACCGCATACATCACTATGTATAAGTCCCAAGAGTTCGGTAACTCTTTCTCCGTGTCCCGTAAACGGAGTTTTGGTCATCTTGCCTTTGAGACATGACTGGCAAGTGTCATAAGATGAAAATTCAAACGGATTTAAATATCCATCTTTATGCAATTTAGCTAGTCGTGTCGCATTGATGTGGCCCAGTCTACAATGCCACAAGAAGGATTCGTTGAGTTCAGAACTCTTCCTCTTGTGTGTGTTTGTTATGCTCAGAACTGTTGATTGATTTAGAACATAAATGCCATTGCACAACGTGCCTGATCCAACCAACTTTTGGTTACGGAAAATGTTCATAACATTGTCCTGTAATAAAAAATTATATCCCTCTTTACTTAATAAAGAAACTGATATAATGTTGCATATCAGGTTCGGCATGTAATAGCATTCGTTCAGAACCAATGTATTACCAGTTGGTAATACAAGGTGATATTCCCCGACAGTCTTAGCTGCAACAATTGCACCATTTCCAACTCTAATGTCTTTATCACCTTCTCCAAGTTCTCTACCTTTCCTAAGCCCATGTAACTGATTACATATATGGGATCCTGACCCGGTATCCAATACCCAGGACGTAGAGCAAATGGAAAAACAGTTCTCTGTAACGAACACACACGAAGAAAATGCATCAACATGTACTTTCTTCATTCGGGTGGCATGGGAATCCTGGTATTCACCTATATCCTGTTCATTCCTATAACTCTTATAAGAAAGAACGGAACCAACGTTCCCCAGCACAGTATAACATGCGGGTTCGGTCAATACATCCATATTATTATCTTCATTAGGGCATGAAATGGTCGCTACCTGGAGAGAGAGAGAAGAAAACACTTTAGCGTATGCTCGTGCAAGATCAGATTGGTTATTATCTTATCTAATCAGGATGGCTCCCACTGCTTTTTATCAAATCTTCCTTCAAATCCTAAAAGGAAAGACTAGCCGGGATTAATTACACACTACAAGTTCGCCAATCTTTCAGCCAGGCTAGTGTCGGTACTTTGAGGGAGGTCCCCCGTGCTTTCGCACGAACCTAATTAATGTAAACCTCGTTTTCCTAGAGGCTAACCCCGTTGACACCTTTCTAGACACCTACTTGATCAGCTAATTGCAATGTGTAAAACTCTCCCAGGAGTAACTCTTACTCGCAGTGGGTATCGGGATCCAACTATTTCATAGAAGGTATGCAATCTCATTGCAAATTTCAACACTTGAAATTCCCGATAATGCTTTTGCCCCTAGCAACTTATGACCTTGGCTAAGGTCAACAAATCATAAGCGCTAGTCAAGTTCAACCCGTCATTTCCTGATTGAATCAAACCCACCCGTACGACCCTTGGCTAAGGTCAACAAAGTCGCACGACTACCCTAACTCAATCACATCTCATGTTTTAGCAGATAAATACTAATTAGCTACCGTACACCACGCCTTGGCTAAGGTCAACAAACGCAGCACGAATACTAACTAGTCTCTATCTGAAATGACGGAGGGCTACGCAGGTTTTTCTGAAAACCTATTGCGTAATGAACTTGATATCGTTGTAGAATCAAATGAAGTTTTTGAAATGGAGTGATTTTGAGGCTTTTCTAGTTTTGCTAAAGGAGTCACTCCCGGTGAAGGGATCTCGGTCCTTTCCTCGTCGAATGAGGTGCGGGATATATCATATATATCGCTGTGCAAAGCAAAAACCCAAAAGCAGTCAAAAGCAAACCGAGTGTGTAGCATCTGCCAGTTACTGCTAAAGGAGTCACTCCCGGTGAAGGGATCTCGGTCCTTTCCTCATCGAATAAGGTGCAGGGTATATCATATATACCGCTATGCAAAGCAAGAACTGTAGCTACCTGTTTTATTTTAAAATCTGATTCTACAACATCATTTGGTTTCTTTTATTTTATTAATCACATTAATGAAGTCCCATCATTTAAATACCTAAACATCACAGATAAATACGACGTACACTTATGCCATCCGCATTCGTCTCGATGTCCCCTCGTGCACCGTTAGGTTAGGTAACTAACGACAGAGCAGGGCAGGGCTAGTACGGGTGCAAAATATAAGTAACGTCTATATAATATATCATATATACTATATAATGTATCTATCACAGAACATCACATGATCACATCACAGATATCGCAGCAGAAGAAACATATGAAACATTGGATATACTAGGACGTCCGTGTTTTCAATACGAGCCAGTATAAAACACGGATTCCACGGTCGTGATGAATAGCCAATCCCACACCCCTAGACCCCTACGAGAGCGGCAAGCAACCCTACCAATTCTAGGGTTAGGAGACCCGGACTCGACTCCTCGAGTTGGTCTCCCACTGGACCCCAGAACCCGGTTACTTGTGCTCCCCTCCTTGGGTCTATCCTAATGCGGAAAAGTAAATAATATACAAAAGGTGACAACTTCCGCAACCTGGAAGTGCCCCAAATAAAAGAATATTACATACAAGTTTTTACATGAATGAAAATGAAAAACACTCATCTCACATAAAAACCCCCGGCTATTCAAACACGACAATCCAATATAACATATCCAGCAACACATAACATCACATGTCATCAACGTAAGTAAATATGCGCATCCCAATTGTCGTTGACATATAGCAACGAAACCGGCGATATCACACATTACACTTACGGTCACAGAAAAGAAAGTGTAAAACTACAACAATTGGAATCCGCAACTTCTTTAGACATCGCATGCCTAATCAAATGAAATACCTAGACATCACATGCCTAACAGTTATAAACCCCGCATTTTAGTCTCATTATCGAAAACTCTTTTCAATATCAAGTGAAACTAAACTGCTAGATTTATAACATTCATTCAGTTATCTCATAACTGTTTGTGAATTCCAATTATTGTATCACATTCCAGATAAACAGAAAATGTTAAACTTTCCGATCGAACAGTCGAATACCCAAGTTTTCCCGATACAGCTCAACACATGAAATAAGTTTAACAACATTCAGTTCGTGCCTCAGTACCAACGGTCCAGCCGTAGAAGGGTCAAGCCAACGCCTCACATGTGGCACGCCGTACTGCCCCAAACCCGAAGGTTCAAAGGGCAGTTCAAGACGGTCACATAATCGAGTTAAGGTTTGTTGTCTTCTAGAGGGTCCATCGCGTTACTTGCATTACTTAGAACGTCGTTAAACTACGGAAAAATCCAACACCTGGAAATTTCCCGACAGGGGAAAAATTGGGTATTTATATTCGGTCGAACTTTTTAACATATTCTAAAAATTATCCGGAAAAACACTTAGACAAGGTTCGATAATCCGATCGAAACATCGTTTCCCAATTTAACCCCAGAACACTCAACTTAAGAGCCAATTTAAAAATTTCCAGAAAACTCAGAATAATTAATCAGGAATTACTGTGCAAACACTTAGGGCTGACGTCACCAAATAGCCGCGGAACCGCCGCAGAAGCTAGGCTTCTGCCGCGGTTCCGCCGCACAAAGTACTGTTCATGGGAAACTTTTTGCACCGTAATTCTTATATTTCATTGCTGAATTTTTTAAGCATTTTTAATTGACAAAAAACCATAAATTTGGAAAAAGTCCAGAGAGCATTATCGGGTTAGGGTTTCGGGATCGTTCGGACTTCAAACTCCGTCTAGACTTCGCCTAAGGCTCTAGCTAGGCTCTGATACCACTGAAAAGTTCCTAGGCACACTATAGAGGTCTCACAAGGCATCGAACATGCCAATTTAAAATTTTATGGGTGCCGAGAAACCCTTACACGGATCGTAGACTAGATGTTTAGGCGAAAAGATAATCTAGTTAACTACTTAACTAAAAGTTAGATGCTACAACCTTTGTAGATCCGGTTATCCACTTCCTTAGCTCCACGTGGTCATCTCCTCGCTGTCCATCTCGAATCTCGGACTCTCACGACGGCTTCATCGGAGAAGTGAGCGGAATAGGTCGTCGGCTTCGTGCCGAAGATGATCTACGTCGAGGTTGCACAAGTTCAAGCTCCAACTTCACCAAGTTGTGAAACTTGTGAAGAAAACACCCAAAACAACTTGGCAAGAGGTAGAGGATGAAGAAATAGGAGGTGGGTTCACTTTAGAATTGGATTTCACTCACTAGAACTCAAGTTGCCATTAATGGCATCAAGGTTTCTATCTTGAAGAAGAAGAAGATGATGATGCTAGAATTATGATAAGTTATTATAAAAATGAAAAGAAAATACATACTTATCATAATCTAACAAGGGTTAAGTATAGAGAATAAACCATGGTCATTTGGAGAGTTAGGGTTAAGCATGAGGACAAGAATGGTTGCAAAAGTCAAGGCTTCATGAAGCTTCAACTAAAGACAAAGAAAGCCACCATTCTCATCTTTATCTTTTCCAAATAAATAAATAAACAAAAAAATAAATAAATGAATATGCAAAACCCTAATTATCAATTTAACCATGGATTAATTCTATACACTTAACTAAATGATCAAGTATCATCAAACATGATACAAAAATGTGCACAAAAGCATATCACATATACAATGTGCATCAAGTGAGAAAAATCCGTTTAAAGTGAACCAATACTAGTTAATGTAAAGTAATATATCAAATATATAATTATACATTAAATCATTAAATCAACACTTGATTCAATGATCCGGTCATGTCGCACATGACCGACTAGTATTCAATGTATCGGCTTATCGAATCGATCTTCGATTCGATAACTAGGCTATATCACATACAACCAATCGAAACATTAATCGCGAGAATCAAATACGGTATCACATACACGCATTATTCTCGCTCCCGCACATATCTCATATGCGCTCCTATTTCGTTTCGCTTGAGCCAGGAAACCTCTGTGTAGGACTCTAAAGACTCGTCAATACGCCGGTAGCAGATGATGATCATATCAAGCACCCACAAGCCGCAAGCGGTCTGCTAAACGTAACGGCCATCCGGGTATTGAGCGATCAGAAGATCGACGAGCTAGCCCGCTCACACTCCTGTGAATCCAACCAGTAACACTTACCGTACAGTCCGGTCTGTTCGTCTGATACGTTGCATATCAAGTCTAGGGGTGGTAAACGTCAGATCCCAATAACCGATAAGTCGTGCCGATGTGAGGCTCATAACGGGTCGAGAAACTACTGGTAACACTTACCAGCAAATCTCTGATCAGCCCTGGCCAGGGACTTCCCTGTTATGGCCAATCGAGCACAGCGCAACATCAACCCCCAATACCGGGAGAGACGAAACCCCTCCTATCGCTCATTGCCTCCATGTGACTCGGGACTGTACCCAAAGACCACCGTTTTGCACGCCCTCATGGACGTGGTAAGGTGGAGATCAAAGCACAGTGGGAATCACACAAGACTCTATGACGATCTCGGGTCTACAGACTAACATGTACAAGTGTCACCTGAGAACTGCCATCTGACGTGAGGTATAATACCATCTGGGAGTTCTCGGCGAGTCCGTCCAGTGTACCCAGTCTCCACTGAGCACCCGTATACCATCTCTGATGTCAAACACCAATGGATATGGGATCATCCATCGCCCATCACATGGGTCGAGAAGCGTATACGCTAGTCTACACTGGTATATCGATGCCCCGTCTCGATACACCCACGACTAGGGACCTTGAAGGATGTACTTATGGACTACCATGTCCCCACTAGTATGATCTGCATCATAGTCCAGGTAGTCAAGTACACATCCTAAGGGCTTTACCAACATGTAACCATAAGACAGTTTAAAGAGACTAGTGTACATGTTAAGATAAAGAGTAACCAGATAGCATACTATCATATCGAGCAAGAAAGTCATCTCTATATATGTCCAAGCATCCAATATAATATACATCATCTGTACAATACTGGTCTCTAGGGCATACATACAACTAACACAAAGCCCTCACTAAGAGGTCGCCGGGCAGCTACCCTGCTCGGTCCATCCTTGGCTGGTAATTTCTTACCCCACGATGCCAAGGATCAAAGCCTTCACCAAGAGGCCACCGAGCAGCTACCCTTCTCGGTCCATCCACGTCTAAGCGATCTCCCCCTCGACATCGGGGCCATGGAGATACCGACCTTTCACCAGTCTTTGCACACTTGGCAAATGGTCGACTTAAACTCTCAACTCGACGTGCAATCGCTAGACGAAAAACCGACCCAACTTGAAAGCAGTACCGTGCAAATACAAATGTTTACCATAAACAAAAGGAAAATGCGCACGCAAAGAAACTGCAAAAAGATTTCTTATTTATAAAAAGTTGGAAGTCTTTACAAAGGTATTATGGGCTCCCCATCCTTACAAAAATGCCCAGAGGCTTACAAAATTTTGGCGCAAAGAAAGTAAGGAGGCAAAGAAGTTCAGGCCTCAGATCCGGGGAGAACCCCGATGAGCTTCGCGTCCACTACGACAACCTAGGTGGCATCTTCAGGGTCGGCACTCACGGCGGGAACCTCGGCACCGGGAGCCGGGGCGACCGAATTGTCCCCCACGCTCCTACCGGGGGCCTCTTCCCCCGCGACATTTCCAGGGACATTCTCCTACGCGTCATCCTCGTGAGGGTACTCCTCCCGGAGCTTGCCTTCAGGGAACTCCGGCATCTGGGCCTTGACAACGTCGGGGGCGTCGTGCTAACTAACGCCGGCGGCTGCAGCAAGGTCGGCGTAGAACAGGTCCGACTTATTGTAGCTCCCCACCGCCTTCGACTGTAAGTCGACGTTGTACACCCCACGAGTTGCGGGGAGGTGGAAATATGAAAAACAATCTTTTTCTTTAAACTAACATCGACTAACCGAAAGGATCTTTGCTAAACTATAACTAACACTATCATAGGAGTAGTTAGCTACTATGAAAGAAGATTATACCTAATGAACCAAGTCCTTATTGTTCTTGTTAACCACCTCCTCGTCGGCCTCCTCTTTGTAATAGACGATCCACCCGAAAGCTACTACTCCAAGCATTGCCTCTTACTTGAGGAAACTAGGTTACTCAAATTGCTAATCAAAGTCACCTAGGTTATATAGAGTGTGATTACGGATTAACAAGTCTTACTAATCCTTGATCTTAACACATGAGAGGTTAGGATTAGGGTTTGAAGAGAGAAAGAGCTTGAGGAGAGAGAAGGTGAGAGTGAGAATGAAATGAAATAATGATTCATCTTGAATATATGAAGCATGACGATTTATTAAATGAATAAATGTAACACCTTAGATTGTGTTTGTAGCTAATTATATTTTAATATATGATTTTTAATAAAAAGTCTACCAAATTGGGTTTTAATTATTTTATCCTATTTAATGAAAATTTTATTAGATTTTTCCTAGGCTTGCACACACTTATGCATGTTAACTAGGGTGCTTTTTTGGAGGTTAATCATGATTAGCAATCATGGTTAGCTTGTTGGAGATAGTGTCCTCAGAGTCAATTATTGGATCACAGGCACGTGATTGCAATGATTGAGGGGAGAACCTGTCCCAGTAGACAGTCTTACTCAAGATGATAGTATGCTATCTGGTTTATCTTTATCATCGTGTACTGCTTTAGGTGACCTGACAGGTCACTATTGCACGTTGATAGAGCCCCTAGGATTCTTGCTTGACTGCCAGCAGTATGAGGGCGATCATATACGTGGGAGCTGGTGGTCTATAAGCACATCCTTAAAAGGTCCCTAGTCGTGGGAGTTTCGAGACAGGGCATCGATTCTCCAGAGTAGACTAGTGTATACAGTCGAGACCCCGACGAGGGGCGGTGGCCGGTCTCATAAGCCATTGGTGTCAGTTGGATCACCTAAGATGTATACAGGTGCTCATTGGGTTTTGAGTACACCGGACAGGACTCGCCGGGAACATGCTAGTTGGTCTTATACCAGACGTCAGATGGCAGTTCCCTGGTGACATGTGTACAGGTTAGTTCATCGACCTTGGGATCGTCATTTGTCTCGTGTGAGTTCCCACTGTACTTTGATTACTCTCCTACCACGGCTCAAAGGAGTCGTGCAAACAGGTTTTAGTTGGGTACAGTCCCGAGCCACATGGAGGCAGTGAGCGGATCTTCGGGGGTTCGTCTCTCCCGGTATTGGGGGTGAGGTCGCGCTGTGTCTAGGAGAGCCATTACATGAAATCCTTGGCCAAGGCAGGAGATTTACTGGTAGGTATTCCAGTAGTATCTCAGGGTGTTCTGGGCTACACTCCGACACGACTTGTACCGCTTTTGGGGGTCTGACTTTTACCAACCCCCTAGGCCCGCCATGCGATGCTCATAGAAGAACGGACCGGACTGTACGGATATTGTCACTGACAGGCTCAGTAGGGTGTCAGGATGAGTTCACTCATCGACGTCCCTTTTAGTCAATAGCTGGTGGCCCGTCACGTATTGGCTTATACCTCTGACGTGCTAGTGGTTAAATCCACAGCCATAGTATTGACGAGTCTTTAGAGTCCACCACACTTACAGTTACTCAAGCTTTCGGGCGAAACGCTGTAGAGGCCGTATGGAGATATGGCAGGGTCCGATCAGATACGTGCGGTAGTGCACGGATCAGGATCGGACGATTTATACTAGTGGCCGTATGGATATATGGCAGGGTTCGGTCAGATACGTGCGGTATTGCACGGATCAGGATCGGCCAGATATTACTAGCCGGCTTTGGTTTAAGCCGGATCCTAGTATAGTAAAGTGTAGATTTTGTCTCATTGCATTTGTATCCGGTCGGAATACAGATGCGGGTGTGTATGCACAGTATCGGGGTTTTCCTGTAATTTATTACGGGATCAGTTTTCTGAGGTTGCCAGTTTGCATTCCGTTCCGGCCGGTTTTCCTTTGTTTTTTCCCGGCCGGACTTTTTCGATGGAGGGTGTTATTTGCAAGTTTGCAAATAACATTTTGAGGAGGGGTTTCTTGCACTTGTGGCATTATGATAAGTTAAGCATCTTTGCTTTTTCATGATGGTTTTGCTTTTTGTGATTAAATGAGATTTGAAATGAAATTGACATTGTTATCATTTCTTTTTGGCTATGGTCACCCCTTGCTTTTACTACCATTACCTCCCTTCATGGTTTTGCTTTTTTGATTCCCTCCACCATATTGATAAGGGGGGCCGGCCATTTGAGAGAGGGGAGAGGATCATTTTCATTTGGATGAGGGAAAATTTGTTCATCTCATTTTTCATGCTACACAAATTCTAGCTCCACTTTGAAGTTCATTTCACAACCTCATTCCTCCATCAAGGCAACATAACCCCAAAGAGACAAAGCACTACACTTTCTACAGCAAATCTTGGGCACGTCGACTTACCAGCTTCGTGCCTGAGTTGCCTCGGTATTGAGGTGGGAGCCCGTAAAAGATACAGGCGATGTGGTGCCCTTTCGACGAGGAGACGACGAGAAGACCGGAGGACTCGGATCATTCGGTATATCTCTTCCCCTTCTTGTAGTTAGCTTAGACTAGTTAATGGTTCGATCCGGGTGTTTAGTGCGCGGTGGTGCCGGTTTGCTAAGTTCGCAAAATTAAAGTTTATCACCGCTTCCGCATTCCGGCGTCGGATTGACGGCCGGGGCGCCGCCGTGCACTTACAGTGGTATCAGAGCCTCGCCATTAACATAGTCTAGCTTGGTTTAATGTGTTTTACATTTCCGATCGAACAAAATCCCGAAACCGCGTTTTCAAGCACTATCAGTTTCTGTCGAATTTTTTCTGGCTCCAAAATTTTTTCAGGTTGTAGAAAACTGATGTACTAGAAGTTCTAAGAGTTCTGGGAAAATTCGAGACATTGATTGTTCAGGAAGAGCGCGGAACCGCGGCCAAAAGCCACTTGGCGCCGCGGTTCCGCCGCAGGTTTGAGGGATCAATGCGTCAAAATTTTCCAGTAGGCTTGTGGGCTGAAAATAGGGGTTTTGGAATATTAAACTTGGGCCCAGAATTTCTGTGAGTGCTACAGTATTGCTTGGGGGCCCACTTGTTAATTTTTGATCGATCGGATATTTTAAACACATTATTTCACAGTATTTACATTATATCTGCGACCGTGAATGTCACTCGATCGGTAAATCCTGTCTAGCTGCTATAGCCCGGTTAGACGGATTTGCGAACGTGACTTTCACGTTGATGTTCTGTATTATGCTGTGATGTTGCGGATCGGTCGTGGGGGACAGCCTGGATGCAATGCTAGTACAGTTCTGTTTTATATGTACATTTGATATTGCGGGGCGAGCGTCCGACATGTGGACTGCCGTCACTGCCTGATTGTATTATTATTTTGGGGCACGACCAGGTAGCGGTCGATGTACCCGTTGTATGTATATTTTACTTTCTGTACTAGGATTACCCCGCGGAGGGGTGCACGGATGGCCGGGTTCTAGAGGGAAACAAGCCCGCATCTCATGGCATTGAGACGGAGGGGGCATCACTCTAGGATTGGCGGGCTATTCGCCGCACTCGTAGGGGGTACAGGTTGACCCAGGAGGGGTGCCCAAGTTACCGGATTCCGTGAAGTGCTGGGTGGTCCATTCACGGAGCTGAAGGGGGCTGCCTCGCTTCAGGTTTTGGCGGGTAACTTGCCGCGCCCGTAGGGGTCTAGGATTTCATTGCACAGGCTATCCACACGACCAGGGAAACGTCGGGTTTCAGTAGTGGCTCTGTGAAACCCGGGGATCCCAGATATCTGTATTGTTCTGTGATGCTGTACATTTCTGTGATGTTGCATTTTTATCACGCCTTGAGCGAATATAATATATTGGTATATATATTAGTAGATGTTGTATATGTTTTGCATCCGCGCTAGTCCAGTCCCCGCTCTGTCGTTAGTTAGCTAACCTAACGGGTGATGACGGGACCCAGTGGCGAATGCGGATGGCATATACGTACGTCAGTATATTTTCGTTCTTTGTGGTGTGATCATTTGATGGGACTGCGTTGATTCGGATCAATGCAAGATAAACAAACCTAATCTGATGTTGTTGGAACACTTTTCAAAAAGCTGTTATTGCAAGGACGTTCTCTTTTGTTTTGCATCGTGGTATTCATTTGGAATATCCTGCTCCTCAGTCGACGAGGCAAGGGCCGAGATCCCTTCACCGGGAGTGACCCCTTGGACGGAAGTTTGCGTCAGGGCATTAACTTCACTATAGCCGATTACTTTTGCTTTGCATCGTGGTATTCATTTGGAATATCCTGCACCCCATTCTACGGGGAAAGAGCCGAGATCCCTTCACCGGGAGTGACCTCTTTAGTAAAGGTTTTCATCACTATATTTTCTAAAAAGCTATCCGTTCCTTCAACGATATCAAGTTCGTTACGTTAAAGGTTTTCGCCAGAAACCATTCGTAGCCCTCCGTCGTTTCAGACGGGTAGCACGTAGTATTCATGCTATGTTTGTTGGCCTTCGTCAAGGCATAGTGTATGGTAGCTGCTTGTTGCCTTTCTGCAGCATAGATAGATGCGTTGGTTTGGGACAGTCGTATAGCCTTATTGGCCTTCGTCAAGGGCTTGTGCGGGTGGGTTCAAATCAACCTGGAGAATGACGGGTAGAACTTGACATGTGACTTATGATTTGTTGACCTTCGTCAAGGTCATAAGAGCATGGGGTAAAAATCACATCGAGAGTTTCAAAAGAACTGAAACTTTCCAGATATGTGCATACCTTCTGGAGTGTGATGACGTGAGCGGATTCCGTCACGTTATCATGCAATGATAGTTGGATCCCGATTCCCACTGATGAGTTGGTTTACTCCTCGGGTGACCCCGACTAATTCTTCTTTCAGGTTTGGAGGAGAATTTGAGGTACAGTGGGAGGTTTCCAGATTAGATAAAGTGATAACCATTCTGATCTAGGATAGAGTGCACGCTGAGTGTTTCTTTTCTCTCTCTCTTTGGCAGCGACCATTGACCCGACCCTAAGACTATGACTCAGTGACCAAGATGACCGAACCTTCTTAACACTGGCTTTTGGATTGTCAGAGTTGCAAACCTCATTGCCACTCCAACTTTTACCCTTTTTTTCCAGGACACCCCGTATTACTACGAACGTCCACTTCCATTGGACAAAACCATCGTATGGTTACATACGAACTCGAAGGACTTCGAGGATGGTTTCTGGTTCTGGAGAAAACGGATAGGACTATTCAGTTGTCTTTTCTTTTCATCTTCTCTCAGGTTGCGAGTACTCCTTGGTTTAGGAGTAGTACACCTATTACGCAAATTGGATAGTCTTCTTCCAAACCATAGGCTGGTGCCGACCGGTAGGGAATGAAGAAAGCCAATTAGCCTAAACGGTGTACAGAAGGTATTAAGTTAAGACATAGCAAGGGATTAGTAGGAGGGCAAAGTAAACTGCGACTGCTATTCACGACTAAACCAAGTATTTCTTCGCCAATCCTAAATCACCTTTGTATTTCTCCTGGACACTCCGTATCACTACGAAGATCCCAAGTTTATTGGATAATCCATCGTATGGTTATATACGAACTCGAAAGGAACTTGTTCCAGTTCGGGGATGGATCCTGGTTCAGGAGAAATAGGAATAAAGTACATTCAGGTGTCTTTTATCTTCACCTTCTCTCGCGTTGCGGGTGCTCCTAGGACTAGGACAGTACACCCTTTATGTTTATTGGATAGTCTTCTTCCAAACCATAGGCTGGTGCCGAACGGTAGGGAAGGAAGAAAACCATTTGGCCTAAAGGGGTGTGCAGACGGTAATGACTAAAGACATATAAAGGGATTTGGAGAGGTGGCAAAGAATTATAAGGTTACAGTTGTGAATCTGGATAATGGAAGAGGCATTGCTAGGAATACCAGGATACCCCATCGAAACATTTCAATGTTTCAGTTACACTGTGTACTGTTAATGGAAAACTGATTTCCCAATTAGACACTTGCTCCAGGGTATGTATTTACCAGGTTGGATTCTCACATCTGTATGGTTTTACAGATGATGAGTGGGAGTAAGTTATTGGGAATTAGGTGACCATCCTCATTATATCGGGATTCGTTGGAATTGGTGATATTTGAGGAAGCCACCTGGGTTGTTTGCCGGTAGGCAAATATTTGGTTTTGAATATCCGTTGTTGTGCACCAATTTCAAATTGATATATCTGTACGTCTATTTTTATAGAGTGAGACATACCTTTTTGAAATTATGTCTATGACATTTACCTATACCAGTGGATGGTTAGGTAAGGAGCATTGAACAGCGGTGTAATTCTTCTTAACCAAAAGTACAGTTTTTCAACCTACGACACACAGTGAATGAGTCACTAGACTCAGGGGACTTATACAGTGTATTGTATATTGTCCAGTGTCCATCAGGATAAAGGGGTTGGTCCTCGTACTGTATTCTGTTTACTTATGACTTCTCTAGTTCTTAGACAAGTGTTTCGTAGAAACACAGGGTCGAAGTTTGGAGAAGTTATAGGTATAAGAATAAAGTAGAGAACCAGGTGTTGCAAGTATCGGGATTCTTCAAAGTAATCGAAGATGTAGATACTTGTAAATGGTATTCAGTTGATAGTAATGATTAAGAGAACTTGCTTCTCTTTCAGGTTACTCATAATTGGAAGCATTCCTAAGTTGAGTAACGCTGATCGGCCTCCTTCCATTTAGTTGACATGCACTGGAGACAGCTGCATGATTTGAATCTGGTTCAATTAAATCAGTGCCTCTGGTTCTATATTGGATATAGAACAGTTCATATCTTAACGATGTTAAGGTACGGGGAGTTGTCCGGTTTATGCTTAAAACCGGACTCTGGATAACTCAAGGCACGTTTCTGTAATGGCTGTTTGTGGGTTGACCCAGGCTATGACGAGGGTTGACTTTCTACCATCAGGAAGATCAATAGTGATATTGTTCTAGACTCGCCACAGTTTTAATAAAAATGGATTTTTTCAGAAAACAGTAGTGGGAGTATGGTAGAACTGGAAGTGATTCCAGAACCACAAACGATTACTGAAGTTTTCATAGGAACATAAAGATTCAATCTGGTTTGACATTCCATTGGCCACTCCGCAGATAAGGTGGGTAACCTCAGGCACCCGAGAAGTACTTCGGTATGCTCAAGGACGGTGGCAGAGAGGTTCTTGTTTACCCACACTTGCCATTGCTGTTGTTCCAGACTGTGAGACCCGGCAGGAGGATGAGTATAGCGTCGTTCTAAACTTGCTTTAGAAGTGTACGTCTATATGACTCTGCCAGAGGGTTATCGTGGTCAGTGGGAGCAGCGGAAGCATTGGTGGACAGGTAACTTATGTCTATTTATAGACTAAAGCAGATGTAGCGGAGATAGATCATCTATTTCTGACGTGACAGTCATAGGTTTGACTTCGTCAGAATAGGAGATGGATCTGTTGAGAAGGTAGTAGGGTGTGATGTCATGGTATTTGGATGACATACACAGAGTAGGAAGTGATATTCCTATACTATGATCGGTTATACTTTGGTCGTCACACAGTAGTTTCTCTACATAGGACTTGGATATTATATCAGACATTCTGGTTACTAGATCTATGGTTTTAGATCTAGATTTGGGTGGTTTCCCAATCTGGGTACTTTGACCGCATTCTATGAGTATTTAGAATGGACGACTCCTGGCACGGTAGTATACCTGCAGGTGATGGAGTCACCCTCTCTAAAGGTGTCTTACAGACTAAAGGGGAGAGGGACGTGCATGATTGGCAGATCACTTGCTTAGGCAATTGAGTCAATCATGAGATGTCAAGTACCACACCAGATGTTGTTCTTGCACTAGGTGCAATAAGTTGATATTGATCCAATCCTGGAGAAACGGTCGGAAGCAGTTTTAGAACATAAGTGGATGTTCTAGGGATATGATAACGACAGCCTCATTCAGGAGACAGTTATCATTCCAGGCTTCCAAGGTGACCTGGACGACAAGGAGGTTGTCAGAGTTATAGTTTTCCCTCTGACGAGGGGCAGTATTTTGGACAGTTGGTCCAGATGGATACTGAGGGAAGGCATGGCGCAGGATACTGATTAAGTTCAGTTGACGATACAGTCTAAGAAGTTTGGATTTGGAGTTCATTTATGAGCTAGGTCCCATCAGACATCCAGACATTCTAAGACAGGTATTGCTCATTTCGGGAGATGGCTTTCTCCGCGAACTTGAGATATAGAGAGACATAGAAAGAAACATCAAAGCGGATCCACTCACTGAGGCTATTCCTCGAACGCAATAGTTTCGCAAACGAGCTTTGTGAGACTGACTAGTAGAGGAGTTGGGTGTTCGGTATCACACGGGCTGTGAGTATGCGACATCGCAATAATTAGCCTTGAGTGCAAGTGGGAGATTGTTGGAGATAGTGCCCTCAGAGTCAATTATTGGATCACAGGCACGTGATTGCAATGATTGAGGGGAGAACCTGTCCCAGTAGGACAGTCTTACTCAAGATGATAGTATGCTATCTGGTTTATCTTTATCATCGTGTACTGCTTTAGGTGACCTGACAGGTCACTATTGCACGTTGATAGAGCCCCTAGGATTCTTGCTTGACTGCCAGCAGTATGAGGGCGATCATATACGTGGGAGCTGGTGGTCTATAAGCACATCCTTAAAAGGTCCCTAGTCGTGGGAGTTTCGAGACAGGGCATCGATTCTCCAGAGTAGACTAGTGTATACAGTCGAGACCCCGACGAGGGGCGGTGGCCGGTCTCACAAGCCATTGGTGTCAGTTGGATCACCTAAGATGTATACAGGTGCTCATTGGGTTTTGAGTACACCGGACAGGACTCGCCGGGAACATGCTAGTTGGTCTTATACCAGACGTCAGATGGCAGTTCCCTGGTGACATGTGTACAGGTTAGTTCATCGACCTTGGGATCGTCATTTGTCTCGTGTGAGTTCCTACTGTACTTTGATTACTACCCTACCACGGCTCAAAGGAGTCGTGCAAACAGGTTTTAGTTGGGTACAGTCCCGAGCCACATGGAGGCAGTGAGCGGATCTTCGGGGGTTCGTCTCTCCCGGTATTGGGGGTGAGGTCGCGCTGTGTCTAGGAGAGCCATTACACGAAGTCCTTGGCCAAGGCAGGAGATTTACTGGTAGGTATTCCAGTAGTATCTCAGGGTGTTCTGGGCTACACTCCGACACGACTTGTACCGCTTTTGGGGGTCTGACTTTTACCAACCCCCTAGGCCCGCCATGCGATGCTCATAGACGAACGGACCGGATTGTACGGATATTGTCACTGACAGGCTCAGTAGGGTGTCAGGATGAGTTCACTCATCGACGTCCCTTTTAGTCAATAGCTGGTGGCCCGTCACGTATTGGCTTATACCTCTGACGTGCTAGTGGTTAAATCCACAGCCATAGTATTGACGAGTCTTTAGATTCCACCACACTTACAGTTACTCAAGCTTTCGGGCGAAACGCTGTAGAGGCCGTATGGAGATATGGCAGGGTCCGATCAGATATGTGCGGTAGTGCACGGATCAGGATCGGACGGTTTATACTAGTGGCCGTATGGATATATGGAAGGGTTCGGTCAGATACGTGCGGTATTGCACGGATCAGGATCGGACAGATATTACGAGCCGGCTTTGGTTTAAGCCGGATTCTAGTATAGTAAAGTGTAGATTTTGTCTCATTGCATTTGTATCCGGTCGGAATACAGATGCGGGTGTGTATGCACAGTATCGGGGTTTTCCTGTAATTTATTACGGGATCAGTTTTCTGAGGTTGCCAGTTTGCATTCCGTTCTGGCCGGTTTTCCTTTGTTCTTTCCCGGCCGGACTTTTTCGATGGAGGGTGTTATTTGCAAGTTTGCAAATAACATTTTGAGGAGGGGTTTCTTGCACTTGTGGCATTATGATAAGTTAAGCATCTTTGCTTTTTCATGATGGTTTTGCTTTTTGTGATTAGATGAGATTTGAAATGAAATTGACATTGTTATCATTTCTTTTTGGCTATGGTCACCCCTTGCTTTTACTACCATTACCTCCCTTCATGGTTTTGCTTTTTTGATTCCCTCCACCATATTGATAAGGGGGGCCGGACATTTGAGAGAGGGGAGAGGATCATTTTCATTTGGATGAGGGAAAATTTGTTCATCTCATTTTTCATGCTACACAAATTCTAGCTCCACTTTGAAGTTCATTTCACAACCTCATTCCTCCATCAAGGCAACATAACCCCAAAGAGACAAAGCACTACACTTTCTACAGCAAATCTTGGGCACGTCGACTTGCCAGCTTCGTGCCCGAGTTGCCTCGGTATTGAGGTGGGAGCCCGTAAAAGATACAGGCGATGTGGTGCCCTTCCGACGAGGAGACGACGAGAAGACCGGAGGACTCGGATCATTCGGTATATCTCTTCCCCTTCTTGTAGTTAGCTTAGACTAGTTAATGGTTCGATCCGGGTGTTTAGTGCGCGGTGGTGCCGGTTTGCTAAGTTCGCAAAATTAAAGTTTATCACCGCTTCCGCATTCCGGCGTCGGATTGACGGCCGGGGCGCCGCCGTGCACTTACATAGCTAACCATTTTCCTTTAAGCTAGTTTTATTAATTGTTTAAGAGTTTTGGGTTTAATAGTGTATGGTTGTTTTTAAAATAAAATGAAAATGAAAAGGGGTTTTTATTTGGTTTGAATTTTTGACCGAGAGAGAGAGAGAGAAGCATGGTGCTACATGGTGTGAGCCATGCCTCTTTAAATGATGAGAGAGAAGGAGAGAGGGAGGGGTCTTTAGCCTTGCACTCATTTCTCATTCTCACTCTCATTTCCCTCACACTCTCACACACTCACACCAGCAGCCATCAGCAGCAGCAATACCAGAAGCAGCAGCAAGCAACATCAGCATAGCAGCAGCAGCATCTGGCAACAGCAACAGGAGCCCCAGCAGCAGTAGCAACCCCTCATCTTCTCTATACACATCTTCTCCTGCTCTCTAGGGTTCTACAGGGCATATTTCTGAACCCAATCCCCTAGTTGCTTAGCTTATGTGTTAATTGGTGTCGTTTTGTGTTAATTAGGAGTTTTGTGCTAATAAATGGTGAATTATATGGAATTTTGGATAAGTGATGATTGTGTTAGTTAACCTAGCCTATTTTAGTGTTGTTAAGGTCACATTAACTGAGTTTAACCCCAGGTTTCACTAAAATACCATAGGGTTTTCTATTTGTACAAATTGGCGTTTTTATGCGATATATTAGCTTTCTGTGATCTGCTATTGGCCCGGACTCTTCAGGATAAATTTGAGAATACTGGAGCATGCTCACTCGGTTTAGACAACACCACCAGAACACGAGCCCCTATCTCCCAAACATGGCCGCAGATTTAATCATATTGGCCGCAAATTGCGGCCATGAGGGGGTGTTGGGTCTTGGTGTTTTGGGTAGGGTACTCTGCTGTGTATTGTAGTGTTTTGGCATGTATAGTTTTGTAAGATTTGACCTGTAGGAAAATCTGGGACAATATATCGTTTTTCGTGTTTGTTGTGATTGCGCGATACGTGAGTGGGTTCTGTGATCCAGCGTGTCGCGGTAGTTTTAGACGCGTATACACACATTTTAGCGTATCGTGCACACGCGCGTTTAGTTCGCAGCGCGAGTTTCTCGTTTGGGTTCGATAACTCGTTTTGCAGAATATTTGGCTTATATATGTATTCCCTGTCTCATTTTCAGGTTTGCAGACGGGGACTATTGACACAGCTACAGAGGGGGACAGGTGGTAGGATTCACCTAGCGTGGAGCGTAGGTGAGTAGATTTAACATCTACAGGGGAATCGCCCGCATGGTGATCAGTCGAAAATACTGCATCTTTTAACCGGCAATTTCCCTATCATTTGCATTCATTTAGAAGTGTACGGTTTTCATATTTCACATATTAGCAAATCAGTCGTTAAATATCAGATTTCATGTGTTAGACTCTAAAACCGGTACTATAAAGGAAATTGACTGCATTTCATGGTATCGTATCATCCCTATATTGTACAACACTTGTCTCGAGAATTTGCAGGAACAAAAGCCAGAATTATGAAAACAGTGCTGAAAAATACACTAACTCCAAGTTTTGAGATCTGGTAGTAATCCAAAGGGATAAATGCAAATCAACATATCAGATACATACCCTAAAGGCATCCCAAAGCAACAGAAGAAAAATGGCACAGTTTCCTCGTCACGTGACCGCGGATCCGCGGCATAAGGAGGCACGTGCCGCGGATCCGCGGCGGTTCCAAAGCTTCAGCTCCTCAATTTTATTGCATAATTCTTCTGCCAGTGCCTACACTTCAGCAAGACATGTCAAGTTCCAGAGGGATCTCGAAGCTTCTGCCAGATCAGCAAACTAGGGTTTCTAAGCTTAAATAATCCTAGCTTAAAGCCTAAGCTAAACTCCTAACAAACTATTTCTAGAAGCTCCTCAACAAACTTTTGGAGGGAATTGTAATTTCAAACTTAGACCTAGGGTTTGGGAAGTCTATAAATAGAAGCCTAGACCTAAGGTTAAGAGATACTTAGGATCCATCATCCAATACTTAGATACTTAGAAAAATCTCCATTCTTTACCTCTTTCTTCAACTTCTTCGACAAGTCTAGTGACAAGACTTGTGTGAAACCCTAACCCTAATTCCAATCCAAAGCCAAGATTCCCGAGTACCAAATCAAGCAAGAAGCCCTTCAACCTTTTAGGAGCGGAGCCGATCTTCAACAGAGCAAGTGGTCCAAGCCGATCCACGACTCACGGAGAAAAGCGAAGCCAAATCGACAATCTAGTTCTTCCTCTTGTAGTTCTTGAGCGACTGTAATCAAATTGTTGATATAAATAAAAGGTGAAATTCTTTTATCTTGTTTTCTTTAAATTCTTGCATCATGATTCGATCTCAATTTCTAGTTGTAGTTCTTGTTGTGATGTTTGAGTAATACTCCGCTCGTCGAGGAGTCGAGACGATCAATAGAATGATGATGTAGCATATCTTAAAACGATTCTTGATTCTTACGAGTTTTGTAAACCCTAGCAAGTTCAAGAATCGACGACCTAGTTTCGTTGCGATGCTTTCTTGATTGTTATCGCTCGAAATTGGGGAGTTACGATCATTTCTTGAATTTGCTAGAGGCTAGAATGTGAATGATATCGACGAAAGAACAAGGGATAAATGCTGAAACCCTAGTTTCACGAGAAATCCCTAACTCTCGTCGATCATCATCGATCTAGTATCAACTCTTCGAAGGACAAGAATACGATATCTTGAGGTTACATCACGTCTATAGATCCGATCGATTCCTGCGAGCCTCATTTAGATTCTTGACATTGGGTTGGAAATATCATCGAAACCCGATTCTCGATTGTTTATCATTTTCTTGATTCTTGATTAGATTAGTGACACTTGAATCAATCGATAAAATCTTGAATCATGTTTTCTTTTCTTTTCGATTAACTTTTCAATTCAAACAAATCAAACATAGAAACGAATCGTACAATCCCTGTGGACGATCCGCACTCGCTTACGATCTACAATTGACACCGTAGTTGATTGCGGTCAAATATAATTCTTTGATTGTGATTCTATACATTTTCTTAAACCGACACACAAAGAAATGATCAATCAAATGGCGCCGTTGCCGGGGATTACGCGATAATTCGTTTTATATTGAAATTTGAATTGAAAGATTTATTCCATTGTTATTTTGAGATCAAAATTTGCACAAAATCTAAACGATTTGTTGTGGTTCATTGCAAGGAGATCTGGAGCTTGCTGTGAAATTGGAAATTTTTTTGGAATATACCAAAGAGCCGAGGGAGTCTACAGATCCTCTCTGCTGAAATTTGGTGCTGTGTTCTCATCACCCGACCGCGTTTCCGCGGTGTAAAAAGCCAACTGCGGCAGTTCCACGGCCTCTTCAAGGCATCTTTGTGCAAAATTTCCTCTGTAAGTTTTTTGCTTCTCTTCTTCTCTATCTGCTCCAACTAACAGTTTGTGCAGGCTTCTTTGCAAATAATCGCAGCGTGCAAAATAGCAAATTAAATTGTGCGTGTTTTTGATTCTTGGTTGTTTGCATTATAATACGGACATTAAGGGGCAAAGACCAAATCCAGATTAGGTGGGGAGTTCATTACCCTTCCTAAGCCCCGAAAACCGCAAAACTTGCATCCGCATTTACCCCAATTAACTAAAAAAGATCTAGAGATGACTCTAAGGACCGTCGCGCTCACCTAGGACAGAAGAAGGCCGTGGGTAATTCATTGCTTATTCGCGTTTCTCTTGTGGTGTCTAGGAAAGTGTGTCGAAGGCTAGTGGTTACTTAATTAGGCCCACTACTTACGTAGTGGAGAACTTCCCACTTACCTGGCACTTACCTGGCCACAGGAGAGACAAAGAGGCAGTGGAGGATTTTATCCTGCGTCTTGTTTTCTGGCAGTTAGGAGCGGTCTAGAGATCTGACCTAGGCGACCCCTAGAATTAGGGTTGTGTGTGTTGCATTTGTTGTGTTGCATCATTTTTTTCAAAAATCCGTCCATTTTTTTAAAACAAACACCACATTCATTCATTACCCCTAATTATAAGTCAACGCTGCCACTTGTACTAACCCTTTTTAGTACAAGATAGGCTGGACACGGGATTCTAGTGCCCGTTTAGTCCGCGTACCCTTTATCGACTCCGAAGTCGATATTTCTCCATTTACTTCTTCTTTACCCACTACCACACCCACATCGATGGATCCACTGTTAGTGTATATGCCCTAGAGGCCATTACTGTATCATACTAGTTTGTATATTACTTAATGGATGCTTGGGATATTCACCTTGTATATACAATCTTGCTCAAAATAGTAGTATGCTACTTGGTTTGTTTCTACTTCAATGTGTACATGTGTTTATTTTTGTATATCGCCTATACACATTAGTGGAGCCCTTAGGATCTTTGCTTGATTACCAGCGATGTGATGGCCGTCACACTAGTGGGGCTGGGTATTCTATAAGCACATCCTTATGCAGGTCCCTGGTCGCAGGACTATCGAGATAGGGCATCGATACTCCGGAGTAGACCAGCGCATGCGCTTCTCATCCCAGTGTGGGAGACAGTCTGTCCCACAGCCGTCAGTACGTCGTACTTGAGATAGTATGCGGGTGCTCGTTAGGTTACGGGTACACTGGACAGGACTCGTCGGGAACTGACTAGTTGGTATTATGCCTATCGTCAGTTATCAGTTCCCAGGTGACATGAGTACAGCTTAGTCCGCTGACTTGACACTGTCACTTCGCCTCGAGTGTGTTCCCACTGCACTTTGATTACTACCCTACCACGGCTCAAAGGAGTCGTGCAAACAGGTAGTAGTTGGGTGCAGTCCCGAAGCACTTGGAGGCAGTGACGGTTAGACAGGATTCGTCTCTCCCGGTATTGGGGGTTGACATCGCGCTGTGTCTAGGAGAGCCATTACACGAGTAGTCCCTGGCCAGGGCAAACGAGATATACTGGTAGGTTTCCAGTGTTATCTCAGGGTGTTTTGGGCTTCGCTCCGGCACGACTTGTACCGCTATTGGGGGACTGACGTTTACCGCCCCTAGGCCCGCCATGCGATGTATCAGACGAACAGACCGGACTGTACGGAGAATGTCACACTCAGGCTCAGTAGGAGTTCAGATGGGTTTCGCCTCGTCGGTCTTCTTGTCGGCATTACCTGGGGACCGTTACGCACAGCTAGTGCCGCTTGCGGTCTGTGGTTAAACCCACTGCCAGCGTAGTGTCGAGTCTTTAGAGTCCCACACAGAAAGCTTTTCGCCTTTAGGCAAAAGAGTAGAGGTCGCATGGTATTGCGACAGGTCGCATGGTTTTGCGACAGGGTTCGGTCACATCCGTGCACTTGTGCACGTACAGTGTCCGGACAGTTTACACTAGCGGGCTTTGGTTTAAGCCAGATCCTAGTGTACCTTTTGGGATTGGATTTATCCAGTGTGCATTCGTGTTCCTCGGAACGCGGATGCGGGTGTGTATGCACAGTTGACAGGGAGGCAGAGGCAGCGGATTCTCATTAGGGTTGTTGACAGTTGACCGTTGACTATTTGACTTTTTGCTCAACCCTAATGAGAATATGATATGTGATTAACTATTATATTAATTAAGTATTATGGTGACATGGTTGTTGACTTTTGTTGACTTTGTTGACTTGTTGACTTTTGTTGACTTGTTGACTTTGTTGACCGGTTGACTAGGCTTGACTAGTTGACCATCATGATAACCATAGCCATCATTTCATGGCAAAGACTTTTACTTGCTTGCTCATTTGTGTAAAATGAGTGCATGAAATGATATGGTTATGGTTGCTTCAACCATCACATAAGACTTTTTTGGTATGATGAGTTATCATGACTTTGGATTATGAGAGGGTGAGAGACAAAAGACTTGCTCATTCTTTCTTGCTCATTCTCTCTCTTGTTCTTGAGCTCTCTTGTTTTTGCTCTCACCCTCAACCTCTTGCTCCCTCTCTTGACTCTATGGTTCTCTTGTCTCATGAGTTGAGAATCAAGAACCATAGATAAAATCCCATACAAACTCTTCTCTACTCACTCTAGTTCATAAGGTTTAGCAAACCGAGTGAACTAGTTTCTTCAAAGAACGAAGAAGGAGCCAAAGGTTGGAGCTTTCAGGTGGATCTATCTTCGGCGTACGGAGACGACGGGAAGAAGCCAATCCGGACCACCATCGGAGCTTGAAGACGAAGGAGTTCAAGACAAGCAAGGTATAACCCCCTAACCGAGTAGCTAGAAACTCGTAGTTAGGTTGCTAGATAGATGTTTAACCAAGATCCGGGTTTTAGGTCCATGTTACCACCTCTATAAAAATCGTTTTTTACCAAATTCCGCATTCCCGAAAGTACCGGGAGAGGTAGCATGGACTTACAGTGGTATCAGAGCCAGGTTAAACTCTATCTAACATGTTAGCAAGTAACTAGAAGATCGATCAAAGAAAAAGTCGCGAAAACAAACCCCGAAATTCGAACTTTCTGTCGATTTTTTTACTGTTCAAAAGTTGATTATTTTCACACCTAAAATCGGCTCAGGCTTTTGTTTGAATAACCACCAAAGATGGTCCAACGATCGAGTCAAAGCGCCGTGGAAACGCGGCGGGAGCACGCTCCCGCCGCGGATCCGCGGCCGAGTTGACTCGGCCGAGGTCAATCTTTGGTGCAGTGTTATTCTGGGGGTATTTTGGGATTTTTGGAATATATATTTTCTGCCCAGATTTTCCAGAACGAAAATTTTATTTTTGGGGTCCCGAAAATCCGTATTTTTGATCGAACTTCTAAAAGACTTAAGCTAACGGGTTTTTCTATAATGTGATATTTGTATTGAACGTCTACTAATCGCTATATGTCGATTAGTGGGGGTTATACAAATCTGTGATCTGTAATGTTGCTGGAATGTGTATATGAATATGTTGGATTGTCGCGGGTGAATAGCCGGGGGTTGTGAGACGAGAGTTTTATTTTCTTTCAATTCATGTAAATTTGTAAATTGATGTAATAATTATTTGTATGGCCGCACAACCGGGTCGGGGTTGTAGCCGTCATTGTATAATTTCTTTTTACTGTTTTTGCTCCTAGGATAGACCCATGGAGGGGGTGCACAAACTACCGGGTATACCGAAGTGTCGAGTGGCCTACTCATGGAGATGAGGGAGGTTGCTACGCTTCGGGTACTTGGCGGGTAGTTTGCCGCACCCGTAGGGGTCTTGGGTGGGGTATTGGCTATTCACCGCGACCGTGTAATCTGTCTTTCGTTACAGGCTCGTACGAATTACAGATTCCTAGTATATCCAATGTATTCATCTGTGATCTGAAATGTTTATCATTGCAGTATATCTATATATGATATTATTTAGGCGTTGCTTATGTTTTACAGACGCGCTAGCCCAGCCCCCGCTCTGTCGTTAGTTAAGTAACCTAACGGGTAATGACGGGGCCCAGTGGCGAATGCGAATGGCATAAGCGTACGTCATATTTTGGTTTTTTTCTGCAATGGTAGGATTAAATGATGGGACGCATTAAAAGAACTAATGCAAGAATATCACGCATTAAAAGAACTAATGCAAGATAATAAACCAAGTTAAAGTCGTTGGAACACTTTCGAAAAACCACTCGGTTCTTTTCAAAACCAACTTTTAAATGCGGAGCTTGAGCCACTCCTTTTAAAAGCTATCTCGTTCCATCGACCAAATCAAGTTCACTACGTTCACGGTTTTTCCAAAACCATCCGTAGCCCTCCGTCGTTTCACATGAATAGTCAATAGTATTCAAGCTGTGTATGTTGGCCAAAGTCAAGGCACAGTGATTGGTAGCTATTGGGTGTTCATGTGTAGCATAGATAGATGCGTTGATTTGGGACAGTCGTACTGCCATTTTGGCCAAAGTCAAGGGTAGGTACGGATGGATCCAAATTAACCTGGATAATGACGGGTAGAACTTGACATGTGACTTATGATATTTTTGCCAAAGTCAAGGTCATAAGAGCATGGGGCAAAAATCCACATCGGGAGTTTCATAAGTACTGAAACTTGGTAGATTTGCATACCATTTGGAGTGTGATGATTCTGGTAGGATTCCTTCAGTTTCGTCATGCGATGATATTTGGATCCCGATCCTACTGTGAGTATATGCTACTCTTCGGGAAATTTCTCACTAAACGATCAATGCTATAAACCTAGTAGGTGCCTAGAAAGGTGTTAGCGGGGCTACGCCCACAGGGAAAAGAGGTTCTTTAATTAAGGACCTTCGCGAAAGCGTTGGAAAACCTCCCTCGAAGTACCGACACCGGCCTGGCTGAACGGTTAAGCAAGTATTGTGCGGTGGGATTGATCCCGACTAATTCTTCCTTTATGGTTTGAGGAGGGATTCGAGAAACAGTGGGAGCCATCCTGTTTAGACAAACTAAAAACCACTCTGAACTTGCAAGAGCATCATGCTGAGTGTTTCTTCTTCTCTCTCCTAATTGCAGCGACCTAATCGACATGACTGGACTTAAGTTACTCCTAGATAAAAACAAACTGACAGGGCCAAACTACAAAGATTGGCTCAGGAATGTCAAAATAGCAATCACTTACGACAAGCTGGGGTATCTTCTTACCACCAAAGCTCCCCCTGTCCCTGGTCCCACTTCCAGCGTCGCGGATAAGGAAATCCGCAAGACTTGGGAGATTGATAGCGTGAAGGCCAAGTGCCTCGTACTTGCCTCGATGGACAACGAACATCAGAGGAGGCACGAGAATATGGACCTTGAATCCATATTTCTCCATACAAAAGAACTGTATGGAGAGCAATCTCGTATCGCAAGATACGAAGCGTCGAAAAAGTTATTTTCGGCAAAGATGGCCGTCGGATCATCAGTAGCCGAGCACGTGCTAAAGATGATCAGCTACATTGAAGAGCTCGCGGACCTAGGGACCACATTGGAGAGTGAACTCTATAGAGACATAGTTCTCCAGTCCCTTCCTTCCACTTACGCCCAGTTCATATTGAACTTCAACTTACAAGAAAAAGAGGTTGAACTTTCAGAGCTCCTCAACATGCTGAGGAGCGCAGAGGGCACCCTACAGAAAGGTAGGGAAACATCCACTTTGTTTGTAGGAGGATCATCTTCTTCTAGGTCCAAGGCGAAAGCCAAGGGAAAGAAGAAGAGAGCCCCCGCCAAACCAAGGGGCGGTGTTAGTAAAGTGGATACGAAGGGAAAAGCAAAAGCAACAAAGATAGCGGGGAAGCTTGTGGATAAGGAAGAATGCTTCTATTGTCATAAGAAAGGACACTGGAAGAATGATTGCAGGGCCTGGAAGGCCAGAACACAGGAATTGAAGCAGGTTGCAGCTTCAGCTTCAGGTGTGTATGTTATTGAAAACTGTCTTTCAATAAACTCTACTTCCTGGGTATTGGATACCGGATCAGGATCTCATATCTGTAATTCTTTGCAGGCGTTGAGAAACCGTAGGGTTTTAAAGGCAGGTGACATGACCCTCAGAGTTGCGAACGGAGCTAGCATGGATGCTAAAGCCGTGGGGGACTATCACCTGGGAATGTCAGATGGACATGTTTTGGTTTTGCGTAATTGCTTTTTTGTACCCAACGCAACTTGTAATATCATTTCTGTATCTTTAGTTTCTAAAGAAGGTTATGAATTTGCGTTTGTAAGTAATGTTGTAAACATTCACCTTAATCAAGTTTTGATTGGGTCAGGTACATTGAGTAATGGTATATACGTATTGAACCAACCACAGATTTTCAATGTCCAGAATACACACAAAAGAAAGTCTCCGGAAATAAATCAGACTTTCTTGTGGCATTGTAGACTGGGTCACATCAATGAGAGAAGGTTGACGAAGTTACATACAGAAGGATATTTGAATGCGTTCGAATATCAATCGTATGCCACTTGTCAATCCTGTCTCAAAGGAAAGATGACAAAGACTCCGTTTACTGGACATGGAGTAAGAGCGAGCGAGCTTTTGGGACTCGTACACAGTGACGTGTGCGGTCCAATGTCTACACATGCGCGAAGCGGCTATTCTTACTTCATTACTTTTACGGATGACTTCTCAAGGTACGGTTATGTCTTCTTAATGAAACATAAGTCCGAGGCCTTTGGAAAATTCCAGGAGTATAAGAATGAAGTAGAGAAACAGACCGGCAAAAGTATTAAGATTCTAAGATCGGATCGAGGTGGAGAATACTTAAGTGCCGAGTTCCTGGACTATTTAAAAGAGAACGGAATTCTCTCTCAGCTTACTCCTCCATACACCCCGCAACATAACGGTGTATCGGAAAGACGGAACCGCACCCTATTGGATATGGTGCGGTCCATGATGAGTAACGCTGAGTTACCGCGATCATTCTGGGGATATGCGCTAGAATCAGCCGCATACCTTTTGAACCGAGTTCCCACTAAGACTGTGCCTACCACGCCATTTGAGATGTGGTGTGGGAAGAGACCCCATCTTAATCACATTAAGACATGGGGAAGTCCAGCTTTTGTCAAAAAGCAGCATGCGGACAAGCTCGAGGCACGCTCAGTACTGTGCAAGTTTGTGGGATATCCAAAGAATTCCAAGGGATATTTCTTCTACTGCGAAGAGGAACAAAAAGTTCTTGTTTCTCGTCATGCCCACTTTCTAGAACACCAGTTCTTAGAAAAGGAAATAAGTGGGAGCGCAGTAGAACTGGAAGAAATTCCAGAACCACGGACTATTACTGAAAGTTTAGTGGAACCAGAGGGTTCGGAAGAACAGGACATTCCTAAGCCGCTCCGCAGGAGTAGTAGGCAGACTCATCCGCCCGAGAGATACTACAGTTTTCTCATAGACGGGGATAGAGAGGATTGCATCATAGATTATGATGAGCCTACTAGCTTCCAGCAGGCCGTTCAGAGCGTTGACTCAGTGAAATGGCTGGATGCAATGCGGACCGAAATGGAGTCCATGTACACCAACAAGGTATGGACGTTGGACATTGCTCCAGACGGGGTAAAACCCGTAGGATGCAAGTGGATCTTCAAAAGGAAGATTGGTGTAGATGGGCAGGTTGAGACCTATAAAGCTAGGCTGGTAGCAAAGGGTTTTCGTCAAAGACTTGGCTTGGACTATGATGAAACCTTTTCTCCAGTAGCCATGCTGAAATCCATTCGGATCCTTCTTGCCATTGCTGCCTTCCACGATTATGAGATCTGGCAAATGGACGTAAAGACCGCTTTTCTAAATGGAAATTTTGAGGAGTGTGTCTATATGGACCAACCAGAGGGTTTCATTAAGAGTGGGAGCAGCGGAAAGGTGTGCAAGTTGCTTAAGTCCATCTATGGACTAAAGCAGGCATCGCGGAGTTGGAACATCTGCTTTGATGAGACGGTCAAAGAATTTGGCTTTATCAAAAATCCAGATGAACCATGCATCTATAGTAGATTTGTAGCGAGAACTGTAGTATTCCTCGTTTTATACGTGGATGACATTCTCTTAATAGGAAATGACATTCCTATGCTACAATCTGTCAAGGGGTTCTTGTCACACAGGTTCTCCATGAAAGACCTGGGTGATGCCTCATACATCCTGGGGATCCGGATCCATCGTGATAGATCCAAGAGGATATTAGGACTTTTACAGTCCAGGTACATCGATACCGTACTGAAAAGATTCAGTATGGAAGATTCCAAGCACGGTAACCTACCGGCTTGTCACGGGATCACCCTCTCTAAAGAGATGTCTCCCAAGACTGATTTGGAGAGGGATCGCATGTCTATTATACCCTACGCTTCTGCGGTAGGCTCTATAATGTATGCGATGTTGTGTACCAGACCGGATGTAGCTTATGCACTGAGTGTGGTAAGCCGGTATCAGTCAAACCCTGGGGAGAAGCACTGGATAGCGGTAAAGAACATTCTCAAGTACCTGAGAAGGACTAAGGAGATGTTCTTGGTGTATGGCGGAAAAGACCTCCAGATCGAGGCCTTTGCTGACTCCAGCTTCCAGAGTGACAAGGATGATTCCAAGTCCATGTCGGGTTTTGTCTTTACCCTCAATGGAGGGGCGGTGTGTTGGAAGAGTTCCAAACAAGAAACCGTTGCAGACTCGACGATGGAAGCGGAATACATCGCTGCATCTGATGCCGCAAAAGAAGCTGTCTGGATGAGGAAGTTCTTGAAAGAACTTCAGGTGGTTCCGTCCATTGTTGATCCAATACCTCTGTATTGCGACAACAATGGGGCTATAGCTTTAGCGAAGGAACCCAGGCCCCATCAGAGATCCAGGCACATCTTGAGGCGGTATCACCTGATCAGGGAGATCGTGGATCGCCAGGAGATCGAGGTTCGGAGAGTCGCTTCAGAAGATAACACTGCAGATACATTCACCAAGGCCTTGCCCCAGACTCAGTTCGAGCGGCTGATCGAGATGATAGGTCTTCGATACGCCAGTACATGGCCTTAGTGCAAGTGGGAGATTGTTAGTGTATATGCCCTAGAGGCCATTACTGTATCATACTAGTTTGTATATTACTTAATGGATGCTTGGGATATTCACCTTGTATATACAATCTTGCTCAAAATAGTAGTATGCTACTTGGTTTGTTTCTACTTCAATGTGTACATGTGTTTATTTTTGTATATCGCCTATACACATTAGTGGAGCCCTTAGGATCTTTGCTTGATTACCAGCGATGTGATGGCCGTCACACTAGTGGGGCTGGGTAATCTATAAGCACATCCTTATGCAGGTCCCTGGTCGCAGGACTATCGAGACAGGGCATCGATACTCCGGAGTAGACCAGCGCATGCGCTTCTCATCCCAGTGTGGGAGACGGTCTGTCCCACAGCCGTCAGTACGTCGTACTTGAGATAGTATGCGGGTGCTCGTTAGGTTACGGGTACACTGGACAGGACTCGTCGGGAACTGACTAGTTGGTATTATGCCTATCGTCAGTTATCAGTTCCCAGGTGACATGAGTACAGCTTAGTCCGCTGACTTGACACTGTCACTTCGCCTCGAGTGTGTTCCCACTGCACTTTGATTACTACCCTACCACGGCTCAAAGGAGTCGTGCAAACAGGTAGTAGTTGGGTGCAGTCCCGAAGCACTTGGAGGCAGTGACGGTTAGACAGGATTCTGTTAGTGTATATGCCCTAGAGGCCATTACTGTATCATACTAGCTTGTATATTACTTAATGGAAGCTTGGGATATTCACAGTTGTATATACAATCTTGCTCGAAATGGTAGTATGCTACTTGGTTTGTCTCTGCTTTAATATGTGCATGTGTTTCTTTTAGCATATTGCTGGTATACATATTAGTAGAGCCCTTAGGATCTTTGCTTGATTACCAGCGTTGTGATGGCGCTCGCACTCGTGGGAGCTGGGTAATCTATAAGCACATCCTTATACAGGTCCCTGGTCGTTGGACTATCGAGACAGGGCATCGATACTCCGGAGTAGACTAGCGTATGCGCTTCTCATCCCAGTGTGGGAGACGGTCTGTCCCACAGCCGTTAGTACGTCGTACTTGGGATAGTATGCGGGTGCTCGTTAGGTTACGAGTACACTGGACAGGACTCGTCGGGAACTGTTGGTTGGTAATATACCTATCGTCAGTTATCAGTTCCCAGGTGACATGAGTACAGCTTAGTCCGCTGACTTGACACTGTCACTTCGCCTCGAGTGTGTTCCCACTGCACTTTGATTACTACCCTACCACGGCTCAAAGGAGCTGTGCAAACAGGTAGTTTTTGGGTGCAGTCCCGAAGCACTTGGAGGCAGTGACGGTTAGACAGGATTCGTCTCTCCCGGTATTGGGGGTTGACATCGCGCTGTGTCTAGGAGAGCCATTACACGAGTAGTCCCTGGCCAGGGCAAGCGAGATATACTGGTAGGTTTCCAGTGTTATCTCAGGGTGTTCTGGGCTACACTCCGACACGACTTGTACCGCTATTAGGGGACTGACGTTCACCGCCCCCCTAGGCCCGCCATGCGATGTATCAGACGAACAGACCGGACTGTACGGAGACTGTCACATACAGGCTCAGTAGGAGTGCAGATGGGGTTCACCTCGTCAGTCTTCTTATCGACATCTACCTGGGGACCGTTACGTACAGCTAGTGCCGCTTGCGGTCTGTGGTTAAACCCACTGCCAGCGTAGTGTCGAGTCTTTAGAGTCCCACACAGAGAGCTATTCGCCTTTAGGCAAAACGAGTAGAGGTCGCATGGTTTTGCGACAGGGTTCGTTCGCATCCGCGCACTTGTGCACGTTTGCTGTCCGGACAGTCTATACTAGCGGGCTTTGGTTTAAGCCGGATCCTAGTATATGATTTGAGATTGGTTTTTCTCATTGTGTTCGTGGTCCTCGGATCACGAATGCGGGTGCGTATGCACAGTTGCTTGAGATTGGGGGAGAGGACCTTGTTTAGGGTTAATGGCCTTTGTCATTTTATTAACCCTATTGATTTTGTGTGGATTATTGTTAATTGATAATTAGCTTAATTATTGTGCATGGTTGTTGTTGACAATTTGACTTCATTGACTTGTTGACCATGTTGACAACTTGACCATAATCATTTCATTTGGAAGATGCTCTTTGATCTTTGCAAAAATGAAATGATAATGGTCAATTCATGATTTATCATGACAATTTTCAAGCTAATTATATAATTAAACTTATCCTCACATATTAGTGAGAATGGCTCACTATATTTTCTCATTCTCTCATTTCTTCTCTCTCTCTTGCTCATCCTCTCCCTCAAGCTCTCTCCCTCTCATGTGTTGAGAAACAAAAAGCTTGAGAAAAACCCTCTCTTGATCTTCTCTACTCACTTCTAGGGTTCAAGTCTTAGCATTTCTTGCACTCTAGTTACTCCTAGCTTGGAGTTGAAGCTAAAGGTGGTGGCTTTCGGGTGGATCCTTCTTTGACGGGAGAAGACAAGCAAGGTGATCCTTTTCTACCATACCTAGAAGCAAGAAGAGAAGGACTAAAGACCAAAGGTATAACCTTTCATCACTTAGCTACTTTGTAGTTAGGGTTAGCTAGTTTATGTTTAGCAAAGATCCTCACAAGCATAGTCCATGTTGCCTAAGTCATTAAAAATCCGATTTTTATTATGTTTTCCGCCTCCCCGTAAGCACCGGGGTGGGCAGCACGGACTTACAGTGGTATCAGAGCCTAACTAAACTCAAACTAGCTAAGTAGTTAAGTGTAACGAAGTTTCGAAACCGAAAAACCCTAAAACCAAACTTTTTCAAAATCCAACTTTCTGTTAAAATTTTTCCTGGTTAAAATGAAAAACTGTATACTTGTAAAATTGTCTCAGGGTTTTGTGTGAAACACCACCAAATACGAACCAGAGAGGAGCCAAGAGGACCGCGCTTCCGCGGCATAAGGAAGCTCTTGCCGCGGAAGCGCGGCCGTCTTGTCAACTCTCTGTATCGTTTTTGCTGCAGTTTGTTTCTGAGTTGGTTTTAGGATTTTTAGGATATGTTATATGTGCCCAGATTTTCCAGAACTAAAATTTACTTTTGGGGGCCTATAAATCCGTATTTTTCGGAACTTCACTACACTTTAACTATATCGGTTATATCTGTAATGCTTGTATGTATTGAACGTCGGCTAATCGCTATAAGTCGATTAGTCGGGGTTATACATCTCTGTGATCTGTGATTGTTGGTTTGTGGATATGAATGGATTGGATTGTCGCGGGTGAATAGCCGGGTTGGATGTGAGATGAGCGTTATTTTCTTTCATTCATTTGTAACATGTAAATTGATGTAATAATATTCTTTGTATGGCCGCACAACCGGGTCGGGGTTGTAGCCGTCATTGTATAATTCTTTTTACTGTTTTTGCTCCTAGGATAGACCCATGGAGGGGGTGCACAAACTACCGGGTATCTCGAAGTGCCGAGTGGCCTACTCACGGTGGTGAGGGAGGTTGCTTCGCTTCGGGTGCTTGGCGGGTAGTTTGCCGCACCCGTAGGGGTCTTGGGTGGGGTATTGGCTATTCACCGCGACCGTGTAATCCGCTTTGCGTTGCAGGCTCGAACGCATTGCGGATTCCTAGTATATCCAATGTATTCATCTGTGATCTGTAATGTCTATCATTGCTATATATTTATATATAATAACTATTTAGGCGTTGCTTATGTTTTACAGCCGCGCTAGCCCAGCCCCCGCTCTGTCGTTAGTTAAGTAACCTAACGGGTGATGACGGGGCCCCGTGGCGAATGCGAATGGCATAAGCGTACGTCATATTTTGGTTGTTTTCTGCAATGGTAGGATTAAATGATGGGACGCATTAAAAGAACTAATGCAAGAAATAAACCAAGTAAAAGTCGATTGGAACACTTTGAAAACCACTCGGTTCTTTTTCAAAAACTAAACTTTTAAACGCGGAGCTTGAACCACTCCTTTTAAAAGCTATCTCGTTCCATCGATTATATCAAGTTCACTACGTTCACGGTTTCGCCAAAACCATCCGTAGCCCTCCGTCGTTTCATATGAATAATCAACGGTATTCAAGCTGTGTTTGTTGGCCTTAGTCAAGGCACAGTGTTTGGTAGCTGGTGGGTATTCATATGTTGCATAGATAGAATGCGTTGGTTTGAGACAGTCGTATTGCCTTGTTGGCCATAGTCAAGGGTGGATACGGGTGGGTTCAAATTAACCTGGATAACGACGGGTAGAACTTGACATGTGACTTATGATTTGTTGGCCTTAGTCAAGGTCATAAGAGCATGGGGCAAAAATCCACATCGGGAGTTTCATAAGTACTGAAACTTGCTAGCGTTGCATACCATTTGGAGTGTGATGATTCTGGTAGGATTCCTTCGGTTTTATCACGCGATGATATTTGGATCCCGATCCTACTGTGAGTATATGCTACTCCTCGGGAAAACTCTCACTTAACGATCAATGCTATAAACCTAGTAGGTGCCTAGAAAGGTGTTAGCGGGGCTACGCCCACAGGGAAAAGAGGTTACTTAATTAAGGAACTTCGCGAAAGCGTTGGAAAACCTCCCTCGAAGTACCGACACTGGCCTGGCTGAACGGTTAAGCAAGTATTGTACGGTGAGAATGATCCCGGCTAATCCTTTTCTTTATGGTTTGAGAAGGGATTCGAGAGACAGTGGGAGCCATCCAGTTTAGACAAACTAAAAACCACTCTAAACTTGCAAGAGCATCATGCTAAAGTGTTTCTTTTCTCTCTCCTAATTGCAGCGACCATTCAAGATGACCGGACTTAAGTTACTTTTAGATAAAAACATATTGACAGGGCCAAACTACAAAGATTGGCTCAGGAATGTCAAGATGGCTATCACTTATGACAAGCTGGGGTATATACTTAGCACCAAAGCTCCCCCCGTCCCAGGTCCCACCTCCAGCGTCGCGGATGTAGAAATCCGTAAGACATGGGAGATAGATTGCGCGAGGGCCAAATGCCTCGTACTAGCCTCGATGGACAATGACCATCAGAGGAGGCACGAGAATATGGACCTAGAGTCCATATTTCTCCATACAAAAGAACTGTATGGAGAGCAGTCTCGTATCGCAAGATACGAAGTGTCGAAGAAGCTCTTTTCGGCAAGGTTGGCCGTCGGATCATCGGTAGCGGACCACGTGCTTAAGATGATCGGCTACATAGAGGAGCTCGCGGACCTCGGGACCACGTTGGAGAATGAACTCTATACTGATCTGATTCTCCAGTCCCTTCCTTCCACTTACGCCCAGTTCATTCTCAACTTCAACATGCAAGGAAAGGAGGTTGAACTTGCCGAACTTCTGAACATGTTGAGGACTGCTGAGGGCACCCTACAGAAGGGTAGGGAGACATCCACTTTGTTTGTAGGAGGATCTTCCTCTTCTAGGTCCAGGGCGAAAGCCAAGGGCAAGAAGAAGAAAGCCCCCACCAAACCAAGAGGCGGTGTCGGTAAAGTGGATACGAAGGGAAAGGGTAAAGCAACAAAGGTAGCGGGGAAACTGGTGGGGAAGGAAGAATGCTTCTATTGTCACAAAAGTGGCCACTGGAAACAAGATTGCAAGGCTTGGAAAGCCAGAACACAGGATTTGAAGCGTGTTGCAGCTTCAGCTTCAGGTGTGTATGTTATTGAAAACTGTCTATCAATAAACTCTACATCCTGGGTATTGGATACCGGATCAGGATCTCATATCTGTAATTCTTTGCAGGCGTTGAGAAAGCGTAGAGTTTTGAAGGCAGGTGACATGACCCTCAGAGTTGCGAACGGTGCTAGCATGGATGCAGAGGCCGTGGGGGACTATCACCTGGGATTATCAGATGGACACTTTTTGGTTTTGCGTAGTTGTTATTATGTACCAAATGCAACCTGTAATATCATTTCTGTATCTTTATTATCTAAAGAAGGTTATGAATTTGCATTTGTAAGTAATGTAGTGAACATTCACCTTAATCAAGTGTTGATTGGGTCAGGTACATTAAACAACGGTATTTACGTTTTAAACCAACCACAGGTTTTCAATATCCAGAATACACATAAAAGAAAGTCTCCAGATATTAATCAGGCTTTCTTGTGGCATTGTAGACTAGGTCACATCAATGAGACACGGTTGACTAAGTTACATAAAGAAGGATACTTGGATCCGTTCGAGTATCAGTCTTATGCCACTTGTGAATCTTGTCTCATGGGAAAGATGACAAAGGCTCCGTTCACTGGACACGGAGAAAGAGCGAGCGAGCTCTTGGGACTCGTACACAGTGACGTGTGCGGTCCAATGTCTACACATGCGCGAAGCGGTTACTCTTACTTCATTACTTTTACGGATGATTTTTCAAGGTACGGTTATGTCTTCTTAATGAAACATAAGTCCGAGGCCTTTGAAAAGTTCCAGGAATATAAGAGTGAAGTAGAGAAACAAACAGGCAAAAGTATCAAGATCCTAAGATCGGATCGAGGAGGAGAATACTTAAGTGCCGAATTCCTGAATTACTTAAAAGAGAATGGAATTCTCTCTCAGCTTACTCCTCCATACACTCCGCAACACAACGGTGTATCGGAGAGACGGAACCGAACCCTATTGGATATGGTACGGTCCATGATGAGTAAGGCTGAGTTACCGCGATCTTTCTGGGGTTATGCACTGGAAACAGCTGCACATCTCTTGAACCAGGTTCCTACTAAAACAGTGCCTACCACACCATATCAGATGTGGAGTGGGAAGAAACCCTGTCTTAAATCCTTTAAGACATGGGGATGTCCAGCTTTTGTAAAAAAGCAGCATGCGGACAAGCTCGAGGCACGCTCAGTACAGTGCAAGTTTGTGGGATACCCAAAGAACTCCAAGGGGTATCTCTTCTATTACGCAGAGGAGCAAAAAGTCCTTGTTTCTCGTCATGCCCGCTTCTTGGAAACTGAGTTTTTAGAAAATCAGATAAGCGGGAACGCAATAGAACTGGAAGAAATTCCAGAACCACAAACCATCACTGAAAGCTTAGAGGAACCAGAAGGTTCGAAAGAACAAGACATTCCCATGCCACTCCGCAGGAGTAGTAGGCAGTCTCATCCGCCCGAGAGGTACTACGGTTTCCTCATTGACGGGGATAGAGAGGACTGCATCCTAGATTGTGATGAGCCTACTAGCTTCCAGCAAGCCATTCAGAGCGTCGACTCGGTAAAATGGCTGGATGCAATGCGGACCGAGATGGAGTCCATGTACACCAACAAAGTATGGACGTTGGACATTGCTCCAGACGGGGTAAAACCCGTAGGATGCAAGTGGATATTCAAAAGGAAGATTGGTGTAGATGGACAGGTTGAGACCTATAAAGCTAGACTGGTAGCAAAGGGTTTTCGTCAGCGACCTGGTTTGGACTATGACGAAACCTTTTCTCCAGTAGCTATGCTGAAATCCATTCGGATCCTTCTTGCCATCGCTGCTTTCCACGATTATGAGATTTGGCAGATGGACGTAAAGACAGCTTTTCTAAATGGTCATTTAGAGGAGTGTGTCTATATGGACCAGCCAGAGGGTTTCATTCAGGGTGGGAGCAGCGGAAAGGTGTGCAAGTTGCTCAAGTCCATTTATGGACTCAAGCAGGCATCGCGGAGTTGGAACATCTGTTTTGATGAGACGGTCAAAGAATTTGGCTTTATCAAAAATCCAGATGAACCATGCATCTATTGTAGATTTGTAGCGAGAACTGTAGTATTCCTCGTTTTATACGTGGATGACATTCTCTTAATAGGAAATGACATTCCTATGCTACAATCTGTCAAGGGGTTCTTGTCACACAGGTTCTCCATGAAAGACCTGGGTGATGCCTCATACATTCTGGGTATCCGGATCTACCGTGACAGATCCAAGAGGATATTAGGACTCTCGCAGTCCAGGTACATCGACACCATACTGAAGAGATTCAGTATGGAAGATTCCAAGCGCGGTAATCTACCGGCTTGTCACGGGATCACCCTCTCCAAAGAGATGTCTCCCAAGACTGATTTGGAGAGGGATCGCATGTCTATTATACCCTACGCTTCTGCGGTAGGCTCTATAATGTATGCGATGTTGTGTACCAGACCGGATGTGGCTTATGCACTGAGTGTGGTAAGCAGGTATCAGTCAAACCCTGGGGAGAAACATTGGATAGCGGTAAAGAACATTCTCAAGTACCTGAGAAGGACTAAGGAGATGTTCTTGGTGTATGGCGGAAAAGACCTGCAGATTGAGGCCTTTGCTGACTCCAGCTTCCAGAGTGACAAGGATGATTCCAAGTCCATGTCGGGTTTTGTCTTTACCCTCAATGGAGGGGCGGTGTGTTGGAAGAGCTCCAAACAGGAAACCGTTGCTGACTCGACTATGGAAGCGGAATACATCGCTGCATCTGATGCCGCAAAAGAAGCTGTCTGGATGAGGAAGTTCTTGAAAGAACTTCAGGTGGTTCCGTCCATTGTTGACCCAATACATCTGTATTGCGACAACAACGGGGCTATAGCTTTAGCGAAGGAACCCAGGTCCCATCAGAAATCCAGACACATCTTAAGGCGGTATCACCTGATCAGGGAGATCGTGGATCGCCAGGAGATCGAGGTCCGGAGAGTTGCATCAGAGGATAACACAGCAGATCCATTCACCAAGGCCTTGCCCCAGACTCAGTTCGAGTGGCTGATCGAGATGATAGGTCTTCGATACGCCAGTACATGGCCTTAGTGCAAGTGGGAGATTGTTAGTGTATATGCCCTAGAGGCCATTACTGTATCATACTAGCTTGTATATTACTTAATGGAAGCTTGGGATATTCACAGTTGTATATACAATCTTGCTCGAAATGGTAGTATGCTACTTGGTTTGTCTCTGCTTTAATATGTGCATGTGTTTCTTTTAGCATATTGCTGGTATACATATTAGTAGAGCCCTTAGGATCTTTGCTTGATTACCAGCGTTGTGATGGCGCTCGCACTCGTGGGAGCTGGGTAATCTATAAGCACATCCTTATACAGGTCCCTGGTCGTTGGACTATCGAGACAGGGCATCGATACTCCGGAGTAGACTAGCGTATGCGCTTCTCATCCCAGTGTGGGAGACGGTCTGTCCCACAGCCGTTAGTACGTCGTACTTGGGATAGTATGCGGGTGCTCGTTAGGTTACGAGTACACTGGACAGGACTCGTCGGGAACTGTTGGTTGGTAATATACCTATCGTCAGTTATCAGTTCCCAGGTGACATGAGTACAGCTTAGTCCGCTGACTTGACACTGTCACTTCGCCTCGAGTGTCTTCCCACTGCACTTTGATTACTACCCTACCACGGCTCAAAGGAGCTGTGCAAACAGGTAGTTTTTGGGTGCAGTCCCGAAGCACTTGGAGGCAGTGACGGTTAGACAGGATTCGTCTCTCCCGGTATTGGGGGTTGACATCGCGCTGTGTCTAGGAGAGCCATTACACGAGTAGTCCCTGGCCAGGGCAAGCGAGATATACTGGTAGGTTTCCAGTGTTATCTCAGGGTGTTCTGGGCTACACTCCGACACGACTTGTACCGCTATTAGGGGACTGACGTTCACCGCCCCCCTAGGCCCGCCATGCGATGTATCAGACGAACAGACCGGACTGTACGGAGACTGTCACATACAGGCTCAGTAGGAATGCAGATGGGGTTCACCTCGTCAGTCTTCTTATCGACATCTACCTGGGGACCGTTACGTACAGCTAGTGCCGCTTGCGGTCTGTGGTTAAACCCACTGCCAGCGTAGTGTCGAGTCTTTAGAGTCCCACACAGAGAGCTATTCGCCTTTAGGCAAAACGAGTAGAGGTCGCATGGTTTTGCGACAGGGTTCGTTCGCATCCGCGCACTTGTGCACGTTTGCTGTCCGGACAGTCTATACTAGCGGGCTTTGGTTTAAGCCGGATCCTAGTATATGATTTGAGATTGGTTTTTCTCATTGTGTTCGTGTTCCTCGGATCACGAATGCGGGTGCGTATGCACAGTTGCTTGAGATTGGGGGAGAGGACCTTGTTTAGGGTTAATGGCCTTTGTCATTTTATTAACCCTATTGATTTTGTGTGGATTATTGTTAATTGATAATTAGCTTAATTATTGTGCATGGTTGTTGTTGACAATTTGACTTCATTGACTTGTTGACCATGTTGACAACTTGACCATAATCATTTCATTTGGAAGATGCTCTTTGATCTTTGCAAAAATGAAATGATAATGGTCAATTCATGATTTATCATGACAATTTTCAAGCTAATTATCTAATTAAACTTATCCTCACATATTAGTGAGAATGGCTCACTATATTTTCTCATTCTCTCATTTCTTCTCTCTCTCTTGCTCATCCTCTCCCTCAAGCTCTCTCCCTCTCATGTGTTGAGAAACAAAAAGCTTGAGAAAAACCCTCTCTTGATCTTCTCTACTCACTTCTAGGGTTCAAGTCTTAGCATTTCTTGCACTCTAGTTACTCCTAGCTTGGAGTTGAAGCTAAAGGTGGTGGCTTTCGGGTGGATCCTTCTTTGACGGGAGAAGACAAGCAAGGTGATCCTTTTCTACCATACCTAGAAGCAAGAAGAGAAGGACTAAAGACCAAAGGTATAACCTTTCATCACTTAGCTACTTTGTAGTTAGGGTTAGCTAGTTTATGTTTAGCAAAGATCCTCACAAGCATAGTCCATGTTGCCTAAGTCATTAAAAATCCGATTTTTATTATGTTTTCCGCCTCCCCGTAAGCACCGGGGTGGGCAGCACGGACTTACAGATTCGTCTCTCCCGGTATTGGGGGTTGACATCGCGCTGTGTCTAGGAGAGCCATTACAAGAGTAGTCCCTGGCCAGGGCAAACGAGATATACTGGTAGGTTTCCAGTGTTATCTTAGGGTGTTTTGGGCTTCGCTCCGGCATGACTTGTACCGCTATTGGTGGACTGACGTTTACCGCCCCCTAGGCCCGCCATGCGATGTATCATACGAACATACCGGACTGTACGGAGAATGTCACACTCAGGCTCAGTAGGAGTTCAGATGGGTTTCGCCTCGTCGGTCTTCTTGTCGGCATTACCTGGGGACCGTTACGCACAGCTCGTGCCGCTTGTGGTCTGTGGTTAAACCCACTGCCAGCGTAGTGTCGAGTCTTTAGAGTCCCACACAGAAAGCTTTTCGCCTTTAGGCAAAAGAGTAGAGGTCGCATGGTATTGCGACAGGTCGCATGGTTTTGCGACAGGGTTCGGTCACATCCGTGCACTTGTGCACGTACAGTGTCCGGACAGTTTACACTAGCGGGCTTTGGTTTAAGCCAGATCCTAGTGTACCTTTTGGGATTGGATTTATCCAGTGTGCATTCGTGTTCCTCGGAACGCGGATGCGGGTGTGTATGCACAGTTGACAGGGAGGCAGAGGCAGCGGATTCTCATTAGGGTTGTTGACAGTTGACCGTTGACTATTTGACTTTTTGCTCAACCCTAATGAGAATATGATATGTGATTAACTATTATATTAATTAAGTATTATGGTGACATGGTTGTTGACTTTTGTTGACTTTGTTGACTTTTGTTGACTTGTTGACTTTGTTGACCGGTTGACTAGGCTTGACTAGTTGACCATCATGATAACCATAGCCATCATTTCATGGCAAAGACTTTTACTTGCTTGCTCATTTGTGTAAAATGAGTGCATGAAATGATATGGTTATGGTTGCTTCAACCATCACATAAGACTTTTTTGGTATGATGAGTTATCATGACTTTGGATTATGAGAGGGTGAGAGACAAAAGACTTGATCATTCTTTCTTGCTCATTCTCTCTCTTGTTTTTGAGCTCTCTTGTTTTTGCTCTCACCCTCAACCTCTTGCTCCCTCTCTTGACTCTATGGTTCTCTTGTCTCATGAGTTGAGAATCAAGAACCATAGATAAAATCCCATACAAACTCTTCTCTACTCACTGTAGTTCATAAGGTTTAGCAAACAGAGTGAACTAGTTTCTTCAAAGAACGAAGAAGGAGCCAAAGGTTGGAGCTTTCAGGTGGATCTATCTTCGGTGTACGGAGACGACGGGAAGAAGCCAATCCGGACCACCATCGGAGCTTGAAGACGAAGGAGTTCAAGACAAGCAAGGTATAACCCCCTAACTGAGTAGCTAGAAACTCGTAGTTAGGTTGCTAGATAGATGTTTAACCAAGATCCGGGTTTTAGGTCCATGTTACCACCTCTATAAAAATCGTTTTTTACCAAATTCCGCATTCCCGAAAGTACCGGGAGAGGTAGCACGGACTTACATCCACCTCCATCAAACTTCTTTAACCCTAATCTGCCGCCGTCCGTTGGTGCGCAGAATCCACCCCGCATCTCTCTCCAAGAGAGGTGCTATCCACTGCGAGGTCCTCTTTCGACCTGCTTATCCATTCCACCAGCCAATGGGGATAACTTTGAAATTAAACCCCAATACATCAACCTTTTACCCAAAGTCCACGGACTCGAGACTGAGGACGCTTACGTTTTCATTACCAAATTTGAAAACGTATGCGCAATGATGGGTACGTCACAACTTTCAGTGGATGCTATGCGTCTACGACTTCTTCCATTTACTTTGTGCGATATAGCCGAGAAGTGGCTATATAACACCACCGCACACTCTATCACGAATTGGGAAGAATTCGTCGCGGCATTCCTTAAGAAATTTTACCCAATGCAAAAGACAGCTCGAATCCGTAGCGAACTGAATCAATTTACCCAGCTCCCTACTGAACCATTCTCTAAATGCTTGGAACGTTTCAAGGATCTATTGGTTCAATGTCCTCATCACGGCATCCCGAGATGGGATCTTTGCCGAATCATTTATGAGGGCATTAACCCAAACACTAAACAGAACCTTGAAAACATGTGTCAAGGTACTTTTATGACCAAGGATGATGGGGAAGCTTGGAAGTTTTTAGAAGAGTTCGCTGAAAAATCACTACAGTGGGAGAGTGGAACCCAACCATTGAATAGGGGTGGCGTGCACCAAATAGATGTGTCCATAGGTGTTCGAGCTGAGATGGCAGCAATGCAAAAGAAGCTCGACGCTATGGAACACAAATTTTCTGCAGCCTCCCTAAACCCAATATCGCTCCCCAAAACTGTATGTGGCTGCTGTTCTGATCCGTTACATTTAACGGAAGAATGCCCATTAAACTCTGCGTTTCAAGGTCACGAGCATACAAATGCCGCATTTCAAAGACCTATAAACGATCCATATTCTTCCACGTACAATCAGGGTTGGAGGAATCACCCGAATTTTGCTTGGAACCAACAACAATCTCAAAACACGGTTCCAAGACAAAATAATTTTCAAAGGTCTCTTCCACCACAACAGCAACCACTTCAACTCACTCAGCACCCCTACCAGTCACAAAATTTCCACAACCAGGTCAACACTCCTGCACAGTCTAATCCTATGCAGCTGTCCTGTTCTGACGAATTCTCTCAATTCACTCAAACCATGAAATCACTTTTGTCAAATTTCATAGAGGTTTCGACTGAGGTTAGATCTTCCGTCAGTGAGATAAAGAAAAACTCAGCGTCCCAAGCTGAGAGTATCAGATCGATGGAAGCTGAAATAGCTCGACTTAAAGCCGAAATGAGTGCGAGAGAAAAAGGGAAACTTCCCTCTCAACCCCTACAGAACCCTGGGCATTACAATGTAAATGACGTCACAACGTTGAGATCGGGAAGAGTGCTGAACAATCATGTCGGGGAAGGAATTGATGATATTGAAAATCCTATCATTAACACCCCGGCTGAGACCTTTCCTCACACACACACTTCTAATTCTGATCCTTCTTCTTCTACCCCACCACCTTCTCGCGAGCCTATTCTCCATTTCCCACTAGGCTCAACACCTCTACCCAACCCTTATAGTTCTCCACAGACGGTCCCCACACCTCTTTTAGGATCTTGTCTACCCCCTCTTCCTTCTCCTATGATGGACCCGACGCTTATTGCGAAAGCTCCTTATCCGAATCGGTTAAGGCGTAATAGAACGAGTCCTCATATGGAGAAAATTATGGAAATGTTCAAACAAGTTAACATCAATATCCCTCTCCTAGATGCGATTCAACAAGTCCCCGCTTATGCGAAAATTCTTAAGGACTTGTGCACTAGGAAGAGGAAGACTCAAGTGCCGAAGAAGGTCTTTATGTCTAATAATATCAGCACTGCTTTTATTCCCCAGCTACCAAAGAAACGAAAGGACCCAGGATGTCCTACAATATCGATTTCTATTGGGGGTAAAAACATAAATCGTGCTCTTTTAGACCTTGGTGCAAGTGTTAACCTACTTCCATATTCTGTATATGAGCAACTAGGGATTGGAGAGCTGAAACCTGCTCACTGCACTCTCCAGATGGCAGACCGTTCAATCACCAAATCAAGGGGTGAACTAGAGGATGTGTTGATAAAGGTCGGGGAATTTGTTTTCCCTGTAGACTTCATTGTGCTTTACACACAGCCTGTAGCAAACCCCCGGGGCCAAATTCCGGTGATTCTGGGTCGTCCTTTCCTTGCTACTTCCAACGCTGTTATAAACTGTAGAAACGGTTCAATGAACTTATCATTTGGAAATATGACCATTGAACTAAACATCTACAAAGTTGGAAGTCAGCCATCAGAACCCTCTGCTCATATTCTAGATGTGTGCTCTGTCCACGAGATCGCTCCCGATAGTTGTGGAGCTGAGGAACTTTGCTTTACTTATCTCGACGACATTACCACATCTCTGTTTGATTTCACACAAGATCTTACTGAGGACACATTTCCTACACTTGAGTCCTGCACTCCTGACTTTTCTCCACCCGAGTCTGTATCTTTCACAGACTCTGAGCTTCTTTGTAAATCCAAAAATCACTCAATGATCCCTCCTTCTATCATTTCTTCGCCTGAATTAGATCTCAAAATGTTACCTTCTCATCTGAAATATGCTTATTTAGGTGAGAAGGAGTCTTTACCGGTTATAATATCCGCTTCTCTAGCATTAGAGCAAGAGAATGCACTTTTATCGGTATTGAGATCTAACAAAGAGGCATTTGGTTGGAGTATGGCGGACATCAAAGGGATTAGTCCCTTGATAGTTGAACATCATATACATGTGATGGATGATGCCAGACCAACCCGAGAACCACAGAGACGGTTGAATCCCGTCATGAAGGAAGCGGTAATGAAAGAGATCGTCAAATGCCTAGATAATAGTATTATATACCCCATCTCCGATAGCCAATGGGTGAGTCCTATACATGTCGTTCCTAAAAAATCCGGCATCACTGTTATAACCAATGAGGTGAATGAGTTGATTCAGACACGCGTCCAAACTAGGTGGCGTGTATGTATCGATTATAGAAAACTCAATGCGGCCACGAGGAAAGACCACTTTCCTCTACCATTCATTGATCAAATGCTGGAACGCTTAGCGGGACGAGAGTATTATTGTTTTATGGATGAATACTCAGGCTACAATCAGGTCCCCATCGCCAAAAAGGATCAAGATAAAACCACTTTTACTTGTCTTTTTGGTACCTTTGCTTACAGTTGCATGCCCTTTGGGCTATGCAATGCTCTCGCTACCTTTCAGCGGTGTATGATGGGGATATTCTCTGATATGGTAGAGAATTTTCTGGAGATCTTTATGGACGGTTTCTCGATTTTTTAAGACTCTTTTTCCGATTGCCTATCGAATCTGGACGCTGTTCTTACTCGTTGCAAAGAGAATAACTTAACTTTGAACTGGGAAAAATGCCATTTTATGGTCCAAGAAGGAATTGTTCTTGGACATGTCATTTCACATAAAGGCATTGAGGTTGACAGAGCTAAGATAGATGTAATTCAAAACCTCCCTCATCCCAAAAGCGTCAAAGATATTCGATCTTTCCTTAGCCATGCGGGCTTTTATAGAAGATTCATTAAGGACTTTAGCAAAATTGCTAGACCTTTAACTTTTCTCCTGGCCAAGGATACAACCTTCCATTTTGACTCAGACTGTGAGACAGCTTTTGACTCACTTAAACACTCACACACTTCAGCCCCCGTGCTATCGTCTCCAAACTGGGACTACCCCTTTGAGCTGATGTGTGATGCATCCGACTTTGCAGTAGGTGCAGTCTTAGGACAACACATCGAAAAGATGCCACACGTGATATACTATGCAAGTAAGACCCTGAATGATGCTCAAATCAATTATACAACCACAGAAAAAGAACTTTTAGCGGTTGTATTTGCATTAGAAAAATTCAGGCCTTACTTAATTGGCTCACCTATAGTTGTGTATACTGACCATTCCGCCTTAAAACATCTTCTGGCGAAGAAAGATGCAAAAGGTCGACTAATACGTTGGATCCTTCTGTTACAAGAATTCGATCTTGTTATCAAAGATAAGAAAGTATGTGAAAACGTAGTAGCTGACCATCTGTCACGCATCTCTTCTTCCCTTGTGACCCTGCCGATCAATGATTCGTTTCCTGACGAACAACTCTTAAGCGTATCCAATGAACCTTGGTTTGGTTCAGGGATATTGTGAACTATCTTGTCACGGGACTTATACCTAGCGATTGGTCGAAACAGGACAAATACCGCATTCTATCCCAAGTTAAACACTTTTACTGGGATGATCCATACTTGTTTAAGTATTGTCCTGATCAGATCATTCGCCGGTGTGTCCCGAAAGAAGAATTCAAGAGTGTTCTTTCTTTTTGTCATGATCAGGCCTGTGGGGGTCACTTCGGTCCTAAAAAGACGGCGGAGAAGGTTTTGCAATGTGGATTTTATTGGCCGACCTTATTCAAGGACGCATTTGACTATTGCAAAACCTGCACACAATGTCAGTACACGGGTAGAATCTCCCAGAGGAATGAATTGCCTTAGCAACCCATTCTGGTTGTTGAAATATTCGATGTTTGGGGCATTGATTTTATGGGTCCCTTTCCCAACTCCTTTGGGAATTTGTACATACTGCTGGCGGTTGATTATGTCTCAAAGTGGGTAGAAGCCATTCCATGTCGCACTAATGACAGGAAAGTTGTCATTAAGTTCTTGAAAGAGAATATCTTTTCGCGATTTGGACACCCACGCGCTATTATTAGCGATAATGGGACACATTTCTGCAACAGGTCTTTCGAGACTTTGATACGGAAATACTCAATCAACCACCGACTTTCTACACCCTATCATCCCCAAACAAGCGACCAGGCTGAAATCTCAAACAGACAAATCAAACTTATCCTGGAGAAGACTGTTGCTAAAAATAGAAAAAAGACTGGTCGACCAAACTGACGGATGCTCTTTGGGCATTCCGAACTGCATTTAAAACCGACCTAGGGATGTCTCCATATAGGATAGTGTTTGGGAAGGCATGCCACTTACCTGTCGAGATAGAGCATAAAGCATTGTGGGCTATTAAGGAAATAAATTTTGACCTAAACCTAGCTTGCAACTTTCGGAAGCTGCAACTAAATGAGCTAAGCGAACTCCGCGATGAAGCTTATGATAACGCTGTAATCATAAAGAATAGGACTAAGGTTTTTCACGATAAAAACATTTTGAGGAAAACATTTTCACCTGGTCAACAAGTCTTTCTTTATGATTCACGACTACACCTTCACGTGGGTAAGCTCCGATCTCGGTGGAAGGTGTTAGTGTATATGCCCTAGAGGCTATTACTGTATCATACTAGCTTGTATATTACTTGATGGAAGCTTGGGATATTCACAGTTGTATAGACAATCTTGCTCAAAATGGTAGTATGCTACTTGGTTTGTCTCTACTTCAATATGTGCATGTGTTTCTTTTAGCATATCGCTTATATACATATTAGTAGAGCCCTTAGGATCTTTGCTTGATTACCAGCATTGTGATGGCGCTCACACTCGTGGGGGTTGGGTAATCCATAAGCACATCCTTATACAGGTCCCTAGTCGTAGGACTATCGAGACAGGGCATCGATACTCCGGAGTAGACTAGCGTATGCGCTTCTCATCCCAGCGGGGGAGACGGTCTGTCCCACAGCCGTTGGTACGTCGTACTTGAGATAGTATGCGGGTGCTCGTTAGGTTACGAGTACACTGGACAGGACTCGTCAGGAACTGTTGGTTGGTATTATACCTATCGTCAGTTATCAGTTCCCAGGTGACATGAGTACAGCTTAGTCCGCCGACTTGACACTGTCACTTCGCCTTAAGTGTGTTCCTACTGTACTTAGATTACTACCCTACCACGGCTCAAAGGAGTCGTGCAAACAGGTAGTAGTTGGGTGCAGTCCCGAAGCACTTAGAGGCAGTGACGGTTAGACATGATTCGTCTCTCCCGGTATTGGGGGTTGACATCGCGCTGTGTCTAGGAGAGCCATTACACAAGTAGTCCATGGCCAGGGCAAGCGAGATATACTGGTAGGTTTCCAGTGTTATCTCAGGGTGTTCTGGGCTACACTCTGACACGACTTGTACCGCTATTAGGGGACTGACGTTCACCGCCCCTTAGGCTCGCCATGCGATGTATCAGACGAACAGACCGGACTGTACGGAGATTGTCACATACAGGCTCAGTAGGAGTTCGGATGGGTTTACCTCATCGGCCTTCTTATTGACATCAACCTGGGGACCATTACGTACAGCTAGTGCCGCTTGCGGTCTGTGGTTAAACCCACTGCCAGCGTAGTGTCGAGTCTTTAGAGTCCCACAGAGAGAGTTTCCCTGCATTGAGCGAAACGTGTAGAGGCCGTATGGTTTTACGGCAGGGCTACGATCACTTACGTGCACTTGTGTGCGTATGTTGTTCGGGCAGGCAATACTAGTGGGCTTTGGTTTAAGCCAGATCCTAGTATTGCAATGATGGATTTGATTTGTCTTCTGTGCATTCGCATTCTACGGAATGCGGATGGAGGTGTGTATGCACAGTTTTGAGGAGCGATAAAGGAGGAGGTGCCCCATTAGGGTTTTGGCAGTTGGTTCGGCCAAAACCGTAATGTGGCACACTCATTAGGATTTTGACAATTCGTTTGGTCAAAACCATTATGAGCCGGAGACATTATTTACTAATCCTTTTAGTGATAGATTAGTGATGGCTAATTGCATTGACCATTTGACCAGTTAGACCTCTCTTGACTTTGTTGACCCATTGACCGCGTTGACCATTGACCTTCAAGAGAGGTCTACACTCTTCTTTCATTTTCTTTTTAATTTTTGATTATGATAATGGTCAATTCAATGTAGCATCAACTTTATCATGGTGGGTTTAGTAATGATGGTTTAGGGTGTATTATTGCAACCATGGTTCATTTTTTTAGTTAATTTTTTCATTATTCTCTTCTCATTCTCTCTCTTGAAGTGAGAAGAAAAGAAAAGCTCCAAGGTTGCTAAGTTTTCTCCTTCTTCTTCCTCCTCTTGAAAATTCTTTTGATCTCATGTGTTGAGAGAAAAAGAACCCACATAGACAAACACTTCCATCTTTCTCTTCTACACAACCTAGGGTATCTAGATTAGCGATCTCTTTCCCCTAGTTGCCTCGGCTTGAGGTGGAGCTCGGTATACAACTCTCGGGTGGATCGTCTTCGACTCATGAAGGCCGCGGAAGTGACCTAGATCCGGATCGACCCTCGGAGCGTTGATTGACGAGCCGGACAGCGGAGAGAAGATCCGAAGGACCGGTTCCGTAAGGTATATTTTCTACAGCATAGTAGTTAAAGCCTCTTCTTGTTTGCTAGTTTCTAGTTTAGCCAAGATCCTTGCTTTTGAGTCCATGTTGCCTTGCGCCAAATTATTGTTTTTCGCCGTTTCCGCCTCCCTGTAAGAACCGGGGTGAGCAACGTGAACTTACAGTGGTATCAGAGCCTATCTAAACGTAAACTAGCAAGTTAGCAAAGTGTTAAGAATATCGATCGGAAAAAATCACAAAATGAGTCCGGGAAAAACCATGTTTCTGTTGAATTTTTATACTGCTGTAAAAATAATTTAACATACATGAAAATTCGTCTCAGGGTTTTTATAGAACACACAGCAAAACTGAGCCTCTGACTCGGCTAACTCACCGCGGCCACGGATCCGCGGCCGAGTTGACTCGGCCGCGACTCCGTTTTGCTGCAGTGTTCTTAGCTTGCTGTTTTGGGATTTTCAATTCATGTTTTTTCCACCCAGAATTTCCAGAGAGCAAATTGACTTTTGGGGTGGTTATATATCCGTATTTTGATCGATATTCCGTACTCTTTGGCTAATGAATATTTTCTGTGATGTGATATATGTATTGAACGTCCGCTAATTGCTATACGTCGATTAGTGGGGGTTATACATATCTGTGATCTGTAATGTTGTTGGTTTGTGTATATGAACTCGTTGGATTGTCGCGGATGAATAGCCGGGAATGGATGTGAGATGAGAGTTTCTTTTTTCTTTCATTCATTGTAAAATTTGTAAATTGATGTAATATTATTTGTTTGGCTGCACAACCGGGTCGGGGTTGTAGCCGTCATTGTATAATTTCTTTTTACCGTTTTTGCTCCTAGGATAGACCCAAGGTGGGGTGCACAAACTACCGGGTATCTCGAAGTGCCGAGTGGCCTACTCACGGTGTTGAGGGAGGTTGCTTCACTTCGGGTACTTGGCGGGTAGTTTGCCGCACCCGTAGGGGTCTAGGGTGGGGTTTGGCTATTCATCGCGACCGTGTAATCCGTTTTTCGTTGCAGGCTCGAACGAATCGCGGATTCCTAGTATATCCAAAGTGTTCATCTGTGATCTGTAATGGCTATCATTGCTATATATCTATATATGATATCTATTTAGGTGTTGCTTATGTTTTGCATCCACGCTAGTCCAGCCCCCGCTCTATCGTTAGTTAAGTAACCTAACGGGTGATGACGGGGCCCCGTGGCGAATGCGGATGGCATAAGAGTACACCATATTTTGGTTGTTTTCTGCAATGGTAGGATTAAATGATGGGACGCATTGGAATTAATGCAAGAAAATAAACCAAGTAAAAGTCGTTGGAACACTTTGAAAACCACTCGGTTCTTTTCAAAAACCAGCATTTTAAAACGCGGAGCTTGAGCCACTCCTTTTAAAAGCCATCTCGTTCCATCGATTATGTCAAGTTCACTACGTTCACGGTTTCGCCAAAACCATTCGTAACCCTCCGTCGTTTCGTATGGATATTCAATAGTATTCAAGCTATGTTTGTTGACCTTCGTCAAGGCATAGTGATTGGTAGCTGTTGGGTGTTCATATGTAGCATAGATAGATGCGTTGGTTTGGGACAGTCGTATTACCTTGTTGACCTTCGTCAAGGGTATGTACGGGTGGGTTCAAATTAACCTGGATAATGACGGGTAGAACTTGACATGTGACTTATGATTTGTTGACCTTCATCAAGGTCATAAGAGCATGGGGAAAAAATCCACATCGGGAGTTTCAAAAGGACTGAAACTTGCTAGCGCTGCATACCATTTGGAGTGTGATGATTCTGGTAGGATTCCTTCAGTTTTGTCACGCGATGATATTTGGATCCCGATCCTACTATGAGTATATGCTACTTCTCTGGAACTTTCTCACTTAACGATCAATGCTATAAACCAAGTAGGTGTCAAGAAAGGTGTTAGCGGGGCTACGCCTACTGGGAAAATAGGTTTCTTAATTAAGGAACTTCGCGAAAGCGTTGGAAAACCTCCCTCGAAGTACCGACACTGGCCTGGCTGAACGGTTAAGAAAGTATTGTACGGTGAGATTGATCCCGACTAATTCTTCCTTTATGGTTTGTGAAAGATTTGCCTAGCACCCTATAATGAGTTTGGAAGCATCACATGTCACAAAGTTCAAGTTTTTATGGTGCTAAACAAACACGTAAAGGAATCGATCCTAGAAAATTAAGGTTACTAAACATTAAGCTAATAAAAAATAGGGTTTCGAGACTACAACCTTTGTAGCTCCCTTTTTGCTTGACTCCTTAGACTCTTAGGTGTTGGAAGAAGGTCCACTTGTAGTCCTCTCACGTCCACGACGATCCACCCGGAGTTTCCCGTCCAAGCTTGCAACTTTGGAAAAACAAAGAGAACACTCTAATCAAGTTGGCTAAACTTGAGTAGAATGGTGTTGTGGCTAAGGATCTCACTTCAAAATCCTATTTTTATGAGTATTTTGCTCTCTTGAAAGAAGTAGAGAGCAAAGCATCAAGGTTGATGAAGATGGTGGTCTTTTGTGAAGAAGAGAATAATAGAACCATAGAAAGAGAAAAGAAAAATAAGCATATATATATTTTTTCTTTCTCATACCCAACCATGGTTAGATCTAAAGATATTATTGGATTTAAGTTAAAAGCACACAAAGAAAATAAACCATGGGTTAAAGGTTAGGTGAGCATGGTAAGGTTAAGAAGAGTGTAGAAACCCTTAATGATTTAACCCATTTTCATTTCCTTTTGCTTTAATTTAAAAACAATAATAATCCATAAAAATAACCATGGTGTGATTCTTATATTGCCACCATTCTCATTGTATAAGCAACCATGATAAAATGATGTATGTATGCATGTGTGCATGCACATCCATATGTGCATGAACAAGAATGAAAGCATACATGCATGCATACATCCAAAATAAACAAGATAGGATTTGTAGTGAGAAGCTAATGATAAATCAACACTTGATTCACTAATCCGGTCATATCACATACGACTCGACCATTAGCAAGCCGCCCAATTAATATACGGTATCCCATACACGCATTTTAATCGGGTCCAAGCGCATATCGCATACGCGCACCACATCGTTTCGCCTGGACTAGGTAACTCCTATGTGGGACTCTAAGACTCGTCAATACGCCGGCAGTGGGTGATGATTATATCAAGCACCCCCAAGCCGCAAGCGGTCAGCTAAACGTAACGGCCACCCGGGTATTGAGCGATCAGAAGAAAACAAGCGAACCTGTTACAACTCCCGTCGAGCCATCCGGCAACACTACCGTACAGTCCGGTCTCTTCGTCAGATATGCCGCATATTGATCCTAGGGATGGTCACGTCGACCCTAATAACTCAATAAGTCGTGTCGGTGAAAGGTCTATAACAGTTCGAGAAACTACTGATAACACTTATCAGTAAATCTCAGCAGCCCTGGCCAGAGACTTTCTGATATAACCAGTCGGGCACAGCACAGCATCAACTCCCTATACCGGGAGAGACGAAACCCCTCCTATCGCTCATCGCCTTCGTGTGTCTCGGGACTGTACCCAACGGCCGCCTGTTTGCATGACTCAGTAGAGCCGTGGTAGGGTGGCAATCAAAGTACAGTGGGAGAACACACAAGACTCCATGACGATCTCGGGTCTACAGACTAACCTGTACCAGTGTCACCTGAGAACTGCTATTCGACGATAGATATAATTCCATATAGGAGTTCTCGGTGAGTCCGTCCAGTGTACCCAGTCAGCACTGAGCACCCGTATATGATCTTGATGTCAAACATCGATGAATGTGGGAACATCCATCGCCCATCGTATGGGTCTGGTATCATATACGCTAGTCTAATCTGGTATATCAATGCCCCATCTCGATATACCTACGACTAGGGACTTTCCAGGATATGCTTATAGACTACAAATGTCCCACTAGTATGATCTATATCATAATCAGAGTAGTCAAGCCGATATCCTCAGGGCTTTATCAGCATGTATGAATGAATAAAAGCATGATCAAATCAACATGTCAGATAAAGAAGAACCAGATAGCATACTATCATGTCGAGCAAGAATGCAAACTGAATATATATACATGTATAGATACATCCACTATCATATAATGGCCTCTAGGGCATACATATATCCAACAATCTTCCACTTGCACTAAGGCCAGTTATTGGCGTATCTCATACCCAACATCTCAAAAAGTCGCTCATGCTGCGGCTGAGGGAGGGCCTTGGTGAATGGATCTGCGGTGTTATTCTTTATGTCTACCCTCCTAATCTCGATCTCGCGGCGATCTACAATCTCCCGGATCAAATGAAAACGCCTCAGGATGTGTCTGGACCGCTGATGGGATCTGGGCTCCTTGGCTAACGCCATAGCCCCATTATTGTCACAATACAAATGTATTGGATCTATAATGGTTGGAACTACTCCTAACTCCGAGACGAACTTCTTCATCCAGACGGCTTCCTTGGCGGCATCATTTGCTGCAATGTACTCAGCTTCCATCGTAGAGTCTGCAACGGTATCCTGTTTGGAACTCTTCCAACTCACCGCCCCTCCATTGAGGGTAAATACAAACCCAGAGATAGATTTGCTGTCGTCCTTATCGCTCTGGAAGCTCGAATCGGTAAAGGCCTCCATTCGGAGATCTCCATTACCATACACCAAGAACAATTCTTTAGTCCTTCGTAAGTACTTAAGAATGTTCTTCACAGCTGTCCAGTGATTCTCCCCTGGGTTAGATTGATACCTGCTTACAACACTAAGTGCGTAAGCTACATCTGGGCGTGTACATAACATCGCATACATTATAGATCCTACTGCCGAAGCATAGGGTATAATACTCATGCGAGCTCTCTCTTCATCGGTCTTTGGACAAGAATCCTTGGAGAGAGTGACCCCATGGCAAGCGGGTAAGGCACCCCGTTTGGAGTCTTCCATACTAAACCTTTTTAGGATGGTGTCAATGTACCTGGTTTGGGACAATCCCAACAACCTTTTGGATCTATCCCTATAGATCCTTATGCCCAGAATGTATGTGGCATCACCCAGGTCCTTCATGGAGAACCTCAGTGATAAGAAAGATTTGACCGACTGTAGCATAGGAATATCATTTCCTATCAGAAGAATGTCGTCCACGTACAATACGAGGAATGTGACAGCTCTCCCTACTGCCTTCTTATAAACACAAGGTTCATCTGGATTTTTGATGAAATCAAACTCTTTGATGACATCATTGAAACAGATGTTCCAACTCCGTGATGCCTGCTTTAATCCATATATGGATTTAAGCAATTTACATGCTTTCCCGCTGCTTCCACTGTCAATGAAGCCCTCTGGCTGATCCATATAAACGCATTCTTCTAAATTTCCATTTAGAAATGCGGTTTTAACGTCCATCTGCCATATTTCATAGTCGTAGTGAGCAGCAATAGCAAGTAAGATCCGAATGGATTTAAGCATGGCTACAGGAGAAAAAGTCTCGTCATAGTCCAAACCTGGTCTTTGACGAAAGCCTTTCGCCACAAGTCTTGCCTTATAGGTCTCCACCTGCCCATCTACACCAATCTTTCTTTTAAAGATCCATTTGCACCCCACAGGTTTTACCCCAGGGGGTACAACGTCCAAAGTCCATACTTTGTTGGTGTACATAGACTCTATTTCGGATCTCATGGCATCCAGCCACTTCACAGAGTCTCTACTCGTGATAGCTTGCTGAAAACTGGTAGGATCATCATCATCCATGATGCAATCTTCTCCGTTACCATCAATGAGGAAACCGTAGTACCTCTCCGGTGGGCGAGAAGTCCTACCAGACCTACGGATTGGCTGAGGTTCTTCAGTTTCTGCTGCAACAGCCGGTTCAACCAAATCGTCATTTTTAGTTTGTGTCTCTAGAACCTCTTCTAGATCTACTACCTTGCCATTATCTTTATCCGTGAAAAACTCTTTTTCTAAGAATGTGGCATACTGAGAAACAAACACTTTTTGTTCCTCTTTGTGGTAGAATAGATATCCATAAGAATTCTTTGGATATCCTACAAAGTTACACATGACTGACCGTGTCTCGAGTTTGTCCGGATTCTGCTTTTTAACATAGGCCGGGCAACCCCAAATCTTAATTCTCTTAAGAGATGGTCTCTTCCCATTCCATATCTCATATGGCGTGGTAGACACGGCTTTGGTTGGAACCCTGTTTAGCAGAAACGCTGCAGTCTCCAATGCATGCCCCCAAAATGAGACCGGTAACTCAGCGTCACTCATCATGGACCGGACCATATCTAATAGGGTTCTATTCCGTCGTTCTGACACACCGTTGTGCTGTGGTGTGTAAGGAGGAGTGAGCTGAGAGAGAATCCCATTCTCTTTTAGGAAGTTTGCAAATTCTGTACTGAGATACTCACCACCTCGATCTGATCGAAGCATTTTGATACTCAAACCGGTTTGTTTTTCTACTTCTTGTTTATATTCAATGAATTTCTCGAAAGCTTCGGACTTGTGCTTTAATAAAAATACATGACCGAATCTTGAGAAATCGTCAGTGAATGTAATGAAGTATGAAAAACCGCCTCTAGCCTGTGTAGACATTGGCCCGCATACATCACTATGTATGAGGCCTAGGAGCTGAGTAGCTCTTTCTCCGTGTCCGGTAAACGGAGTTTTGGTCATTTTACCCTTGATACAGGACTGGCAAGTCGCATAAGATTTATATTCAAAAGAGTTTAAATATCCATCTTTGTGTAACTTGTTTAGTCTTGTTTCGTTAATATGACCAAGTCTACAATGCCAAAGAAAAGCTTCATTTAATTCTGAAAGTTTTCTTTTATTAGTGTGTTGTATACTGAAAACTGTGTGTTGATTTAGGACATATAATCCGTTGTTAAGCGTACCATACCCAACCAATATTTGATTCAGGTTAATGTTCATAACATTGTTCTGCAATACAAAATTATACCCTTCATTGTCCAACAAAGAAACGGATATTATATTACATAGCATACTTGGTACAAAATAACATGGATTTAAAACCAAAATACATCCAGATGGCAACCCCAAGTGATACTCTCCCACTGCGACTGTATGTACATTGGAACCATTTCCAACGCGGAGAGTATGGTCACCTGTCCTCAAAACCTTGCTATTTCTCAGCCCCTGCATAGAATTGAAAATGTGAGAACCTGAACCGGTATCCAATACCCAGGAAGCAGAGTTTATAGAAAAACAGTTTTCAGTCACAAACGCACCTGAAGCAGAAGCATCACCATGCTTCTTCTTGAGACTTAAGTACTCCGTGCAATTGCGCTTCCAATGTCCTGTCTTGTGGCAATGAAAACATTCGCCTTTCCCCGGGTCTCCAGCTTTGGACTTTCCCTTTCCCTTCACCTTTTTAACTCCGCCCTTAGGATTAGTGGGTTTCTTCTTTTTCTTTCCCTTGGCCTTAGCTTTTGGGCGAGAAGAAGAAGACTGTCCAATAGTCATAACGGGAGTTTTTGCTGACTTCATAGTGCTCTCTGCACTCCTTAACATATTAAGGAGTTCAGGGAGTTCCTTCTCCATGCCATGCATGTTAAAGTTCACTATGAACTGAGCAAAGGTGGAGGGCAGGGACTGCAGAATAATATCTATATATTGTTCATTGTCCATCGTCCATCCAAGGTCCTCAAGCTCTTCAATAAGAGCTATCATCTTCAGAACGTGGTCTCCTACTGGTGTGCCAGGGGTCATTCGCATCTGAAACAATTTCTTTGATGCTTCGTATCGTAATACGCGGGATTGCTCCCCATACAACTCCTTTGTATGGAGCAATATACCGTGAATGTCCATGTCCTCGTGCTGCTTTTGATGTGTGTTATCCATCGATCCAAGCGCGAGGCATTTGGCCGTGGCACAGTCAGCGTCCCATGTCTTGCGGACTTCAATGTCCGCAACTAAGGATTTTGGACCTGGGACAGGCGGGGCTGAAGCCGTGAGGACATATGATACTTTATCATAAGTCAAGGCGATTTTCAGATTCCTCAGCCAGTCTTTATAGTTGGTCCCATTCAGTTTGTTTTTATCTAGTAGAAGCTTGAGTCCAGTCATGGGTATCTGCCATTAAGAGAGAGAAAAGAATACACTCAGCGAAAGCTCTTGCACAGATCAGATTGGTTATTATCTTGTCTAATCGATGTCTCCCACTGCTTTAATCAAGTTTTTCTTTCAAACCTTAAAAAGAAAACTAGCCAGGATTAATTACAGTCTACAACTTCGCTAACCGTTCAGCCAGGCCAGTGTCGGTACTTGAGGGAGGTTCCCCGTGCTTTCGCACGGACCTAATTAAAGTAAACCTCGTTTTCCCAAAGGCGTAGCCCCGTTAACACCTTTCTAGACACCTAATGAGTTAGCTAATTGTAAACTGCAAAACTCTCCTAGGAGCAACTATTGCCCACAGTGGGATCGGGATCCAACCATCACATGGAAGGTATGCAATCTCATTGCAAATTTCAACACTTGAAATTCCCGATGTAATTTTTACCCCTAGTACTTATGACCTTAACTATGGTCAACAAATCATAAGTACCAGTCAAGTTCTACCCGTCATTTCTTGATCAATTAGACCCACCCATATGACCCTTAACTATGGTCAACAAAGTCGCATGAATGTCCTAATTGATCTGCATCATATGCAGTGTAGGAAGACGTCACTTAGCTACCGTACACTACGCCTTAACTAAAGTCAACAAACGTAGCACGAATACTAAGTACTCTACTTCCTAAAATGACGGAGGGTTGCGGATGATTTTTAAGAAAATCTTTAACGCTTTGAACTTGATATCGTTGTAGAATCAAACAGTTTTCAAAAGGAGTGGCTTAAGCTCCGCAGTTTTGAAATATAGCTTTTTCGTAAATAGCCGAGTAGTTTTCAAATCCGATTCTACAACATCTTTTTAGGTTTATTTTCTTTACATTAATCACATTAATGTAATCCCATCATTTAAGTCCTTAAGCCAATCACAGAAAAGAAACGAAAATAACACGTACGCTTATACCATCCGCATTCGTCGCAATGTTCCGTTATGCACCGTTAGGTTACTTAACTAACGGCATACCGGGACGGGACTAGCGCGGGTGTAAAACATAAGCAACGTCTACTATATATCATATATATAATATGTCATTCGTCTCAGATATCACAGAACACAGGCAGTAGAAACATAGATATAACGTGGGATATCCTAGGACGTCCGTATTTAGTATTTAGCCAGAATAGAAAATACGGATTCCACAGTCGCGATGAATAGCCAAGCCGACACCCTGGACCCCTACGAGAGCGGCAAGTGACCCTACCAATTCTGGAGTCTAGGAGACCCGGTCTCGACTCCTCGAGATGGCCTCCCACTGAACCCCAGAACCCGGCCACCTGTGCTCCCCTCCTTGGGTCCATCCTAATGCGGAAAAGTAAATAATATACAACACTGGTAACACAACCTCAACCCGGAAGTGCCCCAAATAAAAGAATATTACATTACATTTGAATTTACATGAATGAAAATATAAAACTCTCATCTCACATAAAAAAACCCCGGCTATTCAATCGCGACAATCCTGCACATCATATCTCAGCAACACATAATATCACATATCATCAACGTAAGTAAGTATGCATACCCCAATTGTCGTTGACGTATAGCAACGAAACCGGCGATATCGAACATACTACACTTACGGTCACAGAAAAGAAAGTGTAAAACTACAATATTTGGAATCCAGATTCTCTTTAGACATCATAAATGCGAAATATCACATATTTCGTATTTCATGCCTAAACTATATGAATTCCACATATTGTATCACATTCCAGATAAACAGACAGTATTAAAGTTTTCGAACAATCGATCAAATACTTAAGATTCACTAAAGCTCAACACTTGAGCAGAATTCAAAAAACCGGAGTGTGACACAGTAGTAGCGGTCCAGCCGTAGAAGGGTCAAGCCAACGCCTCACACGTGGCACGCCGTACTGCTCTAAACCCTAAGGTTCAAAGGGCAGTTCAAGACGGTCACATAATCGAGTTAAGGTTTGTTGTCTTCTAGAGGGACCACCACAAAACTTGCACGTATCTCCAATATTTTCAAACCCCGTGAAAAGTGAGTAAATGATAGTTGTTCGAACACTTCAATACTTTCTAGTTTACCCGGAAAAGGAAACGAAATGAAAATTCCGATCGAAACGACGAGTCCAAAACCATCTCCAGAATTTTCAACAGTAGATTCAAATTAAACATACTCAAAATATACTATAGCAAGTAAGGAAAAATACTGTGCAAAATGGAGTAAAAGATCCCCTTTTATGGCCGCGGATCCGCGGCCTAAGCCTGCTTGGGCCGCGGTTCCGCGGCCAAAAGTACTGTTCATGTGGTTGAATTCTCCAGTTTGTCTTATATTTACCTGCTCTATTTTTTGAGAATTTTTAATTCTGAAAAATGTCAGTTTTTAAAAAATTTCCAGAGAGTGTCCCGTAAATCCGTATTTTGGTTCGATCGGAGTTTTTACTTCGCTAAAGCATCGCCTAATGTTCTAACCTGGCTCTGATACCAATGAAGGTTTGCCTAGCACCCTATAATGAGTTTGGAAGCATCACATGTCACAAAGTTCAAGTTTTTATGGTGCTAAACAAACACGCAAAGGAATCGATCCTAGAAAATTAAGGTTACTAAACATTAAGCTAATAAAAAATAGGGTTTCGAGACTACAACCTTTGTAGCTCCCTTTTTGCTTGACTCCTTAGACTCTTAGGTGTTGGAAGAAGGTCCACTTGTAGTCCTCTCACGTCCACGACGATCCACCCGGAGTTCCCCGTCCAAGCTTGCAACTTTGGAAAAACAAAGAGAACACTCTAATCAAGTTGGCTAAACTTGAGTAGAATGATGTTGTGGCTAAGGATCTCACTTCAAAATCCTATTTTTATGAGTATTTTGTTTTCTTGAAAGAAGTAGAGAGCAAAGCATCAAGGTTGATGAAGATGGTGGTCTTTTGTGAAGAAGAGAATAATAGAACCATAGAAAGAGAAAAGAAAAATAAGCATATATATATTTTTTCTTTCTCATACCCAACCATGGTTAGATCTAAAGATATTATTGGATTTAAGTTAAAAGCACACAAAGAAAATAAACCATGGGTTAAAGGTTAGGTGAGCATGGTAAGGTTAAGAAGAGTGTAGAAACCCTTAATGATTTAACCCATTTTCATTTCCTTTTGCTTTAATTTAAAAACAATAATAATCCATAAAAATAACCATGGTGTGATTCTTATATTGCCACCATTCTCATTGTATAAGCAACCATGATAAAATGATGTATGTATGCATGTGTGCATGCACATCCATATGTGCATGAACAAGAATGAATGCATACATGCATGCATACATCCAAAATAAACAAGATAGGATTTGTAGTGAGAAGCTAATGATAAATCAACACTTGATTCACTAATCCGGTCATATCACATACGACCCGACCATTAGCAAGCCGCCCAATTAATATACGGTATCCCATACACGCATTTTAATCGGGTCCAAGCGCATATCGCATACGCGCACCACAACGTTTCGCCTGGACTAGGTAACTCCTATGTGGGACTCTAAGACTCGTCAATACGCCGGCAGTGGGTGATGATCATATCAAGCACCCCCAAGCAGCAAGCGGTCAGCTAAACGTAACGGCCACCCGGGTATTGAGCGATCAGAAGAAAACAAGCGAACCTGTTACAACTCCCGTCGAGCCATCCGGCAACACTACCGTACAGTCCGGTCTCTTCGTCAGATATGCCGCATATTGAGCCTAGGGATGGTCATGTCGACCCTAATAACTCAATAAGTCGTGCCGGTGAAAGGTCTATAACAGTTCGAGAAACTACTGATAACACTTATCAGTAAATCTCAGCAGCCCTGGCCAGGGACTTTCTGATATAACCAGTCGGGCACAGCACAGCATCAACTCCCTATACCAGGAGAGACGAAACCCCTCCTATCGCTCATCGCCTTCGTGTGTCTCGGGAATGTACCCAACGGCCGCTTGTTTGCACGACTCAGTAGAGCCGTGGTAGGGTGGCAATCAAAGTACAGTGGGAGAACACACAAGACTCCATGACGATCTCGGGTCTACAGACTAACCTGTACCAGTGTCACCTGAGAACTGCTATTCGACGATAGATATAATTCCATATAGGAGTTCTCGGTGAGTCCGTCCAGTGTACCCAGTCAGCACTGAGCACCCGTATATGATCTTGATGTCAAACATCGATGAATGTGGGAACATCCATCGCCCATCGTATGGGTCTGGTATCATATACGCTAGTCTACTCTGGTATATCAATGCCCCGTCTCGATATACCTACGACTAGGGACTTTCCAGGATATGCTTATAGACTACAAATGTCCCACTAGTATGATCTATATCATAATCAGAGTAGTCAAGCCGATATCCTCAGGGCTTTATCAGCATGTATGAATGAATAAAAGCATGATCAAATCAACATGTCAGATAAAGAAGAACCAGATAGCATACTATCATGTCGAGAAAGAATGAAAACTGAATATATATACATGTATAGATACATCCACTATCACATAATGGCCTCTAGGGCATACATATATCCAACAGTTTGAGGAGGGATTCGAGAGACAGTGGGAGCCATCCTGTTTAGATAAATTAAAAACCAATCTAAACTTGCAAGAGCATCATGCTAAGTGTTTTCTTCTCTCTCTCTTAATTGCAGCGACCCAGTGACCGCACCTAGGTTACATCTAGATAATAAAATGACTGAATCTGACTGTTATGACTGGCAAAGGTCTGTCCAGATGTCCATTGCCCATGACAAGCTGGAACACCTCTTGATTGATATAACCCCTGCCGTCTCAGGTCCAGTTTCCCCTGTCACTGATATTGATATCCGTAGGACATCGGAAGAAGACTGTGCGAATGCCAAGTGCCTCGTGTTAGCCTCAGTTGATGGTACATACCAGAGGCAGCACGAGAAGATGGACTCAGTTTCTATCTTCCTCCATAACAAAGATTTATATAGAGAGCAATCTCGTATCGCAAGATATGAGACCTCGAACGAATTGCTTCCAGCGAGGTTGGCTATCGGGCCATCTGTAAGGGGCAACGTCCTTACAGAGACCAGCTCTTTTGAGCTCACGGACCTGAAGACCACGTTGAAGAACGGGTCAGATGCTGACTTAGTTCAACAGTCTCTACCTACTACCTTGAAGGAAACCAGGGAAGTAGAAAGAAAGGGAAGGGCAGAAGTTTCGGGACTGGATGTAGTAAAAGCAGGACGTTCATATTGTTACGGGAATGAACATGGGCAGAAGGATTGCAGGGCTTGCAAAGCCAGTAGCCAGAATTCGAAGCATGTTGTGGCTTCGGCTTCGGGTGTGTTTGTAATAGAGAACTGTATGTCAGTTAACCCTACTTCCTGGGTATTGGATACCGGATCAGGATCTCATATCTGTAATTCGTTACAGGCTCTGAGAAACCGTAGGGTTATCAAGAAAGGTGATATGACTCTCAGAGTTGCTAACGGAATGAGCATGTATGCTGAATCCGTAGGGGAATATCATCTAGGACTGACAACTGGGCAGATATTGATTCTGCGTAACTGTTTTTATGTACCAGGTGCGACTTGTAATATCATATCTGTATCCTTAATTTCTAAGGAAGGATATGATTTTACTTTTGTAAACGATGTAGTCAACATCCACCTAAATCAAGTTCTGATTGGGTCAGGTACATTACAAAACGGAATATACGTATTGAATCAAGCTCAGATCTTCAGTGTCCAGAACACACTTAAAAGAAAGTCTCCGGAAACAAATCAGGCTTTCTTATGGCATTGTAGACTGGGTCACATTAATGAGACACGGTTAACAAAGTTACATAAAGAGGGATACTTGAATCCGTTTGAGTATCAGTCTTATGCCACTTGTGAATCTTGTCTCATGGGAAAGATGACAAAGACTCCGTTCACTAGACACGGAGAAAGAGCGAGCGAGCTCTTAGGACTCATACACAGTGATGTGTGTGGTCTAATGTCTACACATGCGCGAAGTGGTTATTCATACTTCATTACTTTCACAGATGATTTCTCTAGGTATGGGCATGTCTTCTTGATGAAGCAAAAATCCGAGGCCTTTGAGAAATTTCAAGAATAAAAGAATGAAGTTGAAAAACAAACAGGCAAAAGTATCAAGACACTGAGATCCGATCGAGGTGGTGAATACTTGAGTGCCGAGTTTCTGGGCTACTTAAAAGAGAATAGAATTCTCTCTCAGCTTACTCCTCCATACACACCACAACACAACGGTGTATCGGATAGGAGGAATCAAACCCTATTGGATATGGTTCGTTCCATGACGAGTAAGGCTGAGTTGCCGCGATCTTTCTGGGTTATGCGCTATAAACAGCTGCATATCTCTTGAACAAGGCTCCAACCAAGACTGTGCCTACCACCCCATATCAGATGTGGAGTGGGAAGAAACCCTGTCTCAAGTACCTTAAGACATGGGGATGTCCAGCTTTTGTAAAAAGGCAGCATGCGGACAAGCTCGAGGCACGCTTAGTACTGTGTAAGTTTGTGGGATACCCAAAGAACTCCAGGAGGTATCTTTTCTATTCCGCAGAGGAACAAAAGGTTTTTGTTTCTCAGCATGCCCACTTCTTGGAAACTGAATTTTTAGAAAATCAGATAAGTGGGAGCGCAATAGAACTGGAAGAAATTCCAGAACCACAAGCTATTACTGAAAGCTTGGAAGAACTAGAAGTTTCAAGATAACCGGACATCCCAGCGCCACTCCGCAGGAGTAGTAGGCAGTCTCATCCGCCCGAGAGATACTACGGTTTTCTCATAGACGGGGATAGAGAGGATTGCACCATGGATTATGGTGAGCCTACTAGCTTCCAGCAAGCCATTCAGAGCGGTGACTCGGTAAAATGGATGGACGCAATGCGAACCGAAATGGAGTCCATGTACACCAACAAAGTTTGGACTTTGGACTTTGCTCCAGAAGGGGTAAAACCCGTAGGCTGCAAATGGACCTTCAGAAAGAAGATTGGTGTAGATGGGCAGGTCGAGACCTATAAAGCTAGACTTGTTGCAAAGGGTTTTCGTCAAAGACCTGGTTTGGACTATGACGAGACCTTTTCTCCAGTGGCTATGCTGAAATCCATTCGGATCCTTCTTGCCATTGCTGCTTTCCACGATTATGAAATCTGGCAGATGGACATAAAGACGGCTTTCCTAAATGGAAATTTGGAAGAGTGCGTCTATATGGATCAGCCGGAAGGATTCATTCAGAGTGGGAGCAGCGGTAGAGTGTGCAAGTTGCTCAAGTCCATTTATGGACTTAAGCAGGCATCGCGGAGTTGGAACATCTGCTTTGATGATACTGTCAAGGAATTCGACTTTATCAAAAACCCAGATGAACCATGCATTTACAGTAAGATTGTAGGGAGAACTGTGGTATTCCTCGTCTTGTACGTGGATGACATTCTCCTAATAGGAAATGATATTCCTATGCTACAGTCAGTTAAAGGATTCTTGTTGCAGAGGTTCTCCATGAAGGACCTGGGCGAGGCCAACTACATTCTGGGGATCCAGATCTATCGTGATAGATCTAAAAGGATGTTGGGACTTTCACAGTCAAGGTACATTGACACCATACTGAAAAGGTTCAGTATGGAAGATTCCAAGCGCGGTAATTTACCGGCTTGTCACGGGATCACCCTCTCCAAAGAGATGTCTCCCAAGACTGATTTGGAAAGGGATCTCATGTCTATTATACCCTACGCTTCTGCGGTAGGCTCTATAATGTATGCGATGTTATATACCAGACCCGACGTAGCATACGCATTGAGCGTTGTAAGCCGGTATCAGTCGAACCCAGGGGAGAAACACTGGATAGCGGTAAAGAACATTCTTAAGTACCTGAGAAGGACTAAGGAGATGTTCTTGGTGTATGGCGGAAAAGACCTCCAGCTCGAGGCCTTCGCTGACTCCAGCTTCCAGAGTGACAAGGATGACTCCAAGTCCATGTCGGGTTATGTCTTCACCCTCAATAGAGGGGCGGTTTGCTGGAAGAGTTCCAAGTAGGAGACCGTTGCTGACTCAACTATGGAAGCGGAGTACATAGCTGCTTGCGATGCCGCAAAGGAAGCTGTCTGGATGAAGAAGTTCCTCACAGAGCTTCAGGTGGTTCCTACCATTGTTGATCCAATACCGCTGTATTGTGACAACAACGGCGCTATAGCTTTAGCAAAGGAACCCAGGTCCCATCAGAAGTCCAGGCACATTTTGAGGCGGTACCACCTGATCAGGGAGATCGTAGATCGCCGGGAGATTGAGGTGAAGATAGTAAATAAGGAGAACAACACTAAAGATCCACTCACGAAGGCCCTACCCCAGACTCAGTTCGAGCGGCTGATCGAGATGATAGGTCTTCGATACGCCAGTACATGGCCTTAGTGCAAGTGGGAGATTGTTAGTGTATATGCCCTAGAGGCCATTACTGTATCATACTAGCTTGTATATTACCTGATGGAAGCTTGGGATATTTACAGTTGTATGGACAATCTTGCTCAAAATGGTAGTATGCTACTTGGTTTGTCTCTATCTCAATATGTGCATGTGTTTCTTTTAGCATATCGCTTATATACATATTAGTAGAGTCCTTAGGATCTTTGCTTGATTACCAGCGTTGTGATGGCGCTCACATTCGTGGGGGCTGGGTAATCCATAAGCACATCCTTATACAGGTCCCTATTCGTAGGACTATCGAGACAGGGCATCGATACTCCGGAGTAGACTAGCGTATGCGCTTCTCATCCCAGCGGGGGAGACGGTCTGTCCCACAGCCGTCGGTACGTCGTACTTGAGATAGTATGCGGGTGCTCGTTAGGTTACGAGTACACTGGACAGGACTCATCGGGAACTGCTGGTTGGTATTATACCTATCGTCAGTTATCAGTTCCCAGGTGACATGAGTACAGCTTAGTCCGCCGACTTGACACTGTCACTTCGCCTCGAGTGTGTTCCCACTGTACTTAGATTACTACCTTACCACGGCTCAAAGGAGTCGTGCAAACAGGTAGTAGTTGGGTGCAGTCCCGTAGCACTTGGAGGTAGTGACGGTTAGACAGGATTCATCTCTCCCGGTATTGGGGGTTGACATTGCGCTGTGTCTAGGAGAGCCATTACACAAGTAGTCCCTGGTCAGGGCAAGCGAGATATACTGGTAGGTTTCCAGTGTTATCTCAGGGTGTTCTGGGCTACACTCCGACACGACTTGTACCGCTATTAGGGGACTGACGTTCACCGCCCCCCTAGGCCCGCCATGCGATGTATCAGACGAACATACCGGACTGTACGGAGATTGTCACATACAGGCTCAGTAGGAGTTCGGATGGGTTTACCTCATCGGCCTTCTTATCGACATCTACCTGGGGAACGTTACGTATAGCTAGTGCCGCTTGCGGTCTGTGGTTAAATCCACTGCCAGCGTAGTGTCGAGTCTTTAGAGTCCCACACAGAGAGTTTCCCTGCATTGAGCGAAACGTGTAGAGGCCGTATGGTTTTACGGCAGGGCTACGATCACTTACGTGCACTTGTGTTCGTATGCTGTTCGGGCAGGCAATACTAGTGGGCTTTGGTTTAAGCCAGATCCTAGTATTGCACTGATGGATTTGATTTGTCTTCTGTGGATTCGCATTCTAGGGAATGCAGATGTGGGTGTGTATGCACAGTTTTGAGGAGCGATAAAGGAGGAGGTGCCCCATTAGGGTTTTGGCAGTTGGTTCGGCCAAAACCGTAATGTGGCACACTCATTAAGGTTTTGACAATTCGTTTGGTCAAAACCATTTTGAGCCGGAGACATTATTTACTAATCCTTTTAGTGATAGATTAGTGACGGCTAATTGCATTGACCATTTGACCACTTAGACCTCTCTTGACTTTGTTGACCCGTTGACCGCGTTGACCATTGACCTTCAAGAGAGGTCTACACTCTTCTTTCATTTTCTTTTTAATTTTTGATTATGATAATGGTCAATTCAATGTAGCATCAACTTTATCATGATGGGATTAGTAATAATGGTTTAGGGTGTATTATTGCAACCATGGTTCATTTTCCTTAGTTAATTTTTTCATTATTCTCTTCTCATTCTCTCTCTTGAAGTGAGAAGAAAAGAAAAGCTCCATGGTTGCTAGGTTTTCTCCTTCTTCTTCCTCCTCTTGAAAATTCTTTTGATCTCATGTGTTGAGAGAAAAAGAACCCACATAGACAAACACTTCCATCTTTCTCTTCTACACAACCTAGGGTATCTAGATTAGCGATCTCTTTGCCCTAGTTGCCTCGGCTTGAGGTGGAGCTCGGTGTACAGCTCTCGGGTGGATCGTTTTCGACTCAAGAAGGCCGCGGAGGTGACCTAGATCCGGATTGACCCTCGGAGCGTGGATAGATGAGCCGGACAGCGGAGAGAAGACCCGAAGGACCGGTTCCGTGAGGTATATTTTCTACAGCATAGTAGTTAAAGCCTCTTCTTGTTTGCTAGTTTCTAGTTTAGCCAAGATCCTTGCTTTTGACTCCATGTTGCCTTGCGCCAAATTATTGTTTTTCGCCGTTTCCGCCTCCCCGTAAGAACCGGGGTGAGCAACGTGGACTTACAGAAGGGACCTTTTGTTGTGCGGTCTGTATACCCGCACGGGGCAGTAGAAGTAGAAAATGTTAAAAACGGTAGCTTTTTCAAAGTGAATGGACATAGACTAAAGCCGTATTTTTCCACTGACCCTACGGAGGAGCTCCTGTTCTTACAGGAGCCAGTTTATTTGGATTAAAATTCCTCCGTCTCACCTTCATGTCCTGCATATCACTGCATCATCTTTTGAATGGAGGTGAGTGAAAAGAGTAAGTTTGGGGGAAGTTCTTCACCTATATATTTTGCCCCCACTAATAATTCCTCCCAGATTTACAGGTTTTTGTAGATATAGCTGTTGGCAACAGTGAGGACACTGTTGAAAACAAGTTTGGGGGAGGTTTGTGCTTATTTTTGCATCATTTGCATATCATTTGCATAAGCACAAAACATTTCTTTAAAAACTTATAAAAATTTAAAAAGTTTTCAAAATCCATAAAAATTTAAAATTTTCAAAATATAAAAATATTTTCACATTTAAACATTTTTGTACACAAATAAGATAATGAAAGTTTAGATAGTGAAAAATTATATCCATGAGATTAGAAAAATTTAAGAAAACCAAGAAAATTAGAAGTTTTCTTATACGAACTAGTAATAAGTAGTTATGAGCCGTTGTCCCAAGGGTTAGTAAGATGAAAGACGTCACTAATCTGAAGATAAAAATAAGTCTGAAAAATAGTTTCTATTCTGGAAGCCAAACATTTTGAACGTTGATCCCCTGCTATTCGCACTTACACACGTCTTAAAGCCTGGGTTAGTAGAGGATACCTTGAAATGCTCTTGTCTTAAAGCCAAAAGTATGAAGGAAATAAAAAAAATGAAATGAAGAAAATATAAAGTGGTGAGAAAAATGGACACTGGTTTTGTTATCACCAAGGGAAATAAAAAATGTATAGCGAGGGTGCTTCTTCACCTAGTGCCCTAAGGCCAACTGGTCTGGGAGTCACTGCTATGCCTGAGGTAGTGCAAGACGTGGAAAATACACCAAGTAAGAAAGCACAGGAGTAATCGTTCGGTTAGTACCTCAAGAAGTATTAACGGTCGCATGAAAGTGTGTGAGCAATCTCATCTAAATATTCATTAATTAAAAAGTACTGAGGCTGATGGGCAAGAGTATGATAGCTTGAATTGAATTCTCCGGGTGTAGGGATGTCTTTACACACACGCATGGTTATATGATCGATGTTTGGAAGAAAGATAGGAATGAAGAATAAGATGATGTTTTATTGAGGGAGGACGTGATTTCTGACATCTTTTCATGACCATTAAGATAGGGCTCATGACAACCGAAAAGCTAGCTTAGTTGGAAACCCTAATTTTCGAAGCTTTTCTTTTACAATTCTTTTCTTTAAATGTAATATTCATGATCTTTCTTTTATTATTGGATTTTGTGGGTGCAATCCGCTGAAAACCCTCAGGAGACAACACTCCTCCTACTAGGGACACCTAGAGGTTTAAAGGCTTGTTGCACATGCTCAGTGCAATCGTCTTGTAAGTCCACGTTGCTCACTCCGGTTCTTACGGGGAGGCGGAAACGGCGAAAAACAATAATTTGGCGCAAGGCAACATGGACTCAAAAGCAAGGATCTTGGCTAAACTAGAAACTAGCAAACAAGTAGAGGCTTTAACTACTATGGTGTAGAAAATATACCTCAAGGAACCGGTCCTTCGGGTCTTGATTGGTAAGGATTCTGCATGTTCAAGTTTTGGTTAATTACTGCAATCAAGACGGGTTCGCACGTAGCTAGCCGGTTGAGTACGGGTCGTCCGCAGGGAGATGGGAGTCTTTTTCTATGTGTTTTAACGAGTTAAGTCCGAGAGTCCAGATTTGTTTGTGATTATCTAAGTGTTAAAATGATATGTAAAGAGAGCTTGTTAGGGTTAGGATTAGGTTAGTTTGAGTTAGGAGTCTCCCACTTCTTTCATTGCCCCTCTTAATATCGGTGTTACGGTAATCGGCAACAACGGGGATTAGCACGACTAGGAAGGAACTTGCGAGTATAAGCTAGGCTTTCCAACGCATAAGTTCTTCCTTTTGGTGCTTGTCCGTCCGTTCTTGGCTCTTAGACATAACCTCCGGTTAATTCAACCACAACCGGTCTCACTACGGAATCACCGCTATCATGTAGGATAGGGTGCCGTAAGGAGCGGATTGTGGTTCAATTAACGGGAGTCGAATTAAGTTGTTGGGCAAGGAAAGAGTGAGAGAGATTTCCTTCTCTCAAACTTCCCTTAACCTACCCTAACAAGTATGAAACTACTCACACATCATGATACGGAAAAATAAAACGAAACAAAAGAGGAAGATAGAAAGAAGGAGATTAGAAGATAGCAACTAGCTATTTGCGACCTCACCTTGGCAAGGATCAAGCGTAAGCATCATGGTTGTGTTAAGGATAAAGAAAAAGAGAGAAGAAAGAAACAACAAGAAATAACGACAACTAGTTAACAAATTAAAATTACAACAATTAATAAGATAATTAGACAAGCAAAATAATAAACGGTTCTTCTTTATTCATCATTCTTCACTCACAAGCTCACTACAAGTTTTAATGGAGAAGAGATGAGAAGAGGAAGAAGAACATGTATTCTAAAACCTAGAGAAAAAAAATACAAGATTATGGATCCCTCCCTTCACAAAGTTTTGGGCTATTTATAGGCTGAAAACTGAAAATCTAGGGCAACCATCAGAATACAAATGAAAAGACCCAAATACCCCCTAAATTTCGTGAGCTGAGGGAGCCGTACGGTCGCGGATCCACGGCCTATACCCCCTATTGGCCGCGGATCCACGGCCCTATGGTGGAGTCAGGGCATGGTTTTTCTTGTACTGCCCTGATCTGCTGTCCCTTCTTGTCTGGTACTTGTATTTTCTGAAAATACTTCCTCATTTCTTCCAGAATTTCTGTTGAGGGAAAGGTGGAATTTTTGTCAAGATTTTCTTGAGCTCCGAGTAGATTTCTTGGAACTTGTGTTGCCATTGAGCCTTGTGCATGAAGGTGACAATAGATTTGCCATTTTGTCTCCTAAACTGGTGTGTGGCAACAGACGGATAAAGAGCGGAGACCCGTGTTTTATCTGTGGTTGGCAGGAACCCGGATTTTGTCGTGTTTTTCCATGAATTTCACCGTTTAGAGCCGAGAACCTGTATCCTGCAATTGACTAGCAAACACGGCTCAAGAGTACCTACCGATAAGCAATGTGTTGAAAATTGGGCGGTATGAAAATGCAAAAATCTGATATGAACAAATACCCCCAAACTTATCATTTGCTCGTCCCGAGAAAAGCCAATTTATTCATAAAAAATTTTCTAACCTCACTTTCGCAGGGAACGCGATTGCACTGAGCATGTGCAACAAGCCGTTAAACCTCTAGGTGTCCCTAGTAGGAGGAGTGTTGTCTCCTGAGGGTTTTCAACGGATACTACCCACAAAATCCGGTCAAGTTGGTTTTGTAAAATAACTAAGATTCAAACCCTAAAGTTTTGTTTCAAAAAAAATAACAATTCTATAATCCTAAGTCTAGACTATCGAACCTTTATTTTTCACACCTCGCTTCTTCTTTAACTACAGATTTTATATGTCTTTACGTGCAGTGCAAATAGTGTCGTTAAGTTCCAGAAGGATCGATTAAAGTCATCATGTCGCACAATAAAGCCCAGATAACAATTTTAAAAGGATCACATAAGTTTCATAGAGAGTTAAGCATTTTTCAAGTTTCGTTTTCCAGTAAGGTTTCAACTTCAGAATTTCTATCTTCCTTAACAGGAAACTAAGTCGTATTCTTCACTCCACCTTTTTCTTGTTTTCATTTCATACACACCTCTGTGATCGTGCAATAGTCTTTATCATAGAATAAAACCTTCATATCTCCGTTAAATTTTTTTTATAAAAGCCTGTCTTTTATCAAGATTATTCTCACACAAAGAACCGTTAGGAATTTTAACTCGGAGAGAACACTTGCTTGACTTTGTTTTAATCCGGACTTTCTAGGCTTCTTAGCGAGCTTTGGGCCAATGCACCCAAACCAGTTGGCTTTAGGGCATTAGGTGTAGAAACACCCCGGCGGACTTAATTACTCAAGTTACCTAGGTCCAAAAACAAAAGACAGTTTGGCGTGAAAATCATGATGATTTAATACGAACGGAGATATAACCGGCTGTTCAATTATTTTTTTTGGGATAAAAGACGTGTTTAGTGGGTTTGGTGTGTAATCATTCCAATCAAGTTCCAGATGGGTTATCTTTCAGACTTAGTTCCAATTACGGCATCAATAACATTCCTTCATATTCGGTTTACTTCATAAACTATTCTTGACATTACTTATTTCAGAACAAACCTATTTGATCCTTAGAAAATCATTTATCTGTTTAAAAGTTTTTAAACATAAAAGACTTGTCATCTAATTTCCAAAAACTCACGACACGTGTAGTGTGATGTAAAGACGTATATCAGCTATAGTTAACTTCAAAGGAGAGTTATCTTTCAGGTTTTCAAAATCTAAACATAAGATTTAGTTATTCTTATTTTATCAAACAAAACCGTCGAAATGTTGAATCAGAGTCTTCCCACAGCTAACTTGACAGAAAAGTTTTTATATTTTAAGAAAATTTTCAGATTTTTATGAATTTTATGGATTTTAATATGCAGATGCAAATTATACATATGAATACGAAGGTAAGAAATGCGTACCGAGCGTACCCCCAAACTTAAACTGGACAGTGTCCTCACTGTCGTTGCATGAAGAGATCATTTGTAGGGTCAAAATTGTCGGTTAGCGATACACAATTTTTTTGTTTTTGTTTTTAAAGAAAAAGAAAAAGAAAAAGAATATACACAAATATATACAAAATGGTTTATACATACACCCAAACTTATTTGGAACAGTGTCCACTGTTCTTGGCTGGATAACCGAAGTTTGGAGGTAGGCAGAGGAAGATTAGGCAGGGTAAACCGGCTCCTGTAAGAACAGGAGCTCCTCTGTTGGTTCGGCGCTAAGGTACGGTTTGCATCGGTGTCCGTTCACTTTGAAAAATGAGCCGTCCTTTGGATTCTCCAAATCCACAGCGCCCTGTGGATACACATTCCGCACAATATACGGCCCTTTCCAGCGAGATCTGAGCTTTCCTGGATGGAAGTGAAGTCGGGTGTCGTAAAGCAGTACCTGCTGACCAGGTACGAAGGTTTTGCGCAAAAGGTGTTTATCGTGAAACACCTTCGTTCGGTTCTTAACGACAACCGCGTTATCGTAAGCCTCATCCCTAAGCTCGCTTAATTCGTTCAACTGCAGCTTCCGATGGCTGCCCGCATCCTCGAGAGACAGATTCAACTCCTTTATCGCCCAAAATGCACGATGCTCTATTTCGACAGGTAGGTGGCAGGCTTTTCCGTACACAAGCCGATAGGGAGACATGCCAAGGTCGGTCTTATAAGCGGTTCGAAAGGCCCAAAGGGCATCGGTGAGTTTCAGCGACAAATCCTTACGGTTCTTGGAAACCGTCTTCTCCAGTATCTGCTTGATTTGCCGATTTGAAACTTCGGCCTGCCCGCAGGTTTGGGGGTGGTAGGGCGTAGAGAGCTTATGATTAATGGAATACTTCCGCATCAAGGCCTCGAAAGTCTTATTGCAGAAATGACTTCCATTATCGCTAATGATCGCTCGAGGGTGCCCAAACCGGGAGAAAATGTTTTCTTTAAGGAACCTAACGACAACCTTGTTGTCGTTAGTCCGGCTGGGCACAGCCTCGACCCATTTAGAGACGTAATCAACAGCGAGAAGGATGTACAAGTTCCCGAAAGAGCTGGGAAACGGCCCCATGAAATCTATCCCCCAAATATCGAAAATCTCCACAACCAAGATCGGTTGGAGCGGCATCTCGTTCCTCCAGGATATCCGGCCCATGTGTTGGCACCGGGAGCAAGTCTTGCAATAGTCATGAGCGACTTTGAAGAGTTGTGGCCAGTAGAAACCACATTGCAAGATCTTCTCAGCTGTCTTTCTGGGGCCAAAATGCCCGCCACACGCTTGATCGTGGCAAAACGACAGCACACTCTTGAATTCCTCGTCAGGGACACATCGACGAATAATCTGGTCGGGACAGTACTTGAACAGATAGGGTTCGTCCCAGTAAAAGTGTTTTACTTGGGATAAGAAGCGAAGTCTGTCCTGACTTGACCATTCAGTCGGTAGTAATCCCGTGGCCAAATAGTTCACAATATCTGCGAACCAGGGTTCGCAAGATACTGTCAAGAGCTGTTCATCCGGGAAAACGTCGTTGATCGGAATTGGAAGCGAAGGCGAAGAAGGAAGTCATGAGAGATGGTCGGCAACCACGTTTTCACATCCTCGTTTGTCCTTAATGACAAGGTCAAACTCTTGAAGCAAGAGGATCCAACGTATTAACCGAGATTTTGCATCTTTCTTCGCAAAAAGATGGCGCAGAGCAGAATGGTCTGTGTAGACAATGACTGGAGAGCCGATGAGGTAGGGCCTGAACTTTTCTAAAGCAAATACAACAGCTAAGAATTCCTTCTCAGTTGTTGTATAATTGAGTTGGGCGTCGTTCAGGGTTCGGCTCGCGTAATAGATTACGTGCGTCATTTTGTTGATGTGTTGTCCAAGGACAGCACCAATGGCAAAGTCGGATGCATCGCACATAATCTCGAATGGGTGCGTCCAGTCAGGTGAAGAAAGAACGGGAGCAGAAGTGAGTGAGCGTTTTAGTGACTCGAATGCAGTCACACAGCTCGAGTTGAAGTCGAATGGCGTGTCCTTGGCCAGCAAAAGATCAAGGGCCTAGCAATCTTGCTAAAGTCCTTGATGAACCGTTTATAGAAACCGGCATGGCCAAGGAAGGCTCGGATATCTCTGACGCATCGGGGAGGAGGTAGATTGGAAATGACCTCAATCTTTGCTTTGTCAACCTCTATGCCATTTTGCGAGATGATATGTCCTAAGACAATACCTTCGCGCACCATGAAGTGGCATTTCTCCCAGTTCAAAGTGAGGTTCTTGTCCTTACATCGGGTAAGGACAGCGTCAAGATGCAGCAAACACTCGTTGAAGGAATCGCCGAAGATGGAGAAATCGTCCATGAAAATCTCCAGAAATTTTTCCACCATGTCTGAGAAGATTCCCATCATACACCGCTGGAAGGTAGCGGGCGCATTGCATAACCCAAAGGGCATGCATCGATATGCAAACGTGCCGAAAGGACAAGTGAAAGTGGTCTTGTCCTGGTCTTTTTCGGCGATGGGAATTTGATTGTAGCCAGAGTAGCCATCAAGAAAGCAGTAGTACTCATGTCCGGCTAATCGTTCAAGCATTTGGTCAATGAAAGGTAGCGGAAAGTGGTCTTTCCGCGTTGCGGCGTTGAGTTTTCTGTAATCAATGCAAACTCGCCACCCAGTTTGGGTGCGAGTAGGGATTAACTTGTTCGCCTCGTTGGTTATGACCGTGATGCCCGACTTCTTGGGGACAACATGAATGGGGCTAACCTACTGGCTATCAGAGATAGGGTAAATGATACCACTATCTAGACATTTTACGATCTCCTTCTTCACAGCCTCTTTCATGACTGGATTGAGACGTCTCTGTGGATCCCGGGCTGGTTTGGCATCATCCATCAGATGAATGTGATGCTCAACGATCATGGGACTAATCCCCTTGATGTCCGCCATGGACCAGCCAAAAGCTTGCCTGTTACTGTGCAAGACCGCGAGAAAGGCTTTCTCTTGCTCTAGAGCTAGAGAAGCCGAAATGATGATAGGGAGGGTCTCGTTCTCACCTAAGTAAGCGTACTTAAGGTGAGATGGCAAATGCTTGAGTTCGAGCGTTGGAGGTGAAACGATGGAAGGCAAGATTGGTGCAAAGGTCTCGAACTCAAAGGACTCCAGCAAAGGTTCGAAACGAGTGTAGGCGACCGAGTCGGATGGTTCAGGTAACTCATCCGGAAATTCGAAAGATTCAAACTCGGGTTGTGCGCGGCTAAGGTCGTTCAAGAATGTGAAACACTCGTAGTCGTTGTCGGGCGCAGAAACAGTAGCAGGTTCAAGGAGGAACGCACTAGTGGCGTCAAGATTATCGTGTTCGAACAGAAACTCCTCGAATTCACACTCTTCAGGGGTGATCTCCTGGATCGAGCAGACGTCCAGTATATGAGCATTAGGTTCGGCGGGCTGATTCCCCAACCTAAAAATGTTGAGTTCAATCATCATGTTTCCAAAAGAGAGGTTCATCGAACCATTGCGACAATTGATCACAGCATTTGAGGTTGCAAGGAATGGGCGACCGAGTATCACCGGAATTTGATTCCAGGGGTTAGCTACAGGCTGTGTGTCTAATACAATGAAGTCAACGGGGAATATGAAGTCCCCGACTTTGATTAACACATCCTCTAGCTCACCCCTAGGATGGGTGATCGATCGGTCGGCCATTTGGAGAGTGCAGTGTGTGGGTTTCAGCTCTCCGACGCCTAATTGCTCGTATACTGAATACGGAAGCAGGTTAACACTGGCACCAAGATCTAATAGTGCGCGGTTGATGTTCTTATCCCCAATGGTAATTGAAATCGTAGGACAGCCAGGGTCCTTCCGTTTTTGTGGTAAAGATTGGGTAAGAGCATCACTCACAGCACTAGCCAAGAAAACTTTCTTGGGTACCTGAGACTTCCTCTTTTTCGTGCACAAGTCCTTTAAGATTTTCGCGTAGGATGGGACTTGTTGGACAGCATCTAAAAGAGGAATGTTAATGTTAACCTGCTTAAATAACTCCAGAATCTTCTCCATTTGAGGATTTTGTTTATTAGACCTCAACCGGTTTGGAAATGGAACATTTTGAAAATTGGTTGAGTCTAATGCTGGAGGAGGAGATTGTAGAGTTGGAACGGATCCCAGAACAGGTGTTTTCGTGGAGTGAGAAGTGGGTCCATTCAGAGCAGAAGAAGAGGAAGGAGAGCCTTGTGAAGAACGGAGAATAGGCTCAGAAGACGAAGAAGAAAAAGAAGAAGAAGAAGAAGAAGCAGCGGCCGGGGTGTCATCGTTGATCCGTTTGCCAATGTTGTTTTGCAGCATCCTTCCCGATCTCAGCGTGGTCACAGCACTCACATTATGGTTCTGTTGTTCAAGAGCAACATGTGCATTATGTGGGTGACCGGGATTTGGGAGTGGCTGGGACGGGAGCTTCCCCTTCTCTCGCTCGCTTAAGGCCGCGTTCAGCTGTGCAATCTGGGCCTCGATGGTCTTGATGCTTTGCCCGTGTGCGGCAGTGTGTTGCACTAAGGACTGAATGGAAGACTGGATGTTGGCAGTGGATTGGGTCGATTGTTTAACGAACGCCTCCAGACTTCGCTCGAGCGAGGAAACCTTATCGTTGTTTGACGGAACAAAGTTGTTTTGTGGAAAAGAATTGTTGGGTGCAAAGTTGTTCGTCTGATTTTGGAAAGGCTGGGGTTGGAAGGGCTGCTGATACTGAGTTTGTTGTTGCGCTTGTTGTTGCGGCGGAGGGGCCCTTTGGAAATTGTTGCCTTGGAATTGATTCTGATTCTGATTCCAGGCGAAATTGGGGTGGTTCCTCCAACCGGGATTGTAGGTGGAAGAGTATGGATCATTCCTCGGTCTTTGCTGGAATGCAGTATTAACCTGATCCTGTCCTTGCGAGGGTGGATTGTAAGGACACTCTTCGGTCAAGTGGGAAGGATCAGAACAACAAGCGCAAATGGTACGAAGGGGGAGAACAGGGGCATGAGCAGGAGCAGGAGAAGAAAATTTGCTCTCTATCGCTTCAAGCTTTCTCGTTATTGCAGCCATTTCAGCTTTCATCGCAATAGAGACATCAAGTTGGTGAATTCCTACCCTAGACTGACCGGTAGAAGTGGAGGTAGAAGAAGAAGAAGTCGGTCTGGTGCTCTCCCATTGTAGCGTTTGCTCCGCAAGGTCGTCAAAGAACTGCCACGCTTCCTCGTCAGATTTCGATAGGAAGTGGCCCTGACAGATGGTTTCCAACAACTGCTTCGTTGCTGGGTTCAGGCCCTCGTATAAGGTTTGGCAAAGTTGCCATTTCTCTATACCGTGGTGAGGACACTGAACAAGAAGGTCTTTGTACCGGTCAAAGCACTTCCAGAAGGGTTCAGAAGGAAGCTGAGAGAATTGGTTGATTTCATTTCGAATCCTTGCGGTTTTATGATTCGGATAAAACTTTTTGAGAAACGCTTTAACAAACTCGTCCCAGCTGGTTATGGAGTGGGAAGCGGTGCTATACAACCATTTTTCAGCAAGATCGCATAAAGTGAACGGAATGACCCGTAGACGTATAGCATCGTCCGACAGCTGGGTGGTTTTCATCATGGCACAGACGTTTTGAAATTTATTGATGAAGATATAGGTATCTTCAGATTCAAGCCCACGAAATCATGGAAGCATGTTGATGAAGTGGGGCTTAATTTCAAAGTTGTCCCCATTGGCCGGTGGAAGAGAAAGGCAGGTGGCAAATGCAGAACGGGTGGGATAGAAACGATCCTGGAGCGCGATTCGCTGCGGCGCTACAACAGGCGGTGGTGGTGGGATATTGGTCTCCGTAGGAGGTAGAGCCAATCCAGGGGTAGTCAAAGAGATGTTCGGATTAAATCCTGACATCGCGGAAGAAGAGGTTGGTGAAGGTGAAGGTGAAGATGCATGAACAGAATTCCGGTCAACGTCGGAGTTGGCCGGCAAAGGAAGGGGTGAAAGAGGAGTGGACGGAGTATCGACGTCTGAGTCGATCGCGTAGTCGGTAGCGACTAACGTAACGCGGACTAGACGGGCGCTAGTGTCCCGAGTCCAAGCGGACATACACTAAACGAGTTTAGTACAGTCAAAGCGGAGAAGGTGAGGGTAAGAAAACGTCAATGGAGAAAACGATGGGTGATGGGTGAAAAATGGATTTGGCGACAAAAGGGCAAGTTTTTATAAAAGTTTTTGATTTTTTTTCTTTTTTTTTAGAAAGAGATTCACAGAAATATGTACGGATATACGGCTTAAGTAATCACAAACAAGATATGCACAATCACACCTAGATCTAGGGTCACCTAGGTCTGCTAGACCTGCTCCAGAACTTGATTGTCGAAATTAAACAGTGTCGAGAAACGGGCTTAAGATATACTGATCACGAGGCCAGGTAAGTGCAGAGATAAGGGGAGGTTTTCCAACGCTTTCGCGAAGTTCCTTAATTAAATAACCCTTTCTCTTTTGGCGGTTGCGCCGTTAACACTTTCCTAGACACCCCGTAAACAATATACCGTTCAGCGAGATTCTAAACACGGTTTAACTTCTCCTAATGAGCGCGAAGTCCTTAGGGCTGAAGTCTAGTATTTTTTAATTTACAATGGACAATGCATATGCTTTTGTGATTTTTGGGGTCCTGGGAAGGGTGATGAAATCTCCACCCAATCTGGATTGGTTTCAAGCCCCTTAAGTCCGTATTAAAGAATGCAAAGCGGTAACAAATCAACTGCAAACAATTTTTATTTTTAGCGCGGCGCAAAGAATCCTGCACAAGAACAGTTTATTGGAAGGGGGAAGAGAGTTTGCGCAAAGAAATCTGCAGAAAACACAGTTTATTGGAGTCCAGAGAAGTGGGAGAGAGGAGAGAAAATTTTACCTAAATTTTTGAAACCCTAGGCCAACAAATGGCTGCGGTTCCGCGGCCAAACACGTGCTAAGGCCGCGGTTCCGCGGCTATGTGGAAGGATTGGGCTGCTAAACTTTTTGGGTGTGTTTCTGTGTTTGTCCTCTGCTTGTCTGTATGTCCTGAATCTTGATTTGTTCACTGGAACTGCTCCAGAATCTTTCAATAGACCGTTTGCTTCGTTTTGATCCGTCGCGGTGTAGCCGCGAAATGTGGGTCTATCTTCCCACGTCTTTGGCACTGAACTTGAACTCCGTATTATCAGACGTCTTTGGCGCTGATCTTGAACTTCGTATTTTCCTGCACACTTGCACAAAAGCTAATCAAAAATAACAAGATGATTTTTTTTTTACAAAGTATTTTTTTTTTGTTGTTTTTCGGTTGTTTTTATATTCACAAGTTAACCCGAAATTACACAAAGAAATAAACTACCGTATCCCCGGCAACGGCGCCATTTGATTGGTAAGGATTCTGCGTGTTCAAGTTTTAGTTAATTACCGCAATCAAGACGGGTTCGCACGTAGCTAGCCGGTTGAGTACGGGTCGTCCGCAGGGAGATGGGAGTCTTTTTCTATGTGTTTTAACGAGTTAAGTCCGAGAGTCCAGATTTGTTTGTGATTATCTAAGTGTTAAAATGATATGTAAAGAGAGCTTGTTAGGGTTAGGATTAGGTTAGTTTGAGTTAGGAGTCTCCCACTTCTTTCGTTGCCCCTCTTAATATCGGTGTTACGGTAATCGGCAACAACGGGGATTAGCACGACTAGGAAGGAACTTGCGAGTATAAGCTAGGCTTTCCAACGCATAAGTTCTTCCTTTTGGTGCTTGTCCGTCCGTTCTTGGCTCTTAGCCATAACCTCCGGTTAATTCAACCACAACTGGTCTCACTACGGAATCACCGCTATCATGTAGGATAGGGTGCCGTAAGGAGAGGATTGTGGTTCAATTAACGGGAGTCGAATTAAGTTGTTGGGCAAGGAAAGAGTGAGAGAGATTTCCTTCTCTCAAACTTCCCTTATCCTACCCTAACAAGTATGAAACTACTCACACATCATGATACGGAAAAATAAAACAAAACAAAAGAGGAAGATAGAAAGAAGGAGATTAGAAGATAGCAACTAGCTATTTGCGACCTCACCTTGGCAAGGATCAAGCGTAAGCATCATGGTTGTGTTAAGGATAAAGAAAAAGAGAGAAGAAAGAAACAACAAGAAATAACGACAACTAGTTAACAAATTAAAATTACAACAATTAACAAGATAATTAGACAAGCAAAATAATAAACGGTTCTTCTTTATTCATCATTCTTCACTCACAAGCTCACTACAAGTTTTAATGGAGAAGAGATGAGAAGAGGAAGAAGAACATGTATTCTAAAACCTAGAGAAAAAAAATACAAGATTATGGATCCCTCCCTTCACAAAGTTCTAGGCTATTTATAGGCTGAAAACTGAAAATCTAGGGCAACCATCAGAATACAAATGAAAAGACCCAAATACCCCCTAAATTTCGTGAGCTGAGGGAGCCGTACGACCGTGGATCCGCGGCCTATATCCCCTATTGGCCGCGGATCCGCGGCCCTATGGTGGAGTCAGGGCATGGTTTTTCTTGTACTGCCCTGATCTGCTGTCCCCTCTTATCTGGTAAATGTATTTTCTGAAAATACTTCCACATTTCTTCCATAATTTCTGTTGAGGGAAAGGTGGACTTTTTGTCAAGATTTTCTTGAGCTCCGCGTAGATTTCTTGGAACTTGTGTTGCCATTGAGCCTTGTGCATGAAGGTGACAATCGATTTGCCATTTTGTCTCCTAAACTGGTGTGTGGAAATAGACGGATAAAGAGCGGAGACCCGTGTTTTATCTGTGGTTGGCAGGAACCCGGATTTTGTCGTGTTTTTCCATGAAATTCACCGTTTAGAGCCGAGAACCTGTATCCTGCAATTGACTAGCAAACACGGCTCAAGAGTACCTACCGATAAGCAATGTGATGAAAATTGGGCGGTATGAAAATGCAAAAATCTGATATGAACAGGTCTTCTCTCCGCTGTCCGGCTCGTCCATCCACGCTCCGAGGGTCGATCCGGATCTTGGTCACCACCGCGGCCTTCTTGAGTCGAAGACGATCCACCTGAGAACTGTACACCGAGCTCCACCTCAAGCCGAGGCAACTAAGGCAAAGAGATCGCTAATCTAGATACCCTAGGTTTTGTAGAAGAGATAGATGGAAGTGTTTGTCTATGTGGATTCTTTTCCTCTCAACACATGAGATCAAAAGAATTTTCAAGAGGAGGAAGATGAAAGAGAAAACCTAGCAACCATGGAGCTTTTCTTTTCTTCTCACTTCAAGAGAGAGAATGAGAAGAGAATAATGAAAAGATTAACTTAAGAAAATGAACCATGGTTGCAACAATACACCCAAAACCATCATTACTAATCCTATCATGATAAAGTTGATGCTACATTGAATTGACCATGATCATAATCAAAAATTAAAAAGAAAATGAAAGAAGAGTGTAGACCTCTCTTGAAGGTCAATCGTCAACACGGTCAACGGGTCAACAAAGTCAAGAGAGGTCTAAGTGGTCAAATGGTCAATGCAATTAGCCATCACTAATCTATCACTAAAAGGATTAGTAAATAATATCTCCGGCTCATAATGGTTTTGACCAAACGAATTGTCAAAACCCTAATGAGTGTGTCACATTACGGTTTTGGCCGAACCAACTGCCAAAACCCTAATGGGGCACCTCCTCCTTTATCGCTCCTCAAAACTGTGCATACACACCCGCATCCGCATTCCGTAGAATGCGAATGCACAGAAGACAAATCAAATCCATCTGTGCAATATTAGGATCTGGCTTAAACCAGAGCCCATTAGTATTGCCTGCCCGAACAGCATACGCACACAAGTGCACGTAAGTGATCGTAGCCCTACCGTAAAACCATACGGCCTCTACACGTTTCGCTCAATGCAGGGAAACTCTCTGTGTGGGACTATAAAGACTCGACACTACGCTGGCAGTGGGTTTAACCACAGACCGCAAGCAGCACTAGCTGTACGTAACGGTCCCCAGGTAGATGTCGATAAGAAGGCCGATGAGGTAAACCCATCCGAACTTCTACTGAGCTTGTATTTGACAATCTCCGTACAGTTTGGTCTGTTCGTCTGATACATCGCATGGCGGGCCTAGGGGGGCGGTGAACGTCAGTCCCCTAATAGCGGTACAAGTCGTGTCGGAGTGTATCCCAGAACACCCTGAGATAACACTGGAAACCTACCAGTATATCTCGCTTGCCCTGGCCAGGGACTACTTGTGTAATGGCTCTCCTAGACACAGCGTGATGTCAACCCCCAATACCGGGAGAGACGTATCCTGTCTAACCATCACTGCCTCCAAGTGTTTCGGGACTGCACCCAACTACTACCTGTTTGCATGACTCCTTCGATCCGTGGTAGCGTAGTAATCTAAGTACAGTGGGAACACACTCGAGGCGAAGTGACAGTGTCAAGTCGGCGGACTAAGCTGTACTCATGTCACCTGGAAACTGATAACTGACGATAGGTATAATACCAACCAACAGTTCCCGACGAGTCCTATCCAGTGTACTCGTAACCTAACAAGCACCCGCATACTATCTCAAGTACGACGTACTGATGGCTGTAGGACAGACCGTCTCCCCCGCTGGGATGAGAAGCGCATACGCTAGTCTACTCCGGAGTATCGATGCCCTGTCTCGATAGTCCTACGACTAGGGACCTGTATAAGGATGTGCTTATGGATTACCCAGCCCCCACGAGTGTGAGCGCTATCACAACGCTGGTAATCAAGCAAAAATCCTAAGGGCTCTACCAATATGTATATAAGAGATATGCTAAAAGAAACACATGCATATATTGAAGTAGAGACAAACCAAGTAGCATAGTACCATTTTGAGCAAGATTGTCTATACAACTGTGAATATCCCAAGCTTCCATCAAGTAATATACAAGCTAGTATGATACAGTAATGGCCTCTAGGGCATATACACTAACAATCTCACACTTGCACTAAGGCCATGTACTGGCGTATCGAAGACCTATCATCTCGATCAGCCGCTCGAACTGAGTCTGGGGTAGGGCCTTCATGAGTGGATCTGCAGTGTTGTTCTCCGTATTTACTGTCTTCACCTCGATCTCCCGGCGATCTACGATCTCCCTGATCAGGTGGTACCACCTCAAAACGTGCCTGGACTTCTGATGGGACCTGGGTTCCTTCGCTAAAGCTATAGCGCCGTTGTTGTCGCAATACAGCGGCATTGGAACAACAATGGTAGGAACCACCTGAAGCTCCCTGAGGAACTTCTTCATCCAGACAGCTTCCTTTGCGGCATCGCAAGCAGCTATGTATTCCGCTTCCATAGTTGAGTCAGCAACGGTCTCCTGCTTGGAACTCTTCCAGCAAACCGCCCCTCCATTGAGGGTAAAGACATAACCCGATATAGACTTGGAGTCATCCTTGTCACTCTGGAAGCTGGAGTCAGCAAAGGCCTCGAGCTGGAGGTTTTTTCCGCCATACACCAAGAACATCTCCTTAGTCCTTCTCTGGTACTTGAGAATGTTCTTTACCGCTATCCAGTGTTTCTCCCCTGGGTTCGAATGATACCGGCTTACAACGCTCAATGCGTATGCTACATCTGGTCTGGTACACAACATCGCATACATTATAGAGCCTACCGCAGAAGCGTAGGGTATAATAGACATGCGATCCCTTTCCAAATCTGTCTTGGGAGACATCTCTTTGGAGAGGGTGATCCCGTGACAAGCCGGTAAATTACCGCGCTTGGAATCTTCCATACTGAATCTTTTCAGTATGGTGTCGATGTACCTTGACTGTGAAAGTCCCAACATCCTCTTAGATCTATCACGATAGATCTGGATCCCCAGAATGTAGTTGGCATCGCCCAGATCCTTCATGGAGAACCTCTGCGACAAGAATCCTTTGACTGACTGTAGCATAGGAATATTATTTCCTATTACGAGAATGTCATCCACGTACAAGACGAGGAATACCACAGTTCTCCCTACAATCTTACTGTAAATGCATGGTTCATCTGGGTTTTTGATAAAGTCGAATTCTTTGACAGTATCATCAAAGCAGATGTTCCAACTCCGCGATGCCTGCTTAAGTCCATAGATGGACTTTAGCAACTTGCACACTCTACCGCTGCTCCCACTCTGAATGAATCCCTCTGGCTGATCCATATAGACGCACTCTTCAAAATTTCCATTTAGGAAAGCCGTCTTTACGTCCATCTGCCAGATTTCATAATCGTGAAAGGCAGCAATGGCAAGAACGATCCGAATGGATTTCAGCATAGCCGCTGGAGAAAAGGTCTCGTCATAGTCCAAACCAGGTCTTTGACGAAAACCATTTGCAACAAGTCTAGCTTTATAGGTCTCAACCTGCCCATCTACACCAATCTTCTTTCTGAAGATCCATTTGCAGCCTACGGGTTTTACCCCTTCTGGAGCAAAGTCCAAAGTCCAAACTTTGTTGGTGTACATGGACTCCATTTCGGTCCGCATTGCATCCAGCCATTTTACCGAGTCACCGCTCTGAATGGCTTGCTGGAATCTAGTATGCTCACCATAATCCATGGTGCAATCCTCTCTATCCCCGTCTATGAGAAAACCGTAGTATCTCTCGGGCGGATGAGACTGCCTAGTACTCCTGCGGAGTGGCGCTGGGATGTCCGGTTCTCTTGAAACTTCTGGTTCTTCCAAACTTTCAGTAATAGCTTGTGGTTCTGGAATTTCTTCCTGTTCTACTACGCTCCCACTTGCTTCTTTTTCTAAAAACTGATGTTCCAGAAAGTGGGCATGACGAGAAACAAAAACCTTTTGTTCCTCTGCGTAATAGAAAAAATACCCCCTGGAGTTCTTTGGGTATCCCACAAACTTACACTGTACTGCGCGTGCCTCGAGCTTGTCCGCATGCTGCTTTTTTACAAAAGCTTGACATCCCCATATCTTCAGATACTTAAGACAGGGTTTCTTCCCACACCACATCTGATATGGTGTGGTAGGCACAGTCTTGGAGGGAACCTTGTTCAAAAGATATGCAGTTGATTCTAGTGCATAACCCCAGAAGGATCGCGGTAACTCAGCCTTACTCATCAAGGAACGAACCATATCCAATAGGGTTCGATTCCGCCTTTCTGAACCGTTGTGTTGTGGTGTGTATGGAGGAGTAAGCTGAGAGAGAATTCCATTCTCTTTTAAGTAGCCCAGAAACTCGGCACTCAAGTATTCACAACCTCGATCATATCTCAGTGTCTTGATACTTTTGCCTGTTTGTTTTTCAACTTCATTCTTATATTCCTGAAATTTCTCAAAGGCCTTGGATTTGTGCTTCATCAAGAAGACATGCCCATACCTAGAGAAATCATCTGTGAAAGTAATGAAGTATGAATAACCACTTCGCGCATGTGTAGACATTGGACCACACACATCACTGTGTATGAGTCCCAAGAGCTCGCTCGCTCTTTCTGCGTGTCTAGTGAACGGAGTCTTTGTCATCTTTCCCATGAGACAAGATTCACAAGTGGCATAAGACTGGTACTCGAACGGATCCAAGTATTCTTCTTTATGTAACTTTGTCAACCGTGTCTCATTAATGTGACCCAGTCTACAATGCCATAAGAAAGCCTGATTTAATTCCGGAGACTTTCTTTTATGTGTGTTCTGGACACTGAAGACCCGAGCTTGATTCAAAACGTATATACCGTATTTCAATGTACCTGACCCAATCAGTACTTGATTTAGGTGGATGTTTACAACATCGCTTACAGAAGTAAAATCATATCTGTAACACCCGAGCCCAATATTACTATTTCTATTTGAGTGTTATACATTGCTCATTCCAATTATCCTGATTGTTTGGTGTTTATTGCTAAATTTTAACCGGTTAAGTCATTTTGGCACATAACAAATTTTAACACCTAAAATGAAATTAAAAATATCCATGTTGGCCTACTCGTCGCCACTTGTCGCGTGGTAGCGTCCGCGCGTCGAGATTTCATCCCGTTCGGCGAAACGGGCAAGTTTGGACGGCTACGTGCGCGTGCAAGTGTCTGACTTGGGGGCATGCATTTTAATCATTAAACACCTCTTTTCAAAATTTGGAACTCGCTTAAAATCCTATAATTTGAATTTCAAATATTTGGGCGCAACCCGGGCGCGATTTGAAAATATTTCATTTAGCGCCAAAGTACCCATTTAATTTAAATAATCTAAAACTATACGAATATAATCTTCTGTTTCTAATTTAACCATTAAATCATTTAAATCTTTTTCAATCTCCTTTTAAATTTCTCCTCAGCCAATCAGGCTTCCTTTCGTGGGCCCCGCCTCCATCATCTCTCTCTCTCTCTCTCTCTAAAATCTCTCTCCCTCTCTCTAACAATCTTCTCTCTCTCTATTTATATTTAAACAGCTTCCTCGTCCTCGCAGAGAAGAACCCCACGAGAACCCCGAACCCTAACCCTAGCCACCACGAGCCGTCGCCGCCGATCTCCCCGCGACAACACCACCACCACCGTCTTCATCGCCTCCTCGGCCTCGACAGCATCCCTTCCTCCTCCTCTCCCTCCTTCAGCGCCTGCGACCCAACCCCCGACGCCACCACCAGAAGGCAGTGGCCGCCGTCGCCGCCTCCTCCCATCGCCGACGACGCCAAGGCCTTCCTCCCTTCACCCTCGTCCCGACCTCGTCGTCTTCTTCCTCCTCCCCTCGCCGGACCACCACCAACCCGAGACCAACCCCCATCACGTAACCCTCTGGTTCGCAGGGAAAGGGACACCGTTGACCCCCTCGTCATCGCCAGCACACCGACGACCACCTCCTCTTCTTCCTGCAGCCCAGACCAGGCCCTTACCTCCCTTCATCGCAGCACCACCTGGTCCAGCAACCTTTGGCCGGATTTGTCGCGTTCCCTGTTCCTCGCCGGCGCCCATCGCCGTCGAACCCGTCGCGGTTGCCACCCTCACTATCCCTGTAAGTTTCTCTTTGCCTTCTCCCTTCGTTTTACCCCCTTGCTGGTCGATCGTTGTTCATGCATCGTATGGTTGCTAACTTGTCGTCGTTTTGACTGTTCGCCGGATTCCGGCCGTGCCGACGTCTGGACCCAACTCACCAGCAAGGTACTCTGGTCCGTGTGGTCCCGCTGTTCGCTGTTCGGACTCGATCCGTGGCCCGTGCATCCGTCTTGGGTTTTCCGCCGACGTTGCATTCGTGTTTTCCGGTTTACGAAACCGTCGAGGCAAGTATCCGAATACTTGCTCTAACAAGCTAATACAAGATCAAGTCTTGCTATACATTTAATTATCATATTATTAAATTTAACCACACAGTTGATGGTAATATCGATATTTAGTATAACTTAGAATTGACGGTTGCAAGTATCTTTAACATTGAATCATTATAGTAGTTTCTTGTAATTAATCGGTCTGCTATCAATCCATACTTTAACTAATTAAACCAATTAGAACATACTCGCTTAATTTACTAGATCATCCATGTGACTATTATTTAAGCTTTAGTTTTAAATTCATGTAGCTTCATTACTTTCTGTTGTTGATATTGTTTCACCTTGTGACTATTGCACCCCAAGGGTGCTCGAACCTGTTAGTATGATACAACTGCATCATAATCATGTACCACTGTGATCAAATGACCATTAGTGCTGTTTACTTTAAATTCTTGCCGCTGTTACTTATTCGATTGTATACCTGTTGAGACCACATACTCGATTACATCACATATTGACCCGACCCTGCTACACCTGATACATGTTTACATACTGATGCACCGGACATGACACCCTGTACATACCGACTCAACCTATTGTACTACGACCTGACTTATTTCATGATCTCATGTCTAATGCCGACAAACCTGACTTGGGGTCCTCATGGACCATTCCTGTTGTCTATCCAGACAGACCTGCTTTTACCTGATCTTGTGTTGGCATTAGTCCCTGATTACTGAATACCTGACCTGACATACATAACTTGGGGGTATGGGGAAATCAAAGGTGAAACCGACTTGTAACTCAACAGTTCGATACCTGTTCTGATCAGTCTTACGGGCTCGGCCAGCCCCGGAGTGATGATGCTGACATCACTCGCCCATCCTGCTACCTATTACTGCCTAGCGGCACGTCTCGGATTCAGCCCCGAGGGTCTTGACCGTGGTCCCGGGCACGCACGGGATACTATTGAGTTACATCGACGAGTCACCAATTGATTTCAAAGACTTTAGAATAGAAACCCGATAGAACAGTATAGCTACCCACTGCACACTACCCTGCACTATTATTTCATATTACTGCTTATTCATGCTTACTTTCTGCATTGCTTATTACCTTGTTCGTATTATATTATTGGTTGACTTGACGCGCTGACGTCTGGGTTTTGCATGGCCCAGATTCTTTACTACTGTCGTCGACCGAGCAGGAGTACTGCAGCCAGCAGGCTGATTTGTGAGTTCTGGAGTGGTTAGTTTACTTATTGCACTTTATTTCCCGGTGCGATTCCGCATTACGGGACGTACCTTTCTATTATTGCATTGGATCACTTGCTTCCGCACTTATTGTTCATTGACTCTTGTTATTATGTATTTGGACATGTGTTAGATTAGTTTATATATCTTGTTCTTGATATCCTTACAGCCGTAATGTGACTGTGGATGGATACTTCCTACCCACAGGTAGCATGGTTGGCTATGTCACGTGCCCAATCTTGCGTACTCTGGGAAGCGGGGCGTGACATGGTTCTTTTTGGTATCAGAGCCATAGGTTAGTTGGGTTGATTCTTTTTGTAGTTGGGTATTGTACCCGATACACGAATCAGAATACCCGTGTTTAGGAAACATGTCCTGCCACCTTGACCGTTTTACCATTCTTGAATCACATTCTTCCGGATTATATCTTTTACGACGTGCAAACTTACTTTGCATGTCGACTCGGAAACCTGATTTCTTGTTATCCCTAGGACTTGGGCGACTTGGGTGGAGTTAAGTAATTGCGGCTATGATACCGCGGCATAGCTACAATGCGGTACTCTATTTAAGTATCTTGGAGTTCTAGCCTTGATCCACATTCAGAATCTATCATCATGCTAATGTTGGGTGTTTTGAGTTCAGGATTATGACAGGTAAGAGGTTGAAGACGTACCGGAGGCGTGTGAACAAAGCCGCCATGCTTGGAGTGATAAGAAGAATGCTGGAAATCAACGAGACAGACTGAGCTGATCCAGCAACAGTGGACTCGTTTCAGGAAGATTTGCAGATCGTTCAGCAGTCGGTGAACGAGATTGGAACTAGACCAGTTGACCGAGTAGGGACCGTGGCAGATTTCAGACGTGTGGGTCCTACTACTGGTTTGGAGGAGCCGTGCCAGCCGAGCAGTGGCTAGTCGGCACGGAGAATTTGCTGATTTCGGCATAGATCCCAGAGGACAAAAGAGTTGATGTGGTGCGCTGTCCGCTAATGGATTACGCCCGAGAGTGGTGGCTTGCGGACGGGACCCGCTTGCCCAAGCCGATCAGTTGGGCGGATTTCTCTAAGAGTTTCCTGGAGAAGTTCTTCCCGCGGACTGCACGGGAGGAATGGAAGAGAAATTTATCGGACTAAGGCAGAATGGAGCAACCGTGGACGTGCATGCAGCAGAATGGAGGAGACTCAGTAGTCTCGCTGGACCTTTCACGGCCAACGATGTAGACAGCAGTTGCGGTAAGGAAGCAGTTCTGTCGGGCCAGTCGAGTTTAGGGCTAGGCCGACAAACAGTGTTCTTGCAGCTATGGAAGTTGATGGTTGTGAAGAACCGGTGGTAGTTCGCGATTTCATGGACATAGTAAAGATATATCGGGCTTACCGCCGAAGCGAGACGTGGAGTTCGCGATTGACCTCATTCCTGGTGCAGCGCCAGTATCAAAATCTTATTATCCGATGGCACCAGTGGAATTGGAAGAAGTTAAGAAGCAAGTCGGTGAATTACTTGAGAAGGGTTGGATTCGAAGCAGCAACTCGCCTTGGGGAGCTCCAGTTCTTTTAGTGAAGAAGAAGGATGGCACGAGAAGGATGTGCATTGATTATCGAGAATTGAACCGGGTGACTATAAAGAACAAGTACCCGATCCCTCGCATTGGAGAACTTTTGAGCAGCTTAGTGGCGCGAGGATATTCTCGAAACTGGATTTGCGATCCGGATATCATCAGGTCTGAGTGAAAGCAGAAGACATTTGCAAGACGGCGTTTCGAACTCGATATGGGCATTTCGAGTATCTGGTGATGCCCTTCGGAGTGACGAATGCGCCAGCAATATTCATGGATTTGATGAACAAAATCTTTTCACCATTCTTGGACCAGTTTATTATGGTATTCATTGACGATATCCTGGTGTACTCGAAGAGTCCGGAGGAGCATGCTGAGCATTTGAAGATCGCACTGCAGATGCTGAGACAGGAGAAATTGTATGCGAAGATGAGTAAGTGCGATTTCTGGCTGGAAGAAGTGAGATTTCTGGGGCATGTCGTGTCGGGCGATGGAATCGCCGTCGGTCCCGAGAAGATTGCAGCGGTTCGAGATTGGCCAATTCCAAAGAATGTTGCGGAGATAAGAAGTTTCCTTGGTTTGGCCGGATACTACAGGAGATTTGTGGAGGACTTCGCTCGTTTGGCAGAACCGTTGACCAAGCTTACGCGCAAGGAAGTACCATTTATTTGGACGGATGGATGTGCATTGGCCTTCGAGACGTTGAAGAAGAAGTTGATAACCGCCCCTATCCTGACCGTACCAGACAATTCAGGAGGACTGGTGATTCACAGCGACGCATCTGGAAAAGGATTGGGATGTGTTTTGATGCAAAAAGGGAAGGTCGTAGCTTACGAATCAAGACAACTGAAGACTCATGAGAAGAATTACCCGACTCATGACTTGGAGCTTGCGGCCGTGATCTTCGCCTTAGAAATTTGGAGACACTACCTTTTAGGCGAGAGAGTCATAGTTTTTCAGATCACAAGAGTTTGAAGTATGTGTTCACTCAGAAGGATTTGAACATGAGGCAACGCAGATGGTTGGAGCTGATGGCCGACTACGACCTTGATCTTAAGTACCATCCGGGAAAGGTTAACGTCGTGCCGGATGCGCTTAGTCGGTTACCAGCGATTCAGGTATTGACCGCACAAAGGGAGATCATTGCGGATTTTCGGAGATTTGACTTAGAGGTTGTGCTACCACATGCTATGGGACAGTTGATGCAGTTTCTAGTACAGTCGTCCTTAGTTGAGAAGATTAAAGCGGCACAAACGCAGGATTCTAGACTGCAAAAGTTTCGAGAGCAGGTTGAAGCCGGACTACGAACCGATTTACTTATCCATGATGATGGTTCGTTGAGGTATGGTAGCCGTGTGTGTGCCAAAAGGAGATGTGCGTGAAGAGCTTATGAAGGAGGCACACAGTTCAGCTTACTCTGTACATCCAGGAGGGACAAAGATGTACCGAGATATTCGACAGCACTTCTGGTGGGAAGGCATGAAACGGGAGATTGCTCGCTTCGTGGCTAAGTGCTTGGTGTGTCAGCAAGTCAAGGCTGAACACCAAAGGGTTGCTGGTTTGTTGCAACCACTTCCGATTCCTCAGTGGAAGTGGGAACATATAACCATGGATTTCGTGACGGTTTTACCGCGGAATCCAAAGGGCAACAATGCAGTATGTGTGATTGTCGATCGGTTGACCAAGGCAGCTCACTTTATTCCTTTTCGGGTTGGTCAATCGACGGAGACTTTGGCAGAGCGGTACATGCAGGAGATTGTAAGATTGCATGGAGTACCGGTGAGCATCGTGTCCGATCGGGACACTCGGTTCTTGTCGCACTTCTGGAGGAGTTTACAAGAAAGTTTGGGGACTCGATTGAGGTTTAGCACAGCTTATCATCCTCAAACTGATGGGCAATCGGAGAGAACTATCCAAACTCTAGAAGATATGTTGAGGGCTTGCATGATGGACTTCAAAGGTTCTTGGGAGGATCATCTACACTTGGTGGAGTTTTCGTACAACAATAGTTTCCAAGCACTATTCAGATGGCTCCGTGTGAAGCGTTGTATGGTCGTAAGTGCCGTTCACCTGTTTGTTGGGATGATGTTGGTGAACGAAGATTATTGGGACCAGATTTGGTAGTACAGACAGTCGAGAAGGTGAATACAATCAGGAAGCATATGAAGGCAGCTCAAGACAGACAGAAAAGTTGGGCTGACAGGTCAAGAAGACCTCTAGAGTTCGCCGTGGGCGATTTGGTATTCTTGAAGATATCACCGACTAGAGGGGTGATTCGCTTTGGGAGTCGGGGAAAGCTTAGTCCTCGATTCGTTGGACCCTTCGAGATATTGGAGCGTGTTGGAGAGGTAGCGTACCGTTTGGCGTTACCACAGTCCTTGGCAGGAGTGCACGATGTGTTTCATGTATCTCAACTACGGAGGTATGTTCGTGATGAAACTCACGTCTTGGATCATTCGGAGTTGACTGTACGGGAGGACCTAACTTTTGAGGAGCGACCAGTTGAAATCAAGGATCGAAGAGAAAAGGTTCTTAAGAACAAAGTTATCCCTCTTGTGCTAGTTTCTTGGGGTAATCGATTGCATGGAGAATCAACTTGGGAGCGAGAAGACGAGATCCGGCAGAGATTTCCTCACCTTTTCCTGTAGTTAGCTATCTTGTATTCTTGGAATTTCGAGGACGAAATTCTTTTTGTAGTTGGGTATGATGTAACACCCGAGCCCAATATTACTATTTCTATTTGAGTGTTATACATTGCTCATTCCAATTATCCTGATTGTTTGGTGTTTATTGCTAAATTTTAACCGGTTAAGTCATTTTGGCACATAACAAATTTTAACACCTAAAATGAAATTAAAAATATCCATGTTGGCCTACTCGTCGCCACTTGTCGCGTGGTAGCGTCCGCGCGTCGAGATTTCATCCCTTTCGGCGAAACGGGCAAGTTTGGACGGCTACGCGCGCGTGCAAGTGTCCGACTTGGGGGCATGCATTTTAATCATTAAACACCTCTTTTCAAAATTTGGAACTCGCTTAAAATCCTATAATTTGAATTTCAAATATTTGGGCGCAACCCGGGCGCGATTTGGAAATGTTTCATTTAGCGCCAAAGTACCCATTTAATTTAAATAATCTAAAACTATACGAATATAATCTTCTGTTTCTAATTTAACCATTAAATCATTTAAATATTTTTCAATCTCCTTTTAAATTTCTCCTCAGCCAATCAGGCTTCCTTTCGTGGGCCCCGCCTCCATCATCTCTCTCTCTCTCTCTCTCTAAAATCTCTCTCCCTCTCTCTAACAATCTTCTCTCTCTATTTATATTTAAACAGCTTCCTCGTCCTCGCAGAGAAGAACCCCACGAGAACCCCGAACCCTAACCCTAGCCACCACGAGCCGTCGCCGCCGATCTCCCCGCGACAACACCACCACCACCGTCTTCATCGCCTCCTCGGCCTCGACAGCATCCCTTCCTCTTCCTCTCCCTCCTTCAGCGCCTGCGACCCAACCCCCGACGCCACCACCAGCAGGCAGTGGCCGCCGCCGCCGCCGCCTCCCATCGCCGATGACGCCAAGGCCTTCCTCCCTTCACCCTCGTCCCGACCTCGTCGTCTTCTTCCTCCTCCCCTCGTCGGACCACCACCAACCCGAGACCAACCCCCATCACGTAACCCTCTGGTTCGCAGGGAAAGGGACACCGTCGACCCCCTCATCGTCGCCAGCACACCGACGACCACCTCCTCTTCCTCCTGCAGCCCAGACCAGGCCCTTACCTCCCTTCATCGCAGCACCACCTGGTCCAGCAACCTTTGGCCGGATCTGTCGCGTTCCCTGTTCCTCGCCGGCGCCCATCGCCGTCGAACCCGTTGCGGTTGCCACCCTCACTATCCCTGTAAGTTTCTCTTTGCCTTCTCCCTTCGTTTTACCCGCTTGCTGGTCGATCGTTGTTCATGCATCGTATGGTTGCTAACTTGTCGTCGTTTTGACTGTTCGCCGGATTCCGGCCGTGCCGACGTCTGGACCCAACTCACCAGCAAGGTACTCTGGTCCGTGTGGTCCCGCTGTTCGCTGTTCGGACTCGATCCGTGGCCCGTGCATCCGTCTTGGGTTTTCCGCCGACGTTGCATTCGTGTTTTCCGGTTTGCGAAACTGTCGAGGCAAGTATCCGAATACTTGCTCTAACATGCTAATACAAGATCAAGTCTTGCTATACATTTAATTATCATATTATTAAATTTAACCACACAGTTGATGGTAATATCGATATTTAGTATAACTTAGAATTGACGGTTGCAAGTATCTTTAACATTGAATCATTATAGTAGTTTCTTGTAATTAATCGGTCTGCTATCAATCCATACTTTAACTAATTAAACCAATTAGAACGTACTCGCTTAATTTACTAGATCATCCATGTGACTATTATTTAAGCTTTAGTTTTAAATTCATGTAGCTTCATTACTTTCTGTTGTTGATATTGTTTCACCTTGTGACTATTGCACCCCAAGGGTGCTCGAACCTGTTAGTATGATACAACTGCATCATAATCATGTACCACTGTGATCAAATGACCATTAGTGCTGTTTACTTTAAATTCTTGCCGCTGTTACTTATTCGATTGTATACCTGTTGAGACCACATACTCGATTACATCACATATTGACCCGACCCTGCTACACCTGACACATGTTTACATACTGATGCACCGGACATGACACCCTGTACATACCGACTCAACCTATTGTACTACGACCTGACTTATTTCATGATCTCATGTCTAATGCCGACAAACCTGACTTGGGGTCCTCATGGACCATTCCTGTTGTCTATCCAGACAGACCTGCTTTTACCTGATCTTGTGTTGGCATTAGTCCCTGATTACTGAATACCTGACCTGACATACATAACTTGGGGGTATGGAGAAATCAAAGGTGAAACCGACTTGTAACTCAACAGTTCGATACCTGTTCTGATCAGTCTTACGGGCTCGGCCAGCCCCGGAGTGATGATGCTGACATCACTCGCCCATCCTGCTACCTATTACTGCCTAGCGGCACGTCTCGGATTCAGCCCCGAGGGTCTTGACCGTGGTCTCGGGCACGCACGGGATACTATTGAGTTACATCGACGAGTCACTAATTGATTTCAAAGACTTTAGAATAGAAACCCGATAGAACAGTATAGCTACCCACTGCACACTACCCTGCACTATTATTTCATATTACTGCTTATTCATGCTTACTTTCTGCATTGCTTATTACCTTGTTCGTATTATATTATTGGTTGACTTGACGCGCTGACGTGTGGATTTTGCATGGCCCAGATTCTTTACTACTGTCATCGACCGAGCAGGAGTACTGCAGCCAGCAGCCTGATTTGTGAGTTCTGGAGTGGTTAGTTTACTTATTGCACTTTATTTCCCGGTGCGATTCCGCATTACGGGACGTACCTTTCTATTATTGCATTGGATCACTTGCTTCCGCACTTATTGTTCATTGACTCTTGTTATTATGGATTTGGACATGTGTTAGATTAGTTTATATATCTTGTTCTTGATATCCCTACAGCCGTAATGTGACTGTGGATGGATACTTCCTACCCACAGGTAGCATGGTTGGCTATGTCACGTGCCCAATCTTGCGTACTCTGGGAAGCGGGGCGTGACAATATCCTTCCTTAGAAAGTAAGGATACAGATATGATGTTACAAGTCGCACCTGGTATATAAAAATAGTCACGCAGAATCAATATATGCCTAGTTGTCAGTCCTAGATGATATTCCCCTACGGATTTAGCATACATGCTCATTCCGTTAGCAACCCTGAGAGTCATATCACCTTTCCTGATAACCCTACGATTTCTCAGAGCCTGTAACGAATTACAGATATGAGATCCTGATCCGGTATCCAATACACAGGAAGTAGGGTTAACTGACATACAGTTCTCAATTACAAACACACCCGAAGCCGAAACCACAACATGCTTCGAATTCTGGCTACTGGCTTTACAAGCCCTGCAATCCTTCTGCCCATGTTCATTCCCGTAACAATAGGAACATCCCTCTTTTACTACATCCAGTCCCGAAACTTCCGCCCTTCCCTTTCTTTCTACTTCCCTGGTTTCCTTCAGGGTAGTAGGTAGAGACTGTTGAACTAAGTCAGCATTTGACCCGTTCTTCAACGTGGTCTTTAGGTCCGAGAGCTTAAAAGAGCTGGTCTCTGTAAGGACATTGCCTCCTACAGATGACCCGATAACCAACCTCGCTGGAAGCAATTCGTTCGAGGTCTCATATCTTGCGATACGAGATTGCTCTCCATATAAATCTTTGTTATGGAGGAAGATAGAAACTGAGTCCATCTTCTCGTGCTGCCTCTGGTATGCACCATCAACTGAGGCTAACACGAGGCACTTGGATTTCGCACAGTCTTCTTCCGATGTCCTACGGATATCAATATCCGTGACAAGGGAAACTGGACCTGAGACGGCATGGGTTGGATCAGTCAAGAGGTGTCCCAGCTTGTCATGGGCAATGGACATCTGGACAGACCTTTGCCAGTCAAAACAGTCAGATTCAGTCATTTTATTATCTAGATGTAACCTAGGTGCGGTCACTGGGTCGCTGCAATTAAGAGAGAGAGAAGAAAACACTTAGCATGATGCTCTTACAAGTTTAGATTGGTTTTTAATTTATCTAAACAGGATGGCTCCCACTGTCTTTCGAATCCCTCCTCAAACCATAAAGGAAGAATTAGTCGGGATCAATCTCACCGTACAATACTTGCTTAACCGTTCAGCCAGGCCAGTGTCGGTACTTCGAGGGAGGTTTTCCAACGCTTTCGCGAAGTTTCTTAATTAAGTAACCTCTTTTCTCTGTAGGCGTAGCCCCGCTAACACCTTTCTAGACACCTACTTGGTTTATAGCATTGATCGTTAAGTAAGAAAGTTCCGGAAGAGTAGCATATACTCACAGTAGGATCGGGATCCAAATATCATCGTGTGACAAAACTGAAGGAATCCTACCAGAATCATCACACTCCAAATGGTATGCAGCGCTAGCAAGTTTCAGTACTTTTGAAACTCCCGATGTGGATTTTTGCCCCATGCTCTTATGACCTTGACGAAGGCCAACATATCATAAGTCACATGTCAAGTTCTACCCGTCATTATCCAGGTTAATTTGAACCCACCCGTACATACCCTTGACGAAGGCCAAAATAGTAGTACGACCATCCCAAACCAACGCATCAATCTATGCTACAGATAAATATTCAGCAGCTACCAATCACTATGCCTTGGCGAAGGTCAAAATACATAGCTTGAATACTACTGAATATTTAACCGAAACGACGGAGGGCTACGAATGGTTTTGGCGAAACCGTGAACGTAGTGAACTTGATATAATCGATGGAACGAGATAGCTTTTAAAAGGAGTGGTTCAAGCTCCGCGTTTAAAATGCTGGTTTTTGAAAAGAACCGAGTGGTTTTCAAAGTGTTCCAACGACTTTTACTTGGTTTATTTTCTTGCATTAATTCCAATGCGTCCCATCATTTAATCCTATCATTGCAGAAAACAACCAAAATATGGTGTACGCTTATGCCATCCGCATTCGCCACGGGCCCCCGTCATCACCCGTTAGGTTACTTAACTAACGACAGAGCGGGGGCTGGACTAGCGCGGATGCAAAACATAAGCAACACCTAAATAGATATCATATATAGATATATAGCAATGATAGCCATTGCAGATCATAGATGAACACTTTGGATATACTAGGAATCCGCGATTCGTTCGAGCCTGCAACGAAAAACGGATTACACGGTCGTGATGAATAGCCAAACCCCACCCTAGACCCCTACGGGTGCGGCAAACTACCCACCAAGTACCCGAAGCGAAGCAACCTCCCTCAACACCGTGAGTAGGCCACTCGGCACTTCGAGATACCCGGTAGTTTGTGCACCCCTCCTTGGGTCTATCCTAGGAGCAAAAACAGTAAAAAGAAATTATACAATGACGGCTACAACCCCAACCCGGCTGTGCGGCCAAACAAATAATATTACATCAATTTACAAATTTTACAATGAATGAAAGAAAAAGAAACTCTCATCTCATACCCATTCCCGGCTATTCATCCGCGACAATCCAACGAGTTCATATACACAAACCAACAATATTACAGATCGCAGATATGTATAACCCCCACTAATCGACGTATAGCGATTAGCGGACGTTCAATACAAATATCACATCACAGAAAATATTCATTAGCCAAAGAGTACGGAAAGTCAATTTGCTCTCTGGAAATTCTGGGTGGAAAAAACATGTATTAAAAATCCTAAAATAGTAAGCTAAGAACACTGCAGCAAAACGGAGTCGCGGCCGAGTCAACTCGGCCGCGGATCCGCGGCCAAACCCATGGTTTGGTCGCGTTTCCGTGGTGAGTTGGCCGAGTCAGAGGCTCAGTTTTGCTGTGTGTTCTATAAAAACCCTGAGACAAATTTTCATGTATGTTAAATTATTTTTACAGCAGTATAAAAATTCGACAGAAACATGGTTTTTCCCGGACTCGTTTTGTGATTTTTTCCGATCGATATTCTTAACACTTTGCTAACTTGCTAGTTTATGTTTAGCAAGGTTCTGATACCACTGTAAGTCCACGTTGCTCACCCCGGTTCTTACGGGGAGGCGGAAACGGTGAAAAACAATAATTTGGCGCAAGGCATGGACTCAAAAGCAAGGATCTTGGCTAAACTAGAAACTAGCAAACAAGTAGAGGCTTTAACTACTATGCTGTAGAAAATATACCTCATGGAACCGGTCCTTCGGGTCTTCTCTCCGCTGTCCGGCTCGTCCATCCATGCTCCGAGGGTCGATTCGCATCTTTGTCACCTCTGCGGCCTTCTTGAGTCGAAGACGATCCACCCGAGAGCTGTACACCGAGCTCCACCTCAAGCCGAGGCAACTAGGGCAAAGAGATTGCTAATCTAGATACCCTAGGTTGTGTAGAAGAGATAGATGGAAGTGTTTGTCAATGTGGATTCTTTTTCTCTCAACACATGAGATCAAAAGAATTTTCAAGAGTAGGAAGATGAAAGAGAAAACCTAGCAACCATGGAGCTTTTCTTTTCTTCTCACTTCAAGAGAGAGAATGAGAAGAGAATATTGAAAAGATTAACTTGAGAAAATGAACCATGGTTGCAATAATACACCCAAAACAATCATTACTAATCCTATCATGATAAAGTTGATGCTACATTGAATTGACCATTATCATAATAAAAAATTAAAAAGAAAATGAAAGAAGAGTGTAGACCTCTCTTGAAGGTCAATGGTCAACACGGTCAACGGGTCAACAAAGTTAAGAGAGGTCTAAGTGGTCAAATGGTCAATGCAATTAGCCATCACTAATCTATCACTAAAAGGATTAGTAAATAATGTCTCCGGCTCATAATGGTTTTGACCAAACGAATTGTCAAAACCCTAATGAGTGTGTCACATTACGGTTTTGGCCGAACCAACTGCCAAAACCCTAATGGGGCACCCCTCCTTTATTGCTCCTCAAAACTGTGCATACACACCCGCATCCGCATTCCGTAGAATGCGAATGCACAGAAGACAAATCAAATCCATCTGTGCAATACTAGGATCTGGCTTACACCAAAGGCCACTAGTATTGCCTGCCCGAACAGCATACGCACACAAGTGCACATAAGTGATCGTTGTTGGAGATAGTGCCCTCAGAGTCAATTATTGGATCACAGGCACATGATTGCAATGATTGAGGGAGGACCTATCCCGGTAGGACAGTCTTACTCAAGATGATAGTATGCTATCTGGTTTATCTTTATCATCGTGTACTACATTAGGTGACCTGACAGGTCACTATTGCACGTTGATAGAGGCCCTAAGATTCTTGCTTGACTGCCAGCAGTATGAGGGCGATCATATACATGGGAGCTGGTAGTCTATAAGTACATCCTTAAAAGGTCCCTAGTCGTGGGAGTTTCGAGAGAGGGCATCGATGCTCCAGAGTAGACTAGTGTATACAGTCGAGACCCCGACGAGGGGCGGTGGCCGGTCTCAAAAGCCACTGGTGTCAGTTGGATCACCTAAGATGTATACAGGTGCTCATTGGGTTATGAGTACACCGTACAGGACTCGCCGGGAACATGCTAGTTGGTCTTATACCTGACGTCAGATAGCAGTTCCCAGGTGACATGTGTACAGGTTAGTTCATCGACCTGAGGATCGTCATTTGTCTCGTGTGAGTTCCCACTGTGCTTTGATTACTACCCTACCACGCTCAAAGGAGACGTGCAAATAGGTTTTAGTTGGATACAGTCCCGAGCCACATGGAGGCAGTGAGCGGATCTTCGGGGGTTCGTCTCTCCCGGTATTGGGGGTGAGGTCGCGCTGTGTCTAGGAGAGCCTTTACACGAAGTCCTTGGCCAAGGCAGGAGATTTACTGGTAGGTATTCCAGTAGTATCTCAGGGTGTTCTGGGCTACACTCCGACATGACTTGTACCGCTTTTGGGGGTCTGACTTTTACCAACCCCCTAGGCCCGCCATGCGATGCTCATAGACGAACGGACCGGACTGTACGGATATTGTCACTAACAGGCTCGGTAGGGTGTCAGGATGAGTTCGCTCATCGACGTCCCTTTTGGTCAATAGCTGGTAGCTCGTCACGTATGGCTAATACCTCTGACGTGCTAGTGGTTAAATCCACAGCCATAGTGTTGACGAGTCTTTAGAGTCCACCACACACAGTTACTCAAGTTTCGGGCGAAACGCTGTAGAGGCCGTATGGAGATATGGCAGGGTTCGATCAGATACGTGCGGTATTGCACGGATCAGGATCGGACGGTTAGTACTAGAGGCCGTATGGATATATGGCAGGGTTCGATCAGATACGTGCGGTATTGCACGGATCAGGATCGGACGGATAATACTAGCGGGCTTTGGTTTAAGCCGGATCCTAGTATAGTACAGTGTAGATTTTGTCTCATTGCATTTGTATTCGGTCGGAATACAAATGCGGGTATGTATATACAGTAGCGGGGTTTTCCTGTAATTTATTACGGGATCAGTTTTTTGGAGTTGCCAGTTTATTTTCCGTTTCAGCCATATTTCTTTGTATCTTTCATTGGCTGAAGATTGGTGGAGGAGGGCTTATTTGCATTTGTGCAAATAAGCATTTTGGAGGGTGTTATTTGTATATTGTTGTATCATGATGACTTAGCCTCCATAGACTTCTAGGATCATGATGGTTCATGATTGCTTATCTTTTGTCATGGTGATGATGATGGATTATGATGGTTGAGTGTGATTTGGGTTGTGATGATTCTTGATCATCATCACACCTTTTCTCTCTCTTGGATTATGAGAGACTCTCATTTTCTTTTGATACTTACTCACTCCCTCATTCTCTTCACCTTGCCATAGCCGGCCACATAGAGGGAGGGGGCTACCCAATTTTTGGTGGGGATTTTTGGTTCTCTCATGCTTGTAAAAATCCCCAAGTTCATCACAAAGTTCCATAAGTTCATTTCCTCTACCAAAGGCAACTTCCAATACCCCAAATGAGACATAGCTTGTACACTATATTCTACAGCAAACCTTGGGCACGTCGGCTTGCCAACTTCGTGCCCGAGTTGCCTCGGACCAGAGGCGAGAGCCCGTAAAAGAAGCCGGCGATGTGGTGCCCTTCCGGCGATGTGATGGAGACCGGAGATTCCGCGGGAGATCGGGACGACGACGAGAAGACCGGAGGACTCGGATCACTCGGTATATCTCTCTACCCCCTCTCCAGATAGCTAGGACTAGTTTAATGGCACGATCCGGGTTTATAGTGCGCGGTGGTGCCGGTTATAAAAAGTTAAAGTAAATCACCGCTTCCGCATTCCGGCGTCGGATTGACGGCCGAGGCGCCGCCGTGCACTTACAGTGGTATCAGAGCCTCGCCATTAACCTAGTCTAGCTTGGTCTAATGTGTTTACGTTTCCGATCGAACAAAAATCCCAAAACCGCATTTTCATGCATATCAGTTTTCTGTCGAAATTTTTTTGGCTCCAAATTTTTTTCAGTATGTTGCATAATGATGTGCAGGGACTTTTTAGCTTACTGTAAAAATTCGACACCATTATTCAATAGGAAGACCGCGGCCAAAACCCCCTTCTGGCCGCGGTTCTGTGTTATCATTGTGCCAATTTTTTCCGGTGGGCTTTTGAGTTGGAAATAGGGGTTTTTGAATATTATTTTTGGGCCCAGAATTTCTTAAAGTGCTACAGTAAAGCTTGGGGCCCACTTGGTAAAATTTGATCGATCGAAAATATTAAACACATTAGTTCACAGTATTTACATTATATCTGCGACCGTGAATGTCACTTGATCGGTAAATCCTGTCTAACTGCTATAGCCCGGTTAGACGGATTTGCGAACGTGACATTCACGTTGATGTTCTGTGATTGTGCTGTGATGTTACGGATTGGTCGTGGGGGATAGCCTGGATGCAAGGGTAGTACAGTTTTTGTTGTATTATGTACATTTGATATTGCGGGGCGAGCGTCCGACATGTGGACTGCCGTCACTGCCTGATTGTATATTATTCTTTTCGGCACGACCAGGTTGAGGTCGATGTACCCGTTGTATGTATATTTTACTTTCTGTACTAGGATTACCCCGCGGAGGGGTGCACAGATAGCCGGGTTCTAGAGGGCAACGAGCCCGCATCTCATGGCATTGAGACGGAGGGGGCTTTACTCTAGAATTGGCGGGCTATTCGCCGCACTCGTAGGGGGTACAGGTTGACCCAGGAGGGATGCCTAAGTTACCAGATTCCGTGAAGTGCCGGGTGGTCCATTCACGTTGCTGAAGGGGGCTGCCTCGCTTCAGGTTTTGGCGGGTAACTTGCCGCGCCCGTAGGGGTCTAGGATTTCATTTCACAGGCTATCCACACGACCAGGGGAACGTCGGGTTTCAGTAGCGGCTCTGTGAAACCCGGGGATCCCAGATATCTGTATTGTTCTGTGATGCTGTACATTTCTGTGATGTTGCATTTTATCACGCCTTGAGCGAAATATTATATATTGATATATATATACTAGTAGATGTTGTATATGTTTTGCATCCGCGCTAGTCCATTCCCCGCTCTGTCGTTAGTTATGTAACCTAACGGGTAATGACGGGACCCAGTGGCGAATGCGGATGACATATACGTACATCATTATTTTCGTTCTTTATTGGTGTGATCAATTGATGGGACTGCTTTGATTCGGATCAATGCAAGTTAAAAACAAACCTATTCTGATGTTGTTGGAACACTTTTCAAAAAGCTGTTATTGAAAGGACGTTCTCTTTTGTTTTGCATCGTGGTATTCAGTTGGAATATCCTGCTCCTCAGTCGACGAGGCAAGGGTCGAGATCCCTTCACCGGGAGTGACCCCTTGGACAAAAAGTTTGCGTCAGGGCAATAACTTCACTATAGCCGATTACTTTTGCTTTGCACCGTGGTATTCAGTTGGAATATCCTGCACCTCATTGTACGGGGAAAGAGCCGAGATCCCTTCACCGGGAGTGACCTCTTTAGCAAATGTTTTCGCCACTATATTTTTATAAAAGCTATCCAGTTCCTTCAACGATATCAAGTTCATTACGTTAAAGGTTTTCGCCAGAAACCATTCGTAGCCCTCCATCATTTCGGTTAAATATTCGGTAGTATTCAAGCTATGTATTTTGACCTCACGCCAAGGCATAGTGATTGGTAGCTGCCGGATATTTATCTGTTGCATAGATAGATGCGTTGGTTTGGGACAGTCGTACTACTATTTTGGCCTACGTCAAGGGTATATACTGGTGGGTTCAAATTAACCTGGATAATGATGGGCAGAACTTAATATGTGACTTATGACATTTTGACCTTACGCCAAGGTCATAAGAGCATAGGGCAAAAATCACATCGGGAGTTTCTAAAGAAACTGAAGCTTGCCAGATATGCGCATACCTTCTGGAGTGTGAAAACGTGAGCGGATTCCGTCACGTTATCGTGCGATGATAGTTGGATCCCGATTCCCACTGATGAGTTGGTTTATTCCTCGGGTGATCCCGGCTAATTCTTCTTTCAGGTTTGGAGAAGAATTTGACGTTACAGCGGGAGGTTTCCTGATTAGATAAAGTGATAACCATTCTGATCTAGGTTAGAGTGCACGCTGAGTGTTTCTTTTCTCTCTCTCTTTGGCAGCGACCATTGACCCGATCCTAAGACTATGACTTAGTGACCAAAATTGACCGAACCTTCTTTAACACTGGCTTTTGGATTTTCAGAGTTGCATACCTCATTGCCACTCCTACTTTTACCCTTTCCTCCAGGACACCCCGTATTACTACGAACGTCCACTTCCCTTGGACAAAACCATCGTATGGTTATATACGAACTCGAAGGAATTTATTCGAGGATGGTTTCTGGTTCTGGAGAAAACGAATAAGACTATTCAGGTGTCTTTTCCTTTTACCTTCTCTCAGGTTGCGAGTACTCCTTGGTTTAGGAGATAGTACACCTATTATGCAAATTGGATAGTCTTCTTCCAAACCTTAGGCTGGTGCCGAACGGTGGGGAATAAAGAAAACCAACTAGCATAACGAAGGTGTACAGAAGGTATTAAGTAAAGACATATCAAGGGATTAGTAAGAGGGCAAAGTAAATTGCGACTGCTATTCACGACCAAACCAAGTATTTCTTCGCCAATCCTAAATCACCTTTGTATTTCTCCTGGACACTCCGTATCACTACGAAGATCCATAGTTTGTTGGATACTTCATCGTATGGTTATATACGAACTCGAAAGGAACTTGTTCCAGTTCGGGGATGGATTCTGGTTCAGGAGAAATAGGAATAGGGTTTATTCGGTTGTTTTTTATCTTCACCTTCTCTCGCATTGCGAGTGCTCCTAGGATTAGGACAGTACACCCATTATGCTTATTGGATAGTCTTCTTCCAAACCATAGGCTGGTGCCGAACGGTAGGGAAGGAAGAAAACCATTTGGCCTAAAGGGGTGTACAGAAGGTAATGACTAAAGACATATAAAGGGATTTGGAAAGATGGCAAAGAATTACACGGTTACAGTTGTGAATCTGGATAATGGAAGAGGCATTACTAGGAATACCGGGATACCCCATCGAAATATTTCAATGTTTCAGTTTCACTGTGTACTGTTAAAGGAAAACTGATTTCCCAATCAGATCTTTCTCCAGGGTATGTATTTACCAGGTATGATTCTCACATCTGTATGGTTTTACAGATGATGAGTGGGAGTAAGTTATTGGGAATTAGGTGATTGTCCTCATCATATCGGAATTCGTTGTAATTGGTGATATTTGAGGAAATCACCTGGGCTGTTTGCCGGTCGGCAAATATTTGGTTTTGAATATCCGCTGTCATGCACCAATTTCAAATTGATATATCTGTACGTCTATTTTTATAGAGTGAGATATACTTTTTTGAAATTATGTCGATGACATTTACCAATATCAGTGGATGGTTAGGTAAAGAGCATTAAACAGCGGTGTAATTCTTCTTAACCATAAGTACAGTTTTCAACCTACGACACACAAGGAATGAGTTATTAGACTCAAGGGACCTATACAGAGTATTGTATGTTGTCCAACGTCCATGAGGACAGAGGGGTTGGTTCTCGTACTATATTCGGTTTACTTATGACTCCTCTAGTTTTTAGACAGGTGTTTCGTAGAAACACAAGGTCCGAATTTTGAGAAGTTATACGTATATGAATAAAGTAGAGAACCAGGTATTGCAAGTATCGGGATTCTTCAAGGTGATCGAAGATGTAGATACTTGTGTAGGGTATTCAGTTGATAGTAATGATTAAGAGAACTGACTTCTCTTTCAGGTTACTCATAATTGGAAGCATTCCTAAGTTGAGTAACGCTGATCGGCCTCCTTCCATTTAGTTGATATGTACTGGAGACAGCTGCATGATTTGAATCTGGTTCAATTAAATCAGTGCCTCTGGTTCTATATTGGATATAGAACAGTTCATATCTTAACGATGTTAAGGTACGGGGAGTTGTCCGGCCTATGCTTAAAACCAGACTCTGGATAACTCAAGGCACGTTTCTGTAATGGCTGTTTATGGGTTGACCCAGGCTATGACGAAGGTTGACTTTCTACCTTCTGGAAGATCAATAGTGATATCGTTCTAGACTCGCCACAGTTTTATTAAAAATGGATTTTTTTTTCAGAAAACAGTAGTGGGAGTATGGTAGAACTGGAAGTGATTCCAGAACCGCAAACGATTACTGAAGATTTGATAAGGAACCTAAAGATTCAATCTGGTTTGACATTCCATTAGCCACTCCGCAGATAAGGTGGGTAACTTCAGGCACCCGAGAGGTACTCCGGTAGCTTTAAGGACGGTGACAGGGAAGTTCTTGTTTACACGGACTTGCCATTGCTGTTGTTCCAGACTGTGAGACCCGGCGGGAGGATGAGTATAGCGTCGTTCTAAACTGGATTTAGAAGTGTACGTCTATATGACTCTGCCAGAGGGTTGTCGTAGTCAGTGTGAACAGCGGAAGCATTGGTGGACAGGTGGCTTATGTCTATTTATAGACTAAAGCAGATGTAGCGGAGCTAGATCATCTATTTCTGATGTGACAGTCATAGGTTTGACTTCAACATAATAGGGGATGAATCTGTTAAGAAGGAAGTAGGGTGTGATGTCCTGGTATTTGGACGACATACACAGAGTTGGAAGTGATATTCCTATACTACGATCGGTTATGCTTTGGTCGTCACACAGTGGTTTCTCCACATGGGATTTGGACATTATATTAGACATACTGGTTACTAGATCTAGATTTGGGTGGTTTCCCAATAAGGGTACTTAGACAGCATTCTAAGAGCATTTAGAACGGACGACTCCTGGCACGGTAGTGTATCTGCAGGTGATGGAGTCACCCTCTCTAAAGGTGTCTTACAGACTAAAGGGGTGAGGGATGTGCATGATTGGCAGATCACTTGCTCCGGCAATTGAGTCAATCATTAGATGTCAAGTACCATACCAGATGTTGTTCTTGCACTAGATGCAATAAGTTGACATTGATCCTATCTTAGAGAAACAGTCGGAAGCAGTTTTAGAACATAAGTGGATGTTCTAGGGATATGATAACGACAGCTTCATTCGGGAGACAGTTATCATTCCAGGCTTCCAAGGTGACCTGGACGACAAGGAGGTTGTCAGAGTTATAGTTTTTCCTTCTGACGAGGGGCAGTATTTTGGACAGGTGGTCCAAGGCAATACTGAGGGAGGCATGGCGCAGGATACTGATTAAGTTCAGGTGAAGATACAGTCTAAGAAGTTTGGATTTGGAGTTCATTTATGATCTAGGTCCCATCAGACATCCAGACACATTCTAAGACAGGTATTGCTCATTTCGGGAGATGGTTTTCTCCGCGAACTTGAGATATAGAGAGACATAGAGACAAACATCAAAGCGGATCCACTATTGAGGCTATTACTCAAACGCAATAGTTTCGCAAACAAGTTTTGTGAGACTGACTAGTAGAGGAGTTGGGAGTTCGGTATTACACGGGCTGTGAGTATGCGACATCGCAATAATTAGCCTTGAGTGCAAGTGGGAGATTGTTGGAGATAGTGCCCTCAGAGTCAATTATTGGATCACAGGCACGTGATTGCAATGATTGAGGGAGGACCTATCCCGGTAGGACAGTCTTACTCAAGATGATAGTATGCTATCTGGTTTATCTTTATCATCGTGTATTGCTTTAGGTGACCTGACAGGTCACTATTGCACGTTGATAGAGCCCCTAGGATTCTTGCTTGACTGCCAGCAGTATGAGGGCGATCATATACGTGGGAGCTGGTAGTCTATAAGCACATCCTTAAAAGGTCCTTAGTCATGGGAGTTTCGAGACAGGGTATCGATACTCCAGAGTAGACTAGTGTATACAGTCGAGACCCCGACGAGGGGTGGTAGCTGGTCTCACAAGCCACTGGTGTCAGTTGGATCACCTAAGATGTATACAGGTGCTCATTGGGTTATGAGTACACCGGACAGGACTCGCCGGGAACATGCTAGTTGGTCTTATACCTGACGTCAGATAGCAGTTCCCTGGTGACATGTGTACAGGTTAGTTCATCGACCTGAGGATCGTCATTTGTCTCGTGTGAGTTCCCACTGTTCTTTGATTACTACCCTACCATGCTCAAAGGAGACGTGCAAACAGGTTTTAGTTAGGTACAGTCCCGAGCCACATGGAGGCAGTGAGCGGATCTTTGGGGGTTTGTCTCTCCCGGTATTGGGGGTGAGGTTGCGCTGTGTCTAGGAGAGCCCTTACACGAAGTCCTTGGCCAAGGAAGGAGATTTACTGGTAGGTATTCCAGTAGTATCTCAGGGTGTTCTGGGCTACACTCCGACACGACTTGTACCGCTTTTGGGGGGCTGACTTTTACCAACCCCCTAGGCCCGCCATGCGATGCTCATAGACGAACGGACCGGACTGTACGGATATTGTCACTGACAGGCTCGGTAGGGTGTCAGGATGAGTTCGCTCATCGACGTCCCTTTTGGTCAATAGCTGGTAGCCCGTCACGTATGGCTAATACCTCTGACGTGCTAGTGGTTAAATCCACAGCCATAGTGTTGACGAGTCTTAAGAGTCCACCACACACAGTTACTCAAGTTTCGGGCGAAACGCTGTAGAGGCCCTATGGAGATATGGCAGGGTTCGATCAGATACGTGCGGTATTGCACGGATCAGGATCGGACGGTTAGTACTAGAGGCCGTATGGATATATGGCAGGGTTCGATCAGATACGTGCGGTATTGCACGGATCAGGATCGGACGGATAATACTAGCGGGCTTTGGTTTAAGCCGGATCCTAGTATAGTACAGTGTAGATTTTGTCTCATTGCATTTGTATTCGGTCGGAATACAAATGCGGGTATGTATATACAGTAGCGGGGTTTTCCTGTAATTTATTACGGGATCAGTTTTTTGGAGTTGCCAGTTTGTTTTCCGTTTCAGCCATATTTCTTTGTATCTTTCATTGGCTGAAGATTGGTGGAGGAGGGCTTATTTGCATTTGTCCAAATAAGCATTTTGGAGGGTGTTATTTTCATATTGTTGTATCATGATGACTTAGCCTCCATAGACTTCTAGGATCATGATGGTTCATGATTGCTTATCTTTTGTCATGGTGATAATGATGGATTATGATGGTTGAGTGCGATTTTGGTTGTGATGATTCTTGATCATCATCACACCTTTTCTCTCTCTTGGATTATGAGAGACTCTCATTTTCTTTTGATACTCACTCCCTCATTCTCTCACTCTCTTCTCTTCACCTTGCCATGGCCGGCCACATAGAGGGAGGGGGCTGTCCATATTTTTGGTGGGGATTTTTGGTTCTCTCATGCTTGCAAAAATCCCCAAGTTCATCACAAAGTTTCACAAGTTCATTTCCTCCACCAAAGGCAACTTCCAATACCCCAAATGAGACATAGCTTCTACACTATATTCTACAGCAAACCTTGGGCACGTCGGCTCGCCAACTTCGTGCCCGAGTTGCCTCGGACCAGAGGCGGGAGCCCGTAAAAGAAGCCGGCGATATGGTGCCCTTCCGGCGACATGATGGAGACCGGAGATTCCGCTGGAGATCGGGACGACGACGAGAAGACCGGAGGACTCGGATCACTCGGTATATCTCTCTACCCCCTCTTTAGATAGCTAGGACTAGTTTAATGGCACGATCCGGGTTTATAGTGCGCGGTGGTACCGGTTATAAAAAGTTAAAGTAAATTACCGCTTCCGCATTCCGGCGTTAGATTGACGGCCGGGGCGCCACCGTGCACTTACAATCGTAGCCCTGCCGTAAAACCATACGGCCTCTACACGTTTCGCTCAATGCAGGGAAACTCTCTGTGTGGGACTCTAAAGACTCGACACTATGCTGGCAGTGGGTTTAACCACAGATCGCAAGCGGCACTAGCTGTACGTAACGGTCCCCAGGTAGATGTCGATAAGAAGGCCGATGAGGTAAACCCATCCGAACTCCTACTGAGCTTGTATGTGACAATCTCCATACAGTCCGGTCTGTTCGTCTGATACATCGCATGGCGTGCCTAGGGGGGCGGTGAACGTCAGTCCCCTAATAGCGGTACAAGTCGTGTCGGAGTGTAGCCCAGAATACCCTGAGATAACACTGGAAACCTACCAGTATATCTCGCTTGCCCTGGCCAGGGACTACTTGTGTAATGGCTCTCCTAGACACAGCGCGATGTCAACCCCCAATACCGGGAGAGACGAATCCTGTCTAACCGTCACTGCCTCCAAGTGCTTCGGGACTGCACCCAACTACTACCTGTTTGCACGACTTCTTTGAGCCGTGGTAGGGTAGTAATCTAAGTACAGTGGGAACACACTCAAGGCGAAGTGACAGTGTCAAGTTGGCGGACTAAGCTGTACTCATGTCACCTGGGAACTGATAACTGACGATAGGTATAATACCAACCAACAGTTCCCCACGAGTCCTGTCCAGTGTACTCGTAACCTAACGAGCACCCGCATACTATCTCAAGTACGACGTACTGATGGCTGTGGGACAGACCGTCTCCCCCGCTGGGATGAGAAGCGCATACGCTTGTCTACTCCGGAGTATCGATGCCCTGTCTCGATAGTCCTACGACTAGGGACCTGTATAAGGATGTGCTTATGGATTACCCAGCCCCCACGAATGTGAGCGCCATCACAACGCTGGTAATCAAGCAAAAATCCTAAGGGCTCTACTAATATGTATATAAGCGATATGCTAAGAGAAACACATGCACATATTGAAGTAGAGACAAACCAAGTAGCATACTACTATTTTGAGCAAGATTGTCTATACAACTGTGAATATCCCAAGCTTCCATCAAGTAATATGCAAGCTAGTATGATACAGTAATGGCTTCTAGGGCATATACACTAACACGTGTTGCCTACGAAAGTGTGCTAGTTAGTTTTTCTCTTTCTTTATTTTTCTCCATCTCTTTTTAATAAAACAGTTCGCTCAAGAAGATCGAAAATAAGTTTGGGGGAATTTGATCAGTCGAAAATACTGCATCTTTTAACCGGCAATTTCCCTATCATTTGCATTCATTTAGAAGTGTACGGTTTTCATATTTCACATATTAGCAAATCAGTCGTTAAATATCAGATTTCATGTGTTAGACTCTAAAACCGGCACTATAAAGGAAATCGACTGCATTTCATGGCATCGTATCATCCCTATATTGTGCAACACTTGTCTCGAGAATTTGCAGGAACAAAAGCCAGAATTATGAAAACAGTGCTGAAAAATACACCAACTCCAAGTTTTGAGATCTGGTAGCAATCCAAAGGGACAAATACAAATCAACATATCAGATACATACCCTAAAGGCATCCCAAAGCAACAGAAGAAAAATGGCACAGTTTCCTCGTCACGTGACCGCGGATCCGCGGCGGTTCCAAAGCTTCAGCTCCTCTATTTTAGTGCATAATTCTTCTGCCAGTGCCTACACTTCAGCAAGACATGTCAAATTCCAGAGGGATCTCGAAGCTTCTGCCAGATTAGCAAACTAGGGTTTCTAAGCTTAAATAATCCTAGCTTAAAGCCTAAGCTAAACTCCTAACAAACTATTTCTAGAAGCTCCTCAACAAACTTTTGGAGGGAATTGTAATTTCAAACCTAGACCTGGGATTTGGGAAGTCTATAAATAGAAGCCTAGACCTAGGGTTAAGAGATACTTAGGATCCATCATCCAATACTTAGATACTTAGAAAAATCTCCATTCTTTACCTCTTTCTTCATCTTCTTCCACAAGTCTAATGACAAGACTTGTGTGAAACCCTAACCCTAATTCCAATCCAAAGCCAAGATTCCCGAGTACCAAATCAAGCAAGAAGCCCTTCAACCTTTTAGGTGCGGAGCCGATCTTCAACAGAGCAAGTGGTCCAAGCTGATCCACGACTCACGGAGAAAAGTGAAGCCAAATCGACAATCTAGTTCTTCCTCTTGTAGTTCTTGAGCGACTGTAATCAAATTGTTGATATAAATAAAAGGTGAAATTCTTTTATCTTGTTTTCTTTAAATTCTTGCATCATGATTCGATCTCAATTTCTAGTTATAGTTCTTGTTGTGATGTTTGAGTAATACTCCGCTCGTCGAGCAGTCGAGGCGATCAATAGAATGATGATGTAACATATCTTAAAACGATTCTTGATTCCTACGAGTTTTGTAAACTCTAGCAAGTTCAAGAATCGACGACCTAGTTTCGTGGCGATACTTTCTTGATTGTTATCGCTCGAAATTGGGGAGTTACGATCGTTTCTTGAATTTGCTAGAGGCTAGAATGTGAATGATATCGACGAAAGAATAAGGGATAAATGATGAAACCCTAGTTTCACGAGAAATCCCTAACTCTCGTCGATCATCATCGATCTAGTATCAACTCTTCAAAGGACAAGAATACGATATCTTGAGATTACATCACGTCTATAGATCCGATCGATTCCTGCGAGCCTCATTTAGATTCTTGACATTTGGTTGGAAATATCATCGAAACCTGATTCTCGATTGTTTATCATTTTCTTGATTCTTGATTAGATTAGTGACACTTGAATCAATCGATAAAATCATGAATCATGTTTTCTTTTCTTTTCGATTAACTTTTCAATTCAAACAAATCAAACATAGAAACGAATCGCACAATCCCTGTGGACGATCCGCACTCGCTTACGATCTACAACTGACACCGTAGTTGATTGCGGTCAAATATAATTCTTTGATTGTGATTCTATACATTTTCTTAAACCGACACACAAAGAAATGATCAATCACATGGCGTTATTCGTCTGGGATAGGATTCTAATACTTGTCGCATATTCTACGTCATTATTAGAATTGCGCCTTTACCCTATTTTCTTAGATATAGTTGTACTGTGACTAGTAGCCGTAGGGCACTGCACATATTATTGACGGTTCATGTTGCACGAGCACGGATTGTATGCTACACACACACCGTCAATAATTGACATGTCATACACAAACCATTATAGATCTTATATTACTTATCACAGTTGACATTTAGCTACATAGATACCTTGCTCATATTCCACTCATACCTGAAGGGGGTATACATCATCAGTTTTTATAGGTAGATACCTATACATTATTACACCTATTACACACATATTCAGTTGCAGTTACATATTTACTTTTACTGATGTTACTTAGCTGTACCCTATTGGTTTCGCATACATCTGGTTTCAGCTACATATTCTCATCTATATGCTCGCATTTCAGATATATCGCATATATTTATTCCTGGATTTGAGCATTGTTTATTTGGATTTTACATGATGTTTTCTGGATTTGGGAACCGTGGGAATTCATGAAATTATGCATACATTGAAAAACCCGGTTTTCTTGATATGATATTTGCGCATCCACCATGAGATTTATCGGTTCTGATTATATACTCCATACGAGGTGTGGTTACCGTATGAGGGTACATGGTGGGGCCCGGTATGGTTCCCCTCGGCAAGATGATCGATGGACTTTGCCGATTGAGCCTGGAGGCGGGCGAGTACCTACCGGTGACAGTACTAATGACTCGGCGGGGATCATGGAGATACCGTTGGGAGTCATGCACGTATGCATACGTCGAAAGGCGAGGGTCAGAGCTAGGCACTCGTGCTTTCGGGATAGCGAATGATACGTACCTATCAGGATTTCTGTGTCGATGCTTGGCACATTGTTTTCGTGATATTTTCCTTAAACACCTTTGTATATATAACAGGGGATTTAGCCGTTGTTATATATACCCTTACACCAATATTAGTGGAATGGGATGCTAATATATGTGTATTGACCCCATCATATTTATTTCTGCAAATATATACCTTTAGGATGTTAGAATTCTACTTGAGTTTTAATTTGGGATATTAGGTGATTCATTGAGATTGGATACTGGACATACATATGGGATTACTGATTTGTACATTTGGGATATAGGAGATTACTTGATATTGTACATTGAGGAGATGCGAGACTTATATGATGTGAGAGCCCAACGTGGGGGCTGATTTGAGGAATTGGGATTTGAGTGTCTTGATGGATTGTGATCCTACCATGATGACAGGATTCCGTGGGATGACATATTTCACTCCATACCTCATACCTTTTCATTTATGCACTGTTCCATGTATTAGGAGTACCTGTTAGCTTACCCTTCATGATTGCTGCATATTTGCATTCTCATATCCCTATTGCATGGTTATTGCATACTACTGTTATGTTACTATTGCTTCACATATTGATTGTACCTGCTAGTGTACTTTCCATTATTCTGCATTCACATGACATGTTATTACTGTAATCGCATATCTTAGATTCATACTGTACGTACATTCCTGCGATTACCTGCATATGTTATTTACTATTCACGAGTTGGCAACTCACCCCCGTTGTGCCACAGGTGTTGCAGGTTGTTCCCCAGAGTAGTCGAGGCAGGCTATTCAGCTATTCAGCTATCATCTTTTGCTACAGATACCGTATCGGCTCACAGTATACTATTTTGCTTAGGTGGGTTGGATGATTATCTGTATTTTATACTGTATATTCGTTGTATCTTGTACTATCCATCTACTAGTATGTTATTGACTTAGAGACTTGGTGAGGACGATATTGTATATTATTTGTGGATTTGTTGTTTTTTATATACAGCTTTATCTCTATTGTCCTTATTTCTTCGCTGCGGCGTCGTATATTTGTGGTGTGGATTGTTTTCCGCCTTTGGGCCAGTTTTTACAAAAAGGGGTGTTGCTAAAATTTTAAAGAAAGAAAGTAAGACTTTTAAAGAATTTGGGTTGCGATTTCAAATGTTTCAAATTCTTTTATTATCTTTTCCATATTTTCTTGGTTTAGATTTCTGGGTTTTGGCTTTCATTTACTGCGTTACGTCTTTAGGCGTTGCGTAGTATTAGGGCCGCCACGTGCCAATTTCGAGTCGTGGCATTGTATCAGGCTCGTTAAATAATAGCATATACGTTCTCAATCAAATTACAGTACTTAATGTACAAAACACACACAAGAGAAAGAGTTCAAAAATGAACGAATCCTTCTTGTGGCATTGTAGACTAGGTCACATCAATGCGACACGGCTAGCTAAGTTGCATAAGGATGGATATTTGAATCCATTCGAATTTTCATCTTATGACACTTGCCAGTCATGTCTCAAAGGAAAGATGACCAAAACTCCGTTTAGTGGACACGGAGAAAGAGTTACAGAACTTTTGGGACTGATACATTGTGATGTATGTGGTCCCATATCTACACATGCCAGGAACGGTTCTTCTTACTTCATTACATTCACTGACGATCTCTTAAGATACGGACATGTGTTCCTATTGAAACACAAGTCTGAAGCTTTTGAGAAATTCAGAGAATATATGAACGAAGTAGAGAACCAAACGGGCAAAAGTATTAAAATCCTTCGATCTGATCGAGGAGGAGAATACTTGAGCAATGAGTTCCTGGACTATCTAAAAGAGAATGGGATTCTCTCTCAGCTAACTCCTCTATATACACCATAGCACAACGGTGTATCGGAGTGGAGGAATTGCACCTTATTAGATATGGTGCGCTCTATGATGAACACAGCTAAATTTCCTATTTCCTTTTGGGGGTATGTGCTTGAGACAGCCATATACCTATTGAATAGAGTTCCAACTAAATCAGTGCCTACCACTCCATATGAGATATGGAATGGGAAGAGACCATCTCTTAAACGAGTTAAGATATGGGGTTGTCCGGCCTATGTTAAAAAGCAAAATCCAGACAAGCTCGAGGCAAGATCAGTTCTTTGCAAGTTTGTGTGATATCCAAGAAATTCGTATGGATATCTATTCTACCACACCGAACAACAAAAAGTGTTTGTTGCTCAACATGCCACCTTTTTAGAAAAAGAATTTCTTTCTAAAGAAATTAGTGGCGATGAGGTAGAGCTGGAAGAAGTTCCAACAATACAAAATGCAACTGAAGATTTAGTAGAACCATATGATTCAATAGTTCCCAATGAAACCCAGCCTCTCCGCCGATCTAGTAGGGTTTCTCATCCACCTGAGAGATACTACTGTTTTCTCATTGACGGTGGAAGCGAGGATTGCATCATGGAAGATGATGACCCAACTAGCTTCAAGCAGGCCATCACGAATGGGGACTCTGTGAAGTGGCTGGATGCAATGCGATCTGAGATGGAATCCATGTACACCAACAAAATATGGACTTTGGAAGTTGCTCCTGAAGGGGTAAAACCTATTGGGAGCAAATGGATCTTTAAGAAGAAAATTGGTGTAGATGGAAAAGTTGAGACTTACAAAGTGTAAGTGCACGGCGGCGCCCCGGCCGTCAATCCGACGCCGGAATGCGGAAGCGGTGATAAACTTAAATTTTGCGGACTTTGCAAACCGGCACCACCGCGCACTAAACTCCGGATCGTAACCATTAAACTAGTCTAGCTAACTAACAAGAGGGGAAGAGATGTACCGACTGATCCGAGTCCTCCGGTCTTCATCTCCACTCCGATCTCCTCGCGGGATCTCCGTCTGTCTCCTCCTCGTCGGAAAGGGCACCACATCGCCTGTAGCTTTTACGGGCTCCCACCTCAATACCGAGGCAACTCGGGCGCGAAGCTGGCGAATCGACGCGTCCAAGATTTGCTGTAGGAAGTGTAGAGTCTATGTCTCATTGGGGTTTGTTGCCTTTGGATGGAGGAATGAAGATTGAGCTTTGGAGGGAAATGAAGCTCTCAATTTCTTTTGCATACAAAATGATATGAACAAATATATCTCCTCACAAATGAAGCACTCTTTTTTTTTTTCTCATCTAAATGTGTGGCCGGCCATATCATTTGGAGAATGGTGGAGAGATCAATCAAAAAGCATGAAGGGAGGTTATTGTAGGAGATACAAAAGGGGTGACCACATACAAACATATACCATGCTTTACCTTTTATCAAACCATACCCTTTCCAATCACAAGTAAATGCAAGCATGGATGAAAGATATCAAATCCTATCATAATCAAACCATTATGCAAGAAAACCCCTCCACAAAAGTAATTTGCAAAACTGCAAATTACCCCCTCCATCGGAAAAGTCCGGCCGGGAAAGAACAAAGGAAAACCGGCCGGAACGGAATGCAAACTGGCAACTCCAGAAAACTGGTCCCGTAATAAATTACAGGAAAACCCCGATACTGTGCATACACACCTGCATCTGTATTCCGTCCGGATACAAATGCAAAAAGACAAAATCTACACTGTACTAAACTAGGACCGGCTTAAACCAAAACCGGCTAGTAATATCCGTTCGATCCTGATCCGTGCAATACCGCACGTATCTGATCGAACCCTGCCATATACCTATACGGCTACTAGTACAAACCGTCCGATCCTGATCCGTGCAATACCGCACGTATCTGATCGGACCCTGCCATATCTCCATACGGCCTCTACAGCGTTTCGCCCGAAACTTGAGTAACTGTAAGTGTGGTGGACTCTAAAGACTCGTCAATACTATGGCTGTGGATTTAACCACTAGCACGTCAGAGGTATAAGCCAATACGTGACGGGCTACCAGGTACTGACCAAATGGGACGTCGATGAGGAAGCTCACCCCGACACCCAACTGAGCCTGTCAGTGACAATATCCGTGCAGTCCGGTCCGTTCGTCTATGAGTATCGCATGGCGGGCCTAGGGGGTTGGTAAAAGTCAGACCCCCAAAAGCGGTACAAGTCGTGTCGGAGTGTAGCCCAGAACACCCTGAGATACTACTGGAATACCTACCAGTAAATCTCCTTGCCTTGGCCAAGGACTTTGTGTAATGGCTCTCCTAGACACAGCACGACCTCACCCCCAATACCGGGAGAGACGAACCCCTGAAGATACGCTGACTGCCTCCATGTGGCTCGGGACTGTACCCAACTAAAACCTGTTTGCATGACTCCTTTGAGCCGTGGTAGGGTAGTAATCAAAGTACAGTGGGAACTCACACGAGACAAATGACGATCCCCAGGTCGATGAACTAACCTGCACACATGTCACCAGGGAACTGCCATCTGACGTCTGGTATATGACCAACTAGCATGTTCCCGGCGAGTCCTGTCCGGTGTACTCATAACCCAATGAGCACCTGTATACATCTTAGGTGATCCAACTGACACCAGTGGCTTGTGAGACCGGCCACCGCCCCTCGTCGGGGTCTCGACTGTATACACTAGTCTACTAATGGAGTATCGATGCCCGGTCTCGAAACTCCCACGACTAGGGACCTTTTAAGGATATGCTTGTAGACCCCCAGCTCCCACTTATATGATCGCCCTCATACTGCTGGTGGTCAAGCAAGAATCCTAGGGGCTCTATCAACGTGTAATAGCGACATGTCAGGTCACCTAAAACAGTACACGATGATAAAGGTAAACCAGATAGCATACTATTATCTCGAGTAAGACTGTCCTACCGGGATAGGTCCTCCCTCAATCATTACAATCGCGTACCTGTGACCTAATAATTGACTCTGAGGGCACTATCTCCAACAATCTCCCACTTGCACTCAAGGCTAATTATTGCGATGTCGCATACTCACAGCCCGTGTGATACCGAACATCCAACTCCTCTACTAGTCAGTCTCACAAAGCTCGTTTGCGGAACTATTGCGTTCGAGGAATAGCCTCAGTGAGTGGATCCGCTTAGTTGTTTCTTTCTATGTCTCTCTATATCTCAAGTTTGCGGAGAAACCCATCTCCCGAAATGAGCAATACCTGTCTTAGAATGTGTCTGGATGTCTGATGGGACATAGCTCATAAATGAACTCCAAATCCAAACTTCTTAGACTGTATCGTCAACTGAACTTAATCAGTATCCTGCGCGCCATGCCTCCCTCAGTATTGCCTTGGACCACCTGTCCAAAATACTGCCCCTCATCAGAAGGAAAACTATAACTTTGACAACCTCCTTGTCGTCCATGTCACCTTGGAAGCCTGGAATGATAACTGTCTCCTGAATGAGGCTGTCGTTATCATATCGCTAGAACATCCACTTATGTTCTAAAACTGCTTCCGATTGTTTCTCCAGGATTGGATTAATGTCAACTTATTGCATCTAGTGCAAGAACAACATCTGGTGTGGTACTTGACATCTCATGATTGACTCAATTGCCTAAGCAAGTGATCTGCCAATCATGCACGTCCCTCTCCCCTTTAGTCTGTAAGACACCTTTGGAGAGGGTGACTCCATTACCTGCAGGTACACTACCGTGCCAGGAGTCGTCCATCCTAAATACTCTTAGAATGCTGTCAAGTACCCTGATTGGGAAACCATCCAAATCTAGATCTAAAACCATAGATCTAGTAACCAGTATGTCTGATATAAAATCCATGTCCTTTGTGGAGAAACCGCTGTGTGACGACCAAAGTATAACCGATTGTAGTATAGGAGTTTCTTTTCCTATTCTGTGTATATCATCCAAATACCAGGATATCACACCCTACTACCTTCTCAACTGATCCATCCCCTATTCTGATGAAGTCAAACCCATGACTGTCATATCAGAAATTGATGATCTATCTCCGCTACATCTGCTCTAATCTATAAATAGACATAAGCAACATGTCCACCAATGCTTCCGCTGCTCCCACTGACTACGACAACCCTCTGGCAGAGTCATATAGACGTACATTTCTAAAACTGGTTTAGAACGACGCTATACTCATCCTCCCGCCGGGTCTCGTAACCTGGAACAACAGCAATGGCAATTGTGGGTAAACAAGAACTTCCCTGTCACCGTCCTTGAGGCTACCGTAGTGCCTCCCGGGTGCCTGAAGTTACCCACCTTATCTGCGGAGTGGCCAATGGAATGTCAAATCAGATTGAATCTTTAGGTTCCTTATCAAATCTTCAGTAATCGTTTGCGGTTCTGGAATCACTTCCAGTTCTACCATACTCCCACTACTGTTTTTGAAAAAATCCATTTTTAATAAAACTGTGGCGAGTCTAGAACAATATTGCTATTGTTCATCCAGATGGTAGAAAGTCAACCCGCGTCATAGCCTGGGTCAACCCACAAACAGCCATTGCAGAAACGTGCCTTGAGTTATCCAGTGTCTGGTTTTAATCATAAACCGGACAACTCCCCGTACCTTAACATCGTTAAGATATGAACTGTTCTATATCCAATATAAAAACAGAGGCACTGATTTAATTGAACCAGATTCAAATCATGCAGCTGTCCCCAGCGCATGTCAACTAAATGGAAGGAGGCCGATCAGCGTTACTCAACTTAGGAATGCTTCCAATTATGAGTAATCTGAAAGAGAAGTAATTTCTCTTTATCATTACTATCAACTGAATACCATACACAAGTATCTACATCTTCGATCACCTTGAAGAATCCCGATACTTGCTACACCTGGTTCTCTACTCTATTCAAATACCTATAACTCCTCAAAACTTAGACCCTGCGTTTCTACGAAACACATGTCTAAGAACTAGAGAAGTTAAAAGTAAACAGAATATAGTATGAGGACCAACCCCTCTGTCCTAATGGACACTGGACAACATACAATACTCTGTATAAGTCCGCTGAGTTTAACAACTCTTTCACTGTGTGTCGTAGGTTGAAAACTGTACTTATGGTTAAGAAGAATTACACCGCTGTTTAATGCTCCTTACCTAACCATCCACTGATATAGGTAAATGTCATCGACATAATATCAAAAGGTATATCTCACTCTATGGAAATAGACGTACAGATATATCAATTTGAAATTGGTGCATAACAGCGGATATTCAAAACCAAATATTTGCCGACCGGCAAACAGCCCAGATGATCTCCTCAAATATCACCGATTACAACGAATCCCGATATAATGAGGATGATCACCCAATTCCCAATAACTTACTCCCACTCATCATCTGTAAAACCATACAGATGTGAGATTCGAATCTGGTAAATACATACCCTGGAGTAAGTATCTAATCGGGAAATCAGTTTTTTATTAACAGTACACAGTGATACTGAAACATTGAAATGTTTCGATGGGGTATCCTGGTATTCCTAGTAATGCCTCTTCCAGATTCACGACTGTAACCGTATAATTCTTTGCCACCTCTCCAAATCCCTTCATATGTCTTTAGTCTTTACCTTCTGCACACCCTTTTAGGCCAAATGGTTTTCTTCCTTCCCTACCGTTCGGCACCAGCCTATGGTTTGGAAGAAGACTATCCAATAAGCATAATGGGTGTACTGTCCCAATCCTAGGAACACTCGCAATGAGAGAGGGTGAAGATAAAAGACAACCGAATAAACCTTATTCCTATTTCTCCTGGACCAGGATCCATCCCCGAACTGGAACAAGTTCCTTTCGAGTTCGTATATAACCATACGATGGATTATCCAATAAAATGGGATCTTCGTAGTGATACGGAGTGTCCTGGAGAAATACAAAGGTGATTTAGGATTGGCGAAGAAATACTTGGTTCGGTTGTGAATAGCAGTCGCAATTTACTTTGCCCTCTTACTAATCCCTTATTTTGTCTGAACTTAATACCTTCTGTACACCGTTTAGGCTAACTGGTTTTCTTCATTCCCTACCGGTCGGCACCAGCCTATGGTTTGGAAGAAGACTATCCAATTTGCGTAATAGGTGTACTACTCCTAAACCAAGGAGTACTCGCAACCTGAGAGAAGGTGAAAAAGAAAAGACAACTGAATAATCCTATTCGTTTTCTCCAGAACCGGAAACCATCCTCGAATCCCTTCGAGTTCGTATCTAACCATACGATGGTTTTGTCCAATGGAAGTGGACGTTCGCAGTAATACGGGGTGTCCTGGAGAAAAGGGTAAAAGTAGGAGTGGCAATGAGGTCTGCAACTCTGACAATCCAAAAGCCTGTGTTAAAGAAGGTTCGGTCAACTTGGTCACTGAGTCAAAGTCTTAGGGTCGGGTCAATGGTCGCTGCCAGAGAGAGAGAAAAGAAACACTCAGCGTGCACTCTAACCAAGATCAGAATGGTTACCAATTTATCTAATCTGGAAACCTCCCACTGTACCTCAAATTCTCCTCCAAACCTGAAAGAAGAATTAGTCGGGGTTACCCGAGGAGTAAACTAACTCATCAGTGGGAATCGGGATCCAACTCTCATCGCATGATAACGTGACGGAATCCGCTCACGCTATCACACTCCAGAAGGTATGCGCATATCTGGCAAGTTTCAGTACTTTTGAAACTCCCGATATGATTTCTGCCCCATGCTCTTATGACCTTGACTAAGGCCAACAAATCATAAGTCACATGTCAAGTTCTACCCGTCATTGTCCAGGTTGATTTGAACCCACCCGTACAAGCCCTTGACTAAGGCCAACAAGGCTATACGACTGTCCCAAACCAACGCATCTATCTATGCAGCATATGAATACCCAATAGCTACCAAACACTGTGCCTTGACTAAGGCCAACAAACACAGCTTGAATACTATTGACTACCCATATGAAACGACGGAGGGCTACGAATGGTTTCTGGCGAAAACCTTTAACGTAATGAACTTGATATCGTTGAAGGAACGGATAGCTTTTTAGAAAATATAGTGACGAAAACCTTTACTAAAGAGGTCACTCCCGGTGAAGGGATCTCGGCTCTTTCCCCGTAGAATGGGGTGCTGGATATTCATAACCGAATATCACTGTGCAAAGCAAAAGTAATCGGCTATAGTGAAGTTAATGCCCTGACGCAAACTTCTGTCCAAGGGGTCACTCCCGGTGAAGGGATCTCGGCCCTTGCCTCGTCGACTGAGGAGCAGGATATTCCAAATGAATACCACGATGCAAAACAAAAGTGAACGTCCTTGCAATAACAGCTTTTTGAAAAGTGTTCCAACAACATCAGATTAGGTTTGTTTTTAACTTGCATTGATCCGAATCAATGCAGTCCCATCAATTGATCACACCACAAAGAACGAAAATATACTGATGTACGTATATGCCATCCGCATTCGCCACTGGGTCCCGTCATTACCCGTTAGGTTAGCTTACTAACGACAGAGCGGGGACTGGACTAGCGCGGATGCAAAACATATACTACATCTACTAATATATATACCAATATATTATATTCGCTCAAGGCGTGAAAGAAATGCAACATCACAGAGAATGAACAACATCACAGAAACAGTACAGATATCTGGGATCCCCGGGTTTCACAGAGCCACTACTGAAACCCGACGTTCCCCTGGTCGTGTGGATAGCCTGTGCAATGAAAACCTAGACCCCTACGGGCGCGGCAAGTCACCCGCCAAAACCTGAAGCGAGGCAGCCCCCTTCAGCGCCGTGAATGGACCACCCAGCACTTCACGGAATCCGGTAACTTGGGCACCCCACTTGGGTCAACCTGTACCCCCTACGAGTGCGGCGAATAGCCCGCCAATCCTAGAGTGAAGCCCCTTCCGTCTCAATGCCATGAGATGCGGGCTTGTTGCCCTCTAGAACCCGGCTATCCGTGCACCCCTCCGCGGGGTAATCCTAGTACAGAAAGTAAAATATACATACACCGGGTACATCGACCGCAACCAGGTCGTGCCCCAAAAAAATAATACAAACTGGCAGTGACGGCAGTCCACATGTCGGACGCTCGCCCCGCAATATCAAATGTACATAATACAACAAAACTGTACTAGCATTGCATCCAGGCTATCCCCCACGACCGATCCGCAACAACACAGCAAATACATAGAACATCAACGTGAAGGTCACGTTCGCAAATCCGTCTAACCGAGCTATAGCAGTTAGACAGGATTTACCGATCGAGTGACATTCACGGTCGCAGATATAATGTAAATACTGTGAAAAATGTGTTTATAATATCCGATCAATCAAATTTTAACAAGTGGGCCCCAAAGCAATACTGTAGCAGTTAAAGAAATCCTGGGCCCAATTTTAATATTCCAAAACCCATATTATAGGCCCAGAAGGCCTCTGTAAAAAATTGGTGAAGTGATGTGAATAGTGCGCGGCGGAAGGGCCGCACAAATGGGGTTTTCGCGGCGGTTCCGCGCTCCAACTGTGGAGTTACTTCATCAAAATTTTACAGAACTCTTAGATTTTCCAGTACATCAATATTTTACAACCTGAAAAATTTTTCGAGACCAAAAATTTTCAACAGAAACTGATGCAAACTAAAATGCAGTTTTGGAACTTTTTGATCGATCGGAAATGCAAACACATTACACAAAGCTAGACTAAGTTAATGGCGAGGCTCTGATACCACTGTAAGTGCACGGCGGCGCCCCGGCCGTCAATCCGACGCCGGAATGCGGAAGCGGTGATAAACTTAAATTTTGCGGACTTTGCAAACCGGCACCACCGCGCACTAAACTCCGGATCGTAACCATTAAACTAGTCTAGCTAACTAACAAGAGGGGAAGAGATGTACCGACTGATCCGAGTCCTCCGGTCTTCATCTCCACTCCGATCTCCTCGCGGGATCTCCGTCTGTCTCCTCCTCGTCGGAAAGGGCACCACATCGCCTGTAGCTTTTACGGGCTCCCACCTCAATACCGAGGCAACTCGGGCGCGAAGCTGGCGAATCGACGCGTCCAAGATTTGCTGTAGGAAGTGTAGAGTCTATGTCTCATTGGGGTTTGTTGCCTTTGGATGGAGGAATGAAGATTGAGCTTTGGAGGGAAATGAAGCTCTCAATTTCTTTTGCATACAAAATGATATGAACAAATATATCTCCTCACAAATGAAGCACTCTTTTTTTTTTCTCATCTAAATGTGTGGCCGGCCATATCATTTGGAGAATGGTGGAGAGATCAATCAAAAAGCATGAAGGGAGGTTATTGTAGGAGATACAAAAGGGGTGACCACATACAAACATATACCATGCTTTACCTTTTATCAAACCATACCCTTTCCAATCACAAGTAAATGCAAGCATGGATGAAAGATATCAAATCCTATCATAATCAAACCATTATGCAAGAAAACCCCTCCACAAAAGTAATTTGCAAAACTGCAAATTACCCCCTCCATCGGAAAAGTCCGGCCGGGAAAGAACAAAGGAAAACCGGCCGGAACGGAATGCAAACTGGCAACTCCAGAAAACTGGTCCCGTAATAAATTACAGGAAAACCCCGATACTGTGCATACACACCTGCATCTGTATTCCGTCCGGATACAAATGCAAAAAGACAAAATCTACACTGTACTAAACTAGGACCGGCTTAAACCAAAACCGGCTAGTAATATCCGTTCGATCCTGATCCGTGCAATACCGCACGTATCTGATCGAACCCTGCCATATACCTATACGGCTACTAGTACAAACCGTCCGATCCTGATCCGTGCAATACCGCACGTATCTGATCGGACCCTGCCATATCTCCATACGGCCTCTACAGCGTTTCGCCCGAAACTTGAGTAACTGTAAGTGTGGTGGACTCTAAAGACTCGTCAATACTATGGCTGTGGATTTAACCACTAGCACGTCAGAGGTATAAGCCAATACGTGACGGGCTACCAGGTACTGACCAAATGGGACGTCGATGAGGAAGCTCACCCCGACACCCAACTGAGCCTGTCAGTGACAATATCCGTGCAGTCCGGTCCGTTCGTCTATGAGTATCGCATGGCGGGCCTAGGGGGTTGGTAAAAGTCAGACCCCCAAAAGCGGTACAAGTCGTGTCGGAGTGTAGCCCAGAACACCCTGAGATACTACTGGAATACCTACCAGTAAATCTCCTTGCCTTGGCCAAGGACTTTGTGTAATGGCTCTCCTAGACACAGCACGACCTCACCCCCAATACCGGGAGAGACGAACCCCTGAAGATACGCTCACTGCCTCCATGTGGCTCGGGACTGTACCCAACTAAAACCTGTTTGCACGCCTCCTTTGAGCCGTGGTAGGGTAGTAATCAAAGTACAGTGGGAACTCACACGAGACAAATGACGATCCCCAGGTCGATGAACTAACCTGCACACATGTCACCAGGGAACTGCCATCTGACGTCTGGTATATGACCAACTAGCATGTTCCCGGCGAGTCCTGTCCGGTGTACTCATAACCCAATGAGCACCTGTATACATCTTAGGTGATCCAACTGACACCAGTGGCTTGTGAGACCGGCCACCGCCCCTCGTCGGGGTCTCGACTGTATACACTAGTCTACTAATGGAGTATCGATGCCCGGTCTCGAAACTCCCACGACTAGGGACCTTTTAAGGATATGCTTGTAGACCCCCAGCTCCCACTTATATGATCGCCTTCATACTGCTGGTGGTCAAGCAAGAATCCTAGGGGCTCTATCAACGTGTAATAGCGACATGTCAGGTCACCTAAAACAGTACACGATGATAAAGGTAAACCAGATAGCATACTATTATCTCGAGTAAGACTGTCCTACCGGGATAGGTCCTCCCTCAATCATTACAATCACGTACCTGTGACCTAATAATTGACTCTGAGGGCACTATCTCCAACACAAAGCTAGACTTGTTGCAAAGGGTTTTCGTCAACGACCAGGTGTGGATTATGACGAAACCTTTTCTCCAGTGGCTATGCTTAAGTCCATCCGGATCTTACTTGCCATTGCTGTATACCATGACTACGAGATCTGGCAGATGGATGTTAAGACCGCCTTTCTAAATGCTGATTTAGAGGAGTGCGTGTACATGACTTAGCCAGAGGGCTTCGTAGATAGTGGGAGCAGCGGAAAGGTGTGCAAGCTGCTTAAATCCATCTACGGGTTAAAGCAGGCATCGCGGAGTTGGAACATCTATTTTGATGTTGTAGTCAAAGAGTTTGACTTCATCAAAAACGTAGATGAACCTTGTATATACAAGAAGGTTGCAGAGAGTAAGGTTGTCTTCCTCGTATTGTACGTGGATGACATACTCTTGATAGGAAATGATGTTCCTATGCTGCACTCGGTCAAGTTCTGCTTATCATATAGATTCTCAATGAAAGATCTAGGCGATGCCTTCTGCATTTTAGGGATTACCATCTATAGAGATAGATCTAAACGGATACTGGGATTGTCCCAATCCAGGTACATTGACACCATACTAAAGAGGTTTAGTATGGAAGAATCCAAGCGTGGGAACCAACCCACGATATCTGGACTCACTCTCTCCAAAGAGATGTCTCCTAAGACTGATTTGGAGAGAGCTCGCATGCAAGGGATACCCTATGCTTCGGCAGTAGGCTCTATCATGTATGCGATGCTATGTACCAGACCCGAAGTAGCATACTCACTAAGTGTTGTGAGTAGGTATCAAGCAGATCCAGGAGAGAGTCACTGGACAGCTGTGAAGAATATTCTCAAGTACTTGAGAAGAACTAAGGAGATGTTCTTGGTGTATGGTAACGGAGAACTCCAAGTGGATTCCTTTACCGATTCGAGCTTCCAAAGTGATAAGGACGACTCTAAGTCATACTCGGGATTTGCCTTTACCCTAAATGGAGGAGCGGTTTGTTGGAAAAGTTCCAAGCAAGAAACCATGGCAGACTCAACGATGGAGGCTGAATACATCGCTTGTTAGTTATATGTATGCCCTAGAGGCCATTACTGTACATACGATGTATGTTGTAGTGGATGCTTGGACATATATAGGTAGGACTTTCTTGCTCGACATGATAGTATGCTATCTGGTTGCTCTTTATCTTAACATGTACTCTGATTGTCTCTATACTACATGTTGATAAAGCCCTTAGGATTAGTACTTGACTACCAGGACTATGATGAAGATCATACTAGTGGGGACAGTGTAGTCGTTAAGTACATCCTTCAAATGTTCCTAGTCGTGGGAGTACCGAGACAGGGCATCGATACTCCAGAGTAGACTAGCGTATGCGCTTCTTGACCCATATGATGGGCGATGGATGATCCTATATCCATTGTTTTTGACATCAGAGAAGGTATATGGGTGCTCAGTGGAGACTGGGTACACAGGACGGACTCGCCGAGAACTCCCAAATGGTATTATACCTCACGTCAGATGGCAGTTCTCTGGTGACACTAGTACAGGTTAGTCTGTAGACCCGAGATTGTCATAGAGTCTTGTGTGATTACCACTGTGCTTTGATTTCCATCATACCACGTCCAAGAGGGCGTGCAAAATGGTGGATTTTGGGTACATTCCCGAATCGCATGGAGGCAATGAGCGATAGGAGGGGTTTCGTCTCTCCCGGTATAGGGAGTTGATGTTGCGCTGTGTTCGATTGGCTATAACTGGAAATCCCTGGACAGGGTTGCTGAGATTTACTGGTAAGTGTTATCAGTAGTTTCTCGAACTGTTATAGACCTCATATCGACACGATTTATCAAGCTACTGGGGTCTGACGTTTACCACCCCTAGGCGAGATATGCGACATATCAGACGAAGAGACCGGACTGTACGGGAGTGTTACTGATTGGATTCGCAGGAGAATGTACAAGCTTGCTTGTTGATTTTCTGATCTCTCAATACCTGGGTGGCTGTTACGTTTAGCTGACCGCTTGCATCTTGTGGGTGTTTGATATGATCATCACCTACTGCCGGCGTATTGACGATTCTTTAGAGTCCTACATAGAGGTTTCCCGGCTAAGGCAAAACGGAGTAGGAGCACATATGTGATATGTGCGGGACCGAGAACAATACGTGTATGTGATACCGTATTAGATTCTTGCGATATGTGATATCGGCCGGGTACATGTGATATAGCCGGGTCATCGGATCAAGTGTTGATTCGATGAACTGATACAGATTATATTAGTCGGTTATTTGTGAAATAGCCGGATTATCGGATCAAGTGTTGATTCGATAATTTAATGTATAATCATATATTTGATATATTATAATATATTAACTAATATTAGCTCACTTAAAGATTCTTTTTCTCACTTGGATAATACATTGATATATATGTGATATATGTTAATTGTATTATTTTATTTTGTTAGAATAAATATTTTATATGTGATATATAATATTGTAACATGTTAGGGTTACAAATGCAACATGTTTTGTGGAGTTTAAATATGGTTAGGGTTTGGATTAGGGTTAAGCTTGCATGAAGCTTTCAAGAAGCTTTGACTTTGACTTTAGATATTTTGTGTAGATATTTCTTTAACCCAACCCTTTACCATAGTTAATTTTCTACATGGGTTAAGTCTTCATTCTTAACCCATGGTTGCATTTCTAACCTCACACAATATTCATTATTCATCACAAATTGATTTGCTTCTTCTTCTTCTTCCTTCTTGCTTGAAAAGCTTTCTAGCTTTTTCATATGTGATGAAAATGAGTGAGAAATCGAAAACAAATGAGAGATAAATTCCTACTTCATCATCCTCATCTATTCTTGCCACTTAGATTAGGGTGTTTGCTTTGTTAATACTTGATTAGTGAAGTAAGATCGTGTGTTTGAGTTTCTTCATGGTAGATCATCTTCGAAATGGAAGACTTTTAGCAAGCATGCATCCTTCGACTTGTGGAGCCTCTCTAGAGTTCGGGAGTTCATGGATCGCGGCGAAGGGACTACTACTCGGAGCTTATGAAGTGAAGGAACGGACTACAAAGCTTGTAACCCCTTTCTCTTAGAAGTAAAGTTGTTTACTTGTTCATTGTTTCGCCTAATCTCTAGTTTACGATCTTGCTTAGGTTGTTCGGCATATGAAAAATTTGATTTTGGCATGGTTGATGCCTTGTAGAACCTTGTTCTAGTGCCTAGTAAGCTTACAACGGTATCAAAACCAAGCTAGAGCTTTAGGCGAAATCTAGACGAAGTTTAAAGTCCGATCAAACCCCGAAACGTCGTTTTACACCCCCTCTCTGGAAATGTTTTAAAATGTTGATTTTTTCTGTATTAAAAATACTCAGAAAATCATGCAGGGAATTATTAGAATTACTGTAAAGTACGGACCCATGATCCCTTCAAGAGACCGCGGAACCGCGGCCAAACCATGCGTTTGGCGACGGTTCCACGGCCAACTTAGGCTTTCAGGGGACAATATTTCAGGGTATGATTCTTGGGTACTTTTTCATGCTTTTGGGAATTTTTAATTCTACTCAAGTGTTGAGTGTTCTGGAGATCTTTAGAATTCGTTGATTCGATCGGAAAGTTTAACTTCGTTTATGTTTTTTCCGGATAATTTAGAACGTGTTAAAAAGTTCGAACGGATATCAATAACTCACTTTTTCCCCTGACGGAAAATTTTCAAGTGTTGGATTTTTTCACGAGTTTGAAACTTCGGAAAATCATGCAAGCGTATCTGTGGACCCTCTAGAAGAACGTAACCTTAAGTCGATTATGTGACCATCAAAACTGCCACTTGAACCCTAGGGTTTGTGGTAGTTTAACGTTGCCACATGTGAGGCGTTGGTTTGACCCTTCTACGGCTGGTTCATGGGGGCTGTGTCATGTTATGCGTTTTTTGAACTCCGCTCAAGTGTTGAGCTATTTGGGAAATCTTGGGTGTTTGATTATTCGATCGGAAAGTTTAACATTGTCTATTTATCTGGAATGTGATACAATATTTGGAATCCACAAGTAGTTATGAGATAACTAATTTGAATGTTATAAATCTAGTAGTTTAGTCTCAGATGATCGGTTGCCACGGGATTTTGATGCGATCAAAAGTCCGTCGCAATTATGTAGCGTACGCGGATACTCACCGGTTAAACTTAATAGACAGCCACGCCCCATAGCTCCGACCAAGTGACTATAGGAGAACCCCGTTACCAAAAGCATCCGTTTGGGTGCTCGCGGCAGCGGTGTTCCGCCTTAGTGCACTTCGTCGATGGCATCGGGGGTGCGACCGTCTACTAAAGTTTTCGACGAGCATTCGATCCTGATGTTGGTAATCTTGTTGAATTGCCCGACTAGATATTGAAAAGTTTTTTCGATATTGAGACTAAAATGCGGGGTTTATAATTGTTAGGCATGAGATGTCTAAGGAATTCATTTGGTTAGGCATGCGATGTCTAAGAAGGTTGCGGATTCCAACTGTTGTAGTTTTACACTTTCTTTTCTGCGACCGTAAGTGTAATATATGGTGTATCGCCGGTTTCGTTGCTATACATCAACGACAATTGGGATACGCATATTTACTTACGTTGATGATATGTGATATTATGTGTTGCTGTGATATGTTATATTGGATCGTCCTGTTTCGAATAGCCGAGGGTTTTATGTGAGATGGGAGTTTTTCATTTTCATTCATGTAAAATTCATTTTTATGTAATATTCTTTTATTGAGGCACTTTCGGGCTGAGGATGATGTCACCATTGTATATTATTTACTTTTCCGCATTAGGATAGACCTAAGGCGGGGAGCACAAGTAACCGGGTTCTAGGGTGCAGTGGGAGACCATCTCGAGGAGTCAATACCGGGTGTCCTAACTCTAGAATTGGCAGGGTTGCTTGCCGCTCTCGTAGGGGTCTAGGGGTGTAGGATTGGCTATTCATCGCGACCGTGGAATCCGTGTTTTATACAGGCTCGTATTAAAACACGAAAAACCTAGTATATCCAATATTTCATATATGTTCTTCTGCTGCCATGCTCTGTGATGAGATCATATTACTGCCTGAGACGAATGTTTATATTATATATATGAGATATATATTATATATTGTTGATTTCATTTCAAATGTGATGCTTGTGAAGCATAATAAAATGGGACTTCATTAATGAGATTAATGAAACTAAAAGAAACCTAAAAATGTTGTAGAAACTTGTTTCAAAACTGGTAGCTCTAGTTCTTGCTTTGCATAGCGGTATTCCTTGCAGAATATCCAGCACCTTATTCGATAAGGAAAGAGCCGAGATCCCTTCACCGGGAGTGACCTCTTTAGCGAAACTAGCAGATGCTACACACTCGGTTTGTCTTTTGATTGCTTCTATAGTTTTTGCTTTGCATAGTGATATATATGATATATCCTGCACCTTATTCGATGAGGAAAGAGCCGACGATCCCTTCACCGGGAGTGTCCTCTTTAGCAAAACTAGAAAAGGCCTAAAAACACTCCATTTAAAATCACTCGATTCTACAACGATATAAAGTTCATTACGCAAAGGGTTTTCTTAAAAACCTGTCGTAGCCCTCCATCATTTTAGATAAGTAGTATTCAGTATTCGTGCTACGTTTGTTGACTTAGTCAAGGCGTAGTGTGCGGCAGCTGATTAGTGCTTATCTGCAAAGCATATGATGCGATTAGATTAGGGTAGTCGTGCGGCCTTGTTGACTTAGTCAAGGGCCGTGCGGGTGGGTTTAATTCAATCGGGAAATGACTGGTTGAACTTTACTTACGGTCTATGGTTTGTTGACTTAGTCAAGGTCATAGATCGCTTGGGGCAAAATTTTATCGGGAATTTCAAGTGTTGAAATTTGTAATGAGATAGCATACCTTCTATGAGATAGTTGGATCCCGATACCCACTGCGAGTAAGAGTTACTCCTGGGAGAGTTTTACACATTACAATTAGCCGATCGAGTAGGTGTCTAGAAAGGTGTTAACGGGGTTACACCCCTGGGAAAACGAGGTTTATTTTAATTAGGTCCGTGTGAATGCACGGGGAACCTCCCTTAAAATTCTGGCACTGATCTGGCTGAAAGATTGGCGAACTTGTAGCGTGTAATTAATCCCGGCTAGTCTTTCCTTTTAGGGTTTAAAGGAAGATTTGACAAAAACAGTGGGAGACATCCTGATTAGATATATTAATAACCAAGCTAATCTTGCAAGAGCATACCCTGAGTGTTTTCTTCTCTCTCTCTCCAGGTAGCGACCATGTCATGCCTTAATCAAGATAATAATACGGATGTATTGACCGGGCCCGTTTGTTATACTGCGCTAGGGAACGTTGGTCCCGCTCCAACTTATAATTGTTATAAGAGCGAGCAAGAAATTGGGGATTACCAGAATTCCCGTGCTGCCCAAACGAAGAAAGTGTATGATGATGCATCATCTTCGGGTGTGTTCATTACCAAGAACTGTTTCTCAGTATCCTTTACGTCCTGGGTATGAGATACCGGATCAGGATCCCATATATGTAATCTGTTACATGGACTACAGATAAGTAGAGAATTGAGAACGGGTGATAAGTTTCAGGAGATAGAAATGGTGCAAGTGTTGCAGCCAAGTCTGTAGGCAGTTATCACCCTGTATTACCAAATACATTGATTCTGAATAAATGTTATTAGATACCGAACTATAAAACATCATATCAGTCTCTTTATTTAAAGAAGGATATAATTTTGTATTATTGGATAATGTTTTGAACATTTCCTATATCAAGAGTTGATCGGTTCAGGCACGTTATCTAAAAGCATATACGTTCTAAATCAAACCACAGTTCTTAGTGTACAGAGCACACACAAGAGGAATAGTTCAGAAATGAACAAATCCTTCTTGAGGTATTGTAGACTAAGTCATGTCAATGTGACCCGACTAGCTGAAATTACATCAAGATGCATATTTAATTCAGTTTGAATTTACATCTTGTGAAACTTGCCAGTCATGTCACAAAGATAAAATGACCACAGCTCTGTTGATTGGAAATAGAGAAAGAGTTAGTGAACTCTTGTGATTGATACATGATGATATATGTACGTTCCCTGTCTACACATGCCAGGACTGGTTCTTTGTACTTCATTACATTCACTGATTATCTCTGAAGATTCGGACATATGTTCCTGTTGAAACACAAGTCTGAATCTTTTGAGAAATTCAATGAATATAAGTCAGAAGTAGAGAACCGAAACAGGTATAAGTATTATGTCCTTTGATGTGATCAGGGAGAAGAATACTTGAGCATGGAGATCCAGGACTATTCTAAAGGAGAATGCGATTCTCTCTCAGCATTACTCCTCCGTATACACCACAACACGTCGGTGCATCGGTGCAGAGCAATCACACCCTATTAGATATGGTGCGCTCTATGATGAGAACTACTGAGTTTCCTATTTCCTTTTGGGAGTTATGCACTTGAGAAGCTGCATGCCTATTGAATAGGGTTCCAATCAAATCAGGTGCCTACCACTCCATATGTGATATGGAATGGGAAGAGCCAATATCTTAAGTAAGTTAAGATTTGGGGTTGTCCGGTCTATGTCTAAAAAGCAAAATGCGGACAAGCTCGAGGCAAAGTCAGTTCTGTAGAAGTTTGTCGGATATCCCAAGCATTAGCAAGGGAATATCTTTTACCACATGAGGAACAAAAGATGTTTTGTTTCTCAGCATGCCACTTTTGTGAAAGGGAATTTCTTGTGAAGAAATTAGTGGCCCTGAGGTAGAACTGGAAAGAGTTCCAGCTATACAAACTGCAGCTGATGATTTGGTAGAACCAAAGGATTCAATAGTTTCCAATGAATCTCAGCCTCTCCGTCGATCTAGTAGGGTTCCTCACCCACCTGAGAGATACTTCCGTTTCTCTATGACAGTGGGAGCGAGTATTGCATCATGAGATGATGACCCAACTAGTTTCGAGCAGGCCATCAGGAGTAGGACTCTGTAAGAATGGCTGGATGCTAAGCGATATGAGATGGAATCCATATACACCAACAAAGTATGGACTTTGGTTGCTTTATCTGAAGGGTTAAATCTCCATCAGAAGCAAGTAAATCTTGAGAAGATTGCTTGGTGTACATGGAAAAGTTAAGACTTTCAAAGCTATGCTTAAGTCCATCCAGATCCTACTTGTCACTGCTACATACCATGACTACGATATCTGGCGGTTGGGTGTTATGACAGCTTTTCTAAATGATGATTTAAAAGAGAGCGTCTATAAGTACACAGCCAGAGGGCTTCTTAGACAGTAGGAGCAGCAGAAACGTGTGCAAGTTGTTTAATGCGATAAAGCAGGTATCGCGGAGTTGGAACGTCTGTTTTGATGTGGTAGTCAAAGAGTTTGACTTCATCAAAATTGTAGATGAATCTTGTATATACAAAAAGGTAGAAGGGAATATGGCGGTGATCCTCATATTGTACGTGGATGACATACTCTTGATAGGGAAGGAGTTTCCTATGCTACGCTCGGTCAATCTCTTCTTATCACAAGGATTCTCCATATAGGATCAAAATGATACCTCATAAATCCTAGGTTATGGATCTATGAGATAAATCTAATTGGATGTTAGGATTCTCACTAGTTGTAGTGAGATAATATCAATCGATCCTGGGGAGAATCAATAGAAAGGTTCCAGGGTGATAAGGATGACTGAATATCAGTCACAGGCATTGTCTTTACCCTCAGTGGACGGACGGTATGTTGGATAAGTTCTAAGCTAGATACCTTGACTTACTAGACGATAAAGGCAGGATAAATCACTACCAAAGATGCTACCAAAGAGGCAGTCTGGATATATATAAGTTCATGAGATGAACTTCGTTCCTACCATTGTGTGACAATGAGTTGTGGCTTATGCCAAGGAACCCCTGTCCCATCAGAAATCCAGACATATTCTTAGGCAGTATCACCTGATCATGGAGATGGTTGATCTCTAGGGAGATCGAGGTTAGGAGAGTAGACACAGAGGACAATAGCGCGGATCCACTTACAAAGGCCTATTTCCCAGTAGAGACTTTTATGGGATGGTTGAGTATGAGATACTTCAACCACAGCTGATTGTTGGGTATGCGATACCACAACAGATGGCCTAGTGCAAGTGGGAGATTGTTAGTTATATGTAAACCCTAGAGGCTATTACTGTACATACGATGTATATTGTAGTGGATGCTTGGACATATATACGTAGGACTTTCTTGCTCGACATGATAGTATGCTATCGGTTACTCTTTATCTTAACATGTACTCTGATTGTCTCTATGCTACATGTTGATAAAACCCTTAGGATTAGTACTTGACTACCAGGACTATGATGCGGATCATACTAGTGGGGACAATGTAGTCGTTAAGTACATCCTTCAAATGTTTCTAGTCGTGGGAGTACCGAGACAGGGCATCGATACTCAAGAGTAGACTAGCGTATGCGCTTCTTGACACATATGATGGGCGATGGATGATCCCATATCCATTGGTGTTTGACATCAGAGAAGGTATACGGGTGCTCAGTGGAGACTGGGTACATTGGACGGACTCGCCGAGAACTCCCATATGGTATTATACCTCACGTCAGATTTTGCAGTTCTCTGGTGACACTGGTACAGGTTAGTCTGTAGACCCGAGATCGTCATAGAGTCTTGTGTGATTCCCGCTGTGCTTTGATTTCCATCATACCACGTCCAAGAGGGCGTGCAAAACGGTGGCTTTTGGGTACAGTCCCGAATCGCATGGAGGCAATGAGCGATAGGAGGGGTTTCGTCTCTCCCGGTATAGGGAGTTGATGTTGCGCTGTGTTCGATTGGCTATAACTGGAAATCCCTGGCCAGAGTTGCTGAGATTTACTGGTAAGTGTTATCGGTAGTTTCTCGAACTGTTATGGACCTTATATCGACATGACTTGTCAAGCTACTGGGGTCCGACGTTTACCACCCCTAGACGAGATATGCGACATATCATACGAAGAGACCGGATTGTACGGGAGTGTTACTGATTGGATTCGCAGGAGAATGTACAGGCTTGCTTGTTGATCTTCTGATCGCTCAATACCTGGGGGCGGTTACGTTTAGCTGACCGATTGCAGATTGTGGGTGTTTGATATGATCATCACCTACTGCCGGCGTATTGACGATTCTTTAGAGTCCTACACAGAGGTTTCCTGTGTCACAACCCGAAAGTACGGAACATGACCCGCACTTAAACTACGAACGTCTCGAGGCGTACGTAATCTAAGTAAACCGAAAACCCAGAAATCCAAACCAAGAAAAGATGTAGAGTGCAGGAAAAACCAACTTAAAGCAAGTAGTTTCAATAGCATAAGCCGAATTATGCGGTTTTTAAAAACATCCAAAAATTTCCTGAAAATTTCGGCAGAGTCTCCTTTGTAAATACTGGCCCCCAAACGGGATACAACATTAATAGTATACGAAATCAATAAAAAGGCATCCCCAAGCGGGAGCTAGCTCTTCGTCAATCGATGGCCATAACCACACAAGCAATATAATATACAACGCCAACGGCGAGGATCAAAATTCAAAAGGGAACTCAAAACCACAAGAAAACCACAGAAATATAACGCGCGACTCTAAGGTCGAAGGAATAACATCACTGGTCTCTATCTCAAAATAAATACATGTTTGGTTGATGGAACTTCTAGATACAACAGAATAATGATATACAAGATATATAATGGGGGGATACGATACAAATAAACCCACCTAATAGCAAATCACCCGGAAAAGGAAGTAGTGCCAGCAAAGCCGTAATGAAACCTGTATGGCAAAACCTGCAAGAAACTGGGGCACAACGGGGGTGAGTTGCCAACTCGTGAATAGAAAAACATCTACGCACAGAAATCGCATAAATAATGCAACCAAGGTCAATGATCATAATATATCCTCAAATATATGAATAACATGCAGCCTATAACAATGGCTAGGGTAATATCTAACCCGAGTGTGATCTCATGTGCCCGTGTCAGTGCCTCAGGTAGCAATAATCATATGAATGAGGTATGAATGCATGAAAACAGAATACATGTAAATGAAGAAACTGTTTTCATAAATTAGTGAGATTTCCTTTGTATTTTTAAAATGAGGTATCATAAATGAAATCAGCATCAACAGTGTCTAGCATCGACACAAAACATAAATCTCAATATCTCAAAGCCTCAGGCTCCGGCTATCCGGACTGGCCTCTATCATCAAATCTCAGTACCTCAATATCTCGAAATCTCAATGTCTCAATCTCAATATCTAGGGCGCCGTTAGTCCAGACCAGCCCCTACCATCCATCTCAAGACCACGACGGTATCCTCCGGATATCCGACGCGTCGGGTAAAATCACCGGTAGGTAGTCCCCCCCTGCCAGGCTCATCGTCATCACTACGAGCTTCTTGCCCCGGGGTACCTTACCGGGTCCACCATGTACCCGAAACGGTTCATCCAACTCCTCGAATCGGGTCTCGAAATCCATCAGCAAACTCATGGTGGACGACTCATACATCATTGGAAAAACCGCGCTTTTCATTTAAAAAGAGAAAGAAGAAGTTTGTATATGTTTTGCGGTTTTCCCCAAATCCAGAAAATCTCATGGAAATCCGAATCCAAAACCTCAATAGCACGTAAAAAGTGAATATATGCATGAGAATCCATGAATGCGGCATAACAATGAATAACACTATGCATGAAGTAGCAGGTAATAACTACAATGTCTAAACTAACATATAAGGCAAGTACACTAATATCATGTCTAAACTATTAGCTAATAGGCTAAGTCAAGCAATTATATTCTCTAAGGTGTACGTGACATGCCAATTACCGATGAAGATGTGTGTGAGCCGGCAAGTAAGTGTACGTGGTACATACGCATCATCGGTAATGGTGCTGGTGTCCTAACAGCATGATATCAATAATGGAGTATGAAACATAATATAAGCATGCGATGCGAAGCGAACCACAATAATGAGCGGGAGCTGAATACTAGACGCAACTATAACTAATCAGCATTAATCTAATATAAGTCTTACAAATGGTGCCTTTTGAAATAACACGAATCATGGGGTTTTGAAAATAGGGGCTACGGTGTTTTTATGAAAAGATACGTCTTTTGAAATATCCGTAGGATCCCTTGGGCTGTCTTTTAAAATACCCACGATTCGTTAGGTTTTGAAATAGGTAAGAATCGAATCTAATCTAATAACTAAACTAAACTAAAGGGCTAAGCTAACAAGCTGGACTACAGGTAAGGAAACCGCCTAACATCCGAGTCGATCCATATACATACCTGTATATATATTAGTCGGTGATCCCGCCTCAATAATATCATATCCGATACCATATCTATAAGCATGCATCCCAAGTCAAGAGTGCGGATCAATCATCAAAATATAGCTCGTACGTAAATCCGTCGTACGGCATCCCTAAATCTGGGTACGGGGTAATATCACATTCATCATACTATTCACCTGGTATCCTCTTGTAGCGTTTTTGAAAATCGTTTCGGTGAAATTTCGGAAAATCGGTAAAATGAGGGGGTTTTCTGTAAAAAGTCAAAATACAAATATCTTATTATAAAAATTAAATATACATATTCTAGCTATGTAATTGCTATTATTTGGTGTTTATTGAGCCGCTGGTGAAATTTCAAATTTTCTGAAAAAAAATATTATTTTATTATTATTTTAAGCCGTCACTAATACATTTAATTAGGGAAAATTACAAATTGGAATGAGTTGAAACAAATTTTGTACATCATAAAACATTAAATAAAAATTTATCATGTGGTTTTTGGAACGAAATCATTTGCCAAAACGGTTTAGAAATTATTGAAGAAAAAAGGCTTTTTTTTTAGCGTAAATGGATGTTTGGGGTATTGTATTTATCATTTTTCACCACCCCACACCCGTGCCCACACCCACACACCCCCACTTACTCCTCCTCTTAGCCAAATTCAGCAGCCCTCACTTTTTCCCCACTTGGTTTGCAAAGGGAAAAGAAATAAAAGAAAAGATTAGAAAATAGATAAAGTAGTTAGACTTTGACCTTACCTTGACCTTGACTTTCCTCCCTTGCATTTTCCTCACCTCACCTCTCTCTCCTCCCCAAAATTTGGCCGAGCCTCCCTTCTTCACTGCTGCAACAGCCCCTCCCCTCTTCTCCTTCTCATTTCACCTCAAAATTCTTCACAAAATGCCCAAAAATCAACACCAAAAATCCCACAAAATCCAAATCAAAACCCTACCCATTTTTCCTTAGCCTATCTAGTATAGATCTTGATGAAAAGAAGCTAATTTTGGAGGGCTAAGTTTGCTTGTGGGATCTTCAAATTGTTGGGTATAAATTCTAACCCTTCAGTAAATTGTTAGTTAATTACTTTAATTTAGTTATTAAGTGTTTAATTAGGTTTTAAATTGGTTCTAATTGCATGATTGGAAATTCAAGAAGATGGTTTGTGATCAAATTAGTGTGTTTATCATTAGATTATGGTTGTGATGAGTAGATTAACATGTTAATGCTATGCTAAAACTAATCTGATTGCTAATTTGCTAATTGTAACATTTAAAATGTCCAAATTAAGTTTTTAGCATACTAGGTTTTGTAATTTAATTGCAAATGTGAGATTTAAATCTAGTTAGGGTTTTATATCATTTGAACATGGTTTAAGTGTGTAATTTATCATATTAAGGCATGTTAAATCAAACCTAGTAGCTAGTTTGCAAATTGTATTTTAGAATTTTACTATTTAAGCTAAATTGCAAACTAGAATTTTGGGATTTATGGAAATGAGTAAGTTTAAAATCTAGTAATGGTTTGGGTGGCTTAGTTAAGATATTTAGTGAGCATTGTAGCCACTAAAATCATTAAAACATTTAGTTTTGTACTAAAATGGAAAAGTTTGCTTACTAGGTTTTCGGAAAAATAGCTTTTTAAAGTGAGTTTGAGGTTTTTGTGAATTTTAAACTATTTCATATTATAATTAGTGTTTGTGAATGAGCAAATGGGTGCGTTTGGGTTTTTCTCGATGGTTTGACGTTTGGACATCGACATCGAGTGTTGGTTTGGCTATTTTTGCATGCGTAGGTGATAGGTTTAGACCTATGTGTGATACGCGTGCCGATTTGGTTTTCGTATGCCGTTTCGATTTCGAATTGGGTTTTTAATGCGATGCGATGTGTCATGATACGTAGGTACCCTCACGAGGACTTCGAGAAGACAAGCAAGCGCGTGGCGACATCGATTTCGGCAAGCGAGGACCAGGTGAGTAGATTTATATCTACGGGGAGAAGTCGGGTGGATGGCGTATAGCACCCCCGCAGTCCGTAGTGTAGCTCATATATATATGTTTATATAGGTGTTTCATGATACGAGAATGTTTATTCATGTTATGATTATGTGTTCATGGATTAGCTTTGGTTTAGTTGCGAAACCCTAGAGTAGTTGTTATACCCACATACGCACACACGGACTTGCATACATTATTTTCTTGTGCGTTGATGGGGATGTGTATATATGTATATACGCGTGGGTATGGGACTATGCATATATACATTCATATACACATGTACGGATGATGAGGATAGTACTTAGGATTTGAGATGAGTCGATGAGATCGGTGATATGGCAGGGTTCGTATTTGAGATACGACATGACGTTGTAGCGGGTCCTTGACGTAGTGTTTCACACACGTGCATGCATACTTAGGCGGTATCGGTATTGTACTAGACGTAGATCAGTACCCCGATCATGATATTTGATAAAGAGGATACCAGGTGAATAGTATGATGAATGTGATATTGACCCGTACCCAGATTTGGGATGCCGTACGACGGATTTACGTACGAGCTATATTGATGATTGATCCGCACTCTTGACTTGGGATGTCTGATTATAGATATAGCATCGGATATGATATTATTGAGGCGGGATCACCGACTAATATATATACAGGTATGTATATGTATCGACTCAGATGTTAGGCGGTTTCCTTACCTGTAGTTCAGCTTGTTAGTTCAGCCGTATAGTTTAGTGTAGTTGTTAGACTAGATTAGACTCCTACCTATTTCAAAACTAACGGATCGTGGGTATTTTAAAAGACAGGTCAAGGGATTCTACGGATATTTCAAAAGACGTATCTTTTCTTTAAAACACCGTAGCCCTTATTTTCAAAACACCGCGATTCGTGTTATTTCAAAAAGGCACTATTGTAGGACTTATATTAGGGTAATGCAGATTAGTTATCGTTGTGTCTAGTATTCAGCTCCCGCACATTATTGCTGTTCGCTCTGCCTCGCATATTTATTTTGCTGCATATTCCATTATTGATATCATGCTGTTAGAACACCAGCACCATTACCGATGATGCGTATATACCACGTACACCTACTTGCCGGCTCACACACATCTTCATCGGTAATTGCCATGTCACGTACACTTTAGAGAATATAATTGCTTGACTTAGATTGTTAGCTGGTAGTTTTGACATGATATTAGTGTACTTCCCTTATATGCCATATTAGACATTGTAGTTATTACCTACCACTTCATGCATACTGTTATTCAGTTGTTCATGCCTAGTTCATTATCATTGACATATGCACTTGTGATGATTTCTTGAGATTTATGATATTTCTGGATTTCGGGGAAAGCCGCAAAATTTACAACTTATGATCTTTTAAAATATAAAATGTTGCGGTTTTCTAGTGATGTAAAGTGTCGTCCACCATGAGTTTGCTGTGGTTTTGGAGATCCGTGTCGAGGAGTGGAGGAACCGTCACGGGTATATGGTGGGCCTGGTATGGTACCCCGGGGCAAGAGGAATGTGGTGTTGACGTTGAGCCTGGCTGGGGAGCACTACCTACCGGTGATATTACCCGACGCGTCGGATATCCGGAGGATACCGTCGTGGTCTTGAGATGGATGGTAGGGGCCGGTCCGGACTGACGGCGCCCTAGATATTGAGCTTGAGACATTGATATTTCGAGACAGTGAGATTTATGTTTTGTGTCGATGCTAGACATTGTTGATACTGATTTCATTATGATACCTCAGTTTAAAAATACGAAGGAAATCTCACTAATTTATGAAAACAGTTTCTTCATTTACATGTATTCTATTTCATGCATTCATACCTCATTCATATGATATATTGCTACCTGAGGCACTGACACGGGCACATGAAATTATACTCGGGTTAGATATTACCCTAGTCATTGTTATAGGCTGCCTGTTATACATATTTTTGAGGATATATTATGATCATTGACCTAGGTTGCGTTATTTATGCGATTTCTGTGCGTAGATGTTTTTCTATTCACGAGTTGGCAACTCACCCCCGTTGTGCCCCAGTTTCTTGCAGATTTGCCGTACAGGTTTCATTACGGCTTGCGGGCTCAGTTTCATTCGGCTGATTTGCTAGTAGGTGGGTTTACTTGTATCATACCCCCATTATCTATCTTGTATATCATTATTCGGTTGTATCTAGAAGTTCCATCAACCAAACATGTATCTATTGAGATAGAGACCAGTGTTGTTTATTCTTTCGACCTTAGAGTCGCTCGTTAGATTTCTGGTGGTTTTGAGTTTCCTTTTGAGTTTTGATCCTCGCCGTTGGCGTTGTATATTATATTGCTTGTGTGGTTGTGACCGTCGTTTGACGAAGAGCTAGCTCCCGCTTGGGGATGCCTTTTTCTTGATTTCGTATACTATTCATGTTGTATCCCGTTTGGGGGCCAGTATTTACAAAGGAGACTCTGTCGAAATTTTCAGTAAAATTTTGATGTTTTAAAAACCGCATAATTCGGCTTATGCTATTGAACTACTTGCTTTAAGTTGGTGTTTCCTGCACTCTACTTTTTTCTTGGTTTGGATTTCTGGGTTTTCGGTTTACTTAGATTACGTACGCTTCGAGACGTTCGTAGTTTAAGTGCCGGTCATGTTCCGTACTTTCGGGTCGTGACAAAGTTGGTATCAGAGCGTTAGGTTTTAACCTTCGGAGCGTAGGATGACCCTTGGTTGATGGAATAGGTGACTAAAGTAGAGTGACGTACCGTTGGTATGTTCCGCGGCATATTTACGACACGCCACTCCACTTATGAAGCCTTAGGATGTACATTTCCTTGTTCAGTATTATATTCCTTCCTGATCTAGCCTCATCGGTACCAGTTTGGTTTTGCTGCTACGGTTACGGGCAGGGAGAGCAACGGCTAGAGTTGCGGTCAGCGCAAGCTTGTCACGAACGAGGACTGACCAGGGCGAAATTCCGGCGACACACGATTGCAGAGATGTGTCTTTTTACTGTGTTTCCGCGCCACGAGCGTTTGGCGGATCGCCTTCATGAGGTTACTCGGAGGTGCTGATCGACACTAGAGAATTGAGCCAATGATGGAGGCCAGCCAGATGTTGATGACCGTTGGTGTGTTGCTTACTCCTGATGATTGAGGCACTATTCAGCGTGCAGACGATCGAGCCAGTTGTTGCTGTGAGCGACGAGATATCGCCCCATATGTTAGAGCTATTGCGGGGCGAGTTGTACGAATAGATGATAGAAGGTCGCTAGTCACCCGAGGATGAATGACTAGGACATGTGGCTCGTTCGCCTGCCCGATGAGAGGTCATCAGATAGATTGATTCCAGCTAGAGAAGACTTCACGCAGAGACGTGAGGGTCGACAGAGACGATCGAATGTCGGAAACCTATTATTCCAAGTTTAAAGTAGTCGGAAAGACATGCAGGCAATTCTGTGGTCCCTCTAGAAGAATGAAACCCTAACTCGACTTAATGACCGTGTGAAAGGCTTTGAACCTTCGGGTTTGCGGAAGTTCTACGGCGCCATTAGTGAGGCTTGGGTTTGCCCTTCTACGGCTGGACCACCGATGCTGTGGTATGTACTCGATACTTATTAAACTGTACCCAAGATGTTGAGCTCTTGAGGGGTTATGAGGTTTTGACGAATCGATTGGATGGTTCAACTTAATTCGGATGCTAGGTGGTGAGATGCATTCTTGGGAGACTCCAGATACGAGGATAGTCGTTGGAGCTCAGTCCATGTAGCCGCGACGAGACGAGTCTAAAGCAGACAACATTAGAGAAAAGTGGAGTAAGAGGTTCGTACCAGATCTAGATGAGATGATGTTCCACCCCGCCGACATCAGACAGGCGATGCGCATGCCGAGGCATGGTACTTGGACTTACCTTCCAGAAGGATTCGCGATGAGTATGCAGTCGTTCCAGAGCAAGATGCAGATATAGGAAAGGACAATGACTTCCGGACAGTTGGCAGAGACGAGACATGGAAGAGACCGTTAGCAGGATTCCTTCCAGGACACTGCTGCAATGATACTTGCACCCAGGATCAGATGTGTCACGTACATTCAGAGAGCCAAAGGCCGACGCCAGTAATATGCTGTCTTACGAGTGGTCGCGATGATTGACCAAGAGATGACCAGAGAAGTGCCAGAACGGAATCGTCCCCGTTAGCACACCTGACAGGGCCGATGAGCCGATGGACCGAAAGATTGGTAATTCACAGTGAAGACCTTGACCCAGGAGTGGTCATGGTTACGCACGCCAGCAGGACAGAGTTCATGATCATCGACGAGACGTCCCACTAGTGACCGCGACAGTTGGCCCGAGATTCTTAGAGGATGCGCTTGAGCGGTACTATTCCGCCATTATTGATTTCGATGTTTTGGGTGATTTATTCGCATGATTTGATTTTGATGATTGAGGATTTACGATCTTTGCACAGTGTTGCACTTGATATCATTTTCGTGCTTTGGTTTCACATGTTTGTGATTTTACGGTTTTAGACATTTGAGTTAATTTTGTGCGTATGCACGCACACGATTTCGTTCCTGCACTCGGTATAGTTTATATATGCTTGCAGTGCAGTGATACGCCTTTTGTGCACTTAGATGCACTAGATTTCGATTTCGATTGTGATACCCGATACTTGTTTTGTGCACCTTGTGCACCTGATTGATTTTGCGCACGTTCGGCGCTTGATATTGGATTTCATAATTTCATGCACGATAGATGCACCTGATTTGGATTTTCGCACATGTTGGGCGCATGTTTTGAAGGGTGATTTTGGTGCACACCAGAGGCACTAAATCGAGATTTTTTTTTTCGTGCATGTCAGATGCACCTGATTTTGCTGTCAGGCACACATGTTGCCTACGACAGATGTTTCGTGCACACCCGATGCACTTAGATGTTGTTTCTGTGCGCATGTATGGCACATTCATGGATTTTGATTTCCGTGCGCACCAGACGCACGTAGTATTCATGTGCATATTTTGGGATTGATTTCTTATAGAGCAGTACGTTTTTATGATATTGCTATGTGTTTTCGTACTGAGCAGGACTAGTCAGAGGACAGTACCTGAATATATTTTGCATGCATTGATAGTAATTGAAGGGATTTCCAAAAAGCGAGTTATAGCCTCAGTATTTACCTACGTGTCTGATATGACACGAAATGTTTAAAACAAGGAGACCCTTCTAAATTGTTTCCAAAACGGCGGAACGTACATTTCAAACAAAGGTATATATGTATATAGTTATTTCCTTATGATAGACGTCCGCCACTGTGCAGTGTTATACGCGTGCACAGCGACTTAAAGAGATTTGGCATGCATTTCCTTTAGATACTTACATATATAGATTCGATATTTACATGTATAGTTTCGAGTTATGTCATATTGGTTTTGATTTGGATTTGGCATTGATGTCTTCTCCATGACTCCGATGATTGCGGGATGCTTGACGGAGTTTTGATTTGAGTTATATGCTCATTTTTCAAGCGCATGCGCTGCGCTACGATTTGTTTTACGTAGTTACAATTTCGGAGCCCCGACGACCTGATGGTTTTTCTTAGATGTTTTAGTATTTGGGGGAGTTTGAATTTAAATTCGGGGACCGAATTTCTTTAAGGGGGGAAGATTGTAGCGTTTTGAAAATCGTTTCGGTGAAATTTCGGAAAATCGGTAAAATGAGGGGGTTTTCTGTAAAAATTCAAAATACAAATATCTTATTATAAAAATTAAATATACATATTCTAGCTATGTAATTGCTATTATTTGGTGTTTATTGAGCCACTGGTGAAATTTCAAATTTTCTGAAAAAAATATTATTTTATTATTATTTTAAGCCGTCACTAATACATTTAATTAGGGAAAATTACAAATTGGAATGAGTTGAAACAAATTTTGTGCATCATAAAACATTAAATAAAAATTTATCATGTGGTTTTTGGAACGAAATCATTTGCCAAAACGGTTTAGAAATTATTGAAGAAAAAAGGCTTTTTTAGCGTAAATGGATGTTTGGGGTATTGTATTTATCATTTTTCACCACCCCACACCTGTGCCCACACCCACACACCCCCACTTACTCCTCCCCTTAGCCAAATTCAGCAGCCCTCACTTTTTCCCCACTTGGTTTGCAAAGGGAAAAGAAATAAAAGAAAAGATTAGAAAATAGATAAAGTAGTTAGACTTTGACCTTACCTTGACCTTGACTTTCCTCCCTTGCATTTTCCTCACCTCACCTCTCTCTCTCCTCCCCAAAATTTCGCCGAGCCTCCCTTCTTCACTGCTGCAACAGCCCCTCACCTCTTCTCCTTCTCATTTCACCTCAAAATTCTTCACAAAATGCCCAAAAATCAACACCAAAAATCCCACAAAATCCAAATCAAAACCCTACCCATTTATCCTTAGCCTATCTAGTATAGATCTTGATGAAAAGAAGCTAATTTTGGAGGGCTAAGTTTGCTTATGGGATCTTCAAATTGTTGGGTATAAATTCTAACCCTTTGGTAAATTGTTAGTTAATTACTTTAATTTAGTTATTAAGTGTTTAATTAGGTTTTAAATTGGTTCTAATTGCATGATTGGAAATTCAAGAAGATGGTTTGTGATCAAATTAGTGTGTTTATCATTAGATTATGGTTGTGATGAGTAGATTAACATGTTAATGCTATGCTAAAACTAATCTGATTGCTAATTTGCTAATTGTAACATTTAAAATGTCCAAATTAAGTTTTTAGCAAACTAGGTTTTGTAATTTAATTGCAAATGTGAGATTTAAATCTAGTTAGGGTTTTATATCATTTGAACATGGTTTAAGTGTGTAATTTATCATATTAAGGCATGTTAAATCAAACCTAGTAGCTAGTTTGCAAATTGTATTTTAGAATTTTACTATTTAAGCTAAATTGCAAACTAGAATTTTGGGATTTATGGAAATGAGTAAGTTTAAAATCTAGTAATGGTTTGGGTGGCTTAGTTAAGATATTTAGTGAGCATTGTAGCCACTAAAATCATTAAAACATTTAGTTTTGTACTAAAATGGAAAAGTTTGCTTACTAGGTTTTCGGAAAAATAGCTTTTTAAAGTGAGTTTGAGGTTTTTGTGAATTCTAAACTATTTCATATTATAATTAGTGTTTGTGAATGCGCAAATGGGTGCGTTTGGGTTTTTCTCGATGGTATGACGTTTGGACATCGACATCGAGTGTTGGTTTGGCTATTTTTGCATGCGTAGGTGATAGGTTTAGACCTATGTGTGATACGCGTGCCGATTTGGTTTTCGTATGCCGTTTCGATTTCGAATTGGGTTTTTAATGCGATGCGATGTGTCATGATACGTAGGTACCCTCACGAGGACTTCGAGAAGACAAGCAAGCGCGTGGCGACATCGATTTCGGCAAGCGAGGACCAGGTGAGTAGATTTATATCTACGGGGAGAAGTCGGGTGGATGGCGTATAGCACCCCCGCAGTCCGTAGTGTAGCTCATATATATATGTTTATATAGGTGTTTCATGATACGAGAATGTTTATTCATGTTATGATTATGTGTTCATGGATTAGCTTTGGTTTAGTTGCGAAACCCTAGAATAGTTGTTATACCCACATACGCACACACGGACTTGCATACATTATTTTCTTGTGCGTTGATGGGGATGTGTATATATGTATATACGCGTAGGTATGGTACTATGCATATATACATTCATATACACATGTACGGATGATGAGGATAGTACTTGGGATTTGAGATGAGTCGATGAGATCGGTGATATGGCAGGGTTCGTATTTGAGATACGACATGACGTTGTAGCGGGTCCTTGACGTAGTGTTTCACACACGTGCATGCATACTTAGGCGGTATCGGTATTGTACTAGACGTAGATCAGTACCCCGATCATGATATTTGATAAAGAGGATACCAGGTGAATAGTATGATGAATGTGATATTGACCCGTACCCAGATTTGGGATGCCGTACGACGGATTTAGGTACGAGCTATATTGATGATTGATCCGCACTCTTTACTTGGGATGTCTGATTATAGATATAGCATCGGATATGATATTATGGAGGCGGGATCACCGACTAATATATATACAGGTATGTATATGTATCGACTCAGATGTTAGGCGGTTTCCTTACCTGTAGTTCAGCTTGTTAGTTCAGCCGTATAGTTTAGTGTAGTTGTTAGACTAGATTAGACTCCTACCTATTTCAAAACTAACGGATCGTGGGTATTTTAAAAGACAGGTCAAGGGATTCTACGGATATTTCAAAAGACGTATCTTTTCTTAAAAACACTGTAGCCCTTATTTTCAAAACACCGCGATTCGTGTTATTTCAAAAAGGAACTATTGTAGGACTTATATTAGGGTAATGCATATTAGTTATCGTTGTGTCTAGTATTCAGCTCCCGCACATTATTGCTGTTCGCTCTGCCTCGCATATTTATTTTGCTGCATATTCCATTATTGATATCATGCTGTTAGGACACCAGCACCATTACCGATGATGCGTATGTACCACGTACACCTACTTGCCGGCTCACACACATCTTCATCGGTAATTGCCATGTCACGTACACTTTAGAGAATATAATTGCTTGACTTAGATTGTTAGCTGGTAGTTTTGACATGATATTAGTGTACTTCCCTTATATGCCATATTAGACATTGTAGTTATTACCTACCACTTCATGCATACTGTTATTCAGTTGTTCATGCCTAGTTCATTATCATTGACATATGCACTTGTGATGATTTCTTGAGATTTATGATATTTCTGGATTTCGGGGAAAGCCGCAAAATTTACAACTTATGATCTTTTAAAATATAAAATGTTGCGGTTTTCTAGTGATGTAAAGTGTCGTCCACCATGAGTTTGCTGTGGTTTTGGAGATCCATGTCGAGGAGTGGAGGAACCGTCACGGGTACATGGTGGGCCCGGTATGGTACCCCGGGGCAAGAGGAATGTGGTGTTGACGTTGAGCCTGGCTGGGGAGCACTACCTACCGGTGATATTACCCGACGCGTCGGATATCCGGAGGATACCGTCGTGGTCTTGAGATGGATGGTAGGGGCCGGTCCGGACTGATGGCGCCCTAGATATTGAGCTTGAGACATTGATATTTCGAGACAGTGAGATTTATGTTTTGTGTCGATGCTAGACACTGTTGATACTGATTTCATTATGATACCTCAGTTTAAAAATACGAAGGAAATCTCACTAATTTATGAAAACAGTTTCTTCATTTACATGTATTCTATTTCATGCATTCATACCACATTCATATGATATATTGCTACCTGAGGCACTGACACGGGCACATGAAATTATACTCGGGTTAGATATTACCCTAGTCATTGTTATAGGCTGCCTGTTATACATATTTTTGAGGATATATTATGATCATTGACCTAGGTTGCGTTATTTATGCGATTTCTGTGCGTAGATGTTTTTCTATTCACGAGTTGGCAACTCACCCCCGTTGTGCCCCAGTTTCTTGCAGATTTGCCGTACAGGTTTCATTACGGCTTGCGGGCTCAGTTTCATTCGGCTGATTTGCTAGTAGATGGGTTTACTTGTATCATACCCCCATTATCTATCTTGTATATCATTATTCTGTTGTATCTAGAAGTTCCATCAACCAAACATGTATCTATTGAGATAGAGGCCAGTGTTGTTTATTCTTTTGACCTTAGAGTCGCTCGTTAGATTTCTGGTGGTTTTGAGTTTCCTTTTGAGTTTTGATCCTCGCCGTTGGCGTTGTATATTATATTGCTTGTGTGGTTGTGACCGTCGTTTGACGAAGAGCTAGCTCCCGCTTGGGGATGCCTTTTTCTTGATTTCGTATACTATTCATGTTGTATCCCGTTTGGGGGCCAGTATTTACAAAGGAGACTCTGCCGAAATTTTCAGTAAAATTTTGATGTTTTAAAAACCGCATAATTCGGCTAATGCTATTGAACTACTTGCTTTAAGTTGGTGTTTCCTGCACTCTACTTTTTTCTTGGTTTGGATTTCTGGGTTTTCGGTTTACTTAGATTACGTACGCCTCGAGACGTTCGTAGTTTAAGTGCCGGTCATGTTCCGTACTTTCGAGTCGTGACACCTCTCTATCAAATATCATGATCGGGGTACTGATCTACATCTAGTACAATACTGATACCGCCTAAGTATGCATGCACGTGTGTGAAACACTACGTCAAGGACCCGCTACAACGTCATGTCGTATCTCAAATACGAACCCTGCTATATCACCGATCTCACGGCCTCAAATCAAATCTCATCGACTCATCATAAATCCCAAGTACTATCATCATTATCCATGCATGCGTATATGAATGTACATATGCATAGTCCCATACCCACGCAAATATACATGTATACACATTCCAATCTGCGCACAAGAAAGTAAAGTATGCAAGTCTGTGTGTGCGTATGTGGGTATAACAACTACTCTAGGGTTTCGCAACTAATCCAAAGCTAATCCATGAACACATAATCATAACATGAATAAACATTCTCGTATCATAAAACACCTATATAAACATATATATATAAGCTACACTACGGACTGCGGGGGTGCTATACGCCATCCCCCCGACTTCTCCCCGTAGATATAAATCTACTCATCTGGTCCTCGCTAGCCGGTGCTGACGTTGCCATGCGCTTGCTTGTCTTCTCGAAGTCCACATTGGGGTACCTACATATCACAACGCATCGTATCGCATTAAAATCCGACTCATGACCAAAACGACACACGAATCCCACATAGGTCAAAACCTATGGTTGCTTTCACAAATCAACCCAAAACTCTCGACGTCGGTGTACAAACGCCAGACCATCGAGAAAAACCCAAATACACACATTTGCACATTCACGAACACTAATTTTAATATAAAATAGGTTAAAACTCACAAAAACCCCAATTTCACTTAAAAAGTCATTTTTCCGAAAATTTAGCAAGCACAAATCACCGTTTTAGTACAAAACTCGATGTATAAACGAATCTAGCGGCCACAATATTCACTAAATATCTTAATTAAGTCATAAAAACAATTCCCATAATTTAATCTCATTAATTTCCATAAACCTTAAAATTCTAGTTCACAAAATACCTAAATTTTAACAATTTTATAGCAAAAATGCACAAACTACAATCTAGCTTGGATTTTCATGAACTAAAAGCATTAAACCACTCAATATAATCTTTATAATAACATGAAACCTAAATTTGAATTTTATCTCACAAGAATATAATTAATTTCAAAACCTAGTTTACCATTTATATAATTATCACTTTTAAATCAACAAATATGCAAACTAGCAACTTAAATTGGATTTAGCATAACATTAATATGTCAATTATATCACATAAACTAAATCTCACAACACAAAATACCAATTTGAAATCAAACCCCTCTCTTGAATTTTAAATCATGCACCTAGAATTAATTAAAAACTAATTAAATACCTATTTAATCTAACCTAAGCAATTAACAACACATTAAGCAAAAAGGTTAGAATTTATACCAAAATAATTTGAAGATCCCACAAGCACACTTAGCCTCCCAAATTGAAATCTAAATCCCTAGATCCATGCTATGGTAGCCAAGGGAAAATGGGTAGGAGGTGGATTTTGATTTGGATTTTTGCTTGATTTTTTGTGGATTTTTCAAGCATTTTTGATGAACTTTTTTAAAGAGAAGGAGATGAAGAATGAAGGGGCTGTTGTGGGTTCAGATTTTGGCCAGAATTGGTGGGGATTGGGTAAGGGAGGAGAGAGTGAGGTGGGGAAAGTCCACCCTAGTCAAAGTCCACTCTAATTCTATCATTTTCTACTCTTTTCTTTTTCTTTTCTTTTGAAAAAAGAAGTGATTGGAGAGAGGGAGAGGGGGAGGGCTGTCATGGTGGGTCCGGCCACATGGGAAGAGGGTGAGGTGTGGGTGTGTGGGTTAGGAAAAAAGATAAATGCTAAACCCCAATTCCCATTAACACTAATTTCACCGAAAAAAGCCTTTTTCTTCGATATTTTCTAAACCATTTTGGCAAACGATTTCGTTTCAAAAACCATATGATAAAATTTTATTTAATGTTTTATGATGCACAAAATTTGTTTCCACTCATTCCAATTTGTAATTTTCCCTAATTAAATGTATTAGTGACGGCTTAAAATAATAATAAAATAATTTTTTTTTCAGAAAATTTGAAATTTCACCAGTGCCTCAATAAACACCAAATACTAGCAATTACATAGCTAGAATATGTATATTTAATTTTTATAATAAGATATTTGTATTTTGACTTTTTACAGAAAACCCCCTTATTTTACCGATTTTTCGAAATTTCACCGAAACGATTTTCAAAACGTTACAATCTTCCCCCCTTAAAGAAATTCGGTCCCCGAATTTAAATTCAAACTCCCCCCAAATACAAAAACATCTAAGCAAAACCATCAAGTCGTCGGGGCTCCGAAATCATAAGTACATAAAACGCATCATAGCGCAATACATGCGCATGATTAATGAGTAGATAACTCGAAATCAAAACTCTGTCAAGTATCCCGCAATCATCGGAATCAAGGTGAAAACACGAATGCCAAATCTCAAGCAAGACCGATATGGCATAAATCGGAACTATACATGTAAATATCAGGAGGAAATGCATGCCAAATCCTTTAAGTTGCTGTGCAATGCACATAACACTGCACAGTGGCGGACGTCTATCATAAGAAAATAACTATATACATATATACCTTTGTTTGAAATGTACGTTCCGCCGTTTTGGGAAACAATTTAGAAGGGTTTTCCTTGTTTTAAACGTTTCGCGTCATATCAGACACGTAGGTAAATACTGAGACTATAGCTCGCTTTTTGGAATTCCCTTCAATAGCTATCAATGCATGCAAAATACATTCAGGTACTGTCCTCTGACTAGTCCTACTTAGTACGAAAACACATCGCAATTATCATAAAAAAAAACGTACTGCTCTATAAGAAATCAATCCCAAAATACGCGTATGAATACTACGTGCGTCTGGTGCGCACGACAATCAAAATCCACATACGTGCCATACAAGTGCACAGAAACAAGATCTAAGTGCATTGGGTGTGCACAAAGCATCTGTCGTAGGCAACGTGTGTGCCTGACAGTAAAATCAGGTGCATCTGATATGCACGAAAAAAAATCTCGATTTAGTGCATCTGGTGTGCACCAAAATCGCATCTCAAGACCTGCGCTCAACATGCGCGAAAATCCAAAACCAGGGGCATCCATCATGCACGAAATCATGAAATCCAATATCAAGCGCCGAACATGCGCAAAATCAAATCAGGTGCACAAGGTGCACAAAACAAATATCGAGTATCACAATCGAAATCTAAATCCAGTGCATCTAAGTGCACAAAAGGCGTATCACTGCACTGCAAGCATATATAAACTATACAGAGTGCAGGAACCAAATCGTGTGCATGCATACGCACAAAATCAACTCAAATGTCTAAAACCGTAAAATCACAAACATGTGAAACCAAAGCACGAAAACGATATCAAGTGCAACACTGTGCAAAGATTGTAAATCCTCAATCATCAAAATCAAATCATGCGAATAAATCACCCAAAACATCGAAATCAATAATGGCGGAATAGTACCGCTTAAGCGCATCCTCTAAGAATCTCGGGCCAACTGTCGCGGTCACTAGTGGGACGTCTCGTCGATGATCATGAACTCTGGCCTGCTGGTGTGGGTAACAATGACCACTCCTGGGTCAAGGTCTTCACTGTGAATTACCAATCTCTCGGTCCATCGGCTCATCGTCCCTGTCGGGTGTGCTAACGGGGATGATCCCGTTCTGGCACGTCTCTTGTTATCTCCCGGTCAATCATCGCAACCACTCGTAAGACAGCATATCACTGGCGTCGGCCTCTGGCTCTCTGAATGTACGTGACACATCTGATCCTGGGTGCAAGTATCATTGCAGCAGTGTCCTGGAAGGAATCCTGCTCACGGTCTCTTCCATGTCTCGTCTCTGCCAACTGTTCGGAAGTCATCATCCTTTCCTATATCTGCATCTTGCTCTGGAACGGCTGCATACCCATCGCGACTCCTTCTGGAAGGTATATCCAGTACTCCGCCTCGGCATGTGCATCGCATCTCTGATGTCGGCGGAGGGGAACGTCATCTCATCTAGATCTGGTATGAACCTCTTACTTCACTTTTCTCTAATGTCGTCTGCTTTGGACTCGTCTCGTTGCGGCTGCATGGACTGAGCTCCAACGGCTATCCCGTATCAGGAGTCTCCCAAGAAATGCATCTCACCACCTAGCATCCGAATTAAGTCGAGCCATCCGATCGAGTCGTCAAAACCTCATAATCCCCCAAGAGCTCAACATCTCGGGCATAGTTTAATAGTATCGAGTACATACCACAGCATCGGTGGTCCAGCCGTAGAAGGGTAAACCCAAGCCTCACTAATGGCGCCGCGGAACTGCCGCAAACCCGAAGGTTCAAAGGCTTTCACACGGTCATTATGTCGAGTTAGGGTTTCATTCTTCTAGAGGGACTGTAAAATTGCCTGCATGTCTTTCCGAATACTTTAAACTTGGAATAATAGGTTTCCGACATTCGATCGTCTCTGTCGACCCTCACGTCTCTGCGTGAAGTCGTCTCTAGCTGGAATCAACCTATCTGATGACCTCACATCGGGGTAGCGAACGAACCACATGTCCTAGTCATTCATCCTCGGTGACTAGTGACCTTCTATCATCTCTTAGTACAACTCGTACTGCAATAGCTCCAACATCTGGGGCGATATCTCGTCGTTCGCAGCAATTGCTGGCTCGCTCGTCTACACGCTGAACAGTGCCTCGACCATCATGAATAAGCAATACACCAACGGTCATCAAAATCTGCTGGCCTCTATCATTGGCTCAATCCTCTAGTGTCGATCAGCACATCCGAGTAACCTCATAAAGGCGATCCGCCAAACGCTCGTGGCGTGGAAATACAGTAAAAAGACACATCTCTGCAATCGTGTGTCGCCGGAATTTCGCCCTGGTCAGTCCTCATTCGTGACGAGCTCGTGCTGACCGCAACTCTAGCCGTAGCTCTCCCTGCCCGTAATCGTGGCAGCAAAACCATAACTGGTACTGATGAGGCTAGATCGGAATGAATATAATACTGAGCAAAGAAATGTACATCCTAAGGCTTCTTAAGTGGAGTAGCGTATCGTAAGTATGCCGCGGAACATACCCACGGTACGTCACTCTACTTTAGTCACCTATTCCATCAACCAAGGGTCATCCTACGCTCCGAAGGTAAAACCTAACGCTCTGATACCAATTTTGTCACGACCCAAAATTATGGAACATGACCGGCACTTAAACTACGAACGTCTCGAGGCGTACGTAATCTAAGTAAACCGAAAACCCAGAAATCCAAACCAAGAAAAGATGTAGAGTGCAGGAAAAACCAACTTAAAGCAAGTAGTTTCAATAGCATAAGCCGAATTATGCGGTTTTTAAAAACATCCAAAAATTTCCTGAAAATTTCGGCAGAGTCTCCTTTGTAAATACTGGCCCCCAAACGGGATACAACATGAATAGTATACGAAATCAATAAAAAGGCATCCCCAAGCGGGAGCTAACTCTTCGTCAATCGACGGCCATAACCACACAAGCAATATAATATACAACGCCAACGGCGAGGATCAAAATTCAAAAGGAAACTCAAAACCACAAGAAAACTACAGAAATATAACGCGCGACTCTAAGGTCGAAGGAATAACATCACTGGTCTCTATCTCAAAATAAATACATGTTTGGTTGATGGAACTTCTAGATACAACAGAATAATGATATACAAGATATATAATGGGGGGATACGATACAAATAAACCCACCTAATAGCAAATCACCCGGAAAAGGAAGTAGTGCCAGCAAAGCCGTAATGAAACCTGTACGGCAAAACCTGCAAGAAACTGGGGCACAACGGGGGTGAGTTGCCAACTCGTGAATAGAAAAACATCTACGCACAGAAATCGCATAAATAATGCAACCTAGGTCAATGATCATAATATATCCTCAAATATATGAATAACATGCAGCCTATAACAATGGCTAGGGTAATATCTAACCCGAGTGTGATCTCATGTGCCCGTGTCAGTGCCTCAGGTAGCAATAATCATATGAATGAGGTATGAATGCATGAAAACAGAATACATGTAAATGAAGAAACTGTTTTCATAAATTAGTGAGATTTCCTTTGTATTTTTAAAATGAGGTATCATAAATGAAATCAACATCAACAGTGTCTAGCATCGACACAAAATATAAATCTCAATGTCTCAAAGCCTCTGGCTCCGGCTATCCGGACTGGCCTGTATCATCAAATCTCAGTACCTCAATATCTCGAAATCTCAATGTCTCAATCTCAATATCTAGGGCACCGTCAGTCCAGACCGGCCCCTACCATCCATCTCAAGACCACGACAGTATCCTCCGGATATCCGACGCGTCGGGTAAAATCACCGGTCGGTAGTCTCCCCCTGCCAGGCTCATCGTCATCACCACGAGCTTCTTTCCCCGGGGTACCTTACCGGGTCCACCATGTACCCGAAACGGTTCATCCAACTCCTCGAATCGGGTCTCGAAATCCATCAGCAAACTCATGGTGGACGACTCATACATCATTGGAAAAACCGCGCTTTTCATTTAAAAAGAGAAAGAAGAAGTTTGTATATGTTTTGCGGTTTTCCCCAAATCCAGAAAATCTCATGGAAATCCGAATCCAAAACCTCAATAGCACGGAAAAAGTGAATATATGCATCAGAATCCATGAATGGGGCATAACAATGAATAACAGTATGCATGAAGTAGCAGGTAATAACTACAATGTCTAAACTAACATATAAGGCAAGTACTCTAATATCATGTCTAAACTATTAGCTAACAGGCTATGCCAAGCAATAATATTTTCTAAGGTGTACGTGACATGGCAATTACCGATGAAGATGTGTGTGACCCGGCAAGTAAGTGTACGTGGTACATACGCATCATCGGTAATGGTGCTGGTGTCCTAACAGCATGATATCAATAATGGAGTATGAAACATAATATAAGCATGCGATGCGAAGCGAACCACAATAATGAGCGGGAGCTGAATACTAGACGCAACTATAACTAATCTGCATTAATCTAATATAAGTCTTACAAATGGTGCCTTTTGAAATAACACGAATCATGGGGTTTTGAAAATAGGGGCTACGGTGTTTTTATGAAAAGATACGTCTTTTGAAATATCCGTAGGATCCCTTGGGCTGTCTTTTAAAATACCCACGATTCGTTAGGTTTTGAAATAGGTAAGAATCGAATCTAATCTAACAACTAAACTAAACTAAAGGGCTAAGCTAACAAGCTGGACTACAGGTAAGGAAACCGCCTAACATCTGAGTCGATCCATATATATACCTGTATATATATTAGTCGGTGATCCCGCCTCAATAATATCATATCCGATACCATATCTATAAGCATGCATCCCAAGTCAAGAGTGCGGATCAATCATCAAAATATAGCTCGTACGTAAATCCGTCGTACGGCATCCCTAAATCTGGGTACGGGTTAATATCACATTCATCATACTATTCACCTGGTATCCTCTCTATCAAATATCATGATCGGGGTACTGATCTACGTCTAGTACAATACTGATACCGCCTAAGTATGCATGCACGTGTGTGAAACACTACGTCAAGGACCCGCTACAACGTCATGTCGTATCTCAAATACGAACCCTGCTATATCACCGATCTCACGGCCTCAAATCAAATCTCATCGACTCATCATAAATCCCAAGTACTATCATCATTATCCATGCATGCGTATATGAATGTACATATGCATAGTCCCATACCCACGCATATATACATGTATACACATTCCAATCTGCGCACAAGAAAGTAAAGTATGCAAGTCTGTGTGTGCGTATGTGGGTATAACAACTACTCTAGGGTTTCGCAACTAACCCAAAGCTAATCCATGAACACATAATCATAACATGAATAAACATTCTCGTATCATAAAACACCTATATAAACATATATATATAAGCTACACTACGGACTGCGGGGGTGCTATACGCCATCCACCCGACTTCTCCCCGTAAATATAAATCTACTCACCTGGTCCTCGCTAGCCGGTGCCGACGTCGCCACGCGCTTGCTTGTCGTCTCGAAGTCCACATGGGGGTACCTACATATCACAACGCATCGTATCGCATTAAAATCCGACTCATGACCAAAACGACACACAAATCCCACATAGGTCAAAACCTATGGTTGCTTTCACAAATCAACCCAAAACTCTCGACGTCGGTGTACAAACGCCAGACCATCGAGAAAAACCCAAATACACTCATTTGCACATTCACGAACACTAATTTTAATATAAAATAGGTTAAAACTCACAAAAACCCCAATTTCACTTAAAAAGTCATTTTTCCGAAAATCTAGCAAGCACAAATCACCGTTTTAGTACAAAACTCGATGTATAAACGAATATAGCGGCCACAATATTCACTAAATATCTTAATTAAGTCATAAAAACAATTCCCATAATTTAATCTCATTAATTTCCATAAACCTTAAAATTCTAGTTCACAAAATACCTAAATTTTAACAATTTTATAGTAAAAATGCACAAACTACAATCTAACTTGGATTTTCATGAACTAAAAGCATTAAACCACTCAATATAATCTTTATAATAACATGAAACCTAAATTTGAATTTTATCTCACAAGAATATAATTAATTTCAAAACCTAGTTTACCATTTATATAATTATCACTTTTAAATCAACAAATATGCAAACTAGCAACTTAAATTTGATTTAGCATAACATTAATATGTCAATTATATCACATAAACTAAATCTCACAACACAAAATACCAATTTGAAATCAAACCCCTCTCTTGAATTTTAAATCATGCACCTAGAACTAATTAAAAACTAATTAAACACCTATTTAAGCTAACCTAAGCAATTAACAACACATTAAGCAAAAAGGTTAGAATTTATACCAAAATAATTTGAAGATCCCACAAGCACACTTAGCCTCCCAAATTAAAATCTAAATCCCTAGATCCATACTATGCTAGCTAAGGGAAAATGGGTAGGAGGTGGATTTTGATTTGGATTTTTGCTTGATTTTTTGTGGATTTTTCAAGCATTTTTGATGAACTTTTTTAAAGAGAAGGAGATGAAGAATGAAGGGGCTGTTGTGGGTTCAGATTTTGGCCAGAATTGGTCGGGATTGGGTGAGGGAGGAGAGAGAGTGAGGTGGGGAAAGTCCACTCTAGTCAAAGTCCACTCTAATTCTATCATTTTCTACTCTTTTCTTTTTCTTTTCTTTTGAAAAAAGAAGTGATTGGAGAGAGGGAGAGGGGGAGGGCTGTCATGGTGGGTCCAGCCACATGGGGAGAGGGTGAGATGTGGGTGTGTGGGTTAGGAAAAAAGATAAATTCTAAACCCCAATTCCCATTAACACTAATTTCACCGAAAAAAGCCTTTTTCTTCGATATTTTCTAAACCGTTTTGGCAAACGATTTCATTTCAAAAACCATATGATAAAATTTTATTTAATGTTTTATGATGCACAAAATTTGTTTCAACTCATTCCAATTTGTAATTTTCCCTAATTAAATGTATTAGTGACGGCTTAAAATAATAATAAAATATTTTTTTTTTCAGAAAATTTGAAATTTCACCAGTGCCTCAATAAACACCAAATACTAGCAATTACATAGCTAGAATATGTATATTTAATTTTTATAATAAGATATTTGTATTTTGACTTTTTACAGAAAACCCTCTTATTTTACCGATTTTTCGAAATTTCACCGAAACGATTTTCAAAACGTTACATCCTGGCTCAGGCAAAACGGAGTAGGAGCACATATGTGATATGTGCGGGACCGAGAACAATATGTGTATGTGATACCGTATTAGATTCTCGCGATATGTGATATCGGTTGGGTATATGTGATATGGCCGGGTCATCGGATCAAGTGTTGATTCGATGAACTGATACAGATTATACTAGTCGGTTATTTGTGAAATAGCCGGATTATCGGATCAAGTGTTGATTCGATAATTTAACGTATAATCATATATTTGATATATTATATTACATTAACTAATATTAGCTCACTTAAAGATTCTTTTTCCAACTTGGATAATACATTGATATATATGTGATGTATGTTAATTGTATTATTTTATTATGTTAGAATAAATATTATATATGTGATATATAATATTGTAACATGTTAGGGTTGCAAATGCAACATGTTTTGTGGAGTTTAAATATGGTTAGGGTTTGGATTAGGGTTAAGCTTGCATCAAAATTTCAAGAAGCTTCTTGAAGTTTTGACTTTGACTTTGGATATTTTGTGTAGATATTTCTTTAACCCAACCCAACCCTTTACCATAGCTAATTCTCTACATGGGTTAAGTATTCATTCTTAACCCATGGTTGCATTTCTAACCTCACACCATATTCATTATTCATCACAAATTGATTTGCTTCTTCTTCCTTCTTGCTTGAAAAGCTTTCTAGCTTTCTCATATGTGTTGAAAATGAGTGAGAAATCAAAAACAAATGAGAGCTAAATTTCTACTTCATCATTCTCATCAATTCTTGCCACTTAGATTAGTGTGTTTGCTTTGCTAATACTTGATTAGTGAAGCAAGAGCTTGGGTTTGAGTTTCTTCAAGGTAGATCATCTTCGAAATGGAAGACTTCTAGCAAGCTTGCATCATTCGACTTGTGGAGCCTCTCTAGAGTTCGGGAGTTCATGGATCGCGGCGAAGGGACTACTACTCGGAGCTTATGAAGCGAAGGAACAGACTACAAAGGTAGTAATCCCTTTCTCTTAGAAGTAAAGTTGTTTACATGTTCATTGTTTCGCCTAATCTCTAGTTTACGATCTTGCTTGGGTTGTTCGGCACATGAAAAATTTGATTTGGCATGGTTGATGCCTTGTAGAACCTTGTTCTAGTGCCTAGTAACCTTACATCGCTGCCAACGATATTGCCAAAGAGGCTGTCTGGATGAAGTAGTTCATCACTGAACTTGGTATGGTTCCTTCCATTGAGCATCCAATACCTTTGTATTGTGATAACAATGGAGCTGTGGCTTTGGACAAGGAACCCAGGTCCCATCATAAGTCCAGACATATTCTGAGGCAGTATCACCTGATCCGGGAGATAGTTGATCGCCGCGAGATCGAGGTCAGGAGAGTTGACACGAAGGACAACACTGCGGATCCACTCATGAAGGCCATTCCCCAGATACAATTTGAGAGACTCTTCGGGATGTTGGGTATGAGATACTACAACAGCTAGCGTTAGTGCAAGTGGGAGATTGTTAGTTATATATATGCCCTAGAGGCCATTGTTGTACATATGATGTATATTATAGTGGATGCTTGGATATATATAGAGAGGACTTTCTTGCTCGACATGATAGTATGCTATTTGGTTTCACTTTGTCTTAACATGTTGACTTGTTTTGGTTTACTGTCTTGCTCTCACATGTTGATAAAGCCCTTAGGATATATACTTGACTATGAGGACTATGATGAGATCATACTAGTGGGGCCATGGTAGTCGACGAGTACATCCTATAACTGTTCCTAGTTGAGGGAGTATCGAAACAGGGCATCGATACTCTAGAGTAGACTAGCGTATACGCATCTTGACCCATATGATGGGCGATGGATGATCCCATATCCATCAGTGTTTGACATCAAAGATGGTGTACGGGTGCTCAGTGGAGACTGGGTACACTGAACGGACTCACCGAGAACTCCTAGATGGTATTATACCTATCGTCAGATAGCAGTTCTCCGGTGACACTGGTACAGGTTAGTCTGTAGACCCGAGATCGTCATAGAGTCTTGTGTGATTCCCACTGTGCTTTGATTTCCACCTTACCACGTCCATGAGGGCATGCAAACCGGTGACTTTTGGGTACAGTCCCAATCACATGGAAGCAATGAGCGATAGGAGGGGTTTCGTCTCTCTCGGTATGGGGAGTTGATGTTGTGCTGTGTTCGATTGGCTATAACTGGAAGTCCCTGGCCAGGGCCGATATGGAGTGCTACTGGTAAGAGTTATCAGTAGTTTCTAAACCCGTTATGAGCCTCACATCGACATGACTTATCCGTTTCTGGGGTCTGACGTTTACCACCCTTAGTCTTGATATGCGACATATCAGACGAAGAGAATGGACTATACGGTAGTGTGAATTATTGATTCACAGGAGAATGTACATGCTTGCTTGTTGATCTTCTGATCGCTCAATACCTGGGTGGCTGTTACATTTAGCTGACCGCTTGCAGCTTGTGGGTGTTTGATATGATCACCACCTACTGCCGGCGTATTGACGATTCTTTAGAGTCCTACACAGAGGTTTCCTGGCTCAGGAAAAAGGAATTAGGAGCACATATGTGATATGTGCGGGACCGAGAATAATACGATATGAGATACCGTATTCTATTATCGAGATATGTGATATCGGCCGGGTATATGTGATATAGCCGGGTCATCGGATTAAGTGTTGATTCGATGAATTGGTACATGATATATTAGTCGGTTATATGCAATATAGCCGGATTGTCGGATCAAGTGTTGATTCGATAATTTAATGTATAATTATATATGTGATATATTACATTACGTTAACTAATATAAGCTCGCTTTATTGATTCATTTTCTCACTGGATAATACATTGATGTATATGCGATATATGTTAATTGTATTATTTTCTTTTGTTACAAAATATATTGTATATGTGATATATAATATTGTAACGTGTTAGGGTTACAAATGCAACATGGTTGTTGAGTTTAAACCAAGTTAGGGTTTGGATTAGGGTTAGCTTTTGGGTTAGCTTTTGGATGAGGTTCATGGATGCTTCAGGAAGCTTTGACTTTGTCTTTTTTCTTTGATATTTTGTGAAGATATTTGTTAACCCAACCCAAACCCTTAACTTATTGTTTATTCTCTACAAGTGTTAAGACTCTCATTCTTAACTCATGGTTGCAATTGTAACCACAACAATAATTTCATTATTCATCACAAAAGCTTTCTTCTTCTTCTTCTTCCTCCTTGAAAAAGCTTTGCTAGCTTTTTGTGTGTGATGATTTAGTGTGAGAAATTGAAAACAAAAGAGAGCATAATTCCTACTTCATCATCCTCATCTATTCTAGCCACTTAGATTAGGGTGTTCACTTCTCTAATAACTACTTTAGTGAAGTGTAAGCTTTGGTTAGAGATTCTTCAAGGTAGATCATCTTAGATCAAGAAGACTTCAAGCAAGATGCATCATTCACCTCTTGGAGCCTCACGAGAGTCGAAGTTCTTGATGATCACAGCGAAGGGACCTCAACACGGAGCTTATGAAGCGAAGGAACGGACAACAAAGGTTGTAATCCTAATCTCTTTAGTTCTTTGTATGTGATACAAACTTGTTACCCTAGAAATTCTAGTAAAGATTCATGGTTTGCTTGCTTTGCACCTCTCTAAATTTTAAAGTGGCATGGGTGATGCTACCAAACCCTAGACTAGGTGCAAGGGAAGCCCAACATATTTATACCATTTTACGAAAACCCCAAATTCGCAAATCGGGTAGTTTTTGCGAAATATATTATTTTCATACTAAATTCCAAAAATTATATTTTATATTTTCTGAAATGTTACATATACGATACTCTTAGATGAACAGACCGGACTGTAAAGAGATTGTTACATCCAGGCTCAGTAGGTGTTCGGATGGGTTTCATCATCGGCCTTCTTATCGACAAATACCTGGGTAGCCGTTACGTGCATCTAGTACCGCTTGCGGCTTGTAGTTAAACCCACTGCCAGCGTACTGTCGAATCTTTAGAGTCCTACACAGAGTGTTTCCCTGCACCGGGCAAAAGGTGTAGAAGCCGTATGGTTTTACGGCAGGGCTTCGATCACTTACGTACACTTGTGCGCGTATGATGTGTTGGAGATAGTGCCCTCAGAGTCAATTATTGGATCACAGGCACGTGATTGCAATGATTGAGGGAGGACCTATACCAGTAGGACAGTCTTACTCAAGATGATAGTATGCTATCTGGTTTACCTTTATCATCGTGTACTGCTTCAGGTGACCTAACATGTCACTTTATACGTTGATAGAGCCCCTAGGATTCTTGCTTGACTGCCAGCAGTATGTGGTCGATCATATACGTGGGAGCTGGAGTCTATAAGCACATCCTCAAAAGGTCCCTAGTCGTGGGAGTTTCGAGACAGGGCATCGATACTCCAGAGTAGACTAATGTATACAGTCGAGACCCCGACGAGGGATGGTGGCCGGTCTCATAAGCCACTAGTGTCAATTGGTTCACCTAAGATGTATACAGGTGCTCATTGGGTTATGAGTATACCGGACAGGACTCGCCGGGAACATGCTATGTAACACCTGAGTTTGCGTTTAGTGGTAAGTGTGTTTTAATGTCGGGTTTTTGGTAAAAAGTTTACCAAAACGGCTTTTAAATATTTTATCCGGTTTTATGAATATTTTATTGGAATTTTATCCCGGCTGCACACACTTGTGCATGTTAACTTAGGTTAAGTCTAGGGTTACCATGTTTAGATGAGCATGGTGGGTTAACCATGTTTAGCCAACCATGATGGGTTAACCATTTGGTTATGTTAATGGGGTTAATTAAGGGTATTTTAGCTTGTTAAAGGTGATTAAGGTTAGGGTTGACCTTGTGTAGGGGGAGAGAGAGCCATGATGGTTGTTCATTTATTAAGAGAGAGAGAGAGAGATGGCTAGGGTGTGCCATGATCCATCTCATTCTTCAATATCCTTTGTGCTCTTTCACACCCCCTCTCACACATATCACTCCCTCTGATATCAACTCTTTTGGCTCTCATCTCTCATATCTCTCCCTCTCACACATCACACCACTTCAAAACACCAGCAGCAGCTGCATCAGCAACCCAAACCCATCCTAACAACAACCCCCAATATCAACAACATCAACACACCATAGCCCAACACCTACTACAGCTACATCAGCACAACTTCAGCCCCACTTTTTATCACATCAGCGGCAACAAAGCATCAGCAGCATCATCATCTGCTGCAACAGCAGCTGATGTAAAACTTCAGCCCCAATACCAACACTTCAGCCCCCAATATCAACACTTCAGCCCCAATTCTGCATCAGCTGAAACAATACCATTCAAAACACCACCACCACACCACTACAACCATTCCCACAACACCAAAGTAACAACAACAACAGCCACAGCAATTACAGCATCAGCAACATACTGCTGTTGAGAAACAGCTTCAGCATAGCTGCAGAAACAACATCAGCAGCAACACCAACAAGTCCAGCAGCAGCACAACACCCCTCCTTCCTCCTTCCTCTCTTCTCCTACATTCTAGGATTTCCTTGAGGTATAATCTCACAACCCAACTCCTTTCTTGCTTGATTATGGTCGTAAAACTGAAACTTAGTGTTAATTAAGTAGATTAGTGCTAGTTTAGATAAATTCGAGTGAGATTTGGCCAAGAGATGGTTGTTATGGTTGGTATAGCCCTATTAGGTGTATTTGAGACCAGTTTAACCAAGAATACCCCAGATTTCCAGTTAGTTACCTGAAAGTCTTGACTTGGCGTATTTTAGCGATTTTGTCGATTTTGTGACCCTTATGGAATCTGCTACAACCCGAGATACCCTAAAATAATATTGACTTGGCAGTGAGGTATGCAGGCAGATAGAAACCAACACCCAAAACCCTACACCCCACCTCCTCTCCTGGCCGCCAATTTATTCCCTCTGGCCGCAATTTGCAGAACAGGGTGAAACCCCCTCATTTTTGGTGCACGGCTATTTTACCTGTTAACTTGACCCTGGGTATGTCTAGTTTTGTCTGGTTCCAACCAGGGTAGAATCTGGGTCGATTTTCTTGAGTTGGCGCATGGTTTACGACTTGTTTTCGTATGGATTTTGGTATTCGATGATTCGTTTCTGTCGGGTGGCGTTTGAACGCTAATGGCAGAGGGATATTGGCCGTGTTTGCATGCGAGACTGTAGGTTTTTACCTATCGGCGTAGCGTGTACCGTTTTGGTTTCCGACATGATTTTCATGTGTTTTAGCGTGTGATATCCTTGTAGGTACCCCACGTGGCGTCGAGGCGTTGGAGATGCAAATGGCGACATCGGCACCGACACGCATAAAGAAAGATGAGTAGATTTATATCTACGGGGAGAAGTCGGGTGGATGGCGTATAGCACCCCCGCAGTTCGTAGCGATGTATACGGATGCGTATACACACTAACAATTAATATATATTGTTTGGGATTAATTATTGATGTTAAGATGGATATTGGTGTGTTGGATTGGTGAAAGGTTACGAAACCCTAGGTAGTGGGTGCACTACACATATATATACACACATACATACTTGCATACATCTTTATTTCATATGTGGTTATGGGATTCTATATAGATATGTGTTCACGTGGGTATGAGACTATGTGTTCACATACGGATTTGAGGATGATACTTTGGTTTGAGATGAGTCGATGATATTTGATCCGAGATTATGATATCGGTGATATGGTAAAATTCATAGTTGAGATACGTCTTGATGCTTTAGCAGGATTTTAGGATGATGATGCCATAGGAATAGTGATATATATATAAAATGGTCGACATGTGATGATGTTACGAGATATGATATGATATGATATGACAAAATAATTATGATAGGCCGCATTCGGCGATGTTTACTCCTTGAGGTGATATGTGCTGATGATATCGATTCATACGAGACTGTTGATCAGTAGTCAGATCATGATGATAGTGATGATGTTAACTTTGTACTAGACGTAGGTCAGTACCTAGATTATGATATTTGATATAGAGAATACCAGATGAATGATATGACGAATGTGATATTGACCCGTACCCAGATTTGGGGATGCCGTACGACGGATTTACGTACGAGCTGTAAATTGATGTTTGATCCGCACTCTTGACTTGGGAATAACCGATTATAGAGATATGGTATCGGATGTGATATTATCGAGGCGGGATCACTGACTATATATATTTATATGTATCGACTCAGAGGTTAGGCGGTTTCCCTCACCTACTGTTAGCTTTAGCTCAGCCTTATAGTGGTGTTGATATATGACTCTTATGACATTAGATGCAGTTTAGCTATCATTGTGTTTGGTATTCAGCTCCCGCACATTATTATTTTTTCTCTGCATCACATACTTATTGTGATTCATATTCTATTGTTGATATCATGCTGTTAGGACACCAGCACCATTACCGATGATGCGTATGTACCACGTACACTTACTTGCCAGTTCACACACATCTTCATCGGTAATTGCCATGTCACTACACAGTAGTATTATTGCTGCAGGATATGGCCCTTGTATGTGCATACTATTATTCTATGTTGCATGATATACTGTTATACTTGCACTTAATTGATATGTCACATACATCATGTTTTCTGATTATGCGCATTGAGATATGTTGTTTCTATGATATTTCTGGATTTGGGAACCGTGGGTATTTCAAAGAGATTATGTAATTGTTTTAAAAACCCGGTTACCCCTGATATGATATTTCAGTGTGTCCACCATGTGTTTTCTCGGTGCTGAGTGCGATATGTGAAACCCGATTCGAGGAGGCGGATGAGGCCGATTGCGGGTACATGGTGGGCCCGGTGCGGTACCCCAGGGCAAGAAGATTGCAGGAGATGGCGTTGAGCCTGGCAGGGGAGCACTACCGACCGGTGATTTTACCCGACGCGTCGGATATCCGGAGGATACCGTCATGGTCTTGAGATTGATGGTAGGGGCCGGTCTAGATTGACGGCGCCCTAGATAGTGAGACTTATCAGAGACATTGAGATATTGAGATATTGAGATTGAGGCTATGTTTTGTGCCGATGCTGGGCACAAATTTCATGATGTTTTTCCATGATTTTGACTATATCCTCATATTTACATGCATGATGCTTATTGTCATTGGGTGACACGTGGACGGGATCCATCTGTATACAGACATTGATCACATACAGACTCTGATTACATTGTTCATACTTTTCATGCATTCATACATCATCCATATGATATATTGCCACCTGATGCACTGACACGGGCACATAGGATTACATTTGGGTTAGATAGTTACCCTAGCCATTGTTATAGGTTGCTGGTTATATATTTGAGGATTATATATTATGATCGTATGACCTAGGATTGCGTCATACATGCGATTTTCTGTTCGTAGATGTTTTTCTATTCACGAGTTGGCAACTCACCCCCGTCGTGCCCCAGTTTCTTACAGGTGTTGCCGTACGGGTTTCATTACGGCTTGCGGCACTGCTTCTTTTGGGTGACTTGCTAGTAGGTGGGTTTATTTGTATCGTACCCATCTGTAAGTCTACGCTAGCGTCCCGGCCGTCTACAGACGCCAAATGCGGAACAAAAACTTTTTAACTGGCGCTATCGTATACTTTAACCCGGATCTGCCATTATTGCTAAACTAACAAACTGTAAAGAGTGTAGAAAGGTTATACCGAACGATCCGAGTCCTTCGTTCTTTAACCATCATCCCACGCTCCGTTGCGGCTGCTCCGATCTCGTCGATCTCCGATCTCTTCGTCGAGGTGGCACCACGTCGACGATTCTTTAAACGGGCTCCCGCCTCTGATTCGAGGCAACTCGGTCGTCAAGTTTGCTAAAAGAGACGACCAAGAATGATGTAGAGAATGAGTAGATGACATTGTCTCACTTCGTCCAAATCCGTGGACGATCGGTTAATGAAGTTGCCGAGGGAATTGGGTGATGGAATGAAATGAACTGTAAAATTCCATGCACCCCAAATACTATCATATCTTTTACAACCATATGAAAACATCAAGTGAGAGAGTGTGAGGAGAGAGAGGGCCGGCCATATATAGGTAGAGGGAGGTGAGTGTAGGAGAGAGGGGAGAGTAACCTTAAGCAAAAGATCATGAACAAATATCCTTAGCTAAACAAAATGCTTTAATGTTAAAGCATGAGTCATAAACCTAGTCATCATGCATTAATGAACCATTAAATGCATCCAATGAAAACTCAACACCAATTAATCCTAGTCACCTCATCTAGATGCTTCTAGAACACTGACTCACCTCAACTGAAGAAAAGATAAATCCTTCTTTAACCGAATGTTAAAAGACGGCTGATAGAAAACTGGAAACTGGCAACTTCCAAAAGTGATCCTGAAACGACTTTCAGGATAACCCCGTAACTGTATAAATATACCCGCATTTGTATTACGACCGAATACAAATGCAACTGAGACAAAGATATTATACCTACTCAATACAATACTCGGATCCGGCTTAAACCAAAGCCGACCAATATCGTCTGCCCGAAAAATAACACGTGCGTAAACGCACGTGCATTTTCCGAACCCTGCCATAAAACCATACGGCCTCTACAACGTTTCGCCCGAACTTGGGAAACTGTCTGTGGGGGACTCTAATGACTCGTCAGTACCCTGGCAGTGGGTTTAACCACAAACCGTCAGCGGTACTAGCTATGCATAACGGCTGCCTATGGACTGACCTCAAGGGAGGCTGATGAGCGAACTCAAGGGAGGCCGATGAGTGAACTCATCCAGAAACCCTACTGAGCCTAACAGTGACAATGTATATACAGTCCGGTCCGTTCGTCAATGAGTATCGCATATCCGCCTAGGGGGCTAGTAACGTCAGACCCCCAATAGCAGTATAAGTCGTGTCGGAGTGTAGCCCAATCACACCCTGAGATACTACTGGAGTACCTACCAGTAAATCTCCTGCCATGGCCAGGGACTTTGTGTAATGGCTCTCCTAGACACAGCACGACCTCGCCCCCAATACCGGGAGAGACGAATCTCCTGCAGATCCGCTCATGTGCCTCCATATGGCTCGGGACTGTACCCAAAAGCTACCTGTTTGCACGACTCCTTTGAGCCGTGGTAGGGTAGAAATCAAAGCACAGTGGGAACTCACACGAGACAAATGACGACCTCAGGTAGATGAACTAACCTGTACACATGTCACCAGGGAACTGCTATCTGACGATAGGTATAGTACTAACTAGCAGATTCCCGGTGAGTCCTGTCCGGTGTACTCATAACCCAATGAGCACCTGTATACATCTTAGGTGATCCAACTGACACCAGTGGCTTGTGAGACCGGCCACCGCCCCTCGTCGGGGTCTCGACTGTACACACTAGTCTACTCCGGAGTATCGATGCCCTGTCTCGAAACTCCCACGACTAGGGACCACAATTAAGGATATGCATATAAACTACCCAACTCTCACGTATATGATCGCCATCATACAGTTGGTAGTAAAGCAAGATCCTAAGGGCTCTATCAAAGTGTAACATGCAATCAGTCACCTGAACATGTACACGACTGATAAAGGTAAACCAGATAGCATACTATCATTTCGAGTAAGACTGTCCTACCGGTATAGGTCCTCCGCAATCATTGCAATCACGTACCTGCGATCCAATAATTGACTATGAGGGCACTATCTCCAACACCATCACTATACATTATATATTATATTTCAGTTGTATCTAGAAGTTCCATCAACCAAACATGTACTTATTTTAGATAGAGACCAGTGTTGATTATTCTTTCGACCTTAGAGTCGCACGTTATATTTCTCTGGGTTTCATGCTGTTGAGTTTCCTTTTCTGTTGTGATCCTCGCCTTTAGGCGTTGTATATTATGTTGCAAACTGGTTGATTTACATATGGTTTTTCCTTCACTCCACTTCTTTTCTTGGTTTGGATTTCTGGGATCGGCTTACTTATAGCACGTACGCCTTGAGACTTTCGTAGTCTAAGTGCCGGTCATGTTCCGTACTTTCGGGTCGTGACATGCTAGTTGGTCTTATACCTGACGTCAGATAGCAGTTCCCTGGTGACATGTGTACAGGCTAGTTCATCGACGTGAGATCGTCATTTGTCTCGTGTGAGTTCCTACTGTATTTTGATTACTACCCTACCACGCTCAAAGGAGACGTGCAAACAGGTTTTAGATGGGTACAGTCCCGAGCCACATGGAGGTAGTGAGCGGATCTGCAGGGGTTCGTCTCTCCCGGTATTGGGGGTGAGGTCGCGCTGTGTTTAGGAGAGCCATTACACGAAGTCCTTGGCCAAGGCAGGAGATTTACTGGTAGGTATTCCAGTAGAATCTCAGGGTGTTCTAGGCTACACTCCGACACGACTTATACCTCTTTTGGGGGTCTGACTTTTACCAACCCCCTAGGCCCGCCATGCAATGCTCATAGACGAATGGACCGGACTGTATGGATATTGTCACTGACAGGCTCAGTAGGGTGTCAGGATGAGTTTGCTCATCGACGTCCCTTTTGGTCAATACCTAGTTGCCCGTTATGTATGGCTAATACCTCTGACATGCTAGTGGTTAAATTCACAACCAAAGTATTGACGAGTCTTTAGAGTCCCCCATAGACCGTTTCTCAAGTTTCGGGCGAAACGCTGTAGAGGCCGTATGGAGATATGGCAGGGTTCGATCATATACGTGCGGTATTGCACGGATCATGATCGGACGGATAATATTAGCGGGCTTTGGTTTAAGCCGGATCCTAGTATTGTACAGTGTAGATTTTGTCTCACTGCATTTGTATTCGGTCGGAATACAAATGAGGGTATGTATATATAGTCGCGGGGTTTTCCTGTAATTTATTACGGGATCAGTTTTTTGAAGTTGCCAGTTTGCATTCCGTTTCGGCCATTTTCCTTTGTATCTTTCTTTGGCTGAAAATTGGTGGAGGAGGGCTTATTTGAAAATGTGCAAATTTGATTAGTGGAGGGTGTTATTTGAAAGTAGTAGTATCATGATGGTTCCACCATCTCTTAACTTCTATTTCTTCATCATTGCTTGACTTTTGAGAAATGATGGCTTGGTTTATATGATGGGTTATTGATTTGATTTTGGTGTGATCATGACTCCTCATCATCACCCATTCTTTTCTCTCTCTTGCATGATGGCTTTCTCCCCTCCTTGACTTTCACTCTATCATCTCATTCCAATGAGAGGGCAGGCCACTATGGTGAAGGGTGGGTGATTCATTTTTTTGGTGTGAGGATTTTTGGTTCATTTTTCATTGAAAAAGAAAAGTCTTCAAGTTCATTCCTCTTGCTCATTTTAACTCCACTTCCTCACGGCAACTTCAACCCCAATGAGACATAGCACTACACTTATTCTACAGCAATTCTTGGACACGTCGACTCGCCAACTTCGTACCCGAGTTGCTTCGGTCCAGAGGTGGGATCCCGTAAAAGAACCCGGCGATGTGGTGCCCTTCCGACGAGGAGATGAAGACCGGAGATTCCGCGGGGAGATCAGGTCGACGACGAGAAGAACGAAGGACACGGATCGCTCGGTATATCACTCTACCCCTTCTCTAGTTTGCTAGGAGTAGGTTAATGGCCCGATCCGGGATTTTAGTGCGCGGTGGTGCCGGTTTACAAGTTAAAGAAAAGTATCGTTTCCGTATTTTGGCCTCGGATTGACGGCCGGGGCGCCGTCTTGCACTTATACTGGTATCAGAGCCACGCCATTAACCTAGTCTAGCTTGCTCTAGCATGTTTAAAACTTCGATCGAACAAATTTCCAAAAACCCCGATTTCAATTCAACAGTTTCTGTCGATTTTCAGTTGTGCTCAAAAAAAATTATTTGGTACATTGCATAAATATGTGCAGGCAATTTTATGAAAACTGAGAAAATTTGGCATGCTGTTTTTACTGTAGCCCGGCGGATCCGCCGCCAAAACCACGTTTTTGCCGCGGATTCGCCGCCGTTCTATTGCCTCAGTATACCAAATTTCTTCAGTAAGTCTCTGACTTGGAATTGGGGTTTATGGTATATTCTGTTTGGGCCCAGATTTTTCTGAGTACTGGGTATTGTGCTTGGGGCCCACTTCGGGAAAATTAGTCGATTGAAAATTTTAAACATGTTAGTTCACAGTATTTACATTATATCTGCGACCGTGAATGTCATTTGATCGGTAAATCCTGTCTAACTTCTACAGCCCTTTTAGACGGATTTGCGAACATGACATTCACGTTGATGTTCTGTGTTGTGCTGTGATGTTGCGGATTTGTCGTGGTGGATAGCCTGGATGAAATGGTAGTACAGTTTTGGTATTATTATGTACATTTGATATTGCGGGGCGAGCGTCCGACATGTGGACTGCCGTTACTGCCTGTTTGTATATTATTCTTTTGGGGCACGACCGGGCTGAGGTCGATGTACCCGTTGTATGTATATTTTACATTCTGTACTAGGATTACCCCACGGAGGGGTGCACGGGTAGCCGTGTTCTAGAGGGCAACGGGCCCGCATCTCATGGCTTTGAGACGGAGGGGGCTTCACTCTAGAATTGGCGGGCTATTCGCCGCACTCGTAGGGGGTACAGGTTGACCCAAGGAGGGGTGCCCAAGTTACCGGATTTCATGAAGTGCTGGGTGGTCCATTCACGTTGCTGAAGGGGTCTGCCTCGCTTCAGGTTTTGGCGGGTAACTTGCCGCGCCCGTAGGGGTCTAGGATTTCATTGCACAGGCTATCCACACGACCAGGGGAACGTCGAGTTTCAGTAGCGGCTCTATGAAACCCGGGGATCCCAGATATCTGTATTGTTCTGTGATGCTTATTACATTTCTGTGATGTTGCATTTTATCACGCCTTGAGCGAATATTATATATTGATATATATACTAGTAGATGTTGTATATGTTTTGCATCCACGCTAGTCCAGTCCCCGCTCTGTCGTTAGTTAAGTAACCTAACGGGTGATGACGGGACCCAATGGCGAATGCGGATGGCATATACGTACATCATTATTTTCGTTCTTTATTGGTGTGATCAGTTGATGGGACTGCATTGATTCGGATCAATGCAAGCTAAACAAACCTATTCTGATGTTGTTGGAACAATTTTCAAAAAGTTGTTATTGCAAGGACGTTCACTTTTGTTTTGCATCGTGGTATTCAGTTGGAATATCCTGCACCTCAGTCGACGAGGCAAGGGCCGAGATCCCTTCACCGGGAGTGACCCCTTGGACAGAAGTTTGCGTCAGGGTAATAACTTCACTATAGCCGATTACTTTTGCTTTGCATCGTGGTATTCAGTTGGAATATCCTGCACCTTATTCTACGGGGAAAGAGCCGAGATCCCTTCACCGGGAGTAACCTCTTGAGCAATGGTTTTCGTCACTATATTTTTATAAAAAGCTATCCAGTTCCTTCAACGATATCAAGTTCATTACGTTAAAGGTTTTTCGCCAAAAACCATTCGTAGCCCTCCGTCGTTTCAGACGGGTAGCACGTAGTATTCATGCTATGTTTGTTGACCTTCGTCAAGGCATAGTGAATGGTAGCTGCTTGTTACCTTTCTGCTGCATAGATAGATGCGTTGGTTTGGGACAGTCGTATAGCCTTGTTGACCTTCGTCAAGGGCTTGTACGTGTTAGATATGTATGCCCTAGAGACCATTATTGTATAGTACTAGTTTGTATAATACATTTTGGAGGATTGGGATATATATATGGTTTTACGACAATCTTGCTCGATATAGTAGTATGCTACTTGGTTTGTTTCTATCTTAATATGTGTATATGTTTCTTTTAATATATCGCTAAAAACATATTGGTAGAGCCCTTAGGATTTTTGCTTGACTACCGGCGTTGTGATGGCGATCACACTAGTGGGGGCAGTGTAGTCTATAAGCACATCCTTATTTTGGTCCCTAGTTGTAGGATTATCGAGACAGGGCATCGATACTCCACAGTAGACTGGTGCATACGCTTCTCTTCCTAGCAGGGGAGATGGTCTGTCCCACAGCCATCAGTACATCATACTGGAGATAGTATGCAGGTGCTTGTTAGGTTACGAGTACACTGGACAGGACTCGTCGGGAACTGTTGGTTGGTATTATACCTATCGTCAGTTAACAGTTCCCAGGTGACATGAGTACAGCTTAGTCCGCTGACTTGACACTGTCACTTCGCCTCGAGTGTGTTCCCACTGTTCTTAGATTACTACCCTACCACGGCTCTACTGAGTCGTGCAAACAGGTAGTGGTTGGGTGCAGTCCCGAAGCACTTGGAGGCAGTGACGGTTAGACAGGATTCGTCTTTCCCGGTATTGGGGGTTGATATCGCGCGGTGTCTAGGAGAGCCATTACACAAAGTCCCTGGCCAGGGCAAGCGAGATATACTGGTAGGTTTCCAGTGTTATCTCAGGGTGTTCTGGGCTACACTCCGATACGACTTGTACCGCTATTAGGGGACTGACGTTTACCGGCCCCTAGGCCCGCCATGCGATATTCTCAGACGAACAGACCGGACTGTACGGAGATTGTCACATTCAGGCTCAGTAGGAGTTCGATGGGTTCACCTCATCAGTCTTCTTATCGGCATCTACCTGGGGACCGTTACGTACAGCTAGTACCGCTTGCGGCCTGTGGTTAAACCAACTGCCAGCGTAGTGTCGAGCCTTTAGAGTCCCACACAGAGGGTTACTCGCCTTTGGGCAAAACAGAGTAGAGGTTGCATGGTTTTGCGACGGGGTTCGTTCACATCCGCGCACTTGTGCACGTTTGGTGTCCGGACAGTAGTTACTAGCGGGCTTTGGTTTAAGCCAGATCCTAGTAATTGTTTTGGGATTGGTTTTGTCTCAGTATATTCGTGTTCCTTGGAGCACGGATGCGGGTGTGTATGCACAGTTGACAGAGGCAGAGGCAGAGGATTCTCATTAGGGTTGTTGACCATTTGGCTTTGGTTGACTTGTTGACCGTTGACCTTTCTTTAAACCCTAATGAGAATATGATATATAATTAATAATATTAATTAAGTATTATTGTGCCATGGTTGAGTTGAAAGTTTGACTTTTGTTGACTTGTTGACTTTGTTGACCGGTTGACCATTTTGGACTTGTTGACCATCATCATTTCATGGCTATCATTTCATGGGTATGACTTTTGCTTGCTTGTTGTTTGCAAAATGCAATAATAGCATGAAATGATAATGGTCATTGAAACTAACCATCACCATATACTTAATTATTATTATTATTATCATTATTCTCACTTTTGTGAGAAGGGGTTGGATTATGAGAGCTCGTTCTATCATTCTCTTTCTCTCTCCTAGAAAGAAAGCTTTCCCTCTTCCTCTTCCTCTCTCAAGGTTCAAGTGTTCCATGAGTTGGAAATCATGAACCTTTGAAACAAAACTACCATCACTCTTCTCTACTCAATCTAAGGTATTAGGTTTAGCAAACCAAACACCATAGTCATCTCTAGGTTGAGATTGGAGCTCAATTTCGAGACCCTCGGGTGGATCCATCTATGGCAAAGAGGAAACGACAAGGAGGATCCGTTCAAGCAACTACAAGGAGCAAGCAAGAGGAAGAACAACAACAAGAAGAGAAGGAGTTCAAGACCAAGGTATAATCATTTCACATAGTAGTTAGAACTTGTAGAATATTTGTTAGTTCTTGTTTAGCAACGATCCTTCTTGTACGGTCCATGTTATCTAGTTAGGAAAAAATTTCCTTTTACCTATTCCGCCTCCCCGAAAGGACCGGGGTGGGTAACGTGGACCTAACATTGGTATCAGAGCCTAGCTAAACACTATCTAACATGTTAGCAAAGTAACTAGAAGTTCGATCGGAGAAAAAATCACAAAACATGCCCGAAATATCAACTTTCTGCCGATTTTGTTTTCTGTTCAAAAAATAATAAATCATGTACTAAAAATCGGCTCAGGGTTTTTAAAGAACAAGCAAGAAAAATGGTCCACTAACTCGGTCAAAGCGCCGCGGAACCGCGGCAGGAGCGTTCTCCCGCCGCGGATCCGCCGCCTAGTTGACTCGGTCGTGGGAAATTTTTCCTGCAGTATGTTTAGTGGGGTGTTTTGGGATTTTTACAATATGTTTTTTCTGCCCAGATTTTACAGAAAGCAAAACCTGTTTTTGGGGTGGTTTAAAATCCGTATTTTGATCGAACTTCTAAAGACTTTAGCTAACGGGTTATATCTGTGATGTGATATATGTATTGAACATCTGCTAATCGCTATACGTCGATTAGTGGGGGTTATACATATCTGTGATCTGTAATGTTGATGGTATGTGTATATGAATTCATTGGACTGTCGCGGATAAATAGCCGGGGGGTTGTGAGATGAGAGTTTTCTTTATCTTTCAATTCATGTAATATGTAAATTGATGTAATATTATTTATATGGCCGCACAACCGGGATGGGGTTGCAGCCGTCATTGTATAATTTCTTTTACTGTTTTTTCTCCTAGGATAGACCCAAGGTGGGGTGCACAAACTACCGGGTACCTCGAAGTGCCGAGTGGCCTATTTACGGTGTTGAGAGAGGTTGCTTCGCTTCGGGTACTTGGCGGGTAGTTTGCCGCACCCGTAGGGGTCTAAGGTGGGGTCTTGGCTATTCATCGGGACCCTGTAATCCACTCTTCGTTACAGGCTCGTACGGAATGCGGATTCCTAGTTTATCGAATGTGTTCATCTGTGATCTGGAATGGATATCATTGCATCTGACGAATGTGTATATATCTATCTGATATCTATTTATGCGTTGCTTATGTTTTGCATCCGCGCTAGTCCATCTCCCGCTCTGTCGTTAGTTAAGTAACCTAACGGGTAATGACGGGGCCCCGTGGCAAATGCGGATGGCATAAGCGTACGCCATATTTTCGTTGTTTTCTGCAATGGTAGGATTAACTGATGGGACACATTAATCTAATGCAAAGAAAAAACAAACATAATAAGACGTTGTTGGAACAATTTTCAAAAAGCCGTTATTACAAGGACGCTCTCTTTTGTTTTGCATAGAGGTATTCGGTTATGAATGCCCAGCACCTCAGTCGACGAGGCAAGGGCCGAGATCCCTTCATCAGGAGTGACCCCTTGGACAAAAAGTTTGCGTCAGGGTAATAACTTCACTATAGTCGATTATTCTTTCTTTGCATCGAGGTATTCAGTTTGGAATATCCCGCACCTCATTCGACGAGGAAAGAGCCGAGATCCCTTCACAGGGAGTAACCTCTTTAGCAAAAGTTTTCACCACTATATTTTCAAAAAGGTTATCAGGTTCCTTCTGTTAGTTATATGTATGCCCCAGAGGCCATTACTGTACATAGGATGTATATTGTAGTGGATGCTGGGGCATATATAGGGAGGACTTTCTTGCTCGACATGATAGTATGCTATCTGGTTGCTCTTTATCTCAACGTGTACACTGATTGTCTCTCTGTTACATGTTGGTAAAGCCCTTAGGATGTGTACTTGACTACCTGGATTATGATGCGGATCATACTAGCGGGGACATGGTAGTCCATAAGTACATCCTTCAAGGTCCCTAGTAGAGGGTGTATCGAGACGGGGCATCGATATACCAGAGTAGACTAACGTATACCTTCTCGACCCATACAGATGGGCGATGGATGATCCCGTATCCATTGGTGTTTGACATCAGAGATTATATACGGGTGCTCAGTGGAGACTAGGTACACTGGACGGACTCGACGAGAACTCCCAGATGGTATTATACCTTACATCAGATGGCAGTTCTCTAGTGACACTGGTACAGAGTAGTTTGTTGACCCGAGATCGTCATAGAGTCTTGTGTGATTCCCACTGTGCTTTGATTTCCACCTTAGCACGTCCAAGAGGGCGTGCAAAACGGTCGCTTTTGGGTACAGTCCTGATTGATCGTAAAATTCGAGACTGTGTAAGTAAACCAACTGATCCCCGATAACGGTTTCATTTGATTGTAATATTTTCTTGTTTGTGTAAATCGAATAAAGCGAATAAGTTTTAATGTGTCAGTAATATTGAATAAAATTCACAATCAAAGAATTATATTTGACCGCAATCAATTACGGTGTCGGTTGTAAATCGTAAGCGAGTGCGGATCGTCCACAGAGATTGTGCGATTCGTTTTTATATTTAATTTGTTTGAATTGAAAAGTTAATCGAAAAGAAAAGAAAACATGATTCAGGATTTTATCGATTGATTCAGGTGTCACTAGTTTAATCAAGAATCAAGAAACTGATAAATAATCAAGAATCGGGTTTCGATGATATTTCCAACCAAAATGTCAAGAATCTAAATGAGGCTCGTAGGAATCGATCGGATCTATAGACGTGATGTAATCTCAAGATATCGTGTTCTTGTCCTTCGAAGGATTGATACTAGATTGATGATGATCGACGAGAGTTAGGGCTTTCTTGTGAAACGAGGGTTTCATCATTTAACCCTTGTTCTTTCGTTGATATCATTCACATTCTAGCCTCTAGCAACTTCAAGAAACGATCGTAACTCCCCAATCTCGAGCGATATCAATCAAGAAAGTATCGCAACGAATTGGGTCGTCGATTCTTGAACTTGCTAGGGTTTACAAAACTCGTAGGATTCAAGAATCGATTTAAGATATGTTACATCATCATTCTATTGATCGTCTCGACTCCTCGACGAGCGGAGTATTACTCAAACATCACAACAAGAATTACAGCTAGAAATTTAGATTGAATCATGATGCAAGAATTTAAAGAAAACAAGATAAAAGAATATCACCTTTTATTTATATCAACAATTTGATTACAGTCGCTCAAGAACTACAAGAGGAAGAACTAAATTGTCGAATTGGCTTCGCTCGGCTTCGTGAGTCGCGGATCGGCTTGGACCACTTGCTCTGTTGAAGATCGGCTCGGCTCATAAAAGGTTGCAAGGCTTCTTGCTTGATGGGGTACTCGGGATCTTGGCTTTTGATTGGAATTAGGGTTATGGTTTCACACAAGCCTTCTCACCAGACTTGTGGAAAAAGAGAGTGAATGGGTCTAGATTGATACTAGATTGGCTAAAGATGATTAGACCAAGTCTCTCTCAATGAATGAATTTTTTTTTTACAAGTGAGCCTAAGGTCTTATTTATAGATCTCCCAAACCCTAAGCCTTGAGAAGTTCCCTCCAAAAGTTTGTTGAAAGATTTCTAGAAGTAGTTAGCTAGGCTTAGCTTAGGGTTTAAGCTAGGGTTTAGGGAGAAGTTTCTAGAATACAAGGCTAGTTTAGTGTTGATCCCAAAGTTTGCTGATCTGGCAGAAGTCTCTGAAGTCTTCTGGAATTTGTTGTGTCATTCTGAGCTGTAGGCCTTGAGCTAGGAATTATGGTGCAAAGATGAAGTGATGATGTCATCAAGACGCCGCGGAACCGCGGCGCAAGCAGGCTCCGGCCGCGGTTCCGCGGCCATGTTGGCTCCTTAGGGTTTGGTTCTTCTGGTGTGGGCTTGTGATGATATTTGGGGCTTCATCTGATATGTTGAATTGTATTTTGCCTTTTGGATTGCTACCAGAACTGAAATCATTGAGTTGGCATATTGTTTTGATCAGCACCATGTAAATTTTGGCCTTTCTTCTGAATTTACCTGCACAGATCTCAACACAAGTGTTGCGCAATATAGGGAGGATGCGATGCCATGAAATGCGGTCAATTTCCTTTAAAGTGCCGGTTTTAAAGTCTAACACATGTAAACTGATATTTTACGACTGATTTGCTAATATGTGAAATATGAATACCGTACACTTCTAAATGAGTGCAAATGATTGGGAAATTGCCGTGTTAAAAATACAATATTTTCGACTAATCAAATTCCCCCAAACTTAATTTCGATTTTCTCGAGCGAACTTTTTATTAAAAAAAGAAGGAGAAAATAAAGAAAGAGAAAAACTAACTAGCACACTTTCGTAGGTAACACGATTGCACTGAGCACGTGCAACAAGCCTTTAAACCTCTAGGTGTCCCTAGTAGGAGGAGTGTTGTCTCCTGAGGGTTTTCAGCGGATTGCACCCATAAAATCCAATAATAAAAGAAAATATCATGAATATTACATTTAAAGAAAATAATTGTAAAATAAAGACTTTGAAAATTAGGGTTTCCAACTAAGCTAGCTTTTCGGTTGTCATGAGCCCTATCTTAATGGTCATGAAAAGATGTCAGAAATCACGTCCTCCCTCAATAAAACATTGTCTTATTGTTCCTTCCTATCTTTATTCCAAACATCGATCATATAACCCTGCGTGTGTGTAAAGACATCCCTACACCCGGAGAATTCAATTCAAGCTATCATACTCTTGCCCATCAGCCTCAGTACTTTTTAATTAATGAATATTTAGATGAGATTGCGCAAACACTTTCATGCGACCGTTAATACTTCTTGAGGTACTAACCGACCGATTACTCCTGTGCTTGCTTACTTGGTGTATTTTCCTCATCTTGCACCACCTCAGGCATAGCAGTGACTCCCAGACCAGTTGGCCTTAGGGCACTAGGTGAAGAAGCACCCTCGCTATACATTTTTATTGCCCTCGGTGATAACAAAACCGGTGTTCATTTTTCTCACCACTTTATATTTTCTTCATTTCATTTTTTTTATTTCCTTCATACTTTTGGCTTTAAGACAAGAGCATTTCAAGATATTCTCTACTATCCCAGGCTTCAAGACGTGTGTAAGTGCGAATAGCAGGGTAGCAACGTTTAAAATGTTTGGCTTCCAGAATAGAAACTATTTTTCAGACTTATTTTTATCCTCAGATTAGTGACTTCTTTCATTTTACTAACCCTTGGGACAACGGCTCATAACTACTTATTACTAGTTCGTATAAGAAAACTTCTAATTTTCTTGGTTTTCTTAAATTTTTCTAATCTCATGGATTCAATTTTTCACTATCTAAACTTTTATTATCTTATTTATATACAAAAAAGTGTAAATATTAAAATTATTTTTATACTTGAAAATTTTTAAATTTTTATGGGTTTTGAAAAATTTTCAATTTTTTATAGATTTTTAAAAGAAATGTTTTTGTGCTTATGCAAATGATATGCAAATGATGCAAAAATAAGCACAAACCTCCCCCAAACTTGTTTTCAACAGTGTCCTCACTGTTGCCAAACGCTATATCTATAAAACCTGTAAATCTGGGAGGAATTATTAGTGGGGGCAAAATATATAAGTGAAGAACTTCCCCCAAACTTATTCTTTTCACTCACCTTCATTCAAAAAATAATGCAATGATATACTGGACATGAAGGTGAGACGGAGGAATTTTAATCCAAATAAACTGGCTCCTGTAAGAACAAGAGCTCCTCCGTGGGGTCAGTGGAAAAATACGGCTTTAGTCTATGTCCATTTACTTTGAAAAAGGTGCCGTTTTTAACATTTTCTACTTCTACTGCCCCGTGCGGGTATACAGACCGCACAACAAAAGGTCCCTTCCATCGAGATCGGAGCTTACCCGCGTGAAGGTGTAGTCGTGAATCATAAAGAAGGACTTGTTGACCAGGTGAAAATGTTTTCCTCAAAATGTTTTTATCGTGAAAAACCTTGGTCCTATTCTTTGTGATTACAGCGTTATCATAAGCTTCATCGCGGAGTTCGCTTAGCTCATTAAGTTGCAGCTTTTGAAAGTTGCAAGCAAGGTTTAGATCAAAATTTATTTCCTTAATAGCCCACAATGCTTTATGCTCTATCTCTACGGGTAAATTACATGCTTTCCCAAACACTATCCTATATGGAGACATTCCTAGGTCGGTTTTATATGTAGTTCTGAATGCCCAAAGAGCATCCGTCAATTTGGTCGACCAGTCTTTTCTATTTTTAGCAACAGTCTTCTCCAGGATAAGTTTGATTTGTCTGTTTGAGATTTCAGCCTGCCCGCTTGTTTGGGGATGATAGGGCGTGGAAAGTCGGTGGTTGATTGAGTATTTCCGCATCAGAGTCTCGAAAGACCTTTTGCAGAAATGTGTCCCATTATCGCTAATGATAGCGCGTGGGTGTCGAAATCGCGAGAAGATATTCTCTTTCAAGAACTTAATGACAACTTTCCTGTCATTAGTGCGACATGGAATGGCTTCAACCCATTTTGAGACATAATCAACCGCCAGCAGTATATACAAATTCCTAAAGGAGTTGGGAAAGGGACCCATAAAATCTATGCCCCAAACATCGAATATTTCAACAACCAGAATGGGTTGCTGAGGCATTTCATTCCTCTGGGATATTCTACCCGTGTACTGACATTGTGTACAGGTTTTGCAATGGTCAAATGCGTCCTTGAATAAGGTAGGCCAATAAAATCCACATTGCAAAACCTTTTCCGCTGTCTTTTTAGGACCAAAGTGACCCCCACAGGCCTGATCATGACAAAAAGAAAGAACACTCTTGAATTCTTCATTCGGGACACACCGGCGAATGATCTGATCAGGACAATATTTAAACAAATAGGGCTCGTCCCAGTAATAATGTTTTACTTGGGATAGAAAGCGGTATTTGTCCTGTTTGGACCAATCGCTGGGTATCAGTCCCGTGGCATGATAGTTTACAATATCCCTGAACCATGGTTCATTGGATATGCTCAAGAGTCGTTCATCAGGGAACGAATCATTGATCGGCAGGGTCACAGGGGAAGAAATGATGCGTGAAAGATGGTCGGCTACTACATTTTCACATCCTTTCTTATCTTTGATAACAAGATCAAATTCTTGTAACAGAAGGATCCAACGTATTAGTCGACCTTTTGCATCTTTCTTCGCCAGAAGATGTTTTAAAGCGGAATGGTCAGTATACACAACTATAGGTGAGCCAATTAAGTAAGGCCTGAGTTTTTCTAATGCAAATACAACCGCTAAGAGTTCTTTTTCTGTGGTTGTATAATTGATTTGAGCATCATTCAGGGTCTTACTAGCATAGTATATCACGTGTGGCATCTTTTCGATGTGCTGTTCTAAGACTGCACCTACTGCAAAATCAGATGCGTCACACATCAGCTCAAAAGGGTAGTCCCAGTTTGGTGATGATAGCACGGGGGCTGAATTGAGTGAGTGTTTAAGCGAGTTGAAAGCTGTCTCGCAGTCCGAGTCAAAATGGAAGGTCGTATCCTTGGCCAGGAGAAGAGTGAAAGGTCTAGCAATTTTGCTAAAGTCCTTAATGAATCTCCTATAAAAGCCCGCGTGGCCATGGAAAGATCGAATATCTTTGACGCTTTTGGGATGAGGGAGGTTTTGAATGACATCTATCTTAGCTCTGTCAACCTCAATGCCTTTCTGTGTAATAACATGTCCAAGAACAATTCCTTCTTGGACCATGAAATGGCATTTTTCCCAGTTCAAAGTCAAGTTCTTCTCTTTGCAACGAGTAAGAACTGCGTCAAGATTCGCAAGGCAATCAGAAAAAGAGTCTCCAAAAATCGAGAAGTCGTCCATAAAGATCTCCAGAAAATTCTCTACCATATTAGAGAATATCCCCATCATACACCGCTGAAAGGTAGCGGGAGCATTGCACAACCCAAAGGGCATGCGACTGTAAGCAAATGTACCAAAAGGTCAAGTAAAAGTGGTTTTATCTTGATCCTTTTTGGTGATGGGGACCTGATTATAGCCTGAGTATCCGTCCATAAAACAATAATACTCTCGTCCCGCTAAGCGTTCCAGCATTTGATCAATGAATGGTAGAGGAAAGTGGTCTTTCCTCGTGGCAGCATTGTGTTTTCTATAATCGATACATACACGCCACCCAGTCTGGGCGCGTGTCTGAATCAACTCATTTGCCTCATTAGTTATAACAGTGATGCCGGATTTCTTAGGAACGACATGTATAGGACTCACCCATTGGCTATCGGAGATAGGGTATATAATACCATTATCTAAGCATTTGACGATCTCTTTCATTACCGCTTCCTTCATGACGGAATTTAACCGTCTCTGTGGTTCTCGGGTTGGTCTGGCATCATCCATCACATGTATATGATGTTCAACTATCAAGGGACTAATCCCTTTGATGTCCGCCATACTCTAACCAAACTCCTCTTTGTTAGATCTCAATACCGATAAAAGTGCATTCTCTTGCTCTGATGCTAGAGAAGCTGAAATTATAACCGGTAAAGACTCCTTCTCACCTAAATAAGCATATTTCAGATGAGACGGTAAAATTTTGAGATCTAATTCGGGCGGAGAAATGATAGAAGGAGGGATCATTGAGTGATTTTTGGAATTATAAAGAAGCTCAGAGCCTGTGAAAGATACAGACTCGGGTGGAGAAAAGTCAGGAGTGCAGGACTCAAGTGTAGAAAAAGTGTCCTCACTAAGATCTTGTGTGAAATCAAACAGAGATGTGGTAATGTCATCGAGATCAGTAAAGCAAAATTCCTCAGCTCCACAACTATCGGGAGCGATCTCATGGACAGAGCACACATCTAAAATATGAGCAGAGGGTTCTGATGGCTGACTTCCAACTTTGTAGATATTTAGTTCAATGGTCATATTTCCAAATGATAAGTTCATTGAACCGTTTCTACAGTTTATAACAACGTTGGAAGTGGCAAGGAAAGGACGACCCAGAATCACCGGAATTTGGCCCCGGGGTTTGCTACAGGCTGTGTATCGAGTACAATGAAGTCTACAGGGAAAACAAATTCCCCGACCTTTATCAACACATCCTCTAATTCACCCCTTGGTTTGGTGATTGATCGGTCTGCCATTTGGAGAGTGCAGTGAGTAGGTTTCAGCTCTCCAATCCCTAATTGCTCATATACAAAATATGGAAGCAGGTTAACACTTGCGCCAAGGTCTAAAAGTGCACGATTTATGTTTTTACCCCCAATAGAAATCGATATTGTAGGACATCCTGGGTCCTTTCGTTTCTTTGGTAGCTGGGGAATAAAAGCAGTGCTGATATTGTTAGCCATGAAGACCTTCTTCGGCACTTGGGTCTTCCTCTTCCTAGTGCACAAGTCCTTAAGAATTTTCGCATAAGCGGGGACTTGTTGAATTGCATTTAGGAGAGGGATGTTGATGTTAACCTGTTTGAACATTTCCATAATTTTCTCCATATGAGGACTCGTTCTATTACCCCTTAACCGGTTCGGGTAAGGAGCTTTCGCAATAAGCGCCAGGTCCATCATAGGAGAAGGAAGAGGGGGTAGACGTGGTCCCAAAAGAGGTGTGGGGACCGTCTGTGGAGAACTATAAGGGTTAGGTTCAGGTGTCGAGCCTAGTGGGAAATGGAGAATAGGCTCGCGAGAAGGTGGTGTGGTAGAAGAAGAAGGATCAGAAGGAGAAGTGTGTGTGTGAGGAAAGGTCTCAGCCGGGGTGTTGATATGATTTCCAATATCATCAATACCTTCCCCGACATGATTGTTCAGCACTCTTCCCGATCTCAACGTTGTGACGGCATTTACATTGTAATGCCCAGGATTCTGTAGGGGTTGAGAGGGAATTTTCCCTTTTTCTCTCGCACTCATTTCGGCTTTAAGGCGTGCGATTTCATCTTCCATCGATCTGATACTCTCAGCTTGGGACGCTGAGTTTTTCTTTATCTCACTGACGGAAGATCTAATCTCAGTCGAAACCTTTATGAAATTTGATAAAAGTGATTTCATGGTTTGAGTGAATTGAGAGAATTCGTCAGAACAGGTCATAAGATTAGACTGTGTAGGAGTGTTGACCTGGTTTTGGAAATTTTGTGACTGATAGGGGTGCTGAGTGAGTTGAAGGGGTTGCTGTTGTGGTGGAGGAAGAGCCCATTGAAAATTATTCGTGTTTGGAACCGTGTTTTGAGATTGGTTTTGGTTCCAAGCGAAATTCGGGTGATTCCTCCAACCCTGATTGTACGTGGAAGAATATGGATCGTTTCGAGGTCTTTGAAATGCGCATTAGAATGCTCGTGACCTTGAAACGTAGAGTTTAATGGACATTCTTCCGTTAAATGAGACGGATCAGAACAGCACCTACAAACAGTTTTGGGGAGCGACACTGGGTTTAGGGAGGCTGCTGCAAATTTGTGTTCCATAGCGTCGAGCTTCTTTTGCATTGCTGCCATCTCAGCTCGAACACCTATGGACACATCTATTTGGTGTACGCCACCCCTATTCAATGGTTGGGTTCCACTCTCCCACTGTAGTGATTTTTCAGCGAACTCTTCTAAATACTTCCATGCTTCCCTATCATCCTTGGTCATAAAAGTACCTTGACACATGTTTTCAAGGCTCTGTTTAGTGTTTGGGTTAATGCCCTCATAAATGATTCGGCACAATTCCCATCTCGGGATGCCGTGATGAGGACACTGAACCAATAGATCCTTGAAACGTTCAAAGCATTTAGAGAATGGTTCGGTAGGGAGCTGGGCAAATTGATTCAGTTCGCTACGGATTCGAGCTGTCTTTTGTATTGGGTAAAATTTCTTAAGGAATGCAGCGACGAATTCTTCCCAATTCGTAATAGAGTGTGCGGTAGTGTTATATAGCCACTTCTCGGCTATATCGCACAATGTAAATGGAAGAAGTCGTAGACGCATAGCATCCACTGAAAGTTGTGACGTACCCATCATTGCGCATACGTTTTCAAATTTGGTAATGAAAACGTAAGCGTCCTTAGTCTCGAGTCCGTGGAATTTAGGTAAAAGGTTGATGTACTGGGGCTTAATCTCAAAGTTATCCCCATTGGCTGGTGGTGTGGATAAGCAGGTCGAAAGAGGACTTCGAAGTGGATAGCACCTCTCCTGGATAGAGATGCGGGGTGGATTCTGCGCACCAACGGACGGCGGCAGATTAGGGTTAAAGAAGTTTGATAGAGTCGGATCCATCGGTGTGGGTGTGGTAGTGGGTAAAGGAAAGGTAAATGGAGAAATATCGACTTCGGAGTCGATAAAGGGTACGCGGACTAAACGGGCACTAGAATCCCGTGTCCGGCCTATCTTGTACTAAAAAGGGTTAGTACACGTGGCAGCGTTGGCTTATAATTAGGGGTATGAATGAATGCGGTGTTTGCTTTGAAAAAGGGACGGATTATTTATAAAAAAAATGATGCGACACAACAAATGCAGCACGCAAACCCTAGAATCTAGTGGTCACCTAGGTCCGGCTCTAGACTGCTCCTAACTGCCAAAAGACAAGTCGCAGGATAGAATCCTCCACTGCCTCTTTGTCCCCCTGTGGCCAGGTAAGTGCCAGGTAAGTGGGAAGGTACTCCACTACGTAAGTAGTGGGCCTAATTAATAACCACTAGCCTTCGACACGCTTGCCTAGGCACCACAAGAAAACGCGGATAAGCAATGAATTACCCACGGCCTTCTTCTGTCCTAATTGAGCGCGACGGTCCTTAGAGTCATCTCTAGATATTTTTTAGTTAATGTGGGTCAATGCGGATGCAAGTTTTGTGGTTTACGGGGCCTAGGAAGGGTAATGATATCCCCACCTAATTTGGATTTGGCCGTGCCCCTTAATATCCGTATTAGAATGCAAACAACCAAGAAACAAAATCACGCACAAATTTAATTTTGCAATTTGCGAGCTGCGATTCTTTGCAAAGAATCCTGCAGAAATTTGTTAGTTGGAGCTAAAAAGAGGAGAGAGAAGAAGGTGAGAAATCACCTGAAGAAAAATTGCACAGAGATCCCTCCAAGATGCCGCGGTTCCGCCGCAATTGGTGCTTATTGCCACGCTTCCGCGGTCAAAAAATGGGAACACTGCACCAAAAATTTTCAGCAGCTTCCTGTTGATAATTCCAGCTTTCTGGAATTTTCCAAAATTTTTCTTCAATTGCCAAACAGCTCCAGATTTCCTTGCAATGAATCACAACAAATCGTTTAGGGTTTGCACGAATTTTGATCTCAAAAATCACAATGGAATAAATCTTTCAATTCAAATTATAAAATGAAACGAATTAGCGCGTAATCCCCGGCAACGGCGCCATTTGATTGATCGTAAAATTCGAGACTGTGTAAGCAAATCAACTGATCCCCAATAACGGTTTCATTTGATTGTAATATTTTCTTGTTTGTGTAAATCGAATAAGTTTCAATGTGTCGGTAATATTGAATAAAATTCACAATCAAAGAATTATATTTGACCGCAATCAATTACGGTGTCGGTTGTAGATCGTAAGCGAGTCCGGATCGTCCACAGGGATTGTACGATTCGTTTTTATATTTAATTTGTTTGAATTGAAAAGTTAATCGAAAAGAAAAGAAAACATGATTCAAGATTTTATCGATTGATTCAGGTGTCACTAGTTTAATCAAGAATCAAGAAACTGATAAACAATCAAGAATCGGGTTTCGATGATATTTCCAACCAAAATGTCAAGAATCTAAATGAGGCTCGTAGGAATCGATTAGATCTATAGACGTGATGTAATCTCAAGATATCGTGTTCTTGTCCTTCGAAGGATTGATACTAGATTGATGATGATCGACGAGAGTTAGGGCTTTCTTGTGAAACGAGGGTTTCATCATTTAACCCTTGTTCTTTCGTCGATATCATTCACATTCTAGCCTCTAGCAACTTCAAGAAACGATCGTAACTCCCCAATCTCGAGCGATATCAATCAAGAAAGCATCGCAACGAATTGGGTCGTCGATTCTTGAACTTGCTAGGGTTTACAAAACTCGTAGGATTCAAGAATCGATTTAAGATATGTTACATCATCATTCTTTTGATCGTCTCGACTCCTCGACGAGCGGAGTATTACTCAAACATCACAACAAGAATTACAGCTAGAAATTTAGATTGAATCATGATGCAAGAATTTAAAGAAAACAAGAAAAAAGAATATCACCTTTTATTTATATCAACAATTTGATTACAGTCGCTTAAGAACTACAAGAGGAAGAACTAAATTGTCGAATTGGCTTCACTCGGCTCCATGAGTCGCGGATCGGCTTGGACCACTTGCTCTGTTGAAGATCGGCTCGGCTCATAAAAGGTTGCAAGGCTTCTTGCTTGATGGGGTACTCGGGATCTTGGCTTTTGATTGGAATTAGGGTTAGGGTTTCACACAACCCTTCTCACTAGACTTGTGGAAAAAGAGAGTGAATGGGTCTAGATTGATACTAGATTGGCTAAAGTTGATTAGATCAAGTCTCTCTCAATGAATGAATTTTTTTTTACAAGTGAGCCTAAGGTCTTATTTATAGATCTCCCAAACCCTAAGTCTTGAGAAGTTCCCTCCAAAAGTTTGTTGAAAGACTTCTAGAAGTAGTTAGTTAGGCTTAGCTTAGGGTTTAAGCTAGGGTTTAGGGAGAAGTTTCTAGAATACAAGGCTGGTTTAGTGTTGATCCCAAAGTTTGCTGATCTGGCAGAAGTCTCTAGAGTCTTCTGGAATTTGTTGTGTCATTCTGAGCTGTAGGCCTTGAGCTAGGAATTATGGTGCAAAGATGAAGTGTTGATGTCATCAAGACGCCACGGAACCGCGGCGCAAGCAGGCTCCTGCCGCGGTTCCGCGGCCATGTTGGCTCCTTGGGGTTTGGTTCTTCTGGTGTGGTCTTGTGATGATATTTGGGGCTTCATCTGATATGTTGAATTGTATTTTGCCTTTTGGATTGCTACCAGAACTGAAATCATTAAGTTAGCGTAATGTTTTGATCAGCACCATCTAAATTTTGGCCTTTCTTCTGGATTTACCTGCACAGATCTCAACACAAGTGTTGCGCAATATAGGGATGATGAAATGCCATGAAATGCTGTCAATTTCCTTTAAAGTGCCGGTTTTAAAGTCTAACACATGTAAACTGATATTTTACGACTGATTTGCTAATATGTGAAATATGAATACCGTACACTTCTAAATGAGTGCAAATGATAGGGAAATTGCTGTGTTAAAAATACAATATTTTCGATTAATCAAGTCCCGAATCACATGGAGGCAATGAGCGATAGGAGGGGATTCGTCTCTCCCGGTATAGGGAGTTGATGTTGCGCTGTATTCGATTGGCTATAACCGGAAATCCCTGGCCAGGGTTGCTGAGATTTACTGGTAAGTGTTACCAGTAGTTTCTCGAACTGTTATAGACCTCATATCGACACGACTTATCGAGCTACTGGGGTCTGACGTTTACCACCCCTAGGCGAGATATGCGACATATCAGACGAACAGACTGGACTGTACGGTAAGTGTTACTGGTTGGATTCACAGGAGTGTGAGCGGGCTTGCTCGTCGATCTTCTGATCGCTCAATACCCGGGTGGCTGTTACGTTTAGCTGACCGCTTGCGGCTTGTGGGTGTTTGATATGATCATCACCTGCTGCCGGCGTATTGACGAGTCTTTAGAGTCCTACACAGAGGTTTCCTGGCTCAAGCGAAACGAAATAGGAGCGCATATGAGATATGTGCGGGACCGAGAATAATGCGTGTATGTGATACCGTATTCTATTCTCGCGATGAATGTATCGATTGGTTGTATGTGATATAACCTAGTTATCGAATTGAGCAATGATTCGATAAGTCGATACATTGGATATTAGTCGGTCATATGCGATATGACCGGATCGTTAAATCAAGTGTTGATTTAATGATTTAATGTATAATTATATATTTGATATATTACTTTACATTAACTAGTATATGTTCACTTAAAATGGATTTTCTCACTTGATGTGCACATTGTATATGTGATATATTTTTGTGCATTTGTTTGTATCATGTTTGATGATACATGCAACCTTGGGTGTGTGTATGCTATACACCATGTTTAGATAAATGGTTAAGGTTTTATTTACTTTATTTATTTTGGTTAAAAGAAAAAGGAAACTAAATGGTTGCTTTTGTTTTATACAAGAAGCTTCTTGATGCTTCATGCATTTTTGACTAAGTGACCATTTTGTCTCCATCTCTTGACCTAACCATTTAACTAAACCCTAGTTAATTCTCTACACAAAACCATGGTTGCATTATGGTAAGATTGACTTGGATTTTCTTTTGAAGATAATTCATTTTATTCTTTCTTCATCTTCATCTTCATCAAGCTTCATGAAAGCTTGCCAGCTTCAATGGTGAAATGAGAAAAAGAGTGAGAAATCCAATTCTAAAGTGAACCCACTTCCTATTTCTTCATCCTCTACTACTTGCCATGTAGTATAGGGTGTTTTCTTCACAAGTTTCATGACTAGGTGAAGTTGGAGCTTGATCTTGAGTTGCCTCGACGTAGATCATCTTCGGCATCGAAGTCGACGACCTAGCCCGATCTTTTCTCCGATGAAACCACCGCACGAGTCTAGGATTCCGATGGGTACAGCGGAGGGACGTCATCACGGAGCCAAGGAAGTGGAGGACCGGATCTACAAAGGTTGTATTTCCGTTCACTTTAGAGTAAAGTTGTTTGCTCGCATTTGTTATCGCCTAATCTCTAGTTAACAATCTAGTTAGGGTTTCTCGGCACCGGAAAAATTTGAAATTGGCATGGTTGATGCCTTGTGGAACCTCTTGAGTGTTCCTAGGAACCCTACAGTGGTATCAGAGCCTAGCTAGAGCCTTAGACGATGCGTAGACGAAGTTAGAAACCCGATCGAACCCGTAACCCTAGTATAAAACCCTTCTCTGTACATTTTTTCAAAACTGGGTTTTTTCCATATTAAAAATATGCAGAAAAATAAGCAGGGTTTTTTATGAATTACTGTGCAAAACGGGGTCCTAACTCCGTCAAACTGCCGCGGAACCGCGGCCGTACCCCACGTGGCGCGGCGGTTCCGCGGCCATACTGTTGATTCTTTGACCCCACTTTGCACAGTAATGTTTATAATTGACTCCTGTGTTTTCTGGGTAATTTTAATGTATACTCAACAGTTGAGTTTTCTGGGTTGTATTGGGGACTCCGTGTTTCGATCGGGAAGTTTAACTTCGTCTGTGTTTTTCCGGATAATTTTAGAAAATTTTGAAAAGTTCGAACGGATATAAATACCCACTTTTTCCCCTGTCGGGAAATTTCCAAGTGTTGGATCTTTCCATAGTTTAAAGACGTTCTAAGTAGTGCAAGTAACGCGATGGACCCTCTAGAAGACAACAAACCTTAACTCGATTATGTGACCGTCTTGAACTGCCCTTTGAACCTTAGGGTTTGGGGCAGTACGGCGTGCCACATGTGAGGCGTTGGCTTGACCCTTCTACGGCAGGACCGTCGCTACTGTGGCATGAAGTGGATGTTTTTAGACTTATTTCATGTGTTGAGCTGTTTCGGGAAAACTTGGGTGTTTGATTGTTCGATCGGAAAGTTTAACATTTCTATTTATCTGGAATGTGATACAATATTTGGAATCCACATATAGTTATGAGATAACTGGTTTGAATGTTATAAACATAGCACTTTAATCTCACTTGATCGGTTGCCACGGAATTTTGATGTGATCAAAAGTCCATCGCAATCACGTAGCGTACGCGGATACTCGCCGGATAAACTTAATAGACAGCTACACCCCTTAGCCCCGACCAAGTGACTGTAGGAGAACCCCGTCGCCGAAAGCATCAGTTCGGGTGCTCGCGGCAGCGGTGTTCCACCTTGGTGCACTTCGTCAACGGCATCGGGGGTGCGGCCGCCTACTAAAGTTTGCGACGAGCATTCGATCAGTTTTTCGGGAATCTTGTTGAATTACCCGACCTGATATTGAAAAGTGTTTTCGATAACGAGACTAAAATGCGGGGTTTATAATTGTTAGGCATACGATGTCTAAGGAATTCATTTGATTAGGCATGCGATGTCTGAGGAGGTTGCGGATTCCAACTGTTGTAGTTTTACACTTTCTTTTCTGTGACAGTAAGTGTAATATGTGATATCGCCGTTTTTGTTGCTATATGTCAACGACAATTGGGATGCGCATATTTACTTACGTTGATGACATGTGATGTTATGTGTTGCTGGATATGTTATATTGGATCGTCGCGTTATGAATAGCCGGGGGTTTTATGTGAGATGAGTGTTTTTCATTATCATTCATGTAAAAACTTGTATGTAATATTCTTTTATTGGGGCACTTCCAGGTTGCGGAAGATGTCACCGTTTGTATATTATTTACTTTTCCGCACTAGGATAGACCTAAGGAGGAGGGCACAAGTAACCGGGTTCTGGAGTCCAGTGGGAGACCAACTCGAGGAGTCGAGTCCGGGTCTCCTAACTCTAGAATTGGTAGGGTTGCTTGCCGCTCTCGTAGGGGTCTAGGGGTGTGGGTTTGGCTATTCATCGCGACCGTGGAATCCATGTTTTATACTGGCTCGTATTAAAAACATGGACGTCCTAGTATATCCGATGTTTCATATGTTTCTTCTGCTGCGATATCTGTGATGTGATCATTTGATGTTCTGTGATAAATACTGTATATAGTATATATGATATATTATATAGACGTTACTTATGTTTTACACCCGCTCTAGCCCTGCCCCGCTCTGCCGTTAGTTACCTAACCTAACGGTGCACGAGGGGACATCGAGGTGAATGCGGATGGCATAAGTGTACGTCGTATTTATCTATGATGTTTAGGTACTTAAATGATGGGACTTCATTAATGTGATTAATGAAAGAAAAGAAAACTAATGATGTTGTGGAATCGAATTTTCAAAAACAGGTAGCTACAGTTCTTGCTTTGCATCGCGGTGTTCCTTGTAGAACATCCTACACCTTATTCGATAAGGAAAGGACCGAGATCCCTTCACCGGGAGTGACTCCTTCAGCAATAACTGGCAGATGCTACAACCCTCGGTTTGTCTTTTGATTGCTTCTATAGTTTCTGCTTTGCACAGTATATGGTATATCCCGCACCTCATTTGACGAGGAAAGGGCCGACGATCCCTTCACCGGGAGTGACCCCTTTAGCATAATTAGAAAACCCTCAGAAACACTCCATTTTAAAATCATTTGATTCTACAACGATATCAAGTTCATTACGCAATAGGTTTTCAGAAAAACCTGTCATAGCCCTCCGTCATTTCAGATAAGTACTAGTTAGTATTCGTGCTGCGGTAGTTTGGCATCCGTCAAGGCGTAGTGTACGGTAGCTAACTAGTGCTTATCTGCTTGCATACGATGCGATTGGATTAGGGTATTCGCACGGCGTTGTTTGGCATGCGTCAAGGGTCGTGCGGGTGGGTTTAATTCAATCAAGAAATGTACGGGTTGAACTTGACTAGCGGACTATGGGTTGTTTGGCATGCGTCAAGGTCATAGCATGCTAGGGGCAAAATATTATCGGGAATTTCAAGCGTTGAAATTTGCAATGAGATTGCATACCTTCTATGAGATAGTTGGATCCCGATACCCACTGGGAGTAATTGTTACTCCTGGGAGAGTTTTACACATTACAATTAGCCGATCAAGTAGGTGTCTAGAAAGGTGTCAACGGGGTTACGCCTCTGGGAAAATGAGGTTTACTGTAATTAGGTCCGTCCGGAAGCACGGGGAACCTCCCTCAAAGTACCGACACTGGCATGGCTGAAAGATTGGCGAACTTGTACCGTGTAATTAATCCCGGCTAGTCTTTCCTTTTAGGGTTTGAAGGAAGATTTGATAAAAACAGTGGGAGCCATCCTGATTAGATAAAATAATAACCAATCTGATCTTGCAAGAGCATATGCTGAGTGTTTTCTTCTCTCTCTCTCCAGGTAGCGACCATATCACGCCTTAATCAAGATAATAAAACGGATATATTGACCGAACCCGCTTGTTATACTGAGCTGGGGAACGTTGGTCCCGCTCCAACTTATAAATGTTATAAGACAGAGCAGGAAATTAGGGAATACTAGAATTCCCGTGCCGCCCAAACGAAGAAAGTGCATATGATGCATCTCCTTCGGGTGTGTTCGTTACAAAGAACTGTTTCTCGGTATCCTCTACGTCCTGGGTATTTGATACCGGATCAGGATCCCACATATGTAATCTGTTACATGGGCTACAGATAGGTAAAGAACTGAGAACGGGTGATAAGTTTCATGAGACACAAAACGGGGCAAGTGTTGCAGCCAAGTCTGTTGGTCACTGTCATCCTGTATTATCAGTACATTGATTCTGAACAAATGCTATTAGATACCGTGCCTGATATACAAAATCATATCAGTCTCGTTATTTATTAAAGAAGGATATAATTTTGTATTGTTGGATAATGTTTTGAACATTTCCTATATCAAAAGTTGATCGGTTCAGGCACGTTATCTAAAAGCATTGACGTTCTAAACCAAACTACAGTTCTTACTATATGGAACACACACAAGAGGAAGAGTTCAGAAATGAACGAATCCTTCTTGAGATATTGTAGACTAGGTCATATCAATGCGACCCGACTAGCTAAGTTACATTTAGATGCATATTTAAATTAGTTTGAATTTACATCTTGTGAAACTTGCCAGTCAAGTCACAAAGATTAGATGACCATAGCTCTGTTTACTGGAAACAGAGAAAGAGTTAGTGAACTCTTGGGATGATACATGTTGATGTATGTAGGTCCCCTGTCTACACATGCCAAGACTGGTTCTTTGTACTTCATTACATTCTCCAATGATCTCTTTAGATTCAGACATATGTTCCTGTTGAAACACAAGTCCGAACCTTTTGAGATATTCACAGAATATAAGTTAGAAATAGAGAACCAAAACGGGTATAAGTATTATGTCCTTTGATATGATCAAGGAGGAGAATACTTGAGCACGGAATTCCTGGTTTATTCTAAAGGAGAATGAGATTCTCTCTCAGCATTACTCCTCCGAATACACCATAGCACGATGGTATATCGGGGTTGAGCAATAGCACCCTATGTGATATGATATGCTCTATAATGAGTACTACTGAGTTTCCTATTTCCTTTTGGGAGTTATGCACTTATGAAGTTGCATACCTGTTGAATAGGGTTCCGATCAAATCAGTTGCCTACCACTTCATATGTGATATGGAAATGGAAGAGCCCATATCTTAAGTTAGTTAAGATTTGGGGTTGTCCTGCTTATGTCTAAAAGCAAAATCCGGACAAGCTCGAGGCAAGGTCTGTTATGTAGAACTGGAAATGTTCCAGCTATACAAACTGCAGCTGATGATTTGACAGAACCAAACGATTCAGTAGATTCCAACGAACCTCACCCTCTCCGCCGATCCAGTAGGGTTCCTCACCCACCTGAGAGTTACTTCGGTTTCTCTATGACAGTGGGAGTAAGGATTGCATCATGAGATGATGACCTAACTAGTTTCGAGCTGGCCATCAGGAGTGGGACTCTGTAAGAATGGCTGGATGCTTAGCGATCTGAGATGGAATCCTTATACACCAACAAAGTATGGACTTTAGTTGCTTTATCTGAAGGGTTAAATCCCTATCAGGAGCAAGTATATCTTGAGAAGATTACTTGGTGTACATGGAAAAGTTGAGACTTTCAAAGCTAGACTTGTTAAAAGTTTGCATCATTGACCAGGTATGAGGCTAATGATGAAACCTTTTCTGGGGCCTATGCTTAAGTCCATCCAGATCCTACTTGCCACGGATACATACCATGACTACGATATCTGGTGGTTGGGTGTCATGACTGCTTTTCTAAATGATGTTTTGGAAGAGAGCGTCTATAAGTACACAGCCAGAGGGCTTCGTAGATAGTGGGAGCAGCGGAAACGTGAGCAAGATGTTTTCTGTGATAAAGCAGGCATCGCGGAGTTGGAACATCTGTTTTGATGAGTTAGTCAAACAGTTTGACATCATCAAAATGGTAGATGAACCTTGTATATACAAAAAGGTAGTAGGGAGTATGGTAGTGATCCTCGTAGAGTACGTGGATGACATACTCTTGATAGGGAAGGAGTTTCCTATGCTACGCTCGGTCAATTTCCGCTTATCACAATGATTCTCCATATAGGATCAAAATGATACCTACTAAATCCTGGATTTTAGATCTATGAGATAGATCTAATTGGATGTTAGGAATCTCACTAGTAGTAGTGAGATGGTATCAATCGATCCTGGGGAGAATCACTGGAAGTATTCCAGGGTGATAAAGACGACTGAATGTCAGTCACAGGCATTGTCTTTACCCTCAGTAAAGGGACGGTATATTGGAAGAGTTCCAAGCTAGATACCGTGGCATACTAGACGATAAAGGCTGGATACATCGCTACTTAAGATGCTACCAAAGAGTCAGTCTGGGTGTATATTAGTTCATGAGATGAACTTCGTTCCTCCCATTGTGTGACAATAGAGTTGTGGCTTATGCCAAGGAACGTCCGTCCCATCAGTGATCCAGACATATTCTAAAGCAGTATCACCTGATCATGGAGATGGCTGATCTCCAAGGTAATCGAGGTTAGGAGAGCAGACTCAGAGGATAACACGGCGGATCCACTCACGAAGGCCTATTCCCAGAGAGAGACTTTTATGGGATGGTTGAGTATGAGATACTGCAACCACTGCTACAGATGGCCCTAGTGCAAGTGGGAGATTGTTAGTTATATGTATGCCCTAGAGGCCATTACTGTACATAGGATGTATATTGTAGTGGATGCTGGGGCATATATAGGGAGGACTTTCTTGCTCGACATGATAGTATGCTATTTGGTTGCTCTTTATCTCAACGTGTACACTGATTGTCTCTCTGTTACATGTTGGTAAAGCCCTTAGGATGTGTACTTGACTACCTGGATTATGATGCGGATCATACTAGTGGGGACATGGTAGTCTATAAGTACATCCTTCAAGGTCCCTAGTCGAGGGTGTATCGAGACGGGGCATCGATATACCAGAGTAGACTAGCGTATACCTTCTCGACCCATACAGATGAGCGATGGATGATCCCGTATCCATTGGTGTTTGACATCAGAGATTATATACGGGTGCTCAGTGGAGATTGGGTACACTGGACGGACTCGCTGAGAACTCCCAGATGGTATTATACCTCATGTCAGATGGCAGTTCTCTGGTGACACTGGTACAAAGTAGTCTGTTGACCCGAGATCGTCATAGAGTCTTGTGTGATTCCCACTGTGCTTTGATTTCCACCTTACCACGTCCAAGAAGGCGTGCAAAACGGTGGCTTTTAGGTACAGTCCCGAATCACATGGAGGCAATGAGCGATAGGAGGGGATTCGTCTCTCCCGGTATAGGGAGTTGATGTTGCGCTGTGTTCGATTGGCTATAACCGAAAATCCCTGGCCAGGGTTGCTGAGATTTACTGGTAAGTGTTACCAGTAGTTTCTCGAACTGTTATAGACCTCATATCGACACGACTTATCGAGCTACTGGGGTCTGACGTTTACCACCCCTAGGCGAGATATGGGACATATCAGACGAACAGACTGGACTGTACGGTAAGTGTTACTGGTTGGATTCACAGGAGTGAGCGGGCTTGCTCGTCGATCTTCTGATCGCTCAATACCCGGGTGGCCGTTACATTTAGCAGACCGCTTGCGGCTTGTGGGTGTTTGATATGATCATCACCTGCTGCCGGCGTATTGACGAGTCTTTAGAGTCCTACACAGAGGTTTCCTGGCTCAAGCGAAACGAAATAGGAGCGCATATGAGATATGTGCGGGACCGAGAATAATGCGTGTATGTGATACCGTATTCTATTCTCATGATGAATGTATCGATTGGTTGTATGTGATATAACCTAGTTATCGAATCGAGCAATGATTCGATAAGTCGATACATTGGATATTAGTCGGTTATATGCGATATGACCGGATCGTTAAATCAAGTGTTGATTTAATGATTTAATGTATAATTATATATTTGATATATTACTTTACATTAACTAGTATATGTTCACTTAAAATGGATTTTCTCACTTGATGTGCACATTGTATATGTGATATATTTTTGTGCATTTGTTTGTATCATGTTTGATGATACATGCAACCTTGGGTGTGTGTATGCTATACACCATGTTTAGATAAATGGTTAAGGTTTTATTTACTTTATTTATTTTGGTTAAAAGAAAAAGGAAACTAAATGGTTGCTTTTGTTTTATACAAGAAGCTTCTTGATGCTTCATGCATTTTTGACTAAATGACCATTTTGTCTCCATCTCTTGACCTAACCATTTAACTAAACCCTAGTTAATTGGTTTCATTATGATAAGATTGACTTGGATTTTCTTTTGAAGATAATTCATTTTATTCTTTCTTCATCTTCATCTTCATCAAGCTTCATGAAAGCTTGCCAGCTTCAATGGTGAAATGAGAAAAAGAGTGAGAAATCCAATTCTAAAGTGAACCCACTTCCTATTTCTTCATCCTCTACCACTTGCCATGTAGTATAGGGTGTTTTCTTCACAAGTTTCATGACTAGGTGAAGTTGGAGCTTGATCTTGAGTTGCCTCGACGTAGATCATCTTCGGCATCGAAGTCGACGACCTAGCCCGATCTTTTCTCCGATGAAACCACCGCACGAGTCTAGGATTCCGATGGGTACAGCGGAGGGACGTCATCACGGAGCCAAGGAAGTGGAGGACCGGATCTACAAAGGTTGTATTTCTGTTCACTTTAGAGTAAAGTTGTTTGCTCGCATTTGTTATCGCCTAATCTTTAGTTAACAATCTAGTTAGGGTTTCTCGGCACCGGAAAAAATTGAAATTGGCATGGTTGATGCCTTGTGGAACCTCTTGAGTGTGCCTAGGAACCCTACACCTTCAACAATATCAAGTTCATTACGTTAACGGGTTTTTCGCCAAAAACCCAGCCGTAGCCCTCCGTCATTTCTTATAGGTTATACTTAGTATTCGTGCAGCGTTTGTTGACTGTGTCAAGGCGCAGTGAACGGTAGCTGAGTATTGCTTATCTGCTGGATACAATGTGATTGGTTAGGACAGTCGTGTAACTTTGTTGACTGTATCAAGGGTTATGCGGGTGGGTTTAATGCAATCGTGATAATGACGGGTTGAACTTGAGTAGGACTCTTTGATTTGTTGACCGTGTCAAGGTCACTTGGGTCCTAGGGGCAAAAATCCACATTGGGAGTTTATAAAGAAACTGAAACTTGCAGATTTAGCATACCTTCTGGAGTATGGTGACTAGAGTGGATTCCATCTAGGTCATCGCACAATGATAGTTGGATCCCAATCCCACCGATGAGTTGGATTACTCTCGGGAGATTATTTCACTTAACAATCAATGCTATACACCAAGTAGGTGTCTAGAACGGTGTAAGCGGGGCTACGCCTCCAGGGAAAAGAGGTTATTTAATTAGGGAACTTCGCGAAAGCGTTGGAAAACCTCCCTCGAAGTACCAACACCAGCCTGGCTGAAAGGTTAAGCAAGTATTGTGACGTGCGATAAATCATGACTAGTTCTTCTTTCAGGGTTTGAAGAAGAATTTATGGAAACAGTGGGAGCCATCCTGGTTAGATAAATCAATAAACCAATCTAATCTTGCAAGAGCGCACGCTGAGTGTTTCTTTTCTCTCTCTCTAGGTAGCAACTATTTCACGCCCTAATCAAGATAATAAAATGTATCGCTTGACCGATCCGAATTCTTATTCGGGGCTGGGGAACGTTGGTTCGGCTTTATCTTACGACAACAGTCATAAGTATGAGAAAGGGAAAGAGGATTCTATGGATTCCAGGAATACCCAGTTGAAGAAGAAGCATGGTTTTGCATCTACTTCAGGTGTTCTTGTAATTGAGAACTGCTTTACGGTCAGCCCTACCTCCTGGGTACTTGATACCGGATCAGGATCTCGTATCTGTAATCTATTGCAGGGACTGAGAAAAAGTAGGAGAGTTGTACCTGGTGATGTCGCTCAGAGTAGCGAACGGAGCACAAGTTAATGCTGCAGCCGTCGGTGAATATCACCTAGTGTTGCCAAATGGCAATACTATGATTTTGAACGATTGCTACTATGTACCTTCCATGGTTTGCAACATCATATCAGTTTCTTTACTCGATAAAGATGGATATAACTTTGTTCTTGATAGAAATATCATGAACATCTACCTTCATAAGGTACTGGTTGCAGAAGGTACACTGTGTAATGGTATCTACGTTCTAAATCAGAACAGAGTTCTCAATATACAAAACACACGCAAGAGGAAGAGTTCAGATACGAACGAATCCTACTTGTGGCATTGTAGACTTGGTCATATCGGAGAGAAAAGACTAAGTAAGTTGCATAAAGATGGACTCTTGGATACGTTCGAGTTTTCATCTTATGAAACTTGTCAGTCTTGTCTCAAAGGAAAGATGACCAAATCTTCGTTTACCGGACATGGAGAAAGGGCAGCAGAGCTCTTGGGACTCATACACAGTGATGTATGTGGTCCGATGTCTATACATGCAAGGGGTGGGTTCTCATACTTCATCACATTCACTGACGATCTCTCTAGATTCGGATATGTGTATCTTATGAAACATAAATCTGAAGCTTTTGAGAAATTCAAGGATTTCAGAAACGAAGTAGAGAACCAGATTAGCAAAAGTATGAAGATCCTCCGATCAGATAGAGGAGGAGAGTACTTAAGCAGGGAATTCCTAGATTACTTAAAAGAGAATGGTATTCTCTCTCAGCTTACTCCTCCTTATACGCCACAGCACAACGGTGTATCGGAACGGAGGAATCGTACCCTATTGGATATGGTTCGCTCCATGATGAGTAGTGCTGAGTTGCCTCTTTCATTCTGGGGATATGCACTTCAAACAGCAGCACATCTATTGAATCAAGTTCCATCCAAATCCGTGCCTAAGACTCCATATGAAATATGGAGTGGTAAGAGTTTGTATCTTAAACGTATTAAGATTTGGGGTTGCCCAGCTTATGTCAAAAAGCAGAACCCACACAAACTTGAGGTACGGGCAGTTTTATGTAAGTTTGTGGGATACCCAAAAGATTCAAGTGGGTATCTATTCTACCATGCCGAGGAACAGAAGATAATTGTTTCCAGGAATGCCACATTTTTGGAAAAAGAATTTCTTGTTAAAAATATTAGTGGCAGCACGGTAGAACTGGATGAAATTCCAGAAACATGAACTTTAACTAAAGATTTGGAGGAACCGCTAGATTCTGTTACACCCAACGAACCTCATCCACTCCGCAGATCTGGTAGGATTTCTCATCCGCCCGAGAGATACTACGGTTTTCTCATAGACGGGGATCGAGAGGATTTCATCTTGGAAGAAGATGACCTTACCAGTTTTAGGCAGGCCATTATCAGTAGGGACTCTGATAAGTGGCTGGAAGCAATGCAATCCGAAATAGAGTCCATGTACACCAATAAAGTGTGGACCTTGGATATTGCTCCACCTGGGGTAAAACCCGTTGGATGCAAATGGATCTACAAAAGGAAACTTGGTGTAGATGGGCAGGTGGAAACCTATAAGGCTAGACTCGTTGCAAAAGGTTTTCTTCAAAGACCTGGTTTAGACTATGACGAAACTTTTTCTCTAGCGGCTATGCTCAAATCCATTTGGATCCTACTTGCCATTGCTGCTTTCCATGACTATGAAATCTGGCAGATGGACGTTAAAAAGGCTTTTCTAAATGGTTGTTTAGAAGAGTGCGTTTACATGGATCAGCCAGAAGGTTTCGTAGACAGTGGGAGCAGCGGGAAGGTGTGCAAGTTGCTTACATCCATTTATGGATTAAAGTAGGCATCGCGGAGCTGGAACATCTGTTTTGATGAGGCAATCAAGGAATTTGATTTCATCAAGAACGAATATGAACCTTGTGTCTATAAGAAGATTGTAGGACGAACTATCGTATTCCTAGTCTTGTACGTGGACGACATTCTTTTGATAGGAAATGATATTCCTATGCTATAATCGGTAAAGCTATTCTTATCACAACGGTTCTCCATAAAGGACCCGGGTGATGCCTCGTACATTCTGGGGATCAAGATCTACAGAGATAGATCCAAGAGACTACTGGGACTTTCGCAGTCCAGGTACATAGAGACCGTACTAAAGAGATTTAGTATGGAAGATTCCAAGCGCGGTAACATACCCGCATTGCACGGAATCACCCTCTCCAAGAAGATGTCTCCTAAGACTGACGAGGAGAGGGTTCGCATGAGCACTATACCATACGCTTCGGCGGTAGGATCTATAATGTACGCGATGCTATGTAAAAGACCATTTGTAGCTTACGCACTGAGCGTGGTGAGCCAGTATCAGTCAGACCCAGGTGTGGACCACTGGACGGCAGTGAAGAACATTCTCAAGTACCTGAGAAGGACTAAGGAGATATTCCTGGTTTACGGTAGTGGAGACCTCAGGGTCGAGTCCTTTACCGATTCAAGCTTCCAGAGTGACAAGGATGACAGCAAGTCTGTCTCAGGTTTTGTGTTTACCCTCAACGGAGGGGCGGTGTGTTGGAGGAGTTCCAAACAGGATACCGTCGCAGACTCGACGATGGAGGCTAAATACATTGCTGCAAGCGATGCCGCAAAAGAGACGGTCTGGATGAAGAAGTTCATTAGTGAACTTCAGGTGGTTCCATCCATTGTTGACCCAATACCTTTGTATTGCGATAACAATGGGGCTATAGCTTTAGCGAAGGAACCAAGGTCCCATCAGAAATCCAGACACATCTTAAGGTGGTATCACCTGATCAGGGAGATCATTGATCGCCAGGAGATCGAGGTACGGAGAGTGGACACAAAAGACAACACAGCGGATCCATTCACGAAGGCCCTCCCTCAAACACAGTTCGAGCGACTTTTTGAGCTATTGGGTATGCGGTACGCCGGCAGCTGGCCTTAGTGCAGACGTTGGGTATGCGGTACACCAATTGCTGGCCTTTAGTGCAAGTGGGAGATTGTTAGATATGTATGTCCTAGAGGCCATTATTGTATAGTACTAGTTTGTATAATACATTTTGGAGGCTTGGGATATATATATGGTTTTATGACAATCTTGCTCGATATAGTAGTATGCTACTTGGTTTGTTTCTATCTTAATATGTGTATATGTTTCTTTTAACATATCGCTAAAAACATATTGGTAGAGCCCTTAGGATTTTTTTTTGACTACCGGCGTTCTGATGGCGATCACACTAGTGGGGGCTGGGTAGTCTATAAGCACATCCTTATTTTGGTCCCTAGTCGTAGGACTATCGAGATAGGGCATCGATACTCCAGAGTAGACTGGTGCATACGCTTCTCTTCCTAGCAGGGGAGATGGTCTGTCCCACGGCCATCAGTATGTCGTACTGGAGATAGTATGCAGGTGCTCGTTAGGTTACGAGTATACTGGACAAGACTCATCGGGAACTGTTGGTTGGTATTATACCTATCGTCAGTTAACAGTTCCCGGGTTACATGAGTACAGCTTAGTCCGCTGACTTGACACTGTCACTTCGCCTCGAGTGTGTTCCCACTGTTCTTAGATTACTACCCTACCACGGCCCTACTGAGTCGTGCAAACAGGTAGTAGTTAGGTGCAGTCCCGAAGCACTTGGAGGCAGTGACGGTTAGACAGGATTCGTCTCTCCCGGTATTGGCGGTTGATATCGCGCTGTGTCTAGGAGAGCCATTACACAAAGTCCCTGGCCAGGGAAAGCGAGATATACTGGTAGGTTTCCAGTGTTATCTCAGGATGTTCTGGGCTACACTCCGATACGACTTGTACCGTTATTAGGGGACTGACGTTTACCGCCCCCTAGGCCTGCCATGCGATATTCTTACACGAACAGACCGGACTGTACGGAGATTGTCACATTCAGGCTTAGTAGGAGTTCGATGGGTTCACCTCATCAGTATTCTTATCGGCATCTACCTAGGGACCGTTACGTACAGTTAGTACCGCTTGCGGCCTGTGGTTAAACTCACTGCCAGCGTAGTGTCGAGCCTTTAGAGTCCTACACAGAGGGTTACTCACCTTTAGGCAAAACAGAGTAGAGGTTGCATGGTTTTGCGATGGGGTTCGTTCACATCCGCGCACTTGTACACGTTTGTTGTCCGGACAGTAGTTACTAACGGGCTTTGGTTTAAGCCAGATCCTAGTAATTGTTTTGGGATTGGTTTTGTCTCAGTATATTCGTGTTCCTTGGAGCACGGATGCGGGTGTGTATGCACAGTTGACAGAGGCAGAGGTAGAGGATTCTCATTAGGGTTGTTGACCATTTGGCTTTGGTTGACTTGTTGACCGTTGACTTTTTTTTAAACCCTAATAAGAATATGATATATGATTAATAATATTAATTAAGTATTATTGTGCCATGGTTGAGTTGAAAGTTTGACTTTTGTTGACTTGTTGACTTTGTTGACCGGTTGACCATTTTGGACTTGTTGACCATCATCATTTCATGGCTATCATTTCATGGGTATGACTTTTGCTTGCTTGTTGTTTGCAAAATGCAATAATAACATGAAATGATAATGGTCATTGAAACTAACCATCACCATATACTTAATTATTATTATTAATATCATTATTCTCACTTTTGTGAGAAGGGATTGGATTATGAGAGCTCATTCTATCATTCTCTTTCTCTCTCCTAGAAAGAAAGCTCTTCCTCTTCCTCTTCCTCTCTCAAGGTTCAAGTGTTCCATGAGTTGGAAATCATGAACCTTTGAGACAAAACCACCATTACTCTTCTCTACTCAATCTAAGGTATCAGGTTTAGCAAACCAAACACCTTAGTCATCTCTAGGATGAGATTGGAACTCAATTTTGAGACCCTCGGGTGGATCCATCTATGGCAAAGAGGAGACGACAAGGAGGATCCGTTCAAGCAACTACAAGGAGCAAGCAAGAGGAAGAACAACAACAAGAAGATAAGGAGTTCAAGACCAAGGTATAACCATTCCACATAGTAGTTAGAACTTATAGAATATTTGTTAGTTCTTGTTAAGCAACGATCCTTCTTGTACGGTCCATGTTACCTAGTTAAGAAAAATTTTCGTTTTACCTATTCCGCCTCCCCGAAAGGACCGGGGTGGGTAACGTGGACCTAACAGTATGGGTGGGTTCAAATTAACCTGGACAATGACGGGTAGAACTTGACATGTGACTTATGATTTATAGACCTTCGTCAAGGTCATAAGAGCATGGGGCAAAAATCACATCGGGAGTTTCTAAAGAAACTGAAATTTGCCAGATATGCGCATACCTTCTGGAGTGTGATAACATGAGTGGATTCCGTCACGTTATCATGCGATGATAGTTGGATCCCGATTCCCACTGATGAGTTGGTTTACTCCTCGGGTGATCCCGACTAATTCTTCTTTCAGGTTTGGAGGAGAATTTGACGGTACAGTGGGAGGTTTCCTGATTAGATAAAGAGACAACCATTCTGATCTTGGTTAGAGTGCACGCTGAGTGCTTCTTTTCTCTCTCTCTTTGGCAGCGACCATGACCCGACCCTAAGACTATGACTCAGTGACCAAAATTAACCGAACCTTCTTAAACACTGGCTTTTGGATTGTCAGAGTTGCAAACCTCATTGCCACTCCTACTTTTACCCTTTTCTCCAGGACACCCCGTATTACTACGAACGTCCACTTCCATTGGATAAAACCATCATATGGTTATATACGAACTCGAAGGAATTTATTCGAGGATGGTTTCCGGTTCTGGAGAAAACGAATAGGACTATTCAGTTGTCTTTTCCTTTTACCTTCTCTCAGGTTGCGAGTGTACCTTGGATTAGGACAGTACACCTATTACGCAAATTGGATAGTCTTCTTCCAAACCATAGGCAGGTGCCGAACGGTAGGGAATGAAGAAAACCAATTAGCTTAACGATGGTGTACAGAAGGTATTAAGTAAAGACAAATAAAGGGATTAGTAAGAGGGCAAAGTAAATTGCGACTGCTATTCACAACCAAACCAAGTATTTCATTACCACTCCTATTTCACCTTTGTATTTCTCCAGAACACTCCGTATCGCTATGAAGATCCATAGTTTATTGGATATTCCATCGTATGGTTATATACGAACTCGAAAGGAACTTGTTCCAGTTCGGGGATGGATTCTGGTTAGGGAGAAATAGGAATAAGGTTTATTCAGTTGTCTTTTATCTTCACCTTCTCTCGCATTGCGAGTGCTCCAAGGATTAGGACAGTACACCCATTATGCTTATTGGATAGTTTTCTTCCAAACCATAGGCTGGTGCCGAACGGTAGGGAGGGAAGAAAACCACTTGGCCTAAAGGGGTGTGCAGAAGGTAATGACTAAAGACATATGAAGGGATTTGGAGAGATGGCAAAGAAATATACGGTTACAGTTTTGAATCTGGATAATGGTAGTGGCATTACTAGGAATACCCGGATACCCCTACGAAACATTTCAATGTTTCAGTTTCACTATGTACTGTTAAAAGAAAACTGATTTCCCAATTAGCACTTGCTCCAGGGTATGTATTTACCAGGTTTGATTCTCACATCTATATGGTTTTACAGATGCTGAGTAAGAGTAAGGTATTGGGAATTAGGTGATCATCCTCATTATATCGGAATTCGTTGTAATTGGTGATATTTGAGGAAATCGCCTGGTTGTTTGCCGGTCGGCAAATATTTGGTTTTGAATATCTGTTGCTTTGCAAAAATTTCAAATTGATATATCTGTACGTCTATTTTTATAGAGTGAGATATAACTTTTTGAAATTATGTCTATGACATTTACCTATATCAGAGGATGGTTAGGTAAGGAGCATTGAACAGCGGTGTAATTCTTCTTAACCATAAGTACAGTTTTCAACCTACGACATACAGGGAATGAGTCATTAGACTCAAAGGGACTTATACAGAGTATTGTATGTTGTCCAGTGTCCATTAGGACTAAGGGGTTGGTACTCGTACTAGATTCTGTTTACTTGTGACTTCTCTGGGTCTTAGACATGTGTTTCGTAAAAACACAAGGTCCAAGTTTTGAGAAGTTATAGGTATAAGAATAGAGTAGAGAACCAGGTGTTGCAAGTATCGGGATTCTTCAAGGTAATCGAAGATATAGATACTTGTGTATGGTATTCAGTTGATAGTAATGATTAAGAGAACTTGCTTCTCTTTCAGGTTACTCATAATTGGAAGCACTCCTAAGTTGAGTAATGCTGATTGGCCTCTCTCCATTTAGTTGACATGCACTGGAGACAGCTGCATGATTTGAATCCGGTTCAATTAAATCAGTGCCTCTATTTCTATATTGGATATAGAACGGTTCATATCTTAACGATGTTAAGGTACGGGGAGTTGTCCGGCTTATGCTTAAAACCAGACTCTGGATAACTCAAGGCACGTTTCTGTAATGGCTGTTTGTGGGTTGACCTAGGCTATGACGAGGGTTGACTTTCTACCATCTGGAAGATCAATAGTGATATTGTTCTTGACTCGCCACAGTTAACAAAAATGGATTTTTTCAGAAAACAGTAGTGAGAGTATGGTAGAACTGGAAGTGATTCCAGAACCGCAGACGATTACTGAAAATTTGATAAGAACCTAAAGATTCAATTTGGTTTGACATTCCATTGGCCACTCCGCAGATATGGTGGGTAACCTCAGGCACTCGAGAGGTACTTCGGTATGCTCAAGGACGGTGGCAGGGAGGTTCTTGTTTACCCAGACTTGCCATTGCTGTTGTTCCAGGCTGCGAAACCCGGCAGGAGGATGCGTATAGCGTCGTTCTAAACTAGCTTTAGAAGTGTACGTGTATATGACTCTGCCAGAGGGTTGTCGTAGTCAGTGGGAGCAGTGGAAGCATTGGTGGACAAGTGGATTATGTCTATTTATAGACTAAAGCAGATGTAGCGGAGATAGATCATCTATTTCTGATATGACAGTTATAGGTTTGACTTCATCAGAATAGGGGATGGATCTGTTAAGAAGGTAGTAGGGTGTGATGTCCTGGTATTTGGATGACATACACAGAGTAGGATGTTCCTATATTACGATTGGTTATACTTTGGTTGTCACACAGTGGTTTCTCCACATAGGAATTGGGTATTATATCAGACATTCTGGTTACTAGATCTATGGTTTTAGATCTAGATTTGTGAAGTGTCCCAATCAGGGTACTTAGACAGCATTCTAAAGGTGTTTTAGAATGGACGACTCCTGGCATGGTGGTGTACCTGCAGGTGATGGAGTCACCCTCTCTAAAGGTGTCTGACAGACTAAAGGGGAGAGGGATGTGCATGATTGGAAGATCACTTGCTTAGGCAATTGAGTTAATCATGAGATGTCAAGCACCACACCAGATGTTGTTTTTTGCAGTAGATACAATATGTTGATATTGATCCAATCCTGGAGAAATGAACAGAAGCAGTTTTAGAACATAAGTGAATGTTCTAGGTATATGATAACAACAACCTCATTTAGGAGACAGCTATCATTCCAGGCTTCCAAAGTGACATGGATGACAGAGAGGTTTTCAGAGTTATAGTTTTCCTTCTGACGAGGGGCAGTATTTTGGACAGGTGGTCCAAGGGGATACTGAGGGAGGCATGACGCAGGATACTGATTAAGTTCAGTTGACGGTACAGTCTAAGAAGTCTGGATTTGGAGTTCATTTATGAGCTAGGTCCCATCAGACATCCAAACACATTCTAAGACAGGTATTGCTCATTTCGGGAGATGGCTTTCTCTGCGAACTTGAGATATAGAGAGACATAGAAAGAAACATCAAGGCAGATCCAATCACTGAGGCTATTCCTCGAACGCAATAGTTTCGCAAACGGGTTTTGTCAGACTGATTAGTAGAGTAGTTGGGTGTTCGGTATCACACGGGCTGTGACTATGCGACATCACAATAATTAGCCTTGAGTGCAAGTGGGAGATTGTTGGAGATAGTGCTCTCAGAGTCAATTATTGGATCACAGGCACGTGATTGCAATGATTGAGGGAGTACCTATACCGGTAGGACAGTCTTACTCAAGATGATAGTATGCTATCTGGTTTACCTTTATCATCGTGTACTGCTTCAGGTGACCTTACAGGTCACTATTACACGTTGATAGAGCCCCTAGGATTCTTGCTTGACTGCCAGCAGTATGAGGGCGATCATATACGTGGGAGCTGGGGTCTATAAGCACATCCTTAAAAGGTCCCTAGTTGTGGGAGTTTCGAGACAGGGCATCTGTAACACTTTGAAATTTTGTTAGAATGTGTTCGTGTTAATTAGCAATTGAGCGTGTCATTTTATATATGTACATTGGATTATTAGTTATAATTTAGTCGTGTTTACCCTAATTGGGAATTTTCGTGTTAAGTGCATACATGCACACTTAGCAGAATTTTTGTGACCTAGGGAAAAGTGTTAGCATGTTAACCATTTCTGTTTTTGCATGGTTCATTTTATTCCCCACCCATTTTTAATCAAGTCAAACCCCTTTTTAGAATTCAATTTAAATAGAAAATGGGAGGTATGGTGGTTAGGTGAGCAATTTTGACTTGGTTGACCCTTGTTTTCTCTCTCACTTCATTCTCTTTCCCCTCATTTCTGAGTTCAGCAGAGAAAGCAGCAGCAACAATAATATTTTCTTCATCTCCTCTTCTCTTTTCACTTCCCATTTGAACCTACATAAAACCCTATACAAATCTAACCTTTTCCTTCACAAAACTTTGGGAAAAATGAGCTTTTGAGGTGTTTGGAGGCAAATCTGCATACTTGAAGGAGGAGCAGGAATTTTTGGTGTTTCATAGGGTCTTTTGAAGGTATAAATCTCACTCCTAGCACCCTATCTCCATAACTTGCATGTTTAGCTTCAAAATGTCACCTTTTTGTGCAACTTTAGTGCTACTGAAGGGATTTAGTGATGATATGTTAAAATTTATGTTGGTGTGGCTTGATTAGCTTGTTAATGAGTTATTAGTGTGGGTTTAGACCTAGGTTTATTTCAGGTTCCACAAAAATACCCTAAAGTTCCATTTTTGTGCAAAAGTGTGGATTTTAACTAGAAATAAGGCTTTGTAGGATCTGCTACTACCCGAGATATGTCAGAGTGAAACTAGATTTTTCTGTAGCATGTATGGGGGCTATAGAGTGCACACAACAAACCTGGGGGCCCAATTCCCATGTGAAGCCGCCGGAATAATCGTTCTGGCCGCAATTTGCGGCCAGATGGGTGAGATGGGGGTTGGGGTTTGGTCCACTGGAGTCTGCTGCTATTTGGGTTATTTTGGTATACATATAATTGTAATATCTGTTCTGTATCAAAATCTGGAGGTGAATACCCTATTTCTCGTATTTTTAATCTTTCGCGACATGCGTGATACGTGTGTGTGGGTTTGGGGTTCTGCGTATCGCGACGCGTCGGGGTAGCTTCAGACGCGTAATCACACGTTTTAGCGTATCGCGCACACGCGCGCTTGGTTTGTGACACGGGTTTCTAGTTGACTTTAAATGTTGTTTTTGTATGGTTTTGAGCTTATGTGTGATATATTGTGAAATTCTAGGATTCGCAGGAGAGTCGACCGGCGCCGCGAAGGAGGGGAACAAGTCATCGGCTATACCTAGCGAGAGACTACGGTGAGAAGATTTAACATCTACGGGGATATCGCCCGCATGGCGTTCTACGTCAGGGCTGATAGGATCTTATAGCTACATTTCCATACATTGACTGTTCATGGCTACTATTTAGCGCATACCACATTCCCTGATGTATGTATATAAACTAGAATTGGTAGAACACCGCACCCTTACTAACGGTTCATGTTGCACGAGCACTATCCTACATGTTACACACACACCGTTAGTAATTGCCATGATACTCACACTGTAGAATTTCCATGATCAGTATGTTGTAGCTCATCTTTATGTGACTTGACATGATATTCATACTTGATGCATATATCACATCGGATCATTATGTTGTAGCTTATCTTTATGTGCCTTGACATGATATTCATACTTGATGCACATATCACATCGGATCATTATGTTGTAGCTCATCTTTATGTGACTTGACATGATATTCATACTTGATGCATATATCACATCGGATCATTATGTTGTAGCTCATCTTTATGTGACTTGACATGATATTCATACTTGATGCATATATCATATCGGATCATTATGTTGTAGCTCATCTTTATGTGACTTGACATGATATTCATACTTGATGCAAATAAGTTCATAAGGTTGATTGCTGGGAAAATCCAGCACATCGGATCATTATGTTGTAGCTCATCTTTATGTGACTTGACATGATATTCATACTTGATGCACATATCACATCGGATCATTATGTTGTAGCACATCTTTATGTGACTTAACATGATATTCATACTTGATGCACATATCACATCGGATCATTATGCTGTAGCTCATCTTTATGTGACTTGACATGATATTCATACTTGATGCACATAGCACATCGGATCATTGACTTGCATATTGGTTTGGATTACATGTGATTTTTGGATTTGGGAACCGTGGCTATTTCAAATATGTAATCATTTAAATACCCGGTTCCGTTGATATGATATTTCGGTGTGCCCTCCCTGTGTTTTCTCGGTGCTAGAGTGGCATATATGAGAGAAAGGGCTGACCCGGACTGACGGATGCCCGATATATTGAGAGAGGGTTGACCCGGACTGACGGATGCCCGTTATATTGAGAGAGGTCTGACTCGGACTGACGGATGCCCGTGTCTGATGCCCGATATATTGAGAGAGGGCTGACCCGGACTGACGGATGCCCGATATATTGAGAGAGGGCAGACCCGGACTGACGGATGCCCGATATATTGAGAGAGGGCTGACCCGGACAGACGGATGCCCGATATTTTGAGAGAGGGCTGACCCGGATTGACGGATGCCCGATATAGGAGGATTTGCATGTCGATGCTAGATACGAGTATTTATGATATTTGGGTGCCGATGTTGGGCACTCGTGATTCTCAGGGAAGTACAGGATTGGAGGGCCGATGGGAGTGCCGGCGTCTGGGTTGTTGGGATTTGCGGTGCATATATATATATATATTCCACCTGGACATTTCGTGTAGATGTTATATTCCCATGCTCAGCATTCAATATTGCATCTCATCCTGTAGTCATATTACCTGATAGAGCACTTGCATGATTATTGCACATACTGCTTATCACGCATTGATATCATCTGTTGGCATATGTTAGAGTATCGCAGTACGTGCATGCTCGCGATTACCTTTATATGTTATCTCTATTCACGAGTTGGCAACTCACTCCCGTTGTGCCACAGTGTTTGCAGGTTGCCCTTCGGAGTAGTTGCGGCAGGCTGCGTTTTGCATCTTTTGACACAGATACCCCCATAGTTGGTGTACTAGATCTTTTGCTGATAGGTGGGTTTTGTGCGGTATCTGTTTATCTTTCAGTTATGTATATTGTTGTTTCTAGTATTCTCCATCTACCATGTATGTATTTGACTTAGAGACAGTGTGAGGATGATGATGTATATTATTTGTTTTCTGGTGTCGAGCTCGTTGTGAGCCGACTGTACTTGCAGTTTATTTTATCTGTGATGTTCCCACTTGTGGATCTTGATCTTCGCTACGGCGTCGTATATTGCTATTTTGGTGATTATCTACTTAAGAATTTTTGTCACTTTAAGAAATACTTCCACTTAAAAATTAAACACTTTACATTTTTACTGGTTTGATTTCTGGGTTTTCGGTTCACTTAGCTGCGTTACGCCTGTAGACGTTACGTAGTTAAGTGCCGGTCACGGGCCAAACTTCGGGTCGTGACAAAGTTGGTATCAGAGCGTAGGTTTTACCTTCGGAGTGTAGAATGACCCTGGTATGATGGAGTAGGTAGCTGCAGCAGAGTGGCGTTGCGTGTGTATGTTCCGCGGCATACTCATGACCCGGTACTCCGCCTAAGCGACCTTAGGACTTATTGATTGAAATTCCCTCATGATTGTATACATCCTTGCGATTCGATTTCTGTATCCTCATCGAATCCTACCTTCATTTCAGCCATTATGCCGCCAAGGACTACGAGGGTGCAGAGAGCGGCCGTGAGAGCCGAGGTTCGAGTTGATTCATCCGAAATGAGGACTGATCCGAGTAGTACTCCTGTTGTACCAGGACAGATTTTCCCCCTACAACAACTCAGATCGCTAGACTAGTGGTAGAGATGCAGGGCTTGCACCAGGCGATGAGCTCGTTGGTGGAGGTCGTTCGAGCGCAGCGACAGGTGGTTGTCACCCTCTTACCCAGTTGTTCCTTGCGATCATCATGCAGTATTCCGTCCCCTACATAGCACCGGTGGAGGCAGCCCCAGTGTACGAGACACGTCTTCCAGAGACCGTGAGAGTTTTGGAACAGTTGAGGAATCGTACTGGTGTACCAGCCCAGAGCAGAGGCTTAGGGCGAGGACAGTTGTTTGGCTCTCATCCCCAGGGAGGACGGCAGCCAGCGCATAGATGTTTATGATGTGGGAGCCTTCAACACCTCATCAGGCAGTGTTCCTTCACACCACGTCAGGGTCGTATTCTGAGACGTCGTGGACGCGGAGGGTTCGCGCAGAGGGGTCAGGTTAGTAGAGGAGGAGTTTGGTCAGTCGCAGATGAAGGACAGGCACAGGTTTTCGCTTCGACTCATCGGGACGTGAGGGCGTCCAACGCTGAGCTTTCAGGTACTCTTTCAGTATGTCCTTTGTTGCACACGTATTGTCTGATCCGGATCCTTGTGCTCGTATGTTTCCACGTACTCGTACGTATCCACACACTTTGTACCGAGTTTGGGTAGAGAGTCCGGTTTGCTTGATCAGCCGCTTGTTGTGACTACTCCTGTGGAAGAGTCGTTTGTTGCTAGGCACGTGTTCCGATCCTGTACCGCCCGTATTGGCGAGAGAGAGTTGCCTGTCGATTTGATCCTCCTTGAGATGTTGGACCTCGACGTTTTGTTGGACATGGATTGGTTAGCCACGTGCTATGCTTCTGTTGACTGCCGTGAGAAGACAGTTAGATTTTGTTTTCCCGGTGAGTCGGTTTTTGTTGTGTTGGGGGACCGTGGTTCTACCCCTCACAGTGTGATTTCTTCCTTTGGCGCGGGACAGCTTTTGCGGAAGGGATGCCAGGGATTTCTCGCCTATGTTTCTGATACTACAAAGGTTCCGTTGGATCAGGTTCCGGTTGTTAGCGAGTTCCCTGATGTGTTTCCCTGACGAGCTTCCTGGGCTACCGCCCGAGCGTGATATTTCCTTCTGTATTGATTTGGTTCCTGGCACGGGGCCTATTTCTGTACCGCCTTATCGGATGGCCCCGGCGGAACTTAGAGAATTGAAGGGTCAGTTGCAAGATTTGCTGGATAAAGAACTTATTCGACCCAGTGTTTCTCCTTGGGGTGCTCCAGTCCTGTTTGTCAAGAAGAAGGACGGCAGTATGCGTTTGTGTATTAGGCTACCATCAGCTGCGGGTTCGACAAGAGGACATTCCTAGGACAGCTTTCCGCACGTGTTACGGCCATTATGAGTTTTTGGTGATGTCGTTCGGACTCACCAACGCGCCAGCAACATTCATGGATTTGATGAACCGTATTTTCCGGCCGTATCTTGATCTGTTCATCATAGTGTTCATTGACGATATTCTGGTGTATTCTCAGAGTAGAGAGGAGCACGAGCAGCACCTGCGGATTACACTGCAGACCTTGAGGGAGCATCGGCTTTTCGCCAAATTCTCAAAATGTGCTTTCTGGCGGGACAGCGTAGACTTCTTGGGGCATGTGATTACACGAGATGGTATATGTGTAGACCCGAGGAAGATTGAGGCCGTTCGGAGTTGGCCTAGACCCACGTCAGTGACGGAGGTTCGCAGCTTTCCAGGGCTGGCAGGCTACTACAAGCGATTTGTGCAGGACTTCTCTCGCATTGCTACACCTTTGACCGGGTTGACCCGGAAGGGAGTTCGTTTTGATTGGACGGAGGAGTGTGAGCACAGTTTTCAGCAGCTACGGGCTCTACTGACTACGACACCAGTATTATCATTGCCTTCAGGATCAGGTGGATTTGTGGTCTACTGGGATGCTTCACGAGTGGGGCTAGGGTGCGTATTGATGCAGCATGACAGGGTGATCGCGTATGCTTCGCGGCAATTAAAGAAACATGAACAGAACTACCCCACTCATGATTTGGAGATGGCTGCAGTGGTCTTTGCCCTTAAGATCTGGCGACATTACCTATATGGCGAGTCGTACCAGATATTCACTGATCACAAGAGCTTAAAGTATATATTCCAGCAGCGAGACATGAACCTTAGATAGCGCCGATGGATGGAGTTAGTGAAGGACTACGATTGTGAGATCTTGTATCACCCGGGCAGGGCGAATGTAGTGGCGGATGCTTTAGGCAGGAGGCCCGGTGGTAGTCTATCATGTTTGAGCGCGGTACAGAAGCGGTCGTCGGCAGATTGGCAGATATTGTGCGACAGCCGGGTGCAGTTTGAGTTTACGCCGATCGGAGGACAGATTGCGCATGTTCGTGCACGCCCACAGTTGCTCGACCGTATACATGAGGCACAGCACAGTGACGACCGATGTTCTGAGATTAGGACACAGATTGGACAGGGCAGATTTCCCGAGTTCGTGATTGATGATCAGGGGATACTACGGTTTGGGGCTAGGCTGTGCGTACCAGATGCTGAGGGACTGCGGCGTGAGATACTTGAGGAGGCACATCGATCGGTATACAGTGTTCATCCCGGTTCAACCAAGATGTACCATGACATGAGAGGTGTTTACTGGTGGGAAGGAATGAAGAGAGACATCACAGATTTTGTGTCGAGATGCCTGACTTGTCAGCAAGTCAAGGCTGAGCACCAGCCGTTACCCATTCCGGAGTTGAAATGGGAACTGATTTCTATGGACTTCATTGTAGGTCTACCCAGGATTAGTCGAGGGTATGACTCTATCTGGGTGATCGTGGATCGGTTGACGAAAGCGGCTCACTTCCTACCGGTGAAGACGACTTTCGGATTTGCTCAGTATGCCCAGATTTACATTGACGAGATTGTACGACTGCACGGAGTTCCGACATGTATCGTGTCCGACGGAGGCACCCAGTTTACCAGCCGGCTATGGCAGAGACTTCAGGAGGCTTTGGGCACTCGCTTGAGCTTCAGCACAACATTTCATCCGCAGACCGACGGACAGCAGAGCGGACTATTCAGACTCTCGAGGACATGCTCAGAGCGTGCGCATTAGACTTCGGAGGTAGCTGGGATCATCATTTACCCTTAGTAGAGTTCTCCTACAACAACAGCTACCAGGAGACCATTCAGATGGCACCGTTTGAGGCTCTTTATGGGAGGAGATGCGGATCGCCCGCTTGTTGGACAGAGCTCAGTGAGAGCAGTATCTTAGGGCCACAGATTGTTGAGGAGACGACCGCGAAGATCCAGTTGATTCGCGACAGGATGAGGGCAGCCCAGAGTAGGCAGAGATCTTATGCGGACCGTCGTCGGCGCAGACTTGAGTTTTCTGTTGGTGATCATGTTTTCTTGAGGGTCTCCCCAATTAAAGGTGTGATGAGGTTTGGGAAGAAGGGGAAGCTTAGTCCCAGATATGTGGGCCCCTTTGAAATCCTCGAGCATGTTGGTGCGATTGCGTATCGATTTGCCCTTCCGCCCAGTTTTCCAGACGTGCACCCCATATTTCACGTTTCGATGCTCTGTAGATATCTTCATGATCCTTCGCATGCGATTCAGCACCCGACGATCCAGCTTGAGCGTGACCTTTCCTACGCAGAGCGGCCGGTGATGATCTTGGATCGACAAGTGAAGAAATTGAGATCGAAGGAGATACCGTCCGTAAAGGTACGTTGTCGTGTTCCAAGCAGAGAGGTGGTCACATGGGAGACCGAGAACGAGATGAGGAAGAGGTATCCCCACCTTTTTGAAGGTGAGTGTAGTTAGATTTTGAAATTCGGGGACCGAATTTCTTTAAGGAGGGTAGATTGTAACACTTTGAAATTTTGTTAGAATGTGTTCATGTTAATTAGCAATTGAGCGTGTCGTTTTATATGTGTACATAGGATTATTAGTTATAATTTAGTCTTGTTTACCTTAATTGGGAATTTTCGTGTTAAGTGCATACATGCACACTTAGCACAATTTTTGTGACCTAGGGAAATGTGTTAGCATGTTAACCATTTCTCTTTTTGCATGGTTCATTTTATTCCCCACCCATTTTTAATCAAGTCAAACCCCTTTTTAGAATTCAATTTAAATAGAAAATAGGAGGTATGGTGGTTAGGTGAGCAATTTTGACTTGGTTGACCCATGTTTTCTCTCTCACTTCATTCTCTTTCCCCTCATTTCTGAGTTCAGCAGAGAAAGCAGCAGCAACAATAATATTTTCTTCATCTCCTCTTCTCTTTTCACTTCCCATTTGAACCTACACAAAACCCTACACAAATCTAACCTTTTCCTTCACAAAACTTTGGGAAAAATGAGCTTTTGAGGTGTTTGGAGGCAAATCTGCATACTTGAAGGAGGAGCTTGAATTTTTGGTGTTTCATAGGGTCTTTTGAAGGTATAAATCTCACTCCTAGCACTCTATCTCCATAACTTGCATGTTTAGCTTCAAAATGTCACCTTTTTGTGCAACTTTAGTGTTATTGAAGGGATTTAGTGATGATATGTTAAAATTTATGTTGTTGTGGCTTGATTAGCTTGTTAATGAGTTATTAGTGTGGGTTTAGACCTAGGTTTGTTTCAGGTTCCACAAAAATACCCTAAAGTTCCACTTTTGTGCAAAAGTGTGGATTTTAACTAGAAATAAGGCTTTGTAGGATCAGCTACTACCCGAGATATTTCAGAGTGAAACTAGATTTTTCTGTAGCATGTATGGGGGGTAAAGAGTGCACACACCAAACCTGGGGGCCCAATTCCCAAGTGAGGCCGCCGGAATAATCGTTCTGGCCGCAATTTGCGGCCAGATCGGTGAGATGGGGGTTGGGGTTTGGTCCACTTGAGTCTGCTGCTATTTGGGTTATTTTGGTATATATATAATTGTAATATCTGTTCTGTATCAAAATCTGGAGGTGAATACCCTATTTCCCGTATTTTTAATCTTTCCCGACACGTGTGATACGTGTGTGTGGGTTTGGGGTTCTGCGTATCGCGACGCGTCGGGGTAACTTCAGACGCGTAATCACACGTTTTAGCGTATCGCGCACACGGGCGATTGGTTTGTGACACGGGTTTCTCGTTGACTTTAAATGTCGTGTTTGTACGGTTTTGAGCTTATGTGTGAAATATTGTGAAATTCTAGGATTCGCAGGAGAGTGCGACGGGGCCGCGAAGGAAGGGAACAAGTCGTCGGCTATACCTAGAGAGAGACTACGGTGAGTAGATTTAACATCTACGGGGATATCGCCCGTATGGCGTTCTACGTCAGGGCTGATAGGATCTTATAGCTACATTTCCATACATTGACTGTTCATGGCTACTATTTAGCGCATACCACTTCCCTGATGTATGTATATAAACTAGAATTGATAGAACACCACACCCTTACTAACGGTTCATGTTGCACGAGCCCTATCCTGCATGTTACACACACACCGTTAGTAATTGCCATGGCACTCATACTGTAGAATTTCCATGATCAGTATGTTGTAGCTCATCTTTATGTGACTTGACATGATATTCATACTTGATGCATATATCACATCGGATCATTATGTTGTAGCTCATCTTTATGTGACTTGACATGATATTCATACTTGATGCACATATCAAATCGGATCATTATGTTGTAGCTCATCTTTATGTGACTTGACATGATATTCATACTTGATGCACATATCACATCGGATCATTATATTGTAGTGCATCTTTATGTGACTTGACATGATATTCATACTTGATGCACATATCACATCGGATCATTATGTTGTTGCTCATCTTTATGTGACTTGACATGATATTCATACTTGATGCACATATCACATCGGATCATTATGTTGTAGCTCATCTTTATGTGACTTGACATGATATTCATACTTGATGCACATATCACATCGGATCATTATGTTGTAGCTCATCTTTATGTGACTTGACATGATATTCATACTTGATGCACATATCACATCGGATCATTATGTTGTAGCTCATCTTTAGGTGACTTGACTTGATATTCATACTTGATGCACATATCACATCGGATCATTGACTTGCATATTTGTTTGGATTACATGTGATTTCTGGATTTGGGAACCGTGGCTATTTCAAATATGTAATCATTTAAAAACCCGGTTCTGTTGATATGATATTTCGGTGCGCCCACCCTGTGTTTTCTCGGTGCTAGAGTGGCATATATGAGAGAGAGGGCTGACCCGGACTGACGGATGCCCGATATATTGAGAGAGGGCTGACCCGGACTGACGGATGCCCAATATATTGAGAGAGGGCTGACCCGGAGTGACGGATGCCCGTTATATTGAGAGAGGGCTGACCCGGACTGACGGATGCCCGATATATTGAGAGAGGGCTGACCCGGACTGACGGATGCCCGATATATTGAGAGAGGGCTGACCCGGACTGACGGATGCCTGATATATTGAGAGAGGGCTGACCCGAACTGACGGATGCCCGATATTTTGAGAGAGGGCTGACCCGGATTGACGGATGCCCGATATAGGAGGATTTGCGTGTCGATGCTAGACACGAGTATTTATGATATTTGGGTACCGATGTTGGGCACTCGTGATTCTCAGGGATGTACAGGATTGGAGGGCCGATGGGAGTGCCGGCGTGTGGGTTGTTGGGATTTGCGGTGCATATTTATATATATATATTCCACCTGGACATTTCGTGTAGATGTTATATTCCCCTGCTCAGCATTCAATATTGCATCTCATCCTGTAGTCATATTACCTGATAGAGCACTTGCATGATTATTGCACATACTGCTTATCACGTATTGATATCATTTGTTAGCATATGTTAGAGTAGCACAGTACGTGCATGCTCGCGATTACCTTTATATGTTATCTCTATTCATGAGTTGGCAACTTACCCCCGTTGTGCCACAGTGTTTGCAGGTTGCCCTTCGGAGTAGTCGCGGCAGGCTGCGTTTTGCATCTTTTGACACAGATACCCCCATAGTTGGTGTACTAGCTCTTTTGCTGATAGGTGGGTTTTGTGCGGTATCTGTTTATCTTTCAGTTATGTATATTGTTGTATCTAGTATTCTCCATCTACCATGTATGTATTTGACTTAGAGACAGTGTGAGGACGATGATGTATATTATTTGTTTTCTGGTGTCGAGCTCGTTGTGAGCCGACTGTACTTGCAGTTTATTCTATCTGTGATGTTCCTACTTGTGGATCTTGATCTTCGCTACGGCGTCGTATATTGCTATTTTGGTGATTATCTACTTAAGAATTTTTGTCACTTTAATAAATACTTCCACTTAAAAATTAAACACTCTACATTTTTACTGGTTTGATTTCTGGGTTTTCGGTTCACTTATCTGCGTTACGCCTATAGACGTTACGTGGTTAAGTGCCGGTCACGGGCCAAACTTCGGGTCGTGACAGCATCGATACTCCAAAGTAGACTAGTGTATACAGTCGAGACCCCGACGAGGGGCGGTGGCCGGTCTCACAAGCCACTGGTGTCAGTTGGTTCATCTAAGATGTATACAGGTGCTCATTGGGTTATGAGTATATCGGACAGGACTCGCCGGGAACATTCTAGTTGGTCTTATACCTGACGTCAGATAGCAGTTCCCTGGTACATGTATACAGGCTAGTTCATCAACCTGAGATCGTCATTTGTCTTGTGTGAGTTCCCACTATACTTTGATTACTACCCTACCACGCTCAAATGAGACGTGCGAACAGGTTTTAGTTGGGTACAGTCCCGAGCCACATGGAGGCAGTGAGCGGATCTGCAGGGGTTCGTCTCTCCCGGTATTGGGGATGAGGTCGTGCTGTGTCTAGGAGAGCCATTACACAAAGTCCTTGGCCAAGGCAGGAGATTTACTGGTAGGTATTCCAGTAGTATCTCAGGGTGTTCTGGGCTACACTCCGACACGACTTGTACCGCTTTTGGGGGTCTGACTTTTACCAACCCCCTAAGCCCGCCATGCGATGCTCATAGACGAAAGGACCGGACTGTACGGATATTGTCACTGACAGGCTCAGTAGGGTGTCAGGATGAGTTCGCTCATCGACGTCCCTTTTGGTCAATACCTGGTTGTCCGTTATGTATGGCTAATACCTCTGATGTGCTAGTGGTTAAATCCACAGCAGAACTATTGACGAGTCTTAAGAGTCCCCCGCAAACCGTTTCTCAAGTTTCGGGCGAAACGCTGTAGAGGCCGTATGGAGATATGGCAGGGTTCGATCATATACGTGCGGTATTGCACGAATCATGATCGGACGGATAATACTAGCGGGCTTTGGTTTAAGCCGGATCCTAGTATTGTACAGTGTAGATTTTATCTCACTGCATTTGTATTCGGTCGGAATACAAATGCGGGTTTGTATATACAGTCGCGGGGTTTTCCTGTAGTTTATTACGGGATCAGTTATTTGAAGTTGCTAGTTTGCATTCCGTTTCGGCCATTTTCCTTTGTATCTTTCTTTGGCTGAAAATTGGTGGAGGAGGGCTTATTTGCAAATGTGCAAATTTGATTAGTGAGTGGTGTTATTTGCAAGTAGTAGTATCATGATGGTTCCACCATCTCTTGACTTCTATTTATTCATCATTGCTTGACTTTTGAGAAATGATGGCTTGCTTTATATGATGGGTTATTGATTTGATTTTGGTGTGATCATGACTCCTCATCATCACCTATTCTTTTCTCTCTGTTGCATGATGGCTTTCTCCCCTCCTTGACTTTCACTCCATCATCTCATTCCAATGAGAGGGCCGGCCACTATGGTGAGGGGTGGGTGATTCATTTTTTTGGTGTGAGGATTTTTGGTTCATTTTTCATTGAAAAACAAAAGTCCTCAACTTCATTCCTCTTGCTCATTTTAACTCCACTTCCTCATGGCAACTTCAACCCCAATGAGACATAGCACTACACTTATTCTACAGCAATTCTTGGACACGTCGAATCGCCAACTTCATGCCCGAGTTGCCTCGGTCTAGATGTGGGAGCCCGTAATAGAACCCGGCGATGTGGTGCCCTTCCGACGAGGAGATGAAGACCGGAGATTCCGCGGGGAGATCGGGACGACGACGAGAAGAACGAAGGCCACGGATCGCTCGGTATATCTCTCTACCTCTTCTCTAGTTTGCTAGGAGTAGGTTAATAGACCGATTCGGGATTTTAGTGCGCGGTGGTGCCGGTTTACAAGTTAAAGAAAAGTATCGTTTCTGCATTTTGGCCTCGGATTGACGGACGGGGCATCGCCGTGCACTTACATGATGTTTGGGCGGATAATACTGGTGGGCTTTGGTTTAAGCCGGATCCTAGTATTATATTGATGGATCGATTTTGTCTCTTTGTATTCGTGTTCTCGGAATACGGATGCAGGTATGTATATACGGATGAGAGGGGCATAGAAGGAGACACCTCATTAGGGTTTTGAACATTGACTTGATTAAAACAATTATGAGGTGGAGGGAAGTATTTGTTATATTTGTAAATGATAATTGTTGCATGGCTACTTGTTTTGATTACTTGACTTGGTTTGACCATTTGACTTGGTTTGACTCTTTGACTAGATATTTTTGTGACCTAGATATTTTGATGAGATATTTTTCATGCCATGCTTGTGGTCATGTCAAGTTAGCCATCTCATTTTATCATTATCATTATCAATAATCATTTCTCTTTCCTCAAGCTAGCTCTCTTCTTCTTCCTCACATCAAAACCCTAAAAGCTCTCATGTGTTGAGAATCCTAGGTTTTCAAGAGACAAATAAATCCATCTTCATACTCTATATCACCTAGGCCATCAAGTTTAGCAAGCTTGTTGCCCTAGTTCTCTTGGTTTTGAGGTGGAGTTCGGACTATAGACTCTCGGGTGGATCGTCTTTGACTCGAGGAGGCCGTCAAAGAAGCTACAATCCGGATCGATCCTTGGAGCCTACGTAGACGAGGAGGACATCGATGAAGACCCTAAGGACATGTATCGTGAGGTATAACTTTGTATCCGAGTAGTTAAATCTCATTTTGTTTGCTAGCTAGGGTTTATGGACGATCCTTGGTTCTAGTCGGTGTTGCGAAGCCCGTAAAAATAATTTTTTGCAAATTCCGCCTCCCCGTGAACACGTGGGGTGCACGACATCGACTTACAATATACGCATCGGAAGAAAACACTAAAAGAATACGTGTCATGACTACGTTCGACGCCTGCACGTCCCGAGGAGTCAAAGTGAACACTCGGCCTGTCCCCCACTAGTAGCCGGCTGTCCTCTGCCTCTGCCACCACCGTCTCCTGGAATGAACCTGTCATAGCATCTACCTAACCTCCTCTGAGCCGGCATACCGGTATAATTTCGCTTCGATCCAGAAACGACCGAAGTCTCAGAAATGCGCCCCTTCAAAAGTAAGGCTGCATCCATCGTGACTGCATAAGTGTCAAAATGCTGGGCGCCGGTGGCAAGAAAATAACTACGCGTCAAGTCCCCACGCCAACCTCTTTATGCGTTTCTCTTCAGTATCCACCAGGTAAGAAGCATATCGGGACAACTGAGTAAACTGAATGTCGTACTCGAACACTGTCATCCCCGAAGTCTTACACAAAGACTCGAAACTACGAGCTCGGGCATCTCGAACGCTCTCCAGAAGGAAATGAGCAAGAAATACAGCTGTGAACTCATCCCAAGTCATAGGAGGTAGACCTACAGCTCGGCCTCTCTCAACTGACTTGAACCATGTCTAAGTAAGACCCTATAGACGAAAACTCGCAAGCTCGGCCCATCTCTCGTCAGAACATCTCTGTGGACAACAAATCCAAGCCATCCCGTCGAGGAATGTCGGCGGATCCTCCGCTGCGTCTGTGCCGGTGAAAACTGGAGGCTTCAGCCTTAAAAACTCCTGTAAGGATACGAAAATAATCTCGCTAAAATAGGAACAGCTGCCTGAGAAGCAGGTACAATCACAGTCCCTGCAGTAGGAGGGACATCAGCGGCTCTCGGAGCTCGGCTAGCCTCGACTAACGATCCAACCATCTGTCATAAGTCCTGAATACTCGACTCTAGCCTAGATATCCAGCCTGGAGAAGGCGGATTAATCTGTCCCTGAGGGGTAGGCATACCGCCCTGATCGATCCTCGTCTCAAATGAGCCCGCTCTAATCTCATCCCTGGCGGCAGCCCTTGGGCCCTCGTAATCTTCGGCGGCATAGTGGCTGGAACAACAAACAGGATTGATAAGGACATTGCAATTGAATCAAGGATATGTGGAATCAAGGAGGGAAATACAAGCAAATATATATCCTAAGGTCACCTAGGAGGAGTACCGTATCGTAAGTATGCCGCGGAACATACACACGCTATGTCACTCTGCTTAAGTCATCTACTCCATCTACCAAGGGTCATCTTACATTCAGAAAGGTAAAACCTATCGCTCTGATACCAACTTTGTCACGACCCGAATATGTGGAATGTGACTGGCACTTAAATTATGAAATGTCTAAAGGCGTAACGTAATCTAAGTAAGCCAAAGCCCAGAAATCTAAACCATTTAAAGAAATAATGTGAAGGAAAACATAACTTAAAAAGGTTATTTGAGTAAAATAAAGTCATATTAAAACATTTTAAAATATTTTTAAACATCAAATTTTCCCGAAAAATTCGGCAGAGTTTCCCTTGTAAATACTGGCCCCAAACGGGTACAAACATGAATATATATACAAGTAATGGACAAATGCATCCCCAAGCGGGTGCTAGTTCTTCGTCAAAGGCGGAATCACAACCTCATGCAATATATATCATCTTAATATGAGATAAGCTTTAGAAAACAAGAATTAAGAAAACACCACGTCGGCTCAAGTGAGCATCGACACCAGAAATAGAATACATACAAGGCTCACAAGCTCACCATCTAAATCCAAATACAACTGGTGGAAAATGGTAGATAAAGTAGATGGAGTGTACTAGATACAATAGTAATATTCAAGTGGGAACAAAATATCCTCGTAACCCGCCTACGAAAAAACCGCAAGTCAATGCTAATGAAGCAAAATGAGGAAGTACGCCCGTCGCTACTGTGCTGATGGGTCAGACCTGCAAGATACTGTAGCACAACGGGGATGAGTTGCCAACTCGTGTGTAGTAAGTAATATCTAATACGGCTATCGTAAGCATGCACGCAAATGCGTCACAACCTACATATACCAATATGATGCGATGCAAAAGTATGAATGCAACATGAATGGATAATCAACACGAAATCAAGATATAACTGAAATGTGAAGATCTGTATCCTTATCTCAGTAAAACTTTTGTATAATAAAAACTGGAGTATCATCAGTGAAATCAACAGAAAATCCGTGTCAAGCATCGACACAATATATGTATATCCCAATATCTCAATATCTCAGGCTCCATCAGTTCGGATCGGCCCATATCATCAAATCTCACGACCACGGTCGGTATCCTCCAGATACCCGCCGCGTCAAACATCACCAGTATGTAGTCCTCCCCTGCCAGGCTCATCGTCTACAACTCGAGCTTATTGCCCCGGGGTACCTTACCGGGCCCACCATGTATCCGAGACGGTTCATCCTACTCCTCGAATCGGGTCTCGAATGTTAGTTATATGTATGCCCTAGAGGCCATTACTGTACATACGATGTATATTGTAGTGGATGCTTGGACATATATATGGAGGACTTTCTTGCTCGACATGATAGTATACTATCTGGTTGCATGTACTCTGATTGTCTCTATGTTACATGTTGATAAAGCCCTTAGGATGAGTACTTGACTACCAGGAATATGATGCAAATCATACTAGTGGGGACAGTGTAGTCATTAAGTACATCCTTCAAATGTTCCTAGTCGTGGGTGTATCGAGACATGGCATCGATATACCAGAGTAGACTAGCGTATAGCTTCTCGACCCATGTAGATAGGCGATGGATGATCCCATATCCATTGGTGTTTGACATCAGAGATAGTATACGGGTGCTCAGTGGAGACTGGGTACACTGGACGGACTCGCCGAGAACTCTCAGATGGTATTATACCTCACGTCAGATGGCAGTTCTCTAGTGACACTGGTACATGTTGTTGGATATAGTGCCCTCAAGGAAATTATCATAGTCACGGACAGATGATTGTGATGATTGAGGCAGGACCTATACCGATAAAACAGTCTTACTCAAGATGATAGTATGCTATCTGGTTTGTCTTTATCATCATATACATGTTGATAGAGCCCATAAGATTCTTGCTTGACTGCTAGCATTGTGATGGCGATCATATATGTGGGAACTGGGGTCTATAAGCACATCCTTAAATATCCCTAGTCGTAGGTGTATCGAGACCGGGCATCGACACTCCAGTGTAGACTAGTGTATACTGATCAAGATCCCGACGAGGGGCGGTGGCCAGGTCTCACAAGCCATTGGCGTTAGTATGTTCACCTAAGATAGTATACAGGTGCTCATTGGGTTATGAGTACACTGTACAGACTCGCCGGGAACCTGCTAGTTGCTATTATACCTATTGTCAGATAGCAGTTCCTAGGTGGCATGTGTACAGGTTAGTCTGTTGACCTAAGATCGACATTTGTCTCGTGTGAGTTCCCACTGTACTTTGATTACTACCCTACCACGGCTCAAAGGAGTCGTACAAATAGGTTTTAGTTGGGTATAGTCCCAAGCCACATGGAGGCAGTGATCGGATCGTCGGGGATTCGTCTCTCCCGGTATTGGGGGTTGATGTCGCGTTGTGTACGGATGGCCATCACCATAAATCCGTGGCCACGGTGGACGAGAACTACCGATCCAGGATCGATAGTTTCTCAGGTGGTAATGGGTTTCATACCGACACTAAATGTCGCGTTGTTGGGGGTCTGAATTTATCCACCCCCATAGACTCGATATGCGATACTCTTAGACGAACAGACCGGACTGTACGGATATTGTCACTATCAGGCTCAGTAGGGGTTCAGGATGAGTTTGCTCGTCGACCTCTCTTTCGCTCAATACTTGGGTAGCCGTTACGTACAGCTAGTGCCGCTGACGTGCTTGTGGTTAAACCCACTGCCAGCGTATTGACGAGTCTTTAGAGTCCCACACAGAGGGTTTTCACGGTTTAGGCGATTTGGTGTACATGACGTATGTTGATATATACATGTGTCCGATTAAATATGTGCATACTGCGCGGACTTTAATCAGACGGTTGATAATACTAGCGGCTTAGGATTAAGCCGGATTATTAAATCGGGTTTTGATTTAATAATTTATATATGTATTTGTATATACGTATTCTAGTATTATTGTTCACTATTCATTTTCTCTCTTGGCTATTCGTATTTTTGTACGAATACGCGTATATGTATTTCGATACATGTACCGGGAAGTATTCCGTATTTTATACGGAATGGCTTTTAGAAGATGTGCAACCTCATTATTGATTTTTCTTTTTAGAAAAATCATTTGTTTTATAATGAAGTGGAGGGTGTGAGGTGGCATGAGGCATGGACCATGGTATGGGTTTTGGGTATGGTTGCATTTGTTTAATGTTAAAAGATGATGATATATTTTTTTTGATCGGAGAGAGGGGGGCGGCCACTTTAGGGTAGGGGATTGATTTCATTTTTGGTTGATGGTTTTATCACAAACTAGCCTCCTCACTCTCTCACTCTCATGCTTCACAAATACTTAGCCATTTTATTAGTTGCTCATGCCAAAGCTTCATCACCTCTTTCATCTCCTTCTTGCATTGCTCATTGAGCATATGGGTTGAGAGAAAATTGTAGTGACACTTTCATACACCCCCACTCTCAATCGGTAGAAAATTTGGAGCATCGGTTGTCTCGTTCGACGAGGTTGGAGCTTGCGTCGTTTCCCTCGGGTGGATCATCGGAGATGGAGGAAGGCCGACAACCAAACCACATCAAGGAGCCGCTAGGAGCTTGGAATGAAGACCGAAGGACACGGATCAACTCGGTATAATGATTCTAACTCTTAGTTAGTTTGCTAGTTTAGGGTTTAAGGTCGATCCGGGATTCGGGTAACGGAAGCGCCGGTTTAGAAATTTTTGTTCCGCATTTTGGCCGCGTTTTGATGGCCGGGTCGCTGCCGCAACCCAACATGGTATCAGAGACACCCTTTAAACCCCTTACTAGCTTGTTTAAACGTGCTTAAAAGATCGATCGACGGAATTTACCAAAATTACGATTTCATTTTTGGGTTTGCTGTTGATTTTCAAAAGTGGTCAAAAAATATTTTCCAGAGGCTTAAAAATCTGTGTAGGCATTTTTTAGGGTACAGAAAAAATTTGGGCTCCTGATGCCTCCAAGGTGCCTCGGAACCGCCGCACTTACCCCGTATTAGCGGCGGTTCCGTGGCCATTTAGTGGCGACGGGCTTCGAAATTTTTCCTGTAGCCCCCTGACTTGGAATTGTGATTTTTGACATATTCTGTTTTGGCCCAGATTTCTGTTTCAGTGGTTTTGCTATTGGGGCCAATTTGGAAATTTAGTCGATCGATATTTTAAGTGTGCGTTTAACAGTACTTACATTACTATCTGCGACCGTGAATGTCATTTGATCGGTAAACCTGTCTAGCTACTATATGTTCTTTTAGACTGGTTGCGAACGTGACATTCACGTTGATGTTCTATGTTGTGCTGTGATGTTGGTTGGATCGCCATGGTGGATAGCTATGGTGCAATGTTAGTACAGTTTAATTTCATTTGTACATTTGATATTGCGGGGCGAGCGTCCGATATGTGGACTGTCGTCACTGCCAGTTTGTATATTATTCTTTTGGGGCACGACTAGGATGAGGTCGATGTCACCCTTGTATATTATTTTCTTTTCTGTACTAGGATTATCCCGCGGTGGAGTGCACGAATAGCCGGGTTCTAGAGGGAAACGGGTCCGCATCTCATGGCGTTGAGACGGAGGGGACCTTACCCTAGAATTGGCGAGCTATTCGCCGCACTCGTAGGGGGTATAGGTTGACCCAGGAGGAGAGCTCAAGTTACCGTATTCCGTGAAGTGCCGGGTGGCCCATTCACTTTGCTGAAGGAGGCTGGCTCACTTCTGGTTTTGGAGGGTAGCTTGCCGCGCTCGTAGGGGTCTAGGCTTTCATTGCACAAGATATCCACACGACAGGGAACGTCAGGTCTCACTTGCGGCTCAAATGAAACCCAGGGCTCCAGATTATCCACCATTCTGTGTTGTTTCTATGATGTTTCTGTGATGTTGTTTTATATCATGCCTGGGACGATTGTTATATATTTATATATATACTAGTAGATGTTGTATATGTTTTGCACCCGCGCTAGCCCAGTCCCCGCTCTGTCGTTATTTAAGTAACCTAACGGGTGATGACGGGACCCAGTGGCGAATGCGGATGGCATATATGTACATTTTAGGTTCTTTCTTTTCTGGTGTGATTAATTGATGGGACTGTATTGATTCTTATCAATGCAAGGATAAAACAAACCTATTTATGATGTTGTTGGAACCAAGCTTTTTAAAAACTGACATTACAGACGTTCTCTTTTGCTTTGCATCGTGGTATTCGATTGTGAATATCCTGCACCTCATTCGACGAAGCAAAGGCTGAGATCTCTTCATCGGGAGTGACCCTTTGAGTAAAAGTTTGCGTCAATGTAATAACTTCAATATAGTCGATTACTTTTGCTTTGCATCGTGGTATTCAGTTTGGGATATCCTGCATCCCATTCGACAGGGAAAGAGCTGAGATCCCTTAACCGGGAGTGACCTCTTTATAAAAAGTTTTTGCCACTATATATTTATAATACCACTTGGATTCCTTCAACGATATCAAGTTCATTACGTTAAAGGTTTTTCGCCAAAAACCAGCCGTAGTCCTCCGTCATTTCGGATAAGTAGCGCATAGCATTCATGCGGTGTTTGTTGGTCAAAGTCAAGGCATCGTGTGCGGTAGCTGTGTGTTGCTTGTCCGTTGCATGGATATGCATTGGTTTAGGACAGTCGCACCACTTTGTTTGCCAAAGTCAAGGGGTGTGCGGGTGGGTCTAAATCAATCAGGACAATGATGGGTAGAACTTGACTTGCGGGTTATGATTTGTTAGCCAAAGTCAAGGTCATAAACCGCTTGGGGTAAAAATCATATCGGGAGTTTCAAACATACAGGAAACTTTCCAGGCTTGCGCATACCTTCTGGAGTGTGGTAACTTGAGTGGCTTCCATCAAGTTATCATGCGATGATAGTTGGGTCCCGATTCCTACTGATGAGTAGGATTACTCCTCGGGTGATTCCGACTAATTCTCCTTTTAGGTTTGGAGAAGAAATTGAGGATAAAGTGGGAGCCATCCAGATTAGATAAAGTGATTAATCATTCTGATCTAGGTTAGAGTGCACGCTGAGTGTTTCTTTTCTCTTTTTCTCTGGCTGCGACTATGACCCGATTTTTGACTAAAACTCATGAAACCAAGTTGACCGAACCTTCTTAAAACACTTTGACTTTTGGAATGTCACAGTGTCGCATACATCATTGCTACTTCTTTATCACCTTTACATTTCTCCAGAACACCTCGTATCACTACGAACATCCACTTCCATTGGATAAATCCATCGTATAGTTACATACGAACTCGAAGGAACTTTTTCGAGGATGGATTCTGGTTCTGGAGAGATTGAATAGGATTATTCGGTTGTCTTTTCTCTTTAACTTCTCTCAGGCTGTGAGGGCTCCTAGGATTAGGAGAGAGTACACCTATTAAGCTTATTGGATAGTCTTCTTCCAAACCATAGGCAGGTGCCGAACGGTAGGGAAGGAAGAAAACCAATTAAGCTTAAGTGTGGTGGACAGAAAGTAATAAGTAAAGACATATAAAGGGATTAGAATAATGGCAAAGGAAATTGCGACCACCATCTTTCACGACAAAGACCGAGTATACCCCTGCCACTCCTACATCCACTTTGCTTCTCTCTAGAACACTCTGTATCACTACGGATATCCACTTCCATTGGATAAATCCATCGTATAGTTACATACGAACTCGAAGGAACTATTTCGAGGATGGATTCTGGTTCAGGAGAAATAGAATAGGATTATTCAGATGTCTTTTCTCTTTACCTTCTCTTAGGTTGCGAGGGCTCATAGGATTAGGAGAGTACACCTATTACGCTTATTGGATAGTCTTCTTCCAAACCTTAGACTGGTGCCGAAAGGTAGGGATGGAAGAAAACCAATTAGCCTAAAGAAGGTGTACAGAAGGTAATAAGTAAAGACATAATAAAGGGATTGGAGTGAGGGCAGGTAAGTATATGGTTACTATCATGAATCAGGATAATGGATGAGGCGTTACTAGGAATACCAGTTAACCCCTTTTGAAACATTTTCATGTTTCAGTTTCACTGTACGATGTTAATTGAAAACTGTTTTCCAAATTGGAATCTAACTCCAGGGTATGTATTTACCAGATCAGTTTCTCACATCTGTATATTATTACAGATGGTGAGTGGGAGTAAGATATTGGGAATTGGGTGATTAGATCCTCATTATATCGGAATTCGTTGTAATTGGTGATATTTGAGGAAATCATCTGGTTTTTGCCGGATGGCGAATATTTGGTTTTGAATATCCGTTGTTATGGACCAATTTCAAACTGATATATCTGTACGTTTATTTTATAAAGTGAGATATAACTTTTTGATATTATGTCTGTGACATTTACCTATATCAGTTGGTGATTAGGTAAGGTGCATTCAACAGCGGTGTAATCCTTCTTAACCATACTACAGTTTTTCAACCTACGACGCACAGGGTTTGAGTTATTGAACTCAGAGGACTTATACAAAGTATTGTATGTTGTCCTGTGTCCATTAGGACAATGGGGTTGGTACTCGCACTGTATTCTATTTACTCATAACTTCTCTGATTCTAGACATGTATTTCATTGAAATGCAAGGTCCAGATATTGAGAAGTTATAGTTATAAGAATAAAGTAGAGAACCATTTGTTGGAAGTATCAGGATTCTTCGATGAAGTCGAAGATGCAGATACTTGTATTTGGTATTCCGTTGATAGTAATGGTTTTGAGAACTTGTTTCACTTTCAGGTTACTCATATTTGGATACACTCCTAGATGAGTAATGCTGATTGACCTCATTCCATTTGGCTGATATGCACTGGAGACAGCTGCATGATTTTGAATCTGGTTCAAATTAAATTAGTGCTTTTGTTTCTGTATTAGATGTATATAGAATCAATTTATATCTTAACAATGTTAAGGTATAGGGAGTTGTCCGGCTGATGCTTAAAACCAGAATCCGGATAAACTCAAGGCACGTTTCAGTAATGGCTGTTTGTGGGTTATCCCGGGCTTTGACGAGGGTTAATTTTCTACCATCAGAAGATCAATATTTATATTGTTCTTGACTCGCCACAGTTTTAGCAAAATGGATTTTTTTTCCAGAAAACAAAAGTGGGAGTATGGTAGAACTGGAAGTGATTCCAGAACCACAAACGATTACTGAAGATTTAATAGAACCTGAGGATTCAAATGGTTTCGACATTCCATTAGCCACTCCGCAGATTTTGGTGGGTAACCTCAGCCACCCGAGAGGTACTTCGGTCTTCTCAGTAACGGTGACAGGGAGGTTCTTGTTTACCCAGACTTGTCATTGCTGCTGTTCTAGACTATAAGACCCGGCAGGAGGATGTGTATAATGTTGTTCTAAACTAGCTTTAGAAGTCCACGCATATATATGACTCTGCCAGAGGGTTGTTGTAGTCAGTGGGAGCAGCGGAAGCATAGTGGGCAAGTAGCTTATGTCTATTTATGGACTAAAGCAGGTATAGCGGAAATAGATCATCTATTTTTGACGTGACAGACATAGGCTTTGACTTCATCAGAATAGGAAATGGATCTTCTAAGAAGGTAGTAGGGTGTGATCTCCAGGTATTGGGATGACAAGCACTTGATAGGAACACATATTCCTATACTATAATCGGTTATACTGTGGTTGTCACACAGTTGTTTCTCCACATAGGATATGTATATAATATTAGGTTTTCTGGTTACTAGATCTATGGTTTTAGATCTAGATTTGGGAAGTATCCCAATTTGGGTACCTTGACATTATTCTAAAGGGATTTTAGAATGGACGACTCCTGGCATGGTGGTGTAGATGCAGGTGATGGGTTCACCCTATCTAAAGGTGTCTTACAGACTAAAGAGGAGAGGGATCCACATGATTAACATATCACTTGCTTAGGCAATTGAGTTAATAATGTAATGTCAAGTACCACACCAGATGTTGATTTTGCACTAGATGCAATAAGCAGATATATTAATCCAATCCTGGAGAAACGTTGGGAAGCAGTTTTTGAACATAAATAGATGTTCTTGGGAAATGATTACGGCAACCTCCTTCGGGAGACGGTTATCATTTCAGGCTTCCAAGATGACCTTGATGATAGAGTGACTGTCAGAGTTATAGTTTTTCCCTCTTTTGAGGGACAGTGTGTTGGACAGGTGGTCCAAGCAGATACTGAGGAAATGCATGGCGCAGGATACTGATTAAATTCAGTAGACGATATAGTCTAAGTAGTTTGCTGTATTTGGATTTCATTTGTGAACTAGGTCCCATCAGATATCCAGACAAATTCTAAGATAAGTATTGCTCATTTCGGGAGGCAGTTTTCTCCGCGAAGTTGAGATATAGAGAGATACAGAAAAAAAACATTGGAGCGGATCCACTCACTGAGGCTATTTCTAGAACGCAATCATTTTCGCAAACGGGCTTTGCGAAACTGATTAGTAGAGAAGTTGGGAGTTCGGTATCACACAGGCTGTGAGTATGCGACATTGCAATAATTGGCCTTAAGTGCGAGTGGGAGATTGTTGGATATAGTGCCTGCCCTCAAGGCAATTATCATAGCCGCGGACAGATGATTATGATGATTGAGGTGAGACCTATACCGATAAAACAGTCTTACTCAAGATGATAATATGTTATCTGGTTTGACTTTATCATTATATACATGTTGATAGATCCCATAGCATTCTTGCTTGACTGCCAGCATTGTGATGGCGATCATATATGTGGGAGCTGGGGTCTATAAGCACATCCTTAAATGTCCCTAGTCGTAGGAGTATCGAGACAGGGCATCGATACTCCAGTGTAGACTGATCGAGATCCCGACGAGGAGCGGTGGCCAGGTCTCACAAGCCATTGGTGTTAGTATGTTCACCTAAGATAATATACAGGTGCTCATTGGGTTATGAGTACACTGGACGGACTCGCCGGGAACCTGCTAGTTGGTATTATACCTATTATCAGATAGCAGTTCCGAGGTGGCATGTGTACAGGTTAATCTGTCGACCTGAGATCAACATTTGTCTCGTGTGAGTTCCCACTGTACTTTGATTACTACCCTACCATGGCTGAAAGGAGTCGTGCAAACAAGTTTTAGTTGGGTACAGTCCCGAGCCACATGGAGGCAGTGATCGGATCGTCGGGGATTCGTCTCTCCCGGTATTGGGGGTTGATGTCATGTTTTGTACGGATGGCCATCACCATAAATCCATGGCCACGGTGGACGAGAACTACCGATCCAGGATCGATAGTTTCTCAGGTGGTGATGGGTTTCATACCGACACTAAATGTCGCGTTGTTGGGAGTCTGACTTTATTGTTAGTTGTATGTATGCCCTAGAGGCCAATATTGTACAGATGATGTATATTATATTGGATGCTTGGACATATATAGAGATGACTTTCTTGCTCGATATGATAGTATGCAATCTGGTTGCTCTTTATCTTAACGTGTACACTAGTCTCTTTAAACTGTCTTATAGTTACATGTTGGTAAAGCCCTTAGGATGTGTACTTGACTACCTGGACTATGATGCAGATCATACTAGTGGGGGCATGGTAGTCTATAAGTACATCCTTCAAGGTCCTTAGTCGTGGGTGTATCGAGACGGGGCATCGATATACCAGTGTAGACTAGCGTATGCGCTTCTCGACCCATGAGATGGGCGATGGATGATCCCATATCCATTGGTGTTTGACATCAGAGATGGTATACGGGTGCTCAGTGGAGACTGGGTACACTGGACGGACTCGCCGAGAACTCCCAGATGGTATTATACCTCACGTCAGATGGCAGTTCTCAGGTGACACTTGTACTGGTTAGTCTGTAGACCCGAGATCGTCATAGAGTCTTGTGTGATTCCCACTGTGCTTTGATCTCCACCTTACCACGTCCATGAGGGCGTGCAAAACGGTGGTCTTTGGGTACAGTCCCGAGTCACATGGAGGCAATGAGCGATAGGATGGGTTTCGTCTCTCCCGGTATTAGGGGTTGATGTTGCGCTGTGCTCGATTGGCCGTAACAGGGAAGTCCCTGGCCAGGGCTGATCTGAGATTTGCTGGTAAGTGTTACCAGTAGTTTCTCGACCCGTTATGAGCCTCACATCGGCACGACTTATCGGTTATTGGGGTCTGACGTTTACCACCCCTAGACTTGATATGCGACATATCAGACGAACAGACCGGACTGTACGGTAAGTGTTACTGGTTGGATTCACAGGAGTGTGAGCGGGCTAGCTTGTCGATCTTCTGATCGATCTATACCCGGGTGGCCGTTTCGTTTAGCAGACCGCTTGCGGCTTGTGGGTGCTTGATATGATCATCATCTGCTACCGGCGTATTGACGAGTCTTTAGAGTCCTACACAGAGGTTTCCTGGCTTAAGCGAAACGAAATAGGAGCGCATATGAGATATGTGCAGGACCGAGAATAATGCGTGTATGTGATACCGTATTACATTCTCGCGATGAATGTATCGATTGGTTATATGCGATATAACCTAGACATCGAATCAAGGATTGATTCGATAAGACGATACATATGATACTAGTCGGTTATATGCGATATGACCGGATCGTTAAATCAAGTGTTGATTTAATAATTTAATGTATAATTATATATTTGATATATTACTTTGCATTAACTAGTATTGGTTCACTTTAAATGGATTTTTCTCACTTGATATGCACATTGTATATGTGATATATTTTGTGTGCACTTGATTGTATCTTGTTTGATGATGCATACTCACTTGGATTTGTGTAAAGACTTAAACCATATTTAGTGAATGGTTAGGGTTTCATATTTTCACTTATTTATTTATCTTTTCTTTTTTGAGAAATAGATAATAGAAAACAAAATGGTTTCTTTTGTCATGAAGCTTGTTGAAGCTTCATGAAGCTTTGACCAAGTGACCACTTTGTCTTCTTCTCCTAACCCTGACCACTCATCTAAACTATAGTTAACTCTCTACACTTGACCATGGTAAGAAGATGATAAGTATTGTTTTTATTATTCTTTTTATAAAAAAAATACTTATGATATCTTTTCTTCTTCTTCATCATCTTCATCAAGAAAGAGCTTGCCACCATTAATGGCACTTTGAGCAAAAGAGTGAGAAATCCAATTCTAAAGTGAACCCACCTCCTATTTCTTCATCCTCTACATCTTGCCAAGTTGTTTTGGGTGTTTTCTTCACAAGTTTCACGACTTGGTGAAGATGGAGCTCGATCTAGTGTAGCCTCGACGTAGATCATCTTCGGCATCGTAGCCGACGACTGTTCCGCTCATTTCTCCGATGAAGCCGATGCGAGAGTCCGAGATTCGTGATGGACAGCGAGGGGAAAACTACATGGAGCTAAGGAAGTGGATAACCGGATCTACAAAGGTTGTAGCATCTCACTTTTAGTTAAGATGTTAACTAGTTTCCTTTTTCGTCTAAAATTCTAGTTGACGATCCGTATTAGGGTTTCTCAGCACCCATAAAATTTAAAATTGGCATGGTTGATGCCTTGTGTGACTTCATTAGCATGCCTAGGAACCCTACAGTAGTATCAGAGCCTAGCTAGAGCCTTAGGCGAAGAGTAGACGACGTTTGAAATCCGAACGAATCGAAACCCTAATCCCAAACTTGCTCTCTGGAGTTTTTTCAAAAACTGGGATTTTTCCAGATTAAAAATTCTTTAAAAATTCAGCAGGAAGTTCTATGAATTACGATGCAAAATTGGTCAAAAGTTACCTCTAAACCGCGGCGGAACCGCGGCAGAAGCCTGCCTTCTGCGGCGGTTCCGCGGCAATATGATGACGTCAGCATTCCATTTTTGCACAGTAATTCTTATTTTATGATTATGGGTTTTCTGGGAATTTTTAATCAGTACTCAAGAGTTGAGTATTTTGGGATGTATTGGGAGTTCGTACATTCGATCGGATTATCAGATTTTGTCTATCTGGTTTTCCGGATATTTTGGAATATGTTAAAAAGTTCGACCGGATATAAATACCCACTTTTTCCCCTGTCGGAAAATTTCCAAGTGTTTGTTTTTTCTGTGGTTTAAGGACGTTCTGAGTAGTGCAAGTAACGTGATGGTCCCTCTAGAAGACAACAAACCTTAACTCGATTATGTGACCGTCTTGAACTGCCCTTTGAACCTTCGGGTTTGGGGCAGTACGGCGTGCCACATGTGAGGCGTTGGCTTGACCCTTCTACGGCTGGACCGTTGGTACTGAGGCATGAAGTGAATGTCTTTGAACTTATTTCATGTGTTGGACGGTTTCGGGAAAACTTGGGTGTTCGAATGTTCGATCGGAAAGTTTAATATTTTTTATTTATCCGGAATGGGATACAATAATTGGAATTCACAAACAGTTATGAGATAACTGAATGAATGTTATAAATCTAGCGGTTTAGTTTCACTTGATATTGAAAAGTGTTTTCGATAATGAGACTAAAATGCGGGGTTTATAACTGTTAGGCATGTGATTTCTAAGTATTTCATTTGATTAGGCATGCGATGTCTAAAGAGGTTGTGGATTCCAACTGTTGTAGTTTTACACTTTCTTTTCTGTGACCGTAAGTGTAGTATGTTGATATCGCCGGTTTCGTTGCTATACATCAACGACAATTGAGGTATGCATACTTACTTACGTTGATGACATGTGATGTTATGTGTTGCTGGATATGTTATATTGGATCGTCGTGTTCGAATAGCCGGGGGGTTTTATGTGAGATGAGTGTTTTTCATTTTTCATTCATGTAAAAACTTGTATGTAATATTCTTTTATTTGGGGCACTTCCAGGTTGCGGAAGTTGTCACCTTTTGTATATTATTTACCTTTCCGCATTAGGATAGACCCAAGGAGGGGAGCACAAGTAACCGGGTTCTGGGGTCCAGTGGGAGACCAACTCGAGGAGTCGAGTCCGGGTCTCCTAACCCTAGAATTGGTAGGGTTGCTTGCCGCTCTCGTAGGGGTCTAGGGGTGTGGGATTGGCTATTCATCACGACCGTAGAATCTGTGTTTTATACTGGCTCGTATTGAAAACACGGACGTCCTAGTATATCCAATGTTTCATATGTTTCTTCTTCTGCGATATCTGTGATGCGATCATGTGATGTTCTGTGATAGATACTGTATATAGTATATATGATATATTATATAGACGTTACTTATGTTTTACACCCGCGCTAGCCCTGCCCCGCTCTGCCGTTAGTTACCTAACCTAACGGTGCACGAGGGGACATCGAGGCGAATGCGGATGGCATAAGTGTACGTCGTATTTATCTGTGATGTTTAGGTACTTAAATGATGGGACTTCATTAATGAGATTAATGAAAGAAAAGAAACCTAAGATGTTGTAGAATCAAATTTCAAAAAATAAAACAGGTAGCTACAGTTCTTGCTTTGCACAGCGGTATATGTGATATATCCTGCACCTTATTCGATGAGGAAAGGACCGAGATCCCTTTACCGGGAGTGACTCCTTTAGCAATAACTGGTAGATGCTACACCCTCGGTTTGTTTTTGATTGCTTCTATAGTTTCTGCTTTGCACAGTGATATATATGATATATCCCGCACCTCATTCGACGAGGAAAGGGCCGACGATCCCTTCACCGGGAGTGACCCCTTTAGCAAAAACTAGAAAAGCCTCAAAATCACTCCATTTCAAAACTTCATTTGATTCTACAACGATATCAAGTTCATTACGCAATAGGTTTTCAGAAAAACCTGTCGTAGCCCTCCGTCATTTCAGATAAGTACTAGTTAGTATTCGTGCTACGTTTGTTGACTATGTTAAGGCGTAGTGTGCGGTAGCTGACCAGTATTTATTTGCTTATGCATATGATGCAGATTGGATTAGGGTAGTCGTGCGACTTTGTTGACTATGTTAAGGGTCGTGCGGGTGGGTTTAATTCAATCAGGAAATGACGGGTTGAAATTGACTAGCACTTATGATTTGTTGACTATGTTAAGGTCATATAGCTGCTAGGGGCAAAATATTATCGGGAATTTCAAGTGTTGAAATTTGCAATGAGATTGCATACCTTCTATGAGATAGTTGGATCCCGATACCCACTGCGAGTAAGAGTTACTCCTGGGAGAGTTTTGCACACTACAATTAGCCGATCAAGTAGGTGTCTAGAAAGGTGTCAATGGGGTTACGCCTCTGGGAAAACGAGGTTTACATTAATTAGGTTCGTGCGAAAGCACGGGGGACCTCCCTCAAAGTACCGACACTGGCCTGGCTGAAAGATTGGCGAACTTGTAGTGTGTAATTAATCCCGACTAGTCTTTCCTTTTAGGGTTTGAAGGAAGATTTGATAAAAACCAGTGGGAGCCATCCTGATTAGATAAGATAATAACCAATCTGATCTTGCACGAGCATACGCTAAAGTGTTTTCTTCTCTCTCTCTCCAGGTAGCGACCATGTCATGCCTTAATCAAGATAATAATATGGATGTATTGACCGAACCCGCATGTTATACTGTGCTAGGGAACGTTGGTTCCGTTCTTTCTTATAAGAGTTATAGGACTGAACAGGATATAGGGGAATACCAGGATTCCCATGCCACCCGAATGAAGAAAGTACATGTTGATGCATTTTCTTCGGGTGTGTTCGTTACAGAGAACCGTTTCTCCATTTGCTCTACGTCCTGGGTATTAGATACCGGGTCAGGATCCCATATATGTAATCAGTTATATGGGCTCAGGAAAGGTAGAGAACTTGGAGAAGGAGATAAAGACATTAGAGTTGGAAATGGTGCAATTGTTGCAGCTAAGATTATTGGGGAATATCACCTTGCATTACCAACTGGTAATACATTGGTTCTGAACGAATGCTATTACATGTCGAACCTGATATGCAACATTATATCGGTTTCTTTATTGAGTAAAGAGAGATATAATTTTGTATTACAGGATAATGTTATGAACATTTTCTATAACCAAAAGTTGGTTGGATCAGGCACGTTATGCAATGGCATTTATGTTCTAAATCAATCAACAGTTCTAAGCATAACAAACACACACAAGAGGAAGAGTTCAGAACTGAACGAATCCTTCTTATGGCATTGTAGACTGGGTCACATCAATGCGACACGACTAGCTAAGTTGTATAAGGATGGATATTTAAATCCGTTTGAATTTTCATCTTATGACACTTGCCAGTCATGTCTCAAAGGAAAGATGACCAAAACTCCGTTTACAGGACACGGAGAAAGAGTTACCGAACTCTTGGGACTTATACATAGTGATGTATGCGGTCCCATGTTTACACATGCCAGGGATGGTTCTTCGTACTTCATTACATTCACTGACGATCTCTCTAGGTTCGGGTATGTGTTCCTGATGAAACACAAATCAGAAGCTTTTGAGAAATTTAGAGAATATAAACAAGAAGTCGAGAACCAAACCGGAAAAAGTATTAAAATCCTTCGATCTGATCGAGGAGGTGAATACTTGAGCAATGAATTCCTGGACTTCCTAAAAGAGAATGGGATTCTCTCTCAGTTGACTCCTCCATATACACCACAGCACAACGGTGTATCAGAACGGAGGAACCGCACCCTATTAGATATGGTGCGCTCTATGATGAGCACAGCTGAGTTACCTATTTCCTTCTGGGGATATGCGCTGGAGACAGCAGCATACCTATTGAATCAAGTTCCATCTAAATCTTTACCTACCACACCATATGAGATATGGAGTGGGAAGAGACCATATTTTAAACGAGTTAAGATATGGGGTTGTCCGGCCTATGTCAAAAGGCAAAATCCAGACAAACTCGAGGCACGGTCAGTTCTTTGCAAGTTTGTGGGATATCCTAAGAATTCACAAGGATATCTTTTCTACCATACTGAAGAACAAAAGGTGTTTGTTTCTCAATATGCCACCTTTTTAGAAAAGGAATTCCTTGAAAAAGAAATTAGTGGCAAAGTGGTAGAGCTGGAAGAAGTTCCAGATACACAAACCGTAACTGAAGATTTAGTGGAACCACAGGATTCAGTAGCTCCCAATGAACCTCAGCCTCTCCGCCGATCTAGTAGGGTTCCTCGCCAACCTGAGAGATACTACGGTTTTCTCATGGATGGTGGGAGCGAGGATTGCATCATGGAGGATGATGACCCAACTAGCTTCGAGCAGGCCATCACGAGTAGGGACTCAGTGAAATGGCTGGATGCTATGCGGTCCGAGATGGAACCCATGTACACCAACAAAGTATGGACTTTGGAAGTTGCTCCTGAAGGGGTAAAACCCATTGGGAGCAAGTGGATCTTCAAGAAAAAACTTGGTGTAGATGGGAAAGTGGAGACTTTCAAAGCTAGACTTGTAGCAAAGGGTTTTCGTCAAAGACCAGGTATGGACTATGACGAAACCTTTTCTCCAGTGGCTATGCTTAAATCCATCCGGATCATACTTGCCATCGCTGCATATCATGATTACAAAATCTGGCAAATGGATGTTAAGACCGCCTTTCTAAATGGTGATTTAGAAGAGTGCGTGTACATGACTCAGCCAGAGGGCTTCGTAGACAGTGGGAGCAGCGGGAAGGTGTGCAAGCTGCTTAAATCCATTTATGGATTAAAGCAAGCATCGCGGAGTTGGAACATCTGCTTTGACGTAGTTATCAAAAAGTTTGATTTCGTCAAAAACCCTGATGAACCTTGTATCTACAAGAAGGTGGCAGAGAGTAAGGTTGTCTTCCTCGTATTGTACGTGGACGACATACTCTTGATAGGAAATGATATTCCTATGCTGCAATCGGTCAAGCTCTTCTTATCACAAAGATTCTCAATGAAAGATCTTGGTGATGCCTCCTGCATATTGGGAATTAGGATCTATAAAGATAGATCCAAAAGGATTTTGGGATTGTCCCAATCCAGGTACATTGACACCATACTAAAGAGGTTTAGTATGGAAGAATCCAAGCGTGGGAACTTGCCCACGATCTCTGGAGTCACTCTCTCCAAAGAGATGTCTCCCAAGACTGATTTGGAAAGAGCTCGCATGCAAGGGATACCCTATGCTTCGGCTGTAGGCTCTATCATGTACGTGATGCTATGTACCAGACCCGATGTAGCATACTCACTAAGTGTAGTGAGCAGGTATCAAGCTGATCCTGGAGAGAGTCACTGGACAGCTGTGAAGAGCATTCTCAAGTACTTGCGAAGGACTAAAGAGATGCTCTTGGTGTATGGTAACGGAGAACTCCAAGTGGAGTCCTTTACCGATTCAAGCTTCCAGAGTGATAAGGACGACTCTAAGTCGCAGTCGGGATTTTTCTTTACCCTTTACGGAGGGGCGGTTAGCTGGAAGAGTTCCAAGCAGGAAACCGTGGCAGACTCGACGATGGAGGCTGAATACATCGCTGCCAACGATGCTGCTAAAGAGGTTGTCTGTATCAAGAAGTTCATTACTGAACTTGGAGTGGTTCCATCCATTGAGCATCCAATACCTTTGTATTGTGATAACAATGGAGCGGTGGCTTTGGCCAAGGAACCTAGGTCCCATCAGCGATCCAGGCATATTCTGAGGCGGTATCACCTAATTCGAGAGATAGTTGATCGCCGGGAGATCGAGGTCAGGAGGGTTGACACGAAGAATAACACGGCGGATCCACTCACGAAGGCCATTCCCCAGATACAGTTTGAGAGACTCTTCGGGATGCTCGGTATGCGATACTACAGCAGCTAGCCCTAGTGCAATTGGGAGATTGTTAGTTGTATGTATGCCCTAGAGGCCAGTATTGTACAGATGATGTATATTATATTGGATGCTTGGACATATATAGAGATGACTTTCTTGCTCGATATGATAGTATGCTATCTGGTTGCTCTTTATCTTAACGTGTACACTAGTCTCTTTAAACTGTCTTATAGTTACATGTTGGTAAAGCCCTTAGGATGTGTACTTGACTACCTGGACTATGATGCAGATCATACTAGTGGGGGCATGGTAGTCTATAAGTACATCCTTCAAGGTCCCTAGTCGTGGGTGTATCGAGACGGGGCATCGATATACCAGTGTAGACTAGCGTATGCGCTTCTCGACCTATGAGATGGGCGATGGATGATCCCATATCCATTGGTGTTTGACATCAGAGATGGTATACGGGTGCTCAGTGGAGACTGGGTACACTGGACGGACTCGCCGAGAACTCCTAGATGGTATTATACCTCACGTCAGATGGCAGTTCTCAGGTGACACTTGTACTGGTTAGTCTGTAGACCCGAGATCGTCATAGAGTCTTGTGTGATTCCCACTGTGCTTTGATCTCCACCTTACCACGTCCATGAGGGCGTGCAAAACGGTGGTCTTTGGGTACAGTCCCGAGTCACATGGAGGCAATGAGCGATAGGAGGGGTTTCGTCTCTCCCGGTATTGGGGGTTGATGTTGCGCTGTGCTCGATTGGCCGTAACAGGGAAGTCCCTGGCCAGGGCTGATCTGAGATTTGCTGGTAAGTGTTACCAGTAGTTTCTCGACCCGTTATGAGCCTCACATCGGCATGACTTATCGGTTATTGGGGTCTGACGTTTACCACCCCTAGACTTGATATGCGACATATCAGACGAACAGACCGGACTGTATGGTATGTGTTACTGGTTGGATTCACAGGAGTGTGAGCGGGCTAGCTCGTCGATCTTCTGATCGATCTATACCCGGGTGGCCGTTACGTTTAGCAGACCGCTTGCGGCTTGTGGGTGCTTGATATGATCATCATCTGCTACCGGCGTATTGACGAGTCTTTAGAGTCCTACACAGAGGTTTCCTGGCTCAAGCGAAACGAAATAGGAGCGCATATGAGATATGTGCAGGACCGAGAATAATGCGTGTATGTGATACCGTATTACATTCTCGCGATGAATGTATCGATTGGTTATATGCGATATAACCTAGACATCGAATCAAGGATTGATTCGATAAGACGATACATAGGATACTAGTCGGTTATATGCAATATGACCGGATCGTTAAATCAAGTGTTGATTTAATGATTTAATGTATAATTATATATTTGATATATTACTTTGCATTAACTAGTATTGGTTCACTTTAAATGGATTTTTCTCACTTGATATGCACATTGTATATGTGATATATTTTGTGTGCACTTGATTGTATCATGTTTGATGATGCATACTCACTTGGATTTGTGTAAAGACTTAAACCATGTTTAGTGAATGGTTAGGGTTTCATATTTTCACTTATTTATTTATCTTTTCTTTTTTGAGAAATAGATAATAGAAAACAAAATGGTTTCTTTTGTCATGAAGCTTGTTGAAGCTTCATGAAGCTTTGACCAAGTGACCACTTTGTCTTCTTCTCCTAACCCTAACCACTCATCTAAACTATAGTTAACTCTCTACACTTGACCATGGTAAGAAGATGATAAGTATTGTTTTTATTATTCTTTTTATAAAAAAAATACTTATGATATCTTTTCTTCTTCTTCATCATCTTCATCAAGAAAGAGCTTGCCACCATTAATGGCACTTTGAGCAAAAGAGTGAGAAATCCAATTCTAAAGTGAACCCACCTCCTATTTCTTCATCCTCTACATCTTGCCAAGTTGTTTTGGGTGTTTTCTTCACAAGTTTCACGACTTGGTGAAGTTGGAGCTCGATCTAGTGTAGCCTCGACGTAGATCATCTTCGGCATCGTAACCGACGACTGTTCCGCTCATTTCTCCGATGAAGCCGATGCGAGAGTCCGAGATTCATGATGGACAGCGAGGGGACAACTACATGGAGCTAAGGAAGTGGATAATCGGATCTACAAAGGTTGTATCATCTCACTTTTAGTTAAGATGTTAACTAGTTTCCTTTTTCGCCTAAAATTCTAGTTGACGATCCGTATTAGGGTTTCTCGGCACCCATAAAATTTAAAATTGGCATGGTTGATGCCTTGTGAGACTTCATTAGCGTGCCTAGGAACCCTACATTTATCCACCCCCAAGACTCGATATGCGATACTCTTAGACGAACAGACCGGAATGTATGTATATTGTCACTGTCAGGCTCAGTAGGGGTTCAGGATGAGTTTGCTCGTCGGCCTCCCTTTCGCTCAATACCTGGGTGGCCGTTACGTACAGTTAGTGTCGCTGACGTGCTTATGGTTAAACCCACTGCCAGCGTATAGACGAGTCTTTAGAGTCCCACACAGAGGGTTTTCACGGTTCAGGCGATTTGGTGTACATGACGTATGTTGATACATACAGGTGTCCGATTAAATATGTGCATACTGCGCGGACTTTAATCGGACGGTTGATAATACTAGCGGCTTATGATTAAGCCGGATTATTAAATCGGGTTTTGATTTAATAATTTATATATGTATTTTTATATACGTATTCTAGTATTATTGTTCACTATTCATTTTCTCTCTTGGTTATTCGTATTTTTGTACGAATACGCGTATATGTATTTCGATACATGTACCGGGAAGTATTCCGTATTTTATACGGAATGGCTTCTAGAAGATGTGCCACCTCATTATTGATTTTTCTTTTTAGAAAAATCATTTGTTTTATAATGAGGTGGAGGGTGTGAGGTGGCATGAGGCATGGACCATGGTATGGGTTTTGGGTATGGTTGCATTTGTTTAATGTTAAAAGATGATGAGATATTTTTTTGATGGGAGAGAGGGGGTCGGCCACTTTAGGGAAGGGGATTGAATTCATTTTTGGTTGATGGTTTTATCAGAACACTAGCCTCCTCACTCTCTCACTCTCATGCTTCACAAATACATAGCCATTTTATTAGTTGGTCATGCCAAAGCTTCATCACCTCTTTTATCTCCTTCTTGCATTGCTCGTTGAGCATATGGGTTGAGAGAAAATTGTAGTGACACTTTCATACACCCCCACTCTCCATCGCTAGCAACTTTGGAGCGTCGGTTGTCTCGTTCGATGAGGCTGGAGCTTGCGTCGTTTCCCTCGGGTGGATCATCGGAGATAGGGGAAGACCGGCAACCAAACCACATCAAGGAGCAGCTAGGAGCTTGGAATGAAGACCGAAGGACACGGATCAACTCGGTATAATGATTCTAACTCTTAGTTAGTTTGCTAGTTTAGGGTTTAAGGTCGATCCGGGATTCAGGTAACGGAAGCGCCGGTTTAGAAATTTTTGTTCCGCATTTTGGCCGAGTTTTGACGGCCGGGGCGCTGCTGCAACCCAACACAGGTTAGTCTGTAGACCCGAGATCGTCATAGAGTCTTGTGTGATTCCCACTATGCTTTGATTTCCACCTTACCACGTTCAAGAAAACGTGCAAAACGGTGGCTTTTGGGTACAGTCCTGAGTCACATTGAGGTAATGAGCGATAGGAGGGGTTTCGTCTCTCCTAGTATTGGGAGTTGATGTTGCGCTGTGCTCGATTGGCTATAACAGGAAGTCCCTTGCCAGGGCTGCTTCAGAAATATACGGGTAAGTGTTATCAGTAGTTTCTGGACCCGTTATGAGCCTCACATCGGCACGACATATCGAGTGTCACGACCTGAAATTGGCACGTGACGGCCCTTAAACTATGCAACGTCTACAGGTGTAACGCAATTTAAGTAAGCCGAAAACCCAGCAATCTAAACCATCAAAAGTAGTAAGAAAGTAATAATAGCATTTTCAAAACCTTTGAAATCTCAACCCAAAATTCTTTAAAGTCCAACTTTTCATCCAAAGTCACAAATAATACACAATATCGTTCTCACATCTCGTCTCTAAGTCAAAACATGAAAATGGTAGATGGAGAGTACAAGTGTAACGTTTGAAAATAATAAAATATTATTTTTGGGAATTTTTTTAATTTAATGAATATTTTAATATTCCGATATAATTAAATACAAATAAATGGGGAAAAATTATGGAAAATTCTAAAATAGGGTATTTTATGGAATTATACCATTTTTAAGTTTTTAAGATTAGTTATATGCTAATTTAGTGCTAATCGCGATTAAAAATCGCTAATCAGATTTTAAGCTTTTTTTGTGCAAAAATGTGCACATATCATTTTCCACACTTGTTACACTTGTTACATGTTTTGGGGTATGGTTGCTTAGGGTTTGCAATGGAGTGAGAAGGAAAAGAAAAAGAAAAAGAAAAGAAAAGGTTTCATGATGAGAGAGAGAGAGAGAGAGACTAGGTCAACCCCCACTTTTTGAACCATACTCCCATCATTTCCTCACACCCATTTCTCTCTCCCCTCTCCTAGAGCTGCTGCTGATCCTGCTCCTCCCTAATTTCCCTCCCCTTCACTCCATAGATCCCTCTCATTTTCCTCACCAAAACCCCATTCCCACTTCACAAAACTTGCTCCCAAGCTCACTAGCTACACATTGAACCTAGCAAGATTGGATTTGGAGGACTTTGAGCAACTCAAGAATTTTCTTGAGTTGCCAAACGAGGTAAATTCTGGACCTATTAGAGTAGTATTTCATTTCTTGTGCATCAATTCTAGTTTCATGTCGATATGGTGTCGTTTGGTGGATTTTTGAAACTTCAAGTTAGAGTTTATGTGAGATCTGAAATTAAAGATGAAATTGAGGATTGTGGTGACCCTACAACCTATGGTGTGATGTTATTTTGGATCAAACTAGAGACTAGAACATAGAATACGGATTTATAAGATGATTTCGGAGAAAAACTGTAAATCTGGGAGTGTATTTTGTAATCTGCTATCACCCCGAGAACCCTAAAATAAAATTGAGTTGACAGTAAGATGTGCAAGCACCATGGAACCATCACACAAGACCCTAGCCCCTAACTCCAAATTCTGGCCGCAGATTTAATCCCCATGGCCGCAATTTGCGGCCAGAGCAGGGGTTCTGGTGCTCGTTTTGGTTCTGTAGCCTTATACCCTGTAGACTTGATCCTGAGTATGTCTAGTTTTGACTGATTCCAGTTAGGGTAAAATCTAGGTTGATTTTCTTGAGTTGGCGTATGATTTATGACTTGTTTTAGCATGGATTTTGGTATTTGGTGATTCGTTTCTGTCGGGTGGCGTTTGGACGTCAACGACAAGTGGATATTGAACGTGTTTACATGCGAGACGATAGGTTTTTACCAAAGCGAGTAGCGTGTGCTGTTTTGGTTTTCCGATGTGATTTTCATGTGTTTTAGCGTTTGTGATGTAATTGTAGGTACCCTACGTGATGTTGAGGCGAAGAAGATGAAGATGGAGACATCGGCAGCGGCACACGAGAAGCAAGGTGAGTAGATTTATATCTACGGGGAGAAGTCGGGTGGATGGCGTATAACACCCCCGCAGTCCGTGGTGATGTATACGAATACGTATACACACATATATTTATTATGTGTTGTTAGGATTATTGATGGTGATAATGGAATTATTGATGATAAGGATGTATTGGTTTAGTATAGTGCGAAACCCTAGTGTAGTGGTTGCACCCACACATACACGTACACATATACTTGCATACATTCTTTCATTTATCTGTGCGCATATGGAGGTGTGTATATCTACACATGGGTATGGGACTATATGTTCATATACGGGATTTGAGGATGATACGTGGGATTGTGATGAGTCGATGAGATTTGATTTGAGGCCGTGAGATCGGCGATATGACAGAGTTCGTATTTGAGATGTGATATGATGGTAGTGATACCTGTTATGTGATGAGATAATGTATATATTGACTCAGATTTAGGTGGTTTTCATACCCCTCCCGATTGACTTGATTGTTGGGTTCGTAGTTCGCATAGTAGGCGTTAGACTAGACCCGAGTCATACCTATTTCAAAACTAACGAATCAGGGATATTTTAAAGATAGGCAAAAGGGATTCTACGGATATTTTCAAACGACACATCTTTTCTTAAAACACCGTAGCCCTTATTTTACCAAAAACGCTGATTCGTCTTATTTCAAAAGGCAAGGCTGCATGAAATATTTATTGAGATAGATTCTTTACTGTTGCTTTGATTATTAGATTCCGCATACTCATGCTATTTGCATTTCCCTCAGAGTCAATTATTGGATCGCAGGTACGTGATTGCAATGATTGAGGCAGGACCTATACCGATATGACAGTCTTGCTCGAGATGATAGTTTGCTATCTGGTTTGTCTTTATCATCGTATACATGCTTTAGTTCACGATTCCATGATGATAGAGCCCATAGGATTCTTGCTTGACTACCAGCAGTATGATGGCGATCATATACGTGGGAGTGAGCACATCCATAAAGTGTCCCTAGTCGTGGGAGTTTCGAGACAGGGCATCGATACTCCAGAGGAGACTAGTGTATACATTCGAGACCCCGACGAGGGGCGGTGGCCGGTCTCACAAGCCACTGGTGTCAAATTGATCACCTGAGATGTATACAGGTGCTCATCGGGATATGAGTACACCGGACAGGACTCGCCGAGAACCTGCTAATTGGTATTATACATATCGTCAGATAGCAGTTCCCTGGTGACATGTTTACAGGTTAGTTCATCGACCTGAGGTCATCATTTGTCTCGTGTGAGTTCCCACTGTGCTTTGATTTCTACCCTACCACGGCTCAAAGGAGTCGTGCAAACAGGTTTTTTTTGGGTACAGTCCCGAGCCACATGGAGGCAAGTGAGCGGATCAGCAGGGGATTCGTCTCTCCCGGTATTGGGGGTGAGATCGCGCCGTGTCTAGGAGAGTCATTACACAAAGCCCTCGGCCGAGGCAGGAGATTAGCTGGTAGATACTCCAGTAGTATCTCAGGGTGTTCTGAGCCACTCTCTGACACGACATATACTGCTATTGGGGGTCTGACGTTACCAGCCCCTAGGCAGATATGCGATACTCATAGACGAACGGACCGGACTGTATGTATATTGTCACTGTTAGGCTCAGTAGGGTTTATGGATGAGTTCGCTCGTCATCTTCCCTTCCAATCAATACATAGGCAAACCGTTACGTACAACTTGTACCTCTGACGTGATAGTGGTTATACCCAGTGCCAGTGTGTTGATGAGTCATTAGAGTCCCCCATAGACACTTTCCCAAGTTCGGGCGAAACGTTGTAGAGGTCGTATGATTTTATGGCAGGGTTCGGAAATTGCACGTGCGTTTTCGCAAGTGTCATTTTTCGGGCAGATAATACTGATCGGCTTTGGTTTAAGCCGGATCCGAGTATTCTACCGTGTAGATATAATATCTTTGTCTCAGATGCATTTGTATTCGGTCGTAATAAAAATGCGGGTATGTTAATTTATACCATTACGGGGTTATCCTGAAATTCGTTTCAGGATCACTTTTGGAAGTTGCCAGTTTCCAGTTTTCTATCGCCCGTATTTTACATTCGGTTAAATACGGATTTATCTTTTCTTGAGATGAGTGTGGAAGCTTCCAGAGGCTTCTAGAAGGTGGTGACTAGGTTCATGCATCTTTGTGACTCATTAGTGCATTTAATGATGTTTGATGACTAGGGTTAATGATTCATCACTTGCATTAATGGTGTTCATACTAGGTGTTATGTGACTCATTCTTTCTTTTGCTTTGTGGTCACCACTCCCTCCTCCTACACTCACCGCCCCTCTCCGATATATGGCCGGCCCTTTGCTTGTGAAGGAAATGGTTGTTGTTTTGAGAAAAGATTATAGTTTATGTGTATGGAAATTTCATAACTATTTTCATTCCATCACCCGATCCAAAAGGCAACTTCATTAACCGTTCTTCCGTGAGTTTGGACGTAACGAGACAAAGTGTTCTACCCATTCTCTACATCATCTTGGTCGTTTCTTCTAGCAAACTTGACGATCGAGTTGCCTCGGTTCAGAGGCGGGAGCCCGTTTAAAGATCCGTCGACGTGGTGCCACCTGGACGAGAAGATTGGAGATTCAGCAGATCGGAGCAGCCGCAACAAAGCGTGGGATGATGGTTGAAGACCGAAGGACTCGGATCGTTCGGTATAACTCTTCTACCCACTTTGTAGTTTGTTAGTTTAGCTTTAATGGAAGATCCGGGTTATAGTACGCGATAGCGCCAGTTGTAAAAAGTTTTTGTTCCGCATTTGGCGTCTGTTAGACGGCCGGGGCGCTACCGTGGACTTGCAGTGGTATCAGAGCCTCACCATTAAGCTTTACTAACATGTGCTAACTCGTTTAAAACATCGATCGAACGGATTTTCAAAATCGCAATTTTCCATGTTCTAAGTTTCTGTCGATTTTAAAAGGGTTCTAAAAATAATTTTACATATCACAGAAAACAGAGCAGGCTTTTTTAAGAATTCTGGTGAAATTTGGTCAACTGAAGCTTCCAAAGCGCCGCGGAACCACCGCGCAAACCCTAGTTTGGCCGCGGTTCCGCCGCTATTTTGGAGTTACAATAAACCATTTTTCTACAGTAGGTTCTTTTTGTAAAATTGTTGTTTATGGAATATTTCTTTTGGGCCCAAATTTTATTACTGTACAGCAGATGTACGTGGGGCCCACTTTGGGAAATTTTATCGATCGAAATTTTAAACGTGTTAGTTTACAGTACTTCCTTTATATCTCCGACCGGGAATGTCATTTGATCGGTGATCAGTCGAAAATAATGCATCTTTAAACCGGCAATTTCCCTATCATTTGCACTCATCTAGAAGTGTTCGGTATTCATATAGCACATATTAGTAAAACAGTCGTAAAATATCAGATTGCATGTGTTAGACTTTAAAACCGGCAATATAAGGGAAATTGACTGTATTTCATAGCATCGCATCATTCTTGCATATCACAACTTGTGTTTCGAAGTCTGTGCAGGAAATTACAGAAGATCGGTCAAATTTACATAACAAAGACTGTTAAAAAGACGCCAACTCAAGGATTTGGAATCTGGCAATGATCTAAGAAGCATTCAGAAATTCAACATATCAGAAAAACACCAAGAAGACATCAGGAAGCAACAAAAAAAGTTGAAGCCCTAAGACTCCAACTTGGCCACGGTTCCGCGGCCGGAGCCGCCTTGCGCTGCGGAACCGCGGCGGCTTGGCCACGTCACCATCCTTTCTCTGTTGCAGTACCTCTACTTCAGTTCCTAAAGCTCTTCAAAACACTGAAATCTCCAGATTACTCCAGAACATTCTTCCAGATCAGCAACCCTAGGGTTCCTAACTAAACACCCCAAGCTTCCACAACAAGCTTCACCTAAAATACATTAGAGCCTAGAACCTTCTCCCTAACCTCCTAGCTTAGGGTAGAAGCTAAGCCCTAACTAACTACTTCTAGAAGCCTCTCCCTATAACTAACTTTTGGAGGGAAATTCAAAATTCAAATCCTAGACCTAGGGTTTAGGAAACTTATAAAAAGACCCTAAGGCTCACTTGAAATGGTTGTTGAAGGTTGTTGATTGTTGTTCAAAAATTAGGGTTGAAAGCTAATCAATCTCTAATCTCCCCCATTCTTCAACCCAACTCCTACCACCTACAAACCCTAACCCTAATCCAAATCAAGAACTCAAATTCAAGATCCTTTGAGTGCAAGCAAAGCAAGTCTTCAACGATCCTTTGAAGCGAAGCCGGACTTCAACGGAGCATGAGATCCAAGCCGATCCACGACTCAAGGAGCCGAGCGACGCTAGATTCGACGATCAAAGTTCCATCCTCTTGTAGTTCTTGAGAGTTGTAACTAATTGTTGATATAATAAAGGTGAAGATTCTTTAAACTTGCTTACATTTCAATTCGAGCATTATGATCTGTATTCAATTCTTGAATGTATTCTTCGCGATGATGCTTGAATAAAACTCCGCTCGTGGAGGAATCGAAACGATTGTAGAATGATACTATTGACGAATCTTTAAACGTTTTCTTAAGTCTTATAACAATTGTAAATTCTTGAAAATTGAATGATCGATGATCTAGATTGATGCGAATGCTTTCTTGATTCCTTTCGCACGATCTAGAGATCAATGATCGATCATCCGATTTTCAAGAAGCTATCTAGTGAATGTGATTAATCGAAAGGACAAAGGATAGGATGAGGAACCCTAATTCTTCGCAAGATCCTTGATCCTCGATGAATCTACATCGATTTAGCATCAATTTGTTAATGGATAAGGAACGGTAATTTCGAATCTTCTTCACATTTACGATCGAATCGATTCCTACAAGTTTTACTTCAAATCTAGAAACCTAAATTGATTGGAATTCTATCGATACTTGATTCTTGATGTGTATCGTTTTCTCGATTCTTGATTAGATTTAGTTGATTCTTGAAATTCATCGATATAAATCTTGAATCGTTTTTTCTTTTCTTTTCTATTAAATTTTCAATTCAAACAAAACAAAATACGAACGAATCGCGCAATCCATGTGGACGATCCACACTCACTAATGCGCTACAAACCGACACCGTTATTGATTGCGGTCAAATAATTCTTTGATTGTGAATTCTATTCATTTTCTAAACCGACACACAAAGAAACGATCAATCAATCGGTAAACCGCGTCCGATTGCTATAGTTCTTTTAGACGGGTTTGCGAACATGACATTCGCGTTGATGTTCTGTGTTGTGCTGTGATGTTGCGGATTTGTCGTGGTGGATAGCAGGGTGCAATGATAGTGCAGTTTGGATTTATTTGTACATTTGATATTGCGGGGCGAACGTCCAACATGTGGACTACCGTCACTGCCTGTTTGTATAATATTCTTTTAGGGCACGACCGGGTTGAGGTCGATATACCCGTTGTACATATTTTTCATTTCTGTACTAGGTTTATCCAGCGAAAGAGTGCACGGATAGCCGGGTTCTGGAGGGCAACGGGTCAGTATCTCATGGCTTTGAGAGGCAAAGGGACCTCACTCTAGAATTGGCAGACTATTCGCCGCACTCGTAGGGGGTACAGGTTGACCCAAGGAGGGGTGCTCAATTTACCGGATTCCGTGAAGTGTCGGGTGTTCCATTCACTATGTTGTGGGGACTACCTCGCTTCAGGTTTTGGTGGGTAACTTGCCGCACTCGTAGGGGTCTAGGTTTCATTGCACAGGCTATCCACACGACCAGGGGAACGTCAGGTTTCAGAAGCGGCTCTGTGAAACCCGGGGATCCCAAATTATCTGTATTGTTCTGTGATGCTTATTACTTTTCTGTAATGTTGCATATTATCACGCCTGGAGCGATTATTGTATATTGGTATATATACTATTAGATGTTGTATATGTTTTACACCCGCGCTAGTCCAGCGCCCGCTCTGTCGTTAGTTAAGTAACCTAACGGGTGATGACGGGACCCAGTGACGAATGCGGATGGCATATACGTACATTTTATTTTCGTTCTTTTCTGGTGTGATTGATTGATGGGACTGCATTGATTCTTATCAATGCAAGGATAAAACAAACCTATATTTGATGTTGTTGGAACAAATTTTAAAAAGGTGTTATTACAAAGATGTTTCCTTTTGTTTTTCATAGTGATATTCAGTTAGAATATCCCGCACCTCATTCGACGAGGCAAGGGCCGAGATCCCTTCACCGGGAGTGACCCCTTGGGCATAAGTTTACGTCAGGGTAATAACTTCACTATAGTCGATTACAAGTTGCGTTGCATCACGGTATTCAGTTGGAATATCCTGCACCTCATTCCACGAGGAAAGAGCCGAGATCCCTTCACCGGGAGTGACCTCTTTAGCACAGGTTTTCGTCACTATACTTTTATAAAAAGCTATCAGGTTCCTTCAACGAGATCAAGTTCATTACGTTAAATGTTTTTCGCCAAAAACCAGCCGTAGCCCTCCGTCGTTTCTTATGGATAGTCAGTAGTATTCAAGCTATGTTTGTTGACTAAAGTCAAGGCATGGTGTTTGGTAGTTGCTGGGAATTCATCTGATGCATAGATAGATGTGTTGGTTTGGGACAGTCGTATTACCTTGTTGACTAAAGTCAAGGGTATGTACGGGTGGGTTCAAATCAACCTGGACAATGACGGGTAGAACTTGACATATGACTTATGATTTGTTGACTAAAGTCAAGGTCATAAGAGCATGAGGCAAAAATCACATCGGGAGTTTCAAACATACAGGAAACTTTCCAGGCATGCGCATACCTTCTGGAGTGTGATAACTTGAGTGGCTTCCATCAAGTTATCATGCGATGATAGTTGGATCCCGATTCTCACTGATGAGTTGGTTTACTCTTCGGGTGATCCCGACTAATTCTTCTTTCTGGTTTGGAGGAGAATTTGAGATAACAGTGGGAGGTTTCCTGATTAGATAAAGTGATAACCATTCTGATCTAGGTTAAAGTGCACACAGAGTGTTTCTTTTCTCTCTCTCTCTCTTTGGCAGCGACCTTTGACCGACCCTAGACTATGACTCAGTGACCAAAGTTGACCGAACCTTCTTAAAATACTGGCCTTTGGATTGTCTTAGTTGCATAAATCATTGCCGCTCCTTCTTTTACCCTTTGCATTTCACAGAACACCCCGTATTACTACGGATATCCACTTCCATTGGATAGATCCATCGTATGGTTATATACGAACTCGAAGGGACTTCTTCGAGGATGGATCCAGGTTCAGGAGAAATAGAATTAGTTTATTCAGTTGTCTTTTGTTATCACCTTCTCTCTGGTTGCGAGGGCTCCTTAGTTTAGGAGAGTATACCTATTACGCTTATTGGATAGTCTTATTCCAAACCATAGGCTGGTGCCGAAAGGAAGGGAATGAAGAAAACCAATTAGCCTAAGTAGGGTGTACAGAAGGTAATATATAAAGACAAAATGAAGGGATTAGAAAGAAGGAAAAGTAAATTACGACTGTTATCATTCACGACCAAACCGCGTACTTCATCACCACTCCTATTTCACCTTTGCCTTTTCCCCAGTTCGGGAGAAATAGAATAAGGTATTATTCAGTTGTCCTTTATCGTCACCTTCTCTCAAGTTGCGAGTACTCCTAGGATTAGGAGAGTACTCCTATTATTCTTACTGGATAGTCTTCTTCCAAACCATAGGCTGGTGCCGAATGGTAGGGAAGGAAGAAACCCATTTAGCCTAACGAAGGTGTACAGAAGGTAACGACTAAAGACAAATAAAGGGATTTGGAGAGATAGCAAAGAAATATACGGTTACAGTCAGGAATAGGATTTTGGAAGAGGCATTACTAGGAATACCAGGATACCCTTACGGAACACTTTCATGTTTCAGTTACACTGTACATTGTTAAAAGAAAACTGATTTCCCGATTAGATGCTTACTCCAGGGTATGAATTTACCAGGTGAGTTTCTCACATCTGTATGGTTTTACAGATGATGAGTGGGAGTAAGTTATTGGGAATTAGGTGATTATCCTCATTATATCGGAATTCGTTGTAATTGGTGATATTTGAGGAAATCGCCACGGTACAGTTTTCAACCTACGATGCACAGGTTTTGAGTTATTCAACTCAGTGGACTTATACAGAGTATTGTATGTTGTCCAGTGTCCATCAGGACAAAGGGGTAGGTCCTCGTACTATGTTCTGTTTACTTGTGACTTGTCTAGTTTTTAGACAAGTGTTTCGTAGAAATACAATGTCTAAGTTTTGAGAAGTTGTGGGTATAAGAATAAAGTAGAGAACCAGGTATCGCAAGTATCGGGATTCTTCAAAGAGATCGAAGATGTAGATTCTTGTTATTGGTATTCAGATAATTGTAATGGTTTTGAGAAACTTGTTTCTCTTTCAGGTTACTCATAATTGGATGGATTCCTAAGTTGAGTAATGCTGATTAGCCTTTCTCCATAAAGTTGGTATGCACTGGAGACAGTTGCATGATTTGAATTTGGTTCCAATTAAATTAGTGCCTCTATTTCTATATTGTATATAGATTAGTTCATATCTTAACGATGTTAAGGTACGGGGAGTTGTCCAACTTATGCTTAAAACCAGACACTGGATAAATCAAGGCACGTTTCTGTAATGGCAGTTTGTGGGTTGACCCTGGCTTCGATGAGGGTTGATTTTTCTACCATCTGGAAGATCAATAGTGATATTGTCCTTGACTCGCTACAGTTTTAGTAAAAATGGATTTTTTTTCAGAAAACAGTAGTGGGAGTATGGTAGAACTGGAAGTGATTCCAGAACCGCAAACGATTACGGAGAATTTAATAGGACCTATATATTCAATCAAGTTTGACATTCCAATAGCCTCTTCGCAGACATGGTGGGTAACCTCAGACACCCGAGAGATACTCCGGTAGCCTCAAGGACGGTGACAGGGAGGTTCTTGTTTACCCAAACTTGACACTACTGTTGTTCCAGACTATGAGACTCGGCAGAAGGATAAGTATAGCGTCGCTCTAGACTAGCTTTAGAAGTGTACGTATATATTATTCTGCCAGAGGGTTGTCGTAGTCAGTGGGAGCAGCGGAAGCATAGTGAGCAAGTAGCTTATGTCTATTTATAGACTTGAGCAGATATAGCGGAGATAAGATCATCTAATTTTGATATGACAGTCATAGGTTTGACTTCATCAGAATAGGGGATGGATCTGTTAAGAAGGTAGTAGGGTGTGATGTCCTGGTATTTGGATGACATACACAGAGTAGAAAGTAAAATTCATGTACTACGATCGGTTGTACTGTGGTCGTCGCACAGTTGTTTCTCCAGACAGGATATGGATATAATATCAGACATTCTGGTTACTAGATCTATGGTATTAGATCTTGATTTGGGTAGTTTCCCAATGTGGGTACTTTGACAGTATTCTAATAGCATTTAGAATAGAAGACTCCTGGCATGGTGGTGTACCTGCAGGTGATGGAGTCACCCTCTCTAAAGGTGTCTTAGAGACTAAAGGAGAGAGGGATGTGCATGATTGGCAGATCACTTGCTTAGGCAATTGAGTCAATCATGAGATGTCAAGTACCATACCAGATGTAGTTTTTGCACTTGATGCGATAAGTTTATATTAATCCAATCCTGAAGAAACATAAGAAAGCAGTTTTAGAACATAAGGTGCATGTTCTATGGATTTGATGACGGCAGCCTCCTTCGGGAGACGGTTATCATTCCAGGCTTCAAAGGTGACATAGATGTCAGAGTGATTGTCAGAGTTATAGTTTTCCCTATGACAAGAGACAGTATTATGGACAGCTGGTCCAAGAGGATAATGTGGGAGGCATGGTGCTGGATACTGATTAGGTTCAGTTATCGATACAGTCTAAGAAGTTTGGATTTGGAGTTCATTTATGAACTAGGTCCCATCAGATATCGAGACATATTCTAAGACAGGTATTACTCGATTCGGGAGATGGCTTTCTCCGCGAACTTGAGATTAAGAGAGATATAGAAAGAAACATCAGGACGGATCCACTCACTGAGGCTATTTTCTCGAATACAAGAGTTTTTACAAACTAGCTTTGTGAAACTGATTAGTAGAGGAGTTGGGTGTTCGGTATCACACGGGCTGTGAGTATGCGATATCGCAATAATTAGCCTTAAGTGCAAGTGGGAGATTGTTGGAGATAGTGCCCTCAAAGTCAATTATTGGATCGCAGGTACGTGATTGCAATGATTGAGGCAGGACCTATACCGATATGACAGTCTTGCTCGAGATGATAGTTTGCTACCTGGTTTGTCTTTATCATCGTATACATGCTTTAGTTCACTATTGCATGATGATAGAGCCCATAGGATTCTTGCTTGACTACCATGAGTATGATGGCGATCATATACATGGGAGCTGTGGTCTGTAAGCACATCTTTAAAGTGTCCCTAGTCGTGGGAGTTTCGAGACAGGGAATCGATACTCCAGAGTAGACTAGTGTATACAGTCGAGACCCCGACGAGGGGCGGTGGCCGGTCTCACAAGCCACTGGTGTCAGTTTGATCACCTAAGATGTATACAGGTGCTCATTGGGTTATGAGTCCACTGGACAGGACTCGCCGAGAACCTGCTAATTGGTATTATACATATCATTTTGATAGCAGTTCCCTGGTGACATGTGTACAGGTTAGTTCATCGACCTGAGGTCGTCATTTGTCTCGTGTGAGTTCCCACTGTGCTTTGATTTCTACCCTACCACGGCTCAAAGGAGTCGTGCAAACAGGTCTTTTTTGGGTACAGTCCCGAGCCACATGGAGGCAACTGAGCGGATCGGCAGAGGATTCGTCTCTCCCGGTATTGGGGGTGAGATCGCGCCGTGTCTAGGAGAGCCATTACACAAAGCCCTCGGCCGAGGCAGGAGATTTACTGGTAGGTACTCCAGTAGTATCTCAGGGTGTTCTGGGCCATTCTCTGACACGACTTATACTGCTATTGGGCGTCTGATGTTACCAGCCCCTAGGAAGATATGCGATACTCATAGACGAACGGACCGGACTGTATGTATATTGTCACTGTTAGGCTCAGTAGGGTTTATGGATGAATTCGCTCGTCAGCTTCCCTTCCAATCAATACATAGGCAAACCGTTATGTACAGCTTGTACCTCTGACGTGCTAGTGGTTATACCCAGTGCCAGTGTGTTGATGAGTCATTAGAGTCCCCCACAGACACTTTCCCAAGTTCGAGCGAAACGTTGTAGAGGCCGTATGGTTTTATTGCAGGGTTCGGAAATTGCACGTGCGTTTTCGCACGTGCCATTTTTCGGGCAGATAATACTGATCGGCTTTGGTTTAAGCCGGATCCGAGTATTATACTGTGTAGATATAATATCTTTGTCTCAGATGCATTTGTATTCGGTCGTAATACAAATGCGGGTATGTTTATACCATTACGGGGTTATCCTGAAATTCATTTTAGAATCACTTTTGGAAGTTGCCAGTTTTAAGTTTTCTATCGCCCGTATTTTACATTCGGTTAAATACGGATTTATCTTTTCTTGAGATGAGCGTGGAAGCTTCTAGAGGCTTCTAGAAGGTGGTGACTAGGTTCATGCATCTTTGTGACTCATTAGTGCATTTAATGATGTTTAATGACTAGGGTTAATGATTCATCACTTGCATTAATGGTGTTCATACTAGGTGTTATGTGACTCATTCTTTCTTTTGCTTTGTGGTCACTACTCCCTCCTCCTACACTCACCCCCACTCTCCTATATATGGTCGGCCCCTTGCTTGTGAAGGAAATGGTTGTTGTTTTGAGAAAAGATTATAGTTTATGTGTATGGAAATTTCATAGCTATTTTCATTCCATCACCCGATCCAAAAGGCAACTTCATTAACCGTTCGTCCGTGACTTTGGACATAACGAGACAAAGTGTTCTACTCATTCTCTACATCATCTTGGTCATCTCTTCTAGCAAACTTGACGATCGAGTTGCCTCGGTTCAGAGGCGAGAGCCCGTTTAAAGATCCGTCGACGTGGTGCCACCTGGACGAGAAGATTGGAGATTCTGCAGATCGAAGCAGCCGCAACAAAGCGTGGGATGATGGTTGAGGACCGAAGGACTCGGATAGTTCGGTATAACTCTTCTACCCACTTTGTAGTTTGTTCGTTTAGCTTTAATGGCAGATCCGGGTTATAGTACGCGATAGCGCCAGTTGTAAAAAGTTTTTGTTCCGCATTTGGCATCTGTTAGACGGCCGGGGCGCTACCTTAGACTTACATATATTACAGTCATGCTGCTAGGACACGAGCACCATTATCGACGATGCGTATGTTCCACGTACACTTTTTGCCGGCTCACACACTTCATCATCGATAATTGCCATGTCACTACACTGTAGTACTGTTGCATTCGGTATATGATTCTTGCATGACAGACTGATATACTTACATTTCTTTTACATGTCATATACATCATGCTTTCTGATTATACGCATTGAGAGTTGCTATTTCCATGATATTTCTGGATTTGGGAACCGTGGGTATTTCAAAAGAGAATATGTTATTGCTTTAAAAACCCGGTTACCCTTGATATGATATTTCAGTGTGTCCACCAAGTGTTTTCTTGGTGTTGAGAGCGACATGTGAAACCCGATTCGAGGAGCGGACGAGCCGATTGCGGGTACATGGTAGACCCAGTATGGTTCCCCTCGGCAAGATGATCGAAGGATTTTGCCGATTGAGCCTGGAGGTGGGCGAGTACCTACCGGTGATTGGTTGGACCTGGCGGTTATCCGGAGGATACCGGCCAGAGTCGATAGATGGATATGTGCGTACTGCTGGGGACGAGGGCCGATTCCGCAGATGGAGCCCGATATATAAGGATTTACGTGCCGATGCTGGGCACAGTTTTCATGATGTTTTCGAGTGTCGATGCTGGGCACTCCGGTTCCATGATTTTGACGTGTCGCGAGGGACACAGGTGGTTTATATCCTCATATTTCCATGCATATGCTGATGATATTTACATGCATGATGGTTATTGTCATTGGGTGACGAGTGGACGGGATCCACGTACATGCAGATTGATTTCATTAATTATACCTCACATTTATGATATGCTATTACTTGAGGCACTGGCACGAGCACTTGGCACTACACTCATGTATAGAGATTACATTGCCAGTTTAGCATGCTTCAGACTTGTTCATATTGAGGTTTGTATATATATCTGATCGTATTGACCTAGGATGGGTCATACATTCGATCTCAGCTTGTAGATATTTTCTATTCACGAGTTGGCAACTCACCCCCGTTGTGCCACAGTTCTTGCAGGTTTTTGCCGTACAGTTTCCATAGCGGCATTTCTGGCACACTGCTTCCATATGGGTGACTAGCTTGGGTAGATGGGTTCTTTTGTATCTGAACCGCCATTGTTCCTGTATTGTTCATTGTATCTAGAAATTCCATCAACCAAAACTTGTATATTGTTTCAGACTTAGAGACAGTGATGTATTATTTCGACCTTAGAGTCGTGCTTGTAGTATTATGGTTTTCTGGTTGTTTGAGTTCTTTTTGGGTTTTGATCCTCGCCCTTTGGCATTGTATATTATTATTGCTTGCGTGGTTGTGACCGTCGATTGACGAAGAGCTAGCTCCCGCTTGGGGATGCCTTTTATCATTTCATATATATTATTCCTGTTGTACCTCGTTTAGGGCCAGTTTTTACAAAGGAAACTCTACCGAAATTTTCAGAAAAAACTACACATTTTTAAAATGCATTTCGTCTTAGTTATTTAGAAACTTTGATTTTCAAAACATGATTTCTTTACATCTTAAAACCAGTTTTCCTTATTTACTCCTTAAAATGGTTTTAGATTTCTGGGCTTTTGGCTTACTTGGATCAGATGGGGTCCTATAGACTTCATATGGTTCAAGGGCCAGTCACGTGCTCTTTCGGGTCATGACAAAGTTGGTATCAGAGCGCTAGGTTGACCTTGGTTCGAGTCTAAGTTTGACTATGTGGAACCTAGGCCGTTATCTATATATGGAACTTAGGCTTGACCTTACGGAACTTAGACTTAGTCGAGGGGGTATTATACCCGAACTTTCATCACATAGGATGACCCTTGGTTGATGGAGTAGGTAGCTTGAGTAGAGGGACGTACCGTATGTATGTTCTATGGCATACTTACGACACGCCACTCTGCTTAAGAAACCTTAAGATGTACATTTCCTTATACCGTATTATATTCCTTCCTGTGATCTATCCTTATCGAGACTGGTTATGGTTTTGCTGCCACTATTGCACGGGCAGAGTGAGCTATGGCTCGAGTTGCGTCAGCATGAGCTCGTCGTGGACGAGAAATGACCAGGGCGTGTTTCCAGAGACACACGATTGTATATATAGGCGTCGTCTTATTGTGCTTTCGCGCCATGAGCATTGGACTGATCGCTTTTACGAGATTTCTCGGGCGTACCGATCGGTACCAGAGGATTGGGCCACTGATAGAGGCCAGCCGGGATGTGATGACCGTTGATATATCGCTTATCCAGGACGATTAAGGCGCTGTTCAGCGTATGGACGAATAAGCTAGTTGCTGCTGCAAATGACGAGATATCACCCAGATGGTTGGGGCTACCGCAGCTTGAGCTTATACTTGGAGATATGATGTGAGTCGCTAGTCACCGAGGATGAATGACTAGGACATGTGGTTCGTTCGCTTACCCCGATGCGAGGTCACCAGATAGATTGATTCCAGCTAGAGGCGACTTCACACAGATTCGTTGAGAGTCGATTGAGATGATCGAATGTCAGGAAACCACTTTCCAAGTTTAAAGTATTCGGAAAGACATGCAAGCGATTCTATGGACCCTCTAGAAGAATGAAACCCTAACTCGACATAATGACCGTGTGAAAGCCTTTGAACCTTAGGGTTTGCGGCAGTTCCGCGGCGCCATTAGTGAGGCTTGGGTTTGCCCTTCTACGGCTGGACCACCGATGCTGTGGTATGTACTCGATACTATTAAACTGTAACCAAGATGTTGAGCTCTTGGGGGATTATGAGGTTCTGATGAGTCGATCGGATGGTTCGACATTTTTCGGATATTGTGATGAGACACTGCTTGGGAGACTCCAGATATGAGAATAGCCGTTGGAGCGTAGTCCATGCAGCCACGAGTAGACGGGTCCGAATCAGTCAATGTTGGAACAAGTGGAGTAAAGAGTTCGCATGAGATTTCGACGAGATGACTTCCACTCCGCTGACATCAGAGATGCGATACGCACGTTGAGGACGTGATCGGCTAGATATCTTCTACTGAGTGATGAAGATACCGAGTTCGTGATATCGAGTCCGTGTGAGGGACTTCGGATGGACCGTAGCCGAGGGTATTGCAGTGCGCAGATAGAGACACCACGTCGAAATGGACGATGATACAGACAAGCGGGACAAGAAGTTCGTGCGAGATGCAGACGAACTGTTACTACTCCCCGTTAAGATTAAAGGTCGGATATGCATACAGAGGCACAGGGATGCGACCAGCTTTCGAGTAGATGTTGTACTAAGGACGCAGATGTCCAGAGAGCGAGGAAATATTATGCCAGAGTACCAGCCTCCGTACAGTTTGGCTTAGGCGAGATCAGAAGAAACCTTGAGCAGGAATTCCTTCCAGTACACTGCTGCAATAAGATTTGCGCCAGGAGCCGATGTGTGATGTGCATTCAGAGGACCAGAGGTCGGCGCCAGAGATGTGCTGCTTTACGAGCGGTCGTGAGGATTGACCGAGAGATGACCAGAGAAGTGCCAGAACGGAATCGTTCATGTTAGCACACCTGACCGGGCCGATGAGCCGATGGATTACGAGATTGGTAATCCACAGGAAAGATAAGGAACCAGAGGCAGAGGACGCCAGCCGCGAGCAAGAGGCAAGTAGATATCTTGCGCTGCTAGCATTGGATGTACCGACACCTTCTCGACTTCGAAGGAGGATATACCAACGGCGGTAATTATAATTTGTGATTTTGTGATTTGACTATCACGTATCCGTCACTTTGGATTTCGGTATTTTGGGCGATCTATTCGCATGATTTAGTCTCGATGACTGAGTTTCATGGTATTTGTTTTCTTGCACCATGGTTGCACCTACTGGGTATTTATACCTTGCGCATAGTTATTACTCTTGAGGTATTGATTGTGATTTCATGCCTATTTTATGCCGGTAATTTGATTTACGCTTCCAGCATAGTTTTTATGTACTTTTAGTGTTTTGATTTGATTTGTGCACGCTGATGCACGCGGTTGTGAGATTTTCCATCGCGGTACACCTGATTTTGATTAAGCCGCATTGTATATCGTTTCGTGCCTGGACTGCCCCTGCTTATGACTTCTTGGATTTCATACAGTTGATTTGATGTTGTGCATATGTTACGCACACGATTTGATTTTGCACTCGGTATAGCTTATATGTGCTTATAGTGCATTGATTTGTGTTTTGTGCACGCAGTTGCACACGTTTATGATTTTCTTTATACTTGGGTACACTTGGTGTTGCTGCTTACGCATTTGAGTTATTTCTTGGTATTTGTGTATGGGATGCACCAGTTCTATACTTCGTGCGTTTGTCGCACCAGTTTTATATTTCTTGCGTTTATCGCATCAGATTTAAATTTCGTGCCTTTGTTGCACTGGATTTATATTTTGTGCACTACGGTTGCACCTGACTTCGATTTGACGTCATTCGATATGTCGATTTTTATTCTGATATTGATGTTGATTCTTGCACTCCGTACTTTTGACTGGACTTACGGATGTTCGGCGTTTGCCATTGGATTTCGTGATTCCGTGCATGTTGAGTGCGCAGGGTTTAGATTTTCATTCGTGCACGATGGATGCACCGACTTGGATTTTCGCGCATGTAGGGCGCATGTTTTGAGATACGATTTAGGTGCACACCAGATGCACTAAATCGAGATTCTTCATGCATGTCAGATGCACCTGATTTGGCTGTCAGGCACACACGTTGCCTATGACAGATACTTCGTGCACACCCGTTGCACCTAGATGTGGTTTTGTGCACCTGTATGGCACATATATGGATTTTGATTTCCGTGCGCACCAGACGCACAGGGTGGTGTTATGTGCATTTTTGGGATTTATTCCTTTTGTAGCAGTACATTTTTATGATATTTGATATTCGTTTTGTACTGAGCAGGACTTGTCAGAGGACAGTACCTGGATATATTTTGCATGCATTGATAGTTATCAGAGGGATTTCCAAGGAGCGAGATATAGTCTCGGCATATATACCTACGTGTCCGATATGACACGAAACGTTTTAAAAACAAGGAAACCCTTCTAAATTGTTTTCAAAATGGCGGAACGTACATAGTAAACAAAAGATATATACATATATGGTTATTTTCTTATGAAAAACGTCCGCCACTGTGCAGTGTTATGCGCATCGCACAGCGACTTAAAAGAGATTTGGCATGCATTTACATCAGCTATTCACATGTATAGATTGGATGTCTACATGTATAGTTCTGATCTATATCATATTGGTTTTGTATTGGATTTGACATTTGTGTCTTTACCATAACTTCGATGATTGCGGGATACTTGACGGAGTTGTGCTTTTGAGTTATCTGCTCAGTACTCATGCGTATGCATTGCGCTATGATGTTTTATGTATTGATGATTTCGGAGCCCCGATGACTTGGAATTTGTATTGAAATATTTTAGTATTTAGGGGTCTAAATTTAAATTCGGGGATCGAATTTCTTTAAAGGGGGTAGATTGTAACATTTCAAAATAATAAAATATTATTTTTGGGAATTTTTATAATTTAATATTATTTTAACGAATATTTTAATATTCCGGTATAATTAAATACAAATAAATGGGGGGAAATTATGGAAAATTCTAAAATAGGGTATTTTATGGAATTATGCCATTTTAAAGTTTTTAAGATTAGTTATATGCTAATTTAGTGCTAATCGCGATTAAAAATCGCTAATCAGATTTTTAGCTTTTTTTGTGAAAAAATGTGCACATATCATTTTCCACACTTGTTACATGTTTTGGGGTATGGTTGCTTAGGGTTTGCAATGGAGTGAGAAGGAAAAGAAAAAGAAAAAGAAAAGAAAACGTTTCATGACGAGAGAGAGAGAGACTAGGTCAACCCCCACTTTTTGAACCATACTCCCATCATTTCCTCACACCCATTTCTCTCTCCCCTCTTCTAGAGCTGCTGCTGATCCTGCTCCTCCCTTATCTCCCTTCCCTTCACTGCATAGATCCCTCTCATTTCCCTCACTAAAACCCCATTCCCACTTCACAAAACATTCTCCCAAGCTCACTAGCTACACATTGAACCTAACAAGATTGGATTTGGAGGACTTTGAGCAACTCAAGAATTTTCTTGAGTTACCAAAGGAGGTAAATTCTAGACCTATTAGAATAGTATTTCATTTCTTGTGCATCAATTCTAGTTTCATGTCGATATGGTGTCGTTTGGTTGATTTGTGAAACTTCAAGTTAGGGTTTATGTGAGATCTGAAATTAAAGATGAAACCGAGGATTGTGGTGACCCTAGAACCCCTGGTGTGATGTTTTTTTGGATCAAACTAGAGACTAGAACACAGAATACGGATTTATGAGACGATGTCGGAGAAAAACTGTAAATCTGGGAGTGTATTTTGTAATCTACTATCACCCCGAGAACCCTAAAATAAAATTGAGTTGACAGTGAGATGTGCAAGCACCATGGAACCATCACACAAGACCCTAGCCCCTAACTCCAAATTCTGGCCGCATATTTAATCCCCATGGCCGCAATTTGCGGCCAAAGCAGGGGTTCTGGTGCTCATTTTGGTTCTGTAGCCTTATACCCTGTAGACTTGACCCTGAGTATGTCTAGTTTTGACTGATTCCAGTTAGGGTAAAATCTGGGTTGATTTTCTTGAGTTGGCGTATGATTTATGACTTGTTTTAGCATGGATTTTGGTATTTGGTGATTCGTTTCTGTCGGATGGCGTTTGGACGTCAACGACAAGTGGATATTGAACGTGTTTACATGCGAGACGATAGGTTTTTACCTATGCGAGTAGCGTATGCTGTTTTGGTTTTCCGATGTGATTTTCATGTATTTTAGCGTTTGTGATGTACTTGTAGGTACCCTACGTGATGTTGAGGCGAAGAAGATGAAGATGGCAACATCAGCAGCAACACACAAGAAGCAAGATGAGTAGATTTATATCTACGGGGAGAAGTCGGGTGGATGGCGTATACACCCCCGCAGTCCGTGATGATGTATACGAATACGTATACACACATATATTTATTATGTGTTGTTAGGATTATTGATGGTGATAATGGAATTATTGATGATAAGGATGTATTGGTTTAGTATAGTGCGAAACCCAAGAGTAGTTGTTGCACCCATACATACACGTACACATATACTTGCATACATTCTTTCATTTATCTGTGCGCATATGGAGGTGTGTATATCTACACATGGGTATGGGACTATGTGTTCATATACGGGATTTGAGGATGATACGTGGGATTGAGATGAGTCGATGAGATTTAATTTGAGGCCGTGAGATCGGCGATATAACAGAGTTCATATTTGAGATGTGATATGATGGTAGTGATACCTGTTATGTGATGAGATAATGTATATATTGACTCAGATTTAGGTGGTTTTCATACCCCTCCCAATTGACTTGATTGTTGGGTTCGTAGATCGCATAGTAGGCGTTAGACTAGACCCGAGTCATACATATTTCAAAACTAACGAATCGGGGATATTTTAAAGATAGGCAAAAGGGATTCTACGGATATTTTCAAACGACACATCTTTTCTTAAAACACCGTAGCCCTTATTTTACCAAAAACCCTGATTCGTCTTATTTCAAAAGGCAAGGCTGCATGATATATTTATTGAGATAGATTCTTTACTGTTGCGTTGATTATTCGATTCCGCATACTCATGCTATTTGCATTGCATTGCTTGTGTTTATTGATATATATTACAGTCATGCTGCTAGGACATGAGCACCTTTATTGATGATGTGTATGTTCCACGTACACTTGTTGCCGGCTCACACACTTCATCAACGATAATTGCCATGTCACTACACTGTAGTACTGTTGCATTCAGTATATGATTCTTGCATGACAGACTGATATGATTACATTTCTTTTACATGTCATATACATCATGCTTTCTGATTATACACATTGAGAGTTGCTATTTCCATGATATTTCTGGATTTAGGAACCGTGGGTATTTCAAAAGAGAATATGTCATTTCTTTAAAAACCCGGTTCCCCTTGATATGATATTTCAGTGCGTCCACCATGTGTTTTCTCGGTGCTGAGAGCGACATGTGAAACCCAATTCGAGAAGCGGACGAGCCGATTGCGGGTACATGGTGGGCCCGGTATGGTTCCCCTCGGCAAGATGATCGAAGTGTAGGGTTGCTAGGCACTAGCACAAGGGTCTACGAGGCATCAACCATGCCCGATTTAAAATTTAGCCGTGCCGAACAACCCGAATACGGAACTTTAAACTAGAGATTAGGCGAAAACAAGCATGCTAAATACTTTAACACTAAGTGAGAGGGATTACAACCTTTATAGATCCGGTCCTTTACTTCATATGCTCCGTGTTGTGGTCCCTTCGCTGCGATCATCGGGATCTGGACTCTCGAGAGGTTCTACGAAGAGAAAGATGCAACCTTTGCTTCCGATCTTCGATACTAAGATGATCTACCTTGAAGTTTCTTTAACACAAGCTAACACTCATGAAATGAAGTGAACACCCTGATCTAAATGGCAAGGGAAGATGAGGGTGATGAAGTAGGATTTTTGCTCTCTTTATTTATCTTTTTCTCATATTTATTCATCACCTTTTGAAAAACTAGTAAGCTTTTCATGAAAGAATGAAGGAGGAAGAAGATGAATAATCATTTGTGATGAAAAGAAAGAATGTTATCATAATCATTTATGCAACCATGGTTGTAGTAACCATTGTAGAGAGTTTACTAGGGTTAGGGTTTGGGTTAGGTCAAAGGGTGAGTCACAAAGAAATATCTATCATAATATCTTAACAAAGACAAAGTAAAGCTTCTAGAATCAATTAGAAGGTTTAACCCTAATCCAAACCCTAATCATGTTTAAACTCCTCTAAACATGTTGCATTAATAATTATAATATGTTACAATTATATATCACATATACAATATTTATTGTAACAAAATAAAATAATACATTTAACACATATCGCATATATATCAATGTATTACCCGAGTGAGAAAAGGAATCTTTTAGTGAGCTAATATTAGATAATGTAATTTAATATATCATATATATTATTATACATTAAATTATCGAATCAACACTTGATCCGACAATCCGGCAATATCGCATATAACCGACTAATATTTATCCGTACCGATTCATCGAATCAACACTTGATCCAATGACCCGGCTGATATCAAATATCGCGAGAATATAATACGGTATCACATATCGCATTATCCTCGGTCCCGCACATATCACATATGTGCTCCTACTCCGTTTTGCCTGAGTCAAGAAACCTCTGTGTAGGACTCTAAAGAATCGTCAATACGCCGGCAGTAGGTGATGATCATATCAAACACCCACAAGCTGCAAGCGGTCAGCTAAACGTAACAGCTACCCAGGTATTGAGCGCTCAGAAGATCAACAAGCAAGCCTGTACATTCTCCTGCGAATCCAAACAGTAACACTCCCGTACAGTCCGATCTCGTCATCTGATATGTTGCATATCTCGCCTAGGGGTGGTAAACGTCAGACCCCAGTAGCTTGATAAGTCGTGTCGATTTGAGGTCTATAACGGTTTGAGAAACTACTGATAACACTTACCAGTAAATCTCAGCAACCCTGGCCAGGGATTTCCGGTTATAGCCAATCGAACACAGCACAACATCAACTCCCTATACCGGGAGAGACGAATCCCCTCCTATCGCTCATTGCCTCCATGTGATTCGGGACTGTACCCAAAAGCCACCTTTTTGCACGCCCTCTTGGATGTGGTATGATGGAAATCAAAGCACAGTGGGAATCACACAAGACTCTATGACGATCTCGGGTCAACAGACTACTCTGTACCAGTGTCACCGGAGAACTGCCATCTGACGTGAGGTATAATACCATCTGGGAGTTCTCGGCGAGTCCGTCCAGTGTACCCAGTCTCCACTGAGCACCCGTACACCATCCTTGATGTCAAACACCGATGGATATGGGATCATCCATCGCCCATCATATGGGTCAAGATGAGTATACGCTAGTCTACTCTGGTGTATCGATGCCCTGTCTCGATACACCCTCGACTAGGAACAGTTATAGGATGTACTCGTCGACTACCGTGGCCCCACTAGTATGATCTCATCATAGTCCCAGTAGTCAAGTACATATCCTAAGAGCTTTATCAACATGTATTATAGAGACAATCAGAGTACATGTTAAGATAAAGTACAACCAGATAGCATACTATCATGTCGAGCAAGAAAGTCCTCCCTATATATGTCCAAGCATCCATTACAATATACATCGTATGTACAGTAATGGCCTCTAGGGCATACATATAACTAACACGAAGGATTTTGCCGATTGAGCCTGGAGGTGGGCGAGTACCTACCGGTGATTGGTTGGACCTGGCGGTTATCCGGAGGATACCGGCCATAGTCGATAGATGGATATGGGCGTACTGCTGGGGCAGAGGGCCGATTCCGCAGATGGAGCCCGATATATGAGGATTTACGTGCCGATGCTGGGCACAGTTTTCATGATGTTTTCGTGTGTCGATGCTGGGCACTCCGGTTCCATGATTTTGACGTGTCGCGATGGACACAGGTGGTTTATATCCTCATATTTCTATGCATATGCTGATTATTACATGCATGATGGTTATTGTCATTGGGTAACGAGTGGATGGGATCCACGTACATGCAGATTGATTTCATTAATTATACCTCACATTTATGATATGCTATTACCTGAGGCACTGGCACGAGCACTTGGCACTACACTCATGTATAGAGATTACATTGCCAGTTTAGCATACTTCAGACTTGTTCATATTGAGGTTTGTATATATATATCTGATCGTATTGACCTAGGATGGGTCATACATTCGATCTCTTCTTGTAGATATTTTCTATTCACGAGTTGGCAACTCACCCCCGTTGTGCCACAGTTCTTGCAGGTTTTTGCCGTACAGTTTCCATAGCGGCATTTCTGGCACACTACTTCCGTATGGGTGACTTGCTTGGGTAGGTGGGTTCTTGTGTATCAGAACCGCCATTGTTCCTGTATTGTTCATTGTATCTAGAAATTCCATCAACCAAAACTTATATATTGTTTCAGACTTAGAGACAGTGATGTATTATTTCGACCTTAGAGTCACGCTTATAGTATTATGGTTTTCTGGCTGTTTGAGTTCTTTTTGGGTTTTGATCCTCGCCCTTTGGCGTTGTATATTATTATTGCTTGCGTGGTTGTGACCGTCGATTGACGAAGAGCTAGCTCCCGCTTGGGGATGCCTTTTATCATTTCATATATGTTATTCCTGTTGTACCCCATTTGGGGCCAGTTTTTACAAAGGAAACTCTGCCGAAATTTTTAGAAAAGACTACATATTTTTAAAATGCATTTCGGTTTAGTTATTTAGAAACTTTGATTTTCAAAACATGATTTCTTTACTTCTTAATACCCGTTTTCCTTATTTACTCCTTAAAATGGTTTTAGATTTCTGGGCTTTTGGCTTACTTGGATCAGATGGGGTCCTATAGACTTCATATGGTTCAAAGGCCAGTCACGTGCTCTTTCGGGTCGTGACAACAAGGTACAAGATAACAATAAACCACAACGAATAGCCGCAAAACCCACCAATAGCAAAACCGTGCACAGTCAGCCGAAGCGGTATCTGCAGCAAAAGATGATACGAGAGATGAAAATCCTGCCGCGACTGCCCTGGGGAAACACCTACAAACACTGTGGCACAACGGGGGTGAATTGCTAACTCGTGAATCGTAAATAAAATATGCAGGTAATCGCAAGTATGCACGTACAACGCGAATCTAAAACATGCTAGCTGATGGCAATAAGATGGCAGTATGTATGTGCAATAGTCATGAAAACTACTCTAGCAGGTACTACAATACATGAACAATGCATATAAAGTAAATGAGGAGTATGGAATAAAACATGTCATAAATCATGGAATCCTGACCTCATGACAGGACCAACGTCCATCAAGACAATCTAAATCCCAAAGTTCCTCAAATCAGCCCCCAAATTAGCTCTCATATCAAGTAAATCTCATATTTCCTGTATGCACAACATCAGTATATCCGACATATCCAGTATGTACAACATCGGTATATCTTACATATCCCGTATGCACATCATCAGTATAAAATAAGTTTCATATAAGGTGAGTGTCTAACATCGATACCCAAAACATTATGAAACATGTGTCTAGCATCGACACAGAAATTCTGATCTCTGAGGCGCTATCACCTGGGACTGGCCCTCTCATGTCATGTACGTACATCCTAATAACCTAGGTAAGCATCACCCGCAATCTGCAAGGAATGTACGTACATAACCTCGATCGATATCCCCCAGATATACGTCGAGTCCAAATACTATCACCGAATGACAAACGCCCCCAGCCGGGCTCAACGGCATGGACCTTCGATCTTCTTTCCCGGGAGAACCAACCGGGCTCCGCCATGTACCCGCATACGGCCCACGACACACCCTCGCATGGGGTATATATAAGCTCAGAACCGAGAAATCTCATGGTGGAAGCCGAAATATCATATCATGAGAAACCGGGTTTTTCAAATAATGCATAATTTCATGAAACAACCACGGTCCTCAAATCCAGAAAACATCAAGTAATAAATAAGTATAACTGCATGAATCAATACATATATATTAGCGTCCCACTCTACTAATATATATATATATATATATATATGCATATATAACAGCGTCCCACTCCACTGTTATATATACTTAGGAGTAACAATATCAGAGAATATCATATGAAATCCAAGAATGTAACATATGAAGCATGAAACAGTAATATGAGCATATAAAGGAAAACCGCTATTTAACTGCAAAAAGTTATTAAATATATCATGCGGTCCCAGATTTCTCCGGAATCAGATGCAACATCATATACAGGTGAACATGTAGCTATAACAAGGTATGCGTAACCATGTCGGTATAGCAAGATATATGTGTCCATATATAAGTATGTATGATATAAAAGTATCTATAGCAAGGTATGTCTCTATGCTTATCCATAATACCCTCCACGTATATGTATGTATGTATGCCAGATATACATGTAGGTATGTCTCATATGTGTATATACCTATCACTAATGGTATACTACCCTAGAGGTATATGGGTAACTAGTATGTAAGCATGTCAGGGCATATGTGTAAGCATGTAAGTATACAGGTATGCTATATGTCATATGCACAATGAAAATAAGGATCATGACTCAATGTCCATAAGCAATCCAGTATCACATATGTATAGGTGTTGTGCGTGTCATGAAAATTATTGACGGTGTGAGTGGCATACAATCAGTGCTCGTGCAACATGAACCGTCAATAATAGTGTTATGTCTTATTAATACTATGTCCAAATACAATAGGTAAATGAGATATGCAACGAAATACACATGCACAAACGAGTCCATATACTAAACACTAAAGGTCATATCATTTGATCTAGCCCAGACGCATAACGCCATGCGGGCGGTCCCCCTGTAGATGTTAAGTATACTCACCAACGATCCTGGCTAAGTAAAGCCAACCACCTTATTTCCCCTCTTCGCAGCGTCCGAAGTCCCCGCCTGTGATCCTGAACACATATAACAATAAAGCAAGTGTATATAAGCAATCGACCAAAATACGTACAACTACGTTTAACCGACACAACAACTCCAAACATCCTCCCAAGTGTTCGTTTTAGTGGCTAACGCGCGTAGCGACACTACGAAACGAACTCAAGAGCAAAAGCTATACAAAGAAACAAACGACATCGGCACGACCCTAGCTAGGATCGCAAAGCGACACAACTACCAAGTCTAGACTCTGATCGTACCGATCGCATATTCACAATACAAGATATAGCGTGGAATCAATATTCATAACATCGCAACGTCAAAAGAAACCCACGCCTAAAATATCCGAAAATCTAGTAAGCAGCATATATCATTTTAGCACAAAAATACAAGTTTTACCAAAACTAGAGCTTACAAACATCTTCAAATAGCAAGGTTAAACCACTTATACCTTTACTAAAATTTTAGATTTCACTAATTAGGATTAGCAAACGTTTAGTTTGTTAATTAGCTTGATTATCCGATTTGGAAAATAACCAACTAACAAAATAGCAACTTGATTAAGTTTTCATAAACTTAAGTTAACCATTAACAATTTTATCAAGGTAAAACCTAACTTGAACTTCGTTAACATTAACAAAAATGAATTAAACATGAAATTAAAGCTATAATTAACCAATTAATTACCTAACTTAAATAGCTAGTCTAAGATTTAAACACATAATTAAGGACTAGGGTTAAGGTTTTTATATCTTCAAAAGATCATGGATTAGCAACAAAACTCCAAACTTTAGCCTTCAAAACCATTACTTTCTTGAAGATCCAAAGAAGATTAGTGAAGATGAAAGAAGAGAAATGATTTGTATTTGAGTTTTTATGATTTATTTAGGATTTTAAATGAATTTGGAGAGCTTTGAGATGAAGAAAAGAGCTTGGAAAAGAAAGAGGGCAGAATAGGGTAAGGCTCGGCCATGAGGAGGAAATGGGGCGGTTTTGTGTAAAAGAAATGGAACAATCTAGCTAAAAAGCAATTAATGCATCATTAAATGTATAATGCCACATTTCTTTCTTTTCTTTTCTTTTTAAATTAAAAACCTTTTGCACAAAGTAAAAGTCTAGATATTTGATGAGAAGGTTCTAAACAATTATAGTAATGATTTTCAATGATTATAATTTAGAAGTAATTATCACAATTTACGTGTACAATTTACCACTTAAAATAATATTTAATTTGGGAAAAATTCTATTTGAACCAAAACTTAACATTGACCCCCAAAGTTCGCGCACTAGTATTATTCTAGCTAAACTAGGTGCCGACAAGACTATATTGAAGTTTGATCACAATCGGGCTAAAACGGAAAATACCGACTATTTTACCCTAAAAAAGGAAAATTCGCAAAACGATTCCTAAAACGTTACAATCTTCCCCCCTTAAAGAAATTCGGTCCCCGAATTTAAAATTCTCACTAAGCGTACCTTCAAACAGATGAGTACAAAACTCCAACATCTTGCTGGCAGCCTCCCAAGTGATCACCTCATTCTACGGCTACGCCACGAACCTTCACATATAGCAAGACCCTTGACCGAAGTCTCTCCACCTGCCGATCCACTAAAACTATCGGCTGCTGGTGAACGAAAGATCGTATCAAAAGAATGGTCTGGTGCTGATTCATGTGAGAAATGTCATGAAGGTATTTGCGAAGTATCGACACAAGGAAAATGGGTGAATACTCAATAATCTGGGCGGAAGTGCCAAATTAATGGCAACGGAACTAACTCGCTTTAAGGATCTCAAAAGGACTCACTATCCTGGGATAAGCTTCCCAAAACTCAACACGCCATTTCACCAGAAAAATCCGTAGGAATACATGATCTTCCACTGCGAACTCAAGTCTGCAACCACCACGGTCGGCATAAGACTTCTGTCTGCACTGGGCTACTCTCATCCTGACCTGAACTAATTGGATCTTCTCCGACGTCTCTGGACTTGCTGGGGTCCAAAATCCTGCTCACGCAGAGTTAGTACAACAGACTGGAGATCGACACAACCAACCACACAAGGCCAGAAAGGTCGCCGATTGGAAAGTCTCCTGATAACAGCTATCGAAGGATTATCCTAACAATGGCCAGTGACGATCCCCACAGCCGACAACAATTAGTACGTACACACAAGCATATCTTCCAGATTCTGTATAGCCCGCTCTCACAAACCCTCGTCCTGCGGATGGAAAAAAGCGGAGCTAAAGCTCAACTAGTACCCAAGGTTTCCTGAGGCTTCTGCCCAAGGCGGTAAGAGAACAGGGTGCCTCCATTGGATACAACAAATGAAGGAACTCCATGCAAACGCACAAACTTAAGAAAGAACAACTGAGCAAACTAAGCATAACCGGACAACAAACACCGAAATGTTGTCACACCCTGTCTAAACCGGGGTAGACACCACAACGAAATTCATAGAGATCTGCTCCCATTCCCACTCTGGAACGGTTAAAGGTTCCAACTCTACAGCCAGTCTCAACTGCTCAACCAAGCACGCAACAAGTCCGACAACTCGAAACAAAATCCGAAACTTCACTCTTCATCCCTACTCACCCGTAACTATCTCACAAGTCACGTCACATCTTGATGGAACTTGGATGAACACAGAAGGCTGATTGATGTGCCTGCTCTGGGACCTCGCGTCTCTACCTATCAGTATCAAGTACAACCAACGAGTCAGAACGTAGCACACCCTAGTCATAAATCAGAACTCCGAATCTTTGCCTAGCCGAACATGCTCAAAATCACAAACAAACGAGCATCGGAGGGCTGTGCCTCACTACAACGATTAAAAAAAAGTGGACGGACGCGGACATGAGCAAGCTGTCCTCTAAGTAGAGGCGAACTTAAGATGTACACAACGATCGCACAAGAACTGTAAATCTGCAGAAAACTGTCTCAACTCTGCGCACAGCAGGAACAAGCTAACCCCGGGTCTACGACTCCAGCATCGGCTACCACAAACACCTTGCCACGGGTAACGAGGATCTCACAAACACAATCTTACACAAGCATCATGTAACGTTTCAAAATAATAAAATATGATTTTTGGGAATTTTTATAATTTAATATTATTTTAATGGATATTTTAATATTCTGGTATAATTAAACACAAATAAATGGGGAAAAATTATGGAAAATTCTAAAATAGGGTATTTTATGGAATTATGCCATTTTAAAGTTTTTATGATTAGTTATATGCTAATTTAGTGCTAATCGCGATTAAAAATCGCTAATCGGATTTTTGGCATTTTTGTGCAAAAATGTGCACATATCATTTTCCATACTTGTTACACTTGTGTTACATTTCTATGGCCATGGTTGTTCATTTGGGTTCACTATTGGAGTGAGAAGGAAAAGAAAAGAAAAGAAAGAAAAGGTAAGTATGATTGAGAGAGAGAGAGAGACCAAGTCAACCCTCACTTTATGAACCATTCCCCATCATTTTCCCCTTCTCATTCTCTCTCCTCTCCCTCCCCTTGTTGTTGCTGCTGCTGCCATCCCTCTCTCTCCCTCTTCACAAAAACCCTAGATCCACAATGAAATCAACCCCAAAACCCCATTCCCAGTTCACAAAACTTGCTCCCAAGCTCACTAGCTACACATTGAACTTAGCAAGATTGGATTTGGAGGACTTTGAGCAACTCAAGAAAATTCTTGAGTTGCCAAAGGAGGTAATTTCTGCACCCTAGTGTAGTATTTCAATTTCCTTCTGCATCAATACTAGTTTTGCATCGATATGTTGTCGTTTGGTGGGTTTGTGAAACATCAAGTTAGGGTTTAGGGTTTGATCTGAAATCAAGATGAAATTGAGGATTGTGGTGAACTTAGAACCCCTTGTGTGATGCTAATTTGGACCCAAACCTGAACTAGAAACCAGAATACGAATTTATGAGACGATGTCGGAGAAAAACTGTGAATCTGTGATCGTATTTAGGAATCTGCTATCACCCCGAGACCCCAAAAATAAAACTGAGTTGACAGTGAGATGTGCAGGCACCATGGAACCACCACACAAAACCCGAGCCCCCAACTCCTTAGTACGGCCGCCAATTTATTCCTTCTGGCCGCAATTTGCGTCCAGGGCAGGAAGGAATTGCCTCGATTTTCGTGCATGGCCCTATTTCCTCTATTCTTGACCCTGGGTATGTCTAGTTTTGACTGTTTCCAGTTAGGGTAAAATCTGGGTTGATGTGCTTGAGTTGACGTATAATTTACGACTTGTTTTAGCATGGATTTTGATAATTGGTTATTCGTTTCTGTCGGGTGGCGTTTGGACGTCAACGATAAGTGGATATTGAACGTGTTTACATGCGAGACGATAGGTTTTTACCTATGCGAGTAGCGTGTGCTATTTTGGTTTCCGATGTGATTTTCATGTGCTTTAGCGTTGTGATATACTTGTAGGTACCCTACGTGATGTTGAGGCAAAGAAGATGAAGATGGCGACATCGGCACTGACACATGAGAAGCAAGGTGAGTAGATTTATATCTACGGGGAGAAGTCGGGTGGATGGCGTATAGCACCCCCGCAGTCCGTGGTGATATATACGAATACGTATACACACATATAGTTATTATGTGTTGTTTAGAATTATTGATGATAAGGATGTATTGGTTTAGTATAGTGCGAAACCCTAGAGTAGTGGTTGCACCCACACATACACGTACACATATACTTGCATACATTCTTTCATTTATCTGTGTGCATATTGAGGTGTGTATATCTACACATGGGTATGGGACTATGTGTTCATATACGGGATTTGATGGTAGTGATACCTGATATGTGATGAGATAATGTGATATTGACCTGTACCTAACTATTGGGATATCGTACGACGATTTACCGTACGAGCTTTATATTGATGTTAGATCCGCACTCATGACTCGAGGATGTTATCTGATATACTGTACCGTACGGGATACTATTGAGGCGAGATCACCGACTATATATATATATATATATATATATGTATATTGACTCAGATTTAGGTTGTTTTTATACCCCTCCTGATGGACTTGGCTTGGTAGATGTTAGACTGGACCCGAGTCATACCTATTTCAAAACTAACGAATCGGGAATATCTTAAGGACAAGTAAAGGGATTCTACGGGTATTTTCAAAAAACGTATCTATTCTTAAAAACACCGTAACCCTTATTTTACCAAAACCCTGATTCGTCTTATTTCAAATGGCACCACTTCATGATATATATATATATATTGGTGTAGATTCTTCACTGTTGCGTTGATTATTCGATTCCGCATATTTATGCTTTTTGCATTGCATCGCTTGTATTGTTGATATATTCAGTCATGCTGCTAGGACACCAACACCATTATCGATGATGCGTATGTTCCACGTACACTTGTTTGCCGGCTCACACACTTCATCATCGATAATTGCCATGTCACTACACTGCAATACTGTTGCATTCAGTATATGATTCTTGCATGACATAATGATATGCTTACACTCCTTTTACATGTCCCATACATCATGCTTTCTCATTATACGCATTGAGATATGTTGTTTCCATGATATTTCCGGTTTTTGGGAACCGTGGGTGTTTCAAAAGGAGAATATGTAATTGTTTTAAAACCCGGTTACCCTTGATATGATATTTCAGTGCGTCCACCATGTGTTTTCTCGTTGTTGAGAGCGACATGTGAAACCCGATTCGAGGAGGCGGATGAGGCCGATTGTGGTTACATGGTGGACCCGGTATGGTTCCCCGGGGCAAGAAATGTTTTTCGTGGAGTAGACGATGAGCCTGGCAGGGTGGCGAGTACCTACCGGTGATTGGTTGGACCTGGCGGTTATCCGGAGGATACTGACCAGAGTCGATAGATGGATATGGGCGTACTGCCGGGGCCGAGGGCCGATACCGCAAACAGAGCCCGTGGGCCGATCCGGACTGACGGAGCCCGATATATGAGGATTTACATGCCGATGTTGTGCACGGTTTTCATGATGATTTCGAATGTTGATGCTGGGCACTCCGGTTCCATGATTTTGACGTGTCGTGAGGGACACAGATGGTTTATATCCTCATATTTCCATGCATATGCTTTATGATATTTACATGCATGATGATTATTGTCATTGGGTGACGAGTGGACGGGGTCCACGTACATGCAGATTTGATTACATTGATCATACCCCACATTTATGATATGCTATTACCTGAGGCACTGGCACGAGCACTTGGCACTACACTCATGTTTAGAGATTACATTGCCACTTTAGTATGCTTCAGACTTATTCATATTGAGGTTTATTTATATCTGATCGTATTGACCTAGGATGGGTCATACATTCGATCTCTGCTAGAAGATATATTTTCTATTCACGAGTTGGCAACTCACCCCCGTTGTGCCACAGTCCTTGCAGGTTTTTGCCGTACAGATTCCATAGCGGCATTTCTGGTACACTGTTCCATATGGGTGACTTGCGTTGGTAGGTGGGTTCTTTTGTATCAGAACCGCCATTGTTCCTGTATTATTCATTGTATCTAGAAATTCCATCAACCAAAACTTGTATATTGTTTCAGACTTAGACAACAGTGTTGTATTATTTCGACCTTAGAGTCCCGCTTGTAGTATTACGGTTTTCTGGCCGTTTTGAGTTTCTTTTTGGGTTTTGATCCTCGCCCTTTGGCGTTGTATATTATTATTATTACTTGCGTGGTTGTGACCGTCGATTGACGAAGAGCTAGCTCCCGCTTGGGGATGCCTTTTATCGTTTCATATATATTATTCTTGTTGTACCCCGTTCAGGGCCAGTTTTTACAAAGGAAACTCTGCCGAAATTTTCAGGAAAGGTTACACATTTTAAAAATACATATTCGGCTTAGTTATTTAAAAACTTTGATGTTCGAAACATGATTTCTTTACTTCTTAAAACCAGTTTTCTTTATTTACTCCTTAAAATGGTTTTAGATTTCTGGGCTTTTGGCTTACTTGGATCAGATGGGGTCCTATAGACTTCATATGGTTCAAGGGCCAGTCACGTGCTCTTTCGGGTCGTGACACATCATCCAACGGCATTGTCTCAATAATCAAAACCCACTGCAGAAAGATGTACACTAAGCTCTGGTGGTCCGTGAAAATCTGACACGACTCTCCGAACGAGTAGTGTCTCCAATCTCTGACGAACGACCACCGCGGCCATCCCCAGATCATGAGTGGGATATCCTGCTCGTACTTCCTCAAACTGTCGGGAAGCAAAAGCGATAACTCTATAGTGTCACCTCAGTACACAATCGAGCGCCACTCGCGAAACATCACGGTTAAACAACAAAGTCGCCCGAACCAGAAAGTAAGGAGTTGTCAACCGAGTCTTGAACTGCCGAACACTCCGCACGCATGCCTCAGTCCAAGGAAAAAGAACCTCCTTTCTGGTCAGTCCAGTCAACGGTGCAGCGATACACAAGCAATCCTGCACGAAACGGTGGTAAAAACCTGCGAAGCCCAAAATCTGCGGACCTCCGTCCCGTACACAAGTCTGGGCCAAAGCCGTACGACCTCGATCTCCCTCAGGTCCATACGAAAACCATCTCCCGTAACCACATGACCTTATGAAGTCAACACAATCAAGCCAGAAGGAACACTCCGAGAATTTAGCAAACCGCTGGGGCTCTCCCAATGTCTGCAAAACAAATCCTCAAGTGCTGCTCAAGTTCCTGACGACACATTGGGATAGACCAGAATGTCATCAATAACACACAATCAACTGGTCGAGGAACGGCCTGAAGAAACCTGGTTCATCACATCATTGAATGCTGCTAGGGCATTGGTGAGTGCAACGACACCACCAAAACTCATACTGCCCGTAGCGCACACAAAGAAGTCATCGGAATGTCATCACTCCGATCCCGCAACAAATGATGACCTGATCCCAAAACAACTAGAAAAGCAAGTCTCGCACCCTGGAGCTGATCGAACAAATCGTCAAAGCGAGGTAAAGGATACCTATCCGCACCGTAGCTCGGCTCAATTGACTCAATCAATACACAACCTCAAACTGCCGTCCTTCTCTTGACGAACAGAATAGGAGCTCCCCAAAGCGAAACACTTGGACGAACAAGTCCCCCAACAAAACAACTCTGGAGCTGATCCTCAAGCTCCCTAAGCTCCGCCGGCTCATCTGGAACAACGTCGGAAAACTCTCGCACGAAAGGAACTCAGTCCAACAACTCACTGTAGCTCCGGTATCACGAATGAAATCCAAGAATCCTCGACATCCTCTCCTCAAAACCCGACTAGCGAAAAAGGCTGAATTCAAGCTGTGAGAGGCGGCACCATTGTCCCCACTGCACAACAAGAACTGACTCGCCGAGAAAACAAACCTGACTGTTTCCACGCGGCAGTCCACAGACGCATAGCACGTAGCTAAGCAGTCCATGCCCAGGAGAACGTCAAAGTCCAACATCTCTAGAAGGAACAATTCGACGGACGAATCTTTATCTCCTAACCGATTGGCACACGACCGAAATACGTGTCACGCAACAAAAGAATCGCTGAAAGAAATTATCACAACAACGGTTGATCTAGCATACACAATTCTCGATCCAACACGGCACAAAGTGTGTAAAACAAACGAGTGCATAGATCCTAACCAAAAACAAACCTACGAATCAAAAGAACATGCAGATTTAGAATACCTGAAAACTCAGCATTGGACACCGCGCGTCCCGATGAGTAGAAGCAAACCCCCGAGTCTGCCCTCTAACCGCAACTGGCTGAACTCCTCCTCTCTACGGTATAGCTGCCCCGTGACTACTTGGCTTAGTACAAACTCGAACCCGATGATCCAAACTCCCGCACCGATAACATCCGGAAGAAAACTGCTGACCATCCTGGGTATAAGAGCTAGACGATTGTCCTCGCCTCAAGCCTCAGGTACTCCCACAACGTGCACGAAACCTATCTCAACGACTGAACTTCTGTCTATTGGCTGGCACACCTGCATGAGCCCTCCTCTGATCCGAAAATCCTAAAGTCTCCGGAAGACGTGCATCGTCAACTAAGGCTGCATCCTCAAGTGCTGTGTACGCAGCACAAAGCTGTGTACTGATCGCAAGGAATAACTGGGTAACAGGGGTGGCAACCTCCTGTCGCTGCGCCCGACTGGCCTCAACCCACGACCTCATCCTCTGGCGCATAACCTGCTTCTCAGTCTCAAGTCCAGCAATACGATCTAATAAAAGCGGATCAAACTACTCCTGTGCAACGGGAGTACCATCCTGGTCAGTCCTCGTCCCAAACGAGTCCACTCTGACCTCGACACTCGCTGCACCTCTCTGAGTCCCTATCGTCATCGTCGGCATAAGGCTATAGCAAAGAAAATAGGATTCGATCAGAACACGGAAATCGAATAACAAAGATGTATCATCAAGGAAGGAATTTAAGCAATTAGTACTTAGGTCACTTTAGACAGAGTACCGGGTCGTAAGTATGCCGCGGAACATACACACGCTACGTTACTCTGCTTAAGCTACCTACTCCATCATACCAAGGTCATTCTACACTCCGAGAGGTAAAACCTAGCGCTTTGATACCAACTTTGTCACGACCCGAAATTGGCACGTGACGGCCCTTAAACTACGCAACGTCTACAAGCGTAACGCAATTTAACTAAGTCGAAAACCCAGCAATCTAAACTATAAAAAATAGTAAGAAAGTGATAATAGCATTTTCAAACCTTTGAAATCTCAACCCAAAATTCTTTAATGTCCAACTTTTCTTCCTTTAAAAATTTTGGCAGCACCTCCTTTGTAAAAACCAACCCAAAAAATGGGTACAACATAAATATAAGTAAAGCATCCCTAACGGGAGTAAATCCACGCCAAACGGCGGAAAACAACTAACACAAGAAAATATACGACGCCGTAGCGAAGAAATAAAAGACGATATAAATAAAAGTGAATAAAAGACATCCAAAGTCACAAATAATACACAATATCGTCCTCACATCTCGTCTATAAGTCAAAACATGAAAATAGTAGATGGAGAGTACAAGGTACAAGATAACAATAAACAACAACGGATAGCCGCAAAACCCACCTATAGCAAAACCGTGCACAGTCAGCCGAAGCGGTATCTGCAACGAAAGATGATACGAGAGATGAAAAGCCAGCCGCGACTGCCCTGGGGAAACACCTGCAAACACTGTGGCACAACGGGGGTGAGTTGCCAACTCATGAATAGTAAATAACATATGCAGGTAATCGCAAGTATGCACGTACAGCGCGAATCTAAAACATGCAAGCTGATAGCAATAAGATGGCAGTATGTATGTGCAATAGTCATGAAAAGTAGTCTTGCAGGTACTACAATACATGAAGCAATACATCTAAAGTAAATGAGGAGTATGGAATAAAACATGTCATAAATCACGGAATCCTGACCTCATGACAGGACCAACGTCCATCAAGACAATCTAAATCCCAAAGTTCCTCAAATCAGCCCCCAAATTGGCTCTCATATCAAGTAAATCTCATATACCCTTTATGTACAACATCAGTATATCCCACATATCCCGTATGTACAACATCAGTATATCTCACATATCCCGTATGTACATCATCAGTATAAAATAAGTTTCATATAAGGTGAGTGTCTAACATCGACACCCAAAACATCATGAAACAAGTGTCTAGCATCGACACAGAAATACTAATCTCTGAGGTGCCATCACCTAGGACTGGCCCTCCCATGTCATGTACGTACATCCTAATAACCAAGGTAAGCACCACCCGCAATCTGCAAGCCATGTACATACATAACCTCGATCGATATCCCCCAGATATATATCGAGTCCAAATACTATCACCGGATGGCAAACGCCCCCAGCCGGGCTCAATGGTATGGACCTTCGATCTTCTTGCCCCGAGGAACCAACCGGGCTCCACCATGTACCCGCACACGGTCCACGACACCTCCTCGCATAGGGTATATATAAGCTCAGAACCGAGAAATCTCATGGTGGAAGCTGAAATATCATATCACGAGAAACCGGGTTTTTCAAATAATGCATAATTTCATGAAACAACCACGGTCCTCAAATCCAGAAAACATCAAGTAATGAATAAGTATAACTGCATGAATCAATACATATATATTAGCGTCCCACTCCACTAATATATATATATATATATATATATATATATATATATATGTAACGGCGTCCCACTCCACTGTTATATATAATTAGGAGTAACAATATTAGAGAATATCATATGAAATCCAAGAATGTAACATATGCAGCATGAAACAGTAATATGAGCTTATAAAGGAAAACCGCTATTTAACTGCAAAAAGTTATTAAATATATCATGCGGTCCCAGATTTCTCTGAACAACATCATATACAGGTGAACATGTAGCTATAACAAGGTATGCGTAACCATGTCGGTATAGCAAGATATGTGTGTCCATATATAAGTATGTATGATGTAAAAGTATCTGTAGCAAGGTGTGTCTCTATGCTTATCCATAATACCTTCCAGGTATATGTATGTATGTATACCATATGTACATATAGGTATGTCTCATATATGTATATACCTATCACTAATGGTACACTACCCTATAGGTATATGGGTAACTAGCACATAAGCATGTCAGGGCATATGTGTAAGCTTGTAGGTATATAGGTATGCTATATTTCATATGCACAATGAAAATAAGGATCATGTCTCAATGTCCCTAAGCAATCCAATATCACATATGTATAGGTGTTGTGCGTGTCATAGCAATTATTGACGGCGTGAGTGGCATACAATCAGTGCTCGTGCAACATGAACCGTCAATAATAGTGTTGTGTCTTATTAATACTATGTCCAAATACAATAGGTAAATGAGATATGCAACGAAATACACATGCACAAACGAGTCCATATACTAAACACTAAAGGTCATATCATTTGATCTAGCCCAGACGCATAACGCAATGCGGGCGATCCCCCTGTAGATGTTAAGTCTACTCACCAACGATCCTGGCTAAGTAAAGCCAACCACCTTATTTCCCCTCTTCGCAGCGTCCGAAGTGCCCGCCTGCGATCCTGAACACATAACAATAAAGCAAGTGTATATAAGCAAATGACCAAAATACGTACAACTACGTTTAACCGACACACCAACTCCAAACATACTCCCAAGTGTTCGTTTTAGTGGCTAACACGCGTAGCGACACTACGAAACGAACTCAAGAGAAAAATCTACACAAAAACACGAACGACAACGACACGACCCTAGCTAGGAACGCAAAGCGACACAACTACCAAGTCTAGACCCTGATCGTACCGATCGTACATTCACAACATAAGATATAGCGTGGAATCAATATTCATAACGTCGCAACGGCAGAATAGGGTAAGGCTCGGCCATGAGGAGGAAATGGGGGGGTTTTGTGTAAAAGAAATGGAACAATCTAGCTAAAAAGCAATTAATGTATCATTAAATGTATAATGCCACCTTTATTTCTTTTCTTTTCTTTTTAAATTAAAAACCTTCTGCACAAAGTAAAAATCTAGATATTAGATGAGAAGGTTCTAAACAATTCTAGTAATGATTTTCAATGATTCTCATTTAGAAGTAATTACCACAATTTACGTGTATAATTTACCACATAAAATAATATTTAATTTGGGAAAAATTCTATTTGAACCAAAACTTCCCATTAACCCCCAAAGATCGCGTACTAGCATTATTCTAGCTAAACTAGGTGCCGACAAGTCTATATTGAAGTTTGATCACAATCGGGCTAAAACGGAAAATACCGACTATTTTACCCTAAAAACGGAAAATTCGCAAAACGATTTCTAGAACGTTACATCGAGTTACTGGGGTCTGACGTTTACCACCCCTAGACGAGATATGCGACATATCAGACGAAGAGACCAGACTGTACGGTAGTGTTACTGATTGGATTCGCAGGAGTGTGAGCAGGCTTGCTTGTTGATCTTTTGATCGCTCAATACCCGGGTGGCCGTTACGTTTAGCAGACCGCTTGTGGCTTGTCGGTGTTTAATATGATCATCACCTTCTGTCGGCGTATTGACAAGACTTTAGAGTTATACATAGAGGTTTCCTGGCTCAAGCGAAAAGGTGTAGGAGCACATATGTGATATGTGCGGGACCGAGATTGATACGATATGAGATACCGTATTCTATTCTCGCGATTTGTGACATTGGTCGGTTATATGCGATATAGCCGGGTTATCGGATCAAGTGTTGATTCGATAAGTTGTTATATATGATATTAGTCGGTTATATGTAATATAGCCGGATTATTAAATCAAGAGTTGATTGATAATATAATGTATAATTATATATTTGATATATTACATTACATTAACTAGTATTAACTCACTTATGATTTCTTTTTCTCATTTTGTGCACATTGAATATATGTGACATATTTTTGTGTACATGATATGTGTCATGCTTGATGATACATGCAACAAAAGGGTGTGTATGACTTACACCATGCTTGGTTTAATTGCTAGGGTTTTATTTATTTAATTAATTCAAAACTAAAGTCTTTTGTCATGGAAAGAAGCTTTTGGAAGCTTGGATTTGCATTGACTAAAGTATTCAAGTTTTGTTTTGCCTTAAGATATTTATAAACCCAACCAATTAAACCTAGCCATGGTTAACTCTCTACAAAGGTTAATATATGATATTAACTCACCATGGTTGCTATTATCCTTTGGGATAATTATCATATGAGATATTTTTCTTCATCTTCTTCTTCTTCCATAAAAAGCTTTCTAGATTCAATGGAGTTGTGAGAAAAATGTGAGAAATGAAATCTAAAGTGAGCCCACTTCCTACTTCATCATCCTCTACTACTTGTCATTTAGTATAGGGTGTTTGCTTCACTAATTCCGTAATTAGTGAAGAGATATCTTGGGTTAGTATCTCCTCGACGTAGATCATCTTCGGCCTCGAAGTCTTCGAAGCAAGCATGTCCGTTTCTTCAAGAGAGCCTTTCTAGAGTCCGGAGTTCTCGATCGCAGCGATGGGGACTACTACACGGAGCTATTGAAGTGAAGGACCGGTCTACAAAGGTTGTATTCCTTGCTTAATTTCCCATGCGATGTTGTTTGCATTACTTTCCTTCGATTCTAGTTAACGATTCTTAGTTAGGGTTAGCTAAAACGGAAAATTTTTGAATTTGGCATGGACGATGCCTCCCGAAACCTTGCTTCCGTCTTAAGTAACCCTGCAGTGGTATTAGAGCCATGCTAGAAATTTATACGGATTTTGTTAAGATTACGAAACCAAAATACTCGAAAACTTGAAACAGAAAATGAAGTTGCTGTCGATTTTAAAAGTTGTTCAAAAAAAGTTTCAAACAAGTACATAGTGATGTATGAGATATATCATGAACACCATAAAAATTTCAGGGGATTCCAAGATTTTTTGGCCAGCTACATGTATGATGATCTCGGCCAAAACCGAGCACCCCCCCCCCCGAAAATTTTTGAGTGTTCCAGTGGCTTTGTATTGATGTTTCAGGTGTTGTTTGTTTTTGCTAATTTTACATGTGATATAATCTTACACTATAAACAATTCGAAGTGTTTTGTATTCGTAATTTTAACATTGTTTCGGGTTATTCGCATGTTGTCTAGACGAAGTTAAAAAGTTCGATCGAATATCAAAAACCCATTTTTCCAAGTTTAACGTATTCGGAAAAACATGCAAGTGTTCCTATGAACCCTCTAGAAGAATGAAACCCTAACTCGACTTTTTGGATCGCGGAACCGCGGTCAAACCCTAGGGTTTGCCGTAGTTCCGTGGGGACATGAGTGAGGCTTGGGTTTGCCCTTCTACGGCTGGTGCATAGGTGCTGTGGCATATTCTGGGTATTATTGAACTGTGCTCAAGTGTTGAGCTGTCGGGAAATTATGGGACTTTGATGAATCGATTGAAGAGTTTAACGTAGTCCGGATATTATGTGAAGGGATACAATATTTGGAATCCAGAAATAGTTATGAGATAACTAGTTTGAATGTTATAAATCTAGCAGTTTAGTCTCAGATGATCGGTTGCAACAGGATTTTGATGAGATCAAAAGTACGTCGCAATTACATAGCGTATGCGGATACTCGCCGGGTAAACTTAATAGATAGCCACGCCCCATAGCCCAGACCAAGTGACTATAGGAGAACCCCATCGCCAAAAGCATCCGTTCGGTTGCTCGCGGCAGCGGTGTTCCGCCTTAGTGCACTTCGTCGACAGCATCGGGGGGTGCGGCTGTCTACTAAAGTTTCCGAAGAGCATTCGATCAGGATGTCGGGAATCTTGTTGAATTTCCCGACTAGATATTAAAAGGTGTTTTGAATAGCGAGACTAAAATGCAGGGTTTATAATTGTTAGGCATGCGACGTCTAAGGAATTCATTTGGTTAGGCATGCGATGTCTAAGGTGGTTGCGGATTCCAACTGTTGTAGTTTTCACTTTCTTTTCTGCGACCGTAAGTGTAATATGTGGTGTATCGCCGGTTTCGTTGCTATATGTCAACGACAATACGGATACGCATATTTACTTACGTTGATGACATGTGATATTATGTGTTGTTGTGATATGTTATATTGCATCGTCGTGTTTTGAATAGCCGGGGGTTTTATGTGAGATGAGAGTTTTTCATTTTCATTCATGTAAAATTCATTGTATGTAATATTCTTTTATTAGGGAACTTCCGGGTTGAGGATGATGTCACCATTGTATATTATTTACTTTTCCGCATTAGGATAGACCCAAGGTGCGGAGCACAAGTAACCAGGTTCTAGGGTCCAGAAGGAAACCATCTCAAGGAGTCGAGACCAGGTCTCCTAACTCTAGAATTGGTAGGGTTGCTTGACGCTTTCGTAGGGGTCTAGGGGTGTGGGATTGGCTCTTCATCATGACCGTGGAATCCGTGTTTTATACAGGCTTAAAATAAAACACGGAAATCCTGGTATATCCAATATTTCATATGTTGTTTTCTGCTGTGATATCTGTGATGTGATCATTTGATATATTGATGAGATGAATACAGGATATAGTATATGTGATATATTATATAGACGTTGCTTATGTTTTACACCCGCGCTAGCACTGCCCCGTTCTGTCGTTAGTTACCTAACCTAACGGTGCACAATGGGACATCGAGACGAATGCGGATGGGATAAACATACGTTGTATTTATCTGTGATGTTTAGGTAACTTAAAATGATGGGATTTCATTAATGAGATTAATGAAATAAAAGAAACCTAAAGATGTTATGGAATCGAATTTTCAAAAATAGGTAGCTCTAGTTGTTACTTTGCATAGCGGTGTTCCTTATAGAACATCCAGCACCTTATTCGATAAGAAAAGAGCCGAGATCCCGTCACCAGGAGTGACCTCTTTAGAAATAACTGGCAGATGCTACAACCCTCGGTTTTTCTTTTGATTTCTTTTATAGTTTTTGCTTTGCGTAGTGGTATTTGTGAAATATCCTGCACCTTATTCGATAAGGAAAGAGCCGAAATCCCTTCACCGGGAGTGACCTCTTTAGCAAAACTTATAAAAGCCTAAAAAACACTCCATTTAAATCATTTGATTCTACGACGATATCAAGTACATTACGCAAAAGATTTTCTTAAAAGCCTGTCGTAGCCCTCCGTCATTTCAAATAAGTACTTCATAGTATTCGTGCTACGTTTGTTGGCTTTCGTCAAGGCGTAGTGTGCGGTAGCTATTTATGCTTATCTGCATAAGCATATGATGCGATTGAGTTAGGGTAGTCGTGCGACTTTGTTGGCTTTTATCAAGGGTCGTGCGGGTGGGTTTAATTCAATCAGGAAATGTACGGGTTGAACTTGACTAGTAGCCTATGGTTTGTTGGCTTTCGTCAAGGTCATAGGATGCTAGGGGTAAAACATTATCGGGAATTTCAAGTGTTGAAATTTGCAATGAGATTGCATACCTCCTATGAGATAGTTGGATCCCGATACCCACTGCGAGTAAGAAATGTTAGTTATATGTATGCCCTAGAGGCCATTACTGTACATACGATGTATATTGTAATGGATACTTGGACATATATAGGGAGGACTTTCTTGCTCGACATGATAGTACACTATCTGGTTGTACTTTATCTTAATATGTACTCTGATTGTCTCTATATTACATGTTGATAAAGACCTTAGGATATGTACTCGACTACTGGGACTATGATGACATCATACTAGTGGGGCCACGGTAGTCGACGAGTACATCCTATAACCGTTCCTAGTCGAGGGTGTATCGAGACAGGGCATCGATGCACCAGAGTAGACTAGTGTATACGCATCTTGACGCATATGATGGGTGATGGATGATCCCATATCCATCGGTGTTTGACATCAAGGATGGTGTACGGGTGCTCAGTGGAGACTGGGTACACTGGACGGACTCGCCGAGAACTCCCAGATGGTATTATACCTCACGTCAGATGGCAGTTCTCCGGTGACACTGGTACAGAGTAGTCTGTTGACCCGAGATCGTCATAGAGTCTTGTGTGATTCCTACCGTGCTTTGATTTCCATCATACCACGTCCAAGAGGGCGTGAAAAAAGGTGGCTTTTTGGTACAGTCCCGAATCACATGGAGGCAATGAGCGATAGGAGGGGATTCGTCTCTCCCGGTATAGGGAGTTGATGTTGTGCTGTGTTCGATTGGCTATAACCGGAAATCCCTGGCCAGGGTTGCTGAGATTTACTGGTAAATCTTATCAGTAGTTTCTCGAACTATTATAGACCTCATATCGACACGACTTATCGAGCTACTGGGGTCTGACGTTTACCACCCCTAGGCGAGATATGCAACATATCAGACGACGAGACCGGACTGTACGGGAGTGTTACTGTTTGGATTCACAGGAGAAGTTATAGGCTTTCTTGTTGATCTTCTGATCGCTCAATACCTGGGTGGCTATTACGTTTAGCTGACCGCTTGCAGCTTATGGGTGTTTGATATGATCATCACTTACTGCCGGCGTATTGATGATTCTTTAGAGTCATACACAGAGGTTTCTTGACTCAGGCAAAACGGAGTAGGGGCACGTATGTGATATGTGCGGGACCGAGGATAATGCGATATGAGATAACGTATTCTATTCTCGCGATATTTTATATCAGCCGGGTCATCGGATCAAGTGTTGATTCGATGAATCGGTACGGATAAATATTAGTCGGTTATATGAGATATAGCCGGATTGTCGGATCAAGTGTTTATTCGATAATTTAATGTATAATAATATATATGATATATTAAATTACGTTAACTAATATTAGCTCACTAAAAGATTCTTTTTCTCACTCGGGTAATACATTAATATATATGCGATATATGTTAATTGTATTATTTTTTTTGTTACAATAAATATTATATATGTGATATATAATATTGTAACATGATATGGTTTTTAATGCAACATGTTTAGTGGAGATTAAACATGGTTAGGGTTTGATTAGGGTTAATCATTTCTAGAAGTTTCTATAAGGTTTTCCTTTTTGTTTTGGAAAAGATATTTTGCAAGATATTTCTTTAACTCAACCCTAAACCCTAACCCTAGTTAATTCTCTACAATGGTTACTTGAACCATGGTTGCATTTCTAACCTTATCAAAGTCTATCATTATTCATCACAAAAGGAATTCTATTATGATTCATCATCTTCTTCCTTCTTTTTCTTTTGAGAAAAAAGCTTTCTAGCTTTTTGCTTTGTGATGAAAATGAGTGAGAATGAGAAAATAAAAGAGAGCAAAAATCCTACTTCATTATCCTCATCTACCCTTGCCATTTAGATGAGGTTGTTCACATCATTTTATAAGTGTTAGCTTGTGTTATTGAAACTTCAAGGTAGATCATCTTTGTATCGAAGATCGGAAGCAAGACTGCATCTTTCTCTTCGAGGAACCTCTCGAGAGTCCGGAGCACGATGATCGCAGCGAAGGGACCTCAAAACGGAGCATATGAAGTGAAGGACCGGATCTACAAAGGTTGTAATCCCTCTCACTTAGTGTTAAAGTGTTTAACATGTTTGTTTTCGCCTAAACCCTAGTTTAAAGATCCGGCTTCGGGTTGTTCGGCACGGCTAAATTTTTAATCGGGCATGGTTGATGCCTCGTAGACCCTTGTGCGCGTGCATAGCAACCCTATAGTGGTATCAGAGCCAGGTTAGAGCTTTAGGCGAAGTCTAGACGAAGTTTAAAGTCCGATCAAACGCCGAAACCCCGATACGGAACCCTCTCTGGACAATTTTCAAAAAGTTGATTTTTTCTGAATTAAAAATGCTCAGAAAAACAAGCAGGAAAAACTAAGAATTACTGTGAAGTACGAATCTCTGAGTCAACAATTTGACCGCGGAACAGCGGCCAAACCATGGTTTTTGCGGCAGTTCTGCGGCCAAAATTTGGACTTAGTCCCTGGAATTTCACTTAATTATTCTTAGGTCCTTTCTTGGCAATTTTTTCTGGGAATATTTTAATTCCACTCAAGTGTTGAGTTTTCTAGGGTTGTATTGGGGACTCGTTGATTCGATCAGATAATTTAACTTTGTTTAGTTTTGTCCGGATAATTTTAGAAACTGTTAAAAAGTTCGGGCGGATATCAATAACTCACTTTTTCCCTAGTCGGAAAATTTTTCAAAAGTTGGATTTTTTCTCGAGTTTAAGAATGTTCTAAGTCGTGCAAGTAACGAGGTGGACCCTCTAGAAGACAACAAACCTTAACTCGATTATGTGACCGTCTTGAACTGCCTCTAAACCTTAGGGTTTGGGGCAGTACGGCGTGCCACATGTGAGGCGTTGGCTTGACCCTTCTACGGCTGGACCATTGGTACTGTGGCATGTGATGGATGTTTTTAAACTGATTTCAAGTGTTGAGATATATTGGGGAAATCTGGGGTGTTTGATTATTCGATCGGAAAGTTTAACATTGTCTATTTATCCGGAATGTGATACAATATTTGGAATCCACTTGTTGTTATGAGATAACTAATTTGAATGTTATAAACCTAGCAGTTTAGTCTCAAATGATCGGTTGCCACGGAATTTTAATGTGATCAAAAGTCCGTCGCAATCACGTAGCGTACGCGGATACTCGCCGGGTAAACTTAATAGACAGCTACGCCCCATAGCCCCGACCAAGTGACTGTAGGAGAACCCCGTCGCCAAAAGCATCCATTCGGGTGCTTGCGGCAACGGTGTTCCGCCTTAGTGCACTTTGTCGATGGCATCCGGGGGTGCGGCCGTCTACTAAAGTTTGCGACGAGCATTCGATCAAGATGTCGGGAATCTTGTTGAATTGCCCGACTTGATATTGAAAAGAGTTTTCGATGATGAGACTAAAATGCGGGGTTTATAATTGTTAGGCATGCGATGTCTAAGGAATTCATTTGGTTAGGCATGGGATGTCTAAGGTGGTTGCGGATTCCAACTGTTGTAGTTTTACACTTTCTTTTCTGTGACCGTAAGCGTAGTATGTGGTGTATCGCCGGCTTCGTTGGTATACATCAACGACAATCGGGATACGGATACTTGCTTACGTTGATGATATGAGATATTATGTGTTGCTGTGATATGTTATATTGGATCGTCGTGTTTGAATAGCCGGGGGTTTTATGTGAGATGAGTGTTTTTCATTTTCATTCATGTAATAACTTGTATGTAATATTCTTTTATTAGGGCACTTCCAGGTTGCGGAAGATATCACCGTTGTATATTATTTACTTTTCCGCATTAAGTAGACCCAAGGCGGGGAGCACAAGTAACCGGGTTCTAGGGTCCAGTGGGAGACCATCTCGAGGAGTCGGGACCGGGTCTCCCAACCCTAGAATTGGCAGTGTTACTTGCCGCTCTCGTAGGGGTCTAGGGATGTGGGTTTGGCTATTCATCGCGACCGTGGAATCCGTGTTTTATACAGGCTCGTATTGAAAATACGGACGTCCTAGTATATCCAATATTTCATATATGTTCTTCTGCTGCAATGTTCTGTGATGAGATTATATTACTGCCTGAGACGAATGTTTATATATTATATATATGAGATATATGTTATATTGCAGATTTCGTTTCAAATGTGATGCTTGTGAAGCATAATAAAATGGGACTTCATTAATGAGATTAATGAAATAAAAGAAACCTAAATATGTTGTAGAAACTTGTTTAAAAACTGGTAGCTCTAGTTCTTGCTTTGCATAGCGGTGTTCCTTGTAGAACATCCAGCACCTTATTCGATAAGGAAAGAGCCGAGATCCCTTCATCGGGAGTGACCTCTTTAGTGAAACTAGCAGATGCTACAAAATCGGTTTGTCTTTTGATTGCTTCTATAGTTCTTGCTTTGCACAGCGGTATATTTGATATACCCTGCACCTTATTCGATGAGGAAAGGGCCGACGATCCCTTCACCGGGAGTGACCCCTTTAGCAAAACTAGAAAAGCCTCAAAAACACTCCATTTAAAATCACTCGATTCTACAACGATATCAAGTTCATTACGCAAAGGGTTTTCTTAAAAACCTGTCGTAGCCCTCCGTCATTTCAGATAAGGATTGTTTAGTATTCGTGCCGCGTTTGTTGGCCTTTGTTAAGGCGTAGTGTGCGGTAGCTGAATAGTACTCATCTGCTTATGCATATGATGCAGATTGGATTAGTGTAGTCGTGCGACTTTGTTGGCCTTTGTCAAGGGCCGTGCGGGTGGGTTTACTTCAATTAAGAAATGACGGGTTAAACTTGACTAGCAGCCTATGGTTTGTTGGCCTTTGTCAAGGTCATAGGAGGCTTGGGGCAAAATATTATCGGGAATTTCAAGTGTTGAAATTTGCAATGAGATTGCATACCTTCTAAGAGATAATTGGATCCCGATACCCGCTGCGAGTAAGAGTTACTCCTGTGAGAGTTTTACACATTACAAGTAGCCGATCAAGTAGGTGTCTAGAAAGGTGTTAACGGGGTTACGCCTCTGGGAAAACGAGGTTTACTTTAATTAGGTTCGTGCGAAAGCACGGGGGACCTCCCTCAAAGTACCGACACTGGCCTGGCTGAAAGATTGGCGAACTTGTAGCGTGTAATTAATCCCGGCTAGTCTTTCCTTTTAGGGTTTGAAGGAAGATTTGACAAAAATAGTGGGAGACATCCTGATTAGATATATTAAATAACCAATCTAATCTTGCAAGAGCATACGCTGAGTGTTTTCTTCTCTCTCTCTCCAGGTAGCGACCATATCACGCCTTAATCAAGATAATAAAACGGATGAATTAACCGAACCCGCTTGTTATACTGAGCTGGGGAACGTTGGTCCCGCTCCAACTTATAATTGTTATAAGACAGAGAAGGAAATTGGGGAATACCAGATTTCCCGTGCCGCCCAAACAAAGAAAGTGCATGTTGATGCATCATCTTCGGGTGTGTTCATTACAGAGAACTGTTTCTCAGTATCCTTTACGTCCTGGGTATGTGATACCGGATCAGGATCCCGCATATGTAATCTGTTACATGGGCTACAGATAGGTAGAGAATTGAGAACGGGTGATAAGTTTCATGAGACAGAAAACGGTGCAAGTGTTGCAGCCAAGTCTGTTGGTCACAATCACCCTGTATTACCTGAATACATTGATTCTGAATGAATGTTATTAGATACCGAACCTGATATACAACATCATATCAGTTTCTTTATTAGTAAAGAAGTGATATAATTTTGTATTGTTGGATAATGTTTTGAACATTTCTTATATCAAGAGTTGATCGGATCGGGCACGTTATCTAAAAGCATAGACGTTCTAAATCAAACTACAGTTCTTAATATAAAGAACACACACAAGAGGGAGAGTTCAGAAATGAACGAATCCTTCTTGAGGCATTGTAGACTAGGTCATATCAATGCGACCCGACTAGCTAAGTTACATTTAGATGCATATTTAAATCTGTTTGAATTTATATCTTGTGAAACTTGCCGGTCATGTCACAAAGATAAGATGACCATAGCTCTGTTTATTGGAAACAGAGAAAGAGTTAGTGAACTCTTGGGATTGATACATGCTGATGTATGAAAGTCCCCTGTCTACATATGCCAGGAACGATTCTTTGTACTTCATTCCATTCTCTGATAATCTTTCAAGATTCAGACATATGTTCCTATTGAAACACAAATCCGAACCTTTTGAGAATTTCACAGAATATGAGTTAGAAGTAGAGAACCAAAAATACGGGTAAAAGTATTATGTCCTTTGATGTGATCAAGGAGGAGAATACTTGAGCACGGAATTCCTGGACTATTCTAAAGGAGAATGAGATTCTCTCTCAGCATTACTCCTTCGTATACACCACAGCACGTCGGTGTATCGGGGCGGAGCAATAGCACCCTATGTGATATGGTGTGCTCTATGATGAGTACTACTGAGTTTCCTTTTTCCTTTAGGGAGTTATGCACTTATGAAGTTGCATACCTATTGAATAGGGCTCAAATCAAATCAGTTGCCTACCACTTCATATGTGATATGGAAAGGGAAGAGCCCATATCTTAAGTTTGTTAAGATTTGGGGTTGTCCGGCCTATGTCTAAAAGCAAAATCCGGACAAGCTCGAGGTAAGGTCTGTTATGTAGAATTGGAAATGTTCCAGCTATACAAACTACAGCTGATAATTTACTAGAACCAAAGGATTCAATAGTTTCCAACGAACCTCAGCCTCTCTGCCGATCTAGTAGGGTTCCTCACCCACTTGAAAGATACTTTGGTTTCTTTATGACAGTGGGAGTGAGGATTGCATCATGAGATGATGATCCAACTAGTTTCGAGCTAGCCATCAGGAGTGAGACTCTGTAAGAATGGCTGGATGCTTATCGATCTGAGATGGAATCCTTATACACCAACAAAGTATGGACTTTGGTTGCTTTATCTGAAGGGTTAAATCCCCATCAGGAGCGAGTATATCTTGAGAAGATTACTTGGTGTACATGGAAAAGTTGAGACTTTCAAAGCTATGCTTAAGTCCATCCAGATTCTACTTGCCACGGCTACATTCCATGACTATGATATCTGGTGGTTGGGTGTCATGACTGCTTTTCTAAATGATGTTTTAGAAGAGAATGTCTATAAGTACACAGCCAGAGGGCTTCGTAGACAGTGGGAGCAGCGGAAACGTGTACAAGATGTTTTATATGATAAAACAGGCATCGCGGAGTTGGAACATCTGTTTTGATGTGGTAGTCAAAGAGTTTGACTTCATCAAAATGGTAGATGAACCTTGTATATACAAAAAGGTAGTAGGGAGTATGGTGGTGATCCTTGTAGAGTACGTGGATGACATACTCTTGATAGGGAAGGAGTTTCCTATGCTACGCTCGGTCAATCTCCGCTTATCACAAGTATTCTCCATATAGGATCAAGGTGATACCTCCTAAATGCTAGGTTTTGGATCTATGAGATAGATCTAATTGGATGTTAGGATTCTTACTAGTTGTTGTGAGATGGTATCAATCGATCCTGGGGAGAATCGCTGGAAAGGTTCCAGGGTGATAAGGACGACTGAATGTCAGTCGCAGGCATTATCTTTACCCTCAGGGGAGGGACGGTATGTTGGAAGAGTTCCAAGCTAGATACTGTGACATACTAGACGATTAAAGGCAAGATACATCGTTACCAAGGATGCTACCAAAGAGTCAGTCTGGAGATATATAAGTTCATGAGATGAACTTCGTTCCTACCATTGTGTGACAATGGAGTTGTGGCTTTAGCCAAGGAACTACCGTCCCATCAGAAATCCAGTTATAATTCTTAGGCAGTATCACCTGATCATGGAGATGGTTGATCTCCAGGGAGATCGAGGTTAGGAGAGCAGACACAGAGGACGACAGCGCGGATCCACTGACAAAGGCCTTTTTCCCAGAAGAGACTTTTATGGGATGGTTGAGTATGAGATACTTCAACCACAGCTAATTGTTGGGTATGTGATACCACAACAGATGGCCCTAGTGCAAGTGGGAGATTGTTAGTTATATGTATGCCCTAGAGGCCATTACTGTACATACGATGTATATTGTAATGGAGTACGCTATCTGGTTGTACTTTATCTTAACATGTACACTGATTGTCTCTATATTACATGTTGATAAAGCCCTTAGGATATGTACTCGACTACTGGGAATATGATGAGATCATACTAGTGGGGCCACGGTAGTCGACGAGTATATCCTATAACTGTTCCTAGTCGAGGGTGTATCGAGACAGGGCATCGATGCACCAGAGTAGACTAGCGTATACGCATCTTGAACCATATGATGGGCGATGGATGATCCCATATCCATCGGCGTTTGACATCAAGGATGGTGTACGAGAGCAAAGTGGAGACTGGGTACACTGGACGGACTCGCCGAGAACTCCCAGATGGTATTATACCTCACGTCAGAAGGCAGTTCTCTGGTGACACTGGTACAGAGTAGTCTGTTGACCGGAGATCGTCATAGAGTCTTGTGTGATCCCCACTGTGCTTTGATTTCCATCATACCACGTCCAAGAGGGAGTGCAAAAAGGTGGCTTTTGGGTACAGTCCCGAATCACATGGAGGCAATGAGCGATAGGATGGGATTCGTCTCTCCCGGTATAGGGAGTTGATGTTGTGCTGTGTTCGATTGGCTATAACCGGAAATCCCTGGCCAGGGTTGCTGAGATTTACTGGTAAGTGTTATCAGTAGTTTCTCGAACTGTTATAGACCTCATATCGACACGACGTATTGAGCTACTGGGGTCTGACGTTTACCATCCCTAGGCGAGATATCCAACATATCAGACGACGAGACCGGACTGTACGGGAGTGTTACTGTTTGGATTCACAGGAGAAGTTACAGGCTTTCTTGTTGATCATCTGATCGCTCAATACCTGAGTGGCTGTTACGTTTAGTTGACCGCTTGCAGCTTGTGGGTGTTTGATATGATCATCACCTACTGCCGGCGTATTGACGATTCTTTAGAGTCCTACATAGAGGTTTCTTGACTCAGGCAAAACGGAGTAGGGGAACGTATGTGATATGTGCGGGACCGAGGATAATGCGATATGAGATACCGTATTCTATTCTCACGATATTTTATATCAGCCGGGTCATCGGATCAAGTGTTGATTCGATGAATCGGTACGGATAAATATTAGTCGGTTATATGCGATATAGCCGGATTGTCGGATCAAGTGTTGATTCGATAATTTAATGTATAATAATATATATGATATATTAAATTACATTAACTAATATTAGCTCACTAAAAGATTCTTTTTCTCACTCGGGTAATACATTGATATATATGCGATATATGTTAATTGTATTATTTTATTTTGTTACAATAAATATTATATATGTGATATATAATATTGTAACTTGATATGGTTATTAATGCAACATGTTTAGAGGAGATTAAACATGGTTAGGGTTTGATTAGGGTTAATCATTTCTAGAAGTTTCTAGAAGGTTTTCCTTTTTGTTTTGGAAAAGATATTTTGCAAGATATTTCTTTAACTCAACCCTAAACCCTAACCTTAGTTAATTCTCTACAATGGTTACTTGAACCATGGTTGCATTTCTAACCTTATTAAAGTCTATCATTATTCATCACAAAAGGAATTCTATCATGATTCATCATCTTCTTCCTTCTTCTTCTTTTGAGCAAAAAGCTTTCTAGCTTTTTGCTTTGTGATGAAAATGAGTGAGAATGAGAAAATAAAAGAGAGCAAAAATCCTACTTCATCATTCTCATCTACCCATGCCATTTAGATTAGGGTGTTCACATCATTTTATGAGTGTTAGCTTGTGTTATTGAAACTTCAAGGTAGATCATCTTTGTATCAAAGATCGGAAGCAAGACTGCATCTTTCTCTTCGTGGAACCTCTCGAGAGTCCGGAGCACGATGATCGCAGCGAAAGGACCTCAACACGGAGCATATGAAGTGAAGGACCGGATCTACAAAGGTTGTAATCCCTCTCACTTAGTGTTAAAGTGTTTAACATGTTTCTTTTCGCCTAAACCCTAGTTTAAAGATCCGGCTTCGGGTTGTTCGGCACGGCTAAATTTTTAATCGGGCATGGTTGATGCCTCGTAGACCCTTGTGCGCGTGTATAGCACCCCTACAAGAAATACACCTAGGAGAGTCTTACACATTACAATTAGCCGATAAAGTAGGTGTCAAGAAATGTGTCAACGAGGTTACGCCTCTTGAAAAACGAGGTTTATTTTAATTAGGTCCGTGCGAAAGCACGGGGAACCTCCCTCAATGTACCGGCACCAGCGTGGCTGAAAGATTGATGAACTTGTAGGGTGTAATTAATCCCGGCTAGTCTTTCCTTTTAGGGTTTGAAGGAAGATTTGACTAAAACATTGGGAGCCATCCTGATTAGATAAATTAATAACCAATCTAAGCTTGCAAGAGCATACGCCGAGTGTTTTCTTCTCTCTCTCTCCAGGTAGCGACCATGTCACGCCTTAATCAAGATAATAATACGAATGTATTGACCGAACCCGCTTGATATACTGAACTAAGAAACGTTGGTCCTGCTCCAACTTATAATTGTTATAAGACCGAGCAGGAAATAGGGGATTACCAGAATTCCCGTGCCGCCCAAACGAAGAAAGTGTATGTTGATGCATCTTCTTCGGGTGTGTTCATTACCGAGAACTGTTTCTCAGTATCCTTTACGTCCTGGGTATGAGATACCGGATCAGAATCCCACATATGTAATCTGTTATATGGGCTACAGATAGGTAGAGAACTGAGAATGGGTGATAAGTTTCAAGAGTTGGAAACGGTGCAATTGTTGTAGCCAAGTATGTTGGCAGTTATCACCCTGTGTTACAAATACATTAATTCTGAACGAATGTTATTAGATACCGAACATGATATACAACATCATATCATTCTCTTTATTTAGAATGTAACGCCTTAGATTAATTTAGTGTTAGTTTAGACGTTAATGCGGGTTTACTGTAAAAAGTTTACCAATTCGGGTTCCTCACATTTTATAACATTTAATTAATAATTTATTATTATTTGTTATGGGCATGCACGCACGTGTGCACGTTAATGTGAGGGTTGGTTTGTGCTAATCTAGTTTTAGTGACCATGAAAACTTTACCCTAATCCTAATCCTTTGCTTTAACCTAATCTTTTGCTTTAATCCTTAACCAAAAAATCTTAATATTTGTTGTGAGGGAGAGAGATATTTATCTTCACACCTCACTCTTTGTTTCCCGCACTTATTTCCTTCTCATTATTCCTTCTCTTCTCTCATCTCAACTGAACACTTTGCTAATCCCTTCAGTAATCCATCACAGACTTCACAAAATCTCACAAAAATCACATCTTTGGACTAGTTTTGCCTATTGGATGCCTTGGAGCTTGGAAAGCTAAGGTATTTGAGTTCTTTTTTTTAGGTAATTATCTATATCTATTAGTTAAGTCTTTTTAGTGTTGTAAGGTGTGGTAGTTTCAGTTTAGATAGCGTAAAGTTAAGTTTTGGTGCAAATATCGTATTTTTAGTGTCAATTTGCGATATCTGTGATCTGCTGTGACCTCGAGAGTATACTAGAAAATCAAACAGAGTAGTTGTGTTATACCTGAGACCCTAAGCCAGCACCTGGAGCATGAACCCCCATGCTCGGACCATTGCCGACGACACAGTGGAGAATTCCGGCGAGCTCGGCCCCTGGGTGGAGTTGGGGTTTGGGTTTTTGTGGGTAGGTGTCTGCAGTAGTTTAGGTGTGTTTGGTCTTGTTTGCTTGTTGGGTTTTCGATGTATACAAAATATGGGATCACATAGGTAGTTTCTAGTATTACGACTACGCGCGATACGTTACCGACACGGTCTGAGCACTTCGTGCTGGTTTTGCTCTTGAGTTGGTTTCGTAGTGTTGCTACGCACGTTAGCCACTAAACGAACACTTAGGAGTATGTTTGGAGTTGGTGTGTTGGTAAAACGTAATTAGTACGTGTTTTGGTTGTTTGCTAATATATACCTGTTATATTGTTTTATGTTATAGGTTCGCAGGCGGGGACTTCGGACGCTGCGAAGAAGGGGAAGTAGGTGGTTGGATTTACTTAGCCAGGAAGGTTGGTGAGTAGATTTAACATCTACGGGGGAATCTCCCGCATGGCGTTATGTGTCTGGACTAGAGATGACATGATTTTTTCGCATATTCTATTGCATATATAGAGTTGCGCATACACCTTATTGCTTAGTTACTAGTTGTGCTTGTACTTGTACCCTTAGGACACTGCACTATTATTGATGGCTCATGTTGCATGAGCACTGATTGTATGCCACACACACCGTCAATAATTGCCATAACACGCACAACACACATACATATATGATATTGTTTGGTTAGGGACATTGAGACATTGATTCATATTCCTTATTTTCCTTCGTGCATATGACATATAGCTTACCTGTATACCAACATGCTTACACATATGCCTTGACATACTTACATGCTAGTTACCCATATACCTATATGGTATTGTACCATTAGTGATAGGTAAATACACATATGAGACATAGCTACATGTATATCTCGCATACATACTTACACTTATACCTGGAGGGTATATTACATCATTACTGATAGGTAGAAACATATACCTTGCTATACCTACATGTTTACACATATATCTGGCTATAGCTACATGTTCACATTTACTTGATGTAATATAGACTTAGAGATATTAGGAACCGCATGATTTATATATTAACTTGTTGCAGTTAAATAACGGCTTTTCCTTTATATGCTCACATTACAGTTTTCTGTTGCATATATTATATTCATGGATTTTCGTATTGAGATATGGATTTTTCATGATGTTTTCTGGATTTGAGGACCGTAGTAGTTCATGAAATTATGCATTATTTGAAAAACCCCGTTTCTCTTGATATGATATTTCAGCAACCACCATGAGTTTTATCGGTTATGATATATATATACCCCACGCGAGGAACGGAGGGAGCCGTGTGCGGGTACATGGTGGGGCCCGGAGGTACCTCAGGGAAAGAATTTCGTGGAGTGGACAATGAGTTAGTGGGGGAACCATACCTACCGGTGACAGTACCTATGACTCGGCGGTTATCGTGGGGATACCAACGGGAGTCATGAACGTATGGATACGTCGAAAGGCGAGGGTCGAAGCTGGGCACTCGAGTTTTCGGTATAGCGTATGATACGTACCTATCAGGGGGCCAATCGTGGTGACAGCACCTGATAGATCAGTATTTTTGTGTCGATGCTTGACACATTAGTTTCATGATATTTTTACTCATAAGTATATATAACAGTGGAATAGGACGCTGTTATATATGTATACATATCAATTGATATACTTCATCATAATTATTCATGCAAATATACTTAGGATATATGAGGTTGACTTGATATTGGATACAGGATATATATGATATTTACTTGATGTTGCACATTCAGGATATATGAGTCTTACTTGATATTGTACATTCAGGATATATGAGATTTACTTGATATTGCACATTCATGATATATGAGACTTACATGATATGAGAGCCAATTTAGGGGCTGATTTGAGGATATTGGGATTTGGATTGTCTTGATGGATTTTGGTCCTACCACGAGATTAGGATTCCGTGGGAATGACATGTTTTATCCCATACTCCGTATTATTGTTTATGCACTGCTTCATGTATTAGTTGTACCTGCTAGAGTACCTTTCATGACTGTTGCATACATATTGTCATATTATTGCTTCATATATTAGTTGTACCTGTTAGAGTACCTTTCATGACTATTGCATACATATGACTATTTATTGTTATTAGCTTGCATATGTTAGATTCGCGCTGCACGTGCATACTTGCGATTACCTGCATATGTTATTTACTATTCACGAGTTGGCAACTCACCCTCGTTGTGCCACAGTGCTTTGCAGGTTGTTCCTCACAGTAGTCAGTGGCTGGGCTATTTTCATCTATCGTATCATCTTTTGCTGCGGATACCGCTACGGCTCACAGTGTGCAGTTTTGATTTAGGTGGGCTTGTGGTTATCCATTTATGTTCTTTGTATATTTGTTGTATCCTGTACTCTCCATCTACCATTATCTTGTATGACTTAGAGACTTGGAGTGAGGACGATATTGTATATTATTTTGTGACTTGGAGGTTTTTATACAGTTTTATTAATATCGTCTTTTACTTCTTCGGTACGGCGTCGTATATCTGTTGTGGTGGTTGTTTTCCGCCTTTGGGCGTGTTTTTTTTGCTCCCGTTTGGGGATGCTTTACTTATATTTATGTTGTACCCATTTTTAGGACTGGTTTTTACAAAGGAGGTGCTGCCAAAATTTTAAATGAAGAAAAGTTGGACTTCAAAGAATTTGGGTTGAGATTTCAAAAGTTTTAATAATGTTCTTATTTCTTACTATTTTGATGGTTTAGATTGCTTGGTTTTCGGCTTACATATTGGGTTACGCCTGTAGACGTTGCGTAGTTTAAGGGCCGTCACGTGACATTTTCGGGTCGTGACAAAGTTGGTATCAAAGTGCTAGGTTTTACCTTTCGGAGTGTAGGATGACCTTGGTATGATGGAGTAGGTAGCTTAAGCAGAGTAACGTAGTGTGTGTATGTCCGCGGCATACTCACGACTCGGTACTCCGCCTAAAGTGACCTAAGTACTAATTGCTTGAAATTCCTTCCTTGATGATACATATCCTTGTGATTCGATTCCCGTGTTCTTATCGAATCCTATTTCCATTTATAGCCTTTGCCGCCGGGGACTTAGAAAGGTGCAGCGAGGGCCGAGGTCAGCGTAGACTTGTGTGGGACGAGAACTGACCAGGATGGCACGCTCGCTGTACAGGAGCAGATGGATCCGCCTTCGACAGATCATCTCGTTAGGCTTGTGGCAGATATGCAGGACTTGTGCCAGACGATGAGTTCATTGGTTGAGGCCATTCGAGCGCAGCGACAGGAGGTTGCCACCCCTGTTACCCAGTTGTTCCTTGCGGTCAGCACACATCACTTTGTCACCTACACAGCACCTGTGGATGCAGCCCTAGTTAACGAGGCACGTATTCCAGAGACCATGGGAGTTCGAGGACTGAGGAGGGCTAGTACAGGTGTGTCAGCCCTGAGATAGAGGTTCAGTCGTCGAGACAGATTTCGTGACCGTCGCGGGAGTAGCAGAGGTTTGGGACTTGGACGTCGTTCAGCTCTTATCCCCAGGAGGGTCGGCAGTTTTATTCTGGATGCTATCGGTGCGAGGACCTTCATCACTCCATCAGGAGTTGTTCCCTAACACCATGTTAGGGTCGTATTCAGAGAGGTTGTGGACGCGGAGGGTTCGCTCAGAGGGGACAGGTTGGCAGAGGAGGAGTTCAGCCAGTTGAGGATAGGGGGTAGACACGAGAGTTTTCTTCTACTCATCGGGACGCGCGGGCGTCCAATGCAGAGTTTTCAGGTATTCTTAATTCGTATGTTCTTTTGATACACTTGTTTGTTTTACACACTTTGTGCCATGGTTGGGCCGAGAGTCGTGTTAGATAGATTAGCCGTTTTACACACTTCTGTCAGCGATTCTTTTGTTGCGCGACACGTGTTTCGGTCGTGTGCCATTCGGATAGGAGATAGAGATTCGTCCGTCGTTTTGATCCTTCTAGAGATGTTGGATTTGACATTCTCCTAGACACCGACTGGTTAGCTACGTGCTAGGCGTCTGTGGACTGCCGCGAGAAAACAGTCAGGTTTTGTTTTCCCGGAGAGTCAGTTCTCGTTGTGCAGGGGGATAGTGGTGCCGCCTCTTACAACTTGAACTCAGCCTTTTTCGCTAGTCGGCTTTTGAGAAGAGGATGTAGAGGATTCTTGGCTTTCATTCGTGATACCGAAGCCACAGTGGGTTTGTTGGACCGGCTTTCCATCGTGCGAGATTTTTCCGACGCTGTTCCAGATGAGCCGGCGGAGCTTAGGGAGCTTTAGGATCAGCTGTAGAGTTGTTTGTTGGGGGGGCTTTTGCGTCTTAGTGTTTCGCTTTGAGGAGATCATATTCTGTTCGTCAAGAGGAAGACGGCAGTTTGAGGTTGTGTATTCATTGATCGTCAATTGAACCGGCTTACGGTGCGGACAGGTATCCTTTACCTCGCATTGACGATTTCTTGATTAGCTCCAGTGTGCGAGACATTTTTCTAAGTTTTTTTGGGATCAGGTCATCATTGGTTGCGGGTTCGGAGTGATGACATTCCGAAGACTGCTTTTGTGCGTGCTACGAGATTTATATGTTTTGGTGGTGTCGTTGGACTCACCAATGCCCTAGCAGCATTCGTGGATGTGATAAACCATATTTCTTCAGGCCGTTCCTCGACCAGTTTATTGTTGTGTCATTGATGACATTCTGGTCTATTCCAAGAGTCGTGAGGAACGTGAGCAGCACTTGAGGATTTATTTTGCAGATACTGGGAGAGCACCGGCTGTTTACTAAATTCTCGGAGTGTTCTTTCAGGCTTGATTGTGTTGACTCCTAGGTCTTGTAGTTACGGGAGACGGTTTTTGTATGGTTCCGAGGAAGATCGAGGCCATACAGCTTTGGCCTAGACTTATGTACGGGACAGAGGTCCGCAGATTTTGGGCTTAACAGGTTTTTACCGCCGTTTCGTGCAGGATTGCTTATGTATCACTGCACCGTTGACTAGACTGACCGGAAAGGAGGTTCCTTTTCTTTGGACTGAGGCATGTGTGCGGATTTTCAGCAGTTGGAGACTCGGTTGACAACTGCACCAGTTCTTTCTTTGCTTTTGGATTGGGCGACCTCGTTTTTTACTGTGATGTTTCGCGAGTGGGGCTCGATTTTGCGTTGATGTGGCATTATAGAGTTATCGCTTTTGCTTCTCGACAGTTGGAGGAAGTACGAGCAGGATAGCCCACTCATGATCTGGAGATGGCCGCGGTGGTCCTGCGTTGAAGATCTAAGGACACAACTTGTGTGGAGAGTCGAGTCAGATTTTCACGGACCACCAGAGCTTAATGTACATCTTCCTGCAGCGGGTTTTGATTGTTGAGACAGCGCCATTGGATGGAGCTTGTGGAGGATTGTGTTTGTGAGATCCTTTATTACCCGTGGCAAGGCGATTGTGGTAGCTGATGCTGGAGTCGTAGGCACGGAGGTAGCTTGTTCCAGTTGTGCGCAGTTCGGAGACAGTCTTCTGCAGATTTACAGTTCTTGTGCGATCGTGGAGTGCGGCTAAGTTCGCCTCTACTGAGGGGACAGCTTGCTCATGTCCGCGCCCGTCCACTTTTCCTTAATCGTTTTCGTGAGGCATAGCCTGCCGATGCTCGTTCGTCTGAGATTCTTGAGCATACTCGGCTGGGTAAAGATTCGGAGTCCTTGATTTGTGACTACGGTATGCTACGTTTAGGGACGCGTTTGTGTGAACCTGATACTGATAGGTAGAGACGCGAAATCCTAGAGCAAGCACATCAGTCAGCTTTCTGTGTTCATTCAAGTTCCACCAATATGTGACATGGCTTGTGAGATAGTTACGGGTGGGCAAGGATGAAGAGTGAAGTTTCGGATTTCGTTTCGAGGTGTCTGTCTGTAAGACTACGGTAGCGCCCCAGCAGTCTTTCCGAGGCCAAAATGCGGAAACGAAAACTTTTTCAAAACTAGATACCGGCGCTATCGTATGCTTAAAACCTGGATCGAACCATTAACCTACAACTAGCTAACAAGAGAAGGGGATGGAAAGCTATACCGATCGATCCGTGTCCTTCGGTCTTTGGCCACCATCCCAAGCTCCTCGCGGCATCTCCGAGCTCGATCTCCTCGTCGGAAAAGGCACCACATCTTCGAGTCTTTTTACGGGCTCCCGCTTCATCCGAAGCAACTCGGGCACGATGTTCGCTACCCGACGTGTCCAAAGCGAAGTAGAGAATGTTTGTGATAACTTTGTCTCTTGCATCCATTGCATGGATGGAGGTTGAAGATGAAGCCATCAATGGAGGTTGTGAGCTAGAGGAGGAAGAAGATGAGGAAGAAGAAGAAGTTACCTTTTCTTTTTCTTATGTCTTATGATGATAATGAGAGTGAGAGTGTTCTGAAAAAAAACAAGACCAAAACTATATCATGGCTGCCCCTCTCTCTCTCCTTATCATATCAAGACACAAATCCATCAAATAATATGACATTAGCATAAGAAAAGAGACCATGAGTCACTAATGAAGTCTATGTCACATTAAATGCACAAAATGATGATTTCTAGCTTATAATTTCCATATGCAAACACTAATCCAAATGTTTGCAAAAATAAAAAGATACGGCAACATCTAAAGTAAACTCGTGACGGATTACAAGGATACCCCTCACCTGTATATACATACCGGCATCCGCATTCCGACCGAATGCGAATGCGATGAGACTAAACTAATCCAACAAATCTAATTCTAGGATCCGGCTTAAACCAAAGCCCACTAGTATGATCCGTCCGAACATGATCCGTGCACTACTGCACGTATATGATCGAATCCCTGCCATATATCATACGGCCTCTACAACGTTTCACCCGAAACTTGAAAACTGTCTGTGGAGGACTCTAAAGACTCATCAATACTTTGGCTGTGGATTTAACCACTAGCACGTCAGAGGTACTAGCTGTACGTAACGGGCTACCAGGTATTGACCAAAAGGGAGGTCGGTGAGCGAACTCATCCTGACACCCTACTGAGCCTGTCAGTGACAATATCTGTACAGTCCGGTCTATTCATCTATGAGCATCGCGTGGAGGGCCTAGGGGGTTGGTAAAAGTCAGACCCCCTAAAGCGGTCCATGTCGTGTCGGAGTGTAGCCCAGAACACCCTGAGATGCTACTGGAATACCTATCAGTAAATCTCCTGCCTTGGCCAAGGACTTCGTGTAATAGCTCTCCTAGACACAGCGTGATCTCACCCCCAATATCGGGAGAGACGGAACCCCTGCCGATCCGCTTACTGCTTCCATGTGGCTCGGGACTGTACCCAACTAAAACCTGTTTGCATGACTCTTTTGAGCCGTGGTAGGGTAGTAATCAAAGCACAGTGGGAATTCACACGAGACAAATGACGATCTCAGGTCGACGAACTAACATGTACACATGTCACCAGGGAACTGCTATATGACGTCAGGTATAATACCAACTAGCAGGTTCCCGGCGAGTCCTGTCCGGTGTACTCATAACCCAATGAGCACATGTATACATCTTAGGTGAACCAACTGACACCAATGGGTTGTGAGACCAGCCACCGCCCCTCGTCGAGGTCTCGACTTTATACACTAGTCTACTCCGGAGTATCGATGCCCTGTCTCGAAAACTCCCACGACTAGGGACCTTTTAAGGATGTGCTTATAGACCCCAGCTCCCACGTATATGATCGCCATCATACTGCTGGCAGTCAAGAAAGAATCCTAAGGGCTTTATCAACGTGTAATAGCGACCTGTAAGGTCGCCTAAACCAGTACACGATGATAAAGATTAACCAGATAGCATACTATCATCTCGAGTAAGACTGTCCTGCCGGCATAGGTCATCCCTCAATCATTGCAATCATGTGCCTGTGATCCAATAATTTACTTTGAGGGCACTATATCCAACAATCTCCCACTTGCACTCAAGGCTAATTATTGCGATGTCGCATACTCACAGCCTGTGTGATACCGAACACCCAACTCCTCTACTAATCAGTCTCACAAAGCCCGGTTGTGAAACTACTGTGTTCGAGGAATAGCCTCAGTGAGTGGATCCGCCCTGATTTCTCTTTCTGTGTCTCTCTTAATCTCTAGTTCGCGGAGAAAACCATCTCCCGAAATGAGCAATACCTGTCTTAGAATATGTTTGGATATCTGATGGGACCTAGTTCATAAATGAACTCCAAATCCAAATTTCTTAGATTGTATTGTCAACTGAACTTAATCAGTATCCTGCGTCATGCCTCCCTCAGTATCCGCTTGGACCTCATGTCCAAGAAACTGCCCCTCGTGAGAGGGAAAACTATAGCTCTGACAGTCACTCTGTCATCCAGGTCATCTTGGAAGCTTGGAATGATAACCATCTCCTAAAAGAGGCTGTTGTTATCATATCCCTAGAACATCCACTTATATTCTAAGACTGCTTCTGAACGTTTCTCCAGGATAGGATTAATATCAACTTATTGCATCTAGTGCAAAAACAACGTCTGGTGTGGTACTTGACATCTCATGATTGACTCAATTTCCTAAGCAAGTGATCTGCCAATCATGCACATCCCTCTCCACTTTAGTCTTTAAGACACCTTTAGAGAGGGTGACTCCATCACCTGCGGTACACTACCGTGCCAGGAGTCGTCCATTCTAAAACACCTTTAGAATGCTGTCAAAGTACCCAGATTGGGAAACTATCCAAATCTAGATCTAAAACCATAGATCTAGTAACCAGAATGTCTGATATAATATTAAATTCCTATGTGGAGAAACCACTGTGTGACAACCAAAGTATAACCGATTGTAGTATAGGAATTTCATTTCCTACTCTGTGTATGTCATCTAAATACCAGGACATCACACCCTACTACATTCTTAACAGATCCATCCCCTATTCTGATGAAGTTAAACCTATGACTGTCACATCAGAAATAGATGATATATCTCCGCTATATCTGCTTTAGTCTATAAATAGACATAAGCCACTTGTCCACTATGCTTCCGCTGCTCCCACTGACTACGACAACCCTCTGGAAGAATAATATACACGTGCACTTCTAAAGCCAGTTCAGAATGGCGCTATACTCATCCTCCTGCCGGGTCTCATAGTTTGGAACAACAGTAGTGTCAAATCTGGGTGAACAAGAACCTCCCTGTCACCGTCCTTGAGGCTACCGGAGTACCTCTCGGGTGCCTGAGGTTACCCACCATATCTGCGGAGTGGCCAATGGAACGTCATACCAGATTGAATCTTTAGGTTCCCATCAAATTTTCAGTAATCGTTTGTGGTTCTGGAATCACTTCCAGTTCTACTATACTCCCACTACTGTTTTCTGAAAAAATCTATTTTTATTAAAACTGTGGCGAGTCAAGAACAATATCACTATTGATCTTCGAGATGGTAGAAAGTCAACCCTCGTCATAGCCCGGGTCAACCCACAAACAGCCATTACAGAAACGTGCCTTGAGTTATCCAGAGTCTGGTTTTAAGCATAAGCCGGACAACTCCCCGTACCTTAACATCGTTAAGATATGAACGGTTCTATATCCAATATAGAAACAGAGGCACTGATTTAATTGGAACTAGATTCAAATCATGCAGCTGTTTCCAGTGCATGTCAACTAAATGGAAGAGGTCGATCAGTGTTACTCAACTTAGGAATGCATCTAGATATGAGTAACCTAAAAGAGAAGCAATTACTCATAATCATTACTATCAGCTGAATACCATACACAAGTATCTACATCTTCGATCACCTTGAAGAATCCTGACACTTGCAACACCTGGTTCTCTACTTTATTCATATACCTATAACTTCTCAAAACTATGACCTTTTATTTCTATGAAACACATGTCTAAGAACTAGAGAAGTTACAAGTAAACAGAATATAGTACGAGTACCAACCCCTCTGTCCTAATGGACAATGGACAACATACAATACTCTGTATAAGTCCCCTGAGACTAATAACTCATTCCTTGTGTGTCGTAGGTTGAAAACTCTACTTATGGACAAGAGTTATTACACCGCTGTTTAATGCTTCTTACATAACCATCCACTGATATAGGTAAATGTCATGGACATAATTTCAAAAAGTTATATCTCACTTTATAAAAATAAACGTACAGATATATCAATTTGAAATTGGTGCATAACAACGGATATTCAAAACCAAATATTTGCCGTCCGGCAAACACCCAGGCGATTTCCTCAAATATCACCAATTACAACGAATACCGATATAATGAGGACGATCACCCAATTCCCAATAACTTACTCCTACTCATCATCTGTAAAACCATACATATGTGAGAATCAAACCTGGTAAATACATATCCTGGAGTAAGGACTAATTGGGAAATCAGTTTTCTTTTAACAATACACAGTGAAACTAAAACATGTAAATGTTTCGAAGGGGTATCCGGGTATTCCTAGTAATGCCTCTTCCATTATCAGATTTATAACAATAACCGTATATTTCTTTTCCATCTCTCCAAATCCCTTTATATGTCTATAGTCATTACCTTCTATACACCCCTTTAGGCCAAATGGTTTTCTTCCTTTCCTACCGTTCGGCACCAGCCTATGGTTTGGATGAAGACTATCCAATAAGCATAATAGGTGTGCTCTCCTAATCCTAGGAGCACTCGCAACGCGAGAGAAGATAAAGATAAAAGACAACTGAATAAAACCTTATTCCTATTTCTCCTGAACCAGAATCTATCTCCGAACTGGAACAAGTTCCTTCGAGTTCGTATATAGCCATACGATGGAGTATCCAAATAACTGTGGATCTTCGTAGTGATACGGAGTGTCCTGGAGAAATACAAAAGGTGAAGTAGGATTGGCGAAGAAATACTTGGTTTGGTCATGGATAGCAGTCGCAGTTTACTTTGCCCTTTTACTAATCCCTTTATTTGTCTTTACTTAATACCTTCTGTACACCTTCGTTAGGCTAATTGGTTTTCTTCATTCCCCACCGTTCGACACCTGCCTATGGTTTGGAAGAAGACAATCCAATTAGCATAATAGTGTTAGTGATATGTATGCCCTAGAGGCCATTACTGTATATACGATGTATATTATAGTGGATGCTTGGACATATATAGGGAGGACTTTCTTGCTCGATATGATAGTACGCTATCTGGTTGCTCTTTATCTTAACATGTACTCTGATTATCTCTATATATACATGTTGATAAAGCCCTTAGGATATGCACTCGACTACAGGGACTATGATGAGATCATACTACTGGGGTCACGGTAGTCGACCGGTACATCTAATAACTGTTCCTAGTCGAGGGTGTATCGAGACAGCGCATCGATACACCAGAGTAGACTAGCGTATACGCATCTTGACCCATATTATGGGTGATGGATGATCCCATATCCATCGGTGTTTGACATCAAGGATGGTGTACGGGTGCTCAGTGGAGACTGGATACACTGGACGGACTTGCCGAGAATTCCCAGATGGTATTATACCTCACGTCAGATGGCAGTTCTCAGGTGACACTGGTAAAGAGTAGTCTGTTGACCCGAGATCGTCATAGAGTCTTGTGTGATTCCCACTATACTTCGATTTCCATCATACCACGTCCAAGAGGGCATGCAAAAAGGTGGCATTTGGGTACAGTCCAGAATCACATGGAGGCAATGAGCGATAGGAGGGGATTCGTCTCTCCCGGTATAGGGAGTTGATGTTGTGCTGTGTTCGATTGGCTATAACCGGAAATCCCTGGCCAGGCTTGCTGAGATTTACCGATAAGTGTTATCAGTAGTTTCTCGAACTGTTATAGACCTCATATCGACACGACCTATCAAGCTACTGGGGTCTAACGTTTACCACCCCTAGGCGAGATATGCGACATATCAAACGACGAGACCGGACTGTACGGGAGTGTTACTGATTGGATTCACAGGAGAATGTACAGACTTTCTTGTTGATATTCTGAGCACTTAATACCTGGGTGGCTGTTACGTTTAGCTGACCGCTTGCAGCTTGTGGGTGTTTGATATGATCATCACCTATTGTCGGCGTATTGACGATTCTTTAGAGTCCTACACAGAGGTTTCTTGGCTTAGGAAAAACGGAGTAGGAGCACATATGTGATATGTGCGGGACCGAGAACAATACGTGTATGAGATACCATATTAGATTCTCGCGATATGAGATATCGGCCGGGTATATGTGATATAGCCGGGTCATCGGATCAAGTGTTGATTCGATGAACTGATACAGCTTATATTAGTCGGTTATATGTGATATAGCCGTATTTTCGGATCAAGTGTTGATTCGATAATTTAATGTATAATAATATATATGATATATTAAAATACATTAACTAATATAAGCTCACTAAAAGATTCTTTTTCTCACTCCGGTAATACATTGATATATATGCGATATATGTTAATTGTATTATTTTATTTTATTACAATAAATATGATATATGTGATATATAATATTGTAACATAATGTGGTTATTAATGCAACATGTTTAGTGGAGATTAAACATGGTTAGGGTTAAGCTTTTCTAGAAGTTTCTAGAAGCTTTCATTTTTGTTTTGGAAAAGATATTTGTGTTTATATTTTTAAGTGACTCATCTTTAACTCAACCCAAACCCTAGCCCTTGTTAAATCTCTACAAAGGTTAGTTTGACCATGGTTGCATTTCTAACCTTATGATAACTTTCATTATTCATCACAATTCTTCTTCTTCTTGCTTGAGTTCTTTCATGAAAAGCTTACTAGCTTTTTATGAGGTGATGAAAATGAGTGAGAATATGAAAACAAATAAGAGCTAAAATCCTACTTCATCATCCTCATCTATTCTTGCTATTTAGATGAGGGTGTTCACTTCATTTAGTGAGTGAGAGCTTGTGTTAATGAAACTTCAAGGTAGATCATCTTTGTTGTCGAAGATCGGAAGCAAGCTTGCATCTTTCTCTTCGTGGAGCCTCTCGAGAGTCCGGAATACGATGATCGCAGCGAAGGGACCTCAACACGGAGCTTTAGAAGTGAAGGACCAGATCTACAAAGGTTGTAATCCCTCTCACTTAATGTTAAAGTGTTTAACATACTTGTTTTCGTCTAATCTCTAATCTAAGATCTTGGTTTAGGGTTCTTCGGCATGGCTAAATTTTAAATCGGGCATGGTTGATGCCTCGTAGACCCTTGTGAGAGTGCCTAGTAACCCTGTAGTGGTATCAGAGCCAAGCTAGAGTTTTAGGCAAAGTCTAGACAAAGTTTAAAGTCCGATCGAACCAGGAAACCCTGATTTATACCCTTTTCTGGAAATTTTTCAAAACTGTTGATTTTTTCATATTAAAAATACTCAAAAAATCAGCAGGGAAATATAGGAATTACTGTAAATACGACAACCTAATTCCACTTACCCTGCTTTTAGCGGCGGTTCCGCGGCCGTATGTGAAGATTAGGCACTCAATTTTATACAGTAACATCCGTAGGTGTCTCTGCATGTTTCTGGGAATTTTTAATTCTACCCAAGTGTTGAGTTTTCTCGGTTGTATTGGGGACTCGTTGATTCAATCGGATAATTTTACTTCGTTTTATTGTTTTTCCGGATAATTTTAGAAACTGTTAAAAAGTTCGAACGGATATCAATAACTCGCTTTTTCCCCTGTCGGAAATTTTTTCAAAAGTTGGTTTTTTCTCGAGTTTGAAACTTCCGGAAAATCATGCAAGTAACTCGGTGGACCCTCTAGAAGAACACAAACCTTAACTTGATTATGTGACCGTCTTGAACTGCTTCTAAACCTTAGGGTTTGGGGCAGTACGGCGTTGCCACATGTGAGGCATTGGCTTGACCCTTCTACGGCTGTACCATCGGTACTGTGGCATGTGATGGATACTTTTTAAACTGCGCTCAAGTGTTGAGCTATTTGGGAAATCTTTGGTTTTTGTTTATTCGATCGGAAAGTTTAAGATTGTCTATTTATCTGAAATGTGATACAATATTTGGAATCCACAGGTAGTTATGAGATAACTAATTTGAATGTTATAAATCTAGCAATTTAGTCTCAACTACTCGGTTGCCACAGGATTTTGATGTGATCAAAGGTCTGCCGCAATCACGTAGCGTACGCAGATACTCACCGGGTAAACTTAATAGACAGCCACACCCCATATCCCAGACCAAGTGACTGTAGGAAAACCCCGTCGCCAAAAGCATCCGTTCGGGTGCTCGCGGCAGCAGTGTTCCGCCTCAGTGCGCTCCGTCGACGGCATCCGGGGGTGCGGCCGTCTACTAAAGTTTGCGATGAGCATTCGATCAGGATGTCGGGAATCTTGTTGAATTGCCCGACTTGATATTGAAAAGAGTTTTCGATAATGAGACTAAAATGCGGGGTTTATAATTGTTAGGCATGCGATGTCTAAGGAATTCATTTGGTTAGGCATGCGATGTCTAAGGAGGTTGCGGATTCCAACTGTTATAGTTTTACACTTTCTTTTCTGCGACCGTAAGTGTAATATGTGGTGTATCGCCGGTTTCGTTGCTATACATCAACGACAATTGGGATACGCATATTTACTTACGTTGATGGTATGTGATATTATGTGTTGCTGCGATATGTTATATTGGATCGTCGCGTTCTGAATAGCCGGGGGTTTTATGTGAGATGAGAGTTTTTCTTTTTCATTCATGTAAAATTCATTTGTATGTAATATTCTTTTATTGAGGCACTTCCGGGCTGAGGATGATGTCACCATTGTATATTATTTACTTTTCCGCATTAGGTAGACCCAAGGCGGGGAGCACAAGTAACCGGGTTCTAGGGTCCAGTGGGAGACCATATCGAGGAGTCGAGACTGGGTCTCCTAACCCTAGAATTGGCAGTGTTGCTTGCCGCTCTCGTAGGGGTCTAGGGATGTGGGTTTGGCTATTCATCGTGACCGTGGAATCCGTGTTTTATACAGGCTCGTACTAAAATACGGACGTCCTAGTATATCCAAAATTTCATATGTGTTCTTCTGCTGCAATGTTCTGTGATGAGATCATATTACTGCCTGAGACGAATGCTTATATTATATATATGAGATATATGTTATATTGCAGATTTCGTTTCAAATGTGATGCTTGTGAAGCATAATAAAATGGGACTTCATTAATAAGATTAATGAAATAAAAGAAACCTAAAGATGTTGTAGGAACTTGTTTAAAAACTGGTAGCTCTAGTTCTTGCTTTGTATAGTGGTGTTCCTTGTAGAACATCCAGCACCTTATTCGATAAGGAAAGAGCCGAGATCCCTTCACTGGGAGTGACCTCTTTAGCGAAACTAGCAGATACTACAAACTCGGTTTGTCTTTTGATTGTTTCTATAGTTTTTGCTTTGCATTGTGGTATTTGTGAAATATCCTGCACCTTATTCGATAAGTAAAGAGCCGACGATCCCTTCACCGGGAGTGACCTCTTTAGCGAAACTATAAAAGCCTCAAAAACACTCCATTTAAAATCACTCGATTCTACAACGATATAAAGTTCATTACGCAAAGGGTTTTCTTAAAAACCTGTCGTAGACCTCCGTCATTTCAGATAAGTACTAGTTAGTATTCGTGCTACGTTTGTTGACCATGTTAAGGCGTAGTGTGCGGTAGCTGATTAGTGCTTATCTTTATAAGCATATGATGCGATTGGATTAGGGTAGTCGTGCGACTTTGTTGACCATGTTAAGGGTCGTGCGGGTGGGTTTAATTCAATCGGGAAATGACGGGTTGAACTTGACTAGCACTTATGATTTGTTGACCATGTTAAGGTCATATAGCTGCTAGGGGTAAAATATTATTGGGAATTTCAAGTGTTGAAATTTGCAATGAGATTGCATACCTTCTATGAGATAGTTGGATCCCGATACCCGCTGCGAGTAAGAGTTACTCCTGGGAGAGTTTTACACATTACAATTAGCCGATCAAGTAGGTGTCTAGAAAGGTGTTAACGGGGTTACGCCCCTGGGAAAATGAGGTTTATTTTAATTAGGTCCATGCGAAAGCACGGGGAACCTCCCTCAAAGTACCGGCACTGGCCTGACTGAAAGATTGGCAAACTTGTAGGGTGTAATTAATCCCGGCGAGTGTTTCCTTTCAGGGTTTGAAGGAAGATTTGACTAAAACAGTGGGAGACATCCTGATTAGATAAATTGATAACCAATCTAATCTTGTAAAAGCGCACGCTGAGTGTTTTCTTCTCTCTCTCCTGGTTGCGACTATGTCACGCCTTAATCAAGATAATAATACGGATGTATTGACCGAACCCGCTTGTTATACAGCGCTAAAGAACGTTAGTCCCGCTCCAACTTATAATTGTTATAAGACAGAGCAGGAAATAGGGGATTACCAGAATTCCCGTGCCGCCCAAACGAAGAAAGTACATGTTGATGCATCTTCTTCGAGTGTGTTCATTACACAGAACTGTTTCTCAGTATCCTTTACGTCCTGGGTATGAGATACCGGATCAGGATCCCGCATATGTAATCTGTTACATGGGCTACAGATAGGTAGAGAACTGAGAACGGGTGATAAGTTTCGTGAGATAGAAATGGTGCAAGTGTTGCAGCCAAGTCTGTTGGTAACTATCACTCTGTATTAACAAATACATTGATTCTGAATGAATGTTATTAGATACCGATCCTGATGTACAACATCATATCAGTCTCTTTATTAGTAAAGAAGGATATAATTTTGTATTGTTGGATAATGTGTTGAACATTTCCTATATCAAGAGTTGATCGGTTCAGGCACTTATCTAAAAGCATAGACGTTCTAAATCAAAGCACAGTTCTTAACGTACAGAACACACACAAGAGGAAGAGTTCAGAAATGATCGAATCCTTCTTGAGGCATTGTAGACTAGGTCATATCAATGCGACCCGACTAGCTGAAGTTACATATAGATGGATATTTAAATTAGTTTGAATTTACATCTTGTGAAACTTTCCAGTCATGTCACAATGATAAGATGACTACAGCTCTGTTTATTGGAAACAGAGAAAGAGTTAGTGAACTCTTGGGATTGATACATGATGATGTATGTAAGGTCCCCTATCTATACATGCCAAGACCGGTTCTTTATACTTCATTATATTCACTGATGGTCTCTCAAGATTTGCATATGTGTTCCTGTTGAAACACAAGTCTGAACCTTTTGAGAAATTCAATGAATGTGAGTTAGAAGTAGAGAACCAAAAATGGGTAAAAGTATTATGTCCTTTGATGAGATCAAGGAAGAGAATACTTGAGCACGGGATTCCTGGACTATTCTAAAGGAGAATGAGATTCTCTCTTAGCATTACTCCTCCGTATACACCACAGCACCTCGGTGTATCGGGACGGAGCAATAGCACCCTATATGATATGGTGTGCTCTATGATGAGTACTACTGAGTTTCATATTTCCTTTTAGGAGTTATGCACTTATGAAGCTGCATACTTATTGAATAGGGTTCCAATCAAATCAGTTGCCTACCATTTCATATGTGATATGGAATGGGAAGAGCCCATATCTTAAGTAAGTTAAGATTTGGGGTTATCCGGCCTATGTCTAAAAGCAAAATCCGGACAAACTCGAGGCAAAGTCAGTTCTGTGGAAGTTTGTTGGATATCCCAAGCATTCGCAAGGGAATATCTTCTACCAAACCGAGGAACAAAAGACATTTTGTTTCTTAGCATGCCACCTTTGTGAAAGGGAATTTCTTGTGAAGAAATTATTGGTCATGAGGTAGAACTGGAAATAGTTCCAGCTATACAAACTGCAGCTGATGATTTGGTAGAACCAAAGGATTCAATAGTAACCAACGAACCTCAGCCTCTCCGCCGATCTAGTAGGGTTCCTCACCCACCTGAGAGATACTTCGGTTTCTCTATGATAGTGGGAGCGAGGATTGCATCATGAGATGATGACCCAACTAGTTTCGAGCAGGCCATCAGGAGTGGGACATTGTAAGAATGGATGGGTGCTTAGCGATCTGAGATGGAATCCTTATACACCAACAAAGTATGGACTTTGGTTGCATTATCTGAAGAGTTAAATCCCCATCAGGAGCAAGTATATCTTGAGAAGATAACTTGGTGTACATGGAAAAGTTGAGACTTTCAAAGCTATGCTTAAGTCCATTCAGATCCTATTTGCCACGGCTACATACCATGACTACAATATCTGGAGGTTGGGTGTCCTGACTACTTTTCTAAATGTTGATTTGGAAGACAGCGTCTATAAGTACACAGCCAGAGGGCTTCGTAGACAGTGGGAGCAGCGAAAACGTGTGCAAGATATTTTATGTGATAAAGCAGGCATCGCGGTGTTGGAACGTCTGTTTTGATGTGGTAGTCAAAGAGTTTGACTTCATCAAAATAGTAAATGAACCTTGTATATACAAAAAGGTAGTAGGGAGTATGGTGATGATCCTTGTAGAGTACGTGGATGACATACTCTTGATAGGAAAGGAGTTTCCTATGCTATGCTCGGTCAATCTCCGCTTATCACAAGGATTCTCTATATAGGATCAAAGTGATACCTCATAAATCCTGGGTTTTGGATCTATGAGGTAGATCTGATTGGATATTAGGATACTCACTAGTTGTAGTGAGATGGTATCAATCGATCCTGGGGAGAATCACTGGAATGGTTCCAGGGTGATAAGGACGACTGAATGTCAGTCACAGGCATTGTCTTCACCCTCAGTGGAGGAACGGTATGTTGGAAGAGTTCCAAGCTAGATACCGTGACTTACTAGACAATTAAAGGCAAGATACATCGTTACCAAGGATGCTACCAAAGAGGCAGTCTGGATAGATATATGTTCATGAGATGAACTTCGTTCCTACCATTGTGTGACAATGGATTTGTGGCTTATGCCGAGGAACCCCCGTCCCATCAGAAATCCACATATGATTCTTAGGCGGTATCACCTGATCATGGAGATGGTTGATCTCCAGGGAGATCGAGGTTAGGAGAGCAGACACAGAGGACGACAGCGCGGATCCACTCACAAAGGCCTTTTTCCCAGTAGAGATTTTTAAAGGGATGGTTGACTATGAGATACTTCAACCGCAGCTAATTGTTGGGTATGTGATACCACAACAAATGGCCCTAGTGCAAGTGGGAGATTGTTAGTTATATGTATGCCCTAGAGGCCATTACTGTACATACGATGTATATTGTAGTGGATGCTTGGACATATATAGGGAGGACTTTCTTGCTCGACATGATAGTACGCTATCTGGTTGCTCTTTATCTTAACATGTACTCTGATTGTCTCTATATATACATGTTGATAAAGCCCTTAGGATAAGTACTCGACTACTGGGACTATGATGAGATCATACTGGTGGGGCCACGGTAGTCGGCGAGTACATCCTATAACTGTTCCTAGTCGAGGGTGTATCGAGACAGGGCATCGATACACCAGAGTAGACTAGCGTATACACATCTTGACCTATATGATGGGCGATGGATGATCCCATATCCATCGGTGTTTGACATCAAGGATGGTGTACGGGTGCTCAGTGGAGACTGGGTACACTGGACGGACTCGCCGAGAACTCCCAGTTGGTATTATACCTCACGTCAGATGGCAGTTCTCAGGTGACACTGGTACAGAGTAGTCTGTTGACCCGAGATCGTCATAGAGTCTTGTGTGATTCTCACTGTGCTTTGATTTCCATCATACCACGTCCAAGAGGGCATGCAAAAAGGAGGATTTTGGGTACTGTCCCGAATCACATGGAGGCAATGAGCGATAGGAGAGGATTCGTTTCTCCGGGTAAAGGGAGTTGATGTTGTGCTGTGTTCGATTGGCTATAACCGGAAATCCCTGGCCAGGGTTGCTGAGATTTACTGATAAGTATTATCGGTAGTTTCTCGAACTGTTATAGACCTCATATCGACACGACTTACCAAGCTACTGGGGTCTGACGTTTACCACCCCTAGGCGAGATATGCGACATATCAGACGACGAGACCGCACTGTACTGGAGTGTTTCTCATTGGATTCACAGAAGAATGTACAGGCTTGCTTGTTGATCTTCTGAGCGCTAAATACCTGGGTGGCTATTACATTTAGCTGACCGCTTTCAGCTTGTGGGTGTTTGATATTGTAACGTTTCAGAAATCGTTTTGCGAATTTTCCCGTTTTAGGGCAAAATTGTCGGTTTTTCCCGTTTTAACCCGATTTCGATCAAACGTCCGTATAAGCTTGCCGGCACTTTTTTTTAGCTAAAATAAAGCTCGTGCGTGAACTTTAGGGGTATTTGGGAGGTTTTGGTTCAGATAGAATTTTTCCCAAATAAAATATTATTTTAAGCGGTATTCGGTGCACGTAAATCGGGAAATTTCTTTTCTTAAGAATAAATTTATTTTTTTTCACTAGAATATTTTGGAAACTTCTTTTTAAATATCTAGATATTTTTTTGTGTCCAAAAGGTTTTATTTTAAAAAGAAAAGAAAATGTGTAAAGGTGGCAAAGTGCATTTATTAGCATTTATTACTCTTTTTCCTAGCAATTTCTTCACAAAAAGTTCACAAAAATACCCCCCTTACCCCCTTGGCTGGCACTTCCCTTCCCCTTGCTGCCCTCCATCATTCCCACTCTTTTTCAACTCATTTTGCATTAAATAAATCATGAAAAATCCAAATAAAATCACAAAAATTCAAATATAACCATTTTCCTTCATTTCCTTCACTAATCCTTCAAGGATCTTCAATAAAGCTTGGTTTTTGATGCTAAGATGTTGGATCAAGATTCATTTTGTGTTCTTGGGGAGGTATAATTCTTACCTTAATCCTTTTATATTTGCTTTAATCTTATTCTAGCTAATTATGTGTTTAGTTTAGTTTTTAAATTATGATTAATTCATTTATATTTGGTTTAAGAAATTCATGTTAGGGTTAAATTTTGTTAAGTGTTTAGTGTTCATTTGAAGTGTTAATTTGTGTTTTGGAGATGATTAACCTAGTAGGAAATGTTAATTTTTTTTCTAAAGAACACTTTGTTTAATTTTGCAATTAGCTTACTAGGTTCTTGCTAAAACATAATTATCGAGTGTTAAAAATATAGGAATGGTTTAGATAGATTAGTTAAGCTATTTAAGGTGTTTGTAATCGCTAGATATGCATTAGCTTGAAACTAGTGCGAAATATTGCGATAGGTTGCTTACTAGATTTCGGGGTTTTTCCGACATGGGTTCGATTGGTCGTTGCGAGGTTATATCTATTTTATTCCTCGTAATTTTTGTGTTGTGTTGCGCGATCGGGGTCTAGACTTAGTGTTTTGTAGTTTAGCGACCCCAATTAGGTTTTTTGGCCGATGTCGTGAGCGATAGATGCGCTAAGCGCGCAGTGTAATTTTCCGGGCGTTTTCATCACGTTTCGTTGTCTTTTCGTCATTTTAGGATTTTTTCTTATGTGATGTGTTTGTGAAATTTTAGGTTCGCAAGAGAGGACTTCGGACGCTACGACAAGGGAAAACAGGTGGTAGGCCTCACTTAGCCAGGAGCGTTGGTGAGTAGATTTAACATCTACAGGGGAATCGCCCGCATGGCGTTATGCGTTTGGGCTAGAGATGTTATTTCTGTCGCATATTCTATGTCATATTTAGAATTGCGCATTTACCCTATTACTTAGATATTGTTATGCTTGGACTAGTATCCTTAGGACACTGCACATATTATTGACGATTCTTGTTGCACGAGCACTGATTGTATACACACCGTCAATAATTGCCGTGTCACGCACAACCCACTTATAGATGTGATATTGCTTGGTTAGGGACATTGAGACTTGATTCATATTTCTTTACGCATTGACTTATAGCATACCTGTATACCTACATGCTTACACAAATGCTCTGACATACTTACATGCTAGTTACCTGTATACCTATAGAGTATTGTACCATTAGTGATAGGTACATGCACACTTTATGACATAGCTACAGGTATACCTTGCACACCTATTTCACTTATACCAGGGGGTATACTACATTATTACTTATAGATAGATACATATATTTTGCTATTCCTTTATGTTTTCATATACATCTGGTTATAGCTACATGTTTACCTTTACCTAATGTTATTTTAGAATTGGAGAAAATTAGGAACCGCATGATATTTATATTAACTTGTTGCAGTTAATTAGCGGCTTTTCCTTTATATGCTTACATTTCCTTTTATGTTGCATATATTATATTCATGGATTTTAGCATTGAGATGTGGATTTTTTCATGATGTTTTCTGGATTAGGGGACCGTGGGAGTTCATGAAATTATGCATTATTTGAAAACCCGGTTTCCCTTGATATGATATTTCAGCAGCCACCATGAGATTTATCGGTTCGGATATATATATACCCCATGCTAGGAACGGAGGGGTCCGTGTGTGGGTACATGGTGGGGCCCAGAGGTACCCCGAGGCAAGAATCTCAGTGAGGAGATGAGTTAGTGGGGGAACCATACTTTCCGGTGACATTACCAATGACTCGGCGGTAATCATGGGGATACCGTTGGGAGTCATGTGCGTATAGATACGTGGAAAGATGAGGGTAAGAGCTAGGCACTCGTGCTTTTCGGATAGCGTGTGATACGTACCTATCAGGGGGCCAGTCGTGGTGACAGCACCTGATAGACCAGCATTTCTGTGTCGATGCTTGACACATTGGTTTCATGATATTTCTTTTTTACTCCTTTGTATATATAACAGGGGTTTAGGCCGCTGTTATATATGCCCTTACACCAATATTAGTGGAATGGGACGCTAATATATGTGTATTAACATTAAATTATATACATCATCATATTTATTCATGCAAATATATTTAGGATGTTAGATTTTTACTTGATAATTTGATTTGGGATATAGGTGATTCATTTGATATTGGATACAGGATATTTATGAGATTGCTGATTTGTACATTCAGGATATATGAGATTTATTCGATATTGTACATTCAGGATTTGTGAGACTTATATGATATGAGAGCCAATTTGGGGGCTGATTTGAGGAATTGGGATTTGGATTTGTCTTGATGGATTGTGATCCTACCACGATGCCAGGATTCCGTGGAAATGACATATTTTATTCCATACTTCACATTTATTGTTTATGCACTGCTTCATGTATTAGTAGTACCTGTTAGAGTATCTTTCATGACTGTTGCATTTACATACCTTTATTTATATGCATTGCTTCATGTATTAGTTGTACCTGCTAGTGTACCTTTCATGATTATTGCATTCGTATGACTTTTTTATTGCTATTAATTGCACATGTTAGATTCATGTTGTACGTGCATACTCGCGATTACCTGCATATGTTATTTACTATTCACGAGTTAGCAACTCACCCCCGTTGTGCCACAGTGTTTGCAGGTGTTCCTCAGGATAGTCAGAGGCAAGCTATTATCACACATCTTATCATCTTTTGCTACGGATACCGCATCAGCTCACAGTGTGCAGTTTGCTTAGGTGGGTTTGTGGTTATTCGTTGTATTGTATATTCGTTGTATCCATGTACTCTCCATCTATTATTTTCATATTGACTAAGAGACTTGGTGAGGATGATGTTGTATATTATGTTGTGACTTGTTGTCTTTTATACAGTTTCCTTTCTATCGTCTTCTATTTCTTCGCTACGGCGTCGTATATTTGTTGTGGTAGTTGTTTTCCGCCTTTGGGCGTGGATTTGCTCCCGTTGGGGATGCTTTACTTTATATTTATGGTGTAACCATTTTTGGGGTTGGTTTTTATAAAGGAGGTGCTGCCGAAATTTAAAGGAAATAAAGTTGGACTTTTAAAGAATTTGGGTTGTGATTTTAAAGACTTTTAAACAATGTTTCTTATCTTTTCTGGTATTTTAATGGTTTAGATTTCTGGGTTTTGGCTTTCTTTTACTGCGTTACGTCTGTAGACGTTGCGTAGTATTAGGGCCGTCACGTACCAATTTCGGGTCGTGACAGATATGATCATCAACTACTGCCGGCGTATTGACGATTCTTTAGAGTCCTACACAGAGGTTTCTTGGCTCAGGAAAAACGGAGTAGGAGCACATATGTAATATGTGCGGGACCAAGAACAATACGTGTATGAGATACCGTATTAGATTCTCGCGATATGAGATATCGGCCGGGTATATGTGATATAGCCGGGTCATCGGATCAAGTGTTGATTCGATAAACTGATACAGAATATATTAGTCGATTATATGCGATATAGCCGGATTGTCGGATCAAGTGTTGATTCGATAATTTAATGTATAATAATATATATGATATATTAAAATACATTAACTAATATAAGCTCACTAAAAGATTCTTTTTCTCACTCGGGTAATACATTGATATATGTTAATTGTATTATTTTATTTTGTTACAATAAATATTATATATGTGATATATAATATTGTAACATGATGTGGTTATTAATGCAACATGTTTAGTGGAGATGAAACATGGATTGGGTTTGATTTGGGTTAAGCTTTTCTAGAAGTTTCTAGAAGCTTTCATTTTTGTTTTGGAAAAGATATTTGTGTTGATATTTTTAAGTGACTCATCTTTAACTCAACCCAAACCCTAGCCCTAGTTAAATCTCTACAAAGGTTAGTTTGGCCATGGTTGCATTTCTAACCTTATCATAACTTTCATTATTCATCACAAAAGGATTGATCACAATTCTTCTTCTTCTTGCTTGAGTTCTTTCATGAAAAGCTTTCTAGCTTTTTATGAGGTGATGAAAATGAGTGAGAATATGAAAACAAATGAGAGATAAAATCCTACTTCATCATCCTCATCTATCCTTGCCTTTTAGATGAGGGTGTTCACTTCATTTAGTCAGTGAGAGCTTGTGTTAATGAAACTTCAAAGTAGATCATCTTTGTTATCGAAGATCGGAAGCAAGCTTGCATCTTTCTCTTCATGGAGCCTCTCGAGAGTCCGGAACACGATGATCGCAGCGAAGAGACCTTAACACGGAGCTTTAGAAGTGAAGGACCGGATCTACAAAGGTTGTAATCCCTCTCACTTAGTGTTAAAGTGTTTAACATACTTGTTTTCGCCTAATCTCTAGTCTAAGATCTTGGTTTAGGGTTGTTCGGCACGGCTAAATTTTAAATCGGGCATGGTTGATGCCTCGTAGACCCTTGTGAGAGTGCCTAGTAACCCTGCAAATAGGTGTACCGTCCTAATCCAAGGAGCGCTCGCAACTAAGAGAAGGTAAAAGGAAAAGACAACTGAATAAAACCTCATTCCTTTTCTCCAGAACCGGAAACCATTCTCGAATAAGTTCCTTCGAGTTCGTATATAACCATACGATGGTTTATCCAATGGAAGTGGGCGTTCGTAGTAATAAGGTGTGTTCTGGAGAAAAAGGGTAAAAGTAGAAGTGGCAATGAGGTATTCAACTCAGACAATCCAAAAGCCAGTGTTTTAAGAAGATTCGGTTAACTTGGTCACTGAGTCATAGTCAAGGGTCGGGTCATGGTCGCTGCCAAAGAGAGAGAGAAAAGAAACACTCTGTGTGCACTCTAACCTAGATCAGAAAGGTTATCAATTTATACAATCAGGAAACCTGCCACTGTAACGTCAAATTCTCCTCCAAACCTGAAAGAAGAAATAGTCGGGATCACCCGAGGAGTAAACCAACTCATCAGTAGGAATCGGGATCCAACTATCATCGCATTATATCGTGATGGAATCCACTCACGTTATCACACTCTAGAAGATATGCGCATGCCTGGCAAGTTTCAGTTTCTGTAGAAACTCCCGATATGTGTTTTTACCCCTAGGACCCAAGTGACCTTAACACGGTCAACAAATCAAAGAGTCCTAGTCAAGTTCAACCCGACATTATCCCGGATTGCATTAAACCCACCCGTATGAGCCCTTGACACAGTCAACAAGACCGCACGACTGTCTTAACCAATCGCATTAATATGCCACAAACAAACACTACTTAGCTGCCGCACATTACGCCTTGACACAGTCAACAAACGCAGCACGAATACTAAGTAATACTTGTAAGAAATGACGGAGGGCTACGGCTGGTTTTTGGCGAAAAACCTTTAACGTAATGAACTTGATATCGTTGAAGGAACTGCATAACCTCTTATAAAAATATAGTGGCGAAAACCTTTGCTAAAGAGGTCACTCCCGGTGAAGGGATCTCGGCTCTTTCCCCGTAGAATGAGGTGCTGGATATTCCAACTGAATACCACGATGCAAAGCAAAAAGTAATCGGCTATAGTGAAGTTATTACCCTGACGCAAACTTCTGTCCAAGGGGTCACTCCCGGTGAAGGGATCTCGACCCTTGCCTCGTCGACTGAGGTGCAGGATATTCATACCCGAATACCACTGTGCAAAACAAAAGAAATCATCCTTGCAATAATAGCTTTTCTTTGAAAAATGTTCCAACAACATCAGAATAGGTTTGTTTAGCTTGCATTGATCCGAATCAATGCAGTCCCATCAATTAATCACACCACAAAAGAACGAAAATACGATGTACGTATATGTCATCCGCATTCGCCACTGGGTCTCGTCATCACCCGTTAGGTTACTTAACTAACGACAGAGCGGGGACTGGACTAGCGCGGGTGTAAAACATATATAACATCTACTAGTATATATATCAATATATAATATTCGCTCATGGCATGATAAAAATGCAACATCACAGAAATGTAATAAGCATCACAGAACAATACAGATAATCTGGGATCCCCGGGTTTCATAGAGCCGCTACTGAAACCCGACGTTCCCCTTGTCGTGTGGATAGCCTGTGCAATGAAATCTTAGACTCCTACGGGCACGGCAAGTTACCCGCCAAAATCTGAAGCGAGGCAGCCCCCTTCAACAACGTGAATGGACCACCCAGCACTTCACGGAATCCGGTAACTTGAGCACCCCTCCTTGGGTCAACCTATACCCCCTACGAGTGCGGCGAATAGCTCGCCAATTCTAGAGTGAAGCCCCCTCCATCTCAAAGCTATGAGATGCGGGCCCGTTGCCCTCTAGAACCCGGCTACCCGTGCACCCCACCGTGGGGTAATCCTAGTACAGAAAGTAAAATATAAACAACGGGTACATCGACCTCAGCCCGGTCATGCCCCAAAAGAATAATATACAAACAGGCAGTGACAGCAGTCCACATGTCGGACGCTCGCCCAGCAATATCAAATGTACAAATATAACCAAACTGTACTACCATTTCATCCAGGCTATCCACCACGACAAATCCGCAACATCACAGCACAACACAGAACATCAACGTGAATGTCACGTTCGCAAATCCGTCTAAAAGAGCTATAGCAATTAGACAAGATTTACCGATCAAATGACATTCAAGGTCCCAGTATAATGTAAATACAGTGAACTAACATGTTTAAAATTTTCAATCGATAAAATTTTCCGAAGTGGGCCCCAAGCACAATTCCCAGTACTCAAAAAAATTTGGGCCCAAACAAAAAATACCAGAAACCCCAATTCCAACTCAGAGAACACTGTACAAAATTTGGTGCCTTAATTCTACAGTAGTGCGGCAGAACAGCGGCCAAAACAAGGTTAGCGCCGCGGTTCCGCGGCGCAATGACGAGATCGTGGTACCAAATTTCAACAGTGTTCTTTAAAAAGCCTGCCTGATTTTCTGACGTACTGAAAATAATTTTTAGAGCACAAAAAAATTTCAACAGAAACTGTTAAATTGGAAATGCAGTTTTGGAAAATTTCGTTCGATCGAAGTTCTAAACACGTTAGAGAAAGCTAGTAAAGGTTAATAACCTGGCTTTGATACCAAGTAAGACTACGGTAGCGTCCCGGCCGTCTTTCCGAGGCCAAAAAGAGAAAACGAAAACTTTTTCAAATTAGAAACCGGCGCTATGGTATGCTTAAAACCCTGATCAAACCATTAACCTACAACTAGCTAACAAGAGAAGGGGCTGGAAAGCTATACCGATCGATCCGTGTCCTTCGGTCTTTGGCTACCATCCCAAGCTCCCAGCGGCATCTCTGTTAGTCATCTCTGTTAGTTATATGTATGCCCTAGAGGCCATTACTGTACATGTGATGTATATTGTGGTGGATGCTGGGACATATATAGGTAGGACTTTCTTGCTCGACATGATAGTACGCTATCTAGTTGCTCTTTATCTTAACATGTATACTTATTGTCTCTCTGTTACATGTTGATAAAGCCCTTAGAATGTGTACTCGACTTGCAGGACTATGATGCAGATCATACTAGTGGGGCCTGGGTAGTCCATGAGTGCATCCTTCAATGTTCTTAGTCGTGGGGATATCGAGACGGGGCATCAATATTCCAGAGTAGACTAGCGTATATCTTCTCAACCCATGTGATGGGCAATGGATGATCCCATATCCATTGGTGTTTGATATCAGAGATGGTATGCGGGTGCTCAGTGGAGACTGAGTACACTGAACGGACTCGCCGAGTACTCCCAGATGGTATTATACATCACGTCAGATGGCAGTTCTCTGGTGACACTGGTACAGCTTAGTCTGTTGACCCGAGATCGTCATAGAGTCTTGTGTGTCTCCCACTGTGCTTTAATTTCCACCCTACCACGGCTCTACTGAGTCGTGCAAACAGATGGTTTTTGGGTACAGTCCCGATTCACATGGAGACAATGAGCGATAAGAGGGGATTCGTCTCTCCCGGTATTGGGGGTTGATGTTGCGCTATGCTCGACTGGCCATAACTGGAAATCCCTGGCCTGGGTTGCACTAATTTACTGGTAAGTGTTATCAGTAGTTTCATGCTTGTTATGGACCTTACATCGGCATGACTTATCAAGCTACTGCGGTCTGACGTTTACCACCCCTAGGCGAGATATGCGGCATATCAGACGAACAGACCGGACTGTGCGGTAAGTATTACTGATTGGATTCGCAGGAGTGTGAGCAGGCTTGCTCGTTGATCTTCTGATTGCTCAATACCCGGGTGGCCGTTACGTTTAGCAGACCGATTGCGGCTTGTGGGTGATTGATATGATCACCACCTACTGCCGGCGTATTGACGAGTCTTTAGAGTCCTACACAGTGGTTTCCTGGCTCAAGCGAAACGAAATAGGAGCGCATATGAGATATGTGCGGGATCGAGAATAATACCAGTATGTGATACTGTATTCTATTCTCGTGATTTGTATCATCGGTCGGTTATATGTGATATAGCCGGGTTACCGAATCAAGTGTTGATTCGATATATTGATACACTAGATATTAGTCGATTATATTAGATATGTCCGGATCATTAAATCAAGTGTTGATTTAATGATTTAATGTATAATTATATATTTGATATATTACTTTACATTAACTAGTATTGGTTCACTTAAGATTGATTTTCTCACTTGATGTTCACAAGTTGTATATGTGATATATGTTTATGCACTAGTTTGTATCATGATTGATGATACATGCAAACTTGGGTGTGTGTATGACTTACACCATATTTAAGATAATGCTTTGGATTTTTATTTATTTTGGTAAAATAAAATGGTGGCTTTCTTTGTCTTTGCTTGAAGCTTCATGAAGCTTTCAAGCATTTTTGACAAAGTCCACTAATTTTGTTTTGCATAAGATTTTTATTAACCAAACCATTACCTCAAACTATGGTTTAGTCTCTACAAAGGTAAACTCACCCATGGTTGCATCATGATAGACTTCACTTGATTATTCATTTTAGATAATTCATTTTTCTTATTCTTTTCTTTCTTCTTCTTCTTCTTCAAGAAGAAGAAAAGCTTTCTAGAAAATTTTCAAGTGAAGAAATAGAGTGAGAAATCCAAATCCAAAGTGAACCCACTTCCTATTTCATCATCCTCTACTACTTGCCATTTAGTTTAGGGTGTTCTCTTCACAAAGTTCATGACCTAGTGAAGATGGAGCTTGAGTTTGAGTCTCCTCGACGTAGATCATCTTCGGCCTCGAAGTCAACGAGCTAGCCCGTTTATTTCTCCGAGGAAACCACCACAAGAGTCCGGGATCTCGATGATCGCAGCGAAGGGACGTCAACACGGTGTTGGAGATAATGCCCTCAGAGTCAATTATTGGATCACAGGCACGTGATTGCGATGATTGAGGGAGGACCTATCCCGGTAAGACAGTCTTACTCGAAATGATAGTATGCTATCTGGTTTACCTTTATCATCGTGTACTGCTTTAGGTGACCTGACAGGTCGCTATTGCACGTTGATAGAGCCCCTAGGATTCTTGCTTGACTGCCAGCAGTATGAGGGCGATCATATACGTGGGAGCTGGTAGTCTATAAGCACATCCTTAAAAGGTCCCTAGTCGTAGGAGTTTCGAGACAGGGCATCGATACTCCAGAGTAGACTAGTGTATACAGTCGAGACCCCGACGAGGGGCGGTGGCCGGTCTCACAAGCCACTGGTGTCAGTTGGTTCACCTAAGATGTATACAGGTGCTCATTAGGTTATGAGTACACCGGACAGGACTCGCCGGGAACATGCTAGTTGGTCTTATACCTGACGTCAGATAGCAGTTCCCTGGTGACATGTGTACAGGTTAGTTCATCGACCCGAGGATCGTCATTTGTCTCGTGTGAGTTCCCGCTGTACGTTGATTACTACCCTACCACGGCTCAAATGAGTCGTGCAAACAGGTTTTAGTTGGGTACAGTCCCGAGCCACATGGAGGCAGTGAGCGGATCTTCAGGGGTTCGTCTCTCCCGGTATTGGGGGTGAGGTCGCGCTGTGTCTAGGAGAGCCATTACACGAAGTCTTTGGCCAAGGCAGGAGATTTGCTGGTAGGTATTCCAGTAGTATCTCAGGGTGTTCTGGGCTACACTCCGACACGACTTGTACCGCTTTTGGGGGTCTGACTTTTACCAATCCCCTAGGCCCGCCATGCGATGCTCATAGACGAACGGACCGGACTGTACGGATATTGTCACTGACAGGCTCAGTAGGGTGTCAGGATGAGTTCGCTCATCGACGTCCCTTCTAATCAATAGCTGGTGGCCCGTCACGTATTGGCTTATACCTCTGACGTGCTAGTGGTTAAATCCACAGCCATAGTATTGACGAGTCTTTAGAGTCCACCACACTTTCAGTTACTCAAGCCTTCGGGCGAAACGCTGTAGAGGCCGTATGGAGATATGGCAGGGTCCGATCAGATACGTGCGGTATTGCACGGATCGGGATCGGACGGTTTGTACTAGTGGCCGTATGGATATATGGCAGGGTTCGGTCAGATACGTGCGGTATTGCACGGATCAGGATCGAACAGATATTACTAGCCGGCTTTGGTTTAAGCCGGATCCTAGTATAGTACAGTGTAGATTTTGTCTCATTGCATTTGTATCCGGTCGGAATACAGATGCGGGTGTGTATGCACAGTATCGGGGTTTTCCTGTAATTTATTACGGGACCAGTTTTCTGAAGTTGCCAGTTTGCATTCCGTTCCGGCCGGTTTTTCTTTGTTCTTTCCCTGCCGGACTTTTCCGATGGAGGGGTTATTTGCAAGTTTGCAAATAACTTTTGTGGAGGGGGTTTCTTGCTTTTGTGTCATTATGATATGTTAAGCATCTTTTCATCCATGATGGTGCATTTATGTGATTGGAAAGGGTTAAGGTTTGGATGTAAGTTTGTAATCATGATGTTTTGGTTGTGGTCACCCTCCACCTTTTACTACACTCACCTCCCTCTTGCATTATGTTCACACTCCACCACCATTCCTCATTAGAGCATGGCCGGCCACTTCTTTGAGAGAGAATGAGAGAGTGTTTCATTTTGAGTGTGGCAATTTTCCTTGATCTCATTCTCATGTTAGGAAAAATGCAAGCACCATTTTTCTTATCTTGATTCCTCCATCATCTTCAAAGGCAACAAACCCCAAATGAGACATAGCCTCTACACTACACATTCTACAGCAAATCTTGGACGCGTCGGCCAGCCAACTTCGCACCCGAGTTGCCTCGGTATTGAGGTGGGAGCCCGTAAAAGATACGGGCGATGTGGTGCCCTTCCGGCGAGGAGGCGACGACCGGAGTTTCCGCAGAAGATCGGGACGACGACGAGAAGACCGGAGGACTCAGATCATTCGGTATATCTCTAACCCGTCTTGTAGTTAGCTTAGACTAGTTAATGGTTCGATCCGGGTGTTTAGTGCGCGGTGGTGCCGGTTTGCTAAGTTCGCAAAATTAAAGTTTATCACTGCTTCCGCATTTGGCCGTCGGATTGACGGCCGGGGCGCCGCCGTGCACTTACAGTGGTATCAGAGCCTCGCCATTAACTTAGTCTAGCTTTGTTTGATGTGTTTGCATTTCCGATCGACCAAAATTCCAAAAACCCGCGTTTTCTTCACATCAGTTTTCTGTCGATTTTTTCCTGGCTCCAAAATTTTTTCAGGTTGTAGAAAATTGATGTACTAGGAGTTCTAAGAGATCTGGGAAAATTCGAGACATTGATCTCTCAGGTAGAGCGCGGAACCGCGGCAAAATCCCCCTTGTTGCCGCGGTTCCGCCGCAGGCTTGAGGGATCAATGGGTCAAAATTTTCCAGTGGGCTTGTGGGCTTCTTTTGGGGTTTTTGGAATATTAAACTTGGGCCCAGAATTTCTGTGAGTGCTGCAGTATTGCTTGGGGGCCCACTTGTTAATTTTTGATCGATCGGATATTTTAAACACATTATTTCACAGTATTTACATTATATCTGCGACCGTGAATGTCACTCGATCGGTAAATCCGGTCTAACTGCTATAGCCCGGTTAGACGGATTTGCGAACGTGACTTTCACGTTGATGTTCTATGATTTTGCTGTGATGTTGCGGATCGGTCGTGGGGGATAGCCTGGGTGGAATGCTAGTACAGTTTTGTTGTATTATGTACATTTGATATTGCGGGGCGAGCGTCCGACATGTGGATTGCCGTCACTGTCTGTTTGTATTATTATTTTGGGGCACGACCTGGTTGCGGTCGATGTACCCGTTGTATGTATATTTTACTTTCTGTATTAGGATTGCCCCGCGGTGGGGTGCACGGATAGCCGGGTTCTGGAGGGCAACAAGCCCGCATCTCATGGCATTGGGACGGAGGGGGATTCACTCTAGAATTGGCGGGCTATTCGTCGCACTCGTAGGGGGTACTGGTTGACCCAGGAGGGGTGCCTAAGTTACCGGATTCCGTGAAGTGCTGGGTGGTCCATTCACGGTGCTGAAGGGGGCTGCCTCGCTTCAGGTTTTGGCGGGTAACTTGCCGCGCCCGTAGGGGTCTAGGATTTCATTGCACAGGCTGTCCACACGACCAGGGGAACGTCGGGTTTCAGTAGTGGCTCTGTGAAACCCGGGGATCCCAGATATCTGTATTGTTCTGCACATTTCTGTGATGTTGCATTTTTATCACGCCTTGAGCGAATATAATATATTGGTATATATATTAGTAGATGTTGTATATGTTTTACATCCGCGCTAGTCCAGTCCCCGCTCTGTCGTTAGTTAGCTAACCTAACGGGTAATGACGGGACCCAGTGGCGAATGCGGATGGCATATACGTACATCAGTATATTTTCGTTCTTTGTGGTGTGATCAATTGATGGGACTGCGTTGATTCGGATCAATGCAAGTTAAAACAAAGCTAATCTGATGTTGTTGGAACATTTTTCAAAAAGCTGTTATTGCAAGGACGTTCACTTTTGTTTTGCATCGTGGTATTCATTTGGAATATCCTGCTCCTCAGTCGACGAGGCAAGGGCCGAGATCCCTTCTCCGGGAGTGACCCCTTGGACAGAAGTTTGCGTCAGGGCATTAACTTCACTATAGCCGATTACTTTTGCTTTGCATCGTGGTATTCATTTGGAATATCCTGCACCCCATTCTACGGGGAAAGAGCCGAGATCCCTTCACCGGGAGTGACCTCTTTAGCGAAGGTTTTCGTTACTATATTTTTATAAAAAGCTATCCGTTCCTTCAACGATATCAAGTTCATTACGTTAAAGGTTTTCGCCAGAAACCATTCGTAACCCTCCGTCATTTCATATGGATGGTCAATAGTATTCAAGCTGTGTATGTTGGCCAAAGTCAAGGCACGGTGTTTGGTAGCTATTGGGTATTCATATGCAGCATAGATAGATGCGTTGGTTTGGGACAGTCGTACTGCCATTTTGGCCAAAGTCAAGGGTAGGTACGGGTGGATTCAAATTAGCCTGGAGAATGACGGGTTGAACTTGACATGTGACTTATGATATGTTGGCCAAAGTCAAGGTCATAAGAGCATGGGGTAAAAATCACATCGGGAGTTTCAAAAGAACTGAAACTTGCCAGATATGCGCATACCTTCTGGAGTGTGATAGCGTGAGCGGATTCCGTCACGTTATCATGCGATGATAGTTGGATCCCGATTCTCACTGATGAGTTGGTTTACTCCTCGGGTGACCCCGACTAATTCTTCTTTCACGTTTGGAGGAGAGTTTGAGGTACAGTGGGAGGTTTCCAGATTAGAAAAAGTGATAACCATTCTGATCTAGGTTAGAGTGCACGCCGAGTGTTTCTTTTCTCTCCCTCTTTGGCAGCGACCATTGACCCGACCCTAGACTATGACTCAGTGATCAAGTTGGCCGAACCTTCTTAACACTGGCTTTTTGGATTGTCAGAGTTGCAGACCTCATTGCCACTCCTACTTTTACCCTTTCTCCAGGACACCCCGTATTACTACAAACGTCCACTTCCATTGGACAAAACCATCGTATGGTTAGATACGAACTCGAAGGAATTCGAGGATGGTTTCCGGTTTTGGAGAAAACGGATAGGATTATTCAGTTGTCTTTTCCTTTTACCTTCTCTCAACTTGCGAGTACTCCTTGGTTTAGGAGATAGTACACCTATTACGCAAATTGGATAGTCTTCTTCCAAACCTTAGGCTGGTGCCAAACAGTAGGGAATGAAGAAAACCAATTAGCATAACGATGGTGTGCAGAAGGTATTAAGTTCAGACAAAGCAAGGGATTTGTAAGAGGGCAATGTAAATTGCGACTGCTATTCACGACCAAACCAAGTATTTCTTCGCCGATCCTAAATCACCTTTGTATTTCTCCTGGACACTCCGTATCACTACGAAGATCCCAGTTTATTGGATAATCCATCGTATGGTTATATACGAACTCGAAAGAAACTTGTTCCAGTTCGGGGATGGATCCTGGTTCAGGAGAAATAGGAATAAAGTACATTCAGGTGTCTTTTATTTTCACCTTCTCTCGCGTTGCGAGTGCTCCTAGGATTAGGACAGTACACCCATTATGCTTATTGGATAGTCTTCTTCCAAACCATAGGCTGGTGCCGAACGGTAGGGAAGGAAGAAAACCATTTGGCCTAAAGGGGTGTACAGAAGGTAATGACTAAAGACATATAAAGGGATTTGGAGAGGTGGCAAAGAATTATACGGTTATAGTTGTGAATCTGGATAATGGAAGAGGCATTACTAAAGAATACCAGGATACCCTATCGAAACATTTCAATGTTTCAGTTTCACTGTGTACTGTTAATAGAAAACTGATTTCCCAATTAGACACTTGCTCCAGGGTATGTATTTACCAGGTATGATTCTCACATCTGTATGGTTTTACAGATGATGAGTGGGAGTAAGCTATTGGGAATTGGGTGATCATCCTCATTATATCGGGATTCGTTGGAATTGGTGATATTTGAGGAAGCCACATGGGTTGTTTGCCGGTCGGCAAATATTTGGTTTTGAATATCCGTTGTTGTGCACCAATTTCAAATTGATATATCTGTACGTCTATTTTTATAGAGTGAGATATACCTTTTTGAAATTATGTCTATGACATTTACCTATACCAGTGGGTGGTTAGGTAAGGAGCATTGAACAGCGGTGTAATTCTTCTTAACCAAAATACAGTTTTCAACCTACGACACACAGTGAATGAGTCATCAGACTCAAGGGACTTATACAGAGTATTGTATGTTGTCCAAGCGTCCATTAGGACAGAGGGGTTGGTCCTCATACTATATTCTGTTTACTTTTAACTTCTCTAGTTCTTAGACATATGTTTCGTAGAAACACAGGGTCTAAGTTTTGAGGAGTTATAGGTATTTGAATAGAGTAGAGAACCAGGTGTAGCAAGTATGGGGATTCTTCAAGGTGATCGAAGATGTAGATACTTATGTATGGCATTCAGTTGATAGTAATGATAAAGAGAAATTGCTTCTCTTTCAGGTTACTCATAATTGGAAGCACTCCTAAGTTGAGTAACGCTGATCGGCCTCCTTCCATTTAGTAGACATGCACTGGGGACAGCTGCATGATTTGAATCTGGTTAAATTAAATCAGTGCCTCTGGTTCTATATTGGATATAGAACAGTTCATATCTTAACGATGTTAAGGTACGGGGAGTTGTCCGGCTTATGATTAAAACCAGACACTGGACAACTCAAGGCATGTTTCTGTAATGGCTGTTTGTGGGTTGACCCAGGCTATGACGAGGGTTGACTTTCTACCATCTGGGAGATCAATAGTAATATTGTTCTGGACTCGCCAGAGTTTTAATAAAAAATGGATTTTTTCAAAAGCAGTAGTGGGAGTATGGTAGAACTAGAAGTGATTCCAGAACCGCAAACGATTACTGAAGATTTGATAAGGAACCTAAAGATTCAATCCGTTTTGACATTCCATTGGCCACTCCGCAGATACGGTGGGTAACTTCAGGCACCCGAGAGGTACTCCGGTAGCCTCAAGGACGGTGACAGGGAAGTTCTTGTTTACCCACACTTGCCATTGTTGTTGTTCCAGGCTGCGAGACCCGGCAGGAGGATGAGTATAGCGTCGTTCTAAACTAGTTTTAGAAGTGCACATCTATATGACTCTGCCAGAGGGTTGTCGTAGTCAGTGGGAGCAGCGGAAGCATTGGTGGACATCAGGCTTATGTCTATTTATAGACTAAAGCAGATGTAGCGGAGATAGATCATCTATTTCTGATGTGACAGTCATAGGTTTGACTTCATCAGAATAGGGGATGGATCTGTTGAGTAGGTAGTAGGGTGTGATATCCGGGTTTTAGATGACATACACAAAGTAGGAAAGAAAACTCCTATACTACGGTCGGTTATTCTTTGGTTGTCACACAGTGGTTTCTCCACAAAGGACTTGGACATTATATAAGACATACTGGTTACTAGATCTATAGTTTTAGATCTAGATTTGGGTGGTTTCCCAATCTGGGTACTTAGACAACATTCTAAGAGTATTTAGAATGGACGACTCCTGGCATGGTAGTGTACCTGCAGGTAATGGAGTCACCCTCTCTAAAGGTGTCTTATAGACTAAAGTAGAGAGGGATGTGCATGATTGGCAGATCACTTGCTTAGGCAATTGAGTCAATCATGAGATGTCAAGTACCACACCAGATATTGTTCTTGCACTAGATGCAATAAGTTGACATTGACCCAATCCTGGAGAAACAGTCGGAAGCAGTTTTAGAACATAAGTGGATGTTCTAGGGATATGATAACGACAGCCTCATTCGGGGGACAGTTATCATTCCAGGCTTCCAAGGTGACCTGGACGACAAGGAGGTTGTCAGAGTTATATTTTTTCCTTCTGACGAGGGGCAGTGTTTTGGACAGGTGGTCCAAGGCAATACTGAGGGTGGCATGGCGCAGGATACTGATTAAGTTCAGTTGACGATACAGTCTAAGAAGTTTGGATTTGGAGTTCATTTATGAGCTCGGTCCCATCAGACATCCAGACATTCTAAGACAGGTATTGCTCATTTCGGAAGATGGCTTTCTCCGCGAACTTGAGATATAGAGAGACATAGAAAGAAACATCTAGGCGGATCCACTCACTGAGGCTATTCCTCGAACGCAAGAGTTTCGCAAACAGGCTTTATGAGACTGACTATGTCACAACCTGAAAGTACGGAACATGACCGGCACCTATACTACGAACGTCTCGAGACGTGCGTAATCTAAGTAAACCGAAAACCCAGAAATCCAAACCAAGAAAAGTAGTAGAGTGCAGGAAAAACCAACTTAAAGCAAGTAATTTCAATAGCATAAGCCGAATTATGCGGTTTTTAAAACATCAAAATTTTACTGAAAATTTCGGCAGAGTCTCCTTTGTAAATACTGGCCCCCAAACGGGATACAACATCAAAATTTTACTGAAAATTTCGGCAGAGTCTCCTTTGTAAATACTGGCCCCCAAACGGGATACAACATGAATAGTATACGAAATCAAGAAAAAGGCATCCCCAAGAGGGAGCTAGCTCTTCGTCAATCGACGGTCACAACCACACAAGCAATATAATATACAACGCCAACGGCGAGGATCAAAAACTCGAAAGGGAACTCAAATCCACCAGAAATATAACGAGCGACTCTAAGGTCGAAAGAATAAACAACACTGGTCTCTATCTCAATAGATACATGTTTGGTTGATGGAACTTCTAGATACAACAGAATAATGATATACAAGATATATAATGGGGGTATGATACAAGTAAACCCACCTACTAGCCTATCACCCGAATGAAACTGAGCTCGCAAGCCGTAAAGAAACCTGTACGGCAAATCTGCAAGAAACTGGGGCACAACGGGGGTGAGTTGCCAACTCGTGAATAGAAAAACATCTACGCACAGAAATCGCATAAATAACGCAACCTAGGTCAATGATCATAATATATCCTCAAATATAAGTATAACAGGCAGCCTATAACAATGACTAGGGTAATATCTAACCCGAGTATAATTTCATGTTCCCGTGTCAGTGCCTCAGGTAGCAATATATCATATGAATGAGGTATGAATGCATGAAACAGAATACATGTAAATGAAGAAACTGTTTTCATAAATTAGTGAGATTTCCTTCGTATTTTTAAACTGAGGTATCATAATGAAATCAGTATCAACAGTGTCTAGCATCGACACAAAACATAAATCTCACTGTCTCGAAATATCAATGTCTCAAGCTCAATATCTAGGGCGCCGTCAGTCCGGACCGGCCCCTACCATCCATCTCAAGACCACGACGGTATCCTCCGGATATCCGACGCGTCGGGTAATATCACCGGTAGGTAGTGCTCCCCAGCCAGGCTCAACGTCAACACCACATTCCTCTTGCCCCGGGGTACCATACCGGGCCCACCATGTACCCGTGACGGTTCCTCCACTCCTCGACACGGATCTCCAAAACTACAGCAAACTCATGGTGGACGACACTTTACATCACTAGAAAACCGCAACATTTTATATTTTAAAAGATCATAAGTTGTAAATTTTGCGGCTTTCCCCGAAATTCAGAAATATCATAAATCTCAAGAAATCATCACAAGTGCATATGTCAATGATAATGAACTAGGCATGAACAACTGAATAACATTATGCATGAAGTGGTAGGTAATAACTACAATGTCTAATATGGCATATAAGGGAAGTACACTAATATCACGTCAAAACTACCAGCTAACAATCTAAATCAAGCAATTATATTCTCTAAAGTGTACGTGACATGGCAATTACCGATGAAGATGTGTGTGAGCCGGCAAGTAGGTGTACGTGGTACATACGCATCATCGGTAATGGTGCTGGTGTCCTAACAGCATGATATCAATAATGGAATATGCAGCAAAATAAATATGCGAGGCAGAGCGAACAGCTATAATGTGCGGGAGCTGAATACTAGACACAACGATAACTAATCTGCAATAATCTAATATAAGTCCTACGAATGGTGCCTTTTGAAATAACACGAATCATGGGGTTTTGAAAATAGGGGCTACGGTGTTTTTATGAAAAGATACGTCGTTTTTGAAATATCCGTAGATTCCCTTGAGCTGTCTTTAAAAATGCCCACGATTCGTTAGTTTTTGAAATAGGTAAGAAGTCTAATCAAATCTAATAACTACACTAAACTATACGGCTGAACTAACAAGCTGAACTACAGGTAAGGAAACCGCCTATCATCTGAGTCGATACATATACATACCTGTATATGTATAGTCGGTGATCCTGCCTCAATAATATCATAACCGATACCATATCTATAATCAGGCATCCCAAGTCAAGAGTGCGGATCAATCATCAATATAGCTCGTACGTAAGTCCGTCGTACGGCATCCCAATCTGGGTACGGGTCAATATCATATTCATCCTACTATTCACCTAGTATCCTCTTTATCCAAGATCATAGTCTAGGGTACTGACCTATGTCTTGCACAATACTGATACCGCCTAAGTATGCATGGACGTGTGTGAAACACTACGTCAAGGACCCGCTACAACGTCATGTCGTATCTCAAATATGAACCCTGCTAGGTCACCGAATTCACAACTTCAATACGAATCTCATCGACTCATCTCAAGCCCAAATATCATCCTCAAATCCGTATGTGAACACATAGTCCCATACCCATGTGAACACATAACTATATTTTCCGTAAAGCATAAAAGAAGGAAGAAAGTATGCAAGTATGGGTTGGTGTGTGCATGTGTAGTGCGACCACTACTCTAGGGTTTCACGACACTAAATCATCCAAGAACACCAAATATCCATATTATCATCAATATACTCAAACAATATATAAACAATATATATATGTGTGTATACGTATTCGTATACATCACCACGAATTGCGGGGGTGCTATACGCCATCCACCCGACTTCTCCCCGTAGATATAAATCTACTCACCTGGTCCTCGCTCGCCGGTGCCGACGTCGCCACGTGCTTGCTTGTCGTCTCGAAGTCTACATGGGGTACCTACATATCATAATGCACCGTATCGCATTAAAACCAAATTCGAAATCGAAACGGCATACGAAAATCAAATCGGCATGCATATCATGCATAGGTCAAAACCTATCGCCTACGCATGCAAGAATAGCGAAACCAACCCTCGATATCGACGTACAAACGTCAAACCATCGTGAAAATGGGAGTGTTTGGGTTTTTCACGATGGTTTGATGTTTGTACGTCGATATCGAGGGTTGGTTTCGCTATTCTTGCATGCGTAGGCGATAGGTTTTGACCTATGCATGATATGCATGCCGATTTGATTTTCGTATGCCGTTTCGATTTCGAATTTGGTTTTAATGCGATACGGTGCATTATGATATGTAGGTACCCCATGTAGACTTCGAGACGACAAGCAAGCACGTGGCGACGTCGGCACCGGCGAGCGAGGACCAGGTGAGTAGATTTATATCTACGGGGAGAAGTCGGGTGGATGGCGTATAGCACCCCCGCAATTCGTGGTGATGTATACGAATACGTATACACACATATATATATTGTTTATATATTGTTTGAGTATATTGATGATAATATGGATATTTGGTGTTCTTGGATGATTTAGTGTCGTGAAACCCTAGAGTAGTGGTCGCACTACACATGCACACACCAACCCATACTTGCATACTTTCTTCCTTCTTTTATGCTTTACAGAAAATATAGTTATGTGTTCACATGGGTATGGGACTATGTGTTCACATACGGATTTGAGGATGATATTTGGGCTTGAGATGAGTCGATGAGATTCGTATTGAAGTTGTGAATTCGGTGACCTAGCAGGGTTCATATTTGAGATACGACATGACGTTGTAGCGGGTCCTTGACGTAGTGTTTCACACACGTCCATGCATACTTAGGCGGTATCAGTATTGTGCAAGACATAGGTCAGTACCCTAGACTATGATCTTGGATAAAGAGGATACTAGGTGAATAGTAGGATGAATATGATATTGACCCGTACCCAGATTGGGATGCCGTACGACGGACTTACGTACGAGCTATATTGATGATTGATCCGCACTCTTGACTTGGGATGCCTGATTATAGATATGGTATTGGTTATGATATTATTGAGGCGGGATCATCGACTATACATATACAGGTATGTATATGTATCGACTTAGATGATAGACGGTTTCCTTACCTGTAGTTCAGCTTGTTAGTTCAGCCGTATAGTTTAGTGTAGTTATTAGATTTGATTAGACTTCTTACCTATTTCAAAAACTAACGAATCGTGGGCATTTTTAAAGACAGCTCAAGGGAATCTACGGATATTTCAAAAACTACGTATCTTTTCATAAAAACACCGTAGCCCCTATTTTCAAAACCCCATGATTCGTGTTATTTCAAAAGGCACCATTCGTAGGACTTATATTAGATTATTGCAGATTAGTTATCGTTGTGTCTAGTATTCAGCTCCCGCACATTATAGCTGTTCGCTCTGCCTCGCATATTTATTTTGCTGCATATTCCATTATTGATATCATGCTGTTAGGACACCAGCACCATTACCGATGATGCGTATGTACCACGTACACCTACTTTCCGGCTCACACACATCTTCATCGGTAATTGCCATGTCATGTACACTTTAGAGAATATAATTGCTTGACTTAGATTGTTAGCTGGTAGTTTTGACGTGATATTAGTGTACTTCCCTTATATGCCATATTAGACATTGTAGTTATTACCTACCACTTCATGCATAATGTTATTCAGTTGTTCATGCCTAGTTCATTATCATTGACATATGCACTTGTGATGATTTCTTGAGATTTATGATATTTCTGGATTTCGGGGAAAGCCGCAAAATTTACAACTTATGATCTTTTAAAATATAAAATGTTGCGGTTTTCTAGTGATGTAAAGTGTCGTCCACCATGAGTTTGCTGTGGTTTTGGAGATCCGTGTCGAGGAGTGGAGGAACCGTTACGGGTACATGGTGGGCCCGGTATGGTACCCCGGGGCAAGAGGAATGTGGTGTTGACGTTGAGCCTGGCTGGGGAGCACTACCTACCGGTGATATTACCCGACGCGTCGGATATCCGGAGGATACCGTCGTGGTCTTGAGATGGATGGTAGGGGCCGGTCCGGACTGACGGCGCCCTAGATATTGAGCTTGAGACATTGATATTTCGAGACAGTGAGATTTATGTTTTGTGTCGATGCTAGACACTGTTGATACTGATTTCATTATGATACCTCAGTTTAAAAATACGAAGGAAATCTCACTAATTTATGAAAACAGTTTCTTCATTTACATGTATTCTGTTTCATGCATTCATACCTCATTCATATGATATATTGCTACCTGAGGCACTGACACGGGCACATGAAATTATACTCGGGTTAGATATTACCCTAGTCATTGTTATAGGCTGCCTGTTATACTTATATTTGAGGATATATTATGATCATTGACCTAGGTTGCGTTATTTATGCGATTTCTGTGCGTAGATGTTTTTCTATTCACGAGTTGGCAACTCACCCCCGTTGTGCCCCAGTTTCTTGCAGATTTGCCGTACAGGTTTCTTTACGGCTTGCGGGCTCAGTTTCATTCGGGTGATTTGCTAGTAGGTGGGTTTACTTGTATCATACCCCCATTATATATCTTGTATATCATTATTCTGTTGTATCTAGAAGTTCCATCAACCAAACATGTATCTATTGAGATAGAGACCAGTGTTGTTTATTCTTTCGACCTTAGAGTCGCTCGTTATATTTCTGGTGGTTTTGAGTTCCCTTTCGAGTTTTTGATCCTCGCCGTTGGCGTTGTATATTATATTGCTTGTGTGGTTGTGACCGTCGATTGACGAAGAGCTAGCTCCCGCTTGGGGATGCCTTTTTCTTGATTTCGTATACTATTCATGTTGTATCCCGTTTGGGGGCCAGTATTTACAAAGGAGACTCTGCCGAAATTTTCAGTAAAATTTTGATGTTGTATCCCGTTTGGGGGCCAGTATTTACAAAGGAGACTCTGCCGAAATTTTCAGTAAAATTTTGATGTTTTAAAAACCGCATAATTCGGCTTATGCTATTGAAATTACTTGCTTTAAGTTGGTTTTTCCTGCACTCTACTACTTTTCTTGGTTTGGATTTCTGGGTTTTCGGTTTACTTAGATTACGCACGTCTCGAGACGTTCGTAGTTTAAGTGTCGGTCATGTTCCGTACTTTCGGGTCGTGACAAAGTTGGTATCAGAGCGTTAGGTTTTAACCTTCGGAGCGTAGGATGACCCTTGGTTGATGGAATAGGTGACTAAAGTAGAGTGACGTACCGTTGGTATGTTCCGCGGCATATTTACGACATGCCACTCCACTTATAAAGCCTTAGGATGTACATTTCCTTGTTCAGTATTATATTCCTTCCTGATCTAGCCTCATCGGTACCAGTTTGGTTTTGCTGCTACGGTTACCGGCAGGGAGAGCTACGGCTAGAGTTGCGGTCAGCACAAGCTCGTCACGAACGAGGACTGACCAGGGCGAAATTCCGGCGACACACGATTGCAGAGATGTGTCTTTTTACTGTGTTTCCGCGCCGCGAGCGTTTGGCGGATCGCCTTTATGAGGTTACTCGGATGTGCTGATCGACACTAGAGGATTGAGCCACTGACAGAGACCAGCCAGATTTTGATGACCGTTGGTGTGTTTCTTACTCCTGATGATTGAGGCACTGTTCAGCGTGCAGACGAGCGAGCCAGTTGTTGCTGCGAGCGACGGGATATCGCCCCATATGTTGGAACTATGGCGGGGCGAGTTGTACGAATAGATGATAGAAGGTCGCTAGTCACCCGATGATGAATGACTAGGACAGGTGGTTCGTTCGCTTACCCCGATGCGAGGTCATCAGATAGATTGATTCCAGCTAGAGACGACTTCACGCGGAGGCGTTGGGAGTCGACAGAGACGATCGAATGTCAGAAACCTATTTATCCAAGTTTAAAGTAGTCGGAAAGACATGCAGGCAATTCTATGGTCCCTCTAGAAGAATGAAACCCTAACTCGACTTAATGACCGTGTGAAAGCCTTTGAACCTTCGGGTTTGCGGCAGTTCTACGGCGCCATTAGTGAGGCTTGGATTTGCCCTTCTACGGCTGGACCACCGATGCTGTGGTATGTATTCGATACTATTAAACTGTGCCCAAGAGGTTGAGCTCTTGGGGGATTTTGAGATTTTGACGAATCGATCGAATGGTTCGACTTCAATCGGATGCTAGGTGTTGAGATGTATTTCTTGGGAGACTCCAGATGCGAGGATAGCCGTTGGAGCTCAGTCAATGCAACCACGATGAGACGAGTCCGAAGCAGTCGACATTAGAGAAAGTGGAGTAAGGGGTTCGTACGAGATCTTGATGAGACGACGTTCCACTCCGCCGACATCAGAGATGCGATACGCATGCCGAGGCATTGTGCATAGATATACCTTCCAGAAGGAGTCGCGATGAGTATGCAGCCGTTCCGGAACGAGAACAGATCTAGTAAGGGACGATGACTTCCGGACAGTTCGGCAGAGACGAGATTTGGGAGAGATTTCGACAGGACCTTTCTGGAATGATTTACGAGGAGACTTGGACCCAGGAGTGGTCATGTTGCGCACACCAGCAGGCCGGAATTCAGGTTCGTCGATGAGATATGCTATGAGTGACCACGACAGTTGGCCAGAGATTCTTGGAGTATGTGCTTGAGCGGTACTATTTCGCCATTATTAATTTTGATGTTTTGGGTGGGTTATTCGTATGATTTGATTTTGATGGTTGAGGATTTACGATCTTTGCACAGTGTTGCACTTGATATCGTTTTCGTGCGTTAGTTTCACATGTTTGTGATTTTACGGTTTTAAACAGTTGAGTTGGTTTTGTGCGTATGCATGCAAACGATTTCGTTCCTGCACTCTGTATAGTTTATATATGCGTGCAGTGCAGTGATACGCCTTTTGTGCACTTAGATGCACTGGACTTCGATTTCGACTGTGATACTCGATATTTGTTTTGTGCACCTGATTGATTTTGCGCATGTTCGGCGCTTGATATTGGATTTCATGATTTCGTGCACGATGGATGCACCTGATTTGGATTTTCGCGCATGTTGGGCGCATGTTTTGAAGGGTGATTTTGGTGCACACCAGAGGCACTAAATTGAGAATTTTTCGTGCATGACAGATGCACCTGATTTTGCTGTCAAGCACACATGTTGCCTACGACAGATGTTTCGTGCACACCCGATGCACTTAGATGGTGTTTCTGTGCGCATGTATGGCACATTCATGGATTTTGATTTCCGTGCGCACCAGACGTACGTAGTATTCATGTGCATATTTTGGGATTGATTTCTTATAGAGCATTACGTTTTTATGATATTGCTATGTGTTTTCGTACTGAGCAGGACTAGTCAGAGGACAGTACCTGAATATATTTTTGCATGCATTGATAATTATTGAAGGGATTTCCAAAAAGCGAGCTATAGCCTCAGTATTTACCTACGTGTCTGATATGACACGAAATGTTTAAAACAAGGAAACCCTTCTAAATTGTTTCCAAAATGGCGGAACGTACATTTCAAACAAAGGTATATATGTATATAGTTATTTTCTTATGAGACGTCCGCCACTGTGCAGTGTTATACGCGTTGCACAGCGACTTAAAGAGATTTGACATGCATTTCCTTCAGATACTTACAGATATAGATTCGATATTTACATGTATAGTTTCGAGTTATATCATATTGGTTTGATTTAGATTTGGCATTGATGTCTTCTCCATGACTCCGATGATTGCGGGATGCTTGAAGCAGTTTTGATTTGAGTTATATACTCATTTTTCAAGCGCATGCGCTGCGCTACGAGTTGTTTTATGTATTTACAATTTCGGAGCCCCGACGACTTGATGGTTTTCTTAGATGTTTTAGTATTTGGGGAAGTTTGAATTTAAATTCGGGGACCGAATTTCTTTAAGGGGGGAAGATTGTAACGTTTTGAAAATCGTTTCGGTGAAATTTCGAAAAATCGGTAAAATAAGGGGGGTTTCTGTAAAAAGTCAAAAATACAAATATCTTATTATAAAAATTAAATATACATATTCTAGCTATGTAATTGCTATTATTTGGTGTTTATTGAGCCGCTGGTGAAATTTCAAATTTTCTGAAAAAAAAAATATTATTTTATTATTATTTAAGCCGTCACTAATACATTTAATTAGGAAAAATTATAAATTGGAATGAGTTGAAACAAATTTTGTGCATCATAAAACATTAAATAAAATTTTTATCATGTGGTTTTTGGCACGAAATTATTTGCCAAAACGGTTTAGAAATTATTGAAGAAAAAAGGCTTTTTTTTAGCTTAAATAGATGTTTGGGGTATTGTATTTATCATTTTTCATCACCCCACACCCGTATCCACACCCACACACACCCACTTACTCCTCCCCATGGCTGAATTCAGCAGCCCTCCCCAAAGTTTTCCCCCACTTCTATTGGTAAAACAAAAGAAAAGAATAGAATAAAGAGAGAAGGGTTGTGTGTTGACTTGGGGTATCTTTTCTTGACTTGGACTTTCTCACCAAAACTCACACCTCACTCTCTCTCTTCCCTTCATCTTGTGGCCGAGCAATCCCATGGGCTGCTGTCCAAAAAAATCCCCCACTTCATTCACCTCCAAAATCATCACAAAATTCACTAAATCCACACAAATTTCCATCAAAACTCAAATCCAACCTTGACCCATTATTTCTTGCCCATGCTAGCTTGAATCCTTGGAGCAAGATGGCATTTTGGGGGCTATATTTTGGCAAGTGTGGATCTCATTTCAAACTAGTTTGAGGTATAACCCTTTTCCAAATGATACTTGTTCTAATCTAAGATTTTAATTAAGTGTTTAATTAAGTTTTGATTGCAAGCTTGGAATTCAAGAAAGGTTTTGAATTAATATTAGCATCTTGATCTATAGATTATGGTTTCAATGGGTAATCTAACATCTAAAGAATGCAAAATGTAATCTAGTTGTTAATTTGCATATTGTTGCTTGTAATTTGTAAAAAAAAATTGGAATTTTATGCAAACTAGGTTTTTCAATTTAATTGCAAATGTTAGATTAAAAATCTAATTAGGTTATTCATGACATTATTAACATTATTAAGTGTAGTTTAATACTTTAGTTCGTGAAAATCCAAGCTAAATTGTTGTTTGTGCATTTTTGCTATAAAATTGTTAAAATTTGGTTATATTGTAAACTAGAATTTTAGGGTTAATGGAATTTAATGAGATTAAATTGTGGAAATTATTTTTATGACTTATTTAAGATATTTAATAAGTATCATGGCCGCTAGATTTATTTAAACGTCGAGTTTTGTACTAAAACGGGTAATATTCGCTTGCTAGATTTTTGGAAAAATGGCTTTTAAAGTGAATTTGGGGTTTTTGCGAATTTTAATGTATTAGTGACGGCTTAAATAATAATAAAATAATATTTTTTTTCCAGAAAATTTGAAATTTCACCAGCGGCTCAATAAACACCAAATAATAGCAATTACATAGCTAGAATATGTATATTTAATTTTTATAATAAGATATTTGTATTTTTGACTTTTTACAGAAAACCCCCTTATTTTACCGATTTTTCGAAATTTTACCGAAACGATTTTCAAAACGTTACAGACTAGTAGAGGAGTTGGGTGTTCGGTATCACACGAGCTGTGAGTATGCGACATCGCAATAATTAGCCTTGAGTGTTAATGGGAGATTGTTGGAGATAATGCCCTCAGAGTTAATTATTGGATCACAGGCACGTGATTGCGATGATTGAGGGAGGACCTATCCCGGTAAGACAGTCTTATTCGAAATGATAGTATGCTATCTGGTTTACCTTTATCATCGTGTACTGCTTTAGGTGACCTGACAGGTCGCTATTGCACGTTGATAGAGCCCCTAGGATTCTTGCTTGACTGTCAGCAGTATGAGGGCAATCATATACGTGGGAGCTGGTAGTCTATAAGCACATCCTTAAAAGGTCCCTAGTCGTAGGAGTTTCGAGACAGGGCATCGATACTCCAGAGTAACTAGTGTATAAAGTCGAGACCCCGACGAGGGGCGGTGGCCGGTCTCATAAGCCACTGGTGTCAGTTGGTTCACCTAAGATGTATACAGGTGCTCATTGGGTTATGAGTACACCGGACATGACTCGCCGGGAACATGCTAGTTGGTCTTATACCTGACGTCAGATAGCAGTTCCCTGGTGACATGTGTACAGGTTAGTTCATCGACCCGAGGATCGTCATTTGTCTCGTGTGAGTTCCCACTGTACTTTGATTACTACCCTACCACGGCTCAAATGAGTTGTGCAAACAGGTTTTAGTTGGGTACAGTCCCGAGCCACATGGAGGCAGTGAGCGGATCTTCAGGGGTTCGTCTCTCCCGGTATTGGGGGTGAGGTCGCGCTGTGTCTAGGAGAGCCATTACACGAAGTCCTTGGCCAAGGCAGGAGATTTGCTGGTAGGTATTCCAGTAATATCTCAGGGTGTTCTGGGCTACACTCCGACACGACTTGTACCGCTTTTGGGGGTCTGACTTTTACCAACCCCCTAGGCCCGCCATGCGATGCTCATAGACGAACGGACCGGACTGTATGGATATTGTCACTGACAGGCTCAGTAGGGTGTCAGGATGAGTTCGCTCATCGACGTCCCTTCTAATCAAAAGCTGGTGGCCCGTCACGTATTGGCTTATACCTCTGACGTGCTAGTGGTTAAATCCACAGCCATAGTATTGACGAGTCTTTAGAGTCCACCACACTTTCAGTTACTCAAGCTTTCGGGCGAAACGCTGTAGAGGCCGTATGGAGATATGGCAGGGTCCGATCAGATACGTGCGGTATTGCACGGATCGGGATCGGACGGTTTGTACTAGTGGCCGTATGGATATATGGCAGGGTTCGGTCAGATACGTGCGGTATTGCACGGATCAGGATCGGACAGATATTACTAGCCGGCTTTGGTTTAAGCCGGATCCTAGTATAGTACAGTGTAGATTTTGTCTCATTGCATTTGTATCCGGTCGGAATACAGATGCGGGTGTGTATGCACAGTATCGGGGTTTTCCTGTAATTTATTACGGGACCAGTTTTCTGAAGTTGCCAGTTTGCATTCCGTTCCGGCCGGTTTTCCTTTGTTCTTTCCCGGCCGGACTTTTCCGATGGAGGGGGTTATTTGCAAGTTTGCAAATAACTTTTGTGGAGGGGGTTTCTTGCTTTTGTGTCATTATGATATGTTAAGCATCTTTTCATCCATGATGGTGCATTTATGTGATTGGAAAGGGTTAAGGTTTGGATGTAAGTTTGTAATCATGATCTTTTGGTTGTGGTCACCCTCCACCTTTTACTACACTCACCTCCCTCTTGCATTATGTTCACACTCCACCACCATTCCTCATTAGAGCATGGCCGGCCACTTCTTTGAGAGAGAATGAGAGAGTGTTTCATTTTGAGCGTGGCAATTTTCCTTGATCTCATTCTCATGTTAGGAAAAATGCAAGCACCATTTTTCTTATCTTGATTCCTCCATCATCTTCAAAGGCAACAAACCCCAAATGAGACATAGCCTCTACACTACACATTCTACAGCAAATCTTGGACGCGTCGGCCAGCCAACTTCGCGCCCGAGTTGCCTCGGTATTGAGGTGGGAGCCCGTAAAAGATACAGGCGATGTGGTGCCCTTCCGGCGAGGAGGCGACGACCGGAGTTTCCGCAGAAGATCGGGACGACGACGAGAAGACCGGAGGACTCGGATCATTCTGTATATCTCTAACCCGTCTTGTAGTTAGCTTAGACTAGTTAATGGTTCGATCCGGGTGTTTAGTGCGCGGTGGTGCCGGTTTGCTAAGTTCGCAAAATTAAAGTTTATCACCGCTTCCACATTTGGCCGTCGGATTGACGGCCGGGGCGCCGCCGTGCACTTACACACGGAGCTTTAGAAGTGAAGGACCGGATCTACAAAGATTGTAATCCCTTTCGCTTAGTGTTAAAGTGGTTTACTTACTAGTTTTCGCATAATCTTTTGTATACGATCTTGGTTAGGGTTGTTCGGCACGTCTAATTTTCTGAATCGAGTATGGTTGATGCCTTGTAGAACCTTGTGAGAGTGCCTAGTAACCCTACAGTGGTATCAGAGCCAAGCTAGAGCTTTAGGCGAAGTCTATACGATGTTAAAACTCCGAACGAACTCCGAAACGACGAAATATACCCTTCTCTGGAAATTTTTTTAAAACTGTGATTTTTCTGTATTAAAAATACTTTAAAAATTCAGAAGGAAAATCTAAGCATTTCTGTAAAAAACGATACCATATTCCGTACAAACTGCCGCGGAACAGCGGCCATAACCTGATTGGGCTGCGGATCCGCGGCCGTACTTAAGCAATATTTTATCATTTTTGCACAGTAATGTTCAAAGTTGCTTATAGATATTTTTGGGTATTTTTAATTTGACTCAAGTGTTGAGTGTTCTGGGGATAATTTTGTATTCATTGATTCGATCGGAATATTTAATTTCATTGTGTTTTTCCGGCTAATTTTAGAACATGTTAAAAAGTTCGAACGGATATCAATAACTCACTTTTTCCCCTGCCGGAAAATTTCCAAGTGTTGGATTTTTCCGTAGTTTATGAACGTTCTAAGTCGTGCAAGTAACGCGATGGACCCTCTAGAAGACAACAAACCTTAACTCGATTATGTGACCGTTTTGAACTGCCTTTTGAACCTTAGGGTTTGGGGCAGTACGGCGTTGCCACGTGTGAGGCGTTGGCTTGAACCTTCTACGGCTGGACCATTGGTACTGTGGCATGAAATGGATGTTTTTAAACTTATTTCAAGTGTTGAGCTATTTGGGAAAACCTGGGTGTTTGATTATTCGATCGGAAAGTTTAACATTTTCTATTTATCTCGAATGTGATACAATATTTGGAATACACAAGTAGTTATGAGATAACTAATTTGAATGTTATATATCTAGCACTTTAGTCTCATTTGATCGGTTGCCACGGGATTTTGATGTGATCAAAAGTCCATTGCAATCATGTAGCGTACGCGGATACTCGCCGGGTAAACTTAATAGATAGCCATGCCCCATAGCCCCGACCAAGTGACTGTAGGAGAACCCCATCGCCAAAAGCATCCGTTCGGGTGCTCGCGGCAGCGGTGTTCCGTCTTAGTGCACTTCGTCGACGGCATCCTGGGGTGCGGCCGTCTACTAAAGTTTGCGACAAGAATTCGATCAGGGTGTCGGGAATCTTGTTGAATTTCCCGCCTAGACATTGAAAAGTGTTTTCGATAATGAGACTAAAATACGGGGTTTATAATGGTTAGGCGTGCGATGTCTAACGAGGTTGCGGATTCCAACTGTTGTAGTTTTACGCTTTCTTTTCTGCGACCGTAAGTGTAATATGTGGTGTATCACCGGTTTCGTTGCTATACATCAACGACAATTGGGATAAGCATATTTACTTACGTTGATGTTATGTGTTGCTGGATATGTTATATTGGATCGTCGTGTTTGAATAGCCGGGTTTTTTTTATGTGAGATGAGTGTTTTTCATTTTTCATTCATGTAAAAACTTGTATGTAATATTCTTTTATTGGGGCACTTCCGGGATGAGGATGATGTCACCATTGTATATTATTTACTTTTCCGCATTAGGATATATCCAAGGAGGGGAGCACAAGTAACCGGGTTCTAGGGTCCAGTGGGAGACCATCTCGAGGAGTCGAGTCCGGGTCTCCTAACTCTAGAATTGGTAGGGTTTCTTGTCGCTCTCATAGGGGTCTAAGGGTGTGGGATTGGCTATTCATCACGACCGTGGAATCCTGTTTTATACTGGCTCAAAATAAAACACGGACGTCCTAGTATATCCAATATTTCATATGTTGTTTTCTGCTGCGTTATCTGTGATGTGATCATGTGATATGTTCAGATAGATACTGTATATATTATATATGATATATTATATAGACGTTGCTTATGTTTTACACCCGCGCTGGCCCTGTCCCGTTCTGCCGTTAGTTACCTAACCTAACGGTGCAGACGGGACATCGAGGCGAATGCTGATGGTATAAGTGTACGTTGTATTTATCTATGATGTTTAGGTGGACTTAAATGATGGGACATTCATTAATGAGATTAATGAAAGAAAATAAACCTAAAAGATGTTGTGGAATCGAATTTCAAAAAATTAGGTAGCTCTAGTTGTTGCTTTGCATAGCGGTGTTCCTTGTAGAACATCCAGCACCATATTCGATAAGGAAAGAGCCGAGATCCCTTCACTAGGTGTGACCTCTTTAGCAATAACTAGTTGATGCTTTAACCTTCGGTTTGTCTTTTGACTGCTTTTCTAGTTCTTTCTTTGAACAGTGGTATTGTGAATATCCTGCACCTCATTCGACGTGGAAAGAGCCCAGATCCCTTCACCGGGAGTGACCACTTTAGCGAAACTAGCAGAAGCCTCAAAAACACTCCATTTAAAACCATTTGATTCTGCAACGAGATCAAGTTCAAAGCGTTAATGGTTTTCTTAAAAACCATCCGCAACCCTCCGTCATTTTAGGAAGTAGAGTACTTAGTATTCGTGCTGTGTTTGTTGACTATAGTCAAGGCACAGTGTACGGTAGCTAAGTGATGTCTTCCTACACAGTATATGATGCGATTAATTAGGACAGTCATGTTACTTTGTTGACCTTAGTTAAGGGTCATGTGGGTGGGTCTAATTAATCATGAAATGACGGGTAGAGCTTGACTAGTACTTATGATTTGTTGACCATAGTTAATGTCATAAGTGCTAGGGGTAAAAACAATTATCGGGAGTTTCAAGTGTTCAAATTTGCAATAAGATTGCATACCTTATATATGATAGTTGGATCCTGATACCCACTGCGAGTAATTGTTACTCCTGGGTGAGTTTTGCACTTTGCAATTAGCCGATCAAGTAGCTTCCTAGAAAGGTGTCAACGGGGTTACGCCCCTGGAAAAACGAGGATTATTTTAATTAGGTCCATGCGAAAGCACGGGGAACCTCCCTCAAAGTACCGTCACTGGCATGGCTTAAAGATTGGCGAACTTGTAGAGTGTTATTAATCCCGGCTAGTCTTTCCTTTTAAGGTTTGAAGGAAGATTTGATAAAAACAGTGGGAGCCATCCTGATTAGATAAAATAAATAACCAATCTAATCTTGTAGGAACGCACGCAGAGTGTTTTCTTCTCTCTCTCTCCAGGTAGCGACCATGTCACTCTTTAATCAAGATAATAATATGGATGTATTGACCGAACCCGCTTGTTATACTGAGCTGAGGAACGTTGGTCCCGCTCCAACTTATAATTGTTATAAGACCGAGGAGAAATTAGGGGAATTCCAGGATTCCTATGCCACCCAAACGAAGAAAATGCATGTTGATGCATCTCCTTCGAGTGTGTTAATTACATAGAACCGTTTCTCAGTATCCTCTACGTCCTAGGTATTTGATACCAGATCAGGATCCCAAATATGTAATCTGTTACATGGGCTATAGAAAGGTAGAGAACTGAGAACGGGTGATAAGTTTCAAGAGTTAAAAATGGTGCAATTGTTGCAGCCAAGGTGTTGGCAGTTATCACCCTGTATTTCCAAATACATTGATTCTGAACGAATGTTATTAGATACCGAACCTGACATACAACATCATATCAGTCTCTTTATTTATTAAAGAAGGATATAATTTTGTATTGTTGGATAATGTTTTGCACATTTTCTATATCAAGTGTTGATCGGTTCAGGCACGTTATCTAAAAGCATATGCGTTCTAAATCAAACCACAGTTCTTAAACGTACAGAACGCACACAAGAGGAAGAGTTCAGAAATGAACGAATCCTTCTCTAGGCATTGTAGACTAGGTCATATCAATGTCACCCGACTAGCTAAGTTACATTTAGATGCATATTTAAATCAGTTTGAATTTATATCTTATGAAAATTGCCGGTCATGTCACAAAGATAAGATGACCATTGCTCCGTTTACTGGAAACAGAGAAAGAGTTAGTGAACTCTTGGGACTGATACATAGTGATGTATAAAGGTTCCCAGTCTGCATATGCGAGGACTGGTTCTTTGTACTTTCTTACATTCACTGATGATCTCTCAAGATTCGGACACATGTTCCTGTTGAAACACATGTCTGAAGCTTTTGAGAAATTCAAAGAATATAAGTCAGAAGTAGAGAACCAAAACGGGTATAAGTATTATGTCCTATGATGAGATCAGGGAGGAGAATACTTATGCATGGAATTCTTGGACTATTCTAAAGGAGAATAAGATTCTCTCTCATTGTTACTCCTCCGTATACACCACAGTACAACGGTGTATCGGGGCGGAGCAATCGCACCCTATTAGATATGGTGCGCTCTATGATAAGTACTACTGAGTCACCTATTGCCTTTTGGGGATATGCGCTTGAGAAGCTGCATACCTATTGAATTAGGTTCCAATCAAATCAGTGCTTACCACTCCATATGAGATATGGTATGGGAAGAGCCCATCTCTTAAGAAAGTTATGATTTGGGGTTGTCCGGCCTAGGTCAAAAGCAAAATCCGGACAAGATCGAGGCAAGGTCAGTTCTGTAGAACTGGAAGGAGTTCCAGCTATACAAACTACGGCTGATGATTTGATAGAACCAAAGGATTCAATAGTCCCCGACGAACCTCAGCCTCCCCGCCGATCTGGTAGGGTTCCTCATCCGCCTGAGAGATACTTTGGTTTCTCGATGACAGTGGGAGCGAGGAATGCATCATAAGATGATGACCCAACTAGTTTCGAGCAGGCCATCAAGAGTGGGGACTCTGTAAGAATGGCTGGATACTTAGCGATCTGAGATGGAATCCATGTACACCAACAAAGTATGGACTTTGATTGCTATATCTGAAGGGTTAAATCCCCATCAGGAGCAAGTATATCTTGAGAATATTACTTGGTGTAGATGGAAAAGTTAGGACTTTCGAAGCTAGACTTGTTAAAGGTTCTCTTCATCAACCAGGTGTGGATAATGATGAAACCTTTTCTAGTAGCTATACTTAAGTCCATCCAGATCCTACTTGCCATTGCTACATATCATGACTATGATATCTGGTGGTTGGGTGTCATGAATATTTTTCTAAATACTGATTTAGAAGAGAACGTCTATAAGTACACAGCCAGAGGGCTTCGTAAACAGTGGGAGCAGCGGAAACGTGTGCAAGTTGCTTTACAGATTAAAGCAGGCATCGCGAAGTTGGAACGTCTGTTTTGATGTCGTAGTCAAAGAGTTTGACTTCATCAAAATGGTAGATGAACCTTGTATATACAAAAAGGTAGTAGGGAGTTTGGTGGTTATCCTCGTATTGTACATGGATGATGTAAGTCCACGTTGCTAACCCCGGTTCTTACGGGGAGGCGGAAACGGCGAAAAACAATTATTTAGCGCAAAGGCAACATGGACTAAAAGCCGGATCTTTGCTAAACTAGATACTAGCAAACTACTAGAGGCGTTAACTACTATGCCGTAGAAATTATACCTTACGAAACCGGTCCTTCGGGTCTTCTCTCCGCTGTCCGGGTCATCCATCCACGCTCCGAAGGTCGGTCCGGATCTTGGTCACCTCCGCGGCCTTCTTGAGTCGAAGACGATCCACCCGAGAGATGTACACCGAGCTCCACCTCGAGCCGAGGCAACTAAGGCAACAAGATCGCTAGTCTTGAAGTCCTAGGTTATGTAGAAGTGGTTGATGGAAGTGTTTGTCTTTGTGGATTCTTTTTCTCTCAACACATGAGATCAAAAGAATTTATCAAGAGGAGGAAGATCAAGGAGAACTAGCAACCATGAGAGCTCATTTTCTTTTCTTCTCACAAGAGAGAGAATGAGAAAAGAAAATAATGAATAAAGAAAATGAACCATGGTTCAATAATAATTAAAATCATCATTACTAATCCTATCATGATAAAGTTTATGGCTACATTGACATGACCATTTTCATAATCCAAAACGAAAAAGAAAACCAAAGAAGAGTGTAGACCTCTCATGAAGGTCAAGGTCAACTTTGGTCAACGGGTCAACAAAGTCAAGAGTGGTCAAGGTGGTCAAATGGTCAAAGCAATTAGCCATCACAAAATTATCACTGAAATGATTAGTAAGTAATGTCCGCGGCTCATAATGGTTTTGACCGAACGAATTGCCAAAACCCTAATGAGCCTGCCACATAACGGTTTTGGCCGAACCAACTGCCAAAAACCTAATGTGGCACCTCCTCCTTCTTCGCTCCTCACAACTGTGCAAACACACCCGCATCCGCATTCCGTAGAATGCGAATGCACAGAAGACAAAACAAATCCATCCGTGCAATACTAGGATCCGGCTTAAACCATAGCCTACTAGTATTGCCTGCCCGAACAGCATACGCACACAAGTGTACGTAAGTGATCGCTGTAGGGTTCCTTGGCACACCTATGATGTTCTACAACTGATCAATCATGTCCAATTTCAAAAATTATGTGTGCCGAAGAACCCTAAACTAGATCGTTGACTAGAGAATAGGCGAAACAAGCAACTAGTTAACGACTTAACTAAGAGTGAACGAAAATACAACCTTTGTAGATCCGGTAGTCCACCTCCATAGCTCCGTGATGAAGTCTCCTCGCTGCGATCATCGGATCCTGGGCTCTAGCGTCGGCTTCATCGAAGAAATAGGCGGGCTTGGTCGTCGGCTTCGTTGCCGAAGATGATCTACGTCGAGGCAACACAAGATCAAGCTCCAACTTCACCAAGCCATGAAACTTGTGAAGAAAACACCCTATACTACTTGGCAAGAGGTAGAGGATGAAGAAATAGGAAGTGGGTTCACTTTAGAATTGGATTTCTCACTCATTTTCACTAGTTGCCATTGATGGAGGCAAGCAATCTTCATTGTTTAAGATGAAGAAGATAAAGAAAGAATATGATAAGTTATTATCAAAATAGAAAATAATAACAATACTTATCATATGGCAACCATGATTAGGTGTAGAGAATAGACCATGGTTAGTTGGGATGGTTAGGGTTAAGCATGAGACAAATATGGTGGACTTGTTCAAAGCTTCATGAAGCTTCAACTAGAAAACAAATCAAGCCACCATTTCTCATTATCTTTCCAAAAATGAATAAATAAATGAATAAGTAAATAAAATCAAAACCCTAATCATCACATAACCGTGGTTTAATCTAAACATACACCCTAACATTCATGTATCATCAAACATGATACAATCTTGTGCACAAAAGTATATCACATATACAACTTGTGTACATCAAGTGAGAAAAACCAATTTAAGTGAACCAATACTAGTTAATGAAAAGTAATATATCAAATATATAATTATGCATTAAATCATTAAATCAATACTTGATTTAACGATCCGGTCATATCGCATATAACCGACTAGTATCCAATGTATCGGCTTATCGAATCAATCCTCGATTCGATAACTAGGTTATATAGCATACAACCATTCGATACATTCATCGCGAGAAATAGAATACGGTATCACATACACGCATTATTCTCGGTCCCGCACATATCTCATATGCGCTCCTATTTCGTTTCGCTTGAGCCAGGAAACCTCTGTGTAGGACTCTAAAGACTCGTCAATACGCCGGCAGCAGATGATGATCATATCAAACACCCACAAGCCGCAAGTGGTCTGCTAAACGTAACGGCCACCCGGGTATTGAGCGATCAGAATATCGACGAGCAAGCCCGCTCACACTCCTGTGAATCCAACCAGTAACACTTACCGTACGGTCCGGTCAGTTCGTCTGATATGTCGCATATCTCGCCTAGGGGTGGTAAACGTTAGACCCCAATAGCATGATAAGTCATGCCGATATGAGGTCCATAACATTCGTGAAACTACTGATAACTCTTACCAGTATATCACTGCAACCCTGGCCAGGGATTTCCTGTTATGGCCAGTCGAGCATAGCGCAACATCAACCCCCAATACCGGGAGAGACGAATCCCCTCCTATCGCTCATTGCCTCCATGTGAATCGGGACTGTACCCAAAAACCACCTGTTTGCACAACTCAGTAGAGCTGTGGTAGGGTGGAAATCAAAGCACAGTGGGAGACACACAAGACTCTATGACGATCTCGGGTCAACAGACTAAGCTGTACCAGTGTCACCAGAGAACTGCCATCTGACGTGAGGTATAATACCATCTGGGAGTTCTCGGCGAGTCCGTTCAGTGTACCCAGTCCCCACTGAGCACCCGCATACCATCTTTGATGTCAAGCACCAATGGATATGGGATCATCCATCGCCCATCACATGGGTCGAGAAGATATACGCTAGTCTACTCTGGAATATCGATGCCCCGTCTCGATATTCCCACGACTAGGAACAATGAAGGATGTACTCATTGACTACCCAGGCCCCACTAGTATGATCTACATCATATTCCTGGAAGTCGAGTACACATCCTAAGGGCTTTATCAACATGTAATAGAGAGAAAGAAAGTATACACTTTAAGATAAAGAGCAACCAGATAGCATACTATTATGTCGAGCAAGAAAGTCCTCCCTATATATGTCCTAGCATCCACTACAATATACATCCAATGTACAGTAATGGCCTCTAGGGCATACATATAACTAACAATCTCCCACTTCCACTAGGGCCATATGTAGCAGTGGTTGCAGTATCTAATACTCAACCGTCCCTTATAAGTCTCTCTATGGGAAAAGGCCTTCATGAGTGGATCCGCCGTGTTGTCCTCTGAGTCTTCTCTCCTAACCTCGATCACCCTGGAGATCATCAATCTCCATGATCAGGTGATGCAGCCTCAGAATATGTCTGGGTCACTGATGGGATCATGGTTCCTTGGCCAAAGCCACATTTCCATTGTCACACAATGGTGGGAACCAAGCTCATCTCATGAACTAATATACACCCAGACAGCCTCTTTGGTAGCATATTAAGTAGCAATGTATCCAGCCTTTATCATCTAGTATGTCACAGTATCTAGCTTAGAACTCTTCCAACATACCGTCCCTTTACTGAGGGTAAAGACAATGCCTGTGACTGACATTCAGTCGTCTTTATCACCCTGGAACCCTTCCAGTGATTCTCCCCAGGATCAATTGATACCATCTCACTACATGTAGTGAGAATCCTAACATCCATTTAGATCTATCTCATCGACCCAAATCCCAGGATTTAGGAGGTATCAACTTTGTCCTATATGGATAATCATTGTGATAAGTGGAAATTGACCGAGCGTAGCATAGGAAACTCCTTTCCTATCAAGAGTACGTCATCCACGTACTCTACGAGGATCATAACCATACTCCATACTACCTTTTTGTACATACAAGGTTCATCTACCATTTTGATGAAGTCAAACTCTTTGACTACCACATCAAAACAGATGTTCCAACTCCGCGATACCTGCTTTATCCTGTAAAGCAACTTGCATATGTTTCCGCTGCTCCCACTGTTTACGAAGCCCTCTGGCCGTGTTCTTACAGACATTCTCTTCTAAATCATTATTTAGAAAAGTAGTCATGGCACCCAACCACCAGATATCGTAGTCATGGTATGTAGCAATGGCAAGTAGGATCTGGATGGACTTAAGCATAGTCCCTGGAAAAGGTTTCATCATTATCCATGCCTGGTCGATGAAGAAAACCTTTAACAAGTCTAGCTTTGAAAGTCTTAACCTTTCCATCTACGCCAAGTAATCTTCTCAAGATATACTTGCTCCTGATGGGGATTTAACCCTTCAGATATCGCTACTAAAGTCTATACTTTGTTGGTGTACATGGATTCCATCTCAGATCGCTAAGCATCCTGCCATTCTTACAGAGTCGCCACTCTTGATGGCCTGCTCGAATCTAGTTGGGTCATCATCTCATGATGCAATCCTCGCTCCTACTGTCATCGAGAAACCGAAGTATCTCTCAGGCAGGTGAGGAACCCTACCAGATCGGCGGAGAGGCTGAGCTTCGTCGGGGACTATTGAATCCTTTGGTTCTGTCAAATCATCCGCTGCAGCTTTGTATAGCTGGAACCTTTCCAGTTCTACAGAACTGACCTTGCCTCGATTTTGTCTGGATTTTTCTTTAGACATAGGCCGGACAATCCTAAATCTTAACTTACTTAAGAGATAGGCTCTTCCCATACCATATCTCATATGGAGTTGTAGGCAGTGATCTGATTCGAACCTAATTCAATAGTTATGCAGCTTCTCAAGTGCACAACCCCAAAAGGAAATAGGTAACTCAGTAGTACTCATCATAGAGCACACCATATCTTATACGGTGCGATTACTCCGCCCTGATTCACCGTTGTGCTGTGGTATAATCAGAGGAGTAGCACCGAGAGAGAATCTTATTCTCCTTTGGAATAATCCAGGAATTCTATGCACAAGTATTCTCCTCTTTGATCTCATCATAGGACATAATACTGATACCCGTATTTTGGTTCTCTACTTCTAATTTATATTCTGTGAATATCTCAAAAGGTTCGGACTTATGTTTCAACAGGAACATATGACTGAATCTTGAGAGATCATCAGAGAATGTAGTGAAGGACAAAGAACCGGTCCTGGCATATGTAGACAGGAGACCTTACATCATCATGTATCAGTCCCAAGAGTTCATTAACTCTTTCTCTGTTTCCAATAAACAGAGCTATGGTCATATTATCTTTGTGACATGACTGGCAAGTTTCACAAGATGTAAATTCAAACTGATTTAAATATGCATCTAGAATGTAACTTCAGCCAGTCGGGTCGTATTGATATGACCTAGTCTACAATGCCTCAAGAAGGATTCGTTCATTTCTGAACTCTTCCTCTTGTGTGTGTTCTGTATACAAGGAACTGTAGTTTGATTTAGAACGTCAATGCTTTTAGATAACGTGCCTGAACAGATCATCATTTGATATAGGAAATGTTCAAAACATTATCCAACATTACAAAATTTTATCACTTCTTTACTTATAAAGAGACTGATATGATTTTGTATATCAGGTTCGGTATCTAATAACATTTGTTCAGAATCAATGTATTGGTAATACAGGGTGACAGTGACCAACAGACCTGGCTGCAACACTTGCCCCGTTTTCTGTCTCATGAAACTTATCACCGGTTCTCAGTTCTCTGCCCTTTTGTAGCCCTATGTAACAGATTACATATCTGGGATCCTGATCCAGCATCAAATACCCAGAATGCAGAGGATACTGAGAAACAGTTCTTTATAATGAACACACCTGAAGGAGATGCATCTCAAGCACTTTCTTCGTTTGGGCGGCATGGGAATCCTGGTATTCCCCAATTTCCTGCTCTGTCTTATAACAATTATAAGTGGGAGCAGGACCAACTTACCCCAGCTCAGTATAACAAGCGGGTTCGGTCAATAATCCGTATTATTATCTTGATTAAGGCGTGATATGGTCGCTACCAGGAGAGAGAGAAAAGAAAACACTCTGCGTGCGCTCTTGCAAGATTAGATTGGTTATACATCTTATCTAATCAGGATGGCTCCCACTGTTTTTATCAAATCTTCCTTCAAACCCTAAAAGGAAAGGCTAGCCGGGATTAATTACACTCTACAAGTTCGCCAATCTTTCAGCCAGGCCAGTGTCGGAACTTTGAGGGAGGTTCCCCGTGCTTTCGCACGGACCTAATTACAGTAAACCTCGTTTTCCCAGAGGCGTAACCCCGTTGACACCTTTCTAGACACCTACTTGATCGGCTAATTGTAAAGTGCAAAACTCTCCCAGGAGTAACAATTACTCGCAGTGGGTATCGGGATCCAACTATCACATAAAAGGTATGCAATCTCATTGCAAATTTCAACACTTGAAACTCCCGATAAAGGTTTTTACCCCTAGCACCTATGACCTTGGCCAAGGTCAACAAATCATAGGTACTAGTCAAGTTCTACCCGTCATTTCGTGATTAATTAGACCCACCCATATGACCCTTGGCTAAGGTCAACAAAGCCACATGATTGTCCTAACTAATCGCATCATATGCTGTGTAGGAAGACATCACTTAGCTACCGCACACTACGCCTCGGCTATGGTCGACAAACGTAGCACGAATACTTGTAAGTCGATGTACAACACCCGAATACTTGTGGGGAGGCGGAATTTTCAAAAACGAACTTGTTTAGTGAACAAACATCGACTAACCGCTTGAATCGAAGCTAAACGATAACTAACTTAAAACATAGAGTTTCTATGCTACTATGTTTAGTGGTTATACCTAACGAATCGTGTCCTTCGTCTTTGCGAACTCCACCTCCTCCTCGGCCTTCTCGAAGTAGTAGACGATCCACCCGAGAGCTTTACTCCAAGCTTAGCCTCTAAACTTGAGGCAACTAAACTTCTTTAAGTGCTAATCAAAGAAGCTAGGTGAAATATAGAGAGGGTTATGGATTAAGTAGTCTAACTAATCCTTGTACTCAACACATGAGATGGGAGGATTAAGGTTTGAAGAGGGAGAGCTTGAGGAGAGAGAAGGTGAGGATAATAATGAAGTGAGAATAATGAGTTATGATAATATATATCAAGCATTTCTTTTTATCAAGAAAAGAATAAGAAATGAATTTAGCAACCATGCTTGATAATATCTAGTGATGATTCACTCCATGAGTCATTAAGCATTTATCATGCATTAATGACTTGGATGAATCATCCATATGACTCACTAATCACATTCATTGCTTATGCCACCTTAACCTCCTTAGTCACCACCTTCTAGAAGCTTCTCGCGCAATTATGAGAACGCCCCTCCTTTCCGCAAAAATACGGAAAAACTTTATACTGTATAAATCCAATAACCGGATACCAGTAACTGGCTTAAACCAAAGCCGACTGGTAAAAACTGTCCGAAAGTCGTACGCGCGTAAACGCACGTATGGGTTCGAACCCTTGTCGTAAAACCATACGACCTCTATATCGTTTCGCCTGGTGTAGGGAAACTCTGTGTGTCGGACTCTAGAGACTCGACTACTACGCTGGCAGTGGGTTCAACCACAGACCGCAAGCGGCACTAGCTGTACGTAACGGTCCCCAGGTAGATGTCGAAAAGAAGGCCGATGAGGGAACCCATCCGAACTCCTACTGAGTCTGATGTGACAATCTCCATACAGTCCGGTCCGGTCGTCCTAGACTATCGCATATCGGGCCTAGGGGGCGGCAAGCGTCAGTCCCCTAATAGCGGTATAAGTCGTGTCGGAGGGAAGCCCATTACACCCTGAGAAACTACTGGAACCTACCAGCAAATCTCGCTTGCCCTGGCCAGGGACTTTGCGTAATGGCTCTCTGACACAGCGCGATATCAACTCCCAATACCGGGAGAGACGAATCCTGTCTAACCGCCACTGCCTCCAAGTGCTCGGGACTGCACCCAACTACTACCTGTTTGCACGACTCCTTTGAGCCGTGGTAGGGTAGCAATCTAAGAACAGTGGGACACACTCGAGGCGAAGTAGCAGTGTCAAGTCTGCGGACTATGCTGTACTCATGTCACCTGGGAACTGTTCACTGACGACTGGTATAAAACCAACCAACAGTTCCCTGTGAGTCCTGTTCGGTGTACCCGTAACCTAACGAGCACCTGTATACTATCTTCAGTACGACGTCCTGATGGCTGTGGGACAGACCATCTCCCCAACTGGGATGAGAAGCGTACACACCAGTCTACTCCGGAGTATCGATGCTCTGTCTCGATAATCCAACGACTAGGGACCTGAATAAGGATGTGCTTGTAGACTACCCAGCCCCCACTAGTGTGACTGCCATCACAACGCTGGTAGTCAAGCAAGATCCTAAGAGCTCTATCAATACGTATACTCACATATTAAGATAGAAAAACCAAGTAGCATACTACCATGTTTAGCAAGACTGTTATATACATGTGAATATCCCAAGCTTCCATTAAGTAATATACAAACTAGTATGATACAGTAATGGCCTTCTAGGGCATAAACACTAACAATCTCCCACTTGCACTAGGGCCATGTACTGGCATATCGAAGACCAATTATCTCGAGTAGCCTCTCGAACTTAATCTGAGGTAGGGCCTTCGTGAATGGATCAGCAATGTTCTCTTCAGAAGCAACTCTCCGAACCTCGATCTCCTGACGATCAATGATCTCCCTGATCAGGTGATACCGCCTCAAGATGTGTCTGGATTTCTGATGGGACCTTGGTTCCTTCGCTAAAGCTATAGCTCCGTTGTTGTCGCAATACAGAGGTATTGGATCAACTATGGTAGGAACCACCTGAAGTTCTGTTAGGAACTTCTTCATCCAGACTGCTTCTTTTGCGGCATCGCAAGCAGCTATATACTCCGCTTCCATCGTCGAGTCAGCAACGGTGTCCTGCTTGGAGCTCTTCCAGCACACCGCCCCTCCATTGAGGGTAAAGACATAACCTGACATGGACTTGGAATCGTCCTTATCACTCTGGAAGCCGGAATCAGCAAAGGCCTCCAACCTGAGGTCTTTTCCGCCGTAAACCAAGAACATCTCCTTAGTCCTTCTCAGGTACTTGAGAATGTTCTTTACTGCTATCCAGTGCTTCTCCCCTGGGTCTGACTGATACCGGCTTACCACGCTTAGTGCGTAAGCTACATCTGGTCTGGTGCAAAACATCGCATACATTATAGAGCCTACCGCAGAAGCGTAGGGTATAATAGACATGCGTTCCCTTTCCAAATCAGTCTTGGGAGACATCTCTTTGGAGAGGGTGATTCCGGGACAAGCCGGTAGATTACCGCGCTTAGAATCTTCCATACTGAATCTTTTCAGTACAGTGTCGATATACCTGGACTGCGAAAGTCCCAACATCCTCTTGGATCTATCACGATAGATCCGGATCCCCAGAATGTAAGAGGCATCACCCAGGTCTTTCATGGAGAACCTGTGTGACAAGAATCCTTTGACAGATTGTAGCATAGGAATGTCATTTCCTATCAATAGAATGTCATCCACGTACAAGACGAGGAATACGACACTTCTGGCTACAACTTTACTATATATGCACGGTTCATCTGGATTTTTGATAAAGTCATATTCTTTGACTGTCTCATCAAAACTGATGTTCCAACTCCGCGATGCCTGCTTTAGTCCATAAATGGACTTAAGCAGCTTGCATACTTTCCCGCTGCTCCCACTCTGATTGAAACCCTTTGGCTGATCCATATAGACGCTCTCTTCTAAATTTCCATTCAGAAAAGCCGTCTTTACGTCCATCTGCCAGATTTCATAATCATGGAAGGCAGCAATAGCAAGAAGGACCCGAATGGATTTGAGCATAGCCACTGGAGAAAAAGTTTCGTCATAGTCCAAACCAGGTCTTTGACGAAAACCCTTTGCAACAAGTCTAGCCTTATAGGTTTCCACCTGTCCATCTACACCAATCTTTTTCTTGAAGATCCATTTGCATCCTATGGGTTTTACCCCATCTGGAGCAAAGTCCAAAGTCCATACTTTGTTGGTGTACATGGACTCCATTTCGGTCCGCATTGCATCTAGCCATTGTACCAAGTCACCGCTCTGGATGGCCTGCTGGAAGTCAGTAGGTTCATCATCATCTATGATGCAATCCTCTCTATCCCCATCTATGAGAAAACCGTAGTATCTCTCAGGCGGATGAGACGGCCTACTACTCCTGCAGAGGGGTGCGGGAATGTCCTGTACTTCTTGAACTTCCGGTTCTACCAAACTTTCAGTAGCAGTTTGTGGTTCTGGAATTTCTTCCAGTTCTACTACGCTCCCACTCTTCTGATTTTCTAAAAATTCAGTTTCTAAGAAGCGGGCATGACGAGAAACAAAAACCTTTTGTTCCTCTGCGTAATAGAAACAATATCCTATAGAGTTCTTTGGATATCCCACAAACTTACACTCTACTGAGCGTGCCTCGAGCTTGTCCGGATGCTGCTTTTTTACAAAAGCTGGACATCCCCATGTCTTCAGGTACTGAAGATAGGGTTTCTTCCCACTCCATATCTGATATGGTGTGGTAGGCACAGTTTTGGTTGGAACTATGTTCAAAAGATGTGTCGCTGATTCTAGCGCATAACCCCAGAAAGATCGCGGTAACTCAGCATTACTCATCATGGATCGTACCATATCCAATAGGGTTCGATTCCTTCTCTCCGATACACCGTTGTGCTGTGGAGTGTATAGAGGAGTAAGCTGAGAGAGAATTCCTTTCTCTTTTAGGTAACCTAGGAACTCGGCACTTAAGTATTCTCCACCTCGATCAGATCTCAGTGTCTTAATACTTTTGCCTGTTTGGTTTTCCGCTTCACTCTTGTATTCCAGGAATTTCTCAAAGGCCTCGGATTTATGCTTCATTAAGAAGACATGTCCAAACCTAGATAAATCATTTGTAAAAGTAATGAAGTAGGAATAACCATCTCTTGCATGTGTAGACATTGGACCACATACATCGCTGTGTATGAGTCCTAAGAGCTCGCTCGCTCTTACTCCTTGTCCAGTAAATGGAGTCTTTGTCATCTTTCCTTTGAGACAAGATTGACAAGTGTCATAAGTTTGATATTCGAACGAGTCGAAATATCCTTCTCTATGCAACTTAGTCAACCTTCTCTCATTGATGTGACCCAGTCTACAATGCCATAAGAAAGCTTTATTTAAATCTGGAGACTTTCTTTTTAGTGTGTTCTGGACATTGAAAATTTAGAGTTGGTTTAAAACATATATACCGTTATTTAATATACCGGACCCAATCAAACCATGATTAAGGTGGATGTTAACAACATCTCTTACAAACGTGAAATCATAACCTTTATTTGATAACAAGGAAACTGATATGATATTACACGTTAAGCTTGGTACAAAATAACAGTTATGTAAAACCAAAATGTGTCCACTCGTCAATCCTAGGTGATAATCCCCGACGGACGCAGCTCCCACGCTAGCTCCGTTAGCAACCTTTAGGGTCATATCACCTTCCTTCAGCACTCTACGGTTTCTCAGTGCCTGCAATGAATTGCAAATATGAGTTCCTGATCCGGTATCCAATACCCAGGAAGTAGAGTTGATTGACAGACAATTCTCAATTACAAACACACCTGAAGTCGAAGCCACAGCTTGCTTCGGTTCCTGGTTCTTGGCGTTCCACGCCTTGCAATCCTTCTTCCAGTGCCCTTTCCTGTGACAATGGAAGCACTCATCCTGGCCAACTACCGGTACTGCAAACTTTTTCTTTCCCTTCCCTCCCACCTTACTTACACCTCCTCTAGGTCTGGGTGCGGCCTTCTTCTTCCTTCCTTTGGCCCTAGCCTTGGACCCGGAAGAAGATGAACCGCCAACAAACATAGCGGGTGTTTCCCTTGTTTCTGCAAGGTGCCCTCTGCACTCCTTAACATGTTCAGGAGTTCCGGAAGTTCAACTTCTTTTCTTTGAATGTTGAAGTTCAGGACAAACTGGGCGTGGGTGGAAGGAAGGGACTGGAGAATAAGGTCTGTATAGAGCTCATTATCCAAAGTCGTCCCAAGGTCTGCGAGCTCTTCTATATAGCCGATCATCTTTAGGACATGTTCTCCTACCGATGACCCGACAGCCAACCTCGCTCGAAACAAGTTCTTTGAGGTCTCGTATCTTGCTATACGAGATTGCTCTCCATAAAGTTCCTTTGTATGGAGAAATATGGCGTCTAGTTCCATATCCTCGTGCCTCCTCTGATATTCATTGTTCATCGAGGCAAGCACGATGCACTTGGCTTTCGTGCAATCTAAATCCCAGGTTTTGCGGATTTCCTTATCCGCATTGCTGGATTTGGGACCAGGGACAGCAGGTGCCGTAGCGGTGAGGACGTACCCCAATTTGTCATAGGTCAAAGCCATTTTGACATTCCGCAGCCAATCTTTATAGTTTGGCCCTGTCAGTATATTTTTTCTCTAAAAGTAACTTAAGTCCAGTCATTTTCAGGGTCGCTGCAATTAGGAGAGAGAGAAGAAAACTCTTTAGCATGATGCTCTTGCAAGTTTAGAGTGGTTTTTAGTTTATCTAAACTGGATGGCTCCCACTGTTTCTCGAATCCTTCCTCAAACCATAAAAGAAGAATTAGCCAGGACTATTCTCACTGTACAATTCTTGCTTAACCGTTCAGCCAGGCTAGTGTCGATACTTCGAGGGAGGTTTTCCAACGCTTTCGCGAAGTTCCTTAATTAAATAACCTCTTTTCTCTGGGGGCGTAACCCCGCTGACACTTTTCTGGACACCTACTTGGTTTATAGCATTGATCGTTAAGTGATGAATATCCTGATAAGTAGCATATACTCACAGTAGGATCGGGATCCAAATATCATCATATGATAATGTTGAAGGAATCCTACCAACATTCATCAAACTCCAAATGGTATGCATCTCTTTGCAAATTTCAGTTTCTTTAGAAATTCCCGATATAAGTTTTTGCCCCATGCTCTTATGACCTTGACGTATGCCAACAAATCATAAGTCACATGTCAAGTTCTGCCCATCATTATCTTGTTAATTTAAACCCACCCGTATATACCCTTGACGTAAGCCAACAAGGTAATGCGACTGTCCCAAACCAACACATCTATCTATGCAACAAATGAATACCCCAGCAGCTACCAAACACTATGCCTTTACGTATGCCAACAAGCATAGCTTGAATACTACTGACCATCCATAAGAAATGACGGAGGGCTACGACTGGTTTTGGCGAAACCGTGAACGTAGTGAACTTGATATAACCGAAGGACCTGATAGCTTTTAAAAGGAGTGGTTAAGTCTCCGCATTTAAAAATATCTGTTTTAAAATTAACCGGGTGGTTTCTTTTAAATTGTTCCAACGATTAAAAATTTGGTTTATTTTCTTTGCATTATAGATAATGCGTCCCATCATTAACCTATCATTGCAGAAAACAACGAAAATACAACGTCCTCTTATGCCATCCGCATTCGCCACGGGGTCCCGTCATTACCCGTTAGGTTACTTAACTAACGACAGAGCGGGGGGTGGGCTAGCGCGGGTGTAAAACATAAGTGACGTCTAAATAGCTATCATATATATAGATATTTTACATTCGTCTGACGCAATGATATTCATTCCAGATCACAGATGAACTTAATTGGATTTGCAAGCAATCCGTGTTTGTTTTGAGCCTGCAACAAAATACGGATTACACGGTTGTGATGAATAGCCTTTACCCTACCCAAGACCCCTACGGGTGCGGCAAACTACCCGCCCGGCAGTTTGTGCACCCCACCTTGGGTCTGTCCTAGGAGCAAAAAACAGTAAAATGAAATAATACAACGGTGGCTACAACCGCAACCTGGATGTGCCCCGCAAAATAATATTACAACAAATTACATTTACATCAAATGAATTAAATGATAACCCATCACATAACCCCGGCTATACATCACAACAGTCCAACACAGTTCATATGCACAAACAGATAAAATCCATTTCAGAAATGTGCAACCCCCTGCCAACTGACATACTAGCAGTTAGGGGAGGTTTACGAACACATTATACAATCACAGATATAATCCAACAAGCAAATACTGTATAATTTCGATCGATTAAACACTTTTAATTTTGCTCCAATACTGCTCTGCAAATCTGAAACCTGAGCAAAAATTAAATATTCCAGAAAATCCCAAATATCACATAGAACCAACACAGGAAAATTGGGTTCATGACTCGGCAACTCGGCGGCGGAACTGCGGCGGATCGGTGGGATCCGCCGCGTTTCCGCGGCGCTTTAGCCGAATCATGTGCCCAATTTTCTTAGGTGTTCTTCTGGTGTCATTTCAAGCTTTCTGAAGATCCCTGAAAAATTTTTGGACTTCATTTAAAAATCGACAGAAACTTGTGATTTCGGACTTTTCCGGTTTCGTTTTTTCCGTTCGAAATTCATACAAATTTGCAAGTAAGTTATTTATTGTTTAGCGAGGCTTTGATACCACTGTAAGTCGATGTACAACACCCCAATACTTGTGGGGAGGCGGAATTTTCAAAAACGAACTTGTTTAGTGAACAAACATCGACTAACCGCTTGAATCGAAGCTAAACGATAACTAACTTAAAACATAGAGTTTCTATGCTACTATGTTTAGGGATTATACCTAACGAATCGTGTCCTTCATCTTTGCGAACTCCACCTCCTCCTCGGCCTTCTCGAAGTAGTAGACGATCCACCCGAGAGCTTTACTCCAAGCTTAGCCTCTAAACTTGAGGCAACTAAACTTCTTTAAGTGCTAATCAAAGAAGCTAGGTGAAATATAGAAAGGGTTATGGATTAAGTAGTCTAACTAATCCTTGTACTCAACACATGAGAGGGGAGGATTAGGGTTTGAAGAGGGAGAGCTTGAGGAGAGAGAAGGTGAGGATAATAATGAAGTGAGAATAATGAGTTATGATAATATATATCAAGCATTTCTTTTTATCAAGAAAAGAATAAGAAATGAATTTAGCAACCATGCTTGATAATATCTAGTGATGATTCACTCCATGGGTCATTAAGCATTTATCATGCATTAATGACATAGATGAATCATCCATATGACTCACTAATCACATTCATTGCTTATGCCACCTTAACCTCCTTAGTCACCACCTTCTAGAAGCTTCTCGCGAAATTACGAGAACGCCCCTCCTTTTCCGCAAAAATACGGAAAAACTTTAGACTGTATAAATCCAATAACCGGATACCAGTAACTGGCTTAAACCAAAGCCGACTGGTAAAAACTGTCCGAAAGTCGTACGCGCGTAAACGCACGTATGCGTCCGAACCCTTGTCGTAAAACCATACGACCTCTATATCGTTTCGCCTGGAGTAGGGAAACTCTCTGTGTGGGACTCTAGAGACTCGACTACTACGCTGGCAGTGGGTTTAACCACAGACCGCAAGCGGCACTAGCTGTACGTAACGGTCCCCAGGTAGATGTCGATAAGAAGGACGATGAGGGAACCCATCCGAACTCCTACTGAGTCTGATGTGACAATCTCCATACAGTCCGGTCCGTTCGTCCTAGACTATCGCATATCGGGCCTAGGGGGCAGCAAGCGTCAGTCCCCTAATAGCGGTATAAGTCGTGTCGGAGGGAAGCCCATTACACCCTGAGAAACTACTGGAACCTACCAGCAAATCTCGCTTGCCCTGGCCAGGGACTTTGCGTAATGGCTCTCTGACACAGCGCGATATCAACTCCCAATACCGGGAGAGACGAATCCTGTCTAACCCCCACTGCCTCCAAGTGCTCGGGACTGCACCCAACTGCTACCTGTTTGCACGCCTCCTTTGAGCCGTGGTAGGGTAGCAATCTAAGAACAGTGGGACACACTCGAGGCGAAGTAGCAGTGTCAAGTCTGCGGACTATGCTGTACTCATGTCACCTGGGAACTGTTCACTGACGACTGGTATAAAACCAACCAACAGTTCCCTGTGAGTCCTTTCCGGTGTACCCGTAACCTAACGAGCACCTGTATACTATCTCCAGTACGATGTACTGATGGCTGTGGGACAGACCATCTCCCCAACTGGGATGAGAAGCGTACACACCAGTCTACTCCGGAGTATCGATGCTCTGTCTCGATAATCCAACGACTAGGGACCTGAATAAGGATGTGCTTGTAGACTACCCAGCCCCCACTAGTGTGACTGCCATCACAACGCTGGTAGTCAAGCAAGATCCTAAGAGCTTTATCAATACGTATACTCACATATTAAGATAGAAAAACCAAGTAGCATACTACCATGTTTAGCAAGACTGTTATATACATGTGAATATCCCAAGCTTCCATTAAGTAATATACAAACTAGTATGATACAGTAATGGCCTTCTAGGGCATAAACACTAACAGTACTAAGTACTCTACTTCCTAAAATGACGGAGGGTTGCGAATGGTTTTTTATGAAAACCTTAAACGCTTTGAACATGATCTCGTTGCGGAATCAAATGGATTTTAAATGGAATGTTTTTGAAGCTTTTCTAGTTTTGCTAAAGGGGTCACTCCCGGTGAAGGGATCGTCGGCCCTTTCCTCGTGGAATGAGGTGCTGGATATATCATATATATCACTGTGCAAAGCATAAACTATAGAAGCAATCAAAAGACAAACTGAGTGTGTAGCATCTGCCAGTTATTGCTAAAGGAGTCACTCCCGGTGAAGGGATCTCGGTCCTTTCCTCATCGAATAAGGTGCAGGATGTTCTACAATGAACACCGCGATGCAAAGCAAGAACTGTAGCTACCTGTTTTATTTTAAAATTCGATTCCACAACATCAATTAGGTTTATTTTCTTTCACTAATCACATTAATGAATATCCCATCATTTAAGTCCACCTAAAAATCACAGATAAATATAACGTACGCTTATGCCATCCGCATTCGCCTCGATGTCCCGTCTGCACCGTTAGGTTAGGTAACTAACGCCAGAACGAGGCAGGGCTAGCGTGGGTGTAAAACATAAGCAACGTCTATATAATATATCATATATACTATATACTATATCTATCTGAACATATCACATGATCACATCACAGATAACGCAGCAGAAAATATCATATGAAATATTGGATATACTAGGACATCCGTGTTTTCAATACGAGCCAGTATAAAACAAGGATTCCACGGTCGTGATGAATAGCCAATCCCACACCCCTAGACCCCACCCTACCAATTCTAGGGTTAGGAGACCCGGACTCGACTCCTCGAGATGGTCTCCCACTGGACCCTAGAACCCGGTTACCTGTGCTCCCCTCCTTGGGTCTATCCTAATGCGGAAAAGTAAATAATATACAAACGGTGACATCTTCCGCAACATGGAAGTGCCCCAATAAAAGAATATTACATACAAGTTTTTACATGAATGAAAATGAAAAACACTCATCTCACATAAAAACCCCCGGCTATTCAAACACGACGATCCAAAATAACATATCCAGCAACACATAACATCACATGTCATCATCGTAAGTAAATATTCGTATCCCAATTGTCGTTGACATATAGCAACGAAACCGGCGATATCACATATTACACTTACGGTCACAGAAAAGAAAGTGTAAAACTACAACAGTTGGAATCCGCAAACTCTTTAGACATCGCATGCCTAACTAAATGAATTCCTTAGACATCGCATGCCTAACAATTATAAACCCCGTATTTTAGTCTCATTATCGAAAACACTTTTCAATATCAAGTCGGGCAATTCAACAAGATTCCCGATATCCTGATCGAATGCTCGTCGCAAACTTTAGTAGGCGGCCGCACCCCAGTTGCCGTCGACGAAGTGCACCAAGGCGGAACACCACTGCCGCGAGCACCCGAACGGATGCTTTCAGCGACGGGGTTCTCCTACAGTCACTTGGTCGGGGCTATGGGATGGGGCTGTCAATTAAGTTTACCCGGCATGTATCCGCGTACGCTACGTGATTGCGACGGACTTTTGATCACATTAAAATTCTGTGGCAACCGATCAAGTGAGACTAAAGTGCTTGATTTATAACATTCATTCAGTTATCTCATAACTACTTGTGAATTCCAATTATTGTATCACATTCCAGATAAATAGAAAATGTTAAACTTTCCGATCGAACATTCAAACACCCAAGTTTTTCGAAACAGATCAACACATGAAATAAGTTTAAAAACATTCACTTCGAGCCTCAGTACCAACGGTCCAGCCGTAGAAGGGTCAAGCCAACGCCTCACATGTGGCACGCCGTACTGCCCCAAACCCTAAGGTTCAAAGGGCAGTTCAAGACGGTCACATAATCGAGTTAAGGTTTGTTGTCTTCTAGAGGGACCATCGCTTTACTTGCACTACTTAGAACGTCTTTAAACCATGGAAAAATCCAACACTTGGAAATTTCCCGGCAGGGGAAAAAGTGGGTATTTATATCCAGTCGAACTTTTTAACAGTTTCTAAAATATCCGGAAAAACATAAACGAAGTTAAATTATCCGATCAAATTAACGAATCCCCAATAAAACCCTAGAAAACTCAACACTTGAGTGGAATTAAAAAATTCACATAAAAAATTGCCAAGAAAGGACCTAAGAATAAATATATGAAATTTGAGGGACTAAGTCCAAATTTGGGACGCGGAAGCGCCGCCAAACCACTGTTTTGGCCGCGGTTCCGCGGTCGAATTATGGAATTAGGAGCCCAAACTTCACAGTAATTCTTAGTTTTTCCTGCTTATTTTTCTGCATATTTTTAATTCACAAAATTCAACAGTTTTGAAAAATGTACAGAGAGCGATTTTGCAATGGGGTTTCGGTTCGATCGGATTTCTAACTCCGTCTACGCATCGCCTAAGGCTCTAGCTAGGCTCTGATACCACTGTAGGGTTCCTTGGCACACCTATGATGTTCTACAACTGATCAATCATGTCCAATTTCAAAAATTATGTATGCCGAAGAACCCTAAACTAGATCGTTGACTAGAGAATAGGCGAAACAAGCAACTAGTTAACGACTTAACTAAGAGTGAACGAAAATACAACCTTTGTAGATCTGGTAGTTCACCTCCATAGCTCCGTGATGAAGTCTCCTCGCTGCGATCATCGGATCCCGGGCTCTAGCGTCGGCTTCATCGAAGAAATGGGCGGCTTGGTCGTCGGCTTCGTTGCCGAAGATGATCTACGTCGAGGCAACACAAGATCAAGCTCCAACTTCACCAAGCCATGAAACTTGTGAAGAAAACACCCTATACTACTTGGCAAGAGGTAGAGGATGAAGAAATAGGAAGTGGGTTCACTTTAGAATTGAATTTCTCACTCATTTTCACTAGTTGCCATTGATGGAGGCAAGCTATCTTCATTGTTGAAGATGAAGAAGATGAAGAAAGAATATGATAAGTTATTATCAAAATAGAAAATAATAACAATACTTATCATATGGCAACCATGATTAGGTGTAGAGAATAGACCATGGTTAGTTGGGATGGTTAGGGTTAAGCATGAGACAAATATGGTGGACTTGTTCAAAGCTTCATGAAGCTTCAACTAGAAAACAAATCAAGCCACCATTTCTCATTATCTTTCCAAAAATGAATAAATAAATAAATAAATGAATAAGTAAATAAAATCAAAACCCTAACCATCACATAACCGTGGTTTAATCTAAACATACACCCTAACATTCATGTATCATCAAACATGATACAATCTTGTGCACAAAAGTATATCACATATACAACTTGTGTACATCAAGTGAGAAAATCCAATTTAAGTGAACCAATACTAGTTAATGCAAAGTAATATATCAAATATATGATTATGCATTAAATCATTAAATCAATACTTGATTTAACGATCCGGTCATATCGCATATAACCGACTAGTATCCAATGTATCGGCTTATCGAATCAATCCTCGATTCGATAACTAGGTTATATCGCATACAACCATTCGATACATTCATCGCAAGAAATAGAATACGGTATCACATACACGCATTATTCTCGGTCCCGCACATATCTCATATGCGCTCCTATTTCGTTTCGCTTGAGCCAGGAAACCTCTGTGTAGGACTCTAAAGACTCGTCAATACGCCGGCAGCAGATGATGATCATATCAAACACCCACAAGCCGCAAGCGGTCTGCTAAACGTAATGGCCACCCGGGTATTGAGCGATCAGAATATCGACGAGCAAGCCCGCTCACACTCCTGTGAATCCAACCAGTAACACTTACCGTACGGTCCGGTCAGTTCGTCTGATATGTCGCATATCTCGCCTAGGGGTGGTAAACGTCAGACCCCAATAGCTTGATAAGTCATGCCGATATAAGGTCCATAACATTCGTGAAACTACTAATAACTCTTACCAGTATATCACTGCAACCCTGGCCAGGGATTTCCTGTTATGGCCAGTCGAGCATAGCGCAACATCAACCCCCAATACCGGGAGAGACGAATCCCCTCCTATCGCTCATTGCCTCCATGTGAATCGGGACTGTACCCAAAAACCACCTGTTTGCACAACTCAGTAGAGCTGTGGTAGGGTGGAAATCAAAGCACAGTGGGAGACACACAAGACTCTATGACGATCTCGGGTCAACAGACTAAGCTGTACCAGTGTCACTAGAGAACTGCCATCTGACGTGAGGTATAATACCATCTGGGAGTTCTCAGCGAGTCCGTTCAGTGTACCCAGTCCCCACTGAGCACCCACATACCATCTCTGATGTCAAACACCAATGGATATGGGATCATCCATCGCCCATCACATGGGTCGAGAAGATATACGCTAGTCTACTCTGGAATATCGATGCCCCGTCTCGATATTCCCACGACTAGGAACAATGAAGGATGTACTCATTGACTACCCAGGCCCCACTAGTATGATCTACATCATATTCCTAGAAGTCGAGTACACATCCTAAGGGCTTTATCAACATGTAATAGAGAGAAAGAAAGTATACACGTTAAGATAAAGAGCAACCAGATAGCGTACTATCATGTCGAGCAAGAAAGTCCTCCCTATATATGTCCCAGCATCCACTACAATATACATCCAATGTACAGTAATGGCCTCTAAGGCATACATATAACTAACAATCGCAGCCCTGCCGTAAAACCATACGGACTCTACACGTTTCGCTCAATGCAGGGAAACTCTCTATGTGGGACTCTAAAGACTCGACACTACGCTGGCAGTGGGTTTAACCACAGACCGCAAGCGGCACTAGCTGTACGTAACGGTCCCCAGGTAGATGTCGATAAGAAGGCCGATGAGGTAAACCCATCCGAACTCCTACTGAGCCTGTATGTGACAATCTCCGTACAGTCCGGTCTGTTCGTCTGAAACATCGCATGGCGGGCCTAGGGTGGAGGTAAACGTCAGTCCCCTACTTGCGGTACAAGTCGTGTCGAAGTGTACCCCAGAACACCTGAGATAACACTGGAAACCTACCAGTCTATCTTGCTTGCCCTGTCCAGGGACTTTGTGTAATGGCTCTCTTAGACACAGCACGATATCAACCCCCAATACCGGGAAAGACGAATCCTGTCTAACCGTCACTGCCTCCAAGTGCTTCAGGACTGCACCCAACTACTACCTGTTTGCACGACTCCTTTGAGCCGTGGTAGGGTAGTAATCAAAGTACAGTAGGAACACACTCGAGGCGAAGTGACAGTGTCAAGTCAACGGACTAAGCTTTACTCATGTCACCTGGGAACTGATAACTGACGATAGGTATAATACCAACCAAAAGTTCCCAACGAGTCCTGTCCAGTGTACTCATAACCTAACGAGCACCCGCATACTATCTCCAGTACGACGTACTGATGGCTGTGGGACAGACCTCCTCCCGTGCTGGGATGAGAAGCGTATACGCTAGTCTACTCCGGAGTATCGATGCCCCGTCTCGATAGTCCTACGACTAGGGATCTGTATAAGGATGTGCTTGTAGATTACCCAGCCCCCACTAGTGTGACTGCCATCACAACGCTGGTAATCAAGCAAAGATCCTAAGGGCTCTACTAATATGTATAAGCGATATGCTAAAAGAAACACATGCACATATTGAAGTAGAAACAAACCAAGTAGTATACTACCATTTTGAGCAAGATTGTCTATACAACTGTGAATATCCCAAGCTTCCATTAAGTAATATACAAGCTAATATGATACAGTAATGGACTCTAGGGCATATATACTAACAATCTCCCACTTGCACTAGGGCCATGTACTGGCGTATCGAAGACCTATCATCTCGATCAGCCGCTCGAACTGAGTTTGGGGTATGGCCTTCGTGAATGGATCAGCAGTGTTATCTTCTGTATTTACTCTCTTCACCTCGATCTCCCGGCGATCTACGATCTCCCTGATCAGGTGGTACCGTCTCAAAATGTTCCTGGACTTCTGATGGGACCTGGGTTCCTTCGCTAAAGCTATAGCATCGTTGTTGTTATAATATAGCGGTATTGGATCAACACTGGTAGGAACCACCTGAAGCTCCGTGAGGAACTTCTTCATCCCGACAGCTTCTTTTGCGGCATCGCAAGCAACTATGTACTCCGCTTCCATAGTTGAGTCAGCAACGGTCTCCTGCTTGGAACTCTTCCAGCAAACCGCCCCTCCATTGAGGGTAAAGACATAACCCAACATGGATTTGGAGTCATCCTTGTCACTCTGGAAGCTGGAGTCAGCAAAGGCCTCGATCTGGTGGTCTTTTCCGCTATACACCAAGAACATCTCCTTAGTCCTTCTCAGGTACTTGAGAATGTTCTTTACTGCTACCTAGTGTTTCTCCCCTGGGTCCGACTGATACCGGATTACAACGCTTAATGCGTATGCTACATTTGGTCTGGTACATAATATCGCATACATTATAGAGCCTACCGCAGATGCGTAGGGTATAGATGACATGCGAGCCCTTTCCAAATCAGTCTTGGGAGACATCTCTTTGGAGAGGGTGATTCCGTGACAAGCCGGTAGATTACCGCGCTTGGAATCTTCCATACTAAATAGTTTTAGTATGGTGTCTATGTACCTCGACTGTGAAAGTCCCAACATCCTCTTAGATCTATCACGATAGATCTGGATCCCCAGAATGTAGTTGGCATCGCCCAGGTCCTTCATGGAGAACCTTTGTGACAAGAATCCTTTGACTGACTGTAGCATAGGAATATCATTTCCTATTAGGAGAATGTCATCCACGTACAAGATGAGGAATACCACGGTTCTCCCTACAATCTTACTGTAAATGCATGGTTCATCTGGGTTTTTGATAAAGTCGAATTCCTTGACAGTATCATCAAAGCAGATGTTCCAACTCCGCGATGCCTACTTCAGTCCATAGATGGACTTGAGCAACTTGCATACTTTACCGCTGCTCCCACTCTGAATGAATCCCTCCGGCTGATCCATAAAAACGCACTCTTCCAAATTTCCGTTTAGGAAAGCCGTCTTTACGTCCATCTGCCAGATCTCATAATCGTGGAAGGCAGCAATGGCAAGGAGGATCTGAATGGATTTGAGCATAGCCACTGGAGAAAAGGTCTCGTCATAGTCCAAACCAGGTCTTTGATGAAAACCCTTTCCTACAAGTCTAGCTTTATAGGTTTCAACCTGCCCATCTACACCAATCTTCTTTCTGAAGATCCATTTGCAGCCTACGGGTTTTACCCCATCTGGAGCAAAGTCCAAAGTCCAAACTTTGTTGGTGTACATGGACTCCATCTCGGTCCGCATTGCATCCAGCCATTTTACCGAGTCACCGCTCTGAATGGCTTGCTGGAAGCTAGTAGGCTCACCATAATCAATAATGCAATCCTCTCTATCCCCGTCTACAAGAAAACCATAGTATCTCTCGGGCGGATGAAACTGCCTACTACTCCTGTGGAGTGGCGCTGGGATGTCCGGTTTGTAGGGTTCCTAGGCACACCCATGAGGTTCTACAAGTGATCAAACATGGCCAATTCAAATTTTTTATGTGCCTACAAACCCTAATACGGATCGTTAACTAGATGTATAGGCGATGCAATGCAAGTAAACAACTTTAACTTAAAGGAAAAGGGCTACAACCTTTGTAGATCCGGTCCTCCACCTCTCTAGCTCCGTGATGACGTCCCTCCACTGTACCCATCAGAATCCTAGACTCTCGCGGTGGTCTCATCGGAGAAAAGATCGGGCTAGGTCGTCGACTTCGATGCCGAAGATGATCTACGTCGAGGCAACTCAAGATCAAACTCCAACTTCACCAAGTCATGAAACTTGTGAAGAAAACACCCTATACTACTTGGCAAGTGGTAGAGGATGAAGAAATAGGAAGTGGGTTCACTTTAGAATTAGATTTCTCACTATTTTTCTCAAGTGGCCATTAATGGAGGCAAGGTTTCTTCTTTGTTGAAGAAGAAGAAGAAGAAAGAATATGATAAGTTATTTTAAAAAATAGAAAACAAAATGATACTTTTCATAATTTCAACCATGGTTTAGTGTAGAGAACTAACTAGGGTTAAGTTGAATGGTTAGGGTTAGGAGAAGAAGACAAGAATGGTTACTTTAGTCAAAGATGCATGAAGCATCAAGAAGTTTCTTGAATGAAAGCAACCATTTTTGTTTTCCTTTTCCTTTTTTAACCAAAATAAATAGATAAATGAATAAGTGAGTAGATCAAAACCATAAACATTAACATAACCATGGTTTAAGTCTTTACACAAACCCAAGTTGTGTATTTCAAGTGAGAAAATCCATTTAAAGTGAACCAATACTAGTTAATGCAAAGTAATATATCAAATATATAATTATTCATTAAATCATTAAATCAATACTTGATTTAACGATCCGGTCATATCGCATATAACCGACTAATATCCAATGTATCGGCTTATCGAATCAATCCTTGATTCGATAACTAGGTTATATCGCATACAACCAATCGATACATTCACCGCGAGAATGGAATATGGTATCACATACACGCATTATTCTCAGTCCCGCACATATCTCATATGCGCTCCTATTTCGTTTCGCTTGAGCCAGGAAACCTCTGTGTAGGACTCTAAAGACTCGTCAATACGCTGGCAGCAGGTGATGATCATATCAAACACCCACAAGCCGCAAGCGGTCTGCTAAACGTAACGGCCACCCGGGTATTGAGCGATCAGAAGATCGACGAGCAAGCCCACTCACACTCCTGTGAATCCAACCAGTAACACTTACCGTACAGTCCGGTATGTTCGTCTGATATGTCGCATATCTCGCCTAGGGGTGGTAAACGTCAGACCCCAATAGCTTGATAAGTCATGCTGACGTGAGGTCCATAACATGTGTGATACTACTGATAACACTTACCAGTAGATCACTTCAACCCTGGCCAGGGATTTCCTGTTATGGCCAGTCGAGCATAGCGCAACATCAACCCCCAATACCGGGAGAGACGAATCCCCTCCTATCGCTCATTGCCTCCATGTGAATCGGGACTGTACCCAAAAACCACCTGTTTGCACGACTCAGTAGAGCCATGGTAGGGTGGAAATCAAAGCACAGTGGGAGACACACAAGATTCTATAACGATCTCGGGTCAACAGACTAAGCTGTACCAGTGTCACCAGAGAACTGCCATCTGACGTGAGGTATAATACCATCTGGGAGTTCTCGGCGAGTCCGTTCTGTATACCCAGTCTCCACTGAGCACCCGCATACCATCTCGGATGTCAAACACTAATGGATATGGGATCATCCATCGCCCATCACATGGGTCGAGAAGATATACGCTAGTCTACTCTGGAATATCGATGCCCCATCTCGATATTCCCACGACTAGGAACATTGAAGGATGTACTCATGGACTACCCTGGCCCCACTAGTATGATCTGCATCATAGTCCTGGAAGTCGAGTACACATCCTAAGGGCTTTATCAACATGTAACAGAGAGACAGAAAGTATAATGTTAAGATAAAGAGCAACCAGATAGCGTACTATCATGTCGAGCAAGAAAGTCCTACCTATATATATCCCAGCATCCACTACAATATACATCCAATGTACAGTAATGGCCTCTAGGGCATACATATAACTAACAATCTCCCACTTGCACTAGGGCCATCTGTAGCAGTGGTTGCAGTATCACATACTCAACCATCCCATATAAGTCTCTCTCTGGGAAAAAGCCTTTGTGAGTGGATCCGCCGTGTTGTCCTCTGAGTCTACTCTCCTAACCTCAATCACCCTGGAGATCAACTATCTCCATGATCAGGTGATGCTGCCTCAGAATATGTCTGGGTCACTGATGGGACCAGGGTTCCCGGGCCAAAGCCACACTTCCATTGTCATACAATGGTAGGAACCTAGTTATCTTATGAACCAATATACACCCAAACTGCCTCTTTGGTTGTATCTTTAATAGCGATGTTACCAGCCTTTATTGTCTAGCTTGCCACGGTATCTAGCTTGGAACACTTCCAACATACCGTCCCTACACTGAGGGTGAAGACAATTCCTGTGACTGACATTCAGTCGTCCTTATCATCCTGGAACACTTCCAGTGATTCTCCCCAGGATCGATTGATACTATCTTACTATAGCTAGTGAGAATCCTAACATCCATTTAGATCTATCTCATAGACCCAAATCCCAGGATTTAGGAGGTATCATCTTTATCCTATATGGAGAATCCATGTGATAAGCGGAGATTGACCGTGCGTAGCATAGGAAACTCTTTTCTTATCAAGAGTATGTTGTCCACGTACAATACGAGGATGACCACCTTACTCTCTACTACCTTTTTGTATATACAAGGTTCATCTACCATTTTGATGGGGTCAAACTCTTTGACTACCACATCAAAACAGATGTTCCAACTCCGCGATGCCTGCTTTATCCTGTAAAGCAACTTGCACATGTTTCCGCTGCTCCCACTATTTACGAAGCCCTCTGGCTGTGTACTTATAGACATTCTCTTCTAAATCATTATTTAGAAAAGTAATCATAGCACCCAACCGCCAGATATCGTAGTCATCGAATGTAGCCGTGGCAAGTAGGATCCGGATGGACTTAAGCATAGCCACTGGAAAAGGTATCATCATTATCCACGCCTGGTCGATGACGAAAACCTTTAACAAGTCTAGCTTTGAAAGTCTCAACCTTTCCATCTACACCAAGTAATCTTCTCAAGATATACTTACTCCTGATGGGGATTTAACCCTTCAGATATCGCAACCAAAGTCCATACTTTGTTGGTGTATGTGGATTCCATCTCAGATCGCTAAGCATCCAGCCATCCTTACAGAGTCCCTACTCTTGATGACCTGCTCGAATTTAGTTGGGTCATCATCTCATGATTCATTCCTCGCTCCCACTGTCATCGAGAAACCAAAGTATCTCTCAGGTAGGTGAGGAACCCTACCAGATCGGCGGAGAGGCTGAGGTTCGTTGGGGACTATTGAATCCTTTGGTTCTTTCAAATCATCAGCTGCAGTTTTGTATAGCTGGAACCTTCCCAGTTCTACAGAACTGACATTGCCTCGATCTTGTCCGGATTTTGCTCTTAGACATAGGCCGGACAACCCGAAATCTTAACTAACTTAAGATATGGGCTCTTCCCTTTCCATATCACATATGAATTGGTAGGCAACTGATTTGATTTGAACCCTATTCAATAGGTATGTAGCTTCTCAAGCGCATAACTCCCAAAAGGAAATAGGAAACTCAGTAGTACTCATCATAGAGCACACCATATCTAATACGGTGCGATTGCTCCGTCCTGATACACCGTTGTGCTGTGGTGTATCAGAGGAGTAATACGGAGAGAGAATCTCATTCTCCTTTAGAATAATCCAGGAATTCTATGCACAAGTATTCTCCTCCCTGATCTTATCATATGACATAATAGTTTTACATGTATTGGTTCTCACTTCTAGCTTGTATTCTGTGAATATCTCAAAAGGTTCGGACTTGTGTTTCAACAGGAACATATGTCTGAATCTTGAGAGATTATCAGAGAACGTAATGAAGTATAAAGAACCAGTCCTGGCATGTGTAGACAGGAGACCTTACATACATCATCATGTATCAGTCCCAAGAGTTCATTAACTCTTTTTCTGTTTCCAATAAACAGGGCTATGGTCATCTAATCTTTGTGACATGACTGGCAAGTTTCACAAGATGTAAATTCAAACTGATTTAAATATGCATCTAAAATGTAACTTCAGCCAGTCGGGTCGCATTGATATGACCTAGTCTACAATGCCTCAAGAAGGATTCGTTCATTTCTGAACTCTTCCTCTTATGTGTGTTCTGAATACTAGGAACTGTAGTTTGATTTAGAACGTCAATGCTTTTAGATAACGTGCCTGAACCGATCAACTTTTGATATAGGAAATGTTCAAAACATTATCCATCAATACAAAATTTTATCATTTCTTTACTAATAAAGAGACTGATATGATTTTGTATATCAGGTTCGGTATCTAATAGCATTTGTTCAGAATCAATGTATTGGTAATACAGGGTGACAGTGACCAACAGACTTGGCTTCAACACTTGCCCCGTTTTTTGTCTCATGAAACTTATCACCCGTTCTCAGTTTTTCTACCTTTTTGTAGCCTTATGTAACAGAATACATATCTGGGATCCTGATCCGGTATCAAATACCCAGGATGTAGAGGATACTGGGAAACAGTTCTTTGTAATGAACACACCCGAAGGAGATGCATCATATGCACTTTCTTCGTTTGGGTGGCATAGGAATTCTGGTATTTCCCTATTTCCTGCTCTGTCTTATAACAATTATAAGTTGGAGCGGGACCAACGTTCCCCAGCTCAGTATAACTTGCGGGTTCGGTCAATACATCCATATTATTATCTTGATTAAGGCGTGATATGGTCGCTACCTGGAGAGAGAGAGAAGAAAACACTTTGCGTGCGCTCTTGCAAGATTAGATTGGTTATATATTTTATCTAATCAGGATGGCTCCCACTGTTTTTATCAAATCTTCCTTCAAACCCTAAAAGGAAAGACTAGCCGGGATTAATTACACCCTACAAGTTCGCTAATCTTTCAGCCAGGCTAGTGTCGGTACTTTGAGGGAGGTTCCCCGTGCTTTCGCACGGACCTAATTACAGTAAACCTCGTTTTCCCATAGGCGTAACCCCGTTGACACCTTTCTAGACACCTACTTGATCGGCTAATTGTAAAGTGCAAAACTCTCCCAGGAGTAACAATTACTTGCAGTGGGTATCGGGATCCAACTATCATATAGAAGGTATGCAATCTCATTGCAAATTTCAACACTTGAAACTCCCGATAATGGTTTTTGCCCCTAGCACCTATGACCTTGGCTAAAGTCAACAAATCATAGGTACTAGTCAAGTTCTACCCGTCATTTCGTGATTAATTAGACCCACCCACATGACCCTTGGCTAAGGTCAACAAAGCCACATGACTGTCCTAACTAATCGCATCATATGCGGTATAGGAAGACATCACTTAGCTACCGCACACTACGCCTCGGCAATGGTCGAAAAACGTAGCACGAATACTAAGTACTCTACTTCCTAAAATGACGGAGGGTTGCGAATGGTTTTTAAGAAAACCTTTAACGCTTTCAACTTGATCTCGTTGCGGAATCAAATGGTTTTTAAATGGAATGTTTTTTAGGCTTTTCTAGTTTTGCTAAAGGGGTCACTCCCGGCGAAGGGATCGTCGGCCCTTTCCTCGTCGAATGAGGTGCGGGATATATCATATATATCACTGTGCAAAGAAGAAACTATAGAAGCGATCAAAAGACAAACCGAGTGTGTAGCATCTGCCAGTTATTGCTAAAGGAATCACTCCCGGTGAAGGGATCTCGGTCCTTTCCTCATCGAATAAGGTGCAGGATGTTCTACAATGAACACCGCGATGCAAAGTAAGAACTGTAGCTACCTGTTTTATTTTTGAAATTCGATTCCACAACATCAATTAGGTTTATTTTCTTTCATTAATCTCATTAATGAATATCCCATCATTTAAGTCCACCTAAACATCACAGATAAATATAACGTACGCTTATGCCATCCGCATTCGCCTCGATGTCCCGTCTGCACCGTTAGGTTAGGTAACTAACGCCAGAACGTGGCAGGGCTAGCACGGGTGTAAAACATAAGCAACGTCTATATAATATATCATATATACTATATATAATATATATCTGAACAAATCACATGATCACATCACAGATAACACAGCAGAAGAATCATATGAAACATTGGATATACTAGGACGTCCGTGTTTTTAATACGAGCCAGTATAAAACACGGATTCCACGGTCATGATGAATAGCCAATCCCACACCCCTAGACCCCTACGAGAGCGGCAACCAACCCTTCCAATTCTAGGGTTAGGAGACCCGGACTCGACTCCTCGAGATGATCTCCCACTGGACCCTAGAACCCAGTTACTTGTGCTCCCCTCCTTGGGTCTATCCTAATGCGGAAAAGTAAATAATATACATCAACGGTGACATCTTCCGCAACCTGGAAGTGCCCTAATAAAAGAATATTACATACAAGTTTTTACATGAATGAAAATGAAAAACATGCATCTCACATAAAACCCCCCCGGCTATTCGAACACGACGATCCAATATAACATATCCAGCAACACATAACATCACATGTCATCAACGTAAGTAAATATGCGCATCCCAATTGTCGTTGACATATAGCAACGAAACCGGCGATATCACATATTACACTTACGGTCACAGAAAAGAAATTGTAAAACTACAACAATTGGAATCCGCAACCGCTTTAGACATCGCATGCCTAATCAAATGAATTCCTTAGACATCGCATGCCTAACAATTATAAACCCCACATTTTAGTCTCATTATCGAAAACACTTTTCAATATCAAGTTGGGCAATTCAACAAGATTCCCGACATCCTGATCGAATGCTCGTCGCAAACTTTAGTAGACGGCTGCACCCACGACGCCGTCGACGAAGTGCACCAAGGCGGAACACCGCTGCCGCGAGCACCCGAACGGATGCTTTCGGCGACGGGGTTCTCCAACAGTCACTTGGTCGGGGCTATGGGGTGAGGCTGTCTATTAAGTTTACCCGGCGAGTATCCGCGTACGCTATGTGACTGCGACGGACTTTTGATCACATCAAAATTCCGTGGCAACCGATCAAGTGAGACTAAACCGCTAGATTTATAACATTCATTCAGTTATCTCATAACTACTTGTGAATTCCAATTATTGTATCACATTCCAGATAAATAGAAAATGTTAAACTTTCTGATCGAACATTCGAACACCCAAGTTTTCCCGAAACAGCTCAACACATGAAATAAGTTTAAAAACATTCACTTCGTGCCTCAGTACCAACGGTCCAGCCGTAGAAGGGTCAAGCCAACGCCTCACATGTGGCACGCCGTACTGCCCCAAACCCTAAGGTTCAAAGGGCAGTTCAAGACGGTCACATAATCGAATTAATGTTTGTTGTCTTCTAGAGGGTCCATCGCGTTACTTGCACTACTTAGAACGTCATTAAACTACGGAAAATTCCAACAATTGGAAATTTCCCGGCAGGGGGAAAAATGGGTATTTATATCCGGTCGAACTTTTTAACAAATTCCAAAATTACCCAGAAAAACATAGACAAAGTTTGATAATCCGATCGAATCTACGAACTCCCAATACAACCCAGAAAACTCAACTCTTGAGTAAATATTAAAAATTCCCAGAAAACTCAGTATTTAAATAAAGAAGTTACTGTGCAAAAATAATTGACTGAAGAGACTAATTGGCCGCGGAACCGCTGCATTAGCCATGCTAATGCCGCGGTTCCACCGCGATATGATCGAATTAGGTGCTCGTGCTTCACAGTAATTCTTAGAAATTCCTGCTGATTTTTCTGCATATTTTTAATTCTCAAAAATCCCCGATTTCAAAAATGTACAGAGAGCAAATTTGTATTAGGGTTTCAGTTCGATCGGACTTGTAACTCCGTCCACTCATCGCCTAAGGCTCTAACTAGGCTCTGATACCACTGTAGGGTTCCTAGGCACACCCATGAGGTTCTACAAGTGATCAAACATGGCCAATTCAAATTTTTTATGTGCCTACAAACCCTAATACGTATCGTTAACTAGATGTATAGGCGATGCAATGCAAGTAAACAACTTTAACTTAAAGGAAAAGGGCTACAACCTTTATAGATCCGGTCCTCCACCTCTTTAGCTCTGTGATGACGTCCCTCCGCTGTACCCATCGGAATCCTAGACTCTCGCGGTGGTCTCATCGGAGAAAAGATCGGGCTAGGTCGTCGACTTCGATGCCGAAGATGATCTACGTCGAGGCAACTCAGGATCAAACTCCAACTTCACCAAGTCATGAAACTTGTGAAGAAAACACCCTATACTACTTGGCAAGTGGTAGAGGATGAAGAAATAGGAAGTGGGTTCACTTTAGAATTGGATTTCTGACTCTTTTTCTCAAGTGGCCATTAATGGAGGCAAGGTTTCTTCTTTGTTGAAGAAGAAGAAGAAGAAGAAAGAATATGATAAGTTATTTTAAAAAATAGAAAACAAAATAATACTTATCATAATTTCAACCATGGTTTAGTGTTGAGAACTAACTAGGGTTAACTTGAATGGTTAGGGTTAGGAGAAGAAGACAAGAATGGTTACTTTAGTCAAAGATGCATGAAGCATCAAGAAGTTTCTTAAATGAAAGCAACCATTTTTGTTTTCCTTTTCCTTTTTTAACCAAAATAAATAGATAAATGAATAAGTGAGTAAATCAAAACCATAACCATTAACATAACCATGGTTTAAGTCTTTACACAAACCCAAGTTTGCATGTATCATCAAACATGATACAATCATGTGCACAAAAGTATATCACATATACAACTTATGTATTTCAAGTGAAAAAATCCATTTAAAGTGAACCAATACTAGTTAATGCAAAGTAATATATCAAATATATAATTATGCATTAAATCATTAAATCAATACTTGATTTAACGATCCGGTCATATCGCATATAACCGACTAATATCCAATGTATCGGCTTATCGAATCAATCCTTGATTCGATAACGAGGTTATATCGCATACAACCAATCGATACATTCACCGCGAGAATGGAATACGGTATCACATACACGCATTATTCTCGGTCCCGCACATATCTCATATGCGCTCCTATTTCCTTTCGCTTGAGCAAAGAAACCTCTGTGTAGGACTCTAAAGACTCGTCAATACGCCGGCAGCAGGTGATGATCATATCAAACACCCACAAGCCATAAGCGGTCTGCTAAACGTAACGGCCACCCGGGTATTGAGCGATCAGAAGATCGACGAGCAAGCCCGCTCACACTCCTGTGAATCAAACCAGTAACACTTACCGTACAGTCCGGTCTGTTCGTCTGATATGTCGCATATCTCGCCTAGGGGTGGTAAACGTCAGACCCCAATAGCTTGATAAGTCATGCTGACGTGAGGTCCATAACATGTGTGAAACTACTGATAACACTTACCAGTAGATCACTGCAACCCTGGCCAGGGATTTCCTTTTATTGCCAGTCGAGCATAGCGCAACATCAACCCCCAATACCGGGAGAAACGAATCCCCTCCTATCGCTCATTGCCTCCATGTGAATCGGGATTGTACCCAAAAACCACTTGTTTGCATGACTCAGTAGAGCCGTGGTAGGATGGAAATCAAAGCACAGTGAGAGACACACAAGACTCTATGAGGATCTTGGGTCAACAGACTAAGCTGTACCAGTGTCACCAGAGAACTGCCATCTGACGTGAGGTAAAATACCATCTCGGAGTTCTCGGCGAGTCCGTTCAGTATACCCAGTCTCCACTGAGCACCCGCATACCATCTCTGATGTCAAACACCAATGGATATGGGATCATCCATCGCCCATCACATGGGTCGAGAAGATATACGCTAGTCTACTATGGAATATCGATGCCCCATCTCGATATTCCTACGACTAGGAACATTGAAGGATGTACTCATGGACTACCCAGGCCCCACTACTATGATCTGCATCATAGTCCTGGAAGTCGAGTACACATCCTAAGGGCTTTATCAACATGTAACAGAGAGACAGAAAGTATAATGTTAAGATAAAGAGCAACCAGATAGCGTACTATCATGTCGAGCAAGAAAGTCCTACCTATATATGTCCCAGCATCCACTACAATATACATCCAATGTACAGTAATGGCCTCTAGGGCATACATATAACTAACACGGTTCTCCTGAACCTTCTGGTTCCACTAAGGTTTCAGTAATAGCTTGTGGTTCTGGAATTTCTTCCAGTTCTATTGCGCTCCCACTTATCAGATTTTCCAAAAATTCAGTTTCCAAGAAGCGGGCATGACGAGAAACAAAAACCTTTTGTTCCTCTGCGTAATAAAAAAGATACTGTTCAGTTGATAAAACTGCACGGTTGTATTACATTTTTCCTACAATTTTCATATTAAAAAAGGACTTTATTATAATATATCATACATATGACGGTTTATGTGTAAAACTACTATTTTCGATGTGTTGATATATTATAATTAGCATTTGGTAGGAAAATGTATGCAAATAAATTCATTGACCAAATCCTAGTAGAACAAAGTCTACTAAATATTATTTGAGTTGTTGTGCAGAATATTTCCAAGTTGTGCAGAATTTTTCAAGGACTAGAATCAAACAAATCAAGTTGTTGAAGAAGACTTGCCTAATTAAGAATCAAAACTTAGAGACCAAGTCTGGTAGCAACCACGAAAAGATTTCCAAATTCTGAAGGTTCCAAGGATCGCCAAATGTCACTATGAGGCAGCCCAAAAAAATTGATCAACGGCCATGATGATAAGGCCGCGGATCCGCGGCATTAGCCCCTTTATTCCGCGGATCCGCCGCAGGAATATGGAGTTGGGAGGTGAGGATTTTTAGGGAGGATCTTTTGCTGCTTACTTCCTAATTTAGAAGCTTGGATTCTGGCTTTGGCACTATAAAAAGGCACCGAGAGCCTCTTGGAAAATTTATCAAGCCGAAGAGATCACGAAGTCCCAGACGCTCACGCATCCAGGCTGATCATCAACCGTTCGTCTACCTCCTTAGGAAAGATCGAGAAGCAACTAGTTTTGTAATCATTTTCTACGGAATAAAGTGTAGATTGTTCAAGTTGATTAATAAAGGTAGTTATTTTATTTAATTCTTTTGCATTTTGCATTATGTTTTCCCTCTCTATCTTTTCATCTTCTTCTCCCAACATGCGCGAGTAATTCTCCGCTTGTTAGGGTTCGTAGGATTAGGGTAGGCTAATGGATGATGAACATCCCTAAACCCTTTTTAAGTCCTATAAAGTTTATGAACTTTATCAAAAGAATCATTAACATCCTAATCGAGCGTGCTAACAATTCTTTGTTAGTTCCGACAACGATTAGAGATTAGATTAATGATTGTTTTGGTAAAGGCTAGATATGAACGGAGTTCCGTGTCGAGATAAGGGTTAAGAGTGGGATTCCTTTTCCCTCCAGAAACCCTAATCTACACGCATCACCGTCGCTCTAGTTTTAAATCTATTAAAGGATATAAAGGGTAACCTTTTAATTAATCGTCCATAACTACTAAATCCTAACGAACCCTACAAGCCCTCTTATTATATCAAATGGCGCCGTTGCCGGGGATACGTGCGTAATTTTTTATTCTTACTATTTGTGTTGAATTCTTAGACGATTCATATCATTATTAAAACAAAACTGCAAATTGCATATTAAACGATTTGTATGTGAATTTTGCGAGGGAATCTGGAGTCACGGACTTGATGAAACAGGAGATCTAGGGTTTCACACTTCTCTGGTATCTTTCTTAACTCCTTCTCTCTCCTCTCAAATCCAATAAAATCTATTTTCTGCAGGATTCTTTGCAAAATAGCGTCGCTCAAAAATCTTTTTGCAAAAGTTTTGTGATTGGTTTTGTTTTGCATATTTTAATACGGACTTTAAGGGGCAAAGACCAAATCAAGATTAGGTGGGGATTTCATCACCCTTCCTAAGCCCCACAAATCACAAACCGAGCATCTAGATCAACCCTTCATTAATTTAAAAAATATCTAGACCAGACTCTAAGGACTGTCGCGCTCATTAAGGACAGAGGAAGGCCGTGGGTAATCTATCGTTTATCCGCATTACTTTTTTAGTGCCTAGGCAAGTGTGTCCAAGGCGGGTGGTTACTTAATTAGGACAACTACTTTCGTAGTGGGGAGCCTCCCACTCACCTGGCACTTATCTGGCTACAAGAGTAGTAAAGAGGCGGTAGAGGATTGATCCCGCGGCTTGTTCTTTGGAAGTCTAGGAGCGGTCTAGAGACTGGACCTAGGTGACCTTAGTTCTAGGGTTGCTTGTGCATCTTAGGGAGATTTGTCTTGAGTCCCATTTTTTCAAAACAAACCAATTTTAAATCACACACACGCTGCCACTTGCACTAAACCCGCTTAGTGCATGTTCGGCTGGACACGGGATCCTAGTGCCCGTCTTGTCCGCGTTCCTGCTATCGACGCCGAAGTCGGTACTTCTTCATCTTCTTTTCCCCCACCACACACCACGACCGAGATGGACGACACTCCATCAAATTATAACACCAAGCTGCCACGGCCCGAAGGTGCGCAGAATCCACCGCGCATCTCTCTCCAAGAGAGATGTTATCCTATCCGTGGTCCTCTTCCCACTTGTCTATCTCTTCCACCACCTAACGGGGATAATTTCGAAATTAAACCCCACTACATCAATCTGCTGCCCAAATTTCACGGGCTTGAGTCGGAAGACGCGTACGTTTTCATCACCAAATTCGAAAACGTATGCGCAATGATGGGTACTTCACAATTGACTTTAGATGCTATGCGCTTACGTCTTCTCCCATTCACACTGTGCGACTTGGAAGAAAAATGGCTTTACAATACTGCCGCACACTCTATCACTAATTGGGATGAATTCGTCATAGCATTTCTTAAGAAGTTTTACCCAAACCATAAGACTGCACGTGTTAGGAGCGAGATCAACCAGTTCACCCAGCTTCCCAATGAACCATTTTGGAAGTGCTTTGAACGTTTTAAGGATCTGCTTGTCCAATGTCCTCATCATAGAATCAATAGATGGGATTTATGTCGGATTATATATAAGGGCATTAATCCAGCGACAAAGCAGATGCTTGAAACAATGTGTCAATGCAATTTCATGTCTAAAGATGACGGTGAAGCTTGGAAGTATCTGGAAGACCTCGCTAAACACACTTTTGTAAGTGCACGGCGGCGCTCCGGCCGTCAATCCTACGCTGGAATGCGGAAGCGATGATTTACTTTGACTTTTCAAACCGGCACCACCGTGCACTATAAACCCGGATCGTGCCATTAAACTAGTCCTAGCTATCTAGAGAAAGGGGTAGAGAGATATACCGAGTGATCCGTGTCCTCCGGTCTTCTCGTCGTCGTCCCGATCTCCCGCGGAATCTCCGGTCGTCGCCTCCTCGCCGGAAGGGCACCACATCGCCGGCATCTTTTACGGGCTCCCACCTCTGGTCCGAGGTAACTCGGGCACGAAGTTGGCGAGTCGACGTGCCCAAGGTTTGCTATAGAATAGTGTAGTGCTCTTTGTGGCTCTAAGGGTTTAGGGAGTTGCCATATGGTGGAGGAAATGATATCAGCTTATGGAGATGGAACTTGTGGGATTTTACAAAGCCAAAAGAGCAAAAAATCCCACACAAGAAATTTTGGACTGCCCCCAAGCGTCACTTGGCCGGCCATGCAAAAATGGGAGTGGAGAGAATAACACAAGGGGGTGTGTGGATCAAATGATACAAGAGAGAGAAAAAGATAATGATGATCAAACATCATTACAACAAACACCACACTCAAAAACCTAATCACTCTCATCACCAAAAGTCATGCCATGATGCACCATCATGAAGCAACAAGTCAAATGATGGTGCAACCATCATGACACAAGAATAAGCAAAGGCCACCCTCCACAAAGCTTATTTGCACAATTGCAAATAATCCCTCCTCCACCAATCTTCAGCCAATGAAGGATACAAAGAAATATGGCTGAAACGGAAAACAAACTGGCAACTCCAAAAAACTGATTCTGTAATAAATTACAGGAAAACCCCGCTACTGTATATACATACCCGCATTTGTATTCCGACCGAAATTCAAATGCAACGAGACAAAATCTACACAGTACAATACTAGCATCCGGCTTAAACCAAAGCCTGCTAGTATTATCCGTCTGATCCTGATCCGTGCAATACCGCACGTATCTGATCGAACCCTGCCATATTTCCATACGGCCTCTACAGCGTTTCGCCCGAAACTTGAGCAACTGTCTGTGGGGGACTCTAAAGACTCGTCAACACCTTGGTTGTGGATTTAACCACTAGCATGTCAGAGGTATTAGCCTATACGTAACGGGCTACCAGGTATTGACCAAAAGGGGCGTCTGTGAGCGAACTCAGCCTGACACCCTACTGAGCCTGTCAGTGACAATATCCGTACAGTCCGGTCCGTTCGTCTATGAGCATCGCATGGCGGGCCTAGGGGGTTGGTAAATGTCAGACCCCCAAAAGCGGTACAAGTCGTGTCGGAGTGTAGCCCAGAACACCCTGAGATACTACTGGAATACCTTCCAGTAAATCTCCTGCCTTGGCCAAGGACTTCGTGTAATGGCTCTCCTAGACAGCGCGACCTCACCCCCAATACCGGGAGAGACGAACCCCTGAAGATCCGCTCACTGCCTCCATGTGGCTCGGGACTGTACCCAACTAAAACCTGTTTGCACGTCTCCTTTGAGCGTGGTAGGGTAGTAATCAAAGTACAGTGGGAACTCACACGAGACAAATGACGATCCTCAGGTCGATGAACTAACCTGTACACATGTCACCAAGGAACTGCTATCTGACGTTAGGTATAAGACCAACTAGCATGTTCCCGGCGAGTCCCGTCCGGTGTACTCATAACCCAATGAGCACCTGTATATATCTTAGGTGAACCAACTGACACCAGTGGCTTGTGAGACCGGCCACCGCCCCTCGTCGGGGTCTCGACTGTATACACTAGTCTACTCTAGAGTATCGATGCCCTATCTCGAAACTCCCACGACTAGGGACCTTTTAAGGATGTGCTTATAGACTACCAGCTCCCACGTATATGATCGCCCTCATACTGCTGGTAGTCAAGCAAGAATCCTAGGGGCTCTATCAACGTGTAATAGCGACCTGTCTGGTCACCTAAAGCAGTACACGATGATAAAAATAAACCAGATAGCATACTATCATCTTGAGTAAGACTGTCCCCCTGGGATAGGTCCTCCCTCAATCATTGCAATCACGTGCTTGTGATCCAATAATTGACTCTGAGGGCACTATCTCCAACAATCTCCCACTTGCACTCAAGGCTAATTATTGCGATGTCGCATACTCACAGCCCGTGTGATACCGAACACCCAACTCCTCTACTAGTCAGTCTCACAAATCCCGTTTGCGAAACTAATGCGTTCGAGGAATAGCCTCAGCGAGTCGATCCGCTTTGATGTTTCTTTCTATGTCTCTCTTAATCTCAAGTTCGCGGAGAAACCCATCTCCCAAAATGAGCAATACCTGTCTTAGAATATGTCTGGATGTCTGATGGGACCTAGCTCATAAATGAACTCCAAATCAAAACTTCTTAGACTGTATCGTCAACTGAACTTAATCAGTATCCTACGCCATGCCTCCCTCAGTATTGCCTTGGACCACCTGTCCAAAATACTTCACCTCGTCAGAAGGAAAAATATAACTCTGACAACCTCTTTGTCGTCCAGGTCACCTTGGAAGCCTGGAATGATAACTGTCTCCCGAATGAGGCTGTCGTTATCATATCCCTAGAACATCCACTTATGTACTAAAACTGCTTCCGACTGTTTCTCCAGGATAGGATCAATGTCAACTTATTGCATCTAGTGCAAGAACAACATCTGGTGTGGAACTTGACATCTCATGATTGACTCAATTGCCTGAGCAAGTGATCTGCCAATCATGCACATCCCTCTCCCCTTTAGTCTGTAAGACACCTTTAGAGAGGGTGACTCCATTACCTGCAGGTACACTACCGTGCCAGGAGTCGTCCATTCTAAATACTCTTAGAATGCTGTCTAAGTACCCTGATTGGGAAACCACCCAAATCTAGATCTAAAACAATAGATCTAGTAACCAGTATGTCTGATATAATGTCCAAGTCCTATGTGGAGAAACCACTGTGTGACGACCAAAGTATAACCGATCGTAGTATAGGAGTTTCTTTTCTTACTCTGTGTATGTCATCCAAATACCATGACAACACACCCTACTACCTTCTTAACAGATCCATCCCCTATTCTGATGAAGTCAAACCTATGCCTGTCACATCAGAAACAGATGATCTATCTCCGCTACATCTGCTTTAGTCTATAAATAGACATAAGCCACTTGTCCACCAATGCTTCCGCTGCTCCCACTGACTATGACAACCCTCTGGCAGAGTCATATACGCGTACACTTCTAAAGCTAGTTTAGAACGACGCTATACTCATCCTCCTGCCGGGTCTCACGGTCTGGAACAACAGCAATGGCAAGTCTCGGTACACAAGAACTTCCCTGTCACCGTCCTTGAGGCTACCGGAGTACCTCTCGGGTGCCTGAAGTTACCCACCTTATCGGCGGAGTCGCCAATGGAATGTTAAACCAGATTGAATATTTAGGTTCCTATCAAATCTTCAGTAATCGTTTGTGGTTCTGGAATCACTTCCAGTTCTACCATACTCCCACTACTATTTTCTGAAAAAAAAACCATTTTTTATTAAAACTGTGGCGAGTCTAGAACAATATCACTATTGATCTTCCAGATGGTAGAAAGTCAACTCTCGTCATAGCCTGGGTCAACCCACAAACAGCCATTACAGAAACGTGCCTTGAGTTATCCAGAGTCTGGTTTTAAGCATAGGCCGGACAACTCCCCGTACCTTAACATCGTTAAGATATGAACTGTTCTATATCCAATATAGAACCAGAGGCACTGATTTAATTGAACCAGATTCAAATCATGCAGCTGTCTCCAGTGCATGTGAACTAGATGGAAGGAGGCCTATCAGCGTTACTCAACTTAGGAATGCTTCCAATTATGAGTAACCCGAAAGAGAAGCTAGTTCTCTTAATCATTACTATCAACTGAACACCATACACAAGTATTTACATCTTCGATCACTTTGAAGAATCCCGATACTTGCAACACCTGGTTCTCTACTTTATTCATATACCTATAACTTCTAAAAATTCGGACCTTGCGTTTCAACGAAAACACTTGTCTAAAAATTAGAGAAGTCATAAGTAAACTGAATATAGTACGAGGACCAACCCCTCTGTCCTCATCGACGCTGGACAACATACAATACTCCGTATAAGTCTCTTGAGTCTAATAACTCACTCTCTGTGTGTTGCAGGTTGAAAACTGTACTTATGGTTAAGAAGAATTACACCGCTGTTTAATGCTCCTTACCTAACCATCCACTGATATAGGTAAATGTCGTAGACATAATTTCAAAAAGGTATATCTCACTCTATGAAAATAGACGTACAGATATATCAATTTGAAATTGGTGCACAACAACGGATATTCAAAACCAAATATTTGCCGTCCGGCAACCAACCCAGGTGACTTCCTCAAATATCACCGATTACAACGAATCCCGATATAATGAGGATGATCACCTAATTCCCAATAACTTACTCCCACTCATCATCTGTAAAACCATACAGATGTGAGAATCATACCTGGTAAATACATACCCTGTAGCAAGTGTCTAATTGGGAAATCAGTTTTCCTTTAACAGTACATAGTGAAACTGAAACATTGAAATATTTCAATGGGGTATCCCGGTATTCCTAGTAATGCCTCTTCCATTATCCAGATTCACAACTGTAACCGTGTAATTCTTTGCCATCTTTCCAAATCCCTTTCTATGTCATTAGTCATTACCTTCTGCACACCCCTTTAGGCCAAATGGTTTTCTTCCTTTCCTACCGTTCGGCACCAGCCTATGGTTTGGAAGAAGACTATCCAATAAGCATAATGGGTATACTATCCTAATCCTAGGAACACTCGCAAAGCGAGAGAAGGTGAAGATAAAAGACAACCGAATAAACCTTATTCCTATTTCTCCTGAACCAGAATCCATCCCCGAACAGGAACAAGTTCATTTCGAGTTCGTATATAACCATATGATGGAGTATCCAATAAACTATGAATCTTCGTAGTGATACGGAGTGTTCTGGAGAAATACAAAGGTGATTTAGGATTGGCGAATAAATACTTGGTTTGGTCGTGAATAGCAGTCGCAATTTACTTTGCCCTCTTACTAATCCATTGATATATCATTACTTAATACCTTTTGTACACTATCGTTAGGCTAATTGGTTTTCTTCATTCCCTACCGGTCGGTACCAGCCTAAGGTTTGGAAGAAGACTATCCAATTTGCGTAATAAGTGTATTATCTCCTAAACCAAGGAGTACTCGCAACCTGAGAGAAGGTAAAAAGAAAAGACAACTGAATAGTCCTATTCGTTTTCTCCAGAACCGGAAACCATCCTCGAATAAATTCTTTCGAGTTCGTATATAACCATACGATGGTTTTGTCCAATGGAAGTGGACGTTCGTAGTAATACGGGGTGTCCTGGAGAAAAGGGTAAAAGTAGGAGTGGCAATGAGGTCTGCAACTCTGACAATCCAAAAGCCAGTGTTAAGAAGGTTCGGTCAATTTTGGTCTCTGAGTCATAGTCTTAGGGTCGGGTCAATGGTCGCTGCCAAAGAGAGAGAGAAAAGAAACACTCAGCGTGCACTCTAACCTAGATCAGAATGGTTACCAATTTATCTAATCTGGAAACCTCCCACTGTAACCTCAAATTCTCCTCCAAACCTGAAAGAAGAATTAGTCGGGGTCACCCGAGGAGTAAACTAACTCATCAGTGGGAATCGGGATCCAACTATCATCGCATGATAACGTGACGGAATCCGCTCACGTTATCACACTCCAGAAGGTATGCGCATATCTGGCAAGTTTCAGTTTCTTTAGAAACTCCCGATGTGGATTTTTGCCCCATGCTCTTTTGACCTTGACTTTGGCCAACAAATCATAAGTCACATGTCAAGTTCTACCCGTCATTCTCCAGGTTAATTTGAGCCCATCCGCACAAGCCCTTGACTTTGGCCAACAAGGCTATACGACTGCCCCAAACCAACGCATCTATCTATGCTACACATGAATACCTAATAGCTACCAATCACTATGCCTTGACTTTGGCCAACAAACATAGCTTGAATACTAATTGACTATCCATGTGAAACGACGGAGGGCTACGAATGGTTTCTGGCGAAAACCTTTAATGTAAAGAACTTGATATCGTTGAAGGAACTGGATCGCTTTTATGAAAATATAGTGGCGAAAACCTTTGCTAAAGAGGTCACTCCCGGTGAAGGGATCTCGGCTCTTTCCCCATAGAATGAGGTGCAGGATATTCCAACTGAATACCACGATGCAAAGCAAAAGTAATCGGCTATAGTGAAGTTATTGCCCTGATGCAAACTTTTTGTCCAAGGGGTCACTCCCGGTGAAGGGATCTCGGCCCTTGCCTCGTCGACTGAGGAGCAGGATATTCCAACTAAATACTACGATGCAAAACAAAAGAGAACGTCTTTGCAATAACAGCTTTTTGAAAAGTGTTCCAACAACATCAGAATAGGTTTGTTTTTAACTTGCATTGATCCGAATCAATGCAGTCCCATCAATTGATCACACCACAAAGAACGAAAATAATGATGTACGTATATGCCATCCGCATTCGCCACTGGGTCCCGTCATTACCCGTTAGGTTACTTAACTAACGACAGAGCGGGGACTGGACTAGCGCGGATGCAAAACATATACAACATCTACTAGTATATATATCAATATATAATATTTCGCTCAAGGCGTGATAAATTGCAACATCACAGAAATGTACAGCATCACAGAACAATACAGATATCTGGGATCCCCGGGTTTCACAGAGCCACTACTGAAACCCGACGTTCCCCTGGTCGTGTGGATAGCCTGTGCAATGAAATCCTAGACCCCTACAGACATGGCAAGTTACCCGCCAAAACCTGAAGCGAGGCAGCCCCCTTCAGCAACGTGAATGGACCACCCAGCACTTCACGGAATCCGGTAACTTGGGCACCCCTCCTGGGTCAACCTGTACCCCCTACGAGCGCGGCGAATAGCCCGCCAATTCTAGAGTGAAGCCCCCTCTGTCTCCATGCCATGAGATGCGGGCTTATTGCCCTCTAGAACCTGGCTATCCGTGCACCCTATCGCGGGGTAATCCTAGTACAGAAAGTAAAATATACATACAACGGGTACATCGACCTCGACCCGGTCGTGACCCAAAAGAATAATACAAAAAGGCAGTGACGGCAGTCCACATGTCGGACGCTCGCCCCGCAATATCAAATGTACATAATACAACAAAAAACTGTACTAGCATTGCATCCAGGCTATCCCCCACGACCAATCCGCAACATCACAGCACAACACAGAACATCAACGTGAATGTCACGTTCGCAAATCCGTCTAACCGGGCAATGGCAGTTAGACAGGATTTACCGATCAAGTGATATTCACGGCCGCAGATATAATGTAAATACTGTGAACTAATGTGTTTAAAATATCCGATCGATCAAATTTTACCAAGTGGGCCCCAAGTATTACTGTAGCAGATGAAGAAATTCTGGGCCCAAAAAGAATGTTCCAAAAACCCTATTTTCTACACAGGAGCTCTCTGAAAAAATTTGGTGCGCTGAACAGTTAAAACAGCGGCGGAACCGCGTCCCAAGCATGGGTTTGGCCGCGGTTCCGCGGTGGGGTAATGAGATCGCGCGACCAAATTTTTACAGGAAGCTTATAATCCCCTGCACATCATTCTGAAACAACCTGAAAAATTTTTGGACTCCAAAAAATTTCGACAGAAACTGATGCTATTTGAAAATGCAGTTTTGGAATTTTGTTCGATCGGAAACGTAAACACATTAGACCAAGCTAGACAGGTTAATGGCGAGGCTCTGATACCACTGTAAGTGCACGGCGGCGGCCCGGCCGTCAATCCGACGCCGGAATGCGGAAGCGATGATTTACTTTGACTTTTCAAACCGGCACCACCGCGCACTATAAACCCGGATCGTGCCATTAAACTAGTCCTAGCTATCTAGAGAAGAGGGTAGAGAGATATACCGAGTGATCCGTGTCCTCCGGTCTTCTCGTCATCGTCCCGATCTCCCGCGGAATCTCCGGTCGTCGCCTCCTCGCCGGAAGGGCACCACATCGCCGGCTTCTTTTACAGGCTCCCACCTCTGGTCCGAGGCAACTCGGGCACGAAGTTGGCGAGTCGACGTGCCCAAGGTTTGCTATAGAATAGTGTAGTGCTCTTTGTGTCTCTAGGGGTTTAAGGAGTTGTCATATGGTGGAGGAAATGATATGAGCTTATGGAGATGGAACTTGTGGGATTTTACAAAGCCAAAAGAGCAAAAAATCCCACACAAGAAATTTTGGACTGCCCCCAAGCCTCACTTGGCCGGCCATGCAAAAATGGGAGTGGAGAGAATAACACAAGGGGGTGTGGATCAAATGATATAAGAGAGAGAAAAAGATAATGATGATCAAACATCATTACAACAAACACCACACTCAAAAACCTAATCACTCTCATCACCAAAAGTCATGCCATGATGCACCATAATGAAGCAACAAGTCAAATGATGGTGCAACCATCATGACACAAGAATAAGCAAAGACCACCCTCCACAAAGCTTATTTGCACAATTGCAAATAAGCCCTCCTCCACCAATCTTCAGCCAATGAAAGATACAAAGAAATATGGCTGAAACGGAAAACAAACTGGCAACTCCAAAAAACTGATCCCGTAATAAATTACAGGAAAACCCAGCTACTGTATATACATACCCGCATTTGTATTCCGACCGAAATACAAATGCAATGAGACAAAATCTACACAGTACAATACTAGCATCCGGCTTAAACCAAAGCCTGCTAGTATTATTCGTCCGATCCTGATCCGTGCAATACCGCACGTATCTGATCGAACCCTGCCATATCTCCATACGGCCTCTACAGCGTTTCGCCCGAAACTTGAGCAACTATCTGTGGGGGACTCTAAAGACTCGTCAACGCCTTGGTTGTGGATTTAACCACTAGCACGTCAGAGGTATTAGCCTATACGTAACGGGCTACCAGGTATTGACGAAAAGGGACGTCTGTGAGCGAACTCAGCCTGACACCCTACTGAGCCTGTCAGTGACAATATCCGTACAGTCCGGTCCGTTCGTCTATGAGCATCGCATGGCGGGCCTAGGGGTTGGTAAAAGTCAGACCCCCAAAAGCGGTACAAGTCGTGTCGGAGTGTAGCCCAGAACACCCGGAGATACTACTGGAATACCTACCAGTAAATCTCCTGCCTTGGCCAAGGACTTCGTGTAATGGCTCTCCTAGACACAGCGCGACCTCACCCCCAATACCGGGAAAGACGAACCCCTGAAGATCCGCTCACTGCCTCCATGTGGCTCGGGACTGTACCCAACTAAAACCTGTTTGCACATCTCATTTGAGCGTGGTAAGGTAGTAATCAAAGTACAGTGGGAACTCACACGAGACAAATGACGATCCTCAGGTCGATGAACTAACATGTACACATGTCACCAGGGAACTGCTATCTGACGTCAGGTATAAGACCAACTAGCATGTTCCCGGCGAGTCCTGTCCGGTGTACTCATAACCCAATGAGCACCTGTATACATCTTAGGTGAACCAACTAACACCAGTGGCTTGTGAGACCGGCCACCGCCCCTCTTCGGGGTCTCGACTGTATACACTAGTCTACTCTCGAGTATCGATGCCCTATCTCGAAACTCCCACGACTAGGGACCTTTTAAGGATGTGCTTATAGACTACCAGCTCCCACGTATATGATCGCCCTCATACTGCTGGTAGTCAAGCAAGAATCCTAGGGGCTCTATCAACGTGTAATAGCGACCTGTCTGGTCACCTAAAGCAGTATATGATGATAAAGATAAACCAGATAGCATACTATCATCTTGAGTAAGACTGTCCCCTTGGGATAGGTCCTCCCTCAATCATTGCAATCACGTGCCTGTGATCCAATAGTTGACTCTGAGGGCACTATCTCCAACAACTTTGCAGTGGGAAAGCGTAAGACCACCTTCATCTAGGGGAGGTGTTCACCAGCTCGATGTTTCTATCGCAGTAAAAGCCGAAATGGCAGCGATGCAGAAGAAACTCGATGCTATTGAGAACAGTCTCTCATCAGTCTCCCTAAATCAGGTTATGCTTCCTAAGACCATCTGTGGTTGCTGTTCGGATCCTTCACACTTAACGGAAGAATGTCCTATGAATGCATCGTTTCAAGCTAATGCTGCTTTTCAGCAGCGACCTAGAAACGACCATAATTCTTCCACGTACAATAAAGGATGGAGGAATCATCCTAACTTTCCTTGGAATCAAAACCAACAAAGCAATTATCAAAGACCTCCTCCACAGCAACCACAACTACAGAATCAGCCCCCCTTTCAGTCATAGAATTTCCAAAGTCCGGCCAACACTTCTACACTACAAGTGGCCGGTACTGACAACTCACTTACACAAACTTTGGATATGTTCATGAAACAATCCATGCAATTGTCGGCTGAGTTGAAGTCTTCTATTGATACCATAACGAAAAACTCCGCCTCCCATGGTGAGAGTATTAAATCAATAGAAAACCAAATCGCACAGTTAAACGCCGCAATGAGTGCAAGAGAGAAAGGGAAACTCCTATCTCAACCCATACCTAATCCTGGCCACTCACAAAGTTATAATGTGAGTGCTGTTACCACGTTGAGATCGGGAAAAGTGTTGAATAACCGAGTGGGTGAGCAATGTGATGATAGTGACACCAATGATACCCTAGCTTCTTCTTCTTCCCTTAATTCGTCTAATCTCCCTCCTTCACCCGAGCCTATTCTCCGTTTTTCTCAAGGCTCAAACATTTTGCCGAATCTATCTAAGTCGATTCCCACTCCAATTTTGGGATCGAATCCGTCCCTACAGTCTTCTCCACAAACGTTGGACCCAAAACTTATTGATCAAGCACCTTATCCAAACAGGTTAAGGGGCAACAGACCAAGTCCACAAATGGAGAAGATTGTGGAAATTTTTAAGCAAGTTAACATAAACATTCATCTCCTCGATGCTATTCAACAAGTTCCGTCATATGCGAAAATCCTAAAGGAATTGTGCACTAGGAAGAGAAAAGTTCAAGTACCTAAAAAAGTTTTCCTTGCGAGTAATGTGAGTACGGCTTTTACACAACAACTACCCAAGAAACGAAAGGACCCCGGAAGTCCTACAATTTCAATTTCTATTGGGGGTAAAAATATCAATCGTGCTCTACTCGATTTAGGTGCTAGTGTTAACTTGCTTCAGTATTCTGTTTATGAGCAATTAGGGATCGGAGAGTTAAAGCCTGCGCATTGCACTCTTCAGATGGCCGATCGATCTATCACCCAACCAAGGGGTGAGCTAGAGGATGTGTTAATCAAATTCGGGGAATTCATATTTCCCGTAGACTTTATCGTTATAGATACACAACCTGTGGCAAACCCACGCAATCAAATCCCGGTGATACTCGGTCGACCCTTTTTGGCCACTTCCAACGCAGTAATCAATTGTAGAAACGGCTCTATGACCCTCTCCTTTGGAAAGAAGTCAATTGATCTTAACATTTACAAGTTGGGAAGTGAACCCTCCGAACCCTATGCTCATGTGTGTTCTGTCGAATTAATGGATGTCGACAGCAGCGAATTTGATCAACCTCATAATACTGACTCCTTTCATATGTTGTTGTTTGACCCAACCATGTACTCTTCCACCGAGTTGTTCGGGTCAACATCTAACGCTGATGAGGAACTTTTTATAGAGTCTGACGATCACCCCATTTTTTCAGATGACAATATTTTTCGGGGTATCGATGAAATCTTTGAGGAAATTTTCGCCTACGAACTCGCATTTTTACAAGACACGGGTGTTGAGATGAATCAACTCCAAGATGAAGAAATTGGACCCCCACCCCTTCTTTTGGACAATCATGATAATGCGAGTAATCCATCATTACTATCACTGTGTCGTCTCTCCAAATTGAGACGCAATCCTTTTCCATTACACCTCTTATCACCTCCCCACTTCTTCACGTCGAAAGGTGACATGTTCTTCCACCAACCTTGGTGCTTCATCGATAAAATTTTTGAATGGTTGGTGTTGACCTTCGGTCTTTGCAAAGCTTGGCATTGACCAATAACCTTACCCCCCTCGTGTGATTTTAAAAGATCAACATTGTTTAACTCAAGTTTTGGGGGGGTATATTCTGGCCCTTGAAAGAAAAAGAATTTTTATAAAATTGTGAGCCAAAAATAAGTTTGGGGGAGGATTTCACTTGCATATATTCTTGCCCCTATTAATAATTTCCTCCCAAGTCTACAGGTTTTTGAGCTTAACGGATGACATCAGTGAGGACACTGCTGTAAACAGGTTTGGGGGAGGTTTGTGCTTATTTACACATACTTTGCATTATACTATATATAAGCACAATTTTTTTTTTTGATAATAAAAGAATAGAAAGTGAAAAATTACATCCAAAAGATAGGAATAGTTTAAGAAAATGAAGAAAATTAGAAGTTTTCTTAAACGAACTGGTAATAAGTAATTATGAGCTGTTGTCCCAAGGGTTAGTAAGATGAAGGAAGTCACTAATCTGAGGATAAAAATAAGTCTGAAAAATAGTTTCTATTCTGGAAGCCAAACATTTGAATGTTGATACCCTACTATATGCACTTACACACATCTTGAAACTCGGGATAGTAGAAGATACCTTGAAATGCTCTTTTCTAAAAGCCAAAGTATGAAGGAAATAAAAAAATGAAGAAAATATAAAAATGGTGAAAATAAAAAAAATGAACACCGGTTTTGTTATCGCCAAGGCAGCAATAAAAAAATATAGCGAGGGTGCCTCTTCACCTAGTGCCCTAAGGCCAACTGGTCTAGGAGTCACTGCTAAGCCTTAGGTGGTGCAAGGCGAGGAAAATATTATCACCGAATCAGCAAGCACATGAGTAATCGGTTGGTTAGTACCTCAAGAAGTATTAACGGTCGCATGAAAAGGTGTGAGTAAACCTAAGTATTCATGAAATTAAAAAGTACTAAGGTAGATGGACAAGAGTATGATAGCTTGAATTGAATTCTCCGAGTGTAGGGATGTTCTATACACACACGTAGGGGCATATGATCAATGTTTGGAAGAAAGATAGGAATGAAGAATAAAGACGATGTTTTATTGAGGGATAATGTGATTTCTAGCAATTTTTCATGACTATTAAGATAGGGCTCATGACAACTGAAAAGCTAGTGTAGTTGGAAACTCTAAATTTTCAAAGTCTTTTTTTTATGGTTCTTATCTTTATATGTAAATTTCACCATCTCTCTTTATTATAGGATTTTGTGGGTGTAATCCGCTGAAAACCCTCAGGAGACAACACTCCTCCTACTAGGGACACCTAGAGGTTTAACGGCTTGTTGCACGTGCTCAGTGCAATCGTGTCTGCCTACGAAAGTGTGCTTAGTTTTCTCCTTTCTTTTTCTCCTCTTGAATAAACTAGTTTGCTCGGGACGATCAAAGATAAGTTTGGGGGTATATGTTCAGTTGATAAAACTTCACAGTTGTATTACATTTTTGCTACAATTTTCATATTAAAAAAGGACTTTATTATAATATATCATACATATGACGGTTTATGTGTAAAATTACTATTTTCCATGTGTTGATATATTATAATTAGCATTTGGTAGGAAAATGTATGCAAATAAATTCATTGACCAAATCCTAGTAGAACAAAGTCTACTAAATATTATTTGAGTTGTTGTGCAGAATATTTCCAAGTTGTGCAGAATTTTTCAAGGACTAGAATCAAGCAAATCAAGTTGTTGAAGAAGACTTGCCTAATTAAGAATCAAAACTTGGAGACCAAGTCTGGTAGCAACCATGAAAAGATTTCCAAATTCTGAAGGTTCCAAGGATCGCCAAATGACACTACGAGGCAGCCCAAAAAAATTGATCAACGGCCATGATGATAAGGCCGCGGATCCGCGACATTAGCCCCTTTATGCCGCAGATCCGCCGCAGGAATATGGAGTTGGGAGGTGAGGATTTTCAGGGAGGATTTTCAGGGAGGATCTTTTGCTGCTTACTTCCTAATTTAGAAGCTTGGATTCTGGCTTTGGCACTATAAAAAGGCACCGAGAGCCTCTTGGAAAATTTATCAAGCCGAAGAGATCACGAAGTCCCAGACGCTCACGCTTCCAGGCTGATCATCAACTGTTCGTCTACCTCCTTAGGAAAGATCGAGAAGCAACTAGTTTTGTAATCATTTTCTACGGAATAAAGTGTAGATTGTTCAAGTTGATTAATAAAGGTAGTTATTTTATTTAATTCTTTTGCATTTTACATTATGTTTTCCCTCTCTGTCTTTTCATCTTCTTCTCCCAACATGCGCGAGTAATTCTCCGCTTGTTAGGGTTCGTAGGATTAAGGTAGGCTAATGGATGATGAACATCCCTAAACCCTTTTTAAGTCCTATAAAGTTTATGAACTTTATCAAAAGAATCATTAACATCCTAATCGGGCGCGCTAACAATTCTTTGTTAGTTCCGACAGCGATTAGAGGTTAGATTAATGATTGTTTTGGTAAAGGCTAGATATGAACAGAGTTCCGTATCAAGATAAGGGTTAAGAGTGGGATTCCTTTTCCCTCCAGAAACCCTAATCTACACGCATCACCGTCGTTCTAGTTTTAAATCTATTAAAGGATAGAAAGGGTAACCTTTAATTAATCGTCCATAACTACTAAATCCTAACGAACCCTACAAGCCCTCTTATTATATTATCTACATCCCTAAAATAATCTAGATCTATATTTTGCATTCTTGCTTAACGTAGATCTAGAAACCATTCTTCTAAATTCTTCATCCCTCCTCTCTCTTTTTCAACACATCTAAAGTAAGATTAAAATATTCAACGTTTCCCTAAGGACGACCCGTACTCACCTCGGTCTAGCTATTCGCGACACCATTCTGATTGCGGTTAAACTACAAACACACTCTTTCGAAACAATCAGATACCCCTTGGAGTTCTTTGGGTATCCCATAAACTTACACTGTACTGAACGTGCCTCGAGCTTGTCTGCATGCTGCTTTTTAACAAAAGCTGGACACCCCCATATCTTAATGTGTTTAAGACAGGGTTTCTTCCCACTCCACATCTCATATGGTGTGGTAGGCACAGACTTAGTAGGAACTTGGTTCAAAAGATATGCAGCTGTTTCTATTGCATAACTCCAGAAGGATAGCGGCAACTCATCCTTACTCATCATAGAACGAACCATATCCAATAAGGTTCGATTCCGTCTTTCCGATACACCGTTGTGTTGTGGTGTGTATGGAAGAGTAAGCTGAGAGAGAATTCCATTCTCTTTTAAGTAGCCCAGAAACTCGGCACTCAAGTATTCACCAACTCGATCAGATCTCAGTGTCTTGATACTTTTGCATGTTTGTTTTTCAACTTCATTCTTGTATTCCTGAAATTTCTCAATGGCCTCGGATTTGTGCTTCATTAAGAAGACATGTCCATACCTAGAGAAATCATCTGTGAAAGTAATGAAGTATGAATAACCATTTCGCGCATGTGTAGACATTGGACCACACACATCACTGTGTATGAGTCCCAAGAGCTCGCTTGCTCTTTCTCCGTGTCCAGTGAACGGAGTCTTTGTCATCTTTCCCATGAGACAAGATTCACAAGTGGCATAAGACTGATACTCGAACGGATTCAAGTATCCTTCTTTATGTAACTTTGTTAACCGTGTCTCATTAATGTGACCCAGTCTACAATGCCATAAGAAAGCCTGATTTGTTTCCGGAGACTTTCTTTTAAGTGTGTTCTGGACACTAAAAATCTGAGCTTGATTTAATACGTATATACCGTTTTCTAATGTACCTGACCCAATCAGAACTTGATTTAGGTGGATGTTTACTACATCGCTTACAAAAGTAAAATCATATCCTTCCCTAGAAAGTAAGGATACAGATATGATATTACAAGTCGCACCTGGTACATAAAAACAGTTACGCAGAATCAATATCTGCCCAGTTGTCAGTCCAAGATGATATTCCCCTACGGATTCAGCGTACATGCTCATTCCGTTAGCAACCCTGAGAGTCATATCACCTTTCCTGATAACCCTACGGTTTCTCAGAGCCTGTAATGAATTACAGATATGAGATCCTGATCCGGTATCCAATACCCAGGAAGTAGGGCTAACTGACATACAGTTCTCTATTACAAACACACCCGAAGCCGAAGCCACAACATGCTTCGAATTCTGGCTACTGGCTATGCTAGCCATGCAATCCTTCTGCCAATGTTCATTCCTGTAACAATAGGAACGTCCCTCTTTTACTACATCCAGTCCCGAAACTTCTGCCCTTCCCTTTCTTTCTACTTCCCTGGTTTCCTTCAGGGTAGTAGGTAGAGACTGTTGAACTAAGTCAGCATCTGACCCGTTCTTCAACGTGGTCTTCAGGTCCGTGAGCTCAAAAGAGCTGGTCTCTATAAGGACATTGCCTCTTACAAATGACCCGATAGCCAACCTCGCTGGAAGTAATTCGTTCGAGGTCTCATATCTTGCGATTCGAGATTGCTCTCCATATAAATCTTTGTTATGGAGGAAGATAGAAACTAAGTCCATCTTCTCGTGCTGCCTCTGGTATGCACCATCAACTGAGGCTAACACAAGGCACTTGGCTTTCGCATAGTCTTTTTCCGATGTCTGGCGGATATGAATATCCGTGACAGAGGAAACTGGACCTGAGACGGCAGGGGTTGGATCAGTCAAGAGGTGTCCCAGCTTGTCATGGGAGATGGACATCTGGACAGACTTTTTCCAGTCATAACAGTCAGATTCATTCATTTTATTATCTAGAAGTAACCTATGTCTGGTCACTGGGTCGCTGCAATTAAGAGAGAGAAGAAAACACTTTAGCATGATACTCTTGCAAGTTTAGATTGGTTTTTAATTTATCTAAACAGGATGGCTCCCACTGTCTCTCGAATCCCTCCTCAAACCATAAAGTAAGAATTAGTCGGGATCAATCTCACCGTACAATACTTGCTTAACCGTTCAGCCAGGCCAGTGTCAGTACTTCGAGGGAGGTTTTCCAACGCTTTCGTGAAGTTCCTTAATTAAATAACCTCTTTTCCCTATGGGCGTAGCCCCGCTAACACCTTTCTAGACACCTACTTGGTTTATAGCATTGATCATTAAGTGAGAAAGTTCCGGAGGAGTAGCATATACTCACAGTAGGATCGGGATCCAAATATCATCGTGTGACAAAACTGAAGGAATTCTACCAGAATCATCACACTCCAAATGGTATGCAGCGCTAGCAAGTTTCAGTTCTTTTTAAACTCCTGATGTGGATTTTTGCCCCATGCTCTTATGACCTTGACTAAGGCCAACAAATCATAAGTCACATGTCAAGTTCTACCCGTCGTTGTCCAGGTTGATTTGAACCCACCCGTATATACCCTTGACTATGGCCAACAAAGTAATACGACTGTCCCAAACCAACGCATCTATCTATGCAACATATGAATACCCACCAGCTACCAATCACTGTGCCTTGACTATGGCCAACAAACAGAGCTTGAATACTGTTGGATATTCATATGAAACGACGGAGGGCTACGAATGGTTTTGGCGAAACCGTGAACGTAGTGAACTTGATATAATCGAAAGAACCTTGATAGCTTTTAAAAGGAGTGGTTTAAGCTCCGCGTTTAAAAGTTGTTTTTGAAAAGAAACCGAGTGGTTTTGAAATTGTTCCAACGACTTTAACTTGGTTTATTTTCTTGCATTAATTCCAATGCGTCCCATCATTTAATCCTACCATTGCAGAAAACAACGAAAATATGACGTACGCTTATGCCATCCGCATTCGCCACGGGGTCCCGTCATCACCCATTAGGTTACTTAACTAACGACAGAGCGGGGGCTGGACTAGCGTGGATGCAAAATATAAGCAACGCCTAAATAGATATCATATAGATATATATAAACATTCATCACATGCAATGATAGCCATTCCAGATCACAGATGAATACATTGGATATACTAGGAATCCGCAATTCGTACGAGCCTGTAACGAAGAACGGATTACACGGTCGCGATAAATAGCCAAACCCCACCCTAGACCACTACAGGTGCGGCAAACTACCTGCCAAGTATCCGAAGTGAAGCAACCTCCCTCATCGACGTAAGTAGGCCACTCGTCACTTCGAGGTACCCGGTAGTTTGTGCACCCCACCTTGGGTCTATCCTAGGAGCAAAAACAGTAAAAAGAAATTATACAATGACAGCTACAACCCCGACCCGGTTGTGCGGCCAAACAAATAATATTACATCAATTTACATATTACAAGAATTGAAAGAATAAGAAAACTCTCATCTCACAACCCCCGGCTATTCATCCACGACAATCCAACGAATTCATATCCACAAACCATCAACATTACAGATCACAAATATGTATAACCCCCATTAATCGACGTATAGCGATTAGCAGATGTTCAATACATATATCACATCACAGATAATATCCATTAGCCAAAGTCTACGGAATATCGATCAAAATATGGATTTTTAACCACCCCAAAAATCAATTTGTTCTCAGGAAAATCTGGGTAGGAACAACATGTACTAAAAATCCTAAAACAGCCAACTAAGCACACTGCACCAAACTCGGTCCACGGCCGAGTCAACTCGGCCGCGGATCCGCGGCAAGAAGCATGTTCTTGCCGCGGAACCGCGACGCTTTGACCGGTTTAGTGGACCGTTTTTGTTCTGTGTCTTTAGAAAACCCTGAGCCGATTTTTCATATATGTTAAATTACTTTTTGAACAGTATAAAAAATCGGCAGAAAGATAAATTTTCTGGACTTGTTTTGCGAATTTTTTCCGATCGATATTCTAAATACTTTGCTAACTTGCTAGTTTATGTTTAGCTAGGCTCTGATACCACGGTAAGTCCACGTTGCTCACCCTGGTTCTTACGGGGAGGCGGAAACGGAGAAAACCAATTATTTAGCGCAGAGGCAACAGGGACTAAAAGCCGGATCTTTGCTAAACTAGAAACTAGCAAACTACTAGAGGCGTTAACTACTATGCCGTAGAAATTATACCTCACGAAACCGGTCCTTCGGGTCTTCTCTCCACTGTCCGGGTAATCCATCCACGCTCCGAGGGTTGATCCGGATCTTGGTCACCTCCGCGGCCTTCTTGAGTCGAAGACGATCCACCCGAGAGATGTACACCGAGCTCCACCTCGAGCCGAGGCAACTAGGGCAACAAGATCGCTAGTCTTGAAGTCCTAGGTTATGTAGAAGAGGTTGATGGAAGTGTTTGTCTTTGTGGATTCTTTTTCTCTCAACACATGAGATCAAAAGAATTTATCAAGAGGAGGAAGATCAAGGAGAACTAGAAACCATGAGAGCTCATTTTCTTTTCTTCTCACAAGAGAGAGAATGAGAAAAGAAAATAATGAATAAAGAAAATGAACCATGGTTCAATAATACTCAAAATCATCATTACTAATCCTATCATGATAAAGTTGATGGCTACATTGACATGACCATTTTCATAATCCAAAAAGAAAAAGAAAACCAAAGAAGAGTGTAGACCTCTCATGAAGGTCAAGGTCAACTTTGGTCAACGGGTCAACAAAGTTAAGAGTGGTCAAGGTGGTCAAATGGTCAAAGCAATTAGCCATCACAAAATTCTCACTGAAATGATTAGTAAGTAATGTCCGCGGCTCATAATGGTTTTGACCGAACGAATTGCCAAAACCCTAATGAGCCTGCCACATAACGGTTTTGGCCTAACCAACTGCCAAAACCCTAATGTGGCACCTCCTCCTTCTTCGCTCCTCACAACTGTGCATACACACCCGCATCCGCATTCCGTAGAATGCGAATGCACAGAAGACAAAACAAATCCATCCGTGCAATACTAGGATCCGGCTTAAACCAAAGCCCACTAGTATTGCCTGCCCGAACAGCATACGCACACAAGTGTACGTAAGTGATCGCAGCCCTGCCGTAAAACCATACGGCCTCTACACGTTTCGTTCAATGCAGGGAAACTCTCTGTGTGGGACTCTAAAGACTCGACACTACGCTGGCAGTGGTTTTAACCTCAGACTGCAAGTGGCACTAGCTGTACGTAACAGTCCCCAGGTAGATGTCGATAAGAAGGCCGATGAGGTAAACCCATCTGAACTCCTACTGAGCCTGTATGTGACAATCTCCGTATAGTCCGGTCTGTTCGTCTGAAACATCGCATGGCGGGCCTAGGGGGCGGTAAACGTCAGTGCCCTACTAGCGGTACAAGTCGTGTCGGAGTGTAGCCCAGAACACCTGAGATAACACTGGAAACCTACCAGTCTATCTCGCTTTCCCTGGCCAGGGACTTTGTGTAATGGCTCTCCTAGACACAGCGCGATATCAACCCCCAATACCGGGAGAGAAGAATCATGTCTAACCGTCACTGCCTCCAAGTGCTTTGGGACTGCACCCAACTACTACCTGTTTGCATGACTCCCTTGAGCCGTGGTAGGGTAGTAATCAAAGTACAGTGGGAACACACTCGAGGAGAAGTGACAGTGTCAAGTCAACGGACTAAGCTGTACTCATGTCACCTGGGAACTGATAACAGACGATAGGTATAATACCAACCAAAAGTTCCCGACGAGTCCTGTCCAGTGTACTCGTAACCTAACGAGCACCCGCATACTATCTCCAGTACGACGTACTGATGGCTGTGGGGCAGACCACCTCCCGTGCTTGGATGAGAAGCGTATACGCTAGTCTACTCTGGAGTATCGATGCCCCGTCTCGATAGTCCTACGACTAGGGACCTGTATAAGGATGTGCTTGTAGATTACCCAGCCCCCACTAGTGTGACTGCCATCACAACGTTGGTAATCAAGCAAAGATCCTAAGGGCTCTACTAATATGTATAAGCGATATGCTAAAAGAAACACATGCACATATTGAAGTAGAAACAAACCAAGTATCATACTACCATTTTGAGCAAGATTGTCTATACAACTGTGAATATCCCAAGCTTCCATTAAGTAATATACAAGCTAGTATGATACAGTAATATACAACTGTGAATATCCCAAGCTTCCATTAAGTAATATACACTAACAGATGACATACTCTTGATAGGGAAGGAGTTTCCTATGCTACGCTCGGTCAATCTCCTCTTATCACATGGATTCTCCATATAGGATCAAAGTGATACCTCCTAAATCCTAGATTTTATATCTATGAGATAGATCTAATTGGATGTTAGGATTCTCACTAGGTGTAGTAAGATGGTATCAATCGATCCTAGGGAGAATCAATGGATAGCTTCCAGGGTGGTAAGGTTGACTGAATGTCAGTCATAGGCATTGTCTTTACCCTCAGTGGAGGAACGGTATGTTGGAAGAGTTCCAAGCTAGATACCATGGCAAACTAGACGATAAAGGCTGGTGACATTGCTATCAAAGATACTACAAAAGAGCCAGTTTGGGTGGTTCATGAGATGAACTAGGTTCCAACCATTGTGTGACAATGGAAGTGTGGCTTTGGCCCAGGAACCCCGGTCCCATCAGTAACCCAGACATATTCTGAGGCAGCATCACCTGATCATGGAGATAGTTGATCTCCAGGTTGATCGAGGATAGAAGAGTAGACTCAGATGACAACACGGTGGATCCACTCACGAAGGCCTTTTCCCAGAGAGAGACTTTTATGGGATGGTTGAGTATGAGATACCACAACCACTGCCACAGATGGCCCTAGTGCAAGTGGGAGATTATTAGTTATATGTATGCCCTAGAGGCCATTACTGTACATGAGATGTATATTGTAGTGGATGCTGGGACATATATAGGTAGGACTTTCTTGCTCGACATGATAGTACGCTATCTGGTTGCTCTTTATCTTAACATGTATACTTACTATCTCTCTGTTACATGTTGATAAAGCCCTTAGAATGTGTACTCGACTTGCAGGACTATGATGCAGATCATACTAGTGGGGCCTGGGTAGTCCATGAGTACATCCTTCAATGTTCCTAGTCGTGGGAATATCGAGACGGGGCATAGATATTCCAGAGTAGACTAGCGTATATCTTCTCGACCCATGTGATGGGCAATGGATGATCCCATATCCCTTGGTGTTTGACATCAGAGATGGTATGCGGGTGCTCAGTGGAGACTGAGTACACCGAACGGACTCGCCGAGAACTCCCAGATGGTATTATACCTCACGTCAGATGGCAGTTCTCTGGTGATACTGGTACAGTTTAGTCTGTTGACCCGAGATCGTCATAGAGTCTTGTGTGTCTCCCACTGTGCATTGATTTCCACCCTACTACGTCTCTACTGATTCATGCAAACAGGTGGTTTTTGGGTACAGTCCCGATTCACATGGAGGCAATGAGCGATAGGAGGGGATTCGTCTCTCCCGGTATTGGGGGTTGATGTTGCGCTATGCTCGACTGGCCATAACTGGAAATCCCGGGCCAGGTTGCACTGATTTACTGGTAAGTGTTATCAGTAGTTTCATGCTTGTTATGGACTTTACATCGGCATGACTTATCAAGCTACCGGGGTCTGACGTTAACCACCCCTAGGCGAGATATGCGGCATATCAGACGAACAGAACGAACTGTGCAGTAAGTGTTACTGAATGGATTCGTAGGAGTCTGAGCAGGCTTGCTCGTTGATCTTCTGATCGCTCAATACCCGGGTGGCCGTTACGTTTAGCAAACCGCTTTCGGCTTGTGGGTGATTGATATGATCACCACCTACTGCCGGCGTATTGACGAGTCTTTAGAGTCCTACACAGAGATTTCCTGGCTCAAGCGAAACGAAATAGGAGCGCATATGAGATATGTGCGGGACCGAGAATAATACCAGTATGTGATACTGTATTCTATTCTTGTGATTTGTATCATCGGTCGGTTATATGTGATATAGCCGGGTTACCGAATCAAGTGTTGATTCGATATATTGATACACTAGATATTAGTCGGTTATATGAGATATGACCGGATCATTAAATCAAGTGTTGATTTAATGATTTAATGTATAATTATATATTTGATATATTACTTTACATTAACTAGTATTGGTTCACTTAAGATTGATTTTCTCACTTGATGTGCACAAGTTGTATATGTGATATATGTTTGTGCACTAGTTTGTATCATGATTGATGATACATGCAAACTTGGGTGTGTGTATCACTTAAACCATATTTAAGATAATGGTTTGGGTTTTTATTTATTTTGGTAAAACAAAATGGTGGCTTTCTTTGTCTTTGCTTGAAGCTTCATGAAGCTTTCAAGCATTTTTGACAAAGTCCACTAATTTTGTTTTGCATAAGATTTTTATTAACCAAACAATTATCTCACACTATGGTTTAGTCTCTACAAAGGTAAACTCACCCATGGTTGCATCATGATAGACTTCACTTGATTATTCTTTTTAGATAATTCATTTTTCTTATTCTTTTCTTTCTTCTTCTTCTTCTTCAAGAAGAAGAAAAGTTTTCTAGAAAATTTTCAAGTGAAGAAATAGAGTGAGAAATCCAAATCCAAAGTGAACTCACTTCCTATTTCATCATCCTCTACTACTTGCCATTTAGTTTAGGGTGTTCTCTTCACAAAGTTCATGACCTAGTGAAGATGGAGCTTGAGTTTGAGTCTCCTCGACGTAGATCGGCCTCGAAGTCAACGAGCTAGCCCGTTCATTTCTCCGAGGAAACCATCATAAGAGTCCGGGATCTCGATGATCGCTGCGAAGGGACGTCAACACGGAGCTTTAGAAGTGAAGGACCGGATCTACAAAGGTTGTAATCCCTTTCACTTAGTGTTAAAGTGGTTTACTTACTAGTTTTCGCATAATCTCTAGTATACGATCTTGGTTAGGCTTGTTCGGCACGTCTAATTTTTTGAATCGGGTATGGTTGATGCCTTGTAGAACCTTGTGAGAGTGCGTAGTAACCCTACAATCTCCGAGCTCGATCTTCTCGTCGGAAAGGGCACCAGATCTTCGAGTCTTTTTACGGGCTCCCGCTTCATCCGAAGTAACTCGGGCACGAAGTTCGCTAGCCGACGTGTCCAAGGCGAAGTAGAGAATGTTTGTGACAACTTTGTCTCTTGCATCTATTGCATGGATGGAGGTTGAAGATGAAGCCATCAATGGAGATTGTGAGCTAGAGGAGGAAGAAGAAGAAGTTCCCTTTTCTTTTTCTTATGTCTTATGATGATAATGAGAGTGTGAGTGTTATGGAAAAAAAAAGACCAAAACTATATCATGGCATCCCCTCTCTCTCCTTATCATATCAAGACACAAATCCATCAAATAATGTGGCATTAGCACAAGAAAGAGACCATGAGTCACTATTGAAGTCTATGTCACATTAAATGCGTAAAATGATAATTTCTAGCTCATAATTTCCATATGCAAATATTAATCCAAATGTTTGCAACAATAAAAAGATACGGCGACATCTAAAGTAAACTCATGACGGATCATAAGGATACCCCTCACCTGTATATATATACCTGCATCCGCATTCCGACCGAATGCGAATGCGATGAGAATAAAGTAATCCAACAAATCTAATACTAGGATCCGGCTTAAACCAAAGCCCACTAGTATGATCCGTCCGATCATGATCCATGCACTACTGCACGTATATGATCAAACCCTGCCATATATCATACGGCCTCTAAAACGTTTCGCCCGAAACTTGAAAACTGTCTGTGGGGGACTCTAAAGACTCGTCAATACTTTGGCTGTGGATTTAACCACTAGCACGTCAGAGGTACTAGCTGTACGTAACGGGCTACCAGGTATTGACCAAAAGGGAGGTCGATGAGCGAACTCATCCTGACACCCTACTGAGCCTGTCAGTGACAATATCCATACAGTCCGGTTCATTCGTCTATGAGCATCGCATGGTTGGCCTAGGGGGTTGGTAAAAGTCAGACCCCTAAAAGCGGTACAAGTCGTGTCGGAGTGTAGCCCGGAACACCCTGAGATGCTAATGGAATACCTACCAGTAAATCTCCTTCCTTGGCCAAGGATTTCGTGTAATGGCTCTCCTAGACACAGCGCGATCTCACCCCCAATAACGGGAGAGACGAAACCCCTGCCGATCCGCTCACTGCCTCCATGTGGCTCGGGACTGTACCCAACTAAAACCTGTTTGCACGACTCTTTTGAGCCGTGGTAGGGTAGTAATCAAAGCACAGTAGGAACTCACACGAGACAAATGACGATCTCAGGTCGACGAACTAACCTGTACACATGTTACCAGGGAACTGCTATCTGACGTCAGGTATAATACCAACTAGCAGGTTCCCGGTGTTGGATATATGTATGCCTTAGAGGCCATTATGTGATAGTGGATGTATTTATACATGTGTGTATATATATATATATATACATATATTCAGTGTACATTCTTGCTCGACATGATAGTATGCTATCTGGTTCTTTTTTATCTGACATGTTGATTTGATCATGCTTTTATTCATTCATACATGCTGATAAAGCCCTGAGGATATCGGCTTGACTACAGTGATTATGATAGAGATCATACTAGTGGGACATCTGTAGTTTATAAGCATATCCTGAAATGTCCCTAGTCGGAGGTGTATCGAGACGGGGCATCGATATACCAGAGTATACAAGCGTATATGATACTAGACCCATGTGATGGGCGATGAATGTTCCCACATTCATCAATGTTTGACATCAAGATCATATACGGGTGCTCAGTGGTGACTGGGTACACTGGACGGACTCACCGAGAACTCCTATATGGAATTATATCTATCGTCGGATAGCAGTTCTCAAGTGACACTGGTACAGATTAGTTTGTAGACCCGAGATCGTCATAGAGTCTTGTGTGTTCTCCCACTGTACTTTGATTGCCACCCTACCACGGCTCTATTGAGTCGTGCAAACAGGTGGTCGTTGGGTACAGTCCCGAGACACACGAAGGCGATGAGCGATAGGAGGGGTTTCGTCTCTCCCGGTATTGGGAGTTGATGCTGTGCTGTGCCCGACTGGTTATATCAGTAAGTCCCTGGCCAGGGCTGCTGAGATTTGCTGATAAGTGTTATCAGTAGTTTCTCGATCTGTTATAGACCATTCACCGGCACGACTTATTGAGTTATTGGGGTCGACGTGACCATCCCTAGGCTCGATATGCAGCATATCTGACGAAGAGACCGGACTGTACGGTAGTGTTGTCGGTTGGCTCGACGGGAGTTGTAGCAGGTTCGCTTGTTTTCTTCTGATCGTTCAATACCCGGGTGGCCGTTACGTTTAGCTGACTGCTTGCAGCTTGGGGGTGCTTGATATGATCATCACCCACTGCCGGCGTATTGACGAGTCTTAGAGTCCCACAAATGAGTTACCTAGTCCAGGCGAAACGTTGTGGTGCGTGTATGCGATATGCGCATGGACCCGATTAAAATGCGCGTATAGGATACCGTATATTGATCGGGCGGCTTGCTTTTGGTGGGGTCATATGTGATATGGCCGGATTGATAAATCAAGTGTTGATTTATCATTTAACAATTAGTTTTGTCACTTGAAATCTTTTCTTGTACATGCTGGATGTATGTATGCATGTATGCTTTCTTTCTTTTAGTTTCATGCACATGTGGATGTGCATACATACATACATACATACATACATACATACATCATCTATCATGGTTGATTACATATGGAAAATGGTGGCAATATAAGACTCACACCATGGATTAAATATATGGATAATTATTTAATTTGTGTTAAAAACAAAATGGAAAAAGAAAGGATAATTCATGGCTAGTTTCTACATCCTTCTTAAACCTAACCATGCTCACCTACTTCTAACCATGAGTTAACCTTCTCTTTGTGTTTTAAACTCAAGTTAAATAATGTCTTTATCATCTAACCATGGTTTGAAATGAGGATAAGAAAATATATATACATATATTTTCTTTTTTCCTTCACAAGAGTTATCTTTTTACTCTTGTTAAAAGAAAGCCATCATCTTCTTCCTCCTTCACCATTTTGCTCTCTAGCCTTTTGTAGTGAGCAATATACTCATCAAGATTAGTTTTTGAATTGAGAAAAGCCACCACAACATCATTCTACACAAGTTTAGCCCACTTATTTAGAGTGTTCTCTTCATTTCTTCTCTTGAAAAGTGAAGTTACAAGCTTGGACTAGGAGCTTCGGGTGGATCGTCGTGGACACTAGAAGACTTCAAGAGAACCATCCTCCAACTCTCAAGTGGCTAAGGAGTCTAGCAAAAGGGCGCTACAAAGGTTGTACTCTCAAAACCCTAGTCTTGCTACTTGTTATATTTAGAAACCCTAATTTTCTAGGATCGATCCTTTGTATGCTTGCTTAGCACCATAAAAATTTGAACTTTGTGACATGTGATGCTTCCAAACTCTACATAGGGTGCTAGGTAAACCTAACATTGGTATCAGAGCCGACCTAGAACATTAGGCGACATTTTTACGAAGTAAAAACTCCGATCGAACCAAAATACGACGTTTCGAGACCTTCTCTGGACATTTTTTAAAATCTGACATTTTTCAAAATTAAAAATACTTAAAAAATACAGCAGGAAAATATAAGAAATACTGTGAAAGAAGAACCCATGATCTGAACAAACCACCGCAGAACCGCGGCAAATCCTTGCTAAGGCCGCGGCTCCGCGACCGTACAGAGGCTTCATGGCTTCTTTTTTGCACAGTAACTCCTAATACTGCTTGTATATTGTTTTAGGTATGTTTAATCTGAATCCAGTATTGTAAATTCTGGAGATGGTTTTGGACTCGACGATTCGATCGGAATTTTCATTTCGTTTCTTTTCCGGGTAAACAAGAAAGTATTGAAGTGTTCGAACGACTATCATTTGCTCACTTTTCACGGGGCTTAAATCTTTTGGAGATACGTGCAAGTTTTGTGGTGGACCCTCTAGAAGACAACAAACCTTAACTCGATTATGTGACCGTCTTGAACTGCCCTTTGAACGTTAGGGTTTGGGGCAGTACGGCGTGCCACATGTGAGCCGTTGGCTTGACCCTTCTACGGCTGGACCGCTACTACTGTGTCACACTCCGGGTTTTTGAACTCTGCTCAAGTGTTGAGCTTTAGTGAATCTTGGGTATTTGATCGTTCGTTCGAAAACTTTAATACTGTTTGTTTATCTGGAATGTGATACAATATGTGGAATTCATATAGTTTAGGCATGAAATACGAAGTATGTGATATTTCTCATTTACGATGTCTAAAGAGAATGTGGATTCCAAATATTGTAGTTTTACACTTTCTTTTCTGTGACCGTAAGTGTAGTATGTTTGATATCGCCGGTTTCGTTGCTATACATCAACGACAATTGGGGTACGCATACTTACTTACGTTGATGATATGTGATATTATGTGTTGCTGAGATATGATGTGCAGGATTGTCGCAATCGAATAGCCGGGTTTTTTTAATGTGAGATGAGAGTTTTATATTTTCATTCATGTAAATTCAAATGTAATGTAATATTCTTTTATTTGGGGCACTTCCGGGTTGAGGTTGTGTCACCAGTATTGTATATTATTTACTTTTCCGCATTAGGATAGACCCAAGGAGGGGAACACAAGTGACCGGGTTCTGGGGTTCAGTGGGAGGCCATCTCGAGGAGTCGAGACCGGGTCTCCTAAACTCCAGGATTTGTAGGGTCGCTTGCCGCTCTCGTAGGGGTCTAGGGGTGTGGGCTTGGCTATTCATCGCGACTGTGGAATCCGTATTTTCTATTGTTGGCTAAATACTAAACACGGACGTCCTAGTATATCCCACATTATATATATGTTTCTGCTGCCTGTGTTTTGAGATATCTCAGATGAATGACATATTATATATATGATATATAGTAGACGTTGCTTATGTTTTACACCCGCGCTGGTCCCGTCCCGGTATGCCGTTAGTTAAGTAACCTAACGGTGCATAACGGAACATTGCGGCGAATGCGGATGGCATAAGCGTATGTGTTATTTTCGTTTCTTTTCTGTGATTGGCTTAAGGACTTAAATGATGGGATTACATTAATATGATTAATGTAAAGAAAATAAACCTAAAAAAATGTTGTAGAATCGGATTTGAAAACCACTCGGCTCTTTATGAAAAAGTTGTATTTCAAAAACTGCGGAGCATAAGACACTCCTTTTCAAAACCATTTGATTCTACGGCGATATCAAGTTCAAAGCGTTAAAGATTTTCTTAAAAATCATCCGCAACCCTCCGTCATTTTAGGAAGTAGAGTACTTAGTATTCGTGCTACGTTTGTTGACTTTAGTTAAGGCGTAGTGTACGGTAGCTAAGTGATGTCTTCCTACACTGCATATGATGCAGATTAATTAGGACATTCATGCAACTTTGTTGACCATAGTTAAGGGTCATATGGGTGGGTCTAATTGATCAAGAAATGACGGGTAGAACTTGACTGGTACTTATGATTTGTTGACCATAGTTAAGGTCATAAGTACTAGGGGTAAAAATTACATCGGGAATTTCAAGTGTTGAAATTTGCAATGAGATTGCATACTTTCCATGTGATGGTTGGATCCCGATCCCACTATGGGCAATAGTTGCTCCTAGGAGAGTTTTGCAGTTTACAATTAGCTAACTCATTAGGTGTCTAGAAAGGTGTTAACGGGGCTACGCCTCTGGGAAAACGAGGTTTACTTTAATTAGGTCTGTGCGAAAGCACAGGGAACCTCCCTCAAGTACCGACACTGGCCTGGCTGAATGGTTAGCGAAGTTGTAGACTGTAATTAATCCTGGCTAGTTTTCTTTTTAAGGTTTGAAATAAAAACTTGATTAAAGCAGTGGGAGACATCGATTAGACAAGATAATAACCAATCTGATCTATGCAAAAGCTTTCGCTGAGTGTATTCTTTTCTCTCTCTTAATGGCAGATGCCAATGACTGGACTCAAGCTTCTACTAGATAAAAACAAACTGAATGGGACCAATTATAAAGACTGGCTGAGGAATCTGAAAATAGCCTTGACTTATAATAAAGTATCATATGTCCTCACGGTTTCAGCCTCGCCCACCCCAGGTCCAAAATCCTCAGTTGCGGACATTGAAGTCCGCAAGACATGGGACGCTGACTGTGCCACGGCCAAATGCCTCGCGCTTGCATCGATGGACAATACACATCAAAAGCAGCACGAGAATATGGACATTCAAACCATATTCCTCCATACAAAGGAGTTGTATGGAGAGCAATCCCGCGTATTACGATACGAAGCATCAAAGAAATTGTTTCAGATGCGAATGGCCCCTGGCACACCAGTAGAAGACCATGTTCTGAAGATGATAGCTCTTATAGAAGAGCTTGAGGACCTAGGATGGACAATGGACAATGAACAATATAAAGATATTATTCTGTAGTCCCTCCCCTCCACCTTTGCTCAGTTCATAGTTAACTTCAACATGCACGGCATGGAGAAGGAGCTACCTGAACTCCTTAATATGTTAAGGAGTGCAGAGAGCACTATGAAATCAATGAAAACTCCCGTTATGAATATTGGGAAATCTTCTTCTTCTCGCCCAAAAGCTAAGGCCAAAGGAAAGAAAAAGAAGAAGCCCACCAATCCTAAGGGTGGAGTTAAAAAGGTGAAGGGAAAGGAAAAGTCCAAAGCTGGAGACTCGGGAAAAGGTGAATATTTTCATTGCCACAAGACAGGACATTGGAAGCGCAACTGTACAGAGTACTTGAACCTCAAGAAGAAGTATGGGGATGCTTCCGCTTCAGGTGTGTTTGTGACAGAAAACTGTTTTTCAATAAACTCTGCTTCCTGGGTATTAGATACCGGTTCAGGTTCTCACATTTGCAATTCTATGCAGGGACTGAGAAATAGCAAAGTTTTGAAGACAGGTGACCATACTCTCCGCGTTGGAAATGGTTCCAATGTACATACAGTCGCAGTGGGAGAGTATCACTTGGGGTTGCCATCTGGATGTATTTTGGTTTTGAACCCATGTTATTTTGTACCAAGTATGCTATGTAATATAATATCAGTTTCTTTGTTAGACAATGAAGGATATAACTTTATATTGCAAAACAATGTTATGAACATTTACCTGAATCAAACGTTGGTTGGGTATGGTACACTTAATAACGGGATATACGTCCTAAATCAACACACAGTTTTCAGTATACAACACACTAATAAACGAAAACTTTCAGAATTAAATGAAGCTTTTCTTTGGCACTGTAGACTTGGTCATATTAACGAAACAAGACTAAACAAGTTACACAAAGATGGATATTTAAACTCTTTTGAATATAAATCTTATGCGACTTGCCAGTCTTGTATCAAAGGTAAAATGACCAAAACTCCGTTTACCGGACACGGAGAAAGAGCTACTGAGCTCCTAGGCCTCATACATAGTGATGTATGCGGGCCAATGTCTACATAGGCTAGAGGCGGTTTTTCTTACTTCATTACGTTCACTGACGATTTCTCAAGATTCGGTCATGTATTTTTATTAAAGCACAAGTCCGAAGCTTTCGAGAAATTCATTGAATATAAACAAGAAGTAGAAAAACAAACCGGCTTGAGTATCAAGATGCTTCGATCAGATCGAGGTGGGGAATACCTTAGTACAGAATTTTCAAACTTCCTAAAAGAGAATGGGATTCTCTCTCAGCTCACTCCTCCTTACACACCACAGCACAACGGTGTGTCTGAACGACGGAATAGGACCCTATTAGATATGGTCCGATCCATGATGAGTGATGCTGACTTACCCGTCTCATTTTGGGGGCATGCATTGGAGACTGCAGCGTTTCTACTGAACAGGGTTCCAACCAAAACCGTGTCTACCACGCCATATGAGATATGACATGGGAAGAGACCGTCTCTTAAGAGAATAAAGATTTGGGGTTGCCCGGCCTATGTTAAAAAGCAGAATCCGGACAAACTCGAGACACGGTCAGTCATGTGTAACTTTGTGGGATATCCAAAGAATTCTTATGGATATCTATTCTACCACAAAGAGGATCAAAAAGTGTTTGTTTCTCAGTATGCCACATTCTTAGAAAAAGAGTTTTTCACAGATAAAGATGATGGCAAGGTGGTGGATCTAGAAGAGGTTCTAGAAACACAAACTACAAATGACGATTTGGTTGAACCGGCTGTTGCAATAGAAATTGAGGAACCTCGGCCACTCCGTAGGTCTGGTAGGACTTCTCGCCCAACGGAGAGGTACTACGGTTTTCTCATTGATGGTGACGGAGAAGATTGCATCATGGATGATGATGATCCTACCAGTTTTCAGCAAGCTATCACGAGTGGTGACTCTGTAAAGTGGCTGGATGCCATGAGATCCGAAATGGAGTCTATGTACACCAACAAAGTATGGACTTTGCACATTGTACCCCCTGGGGTAAAACCTGTGGGATGCAAATGGATCTTTAAAAGAAAGATTGGTGTAAATGGGCAGGTAGAGACCTATAAGGCAAGACTTGTGGCGAAAGGTTTTCGTCAAAGACCAGGTTTGGACTATGACGAAACTTTTTCACCCGTAGCCATGCTTAAATCCATTCGGATCCTACTTGCTATTGCTGCTCACTACGACTATGAAATCTGGCAGATGGACGTTAAAACAGCATTTCTAAATGGAGATTTAGAAGAATGCGTTTATATGGATCAGCCAGAGGGCTTCATTGACAGTGGGAGCAGCGGGAAAGCATGTAGACTGCTTAAATCCATATATGGGTTAAAGCAGGCATCTCGGAGTTGGAACATCTGTTTCGATGATGTTATCAAAGAGTTTGATTTCATCAAAAATCCAGATGAACCTTGTGTTTATAAGAAGATTGTAGGAAGAGCTGTCATATTCCTCGTATTGTACATGGATGACATTCTTCTGATAGGAAATGATATTCCTATGCTACAGTCGGTCAAATCATTCTTATTACTAAGGTTCTCCATGAAGGACCTGGGTGATGCCACATACATCCTGGGCATAAGGATCTATAGGGATAGATCCAAAAAGTTATTGGGATTGTCCCAAACCAGGTACATCAACACCATCCTAAAAAGGTTTAGTATGGAAGACTCCAAGCGGGGTGCCTTACCCGCTTGCCATGGAGTCACTCTCTCCAAGGATTCTTGTCCAAAGACCGATGAAGAGAGAGCTCACATGAGCATTATACCCTATGCTTCGGCAGTAGGATCTATAATGTATGTGATGTTATGTACACGCCCAGATGTAGCTTATACACTTAGTGTTGTAAGCAGGTATCAATCCAACCTAGGGGAGAACCACTGGACAGCTGTGAAGAACATTCTTAAGTACTTACGAAGGACTAAAGAATTGTTCTTGGTGTATGGTAATACAGATCTCCAAATGGAGGCCTTTACCGATTCGAGCTTCCAGAGCGATAAGGATGACAGCAAATCTATCTCAGGGTTTGTATTTACCCTCAATGGAGGGACGGTAAGTTGGAAGAGTTCCAAACAGGATACCGTTGCAGACTTTACGATGGAGGCTGAGTACATTGCTGCAAATGATGCCGCCAAGGAAGCCGTCTGGATGAAGAAGTTCGTCTCGGAGCTAGGAGTAGTTCCAACCATTATTGATCCAATACCCTTGTATTGTGATAATAATGGGGCTATGGCGTTAGCCAAGGAGCCCAGGTCCCATCAGCGGTCCAGACACATCCTGATGCGCTTTCATTTGATCCGGGAGATTGTAGATCGCCGCGAGATCGAGATTAAGAGAGTAGACACAAAGAATAACGCCGTGGATCCACTCACCAAGGCCCTCCCTCAGCCGCAGCATGAGCGACTTTTTGAGATGTTGGGTATGAGATACGCCAATAACTGGCCATAGTGCAAGTGGGAGATTGTTGGATATATGTATGCCCTAGAGGCCATTATGTGATAGTGGATGTATTTATACATGTGTGTGTGTGTGTGTGTGTGTGTGTATTCAGTGTACATTCTTGCTCGACATGATAGTATGCTATCTGGTTCTTCTTTATCTGACATGTTGATTTGATCATGCTTTTATTCATTCATACATGCTGATAAAGCCCTAAGGATATCGGCTTGACTACAGTGATTATGATAGAGATCATACTAGTGGGACATTTGTAGTTTATAAGCATATCCTGAAATGTCCCTAGTCGGAGGTGTATCGAGACGGCGATGAATGTTCCCACATTCATCAATGTTTGACATCAAGATCATATACGGGTGCTCAGTGGTGACTGGGTACACTGGACGGACTCACCGAGAACTCCTATATGGAATTATATCTATCGTCGGATAGCAGTTCTCAGGTGACACTGGTACAGGTTAGTCTGTAGACCCGAGATCGTCATAGAGTCTTGTGTGTTCTCCCACTGTACTTTGATTGCCACCCTACCACGGCTCTACTGAGTCGTGCAAACAGGTGGTCGTTGGGTACAGTCCCGAGACACACGAAGGCGATGAGCGATAGGAGGGGTTTCGTCTCTCCCGGTATTGGGAGTTGATGCTGTGCTGTGCCCGACTGGTTATATCAGTAAGTCCCTGGCCAGGGCTGCTGAGATTTGCTGATAAGTGTTATCAGTAGTTTCTCGATCTGTTATAGACCATTCACCGGCACGACTTATTGAGTTATTGGGGTCGACGTGACCATCCCTAGGCTCGATATGCAGCATATCTGACGAAGAGACCGGACTGTACGGTAGTGTTGCCGGTTGGCTCGACGGGAGTTGTAGCAGGTTCGCTTGTTTTCTTCTAATCGTTCAATACCCGGGTGGCCGTTACGTTTAGCTGACCGCTTGCGGCTTGGGGGTGCTTGATATGATCATCACCCACTGCCGGCGTATTGACGAGTATTAGAGTCCCACAAAGGAGTTACCTAGTCCAGGCGAAACGTTGTGGTGCGCGTATGCGATATGCGCATGGACCCCATTAAAATGCGCGTATAAGATACCGTATATTGATCGCGCGGCTTGCTTTTGTTGGGGTCATATGTGATATGGCCGGATTGATAAATCAAGTGTTGATTTATCATTTAACCATTAGTTTTCTCACTTGAAATCTTTTCTTGTACATGATGGATGTATGTATGCATGTATGTTTTCTTTCTTTTAGTTTCATGCACATGTGGATGTGCATACATACATACATATATACATCCATCATCTATCATGGTTGATTACACTTGGAAAATGGCAGCAATTTAAGACTCACACCATGGATTAAATATATGGATAATTATTTAATTTGTTTTAAAAACAAAATGGAAAAATAAAGGATAATTTATGGCTAGTTTCTACATCCTTCTTAAACCTAACCATGCTCACCTACTTCTAACCAGGAGTTAACCTTCTCTTTGTGTTTTAAAATCAAGTTAAATAATGTCTTTATCATCTAACCATGGTTTGAGATGAGGATAAGAAAATATATATACATATATTTTCTTTTTTCCTTCACAACAGTTATCTTTTTACTCTTGTTAAAAGAAAGCCATCATCTTCTTCCTCCTTCACCATTTTGCTCTTTAGCCTTTTGTAGTGAGCAATATACTCATCAAGATTAGTTTTTGAAGTGAGAAAAGCCACCACAACATCATTCTACACAAGTTTAGCCCACTTGTTTAGAGTGTTCTCTTCATTTCTTATCTTGAAAATTTAAGTTACAAGCTTGGACTACGAGCTTCGGGTGGATCGTCGTGGACACTAGAAGACTTCAAGAGAACCTTCCTCCAACTCTCAAGTGGCTAAGAAGTCTAGCAAAAGGGAGCTACAAAGGTTGTACTCTCAAAACCCTAGTCTTGCTACTTGTTATATTTAGAAACCCTAATTTTCTAGGATCGATCCTTTGTATGCTTGCTTAGCACCATAAAAATTTGAACTTTGTGACATGTGATGCTTCCAAACTCTACATAGGGTGCCAGGTAAACCTAACACCCGGCGAGTCCTGTCCGGTGTACTCATAACCCAATGAGCACCTGTATACATCTTAGGTGAACCAACTGACACCAATGGCTTGTGAGACCAGCCACCGCCCCTCGTCGGGGTCTCGACTGTATACACTAGTCTACTCCGGAGTATCGATGCCCTGTCTCGAAAACTCCCACAACTAAGGACCTTTTAAGGATGTGCTTATAGACCCCAGCTCCCACGTATATGATCGCCATCATACTGCTGGAAGTCAAGCAATAATCCTAAGGGCTCTATCAACGTGTAATAGCGACCTGTAAGGTCACCTAAAGCAGTACACGATGATAAAGATAAACCAGATAGCATACTATCATCTCGAGTAAGACTGTCCTACCGGCATAGGTCCTCCCTCAATCATTGCAATCACGTGCCTGTGATCCAATAATTGACTTTGAGGGCACTATATCCAACACTGTCTTGTTGCGAGCTAAGGTTGAGCATTTGGGAACCGGCTGGAGAGTTTCAATCTTTAACCGTTCCGGAGTGGGAATGGGAGCAGATCTCCATGAACTTCATTGTGGTGTCTACCCAGGTCTAGACAGGGTGTGACTCCATTTGGGTGTCTGTTGTCCGGTTATGCTCAATTTGCTCTGTTGTTCTTCGTTAAGTTTGTGCGTTTGCACGGAGTTCCTTCATGTGTTGTATCCAATGGAGGCACCCTGTTCACTTGTCGTTCTTGGCAGAAGCTTCAGGAAGCCCTGGGTACTGGTTGAGCTTTAGCTCCGGTTTCCATCCGTTGGTCGATGGTTAGACAGAGCGGACTATACAGACTCTGGAGGATATGCTTGTGCTTACGTACTATGTGTTTGTTGGCTGTTGGGATCGTCACTTGCCATTGTTAGGGTTCTCCTTCGATAGCTGTTATCAGGAGACATTCCAATTGGCAACCTTTAGGTTTTGTTTGGTAGGTCGTGTCGATCGCCATTCTTTTTTCTGATTCTGCGAGAGTAGGATTTTGGACCCTAGCTAGTCTAGAGACATCGGAGATAATCCAGTTGATTTAGGTTAGGATGAGAGTAGCCCAGTGCAGACAGAGGTCTTCTGCCGACCATGGTGGTCGCAGACTTGAGTCGCAGTGGGAGATCATGTATTCCTACGGATTTTCCGATGAACGACGTGTTGAGTTTTGGGAAGCTTATCCCAGGATTGTAGGTCCTTTTGAGATCCTTAAAGCGAGTTAGTTCCGTTGCCTATAATTTGGCACTTCTACCCAGATTATTGAGTATTCACCCCGTATTCCTTGTGTCGATACTTTGCAAATACCTTCATGAACTTTCTCAAATGATTCAGCAACAGACCATTTAGCTTGGACGCGATCTTTTCATCCACCGGCAGCAAATTGTGTTAGTGGTTCGACTGGTGGAGAAACATCGGTCAAGGGTCTTGCCATCTGTGGAGGGTTTTCTTGGGCGTAGCCGTATAGTGAGGTGATCATTTGGGAGGCTGCGAGCGAGATTTGGGATTTTTGTACTCTTCTCCTTGAAGGTACGCTTAGAGAGAATTTTAAATTCGGGGACGAATTTTTATAAGGGGGGATTGTAACGCCTTATATTTCGGTTAGTGTTAGTTTAGACGTTAATGCGGGTTCACTGTAAAAATTCTACCAATTCGGATTCCTCACATTTTATAACATTTAATTAATAATTTATTATTATTTGTTATGGGCATGCACGTGTTGGAGATAGTGCCCTCAGAGTCAATTATTGGATCACAGGCACGTGATTGCAATGATTGAGGGGAGGACCTGTCCCAGTAGGACAGTCTTACTCGAGATGATAGTATGCTATCTGGTTTATGTAACGTTTTGAAAATCGTTTCGGTGGAATTTCGAAAAAAACGGTAAAATAAGGGGGTTTTCTGTAAAAAGTCAAAATACAAATATCTTATTATAAAAAATTAAATATACATATTCTAGCTATGTAATTGCTATTATTTGGTGTTTATTGAGCCGCTGGTGAAATTTCAAATTTTCTGGAAAAAAATTATTTTATTATTATTTTAAGCCGTCACTAATACATTTAATTAGGGAAAATTACAAATTGGAATGAGTTGAAACAAATTTTGTGCATCATAAAACATTAAATAAAAATTTATCATGTAGTTTTTGGAACGAAATCATTTGCCAAAACGGTTTAGAAATTATTGAAGAAAAAAGGCTTTTTTTTAGCGTAAATGGATGTTTGGGGTACTGTATTTATCATTTTTCCTCACCCCACACCCGTGCCCACACCCACACAGCCCCACTTACCCATCCCCTTATCCAAATTCAGCAGCCCTCACTTTTTTCCCACTTGGTTTGCAAAGGAAAGAAAAGGAAAAGAAAAGAAAAGAGTAGAAAATGTTATATTTTGAGTTGACTTTGACTTGAAACAACTTTCCCCACCTCACTCTCTCTCCTCACTCACCCACCCCCCCTCAAATCTGGCCGAAATCTGATCCTAGACCAGCAGCCTCCCTCCCCCAAGTTCTCACTCAATTTTGCATCAAAAAAACTCCACAAAATGCTTCAAAATCAACACAAATTCAAAGCAAAATTCAAATCCAACTCCTACCCATTATTTCTTTGCCTTGGCTAGCATGAATCAAGGAGCAAGATGATGATTTGGGAGGCTAAGATTTCATGCTAAATCTCAAGATTCTAGGAGGTATAAATCATAACCCTATAATGAAATTGTTAGTTTTTGCTTAAAGCAAATTGATTTAAGTGTTAATTATAGTTTAATTTCATGTTTTGGAAATTTAAGAGAAGGGTTTAAATACAAAGTTAGGGTTTAGGTCAATTGATCATGATCTAGTTGTGTGGTTAATATCTAGTGGGCTTGCTAAAGCAAAGCTAATTACTAGGTTACTAATTGTTTTATTAAATTGTTCTAATTATGCTAATTTGCTAACTAGGTTTTAATGAAATACTTATATAATGGAGATTAAAATCTAATTAGGTTTTGCATGGTATTAATAACATTTTAAAGTGTAGTTTAATACTTTATTTCATGCAAATCCAAACTAGTTTGTTGTATGTGCATTTTGCTATAAAATGGTCGAAATTGGTTAATATTGCAGACTAGTTTTTGTAAATATTGTGTTAAATCGAGAATTAAAATATGGTTAGGGTTTCATCATATCTTAAAAATTACATTGAGTGGTTTAACCATTTAAGATATGCAAAACCAAGTTTAATTGTAAAATTATGAATTTTACATTAAAAAGTGTTAAAATTGATATTTTTGCGAGTTTTAACCTAGTTTATATTAAAATTAGTGTTCGTGAATGTGCAAATGAGTGTGATTGGATTTTCTCGATGGTTTGACGTTCGTACATCGACATCGAGGGTTGGTTTGACTATTCTTGCATGTGTAGGCGATAGGTTTTGACCTATGCATGATACGCGTGCTGATTTAGTTTTCGTATGCCGTTTCGATTTTGAATTGGGTTTTTATGCGATACGATACGTTGTGATATGTAGGTACCCCATATGGACTTCGAGACGACAAGCAAGCGCGTGGCGACGTCGGCACCGGCTAGCGAGGACCAGGTGAGTAGATTTATATCTACGGGGAGAAGTCGGGTGGATGGCGTATAGCACCCCCGCAGTCCGTCGTGGTGTATACGGATGCGCATACACACCAACATTTATTATATGTTATTTAGGATTAATAACGATGCTTAGGATGGATATTGGTGTGTTGGACTATTTTTAGTGTTGCGAACCCTAGGGTAGTGTTGCACTACACATACACACATACATACTTGCATACATTCCTATTGTTATGTACTCATGGGATTCTTTATAGTTATGTGTTCACATGGGTATGGGACTATGTGTTCACATACGGATTGAGGATGATAGTACTTGGGATTTATAATGAGTCGATGAGATTTGATTTGAGGCCGTGAGATCGGTGATATAGCAGGGTTCGTATCTTAGATACGACATGACGTTGTAGCGGGTCCTTGACGTAGTGTTTCACACACGTCCATGCATACGTAGGCGGTATCAGTATGGTACTAGACATAGATCAGTACACCGATCATGATATTTGATAAAGAGGATACCAGGTGAATAGTATGATGAATGTGATATTGACCCGTACCCAGATTGGGATGCCGTACGACGGATCTACGTACGAGCTATATTGATGATTGATCCGCACTCTTGACTTGGGATGCCTGATTATAGATATGGTATCGGATATGATATTATTGAGGCGGGATCACGACTATACATATACAGGTATGTATATGTATCGACTCAGATGATAGGTGGTTTCCTTACCTGTAGTTCAGCTTGTTAGTTCAGCCGTACAGTTTAGTGTAGTTGTTAGATTAGATTAGACTTCTTACCTATTTCAAAAACTAACGAATCGTGGGCATTTTTAAAGACAGCTCAAGGGAATCTACGGATATTTCAAAAACGACGTATCTTTTCATAAAAACACCGTAGCCCCTATTTTCAAAACCCCACGATTCGTGTTATTTCAAAAGGCACCATTTGTAGGACTTATATTAGATTATTGCAGATTAGTTATCGTTGTGTCTAGTATTCAGCTCCCGCACATTATTGGTGTTCGCTCTGCCTCGCATATTTATTTTGCTGCATATTCCATTATTGATATCATGCTGTTAGGACACCAGCACCATTACCGATGATGCGTATGTACCACGTACACCTACTTGCCGGCTCACACACATCTTCATCGGTAATTGCCATGTCACGTACACTTTAGAGAATATAATTGCTTGACTTAGATTGTTAGCTAGTAGTGTTGACATGATATTAGTGTACTTCCCCTATATGCCATATTAGACATTGTAGTTATTACCTACCACTTCATGCATACTGTTATTCAGCTGTTCATGCCTAGTTCATTATCATTGACATATGCACTTGTGATGATTTCTTGAGATTTATGATATTTCTGGATTTCGGGGAAAGCCGCAAAATTTACAACTTATGATCTTTTAAAATATAAAATGTGCGGTTTTCTAGTGATGTAAAGTGTCGTCCACCATGAGTTTGCTGTGGTTTTGGAGATCCGTGTCGAGGAGTGGAGGAACCGTCACGGGTACATGGTGGGCCCGGTATGGTACCCCGGGGCAAGAGGAATGTGGTGTTGACGTTGAGCCTGGCTGGGGAGCACTACCTACCGGTGATATTACCCGACGCGTCGGATATCCGGAGGATACCGTCGTGGTCTTGAGATGGATGGTAGGGGCCGGTCTGGACTGACGGCGCCCTAGATATTGAGATTGAGATATTGATATTTCGAGACAGTGAGATTTATGTTTTGTGTCGATGCTAGACACTGTTGATACTGATTTCATTATGATACCTCAGTTTTTAAAATACGAAGGAAATCTCACTAATTTATGAAACAGTTTCTTCATTTACATGCATTCTGTTTCATGCATTCATACCTCATTCCTATGATATATTTCTACCTGAGGCACTGACACGGGCACATGTGATTACACTCGGGTTAGATATTACCCTAGACATTGTCATAGGCTGCCTGTTATACATACATTTGAGGATATATTATGCTCATTGACCTAGGATTGCGTTATTTATGCGATTTCTGTGCGTAGATATTTTCTATTCACGAGTTGGCAACTCACCCCCGTTGTGCCCCAGTTTCTTGCAGGTTTGCCGTACAGGTTTCATTACGGCTTGCGGGCTCAGTTTCATTCGGGTGATTTGCTAGTAGGTGGGTTTACTTGTATCATACCCCCATTATTTACCTTGTATGATATTATTCAGTTGTATCTAGTAAATTCCATCAACCAAACATGTATTTTTTTTGGGATAGAGACCAGTGTTGGTTATTCTTTCGACCTTAGAGTCGCTCGTTATTTTTCTGGTGGTTTTGAGTTTCCTTTTGAGTTTTTGATCCTCGCCGTTGGCGTTGTATATTATATTGCTTGTGTGGTTGTGACCGTCGATTGACGAAGAGCTAGCTCCCGCTTGGGGATGCCTTTTATTGATTTCGTATACTATTCATGTTGTATCCCGTTTGGGAGCCAGTATTTGCAAAGGAGACTCTGCCGAAATTTTCAGTAAAATTTTGATGTTTTAAAAACCGCATAATTCGGCTTATGCTATTGAAATTACTTGCTTTAAGTTGTTTTTCCTGCACTCTACTATTTTCTTGGTTTGGATTTCTGGGTTTTCGGTTTACTTAGATTACGTACGCCTTGAGACGTTCGTAGTTTAAGTGCCGGTCATGTTCCGTACTTTCGGGTCGTGACAAAGTTGGTATCAGAGCGTTAGGTTTTACCTTCGGAGCGTAGGATGACCCTTGGTTGATGGAATAGGTGACTAAAGTAGAGTGACGTACCGTTGGTATGTTCCGCGGCATATTTACGACACGCCACTCCACTTATGAAGCCTTAGGATGTACATTTCCTTGTTCAGTATTATATTCCTTCCTGATCTAGCCTCGTCGGTACCAGTTTGGTTTTGCTGCTACGGTTACCGGCAGGGAGAGCTACGGCTAGAGTTGCGGTCAGCACAAGCTCGTCACGAACGAGGACTGACCAGGACGAAATTCCGGCGACACACGATTGCAGAGATGTGTCTTTTTACTGTGTTTCCGCGCCGCGAGCGTTTGGCGGATCGCCTTTATGAGGTTACTCGGATGTGCTGATCGACACTAGAGGATTGAGCTACTGATAGAGGCCAGCCAGATTTTGATGACCGTTGGTGTGTTGCTTACTCCTGATGATTGAGGCACTGTTCAGCGTGCAGACGAGCGAGCCAGTTGTTGCTGCGAGCGACGAGATATCGCCCCATATGTTGGAACTATGGCGGGGCGAGTTGTACAAATAGATGATAGAAGGTCGCTAGTCACCCGATGATGAATGACTAGGACAGGTGGTCCGTTCTCTTACCCCGATGCGAGGTCATCAGATAGATTGATTCCAGCTAGAGACGACTTCACGCGGAGACGTTGGGAGTCGACAGAGACGATCGAATGTCAGAAACCTACTATTCCAAGTTTAAAGTATTCGGAAAGACATGCAGGCAATTCTATGGTCCCTCTAGAAGAATGAAATCCTAACTCGACTTAATGACCGTATGAAAGCCTTTGAACCTTAGGGTTTGCGGCAGTTCTGCGGCGCCATTAGTGAGGCTTGGGTTTGCCCTTCTACGACTGGACCACCGATGCTGTGGTATGTACTCGATACTATTAAACTGTGCCCAAGATGTTGAGCTCTTGGGGGATTATGAGGTTTTGACGACTCGATCGGATGGCTCGACTTAATTCGGATGCTAGGTGGTGAGATGCATTCTTGGGAGACTCCAGATACGAGGATAGTCGTTGGAGCTCAATCCATGCAGCCGCGACGAGATGAGTCCAAAGCAGACGACATTAGAGAAAAGTGAAGTAAGAGGTTCGTACCAGATCTAGATGAGATGACGTTCCACCCCGCCGACATCAGAGATGCGATGCACATGCCGAGGCAGAGTACTGGATATACCTTGCAGAAGGAGTCGTGATGGGTATGCAGCCGTTACAGAGCAAGATGCAGATATAGGAAAGGACAATGACTTCCGGACAGTTGGCAGAAGACGAGACATGGAAGAGACCGTGAGCAGGATTCCTTCCAGGACACTGCTGCAATGATACTTGCACCCAGGATCAGATGTGTCACGTACATTCAGAGAGCCAGAGGCCGACGCCAGTGATATGCTGTCTCACGAGTGGTCGCGATGATTGACCAAGAGATGACCAGAGGAGTGACAGAACGGAATCGTCCCCGTTAGCACACATGACAGGGCCGATGAGCCGATGGACCGAAAGATTGGTAATTCACAGTGAAAACTTTGACCCAGGAGTGGTCATGGTTACGCACCCCAGCAGGACAGAGTTCATGATCATCGACAAGACGTCCCACTAGTGACCGCGACAGTTGGCCGAGATTCTTAGAGGATGCAATTGAGCGGTACTATTCCGCCATTATTGATTCCGATGTTTTGGGTGATTTATTCGTATGATTTGATTTTGATGATTGAGGATTTACGATCTTTGCACAGTGTTACACTTGATATCGTTTTCGTTCTTTAGTTTCACATGTTTGTGATTTTACGGTTTTAGACATTTGAGTTGATTTTGTGCATATGCACGCACACGATTTGGTTCCTGCACTCTGTATAGTTTATATATGCTTGCAGTGCAGTGATACGCCTTTTGTGCATTTAGATGCACTGGACTTTGATTTCGATTGTGATACTCGATATTTGTTTTGTGCGCCTTGTGCACCTGAGTGATTTTGCGCACGTTCGGCGCTTGATATTGGATTTCATGATTTCGTGCACGATGGATGCACCTGATTTAGATTTTCGCGCATGTTGAGCGCATGTCTTGAGATGCGATTTTGGTGCACACCAGATACACTAAATCGAGATTTTTCGTGCATGTCAGATGCACCTGATTTTGCTGTCAGGCACACCCGTTGCCTACGACAGATGTTTCGTGCACACCCGATGCACTTAGATGTTGTTTCTGTGCGCATGTATGGCACATTCATGGATTTTGATTTCCGTGCGCACCAGACGCACGTAGTATTCATGTGCATATTTTGGGATGGATTTCTTATAGAGCAGTACGTTTTTATGATATTGCTATGTGTTTTCGTACTGGGCAGGACTAGTCAGAGGACAGTACCTGAATACATTTTGCATGCATTGATAGTTATTGAAGGGATTCCCAAAAAGCGAGCTATAGCCTCAGTATTTACCTACGTGTCTGATATGACACGAAATGTTTAAAACAAGGAGACCCTTCTAAATTGTTTCCAAAACGGCGGAACGTACATTTCAAACAAAAGTATATATGTATATAGTTATTTTCTTATGGTAGACGTCCGCCACTGTGCAGTGTTATACGCGTTGCACAGCGACTTAAAGAGATTTGGCATGCATTTCCTTCAGATGCTTACAGATATAGATTCGATATTTACATTTATAGTTTCGAGTTATATCATATTGGTTTTGATTTGGATTTGGCATTGATGTCTTCTCCACGACTCCGATGATCGCGGGATGCTTGGAGGGGTTTTGATTTGAGTTATATACTCATTTTTCAAGCGCATGCGCTGCGCTACGATTTGTTTTATGTATTTACAATTTCGGAGCCCCGACGACTTGATGGGTTTTCTTAGATGTTTTAGTATTTGGGGGAGTTTGAATTTAAATTCGGGGACCGAATTTCTTTAAGGGGGGAAGATTGTAACGTTTTGAAAATCGTTTCGGTGGAATTTCGAAAAAAACGGTAAAATAAGGGGGTTTTCTGTAAAAAGTCAAAATACAAATATCTTATTATAAAAAATTAAATATACATATTCTAGCTATGTAATTGCTATTATTTGGTGTTTATTGAGCCGCTGGTGAAATTTCAAATTTTCTGAAAAAAATATTATTTTATTATTATTTTAAGCCGTCACTAATACATTTAATTAGGGAAAATTACAAATTGGAATGAGTTGAAACAAATTTTGTGCATCATAAAACATTAAATAAAAATTTATCATGTGGTTTTTGGAACGAAATCATTTGCCAAAACGGTTTAGAAATTATTGAAGAAAAAAGGCTTTTTTTTTAGCGTAAATGGATGTTTGGGGTACTGTATTTATCATTTTTCCTCACCCCACACCCGTGCCCACACCCACACACCCCCACTTACCCCTCCCCTTATCCAAATTCAGCAGCCCTCACTTTTTCCCCACTTGGTTTGCAAAGGAAAGAAAAAGAAAAGAAAAGAAAAGAAAAGAGTAGAAAATGTTATATTTTGAGTTGACTTTGACTTGAAACAACTTTCCCCACCTCACTCTCTCTCCTCACTCACCCACCCCCCCTCAAATCTGGCCGAAATCTGATCCTAGACCAGCAGCCCCCCTCCCCCAAGTTCTCACTCAATTTTGCATAAAAAAAACTCCACAAAATGCTTCAAAATCAACACAAATTCAAAGCAAAATTCAAATCCAACTCCTACCCATTATTTCTTTGCCTTGGCTAGCATGAATCAAGGAGCAAGATGATGATTTGGGAGGCTAAGATTTCATGCTAAATCTCAAGATTCTAGGAGGTATAAATCATAACCCTATAATGAAATTGTTAGTTTTTGCTTAAAGCAAATTGATTTAAGTGTTAATTATAGTTTAATTTCATGTTTTGGAAATTTAAGAGAAGGGTTTAAATACTAAGTTAGGGTTTAGGTCAATTGATCATGATCTAGTTGTGTGGTTAATATCTAGTGGGCTTGCTAAAGCAAAGCTAATTACTAGGTTACTAATTGTTTTATTAAATTGTTCTAATTATGCTAATTTGCTAACTAGGTTTTAATGAAATACTTATATAATGGAGATTAAAATCTAATTAGGTTTTGCATGGTATTAATAACATTTTAAAGTGTAGTTTAATACTTTATTTCATGCAAATCCAAACTAGTTTGTTGTATGTGCATTTTGCTATAAAATGGTCGAAATTGGTTAATATTGCAAACTAGTTTTTGTAAATATTGTGTTAAATCGAGAATTAAAATATGGTTTGGGTTTCATCATATCTTAAAAATTACATTGAGTGGTTTAACCATTTAAGATATGCAAAACCAAGTTTAATTGTAAAATTATGAATTTTACATTAAAAAGTGTTAAAATTGATATTTTTGCGAGTTTTAACCTAGTTTATATTAAAATTAGTGTTCGTGAATGTGCAAATGAGTGTGATTGGATTTTCTCGATGGTTTGACGTTCGTAAATCGACATCGAGGGTTGGTTTGACTATTCTTGCATGTGTAGGCGATAGGTTTTGACCTATGCATGATACGCGTGCCGATTTAGTTTTCGTATGCCGTTTCGATTTTGAATTGGGTTTTTATGCGATACGATACGTTGTGATATGTAGGTACCCCATATGGACTTCGAGACGACAAGAAAGCGCGTGGCGACGTCGGCACCGGCTAGCGAGGACCAGGTGAGTAGATTTATATCTACGGGGAGAAGTCGGGTGGATGGCGTATAGCACCCCCGCAGTCCATGGTGGTGTATACGGATGCGTATACACACCAACATTTATTATATGTTATTTAGGATTAATAACGATGCTTATGATGGATATTGGTGTGTTGGACTATTTTTAGTGTTGCGAACCCTAGGGTAGTGTTGCACTACACATACACACATACATACTTGCATACATTCCTATTGTTATGTACTCATGGGATTCTTTATAGTTATGTGTTCACATGGGTATGGGACTATGTGTTCACATACGGATTGAGGATGATAGTACTTGGGATTTATAATGAGTCGATGAGATTTGATTTGAGGACGTGAGATCGGTGATATAGCAGGGTTCGTATCTTAGATACGACATGACGTTGTAGCGGGTCCTTAACGTAGTGTTTCACACACGTCCATGCATACGTAGGCGGTATCAGTATGGTACTAGACATAGATCAGTACCCCGATCATGATATTTGATAAAGAGGATACCAGGTGAATAGTATGATGAATGTGATATTGACCCGTACCCAGATTGGGATGCCGTACGACGGATCTACGTACGAGCTATATTGATGATTGATCCGCACTCTTGACTTGGGATGCCTGATTATAGATATGGTATCGGATATGATATTATTAAGGCGGGATCACCGACTATACATATACAGGTATGTATATGTATCGACTCAGATGATAGGTGGTTTCCTTACCTGTAGTTCAGCTTGTTAGTTCAGCCGTATAGTTTAGTGTAGTTGTTAGATTAGATTAGACTTCTTACCTATTTCAAAAACTAATGAATCGTGGGCATTTTTAAAGACAGCTCAAGGGAATCTACGGATATTTCAAAAACGACGTATCTTTTCATAAAAACACCGTAGCCCCTATTTTCAAAACCCCACGATTCGTGTTATTTCAAAAGGCACCATTTGTAGGACTTATATTAGATTATTGCAGATTAGTTATCGTTGTGTCTAGTATTCAGCTCCCGCACATTATTGCTGTTCGCTCTGCCACGCATATTTATTTTGCTGCATATTCCATTATTGATATCATGCTGTTAGGACACCAGCACCATTACCGATGATGCGTATGTACCACGTACACCTACTTGCCGGCTCACACACATCTTCATCGGTAATTGCCATGTCACGTACACTTTAGAGAATATAATTGCTTGACTTAGATTGTTAGCTAGTAGTATTGACATGATATTAGTGTACTTCCCCTATATGCCATATTAGACATTGTAGTTATTACCTACCACTTCATGCATACTGTTATTCAGCTGTTCATGCCTAGTTCATTATCATTGACATATGCACTTGTGATGATTTCTTGAGATTTATGATATTTCTGGATTTCGGGGAAAGCCGCAAAATTTACAACTTATGATCTTTTAAAATATAAAATGTGCGGTTTTCTAGTGATGTAAAGTGTCGTCCACCATGAGTTTGCTGTGGTTTTGGAGATCCGTGTCGAGGAGTGGAGGAACCGTCACGGGTACATGGTGGGCCCGGTATGGTACCCCGGGGCAAGAGGAATGTGGTGTTGACGTTAAGCCTGGCTGGGGAGCACTACCTACCGGTGATATTACCCGACGCGTCGGATATCCGGAGGATACCGTCGTGGTCTTGAGATGGATGGTAGGGGCCGGTCTGGACTGACGGCGCCCTAGATATTGAGATTGAGATATTGATATTTCGAGACAGTGAGATTTATGTTTTGTGTCGATGCTAGACACTGTTGATACTGATTTCATTATGATACCTCAGTTTTTAAAATACGAAGGAAATCTCACTAATTTATGAAACATTTTCTTCATTTACATGCATTCTGTTTCATGCATTCATACCTCATTCCTATGATATATTTCTACCTGAGGCACTGACACGGGCACATGTGATTACACTCGGGTTAGATATTACCCTAGACATTGTCATAGGCTGCCTGTTATACATATATTTGAGGATATATTATGATCATTGACCTAGGATTGCGTTATTTATGCGATTTCTGTGCGTAGATATTTTCTATTCACGAGTTGGCAACTCACCCCCGTTGTGCCCCAGTTTCTTGCAGGTTTGCCGTACAGGTTTCATTACGGCTTGCGGGCTCAGTTTCATTCGGGTGATTTGCTAGTAGGTGGGTTTACTTGTATCATACCCCCATTATTTACCTTGTATGATATTATTCAGTTGTATCTAGTAAATTCCATCAACCAAACATGTATTTTTTTTGGGATAGAGACCAGTGTTGGTTATTCTTTCGACCTTAGAGTCGCTCGTTATTTTTCTGGTGGTTTTGAGTTTCCTTTTGAGTTTTTGATCCTCGCCGTTGACGTTGTATATTATATTGCTTGTGTGGTTGTGACCGTCGATTGACGAAGAGCTAGCTCCCGCTTGGGGATGCCTTTTATTGATTTCGTATACTATTCATGTTGTATCCCGTTTGGGAGCCAGTATTTGCAAAGGAGACTCTGCCGAAATTTTCAGTAAAATTTTGATGTTTTAAAAACCGCATAATTCGGCTTATGCTATTGAAATTACTTGCTTTAAGTTGTTTTTCCTGCACTCTACTATTTTCTTGGTTTGGATTTCTGGGTTTTCGGTTTACTTAGATTACGTACGCCTTGAGACGTTCGTAGTTTAAGTGCCGGTCATGTTCCGTACTTTCGAGTCGTGACAGTTTATCTTTATCATCGTGTACTGCTTTAAGTGACCTTACGAGTCGCTATTACACGTTGATAGAGCCCCTAGGATTCTTGCTTGACTACCAGCAGTATGAGGGCGATCATATAAGTGAGAGCTGGAGTCTATAAGCACATCCTTAAAAGGTCCCTAGTCGTGGGAGTTTCGAGACAGAGCATCGATTCTCCAGAGTAGACTAGTGTATACAGTCGAGACCCCGATGAGGGGCGGTGGCCGGTCTCACAAGCCACTGGTGTCAGTTGGTTCACCTAAGATGTATGCAGGTGCTCATTGGGTTATGAGTACACCGGACAGGACTCGCCGGGAACCTGCTAGTTGGGATTATACCTGATGTCAGATAGCAGTTCCCTGGTGACATGTGTACAGGTTAGTTCATCGACCTGAGATCGTCATTTGTCTCGTGTGAGTTCCCACTGTGCTTTGATTACTACCCTACCACGCTCAAAGGAGACGTGCAAACAGGTTTTAGTTGGGTACAGTCCCGAGCCACATGGAGGCAGTGAGCGGATCTGCAGGGGTTCTTCTCTCCCGGTATTGGGGGTGAGGTCGCGCTATGTCTAGGAGAGCCAGAACATGAAAAGTCCTTGGCCAAGGCAGGAGATTTGCTGGTAGGTATTCCAGTAGTATCTCAGGGTGTTCTGGGCTACACTCCGACACGACTGGTACCGTTTTTGGGGGTCTGACTTTTACCAACCCCCTAGGCCCGCCATGCGATGCTCATAGACGAACGGACCGGACTGTACGGATATTGTCACTGACAGGCTCAGTAGGGTGTCAGGATGAGTTTGCTCATCGACGTCCCTTTTGGTCAATAGCTGGTAGCCCATCACGTATGGCTAATACCTCTGACGTGCTAGTGGTTAAATCCACAGCCATAGTATTGACGAGTCTTTAGAGTCCACCACACACTCAATTACTCAGGTTTCGGGCAAAACGCTGTAGAGACCGTATGGAGATATGGCAGGGTTCGATTAGATACGTGCGGTATTGCACGGATCGTGATCGGACAGTTTTTACTAGCCGGCTTTGGCTTAAGCCGGATCCTAGTATTAGACAGTGTAGTTTTGTCTCTTTGCATTTGTGTTCAGTGGGAATACAAATGCAGGCATGTATTTGCATTAGCGGGGTTTTCCTGTAATTTATTACGGGATCAGTTTTCTGAAGTTGCCAGTTTGCATTCCATTCCGGCCGGTTTTCTTTTATTCCTTCACGACCGGACTTTCGATGGAGGGGGTTATTTGAACATTTGCAAATAACATTTTGTGGAGGGGTTTCTTGCACATTTGTGGTTCAACCATCATGAGATGCTTTTCTTGTCCATTTCATTGCTTTTCATGTGATGGTTGTTTGATTTGATGAGAAAAGAAATGGGTGTGACCATTATCATCTTAGCTTATTCTTTTTCTTCTCTTGATTATTGATTCTTTTTCTCACACCCATGGAGAATAGGGGCCGGCCACTTTGGGGAGAGGGGGAGAATGAGGGAATTCATATTATGTGTGGAAATTGATTCATCTCATTTCCATTCTTTTGCTTGCCAAAATTCCAAAGCTCTTTCCATGGTTCATTCTCTATTCCTCCATCCATGGCAACTTCTAAAACCCTAAAGAGACAACCCACTACACTATATCTACAGCATCCCTTGGACCCGTCGACTAGACAACTTCACGCCCGAGTTGCCTTGGTCAAGAGGTGGGAGCCCGTAAAAGATTCCGGCTGCGTGGTGGCCTTTCCGACGAGGAGGAGATGAACGGAGTTTCCGCGGGAGATCGGAGTGGAGACGAAGACCGAAAGACACGGATCGCTTGGTATACTTCTCTACTCTTTTCTTGTTTGCTAGTAGCTAGGTTAATGGCCCGATCCGGGTGAAAAGTGCGCGGAGGTGCCGGTTTGCTAGTTTGCAAAGTTTTTGTTTCCGCGTTTCCGGCGTCGGATCGACGGCCGGGGCGCCGCCGCGGACTTACATTGGTATCAGAGCCATGCCATTAACCATGCCTAGCTTGCTCTAGTATGTTTAGAACTCGATCGAACAAAAATCCCTAAAAACCGTATTTTCCAATGCATCGTGTTTCTGTCGAAATTTTTTCTGCTCCAAAAATTTTTCAGGTTGTTTCAGAATACTGTGCATGAAAATCTAAGAATTCTGTGAAAATTTGGTCGTGAGATCGCTCCATACCGCCGTGGAACCGCGGCCAAACCCATGCTTGGGCCGCGGTTCCGCCGCGCTTTTAACTGATCAGCATTCCAAATTTTTCCAGAGGGCTTTAGACTTGGAATTAGGGGTTTTGGGATATTATTTTTGAGCCCAGATTATCTTTAAGTGCTACAGTACTGCTTGGGGCCCACTCGATAAATTTGGTCGATCGGATATTTTAAACATGCTAGTTCACAGTATTTACATTATATCTGCGACCATGAATGTCATTTGATCGGTAAATCCTGTCTAACTGCTATAGCCCTTTTAGACGGATTTGCGAACGTGACATTCACGTTGATGTTCTGTGTTGTGCTGTGATGTTGCGGATCGGTCATAGGGGATAGCCTGGATGCAATGTTAGTACAGTTTTTTTTTATATGTACATTTGATATTGCGGGGCGAGCGTCCGACATGTGGACTGCCGTCACTGCCTGTTTGTATTATTCTTTTGGGGCACGACCAGGTTGCGGTCGATGTACCCGTTGTATGTATATTTTGCTTTCTGTACTAGGATTACCCCGCGGAGGGGTGCACGGATAGCCGGGTTCTAGAGGGCAACAAGCCCGCATCTCATGGCGTTGAGATGGAGGGGGCATTACTCTAGAATTGGCGGGCTATTCGCCGCACTCGTAGGGGGTATAGGTTGACCCAGGAGGGGTGCCCAAGTTACCAGATTCCGTGAAGTGCTGGGTGGTCCATTCACGTTGCTGAAGGGGGCTGCCTCGCTTCAAGTTTTGGCGGGTAACTTGCTGCGCCCGTAGGGGTCTAGGATTTCATTGCACAGGCTATCCACACGACCAGGGGAACGTCGGGTTTCAGTAGCGGCTCTATGAAACCTGGGGATCCCAGATATCTGTATTATTCTGTGATGCTGTACATTTCTGTGATGTTGCATTTTATCACGCCTTGAGCGAAAATTATATATTATATATATACTAGTAGATGTTGTATATGTTTTGCATCCGCGCTAGTCCAGTCCCCGCTCTGTCGTTAGTTAAGTAACCTAACGGGTGATGACGGGACCCAGTGGCGAATGTAGATGGCATATATGTACATCATTATTTTCGTTCTTTTTGTGGTGTGATCAATTGATGGGACTGCATTGATTCGGAACAATGCAAGATAAACAAACCTATTCTGATGTTGTTGGAACACTTTTCAAAAAGCTGTTATTGCAAGGACGTTCTCTTTTGTTTTGCACAGTGGTATTCGGTTATGAATATCCAGCTCTTCAGTCGACGAGGCAAGGGCCGAGATCCCTTCACCGGGAGTGACCCCTTGGACAGAAGTTTGCGTCAGGGCAATAACTTCACTATAGCCGTTTACTTTTGCTTTGCATCGTGGTATTCAGTTGGAATATCCTGCACCTCATTCTACGGGGAAAGAGCCGAGATCCCTTCACCGGGAGTGACCTCTTTAGCAAAGGTTTTCGTCACTATATTTTTACAAAGCCATCAGTTCCTTCAAGGATATCAAGTTCATTACGTTAAAGGTTTTCGCCAGAAACCATTCGTAGCCCTCCGTCGTTTCAGACGGGTAGCACGTAGTATTCATGCTATGTTTGTTGGCCTTCGTCAAGGCATAGTGTATGGTAGCTGCTTGTTACCTTTCTGCTGCATAGATAGATGCGTTGGTTTGGGACAGTCGTATAGCCTTGTTGGCCTTCGTCAAGGGCTTGCGCGGGTGGGTTCAAATCAACCTGGACAATGACGGGTAGAACTTGACATGTGACTTATGATTTGTTGGCCTTCGTCAAGGTCATAAGAGCATGGGGCAAAAATCCACATCGAGAGTTTCGAAAGAACTGAAACTTGCCAAATATGCGCATACCTTCTGGAGTGTGATAGCGTGAGCGGATTCCGTCACGTTATCATGCGATGATAGTTGGATCCCGATTCCCACTGATGAGTTGGTTTACTCCTCGGGTGATCCCGGCTAATTCTTCTTTCAGGTTTGGGGAAGAATTTGACGTTACAGTGGGAGGTTTCCAGATTAGATAAAGTGATAACCATTCTGATCTAGGCTAGAGTGCACGCTGAGTGTTTCTTTTCTCTCTCTCTTTGGCAGCGACCATTGACCCGACCCTAGACTATGACTCAGTGACCAAGTTGACCGAACCTTCTTAACACTGGCTTTTGGATTGTCAGAGTTGCAAACCTTATTGCCACTCCTACTTTTACCCTTTTCTCCGGGACACCCCGTATTACTACGAACGTCCACTTCCATTGGACAAAACCATCGTATGGTTATATATGAACTCGAAGGAATTCGAGGATGGTTTCCGGTTATGGAGAAAACGAATAAGACTATTCAGTTGTCTTTTCCTTTTACCTTCTCTCAGGTTGCGAGTACTCCTTGGCTTAGGAGATAGTACACATATTACGCAAATTGGATAGTCTTCTTCCAGACCTTAGGCTGGTGCCGACCAGTGGGGAATGAAGAAAGCCAATTAGCCTAAATGGTGTACAGAAGGAATTAAGTTCAGACAAAGCAAGGGATTAGTAAGAGGGCAAAGTAAATTGCGACTGCTATTCACGACGAAACCAAGTATTTCTTCACCAATCCGAACTCACCTTTGTATTTCTCCATGACACTCCATATCACTACGAAGATCCCAAGTTTATTGGATAATCCATCGTATGGTTATAAACGAACTCGAAAGGAACTTGTTCCAGTTCGGGGATGGATCCTGGTTCAGGAGAAATAAGTATTAAGTTCATTCGGTTGTCTTTTATCTTCACCTTCTCTCGCATTGCGAGTGCTCCTAGGATTAGGACAGTACACCCATTATGCTTATTGGATAGTCTTCTTCCAAACCATAGGCTGGTGCCGAACGGTAGGGAAGGAAGAAAACCATTTGGCCTAAAGGGGTGTACAGAAGGTAATGACAAAGACATTAAAAGGGATTTGGAGAAGTGGCAAAGAATTATACGGTTACAGTTGTGAATCTGGATAATGGAAGAGGCATTACTAGGAATACCCGGATACCCCATCGAAACATTTCAATGTTTCAGGTTCACTGTGTACTGTTAAAAGAAAACTGATTTCCCGATTAAACACTTGCTCCAGGGTATGTATGTACCAGGTATAATTCTCACATCTGTATGGTTTTACGGATGATGAGTGGGAGTAAGTTATTGGGAATTAGGTGACCATCCTCATTATATCGGGATTCGTTGTAATTGGTGATATTTGAGGAAGTCACCTGAGTTGTTTGCCGGTCGGCAAATATCTGGTTTTGAATATCCGTTGTTATGCACCAATTTCAAATTGATATATCTATACGTCTATTTTTATAGAGTGAGATATACTTTTTGAAATTATGTCTATGACATCTACCTATATCAGTGGATGGTTAGGTAAAGAGAATTGAACAGCGGTGTAATTCTTCTTAACCATAAATACAGTTTTCAACCTACGACACACAGTGAAAGAGTTGTTAGACTCAGCGGACTTATACAGAGTATTGTATATTGTCCAGTGTCCATTAGGACAGAGGGGTTGGTCCTCGTACTGTATTCAGTTTACTTATACCTTCTCCAGTTCTTAGACAAGTGTTTCGTAGAAACACAAGGTCGAAGTTTTGAGAAGTTATAGGTATAAGAATAAAGTAGAGAACCAGGTATTGCAAGTATCGGGATTCTTCAAAGTGATCGAAGATGTAGATACTTGTATATGGTATTCAGATGATAGTAATGGTTAAGAGAACTTGCTTCGCTTTCAGGTTACTCATAATTGGAAGTATTCCTAAGTTGAGTAACGCTGATCGGCCTCCTTCCATTTAGATGACAAGCACTGGAGACAGCTGCATGATTTGAATCTGGTTCAATTAAATCAGTGCCTATGTTTCTATATTGGATATAGAACAGTTCATATCTTGACATTGTTAAGGTACGGGGAGTTGTCCAGCTTATGCTTAAAACCAGACACTGGACAACTCAAGGAAAGTTTCTGTAATGGTTGTTTGTGGGTTGACCCGGGCTATGACGAGGGTTGATTTTCTACCATCTGGAAGATCAATAGTGATGTTGTTCTTAACTCGCCATAATTTTATTAAAAATGGATTTTTTCAGAAAACAGTAGTGGGAGTATGGTAGAACTGGAAGTGATTCCAGAACCGCAAACGATTACTGAAGATTTGATAAGAACCTAAAGATTCAATCTGGTTTGACATTCCATTGGCCACTCTGCAGATATGGTGGGTAACCTCAGGCACTCGAGAGGTACTTCGGTATGCTCAAGGACGGTGGCAGGGAGGTTCTTGTTTACCCAGACTTGCCATTGCTGTTGTTCCAGACTGTGAGACCCGGCAGGAGGATGAGTATAGCGTCGTTCTAAACTAGCTTTAGAAGTGTACGTGTATATGGCTCTGCCAGAGGGTTGTCGTAGTCAGTGGGAGCAGCGGAAGCATTGGTGGACATCTGGCTTATGTCTATTTATAAACTAAAGCAGATATAGCGGAGATAGATCATCCATTTCTGATGTGACAGTCATAGGTTTGACTTCATCAGAATAGGGGATGGATCTGCTGAGAAGGTAGTAGCGTGTGATGTCCTGGTATTTGGATGACATGCACAAAGTAGGAAAAGAAACTCATAGACTACGATCGGTTAAAATTTGGTTGTCACACAGTGGTTTCTCCACATGGGACTTGGACATTATATTAGACATACTGGTTACTAGATCTATGGTTTTAGATCCAGATTTGGGTGGTTTCCCAATCAGGGTACTTAGACAGCATTCTGAGAGTATTTAGAATGGACGACTCCTGGCACGGTAGTGTACCTGCAGGTGATGGAGTCACCCTCTCTAAAGGTGTCTTACAGACTAAAGAGGAGAGGGATGTGCATGATTGGCAGATCACTTGCTTAGGCAATTGAGTCAATCATAAGATGTCAAGTACCACACCAGATGTTGTTTTTGCAGTGGATGCAATAAGTTGACATTGATCCAATCCTGGAGAAACAGTCGGAAGCAGTTTTAGAACATAAGTGGATGTTCTAGGGATATGATAACGACAGCCTCATTCGGGAGACAGTTATCATTCCAGGCTTCCAAGGTGACCTGGACGACAAGGAGGTTGTCAGAGTTATAGTTTTCCCTCTGACGAGGGGAAGTATTTTGGACAGAGGGTCCAGGTGGATCCTGAGGGAAGGTATGGCGCAGGATACTGATTAAGTTCAGTTGACGATACAGTCTAAGAAGTTTGGATTTGGAGTTCATTTATGAGCTAGGTCCCATCAGACATCCAGACTCATTCTAAGACAGGTATTGCTCATTTCGGGAGATGGCTTTCTCCGCGAACTTGAGATATAGAGAGACATAGAAAGAAACACCAGAGCGGATCCACTCACTGAGGCTATTCCTCGAACGCAATAGTTTCGTAAACGAGCTTTGTGAGACTGACTAGTAGAGGAGTTGGGTGTTCGGTATCACACGGGCTGTGAGTATGCGACATCGCAATAATTAGCCTTGAGTGCAAGTGGGAGATTGTTGGAGATAGTGCCCTCAGAGTCAATTATTGGATCACAGGCACGTGATAGCAATGATTGAGGGGAGGGCCTGTCCCAGTAGGACAGTCTTACTCGAGATGATAGTATGCTATCTGGTTTATCTTTATCATCGTGTACTGCTTTAGGTGACCTTACGAGTCGCTATTACACGTTGATAGAGCCCCTAGGATTCTTGCTTGACTACCAGCAGTATGAGGGCGATCATATAAGTGAGAGCTGGAGTCTATAAGCACATCCTTAAAAGGTCCCTAGTCGTGGGAGTTTCGAGACAGGGCATCGATTCTCGAGAGTAGACTAGTGTATACAGTCGAGACCCCGACGAGGGGCGGTGGCCGGTCTCACAAGCCACTGGTGTCAGTTGGTTCACCTAAGATGTATACATGTGCACATTTGGTTATGAGTACATCGGACAGGACTCACCGGGAACCTGCTAGTTGGGATTATACCTGATGTCAGATAGCAGTTCCCTGGTGACATGTGTACAGGTTAGTTCATCGACCTGAGATCGTCATTTGTCTCGTGTGAGTTCCCACTGTGCTTTGATTACTACCCTACCACGCTCAAAGGAGACGTGCAAACAAGTTTTAGTTGGGTACAGTCCCGATCCACATGGAGGCAGTGAGCGGATCTGCAGGGGTTCGTCTCTCCCGGTATTAGGGGTGAGATCGCGCTGTGTCTAGGAGAGCCAGAACATGAAAAGTCTTTGGCCAAGGCAGGAGATTTGCTGGTAGGTATTCCAATAGTATCTCAGGGTGTTCTAGGCTACACTCCGACACGACTTGTACCGCTTTTGAGGGTCTGACTTTTACCAACCCCCTAGGCCCGCCATGCGATGCTCATAGACGAACGGACCGGACTGTACGGATATTGTCACTGACAGGCTCAGTAGGGTGTCAGGATGAGTTCGCTCATCGACGTCCCTTTTGGTCAATAGCTGGTAGCCCGTCACGTATGGCTAATACCTCTGACGTGCTATTGGTTAAATCCACAGCCATAGTATTGACGAGTCATTAGAGTCCACCACACACTCAGTTACTCAGGTTTCGGGCGAAACACTGTAGAGGCCGTATGGAGATATGCCAGGGTTCAATTAGATACGTGCGGTATTGCACGGATCGTGATCGGACAGTTTTTACTAGTCGGCTTTGGTTTAAGCCGGATCCTAGTATTAGACAGTGTAGTTTTGTCTCTTTGCATTTGTGTTCAGTGGGAATACAAATGCGGGCATGTATTTGCAATAGCGGGGTTTTCCTGTAATTTATTACGGGATCAGTTTTCTGAAGTTGCCAGTTTGCATTCCGTTCCGGCCGGTTTTCTTTTATTCCTTCACGACCGGACTTTCGATGGAGGGGGTTATTTGCACATTTGCAAATAACATTTTGTGGAGGGGTTTCTTGCACATTTGTGGTTCAACCATCATGAGATGCTTTTCTTGTCTATTTCATTGCTTTTCATGTGATGGTTGTTTGATTTGATGAGAAAAGAAATGGGTGTGACCATTATCATCTTAGCTTATTCTTTTTCTTCTCTTGATTATTGATTCTTTTTCTCACACCCATGGAGAATAGGGGCCGGCCACTTTGGGGAGAGGGGGAGAATGAGGGAATTCATATTATGTGTGGAAATTGATTCATCTCATTTCCATTCTTTTGCTTGCCAAAATTCCAAAGCTCTTTCCATGGTTCATTCTCTATTCCTCCATCCATGGCAACTTCTAAAACCCTAAAGAGACAACCCACTACACTATATCTACAGCATCCCTTGGACGTCGACTAGCCAACTTCGCACCCGAGTTGCCTCGGTCAAGAGGTGGGAGCCCGTAAAAGATTCCGGCTGCGTGGTGCCCTTTCCGACGAGGAGGAGATGAACGGAGTTTCCGCGGGAGATCGGAGTGGAGACGAAGACCGAAGGACACGGATCGCTTGGTATACTTCTCTACTCTTTTCACGTTTGCTAGTAGCTAGGTTAATGTCCCGATCCGGGTGAAAAGTGCGCGGAGGTGCCGGTTTGCTAGTTTGCAAAGTTTTTGTTTCCGCGTTTCCGGCGTCGGATCGACGGCCGGGGCGCCACCGCGGACTTACAGCACGCACGTGTGCATGTTAATGTGAGGGTTTGTTTGTGCTAATCTAGTTTTAGTGACCATGACAACTTAACCCTAATCCTAATCCTTTTCTTTAACCTAATCCTTTTCTTTAATCCTTAACCAAAAACTCTTAATAGTTGTTGTGAGGGAGAGAGATATTTACTTTGGCTTTTGTTTTGGGGAGAGGTGGCATGATGAGTGGTGTGTATGCACTAATGAGGAGTTAATGTTGTGGTGCACTCACCCTTAACCTCACCTCTCTATCTCTTCTCTTCACACCTCACTCTTTATCTCTCTCACTTATTTACTTATCATTATCCCTTCTCTTCTCTCATCTCAACTGAACATTTTGCTAATCCCTTCACTAATCCATCACAAACTTCACAAAATCTCACCAAAATCACATCTTTGGACTAGTTTTGCCTCTAGGATGCCTAGGAGCTTGGAAAGCTAGGGTATTTGAGTTCTTTTGGTTAGGTAATGATCTCTATCTGTTAGTTAAGTCTTTTTAGTATTGTGTAGTCTTGTAGTTTCAGTTTAGATAGCGTAAAGTTATGTTTTTGTGCAAATATCGTATTTTTAGTGTCAATTTGCGATATCTGTGATCTGCTGTGACCCCGAGAGTATACTAGAAAATCAAACAGAGTAGTTGTGTTGTACCTTAGACCCTAAGCCAGCACCTGGAGCATGAACCCCCATGCTTGGACCATGGCCGGCGAAACAGTGGAGAATTCCGGCGAGCTCGGCCCCTTGGTGCAGTTGGGGTTTGGGTTTTTGTGGGTAGGTGTCTGCGGTGGTTTAGGTGTGTTTGGTCTTGTTTGCTTGTTAGCTTTTCTCTGCATACAAAATATGGGATCACATAGGTAGTTTCTAGTGTTATGACTACGCGCGATACGTTATCCGACACGGTCCGAGCACTCCGTGCTGGTTTTGCTCTTGAGTTGGTTTCATTGTGTTGCTACACACGTTAGCCACTAAACGAACACTAGGGAGTATGTTTGGAGTTGGTGTGTCGGTAAAACGTAGTTTGTACGTGTTTTGGTCGTTTGCAAATATATACCTGTTATATTGTTTTATGTTATAGGTTCGCAGAAGGGGACTTCGGACGCTGCGAAGAAGGGAAAGCAGTTGGTTGGCTTTACTTAGCCAGGAAGGTTGGTAAGTAGATTTAACATCTACGGGGGGAATCGCCCGCATGGCGTTATGCGTCTGGGCTAGAGATGACATAATTTTGTCGCATAGTCTATTGCATATATAGAGTTGCGCGTACACCTTATTGCTTAGTTACTTGTTGTGCTTGGACTTGTACCCTTAGGACACTGCACTATTATTGATGGCTCATGTTGCACGAGCACTAATTGTATACCACACACACGGTCAATAATTGCCATGACACGCACAACACACATACATATATGATATTGTTTGGTTAGGCACATTGAGACATTGATTCATATTCCTTATTTTCCTTCGTGCATATGACATATAGCATACCTGTATACCTACATGCTTACACATATGCCTTGACATACTTACATGCTAGTTACCCATATACTTATATGGTATTGTACCATTAGTGATATGTATATACACATATATGACATAGCTACATGTATACCTCGCATACATACTTACACTTATACCTAAAGGGTATATTACATCATTACTGATAGGTAGAAACATATACCTTGCTATACCTACATGTTTACACATATATCTGGCTATAGCTACATGTTCACCTTTACTTGATGTTATATAGACTTGGAGAAATTAGGAACCGCATGATTTATATATTAACTTGCTGCAGTTAAATAGCGGCTTTTCCATTACATGCTCACATTACCGTTTTCTATTGCATATATTATATTCATGGATTTTCGCATTGAGATATGGATTTTTCATGATGTTTTCTGGATTTGAGGACCGTGGTAGTTCATGAAATTATGCATTATTTGAAAAACCCAGTTTCTCTTGATATGATATTTCAGCAGCCACCATGAGTTTTATCGGTTCTGATATATATATATACCCCACGCGATGAACGGAGGGAGTCGTGTGCGGGTACATGGTGGGGCCCGGAGGTACCCCGGGGCAAGAATTTCGTAGAGTGGACGATGAGTTAGTGGAGGAACCATACCTACCGGTGACAGTACCTATGACTCGGCGGTTATCGTGGGGATAACGATGAGAGTCATGTACGTATGGGTACGTCGAAAGGCGAGGGTCGAAGCCGCTTACTCGAGTTTTCGGTATAGCGTATGATGCGTACCTATCAGGGGGCCAGTCGTGGTGACAGCACCTGATAGATCAGTATTTTTGTGTCGATGCTTGACACATTAGTTTCATGATATTTTTACTCCTAAGTATATATAACAGTAGAATGGGACGCTGTTATATATGTATATATATCAATTCATATACTTCATCATAATTATTCATGCAAATATACTTAGGATATATGAGGTTGACTTGATATTGGATACAGGATATATATGATATTTACTTGATGTTGCACATTCAGGATATATGAGTCTTACTTGATGTTGTACATTCAGGATATATGAGATTTACTTGATATTGTACATTCAGGATATATGAGACTTACATGATATGAGAGCCAATTTAGGGGCTGATTTGAGGAAATTGGGATATGGATTGTCTTGATGGATTTTGGTCCTACCACGAGGTCAGGATTCCGTGGGAATGACATGTTTTATCCCATACTCCGCATTTATTGTTTATGCACTGCTTCATGTATTAGTTGTACCTGCTAGAGTACCTTTCATGACTGTTGCATACATATTGTCATATTATTGCTTCATGTATTAGTTGTACCTGCTAGAGTACCTTTCATGACTATTGCATACATATGACCATTTAATGTTATTAGCTTGCATATGTTAGATTCGCGCTGTACGTGCATACTTGCGATTACCTGCATATGTTATTTACTATTCACGAGTTGGTAACTCACCCCCGTTGTACCACAGTGCTTTGCAGGTTGTTCCTCACAGTAGTCAGTGGCAGGGCTATTTTCATCTATCGTATCATCTTTTGCTGCGGATACCGTTTCGGCTCACAGTGTGCAGTTTTGCTTTAGGTGTGTTTGTGGCTATCCGTTTATGTTCTTTGTATATTCGTTGTATCATGTACTCTCCATCTACCATTATCTTGTATGACTTAGAGACTTGGTATGAGGACGATATTGTATATTATTTTGTGACTTGGAGGTTTTTATGCAGTTTTATTTATATCGTCTTTTATTTCTTCGCTATGGCGTCGTATATCTGTTGTGGTGGTTATTTTCCGCCTTTGGGCGTGTTTTTTTGCTCCCGTTTGGGGATGCTTTACTTATATTTATGTTGTACCCATTTTTGGGGCTGGTTTTTACAAAGGTGGTGCTGCCAAAATTTTTAAGGAAGAAAGTTGGACTTTAAAGAATTTGGGTTGAGATTTCAAAAGTTTTAATAATGTTCTTATTTCTTACTATTTTGATGGTTTAGATTGCTGGATTTTTGGCATACTTAAATTGTGTTACGCCTGTAGACGTTGAGTAGTTTAAGGGCCGTCACGTGCCATTTTCGGGTCGTGACAAGTAAAGAATGATATAATTTTGTATTGTTGGATAATGTTTTGAACATTTCCTATATCAAGAGTTGATCGTTTCAGGAACAATATATAAAAGCATATATGTTCTAAATCTATAACGTTTTGGAAATCATTTTGGCAATTTTCCGTTTTTAGGTAAAATAAATTGTATTTTCCATAAAAACCTAGAAGCGATCTTTTCGCAGTATAGAAATCACTGCACCTAGTTTAGCTAGAATATTGCTAGTTTGCGGGTTTTTGTAAGCCACTTGTAATTTTAGTGCATTTTAATATTTTTCCCTAATTAAAATATTATTTTAATCTTTTAATTATGTACTAAATTAGTGGTAATTACATTTTTGCTTGGGTTAATTAATGCTAATGTGAATCTATGCTAAGTTAATCACTAGATTAGCACTAATCCATCTTTGAAAATATCCATCCAAAATATCTAGATATTTGGGTAATTAAAATGAATTTTAAAGAAAAGGAAATGAGGTGGACAAAAGGGTTTTTGTTTTATTAAGCTTTTAAGTTGTTTTCTTCTAGATTTTTCTACACATTACCACAAAACTCCCCCCACTTCATCCTTGGCCGAGCACTCCCTCCCCTTGCTGCCCTTCTCTTTTCTCATCTCATTTCCACAATTTCATGTCCAAATAAATCATCAAAAAATCATAAATAATTCACACAAACTCATTTATAAATCAATACTCATCATTCTTCTTCACACATCAAGCTTGAATCTTCATAGAAGTCATCATTTTGGAGCTTATTTTGATGATCTTGGTTCTTTTTTTTGTGAATCCTTGAAGGTATAAAACCCTAACCCTAATCTCTATATGTTGTGATAATATTTTAATTAGCTTATTAGATGTTAATTTAAGCTTGTATTAGCATGTTTAGATTTTATTGAAAAGGGGTTTTGGTAATCAAGTTAAGTTTTGATTAGTGAGAAAGTTAACTAATATTTTAAGCTTGAAGAAAACTTAACTTAGTTGCTAGTTTGCTAAATTATATTTTCCTAATTGTATAATTAAGCTATTTAGCAAACTAAACTTTTAATAATCCTATTTGAGTGAGTTTAAAATTCTAGTAAGGGTTTGTATGGGTTAAACATGCTATATTGTGATGTTTGTGATTTCTGGTTTTGGTAAAACTTGTAGTTTTGAGCTAAAAATGATATATGTTGCTTACTAGATTTCCGGATAATTTAGGCGTGGGTTTCTTTTAACGTTGCGACGTTATTTATATTAGATTCCACGTTTATTATTGTGTTGTGAATGCGCGATCGGTACGATCGGGGTCTAGACTTGATGGTTGTGTCGTTTAGCGTTCCCAGTTAGGGTTGTGCCGATATCATTTGTGTATTTGTGTAGTTTTTGCTCTTGAGTTGGTTTCGTAGTGTCGCTACGCGCGTTAGCCACTATACGGACACTTGAGAGTATGTTGGAGTTGGTGCGTCGGTCAAACGTAGTTTGTACGTGCTATTGGTCGATTGGTAATATACACTTGTTATATTGTTATATGCTTTCAGGATCGCAGGCAGGGACTTCAGACGTTGCGAAGAAGGAAAAGAGAGTGGTTGGCTTTACATAGCCAGGATTGTTGTGAGTAGATTTAACGTCTACAGGGAAATCCTCCGCATGGCGTTATGCGTCTGGGCTAGATTAAATGATATGACTATTAGTTAGATGTATACGGATATTGACTGTGCATGTGTACCTTTGTTGCATATCTCATTTTCTATTGTGCATGGACTTAGTATTAATGAGACACAACACCATTATTGACGGTTCATATTTCATGAGCACTAATTGTATGCTACACACACACCGTCGATAATTGCCATGACACGCACAACACCTATACATATGTGATATTGTATTATTAGGGACATTGAGACATGATCCTTATTTTCCTTCGTGCATATGACATATAGCATACCTGTATACCTATATACTTCCACCATGAGATTTCTCGGTTCTGAGCTTATATATTACCCCATGCGAGGAGTGAGTGGGCCGTGTGCGGGTAAATGGTGGAACCCGGTTGGTTCTCCGGGGCAAGAAGATCGACGGTACATGCCGATGAGCCTGGATGGGGGCGTGTGCCAACCGGTGATAGTATTTGGACTCGACGGATATCTGGGGGATACCGATCGAGGTTATGTACGCACATGCCTTGTCAATTACGGGTGGTGCACACTCAGGTTCTATAGGATGTACGTACATGATATGGGAGGGTCAGTCCCAGGTGACGGCGCCTCAGAGATGAGTATTTATGTGTCAATGCTAGACACTTGTTTTCATGATGTTTTTGGGTGTAGATGTTGGACACTCAGGTTTCATGAGACATACTCGATATTGGATATTGGCTATATGATATTTACTTGATATTGGACACTCAGGATATATGAAACTTACAGGATATGAGGGCCAATTTAGGGGCTGATTTGAGGAAATTGGGGATTTAGATTGTCTTGATGGACTTTTGTCCTGCCACGAGATCAGGATTCCGTGAGGATGACATGTTTTATCCCATGCTCCGCATTTATTTTATATGCATTGCTTCATGTATTAGTATTACCTGATAGAGTACCTTTCATGACGGTTGCATATACATATTGCCATTTATTGCTTCATGTATTAGTTGTACCTGATAGAGTACCTTTCATGACTGTTGCATGCATGTGGCCATTTATTGTTGTTAGCTTGCATGTGATAGATGTTGGGTTTACCTAGCACCATATGAAGGGTTTGGAAGCATCACATGTACCAAAGATTAAAATTTTAGGATGCTAAGTAAGCATACAAAGAATCATTCCTAGAAATATTAGGGTTTCAAAAACAACACTTCAACACAAGTAGGTAAAGCTAGGGTTTTGAGAGTACAACCTTTGTAGCTCCCTACGCTAGACTCCTCGGCTACTTGGGATTTGGAAAAGGTCCGCTTGAACTCCTCTAGGTCCACGATGATCCACCCGGAGTCCGCTTTGTCCAAGCTTGCAACTTCACAAGATCAAGAGAAAGAAATGAAGCTAACACTCTAAACAAGTGGGCAAGACTTGTGTAGAATGATGTTGTGGTGGCTTTTCTCACTTCAAAATCCTAACTTGGTGAGTATTTTGTTCACTAGAGAAATCTAGAGAGCAAAGGAAGAAGGAGGAAGAAGATGATGGCCTTTTTGCACAAGAGAAAAGATAATCTCACTTGAGAAAATAGAAAATATATCTATATATATTTTTCTTCTCTCATCTCAAACCATGGTTAAACAATAAATATATTATTGAATTTGAGTTAAAACACAAAAGGAAAGTTAATCCATGGTTAAATGGTGGGTGAGAATGGTTAGGTCAAAGAAGAGTGTAGAAAGAAACCATGAATTATCCTTTCCTATTTCTTTTTATTTTAAAACAAATGCAATAATAATACATATATATAGAACCATGGTGTGAGTATTATATTGCCACCATTTTCTATGTATATACAACCATGATGGATGATGTATGTATGTATGTGTGCATGCACATCCATATGTGCATGAAACAAGAAAGAATGCATACATGCATGCATACATCCCAAAATACAAGAAAGGATTTCTAGTGAGAATCTAATGGTTAAATGATAAATCAACTCTTGATTTATCTATCCGGCCATATCACATATGACCCAACCAAAAGCAAGCCGCCCGATTAATGTACGGTATCTCATATGCGCATTTTAACCGGGTCCATGCGCATATCGCATACGCACACCACAACGTTTCGCCTGGACTAGGTAACTCCTTTGTGGGACTCTAAGACTCGTCAATACGCTGGCAGTGGGTGATGATCATATCAAGCACCCCCAAGCCGCAAGCGGTCAGCTAAACGTAATGGCCACCCGGGTATTGATCGATCAGAAGAAAACAAGCGAACCTGCTACAACTCCCGTCGAGCCAACCGGCAACACTACCCGTGTAGTCCGGTCTCCTCGTCTGATATGTCTCATATCAAGTCTAGGGGTGGTAAACATCAGACCCCAATAACCGATAAGTCGTGCGGATGTGAGGCTCATAACGGGTCGAGAAACTACTGGTAACACTTACCAGTAAATTTCTAATCAGCCCTGGCCAGGGACTTCCCTGTTACGGCCAATCGAGCACAGCGCAACATCAACCCCCAATACCGGGAGAGACGAAACCCCTCCTATCGCTCATTGCCTCCATGTGACTCGCGACTGTACCCAAAAACTACCGTTTTGCACGTCCTCATGGACGTGGTAAGGTGGAAATCAAAGCACAGTGGGAATCACATAAGACTCTATGACGATCTCGGGTCTACAGACTAACCTGCACAAGTGTCACCTGAGAACTGCCATCTGACGTGAGGTATAATACCATCTGGGAGTTCTCGGCAAGTCCGTCCAGTGTACCCAGTCTCCACTGAGCACCCGTATATCATCTCTGATGTCAAACACCAATGGATATGGGATCATCCATCGCCCATCTCATGGGTCGAGAAGCGTATACGCTAGTCTACACTGGTATATCGATGCCCCGTCTCGATACACCCACGACTAGGGACCTTGAAGGATGTACTTATGGACTACCATGTCCCCACTAGTATGATCTGCATCATAGTCCAGGTAGTCAAGTACACATCCTACGGGCTTTAGCAACATGTAACTATAAGACAGTATAAAGAGACAAGTATACATGTTAAGATAAAGAGCAACCAGATAGCATACTATCATATCGAGCAAGAAAGTCATCTCTATATATGTTTAAGCATCCAATATAATATACATCATCTGTACAATACTAGCCTATAGGGCATACATACAACTAACAATAGATTCGCGCAGTACGTGCATACTTGCGATTACCTGCATATGTTATTTACTATTCACGAGTTGGCAACTCACCCCCGTTGTGCCACAGGGTTTGCAAGTTGTTCTTCAGAGTAGTCGAGGCAGGTCTTCTACCTATCATATCATCCTTTGCCGCGGATACCGCTTCGGCGGACTGCGTGATGTTTTGCTATAGGTGGGTTTTGCGATTATCCGATGTTGGTGATTATATATCTTTGTACCATGTACTCTCCATTTACCCCTTTCATGTATTGACTTAGAGACTTGATGTGAGGACGATATTGTATATTTTTGGTGACTTGGAGATCTTTTATGCAGTTTTATTTATATCGATTTTTATTTCTTCGCTACGGCATCGTATATCTGTTGTGGTGGTTGTTTCCGCCTTTGGGCGTGGATTTTGCTCCCATTAGGGATGCTTTACTTATATTTATGTTATACCCATTTTTGGGGTTAGTTTTTACAAAGGAGGTGCTGCCAAAAATTTTAAGAAACTAAAATTGGACTTTAAAGAATTTGTACTCGAGATTTTTAAGAAGTTTTAACAATGTTCTTATCACTTACTACTTTTGATGGTTTAGACTGCTGGGTTTTCGGCTTACTTAAATTGCGTTACGCCTGTAGACGTTGCGTAGTTTAAGGGCCGTCACGTGCCAATGTTCGGGTCATGACAAAGTTGGTATCAGAGCGCTGGGTTTTACCTTTCAGAGTGTAGGATGACCTTGGTATGATGGAGTAGGTAGCTTAAGCAGAGTAACGTAGTGTGTGCATGTCCGTGGCATACTAACGATCACGGTACTCCGCCTAAAGTGACCTAAGTACTAATTGCTTGAAATTCATTCCTTGATGATACATATCCTTGTGATTCGATTTCCGTGTTCATATCGAATCCTATTTTCATTTATAGCCTTTGCCCCCGATGACCATGAGGACTTAGAGTGATGCAGCGAGAGCCGAGGTCAGAGTTGACTCGTATGGGACGAGGACTGACCAGGATGGTATGCTCGTTGCATAGGAGCAGATGGATCCGCCTTCGATAGATCGTATCGCTAGGCTTGAGGCGGAGATACAGGACTTGCGCCAGACGATGAGGTCTTTGGTCGAGGCCAGTCGAGCGCAGCTACAGGAGATTGCCACCCCTGTTTCCTAGTTACTCCTTACGATCAGCACACAGCATTGTGTTACTTACACAGCACCAATGGATGCAGCCCTATTTTACGAGGAGCGTCTTTCCGAGACTTTGGGAGTTCGAGGACGGAGGAGGGCTCGTACAGATGTATCGGACCAGAGATAGAGGTTCAGTCGCCGTAACAGGTTTCGTGCACGTCGCGGGAGTACAGAGGCTTAGAACGAGGAGAGTCGTGTTAGCTAGATCAGCCTTTTGTTGTGTTAATTTCTGTCAGCGATTCTTTTGTTGCGCGACACATGTTTCGGTCATGTGCTAATCGGATAGGAGATAGAGATTCGTCTGTCCTTTTGATCCTTCTAGAGATGTTGGATTTGACGTTCTCCTGGGCACGGACTGGTTAGTTGCGTGCTATGCATCTTTGGACTGCCGTGACAAAACGGTCAGGATTTATTTTCCCGGTGAGTCAGTTCTTGTTTTGCAGGGGGACAGTGGTGCCGCCCTCACAGCTTGAATTCAGCCTTTTTCGCTGGTTGGCTTTAGAGGAGAGGATGTCGAGGATTCTTGGCTTTCATTTGTGATACCGGAGCCACAGTGGGTTTGTTGGACCGGGTTCCTATCGTGTGGGAGTTTCCGACTTTGTTCCAGATGAGCCGGCGGAGCTTAGGGAGCTTAAGGATCAGCTGCAGAGTTGCTGGATAGGGGGACATGTGCGTCCGAGTGTTTCTCTTTAGGGAGCTCCTATTCTGTTCGTCAGGAGAAAGACGGCAGTTTGAGGTTGTGTATTGATGGATCGTCAAATGAACCGAGTTACAGGCGGATGGGTATCATTTACCTCAGATTGACGATTTCTTTGATCAGCTCTAGGGTGCCAGACATTTTCTATGTTTGTTTGGGATCAGGTCATCATTGGTTGCAGGTTCGGAGTGATGACATTCCAAAAACTGCTTTTGTGAGCGCTACGGGTAGTATGAGTTTTGGTGGTGTCGTTGGACTCACCAATGCCCTAGCAGCATTCGTGGATGTGATGAACCAGATTTCTTCAAGCCGTTCCTCGACCAGTTTATTATTGTGTTATTGATGACATTCTGGTCTTTTCCAAGAGTCGTGAGGAACAGGAGCAGTACTTGAGGATTTGTTTTGCAGACATTGGGAGAGCACCAGATGTTTGCTAAATTCGCGGAGTGTTCCTTCTGGGTTGATTGTGTTGAACTCCTAGGTCTTGTAGTTACGAAAACGGTTTTCGTATGGACCCGAGAAAGATCGAGGCCGTAAAGCTTTGGCCCAGACTTGTGTACGGAACTGAGGTCCGCGGTTTTGGGCTTAAGCAGGGTTTTACCGCCGTTTCGTGCAGGATTGTTTGTGTATCGCTGCACCGTTGACTGGACTGACCGGGAAGGAGGTTCCTTTTTATTGGACTGAGGCATGTGAGTTGAGTTTTCAGCAGTGTAACGTTTTGAAAATCGTTTAGGTGAAATTTCGGAAAATCGGTAAAATAATGGGTGTTTTCCGTAAAAATCAAGATATAAATATATTTTAATATTAAATTAAATATACATATTATAGCTATGAAATTGTTGGTATTTGGTGTTTATTTTGCCACTGGTAAAATTTCTAATTTATTGAAAAAATTTCCGAAATTAATTATTTTAATATTATTTTAAGCCGTCTCTAATACATTTAATTAGGGATAATTACAAATTGGAATGGGTTGATACAAATTTTGTGCATCATGACACATTAAACAAACATGTAAAATATTTTTTTTGATATGAAATGAAATTGTCAAACGGTTTTAGAAAATATCGAAGAAAAAGGCTTAAATGGTGAAATTGGCGTAAATAGAAATTGGGGTATAATATTTATCATTTTCTGTCACGACCCGAAAGTACGGAACATGACCAGCACTTAAACTACGAAACGTCTAGAGGTGTACGTAATCTAAGTAAGCCGAAAACCCAGAAATCCAAACCCAGAAAAATAGTAGAGTGAAGGAAAAACCATTTTAATTCAAATAGTTTGCAACATACGCCGAAATATGCATTTTAAAATCACAAGTCTTTTCTAAAAATTTCGGCAGAGTTTCCGTTGTAAAAACTGACCCCAAACGGATACAAAACCTGATAAAATATATATAATGAAAAATGCATCCCCAAGCGGGAGCTAGCTCTTCGTCAATCGACGGTCACAACCACGCAAGCAATATAATATACAACGCCGAAAGGCGAGGATCACAACAGAAAAGGAAACTCAAAACAGCATGAAATCCATAGGAATAAAACGTGCGACTCTAAGGTCGAAAGAATAAACATCACTGGTCTCTATCTCTGAAATAAATACATGTTTGGTTGATGGAACTTCTAGATACAACTGAATAATAATATACAAAATATACTGATGGTCACAATACAAGTGAACCCACCTAATAGAAAATCACCCAAAAATGGAAGTAGTGCCAGCAAAGCCGTAATGAAACCTGTATGGCAAAACCTGCAAGAAACTGTGGCACAACGGGGTTGAGTTGCCAACTCGTGAATAGAATACATCTACGAACAGGAATCGCATGTATGACGCAATCTTAGGTCATACGATCATAATATATCCTCAAATATATAACCAGCAGCCTAAAACCATGGCTAGGGTATACCTCTAAACAACGGTAATACCAAGTGCTCGTGTCGGTGCCTCAGATAGCAATATATCATATGGATGGGGTATGAATGCATGAAAACAGAGTACATGTAAACGAAGAAACTGCTTTCATAATTTAGTGAGATTTCTGTATTTTCAAAACGAGGAATCATAAATGAATTCAGTATAACCCGTGTCTAGCATCGACACAAAACATAAATCCAATATCTCAGGCTCCGGCTACCAGGACAGACCTGGATCATCAAATCTCAGTACCTCGATATCTCAAAATCTCAATATCTCAATCTCACTATCTAAGATGCCGTCAGTCCAGACAGGCCCCTGCCATCAATCTCGAGACCACGACGGTATCCTCCAGATATCCGACGCGTCGGGTAAAATCACAGGTCGGTAGTGCTCCCCTACCAGGCTCATCGTCTACTACTCGAACTTCTTGTCCTGGGGTACCTTACTGGGCCCACCATGTACCCGAAACGGTTCATCCAACTCCTCGAATCGAGTCTCGAAATCCATCAGCAAACTCATGGTGGACGACTCATACATCATGGGAAAACTGCACTTTTCATTTAAAAAGAGAGAGAAAATAAGTTTATAAATGTTTTTGCGGTTTTCCCCCAAATCCAGGAAATCCCATGTGTAAGTCTACGGTAGCGCCCCGACCGTCTAACAGACGCCAAATGCGGAACAAAAACTTTTTAGCTGGCGCTATCGCATACTATAACCCGGATCTGCCATTAAAGCTAAACTAACATACTGTTAAGTGGGTAGAAAAGTTATACCGAACGATCCGAGTCCTTCGGTCTTCAACCATCATCCCACACTTTGTTGCGGCAGCTCCGATCTCCTGAATCTCCAGTCTTCTGGTCCAGGTGGCACCACGTCAACGGATCTTTAAACGGGCTCCCGCCTCTGAACCGAGGCAACTCGATCATCAAGTTTGCTAAAAGAGATGACCAAGATTGATGTAGAGAATGAGTAGAACACTTTGTCTCGTTACATCCAAAGCTATGGATGAACGGTTAATGAAGTTGCCTTTTGGAATCGGGTGAAATGAGAATTGAGTATACTAATTTCCATGAATCCATAACCTTATCTTTTTCCAAGCAACCATCACCCCTCACAAGAATGGGTCGGCCACTTAAAATGAGGGGGGAGGTGAGTGTAGGAGAGGGGAAGGTGACCACAACAATAAATGAGTGAGAATGAGTCATTATCCACCTTGCATTATCATTAATGCACTAATGAATCATCTAACCTAATCATGCTATCATTAAATGAACAATTAATGCAACCAATGAATCAAGAACACCTCACTAACCTAGTCACCATTTCTAGAATCTTCTAGAACCTTCCACAGTCATCAAGAAAATATAAATCCCCATTTAACCGAATGTTAAAGCGGGTGATAGAAAACAGGAAACTGGCAACTTCCAAAAGCGATCCCGAAACTAATTTGAGGATAACCCCGTAACAGTATAAACATACACGCATTTGTATTACTACCGAATACAAATGCAACTGAGACAAAGATATTATATCTACACAGTATAATACTCGGATCCGGCTTAAACTAAAGCCCACCAGTATTATCTGCCCGAAATATGACACGTGCTTAAACGCACGTGCATTTTTCGAACCCTGCCATAAAACCATACGGCCTCTACAACGTTTCGCCCGAACTTGGGAAACTGTCTGTAGGGAACTCTAATGACTCATCAACACACTGGCACTGGGTATAACCACTAGCACGTCAGAGGTACAAGCTGTACGTAACGGTTGCCTATGTATTGATTGGAAGGGAAGCTGACGAGCAAACTCATCCAGAAACCCTACTGAGCCTGACAGTGACAATATCCGTACAGTCTGGTCCATTCGTCTATGAGTTCGCATATAGGGCCTAGGGGCTGGTAAACGTCAGACCCCCAATAGCTGTATAAGTCGTGTCAAAGAGAGAAGCCCAGAACACCCTGAGATACTACTGGAATACCTACCAGTAAATCTCGATTACCCTGGCCAGGGATTTCGTGTAATGGCTCTCCTAAACACAGCGTGATCTCACCCCCAATACCGGGAGAGATGAATCCCCGACGATCTGCTCACTGCCTCCATGTAGCTTGGGACTGTACCCAAAAAATACCTGTTTGCACGACTCCTTTGAGCCGTGGTTGCGTAGAAATCAAAGCACAGTGGGAACTCACACGAGACAAATGACGACCTCAGGTCGATAAACTAACCTGTACACATGTCACCTGGGAACTGCCATCTGACGATATGTATAATACCAACTTAGCATGTTCCGGCGAGTCCAGTCCGGTGTACTCATAACTCAATGAGCACCTGTATACATCTTAGGTGATCAAACTGACACCAATGGCTTGTGAGACCGGCCACCACACCTCTTCGGGGTCTCGACTGTATACACTAGTCTACACTGGAGTATCGATGCCCTATCTCGAAACTCCTACGACTAGGGACACTTTAAGGATGTGCTTATAGACCCCAGCTCTCACGTATATGATCGCCATCATACTGCCGGCAGTCAAGCAAGAATCCTATGAGCTCTATTAACATGCAATAGTGAACTAAAGCATGTATACGATGATAAAAACAAACCAGATAGCATACTATTATCTCGAGTAAGACAGTCATGTCGGTATAGATCATCCCTCAATCATTGCAATCACGTGCCTGCGATCGAATAATTGACTTAGAGGGCACTATATCCAACAATCTCCCATTTGCACTTAAGGCTATTATTGCGATGTCGCATACTCATAGCCTCAGTGAGTGGATCCGCCCTGATGTTTCTTTTTATGTCTCTCTTAATCTCAAGTTCGCGGAGAAAGCCATCTCCCGAATCGAGTAATAGGTGTCTTAGAATATGTCTGGATATCTGATGGGACCTAGTTCATAAATGAACTATAAATCCAAACTTCTCAGACTGTATTGATAACTGAACCTAATCAGTATTGAGCACCATGCCTCCCACAGTATCCTCTTGTACCACCTGTCCATAATACTGTCCCTCGTCAGAGGGAAAACTATAACTCTGACAATCACCCTGTCATCCAGGTCACCTTGGAAGCCTGGAATGATAACCGTCTCCCGAAGGAGGCAGCCGTCATCAAATCCGTAGAACATACACTTATGTTCTAAAACTGGTTCCTAATGTTTCTCCAGGATTGGATTAATATAAACTTATCGCATCTAGTGCAAAAACAACATCTGGTGTGGTACTTGACATCTCACGATTGACACAATTGCCTAAGCAAGTGATTTGCCAATCATGTACATCCCTCTCTTTTCAGTCTGTAAGACACCTTTAGAGAGGGTGACTCCATCAACTGCAGGTACACCACCATGCCAGGAGTCATCTATTCTAAAATACCATTAGAATACTGTCAAAGTACCCTGTTAGTGTATATGCCCTAGAGGCCATTACTGTATCATACTAGTTTGTATATTACTTAATGGAAGCTTGGGATATTCACCTTGTATAGACAATCTTGCTCAATATAGTAGTATGCTACTTGGTTTGTTTCTACTTTAATGTGTATATGTGTTTATTTTAGTATATCACCTATACACATTAGTGGAGCCCTTAGGATCTTTGCTTGATTACCAGCATTGTGATGGCAGTCACACTAGTGGGCGCTGGGTAATCCACAAGCACATCCTTATGCAGGTCCCTAGTCGTAGGACTATCGAGACAGGGCATCGATACTCCGGAGTAGACTAGCGTATGCGCTTCTCATCCCAGTGTGGGAGACGGTCTGTCCCACAGCCGTCAGTACGTCGTACTTGAGATAGTATGCGGATGCTCGTTAGGTTACGAGTACACTGGACAGGACTCGTTGGGAACTGTTGATTGGTACTATACCTATCGCCAGTTATCAGTTCCCAGGTGACATGAGTACAGCTTAGTCCACTGACTTGACACTGTCACTTCGCCTCGAGTGTGTTCCCATTGAACTTTGATTACTACCCTACCATGGCTCAAAGGAGTCATGCAAACAGGTAGTAGTTGGGTGCAGTCCCGAAGCACTTGGAGGCAGTGACGGTTAGACAGGATTCGTCTCTCCCGGTATTGGGGGTTGACATCGCGCTGTGTCTAGGAGAGCCATTACACAAGTAGTCCCTGTCCAGGGAAAGCGAGATATACTGGTAGGTTTCCAGTGTTATCTCATGGTGTTCTGGGATACACTCCGACACGACTTGTACCGCTATTAGGGGAATGACGTTTACCGCCCACTAGGCCCGCCATGCGATGTTATCAGACGAACAGACCGGACTGTACGGAGATTGTCACATTCAGGCTCAGTATGAGTTCAGATGGGTTTCACCTCGTCAGTCTTCTTGTCGGCATCTACCTGGGGACCGTTACGCACAGCTAGTGCCGCTTGCGGTCTATGGTTAAACCCACTGCCAGCGTAGTGTCGAGTCTTTAGAGTCCCACACAGAAAGCTATTCGCCTTTAGGCAAAAGAGTAGAGGTCGCATGGTTTTGCGACAGGTCGCATGGTTTTGCGACAGGGTTCGGTCACATCAGTGCACTAGTGCACGTTTAGTGTCCGGACAGTTAACACTAGCGGGCTTTGGTTTAAGCCAGAACCTAGTGTACGTTTTGGGATTGGTTTTATCTCGTTTGTATTCGTGTTCCTCGGAACGCGGATGCGGGTGTGTATGCACAGTTGACAGAGAGACAGAGGCAGAGAATTCTCATTGGGGTTGTTGACTGTTGACTATTGACTTTTTGCTAAACCCTAATGAGAATATGAAATATGATTAACAATAATATTAATTAAGTATTATAGTGACATGGTTGTTGAGGGGTTGACTTTGTTGACTTTTTGACTTTGTTGACCGGTTGACTAGGTTGGACTAGTTGATCATCATCATGACAATGGCTATCATTTAATGGCAAAGACTTTTGCTTGCTTGTTTCTTTTTGCAAAATGAGTGCATGGAATGATATAGCCATTTTGACTTGAACCATCACATAATACTTGATTACTATTATTTTTTATGATGGTTTTGGATTATGAGAGCTTGGATGGCAAAAGACTTACTCATTCTCTCATTTGCTTTCTCTCTCTTGCTTGAGCTCTCCCTCTTGCTCTTCCTCTTGCTCTCTCTCTAGCTCAAGGTAACTCCCTCTCATGAGTTGAGAAACATTGCCTTAGCGTTAAAATAAAACCCAAATCACTTCTCTACTCATCCTAGTTCACAAGGTTTAGCAAACTAAGTGTTCTAGTTTCTTCAAGTTCGAAAAAGAAGCCAAAAGTAGAAGCTTTCAGGTGGATCCATCTTCGGTGCAAGGAGACGATGAGGTGAGGCCGATCCGTACACCGCAAAGAGTTGAAGACGGAGGAGTTCAAGAAAGGTATAGCCCCCTAACCGAGTAGGTAAAACTCCTAGTTAGGTTGTTAGGTAGTTGTTTAACAAAGATCCGTTTTTGAGTCCATGTTACCACATCTTGAAAAATCGTTTTTCATCATTTCCGCAAGCCCGTAAGTACCAGGAGAGGTAACGTGGACTTACAGTGGTATCAGAGCCTAGTTAAACACTATCTAACATGTTAGCAAAGTAACTAGAAATTCGATCGGAGAAAAAGTCCCGAAATACTCCCGGAACACAAACTTTCTGTCGATTTTTAAACGGCTGTAAAAATTATTTGACATATACCAAAAAATCGACTCAGGGTTTTTATATTATACTGCAGAAAAACAATCCACAGAACCGACCAACTCACCACGGTTCCGCGGCAAGAAAAGCTTCTTGCCGCGGATCCGCGGCCGAGTTGACTCGGCCGTGGATCGGTTTCACTGCAGTATACTTTATGGGGTATTTTGGGATTTTTGGAGTATGTTTTTTCAGCCCAGATTTTACAGAAAGCAAAATTTGTTTTGGGGGCTTAAAAAAACCGTATTTTGATCGAGTTTCTAAAGACTAAAGCTAACGGGTTTATATCTGTGATGTGTTATATGTATTGAACATCTGCTAATCGCTATACGTCGATTAGTGGGGGTTATACATATCTGTGATCTGTAATGTTGATGGTATGTGTATATGAATTCATTGGATTGTCGCGGATGAATAGCCGGAGGGTTGTGAGATGAGAGTTTTTCCTTTTATCTTTCAATTCATGTAAATTTGTAATTGATGTAATATTATTTTTGGCCGCACAACCGGGGTGAGGTTGTAGCCGTCATTGTATAATTTCTTTTACTGTTTTTGCTCCTAGGATAGACCCAAGGTGGGGTGCACAAACTACCGGGTATCTCGAAGTGCCGAGTGGCCTACTCACGTCGTTGAAGGAGGTTGCTCCGCTTCGGATATTTGGCGGGTAGTTTGCCGCACCCGTAGAGGTCTAGGGTGGGGTATTGGCTATTCACCGCGACCGTGTAATCCGCTTTTCATTACAGGCTCGTACGAATTGCGGATTCCTAGTATATCCAATGTGTTCATCTGTGATCTGAAATGGCTATCATTGCAATATATCTATATATGATATTATTTAGGCGTTGCTTATGTTTTGCATCCGCGCTAGTCCAGCCCCCACTCTGTCATTAGTTAAGTAATCTAACGGGTAATGACGGGGCCCCGTGGCGAATGCGGATGGCATAAACGTACGTCATATTTTGGTTGTTTTCTGCAATGGTAGGATTAAATGATGGGACGCATTAAAATTAATGCAAGAAAAAAAAACCAAGTAAAGTCGTTGGAACACTTTCAAAACCACTCGGTTTCTTTTCAAAAATAACTTTTAAACGCGGAGCTTAAGCCACTCCTTTTAAAAGCTATCTCGTTCCTTCGATTATATCAAGTTCACTACGTTCACGGTTTCACCAAAACCATTCGTAGCCCTCCGTCGTTTCACATGAATGGTCAATAAGTATTCAAGCTATGTTTGTTGGCCAAAGTCAAGGCATAGTGATTGGTAGCTATTGGGTATTCATGTGCAGCATAGATAGATGTATTGGTTTGGGGAAGTCGTTCTACCTTGTTGGCCAAAGTCAAGGGTATATGCGGGTGCGCTCAAATTAACCTGGAGAATGACGGGTAGAACTTGACATGTGACTTATGATTTGTTGGCCAAAGTCAAGGTCATAAGAGCATGGGGCAAAAATCCACATCGGGAGTTTCAAAAGAACTGAAATTTGCTAGCGCTGCATACCATTTGGAGTGTGATGATTCTGGTAGGATTCCTTCAGTTTCGTCACGCAATGATATTTGGATCCCGATCCTACTGTGAGTATATGCTACTCCTCGGGAAATTTCTCACTTAGCGATCAATGCTATAAACCAAGTAGGTGTCTAGAAAGGTGTTAGCGGGTCTACGCCCCCAGGGAAAAGAGGTTATTTAATTAAGGAACTTCGCGAAAGCGTTGGAAAAACTCCCTCGAAGTACCGACACCAGCCTGGCCGAACGGTTAAGCAAGTATTGTACGGTGAGATTGATCCTGACTAATTCTTCCTTTTTGGTTTGAGGAGGGATTCGAGAGACAGTGGGAGCCATCCTGTTTAGACAAATTTAAAACCACTCTAAACTTGCAAGAGCATCATGCTAAAGTGTTTCTTCTCTCTCTCATAATTGCAGCGACCAAACATCATGACCGGACTTAAGTTACTACTAGATAAAAACATACTGACAGGGCCAAACTACAAAGATTGGCTCAGGAATATCAAAATGGCAATCACTTATGACAAGTTGGGGTATCTCCTTACTACCAAAGCTCTCCCTGTCCCAGGTCCCAAAACCAGCGTCGTGGATAGGGAAATCCATAAGACCTGGGAAATCGATTGCGCGAAGGCCAAGTGCCTCGTGCTTGCCTCTATGGACAATGAACATCAGAGGAGGCACGAGAATATGGACCTCGAATCCATATTTCTCCATACAAAAGAACTATATGGAGAGAAATCTCGTATCGCCAGATACGAAGTATCGAAAAAGTTGTTTTCGGCAAGGTTGGCCGTCGGATCATCGGTAGCAGAACACGTGCTTAAGATGATTGGCTTCATTAAGGAGCTCGCGGACCTTGGGACCACGTTAGAGAACGAGCTCTACACGGACTTGATTCTCCAGTCCCTTCCTTCCACTTACGCCCAGTTTATCCTGAACTTCAACTTGCAAGAAAAAGAAGTTGAACTTTCAGAACTACTCAACATGTTGAGGAGTGCAGAGGGCACCCTATAGAAAGATAGGGAAACATCCACTTTGTTTGTAGGAGGATCTTCCTCTTCTAGGTCCAAGGCGAAAGCTAAGGGAAAGAAGAAGAAAGCCCCCGCCAAACCAAGGGGCGGTGTTAGTAAAGTGGATACGAAGGGAAAAGCAAAAGCAACAAAGATAGCGGGGAAGCTTATAGGGAAGGAAGAGTGCTTTTACTGTCACAAGAGTGGACACTGGAAGATAGATTGTAGGGCTTGGAAGGCCAGAACACAGGATCTGAAGCAAGTTGCGGCTTCAGCTTCAGGTGTGTATGTTATTGAAAACTGTCTATCAATAAACTCTACTTCTTGGGTATTGGATACCGGATCAGGATCTCATATCTATAATTCTTTGCAGGCATTGAGAAAGCGTAGATTTTTGAAGGCAGGTGACATGACCCTCAAAGTTGCAAACTGAGCTAGCATGGATGCTAAGGCCGTGGGGGACTATCACCTGGGAATGTCAGATGGACATGTTTTGGTTTTACGTAATTTCTTTTTTGTACCCAACGCAACTTGTAATATCATTTCTGTATCTTTAATATCTAAAGAAGGTTATGAATTTGCGTTTGTAAGTAATGTTGTAAACATTCACCTTAATCAAGTTTTGATTGGGTCAGGTACATTAAGCAATGGTATATACGTACTAAACCAACCACAGATTTTCAATGTCCAGAATACACACAAAAGAAAGTCTCTGGAAACAAACCAGGCTTTCTTATGGCATTGTAAACTGGGTCACATCAATGAGAGAGGTTGATGAAGTTACATACAGAAGGATATTTGGATCCGTTCGAATATCAATCATATGCAACTTGTCAATCCTGTCTCAAAGGAAAGATGACAAAGACTCCGTTCACTGGACACGGAGTAAGAGCGAGCTCGCTCTTGGGACTCGTACACAACGACGTGTGCGGTCCAATGTCTACGCATGCACGAAGCGGTTATTCTTACTTCATTACTTTTACGGATGACTTTTCAAGGTATGGATATGTCTTCTTAATGAAACATAAATCCGAAGCCTTTGAAAAATTCCAGGATTATAAGAATCAAGTAGAAAAATAAACCGGCAAAAGTATCAAGACACTGAGATCTGATCGAGGTGGTGAATACTTGAGTGCCGAGTTCCTGGATTACTTAAAAGAGAATGGAATTCTCTCTCATCTTACTCCTCCATACACTCCGCAGCATAACGGTGTATCGGAGAGACGGAACCGAACCCTATTGGATATGGTACGGTCCATGATGAGTAATGCTGAGTTACCGCGATCATTCTGGGGATATGCACTAGAATCAGCTGCATACCTTTTGAACCGAGTTCCAACTAAAACTGTGCCTACCACACAATATCAGATGTGGTGTGGGAAGAAACCCTATCTTAAGCACATTAAGACATGGGGATGTCCAGCTTTTGTCAAAAAGCAGCATGCGGACAAACTCGAGGCACGCTCAGTACAGTGCAAGTTTGTGGGATATCCAAAGAACTCCAAGGGATATTTCATCTATTACGAAGAGGAACAAAAGATTTTTGTTTCTCGTCATGCCCACTTCTTGGAAACTGAGTTTTTGGAAAATCAGATAAGTGGGAGCGCAATAGAACTGGAAGAAATTCCAGAGCCACGAGCTATCACTGAAAGCTTAGTAGAACCAGAGGGTTCGAAAGATCATGACATTCCTGTGCCGCTCCGCAGGAGTAGTAGGCAGTCTCATCCGCCCGAGAGATACTACGGTTTTCTCATAGACGGGGATAGAGAGGATTGCATCATTGATAGTGATGAGCCGACTAGCTTCCAGCAGGCCATTCAGAGCGTTGACTCGGTAAAATGGCTGGATGCAATGCGGACCGAAATGGAGTCCATGTACACAAAAAAAGTATGAACGTTGGACGTTGCTCCAGATAGGGTAAAACCGACGATCTTCAAAAGGAAGATTGGTGTAGATGGACAGGTTGAGACCTATAAAGCTAGACTGGTTGCAAAGGGTTTTCGTCAAAGACCTGGTTTGGACTATGACGAGACCTTTTCTCGAGTAGCTATGCTGAAATCCATTCGGATCCTTCTTGCCATTGCTGCCTTCCACGATTATGAGATTTGGCAGATGGACGTAAAGACCGCTTTTCTAAATGGAAATTTAGAGGAGTGTGTTTATATGGACCAGCCAGAGGGTTTCATTCAGAGTGGGAGCAGCGGAAAGGTGTGCAAGTTGCTTAAGTCCATCTACGGACTAAAGTAGGCATCGCGGAGTTGGAACATCTGTTTTGATGAGACGGTCAAAGAATTTAGCTTTATCAAAAATCCAGATGAACCATGCATCTATAGTAGATTTGTAGCGAGAACTGTAGTATTCCTCGTTTTATACGTGGATGACATTCTCTTGATAGGAAATGACATTCCTATGCTACAATCTGTCAAAGGGTTCTTGTCACATAGGTTCTCCATGAAAGACCTAGGTGATGCCTCATACATTCTGGGGATCCGGATCTATCGTGACAGATCCAAGAGGATACTGGGACTCTCACAGTCCAGGTACATCGACACCATACTGAAAAGATTCAGTATGGATGATTCCAAGCGCGGTAATATACCGGCTTGTCACGGGATCACCCTCTCTAAAGAGATGTCTCCCAAGACTGATTTGGAAAGGGATCGCATGTCTATTATACCCTACGCTTCTGCGGTAGGCTCTATAATGTATGCGATGTTGTGTACCAGACCAGATGTAGCTTATGCACTGAGTGTGGTAAGCCGGTATCAGTCAAACCCTGGGGAGAAACACTGGATAGCGGTAAAGAACATTCTCAAGTACCTGAGAAGGACTAAGGAGATGTTCTTGGTGTATGGCAGAAAAGACCTCCAGATCGAGGCCTTTGCGGACTCCAGCTTCCAGAGTGACAAGGATGATTCTAAGTCCATGTCGGGTTATGTCTTTACCCTCAATGGAGGGGCGGTGTGTTGGAAGAGTTCCAAACAGGAAACCGTTGCCGACTCGACGATGGAAGCGGAATATATCGCTGCTGTAGATGCCGCAAAAGAAGCCGTCTGGATAAGGAAGTTCTTAACTGAACTTCAGCTGGTTCCGTCCATTGTTGATCCAATACCTCTGTATTGTGACAATAACGGGGCTATAGCTTTAGCGAAGGAACCCAGGTCCCATCAGAGATCCAGACACATCTTGAGGAGGTATCACCTGATCAGGGAGATCGTGGGTCGCCAGGATCGAGGTTTGGAGAGTTTCTACGGAAGATAACACTGATGATCCACTCATAAAGGCCTTACCCCAGACTCAGATCGGGCGGCTGATCGAGATGATAGGTCTTCGATACGCCAGTACATGGCCTTAGTGCAAGTGGGAGATTGTTAGTGTATATGCCCTAGAGGCCATTACTGTATCATACTAGTTTGTATATTACTTAACGGAAGCTTGGGATATTCACCTTGTATAGACAATCTTGCTCAATATAGTTGTATGCTACTTGGTTTGTTTCTACTTTAATGTGTACATGTGTTTATTTTAGTATATCACCTATACACATTAGTGGAGCCCTTAGGATGTTTGCTTGATTACCAGCGTTGTGATGGCAGTCACACTAGTGGGGGCTGGGTAATCCACAAGCACATCCTTATGCAGGTCCCTAGTCGTAGGACTATCAAGATAGGGCATCGATACTCCGGAGTAGACTAGCGTATGCGCTTCTCATCCCAGTGTGGGAGACGGTATGTCCCACAACCGTCAGTACATCGGACTTGAGATAGTATGCGGGTGCTTGTTAGGTTACGAGTACACTGGACAGGACTCGTTGGGAACTGTTGGTTGGTACTATACCTATCGTCAGTTATCAGTTCCCAGGTGACATGAGTACAGCTTAGTCCGCTGACTTGACACTGTCACTTCGCCTCGAATGTGTTCCCATTGTACTTTGATTACTACCCTACCACGGCTCAAAGGAGTCGTGCAAACAGGTAGTAGTTGGGTGCAGTCCCGAAGCATTTGGAGGCAGTGACGGTTAGACAGGATTCGTCTCTCCCGGTATTGGGGGTTGACATCGCGCTGTGTCTAGGAGAGCCATTACATAAGTAGTCCCAGGCCAGGGCAAGCTAGATATACTGGTAGGTTTCCAGTGTTATCTCAGGGTGTTCTGGGCTACACTCCGACACGACTTGTACAACTATTAGGGGACTGACGTTTACCGCCCCTAGGCCCGCCATTCGATGTTATCAGACGAACAGATCGGACTGTACGGAGATTGTCACATTCAGGCTCATTAGGAGTTCAGATGAGTTTCACCTCGTCAGTCTTCTTGTCGGCATCTACCTGGGACCCGTTACGCACAGCTAGTGCCGCTTGCAGTCTGTGGTTAAACCCACTGCCAGCGTAGTGTCGAGTCTTTAGAGGCCCACACAGAAAGCTATTCGCCTTTAGGCAAAGGAGTAAAGGTCGCATGGTTTTGCGACAGGGTTCGGTCACATCCGTGCACTAGTGCACGTTTAGTGTCCGGACAGTTAACACTAGCGGGCTTTGGTTTAAGCCAGATCCTAGTATACGTTTTGGGATTGGTTTTATCTCGTTTGTATTCGTGTTCCTCGGAACGCGTATGCGGGTGTGTATGCACAGTTTACAGAGAGACAGAGGCAGAGGATTCTCATTGGGGTTGTTGACTGTTGACTGTTGACTGTTGACTTTTTGCTAAACCCTAATGAGAATATGAAATATGATTAACAATAATATTAATTAAGTATTATAGTGACATGGTTGTTGAGGGGTTGACTTTGTTGACTTGTTGACTTTGTTAACCGGTTGACTAGGTTGGACTAGTTGACCATTATCATGACAATGACTATCATTTCATGGCAAAGACTTTTGCTTGCTTGTTTCTTTTTGCAAAATGAGTGCATGAAATGATATAGCCATTTTGACTTGAACCATCACATAATACTTGATTACTATTATTTGTTATGATGGTTTTGGATTATGAGAGCTTGGATGGCAAAAGACTTACTCATTCTCTCATTTGCTTTCTCTCTCTTGCTTGAGCTCTCCCTCTTGCTCTTCCTCTTGCACTCTCTCTAGCTTAAGGTAACTCCCTCTCATGAGTTGAGCAACATTGCCTTAGAGATAAAAGAAAACCCAAATCACTTCTCTACTCATCCTAGTTCATAAGGTTTAGCAAACCAAGTGTTCTAGTTTCTTCAAGTTCGAAGAAGAAGCCAAAGGTAGAAGCTTTCGGGTGGATCCATCTTTGGCGCAAGGAGACGACGAGGTGAGGCCGATCCATACACCGCAAAGAGTTGAAGACGAAGAAGTTCAAGAAAGGTATAGCCCCCTAACCGAGTAGGTAAAACTCCTAGTTAGGTTGTTAGGTAGTTGTTTAACAAAGATCCGTTTTTGAGTCCATATTACCACCTCTTGAAAAATCGTTTTTCATCATTTCCGCAAGCCCGTAAGTACCGGGAGAGGTAACGTGAACTTACATACCCAAATTGGGAAACTACCCAATTCTAGATCTAAAACCATAGATCTAGTAACCAGAATGTCTTATATTATATCCATGTCCTTTGTGGAGAAACAACTGTGTGATGACCAAAGTACAACCGATCGTAGTATAGGAATTTTACTTCCTACTCTCTGTATGTCACCCAAATACCAGGACATTACACCCTACTATTCTTAACAGATCCATCCCCTATTCTGATAAAGTAAAAGCCATGACTGTTACATCAAAATTAGATAATCTTATCTCCGCTATATCAGCTCAAGCCTATAAATAGACATAAGCTACTTGTCCACTATACTTCCGCTGCTCCCACTGACCACAACAACCCTCTGGCAGAATAATATATATGTGTACTTCTAAAACTAGTTTTGAACGACGCTATACATATCCTCCTGCCGGGTCTCATAGTCTGGAACAACAGTAGTGTCAAGTCTGGGTAAACAAGAACCTCCCTGTCACCGTCCTTGAGGCTGCCGGAGTACCTCTTGGGTGTTTGAGGTTACCCACCATGTCTGCGGAGTGGCTATTGGAATGTCAAACCTGATTGAATATATAGGTCCTATTAAATTTTCCGTAATCATTTGCGGTTCTGGAATCACTTCCAGTTCTACCATACTCCCATTTCTGTTTTCTTGAAAAAACCCATTTTAATAAAACTGTGGCGAGTCAAGAACAATATCGCTATTGATCTTCCAGATGGTAGAAAATCAACCCTCGTCAAAGCCAGGGTCAACCCACAAACTGCCATTACAGAAACGTGCCTTGAGTTATCCAGTGTCTGGTTTTAAGCATAAGCTGGATAACTCCCCTTACCTTAACATCGTTAAGATATGAAGCATTATATATCCTATATAGAAACTTTAGCACTTATTTAATTGGAACCAGATTCAAATCATGTAGCTGTCTCTAGTGCATATCATCTTAATGGAGAGAGGCTAATCAGCATTACTCAACTTAGGAATCCATCCAATTATGAGTAACCTGAAAGAGAAATAAGTTTCTCAAAACCATTAACTGAATACCAATCACAAGAATCTACATCTTCGATTTCTTTGAAGAATTCCAATACTTGCGACACCTGGTTCTCTACTTTATTCTTATACCCACAACTTCTCGAAACTTAGACCTTGTATTTTTCCGAAACACTTGTCTAAAATTTAGAGAAGTCATAAGTAAATAGAACATAGTACGAGGACCATCCCCTTTGTCCTGATGGACACTGGACAACATACAATACTCTGTATAAGTCCTATGAGTTTAATAACTCAAAACATGTGCGTCGTAGGTTGAAAACTATCCCCAGGCGATTTCCTCAAATATCACCAATTACAACGAATTCCGATATAATGAGGATGATCACCTAATTCCCAATAACTTACTCCTACTCATTATCTGTAAAACTATACAGATGTGAGAATGAAACCTGGCAAATACATACCATGGAGTAAGTATGTAATCGGGAAATCAGTTTTCCTTTAACAATGCACTGAAACATGAAAATGTTTCGTAGGGGTATCCTGGTATTCCTAGTAATGCATTTTCCATTATTCAGATTCATGACTGTAACCGTATATTTCCCTGCAATCTCTCCAATTCCCTTTATTTGTCTTTAGTCGTTACCTTCTGTATACCATCGTTAGGCTAAATGTTTTATTCCTTCCCTACCGTTCTGCACCAGCTTATGGTTTGGAAGAAGACTATCCAGTAAGCATAATAGGTGTCCTAAACCAAGGAGTACTGTAACATCCTAGTTCATTTATACAAATTCCAGTTCTCGTATTTCCTTAATTGTGGTATTTTCCTGATTTATCGTGTTTTGGGTGCGAATAGTACTTTACATTTTACATTGCATTCGACCCGACCCGCTTCCTTGAACCTATTTGATTCATATTTATAGATTACCCTGAGTTGTTATATAGACACGTGCATCTCATGTATACTGCATACTGGCATTGCATATTTTACCATATAACATTTTAGGTCATGTAAAATAATTTAAAATTGCATTTCATAGCCTGCATGATACCCCTAACCCCATGGTAGCATCCGCGCATCTTGTTATCGTCCCGTTCAGTGAAACGAACGTGTTTGGATGGCTACGTGCATGTACGTGCATCCGTTCTAGGGGGTATGCATTTTCGTTACCTGAGCATTCATTTTGAATTTTGAAAGTCGCACATGTTTTTCGTATTTTAAATCTGAATTTTTAGACCCGACCCGGGCGCGTTTTGAAATATTTTTGTATCCCGCCAAAATTCAATTTATTTAATTTTAAAATTTAGTTTAAATATTTTCATATGATTTCTTTAACAAACTGAAACCTCTTATCTAAAATTTTAAATCTAAAAATCTTTTAGAATTTTAAATCTAATTTCCTAACAAACTAACAACTCCTTTCTCTCTCTCTCTCTCCCTCTCCCTCTCCCTCTCCTCTGCATATATATTTATATATTTTTTATTTAGTTAATTTTTTTTCCTTATTTAATACACAACTCTTCTTCTTACTTCTTCTTCTTCTTTATTCTTTCTTTTTCTTGATCTTGTTTCTTGATTCCGGTGATCACCGCCAGAGCCGTGCTCGTCGCCGACGATCCGAGTGATCCAGTGAACGTACCTGACTTGCGTGATCACCCTCGTGCGTTGTTTGGAACCATTCCGTGTACCGTGCGCGCGTCGCGACATTTTGTCGACGAAGGACGTTCCGTACACATCCGTTCTTGTTCCGTCTAGGCAAGTTAATCTTGCTACATGCTATATAATTCATTTTTATACCTATTTAAATAAATACCATACCTATAGTTTAATCTAGTACCCCATGTTTAATTTTATAACGTTTCGATGTTCCGTTTGCATCCGTTTATATCATATTAAATCTAGATCATGAAAACTTATCTTGTGACATACTAGATTACATTATACTGCATCCATATCATTTAAAATATATATCGTCGTAATATTTCTTATTATTATCTTTAATTAGTTATTAATCGCTTTGAGTATGCTATCTATATTAATATTATTATATCAATATTTATATCATATATTGCTTAGTTGTACATCCCACATTACCATTTTATAGTTTTATAACTTTTCGGATACCCGTTTGCATCCATTGCATTTAAGATACATATAATTGCATCCATAGATCACATTACTACATAATACTGTGATATTAACACTCCATGTTTAATAAATTGCATCTTAATTAATATTGGAACTATAAATGTAACCCTAATCGATAACTGTGCATCCATATCCTTGAAATTATATCTATTTGCATATCATATTACATGTTCCAGTTTATTGTTCTGATAGTACCCATGCTTGTTTATTTATACACATGCTTATGTTAGTTTGATTATGAGCACCCACATGCCATCTTATGCTTCCTGACATGACCTGTTACACTTCCTACTTGACATGACATGGTACCGTACATTCTTGACATGACACCTTTATACATTACCTGGCTTGACCTGATGTACCATGGCTTTACCTGTTACCTGATCTTGTGTCTAATGCCAACAAACATAACCTGTAGTCATTACGGACCATTCCTGTTGTCTATCCAGACAAACCTGCACCTACCTGCTCCTGTGTTGGCATTAGTTCTTGATTACTTAAATCCTGACTTGAACACATATAACTTGGGGGTATGGGGAAATCAATGATTAAACCTTACTTGTAACTCGACAGTTCGATACCTGTTCTGATCAGTCTTACGGGCTAGGCCAGCCTCGGGGTGATGATGCTTACATCACTCATCTGTACATGCTACCTTTTACTGCTTAGCGGCACGTCTCGGATTCAGCCCGAGAATCTTGACCGTGGTCCCAGGCACGCACGGGATACTATTGAGATACATCGACGATTCATCAAATTGATTTCAAAGACTTGAGAGTATTTAACCCAATAGACTAGTTTAGATTACTCACTGCACACTACCTGTCACTGCCCTGATTTACATTGCTGTTACACTTGCTTTACCTTTTATGATCATACTTGCATGTCTTGCTACCATGTTTATATATTATTGCTTGATGTTATGACGTGCTGACGTCTCGGTTTTGCATGGCCCAGATCCTCTACCTTTGTTGCAGACTGATCAGGAGTTTTGCCGCTGTTAGACCGAGCGGTAAGGATCCTGTTGGTATCCAACCTTACTTTCCAGGTGTTCATTTGATCATTTGCTTCCGCATACTATATTATTTCTTGACTCATTTATTCTGGCTCATGGACATGTACTAGATAGTTTAGTCTACTTTCCTGTTCTTGATATCTCTACAGCCGTAATGTGACTGTGGAAGGATGTTTCGTATCCACAGGTAGCATGGTTGGCTATGTCACGTGCTTACCTTAGCGTACTCTGAGAAGCGGGGCGTGACAAGTACTCGCAACTTGAGAGAAGGTGATGATAAAAGACAATTAAATAATACCTTATTCCTATTTCTCCTGAACCAGAATCCATCCTCGAAAAAGATCCTTCGAGTTCGTATAGAACCATACGATAGAGTTATCCAATGGAATTGGATGTTTGTAGTGATACAGCTTGTTCTGGAGAAATGAAAGGTGAAGTAGGAGTGGCGATGAAATACGTGGTTTGGTCATGAATGTTAGCAGTCGCAATTTACTTTGCCCTCTTTCTAATCCCTTTATCTTGTCTTTACATATTACCTTCTGCACACCCTAGTTAGGCGAATTGGTTTTCTTCATTCCCTACCTTTCGGCACCTGCCTATGGTTTGGAAGAAGACTATCCAATAAGCGTAATAGGTGTACTCTTCTAAACTAAGGAGCCCTCGCAACCTGAGAGAAGGTGATAATAAAAGACGACTGAATAAACCAATTCTATTTCTCCTGAACCTGGATCCATCCTCGAAAAAGTCCTTTCGAGTTCGTATATAACCATACGATGGATCTTTCCAATGGAAGTGGATGTCCGTAGTAATACGGGGTGTTCTGAGAAATACAAAGGATAAAAGAAGGAGCGGCAATGACTTATGAAACTTTAGACAATCCAAAAGCCAGTATTTTAAGAAGGTTCGGTCAACTTGGTCACAGAGTTATAGTCTAGGGTCGGTCAAAGATCGCTGCCAAAGAGAGAGAAAAGAAATACTCTGCGTGCACTCTAACCTAGATCAGAATGGTTATCGATTTATCTAATCAGGAAACCTCCCACTGTAGTCTCAAATTCTCCTCCAAACCTGAAAGAATAATTAGTCGGGATCACCCGAAGAGTAAACCAACTCATCAGTGAGAATCGGGATCCAAATATCATCTCATGATAACTTGATGGAAGCCACTCAAGTTATCACACTCCAGAAGGTATGCACAAGTATGGCAAGTTTCTTGTATGTTTGAAACTCCCGATGTAATTTTAATCCCATGCTCTTATGACCTTGACGTAGGCCAACAAATCATAAGTCACATGTCAAGTTCTACCCGTCGTTGTCCTGATTAATTTAGGTCCATCGTACATGCCCTTGACGTAGGCCAACAAGGCTGTACGTCTGTTCTAAACTAATGCATCTATCTATGCAACAAATGAATACCCTCGCAGCTACCAAACACTATGCCTTGACGTAGGCCAACAAACATAGCTTGAATACTACTGACCATCCATAAGAAATGACGGAGGGCTACGGCTGGTTTTTGGCGAAAAACCTTTAACGTAATGAACTTGATCTCGTTGAAGGAACCTGATAGCTTTTTATAAAAATATAGTGACGAAAAGCTTTGCTAAAGAGGTCACTCCCGGTTAAGGGATCTCGGCTCTTTCCTCGTCGAATGAGGTGCAGGATATTCATAACCGAATACCACGATGCATAACAACTAGTAATCTACTATAGTGAAGTTATTACCCTGACGCAAACTTCTGCCCAAGGGGTCACTCCCGGTGAAGTGATATCGGCCCTTGCTTCGTCAAATGAGGTGCTGGATATTCATAACCGAATACCACGATGCATTTTCAAAAGGAAACGCCTTTGTAATAACACTTTTTAAAATTGGTTCCAACAACATCAAATATAGGTTTGTTTTATCCCTGCATTCATAAGAATCAATGAAGTCCCATCAATTAATCACACCAGAAAAGAACAAAAATAAAATGTACGTATATGCCATCCGCATTCGTCACTAGGTCCCGTCATTGTCCGTTAGGTTACTTAACTAACGACAGAGCGGGGACTGGACTAGCGCGGGTGTAAAACATATACAACATCTAATAGTATATATACCAATATACAATAATCGCTCCAGGCGTGATAATATGCAACATTACAGAAAAGTAATAAGTATCACAGAACAATACAGATAATCTGGGATCCCCGGGTTTCACAGAGCCGCTTTTGAAACCCGACATTCCCCTGGTCGTGTTGTTAGTTATATGTATGCCCTAGAGGCCATTACTGTACATTGGATGTATATTGTAGTGGATGCTGGGACATATATAGGTAGGACTTTCTTGCTCGACATGATAGTACGCTATCTGGTTGCTCTTTATCTTAACATGTATACTTTCTGTCTGTCTGATTACATGTTGATAAAGCCCTTAGGATGTGTACTCGACTTCCAGGACTATGATGCAGATCATACTAGTGGGGTCTGAGTAGTCAATGATTACATCCTTCAATGTTCCTAGTCGTGGGAATATCGAGACGGGGCATCGATATTCCAGAGTAGACTAGCGTATATCTTCTCGACCCATGTGATGGGCGATGGATGATCCCATATCCATTGGTGTTTGACATCAGAGATAATATGCGGGTGCTCAGTGGAGACTGGGTACACTGAACGGACTCGCCGAGAACTCCCAGATGGTATTATACCTCACGTCAGATGGCAGTTCTCTGGTGACACTGGTACAGCTTAGTCTGTTGACCCGAGATCGTCATAGAGTCTTGTGTGTCTCCCACTATGCATTGATTTCCACCCTACCACGGCTCTACTGAGTCGTGCAAACAGGTGGTTTTTGGGTACAGTCCCGATTCACATGGAGGCAATGAGCGATAGGAGGGGATTCGTCTCTCCCGGTATTGGGGGTTGATGTTGCGCTATGCACGACTGGCCATAACAGGAAATCCCTGGCCAGGGTTTCAGTGATATACTGGTAAGAGTTATCAGTAGTTTCACGATTGTTATGGACCTCACGTCGGCATGACTTATCGAACTATTGGGGTCTGACGTTTACCACCCCTAGGTAAGATATGCGACATATCAGACGAACAGACCGGACTGTACGGTAAGTGTTACTGGTTGGATTCACAGGAGTATGAGCGGGCTTGCTCGTCGATCTTCTGATCGCTCAATACCCGGGTGGCCGTTATGTTTAGCAGACCGCTTGCGGCTTGTGGGTGTTTGATATGATCATCACCTGCTGCCGGCGTATTGACGAGTCTTTAGAGTCCTACACAGAGGTTTCCTGGCTCAAGCGAAACGAAATAGGAGCGCATATGAGATATGTGCGGGACCGAGAATAATGCGTGTATGTGATACCGTATTCTATTCTCACGATGTATGTATCGAATGGTTGTATGCGATATAACCTAGTTATCCAATCGAGGATTGATTCGATAAGTCGATACATTGGATAATAATCGGTTATATGCGACATGACCGGATTATTGAATCAAGTGTTGATTTAATGATTTAATGCATAATTATATATTTGATATATTAGTTTGCATTAACTAGTATTTGTTCACTTTAAATGGATTTTCTCACTTGATGTACACAAGTTGTGTATGTGATATACTTTTGTGCACTTGTTTGTATCATGTTTGATGATACATGCTAACTTGAGTTTGAGTGTATGATTAAACCATGGTTGTATGAATGGTTAGGGTTTCGTTTACTTACTTACTTATTTATTTATTTTGGAAAAGATAAAGAGAAAATGGTGGCTTTCTTTGTTTGTAGTTGAAGCTTTATGAAGCTTTGACTAAGTGACCATTTTGTCTTCATGCTTAACCCTAACCATTCAAACTAACCATAGTTTATTCTCTACACCTAACCATGGTTGGTATATGATAAGTATTCATATTATTTTCTTTTTTGAAAGAGACTTATAATATTCTTTCTTCTTCTTCTTATTCTTCAACATGAAGAAAGCTTGCCTCCATCAATGGCAACTTGAGAAAAAGAGTGAGAAATCCAATTCTAAAGTAAACCCACCTCCTATTTCTTCATCCTCTACCTCTTGCCAAGTAGTATAGGGTGTTTTCTTCACAAGTTTCATGACTTGGTGAAGTTGGAGCTTGATCTTGAGTTGCCTCGACGTAGATCATCTTCGGCATCGAAGTCGACGATCTAGCCCGATCAATTCTCCGATGAAGCCGATGCTAGAGTCCGGGATTCGATATGGACAGCAGAGGGACGTCATCACGGAGCCTAGGAGATGGAGGATCGGATCTACAAAGGTTGTATCCTCTTTCCTTTAGCAATAAATTCGTTTACTTGCTTGCATCGCCTATAAATCTAGTTAACGATCCGTATTAGGGTTTGTAGGAACATAAAAAATTTTGAATTGGGCATATTTGATCACTTATGAGACCTCATTAGTGTGCCTTGGAACCCTTCAGTGGTATCAGAGCCAAGCTAGAGCCTTAGGCGATGCACAGACGGAGTTTGAAGTCCGATCGAACCGAAACCCTAAATCCAAAATGCTCTCTGGGCATTTTTCAAAAACTGGGTTTTTTCCAAATTAAAAATTCTTAAAAAATTCAGCAGGAAGATCTAAGAATTATGGTGCAAAACGAGCCCCTGAATCATCTAAACCGCCGCGGAACAGCGGCAGAATCATGGCTTCTGCGGCGGTTCCGCGGCCGTTTGGTCACATTGGCCAATAAATTTTGCACAGTAATTCTTATGCTTTGGTTCTGGATTTTCTAGGATTTTTTAAATATCATTCAATAGTTGAGTTTTCTGGGTTGTATTGGGGACTCGGTGTTTCGATCGGATTGTCTAATTTTGTCAGTGTGTTTTTCCGGGTAATTTTAGAATATGTTAAAAAGTTCGACCGGATATAAATACCCACTTTTTCCCCTGCCGGGAAATTTCCAATTGTTGGACTTTTCCGTAGTTTAATGACGTTCTAAGTAGTGCAAGTAATGTGATGGTCCCTCTAGAAGACAACAAACCATAACTCGATTATGTGACCGTCTTGAACTGCCCTTTGAACCTTAGGATTTGGGGCAGTACGGCGTGCCACATGTGAGGCGTTGGCTTGACCCTTCTACGGCTGGACCGTTGGTACTGAGGCATGAACTGAATGTTTTTAGACTTATTTCATATGTTGAGCTGTATCGGGAAAACATGGGTGTTCGATTGTTCGATCGGAAAGTTTAACATTTTTCTATTTATCCGGAATGTGATACAACATTTGGAATTCACAAGTAGTTATGAGATAACTGAATGAATATTATAAACATAGCAGTTTAGTCTCACTTGATCGGTTGCCACGGAATTTTGATGTGATCAAAAGTCCGTCGCAATCACGTAGCGTACGCGGATACTCGCCGGGTAAACTTAATAGACAGCCTCACCCCATAGCCCCGACCAAGTGACTGTAGGAGAGCCCCGTCGCCAAAAGCATCCGTTCAGGTGCTCGCGGCAGCGGTGTTCCGCCTTGGTGCACTTCGTCGACGGCGTCGGGGGTGCAGCCGTCTACTAAAATTTGCGACGAGCATTCGATCAAAATGTCAGGAATCTTGTTGAATTGCTCGACTTGATATTGAAAAGAGTTTTCGATAATGAGACTAAAATGCGGGGTTTATAATTGTTAGGCATGTGATGTCTAAGTATTTCATTTGGCTAGGCATGCGATGTCTAAAGAGATTGCGGATTCCAACTGTTGTAGTTTTACACTTTCTTTTCTGTGACCGTAAGTGTAATATGTGATATCGCCGGTTTCGTTGCTATATGTCAACGACAATTGGGATGCGCATATTTACTTACGTTGATGACATGTGATGTTATGTGTTGCTGGATATGTTATATTGGATCGTCGTGTTTGAATAGCCGGGGGTTTTTTATGTGAGATGAGTGTTTTTCATTTTCATTCATGTAAAAACATGTATTGAATATTCTTTTATTGGGGCACTTCCAGGTTGAGGATGTTGTCACCATTTGTATATTATTTACTTTTCCGCATTAGGATAGACCCAAGGAGGGGAGCACAAGCAACCGGGTTCTAGGGTCCAGTGGGAGACCATCTCGAGGAGTCGAGTCCGGATCTCCTAACCCTAGAATTGGTAGGGTTGCTTGCCGCTCTCGTAGGGGTCTAGGGGTGTGGGATTGGCTATTCATCATGACCGTGGAATCCGTGTTTTATACTGGCTCGTATTGAAAACACGGACGTCCTAGTATATCCAATATTTCATATGATATTTTTCTGCTGCGTTATCTGTGATGTGATCATGTGATATGTTCAGATAGATATTATATATAGTATATATGATATATTATATAGACGTTGCTTATGTTTTACACCCGCACTAGCCCTGCCTCGCTCTGGCGTTAGTTACCTAACCTAACGGTGCAGACGGGACATCGAGGCGAATGCGGATGGCATAAGCGTACGTTATATTTATCTGTGATGTTTAGGTGGACTTAAATGATGGGATATTCATTAATGAGATTAATGAAAGAAAATAAACCTAATTTATGTTGTGGAATCGAATTTCAAAAATAAAACAGGTAGCTACAGTTCTTGCTTTGCATCGTGGTGTTCATTATGGAACATCCTGCACCTTATTCGATGAGGAAAGGACCGAGATCCCTTCACCGGGAGTGACTCCTTTAGCAATAACTGGCAGATGCTACACACTCGGTTTGTCTTTTGATCGCTTCTATAGTTTCCGCTTTGCACAGTGATATATATGATATATCCCGCACCTCATTCGACGAGGAAAGGGCTGACGATCCCTTCACCGGGAGTGACCCCTTTAGCAAAACTAGAAAAGCCTCAAAAACATTCCATTTAAAAACCATTTGATTCCGCAACGAGATCAAGTTCAAAGCGTTAAAGGTTTTCATAAAAACCATTCGCAACCCTCCGTCATTTTAGGAAGTAGAGTACTTAGTATTCGTGCTGTGTTTGTTGACCTTAGTTAAGGCACAGTGTACGGTAGCTAAGTGATGTCTTCCTACACCGCATATGATGCGATTAGTTAGGACAGTCGCGTGACTTTGTTGACCTTAGTTAAGGGTCATGTGGGTGGGTCTAATTAGTCACGAAATGACGGGTACAACTTGACTAGTACTTATGATTTGTTGACCATAGTTAAGGTCATAAGTGCTAGGGGTAAAAAATTTTATCGGGAGTTTCAAGTGTTGAAATTTGCAATGAGATTGCATACCTTCTATGTGATAGTTGGATCCCGATACCCACTGCGAGTAATTGTTACTCCTGGGAGAGTTTTGCACTTTGCAATTAGCCGATCAAGTAGGTGTCTAGAAAGGTGTCAACGGGGTTATGCCTCTGGGAAAACGAGGTTTACTGTAATTAGGTCTGTGCGAAAGCACGGGGAATCTCCCTCAAAGTATCGACACTGGCCTGGCTGAAAGATTGGCGAACTTGTAGAGTGTAATTAATCCCGGCTAGTCTTTCCTTTTAAGGTTTGAAGGAAGATTTGATAAAAACAGTGGGAGCCATCCTGATTAGATAAAATATATAACCAATCAAATCTTGCAAGAGCGCACGCGGAGTGTTTTCTTCTCTCTCTCTCCAGGTAGCGACCATATCACACCTTAATCAAGATAATAATATGGATGTATTGACCGAACCCGCTTGTTATACTGAGCTGGGGTAAGTTGGTCCCGCTCCAACTTATAATTGTTATAAGACAGAGCAGGAAATAGGGGAATACCAGAATTCCTATGCCGCCCAAACGAAGAAAGTGCATGAGATGCATCTCCTTCGGGTGTGTTCATTATAAAGAACTGTTTCTCAGTATCCTCTGCATCCTGGGTATTTGATACCGGATCAGGATCCCAGATATGTAATCTGTTACATAGGGCTACAAAAAGGTAGAAAAACTGAGAACGGGTGATAAGTTTCATGAGACAGAAAACGGGGCAAGTGTTGCAACCAAGTCTGTTGGTCACTGTCACCCTGTATTACCAATACATTGATTCTGAACAAATGCTATTAGATACCGAACCTGATATACAAAATCATATCAGTCTCTTTATTAGTAAAGAAATGATAAAATTTTGTATTGATGGATAATGTTTTGAACATTTCCTATATCAAAAGTTGATCAGTTCAGGCACGTTATCTAAAAGCATTGACGTTCTAAATCAAACTACAGTTCCTAATATACTGAACACACACAAGAGGAAGAGTTCAGAAATGAACGAATCCTTCTTGAGGCATTGTAGACTAGGTCATATTAATGCGACCCGACTGGCTGAAGTTATATTTTAGATGCATATTTAAATCGGTTTGAATTTACATCTTGTGAAACTTGCCAGTCATGTCTCAAAGATTAGATGACCATAGCACTGTTTATAGGAAACAGAGAAAGAGTTAATGAACTCTTTGGACTGATACATGATGATGTATGTAAGGTCTCCTGTCTACACATGCCAGGACTGGTTCTTTATACTTCATTACGTTCTCTGATGATCTCTCAAGATTCAATCATGTGTTCCTGTTGAAACACAAGTCTGAACCTTTTGAGATATTCACAGAATATAAGCTAGAAGTAGAGAACCAATACGGGTATAAATATTATGTCCTATGATAAGATCAGGGAGGAGAATACTTGTGCATGACATTCCTGGACTATTCTAAAAGAAAATGAGATTCTCTATCAGTATTACTCCTCTGAATACACCACAGCATAACGGTGTATCGGGGCGGAGCAATCGCACAATATTAGATATGGTGAGCTCTACGATGAGTATTACTGAGTTACCTATTTCCTTTTGGGGTTGTGCACTTGAGAAGCTGCATACCTATTGAATTAGGTTCGAATCAAATCAGTGCCTACCACTCCATATGAGATATGGTGTGGGAAGAGCCTATCTCTTAAGTAAGTTAAGATTTAGGATTGTTCGGCCTATGTCTAAAGCAAAATCCGGACAAGATCGAGGCAAGGACAGTTCTGTAGAACTGGAAAGTTTCCAGCTGTACAAAACTGCTAATGATTTGACAGAACCAAAGGATTCAATAATCCCCGACGAACCTTAGCCACTCCGCCGATCTGGTAGGGTTCCTCACCTGCATGAGAGACACTTCGGTTTCTCGATGACAGTGGGAGCGAGGATTACATCATGAGATGATGACCTAACTAGTTTCGAGCAGGCCATCGAGAGTAGGGACTCTGTAAGAATGGCTGTATGCTTAGCAATCTGGGATGGAATCCATGTACACCAGCAAAGTATGGACTTTGGCTGCTATATCTGAAGGGTTAAATCCCCATCAGGAGCAAGTATATCTTGAGAAGATTACTTGGTGTAGATGGAAAGGTTGAGACTTTCAAAGCTAGACTTGTTAAAGGTTTTCGTCATCGACCAGGCGTGGATAATGATGAAATCTTTTCAGGGGACTATGCTTAAGTCCATCCAGTCCTACTTGCCATTGCTACATACCATGACTACGATATCTGGTGGTTGGGTGCCATGACTACTTTTCTAAATAGTGATTTAGAAGAGAACGTTTATAAGAACACAGCCAGAGGGCTTCGTAAACAGTGGGAGCAGCGGAAACGTGTGCAAGTTGCTTTATAGAATAAAGCAGGCAGCGCGGAGTTGGAACGTCTGTTTTGATGTGGTAGTCAAAGTGTTTGACTTCATCAAAATGGTAGATGAACCTTGTATATACAAAACGGTAGTAGAGAGTAAGGTGGTCATCCTCGTATTGTACGTGGACAACATACTCTTGATAGGAAAAGAGTTTCCTATACTACGCTCGGTCAATCTCCGCTTATCACAAGGATTCTCCAATAGGATCAAAGTGATACCTCCTAAATCCTGAGTTTTTATCTATGAGATAGATGTAATTGGATGCTAGGATTCTCACTAGATGTAGTGACATGGTAACAATCGATCCTGGGGAGAATCACTGGAAAGGTTCCACAGTGATAAGACGACTGCATGTCAGTCACAGGCATTGTCTTTACCCTCAGTAAAGGGACGGTATGTTGGAAAAGTTCCAAGCTAGATACCGTGGCATACTATACGATAAAGGCTGGATATATCGCTATTAAAGATACTACCAAAGAGGCAGTTTGGGTGTATATTGGTTCATAAGATGAATTAGGTTCCTACCCTTGTACGACAATGGAAGTGTGGCTTTGGCCCTGGAACCCTGGTCCCATCAGTGACCCAGACATATTCTGAGGCAGCATCACCTGATCATAGAGATAGTTGATCTCCAGGGTGATCGTGGTTAGGAGAGTAGACTCAGAGGACAACACGGCGGATCCACTCACGAAGGCCTTTTCCCAAAGAGAGACTTTTAGGGGATGGTTGAGTATTAGATACTACAACTACTACTACAGATGGCCCTAGTGCAAGTGGGAGATTGTTAGTTATATATATGCCCTAGAGGCCATTACTGTACATTGGATGTATATTGTAGTGGATGCTGGGACATATATAGGTAGGACTTTCTTGCTCGACATGATAGTACGCTATCTGGTTGCTCTTTATCTTAACATGTATACTTTCTGTCCCTCTGATTACATGTTGATAAAGCCCTTAGGATGTGTACTCGACTTCCAGGACTATGATGCAGATCATACTAGTGGGGTCTGGGTAGTCAATGATTACATCCTTCAATGTTCCTAGTCGTGGGAATATCGAGACGGGGCATCGATAATCCAGAGTAGACTAGCGTATATCTTCTCGACCCATGTGATGGGCGATGGATGATCCCATATCCATTAGTGTTTGACATCAGAGATGGTATGCGGGTGCTCAGTGGAGACTGGGTACACTGAACGGACTCGCCGAGAACTCCCAGATGGTATTATACCTCACGTCAGATGGCAATTCTCTGGTGACACTGGTACAGCTTAGTCTGTTGACCCAAAATCGTCATAGAGTCTTGTGTGTCTCCCACTGTGCTTTGATTTCCACCCTACCACGGCTCTACTGAGTCGTGCAAACAGGTGGTTTTTGGGTACAGTCCCGATTCACATGGAGGCAATGAGCGATACGAGGGAATTCGTCTCTCCCGGTATTGGGGGTTGATGTTGCGCTATGCACGACTGACCATAACAGGAAATCCCTGGCCAGGGTTGCAGTGATATACTGGTAAGAGTTATAAGTAGTTTCACGATTGTTATAGACCTCATGTCGTCATGACTTATCGAACTATTGGGGTCTGACGTTTACCACCCATAGGTGAGATATGCGACATATCAGACGAACAGACCGGAATGTACGGTAAGTGTTACTGGTTGGATTCACAGGAGTATAAGCGGGCTTGCTCGTCGATTTTCTGATCGCTCAATACCCGGGTGGCCGTTACATTTAGCAGACCGCTTGCGGCTTGTGGGTGTTTGATATGATCATCACCTGCTGCCGGCGTATTGACGAGTCTTTAGAGTCCTACACAGAGGTTTCTTGGCTCAAGCGAAACGAAATAGGAGCGCATATGAGATATGTGCGGGACCAAGAATAATGCGTGTATGTGATACCGTATTCTATTCTCGCGATGTATGTATCGAATGGTTGTATGCGATATAACCTAGTTATCGAATCGAGGATTGATTCGATAAGTCGATACATTGGATACTAGTCGGTTATATGAGACATGACCGGATCATTGAATCAAGTGTTGATTTAATGATTTAATGCATAATTATATATTTGATATATTAGTTTGCATTAACTAGTATTTGTTCACTTTAAATGGATTTTCTCACTTGATGTACACAAGTTGTGTATGTGATATACTTTTGTGCACTTGTTTGTATCATGTTTGATGATACATGCTAACTTGAGTTTGAGTGTATGATTAAACCATGGTTGTATGAATGGTTAGGGTTTTGTTTACTTACTTATTTATTTATTTATTTTGGAAAATATAAAGAGAAAATGGCGGCTTTCTTTGTTTGTAGTTGAAGCTTCATGAAGCTTTGACTAAGTGACCATTTTGTCTTCATGCTTAACCCTAACCATTCAAACTAACCATAGTTTATTCTCTACACCTAACCATGGTTGGTATATAATAAGTATTCATATTATTTTCTTTTTTGAAAGAGACTTATAATATTCTTTCTTCTTCTTCTTCTTCAACATGAAGAAAGCTTGCCTCCATCAATGGCAACTTGAGAAATAGAGTGAGAAATCCAATTCTAAAGTGGACCCACCTCCTATTTCTTCATCCTCTACCTCTTTCCAAGTAGTATAGGGTGTTTTCTTCACAAGTTTCATGACTTGGTGAAGTTGGAGCTTGATCTTGAGTTGCCTCGACGTAGATCATCTTCGGCATCGAAGTCGACGACCTAGCCCGATCAATTCTCCGATGAAGCCGATGCTAGAGTCCGGGATTCGATATGGACAGCAGAGGGACGTCATCACGGAGCCTAGGAGATGGAGGATCGGATCTACAAAGGTTGTAGCCTCTTTCATTTAGCAATAAATTCGTTTACTTGCTTGCATCGCCTATAAATCTAGTTAACGATCCGTATTAGGGTTTGTAGGCACATGAAATTTTTTGAATTGGGCATGTTTGATCACTTGTGAGACCTCATTAGTGTGCCTTAGAACCCTTCACGTGTGGATAGCCTGTGCAATGAAACCTAGAGCCCTACAGGTGCGGCAAGTTACCCGCCAAAACCTGAAGCGAGGCAGCCCCTACAGCAAAGTGAATGGACCAACCAGCACTTCACGAAATCCGGTAACTTGAGCACCGCTCCTTGGGTCAACCTATACCCCCTATGAGTGCGGCAAATAGTCTGCCAATTCTAGAGTGAGGCCCCTCTGCCTCCCAAAGCCATGAGATGCAGACCCGTTGCCCTCTAGAACCCGGATATCCGTGCACCCCACCGTGGGGTAATCCTAGTACAGAAAAGAAAATATATACAACGGGTACATCGACCTCATCCCGGTCGTGCCCTAAAAGAATAATATACAAACAAGCAGTGACGGCAGTCCACAAGTCGGACGCTCGCCCCGCAATATCAAATGTACAAATAAATCCAAACAGCACTACCATTGCACACTGCTATCCACCACGACAAATCCGCAACATCATAGCACAACACAGAACATCAACACGAATGTCACATTCGCAAACCCGTCTAAAAGAACTATAGCAATCAGACGCGGTTTACCGATCGAATGACATTCACGGTCGGAGATATAATATAAGTGTTGTAAACTAACGCGTTTAAATTTCGATCGACAAAATTTCCCGAAGTGGGCCCCACGTACATCTACTGTACAGTAATAAAATCTGGGCCCAAAAGAAATATACCAAAAACCACAATTTCCCATGAAGAAGCCACTGTAAAAATTTGGACCACTGTTCCCATAAACGGACCGTGGATGCGCGGTCAAATCATAGGTTTGACCGCGGATCCGCGGCGGTACTGTGGGATCACGTGACCAAATTTTTACAGTCTGCTTACAAAAGCCTGCTCAATTTTCTGTGATACTCAAAATAATTTTTAGGCCAGATTTAAAATCGGCAGAAACTTTGAACAGAAAATTGTAGTTTTGCGAAAATCCGTTCAATCGATATTTTAAACGTGTTAGCACAAGTTAGTAAAGATTAATGGCGAGGCTCTGATACCATTGTAAGTCTACGTTAGTGCCCCGGCCGTCTAACAGACGCCAAATGCGGAACAAAAACTTTTTAGCTGGCGCTATCGCATACTATAACCCGGATCTGCCATTAAAGCTAAACTAACATACTGTTAAGTGGGTAGAAAAGTTATACCGAACGATCCGAGTCCTTCGGTCTTCAACCATCATCCCACGCTTTGTTGCGGCAGCTCCGATCTCCTGAATCTCCAGTCTTCTCGTCCAGATGGAACCACGTCAAGGATCTTTAAACGGGCTCCCGCCTCTGAACCGAGGCAACTCGATCATCAAGTTTGCTAAAAGAGATGACCAAGATTGATGTAGAGAATGCGTAGAACACTTTGTTTCGTTACATCCAAAGCTATGGATGAACGGTTAATGAAGTTTCCTTTTGGAATCGGGTGAAATGAGAATTGAGTATACTAATTTCCATGAATCCATAACCTTAATCTTTTTCCAAGCAACCATCATCCCTCACAAGAATGGGCCGGCCACATAAAATGAGGGGGGAGGTGAGTGTAGGAGAGGGGAAGGTGACCACAACAATAAATCAGTGAGAATGAGTCATTATCCACCTTGCATTATCATTAATGCACTAATGAATCATCTAACCTAATCATGCTATCATTAAATGAACAATTAATGCAACCAATGAATCAAGAACACCTCACTAACCTAGTCACCATTTCTAGAATCTTCTAGAACCTTCCACACTCATCAAGAAAATATAAATCCGCATTTAACCTAATGTTAAAGCGGGTGATAGAAAACAGGAAACTGGCAACTTCCAAAATCGATCCCGAAACTAATTTCAGGATAACCCCGTAACAGTATAAACATACCTGTATTTGTATTACTACAGAATACAAATGCAACTGAGACAAAGATATTATATCTACACAGTATAATACTCGGATCTGGCTTAAACTAAAGCCCACCAGTATTATCTGCCCGAAATATGACACGTGCGTAAACGCACGTACATTTTCCGAACCCTACCATAAAACCATATGGCCTCTACAACATTTCGCCCGAACTTAGGAAACTGTCTGTGGGGAACTCTAATGACTCATCAACACACTGGCACTGGGTATAACCACTAGCACGTCAGAGGTACAAGCTGTACGTAACGGTTGCCTATGTATTGATTGGAAGGGAAGCTGACGAGCGAACCCATCCACAAACCCTACTGAGCCTGACAGTGACAATATCCGTACAGTCTGGTCCATTCGTCTATGAGTATCGCATATAGGACCTAGGGGCTGGTAAACGTCAGACCCCCAATATGTAGGGTTCCTAGGCACACTTATGAAGGTTCATAAAGTATCAAACATGCCCGAATAAAATTTTACATGTGCCGAACAACCCAAAGACGGGATCTTTGCTAGATTATTAGGGTTTAGCATGCAAGGTAACATCTTTAAAGCTAAGTGTGAGGGATTACAACCTTTATAGTCCGCTCCTTCACTTCACAAGCTCCGAGTAGAAATCCCTTCGCCGCGATCCACGATCTCCCGGACTCAAGAGAGGCTCCACGACTCGAACGATCCATGCTAGCTTGAAGTGTTCCGATTCTCCGATGATCTACGTCGAAGTTGCTATAACCCAAGCTTTCTCACTCTAAAGAGATGAACACCCTAATCTAATGGGCTAGATTAGATGAGGATGATGGAGTAGTATTTATGCTATATTTTTAATTCACTTTCTCACAAGAAATCATCACAAAAATAATTTCTAGTGAGCTCTCTCTCAAAAACTAAAGAAAGAAGAAGATGAAGAATGAAAAGAATAATCCTTTTGTGATGAATAGTAGTCAAGAGTATATGATTGATTATAGAACCATGGTCAAGGATGAGAGGCTAAAACTTGTAGAGAATAAACCAGAGTTAGGGCTTGGTTAGGTTAAGGATAAGGATCAACCATAATATCTTAACCAAGACAAAAGATAATCTTTCTAGAAAGTGCAAGAAAGAGCTAACCCTAATCAAACCCTAATCCCTTTTTATCATCCTTAAACATGTTTCATAATAAATCATATCATGTCACAATAATATATATCACATATATATTATATATTTGCAACAAAAGAAAATAATACAATTAACATATATCGCATATATATCAATGTGTTAATCCGGTGAGAAAATGAAATAATAAAGCGAGCCAATATTAGATAATGTAATACAATATATCATATATATCATTATACATTAAATCATCGAATCAACAATTGATCCGACGATCCGGCTATATCGAATATAACCGACTAATATATCATGTACCGATTTATCGAATCAACACTTGATCTGATGTCACGATTCATTTCTAAATATCACGAGAATCTAATACGGTATCACATACCGCATTATCCTCGGTCCCGCACATATCACATATGTGCTCCTACTCCGTTTTGCCTGAGTCAAGAAACCTCTGTGTAGTACTCTAAAGAATCGTCAATACGCCGGAAGTAGGTGATGATCATATCAAACACCCACAAGCTGCAAGCGGTCAGCTAAACGTAACAACTACCCAGGTATTGAGCACTCAGAAGATCAACAAGCAAGCCTGTACATTCTCCTGTGAATCCAATCAGTAACACTCCCGTACAGTCCGGTCTGTTCGTCTGATATGTCGCATATCAAGTCTAGGGGTGGTATACGTCAGACCCCAGTAACCAATAAGTCGTGTCGATGTGAGGCTCATAACAGGTCGAGAAACTACTGGTAACACTTACCAGTATATCTTTATATCAGCCCTGGCCAGGGACTTCCAGTTATAGCCAATCGAACACAGCACAACATCAACTCCCTATACCGGGAGAGACGAATCCCATCCTATCGCTCATAGCCTCCATGTGATTCGGGACTGTACCCAAAAGCCACCGTTTTGCATGCCCTCTTGGACGTGGTAAGGTGGAAATCAAAACACAGTGGGAATCACACAAGACTCTATGACGATCTCGGGTCTACAGACTACCATGTACCAGTGTCACCGGAGAACCGCCATCTGACGTGTGGTATATCACCAACTGGGAGTTCTCGGCGAGTCCATCCAGTATACCCAGTCTCCACTGAGCACCCGTACACCATCCTTGATGTCAAACACCGATGGATATGGGATCATCCATCGCCCATCATATGGGTCAAGATGCGTATACGCTAGTCTACTCTGGTGTATCGATGCCCTGTCTCGATATACCCTCGACTAGGAACATTTATAGGATGTACTCATCGACTACCGTGGCCCCACTAATATGATCTCATCATAATCCCAGTAGTCGAGTACTGATCTTAAGGGCTTTATCAACATGTGAGAGAAAGACAGTAAACCAATACAAGTCAACATGTTAAGATAAAGTGAAACCAAATAGCATACTATCATGACGAGCAAGAAAGTCCTCTCTGTATATATCCAAGCATCCATCATAATATACATCATATGTACAACAATGGCCTCTAGGGCATATACATAACTAACAATCTCCCACTTGCACTAAGGCCAGCTGCTGTAGTATCTCATATCTAGCATCCCGAATAATCTCTCAAACTGTATCTGGGGAATGGCCTTCGTGAGTGGATCCGCAGTGTTTTCCTTCGTATCTACTCTCCTGACCTCGATCTCCCGGCGATCAACTATCTCCCTGATCAGGTGATACCGCCTCAGAATATGTCTGGACTTCTGATGGGACCTGGGTTCCTTGGCCAAAGCCACAGCTCCATTGTTATCGCAATACAGAGGTATTGGATGTTCAATGGATGGAACCACACCAAGTTCAGTGATGAACTTCTTCATCCAGACAGCCTCTTTGGCAGCATCGTTGGCAGCGATGTATTCAGCCTCCATCGTCGAGTCTGCAACGGTATCCTGTTTGGAACTCTTCCAACATACCGCCCCTCCATTGAGGGTAAAGACAAATCTCGAGTGCGACTTAGAGTCGACCTTATTACTTTGGAAACTGGAATCGGTAAAGGACACCATCCAGAGTTCTCCGTTACCATACACCAAGAACATGTCTCTAGTCCTTCGCAAGTACTTGAGAATGTTCTTCACAGCTGTCCAGTGACTCTCTCCAGGATCTGCTTGATACCGACTCACTACACTTAGTGAGTATGCTACATCGGGTCTGGTACATAGCATCGCATACATGATAGAGCCTACTGCCGAAGCATAGGGTATCCCTAGCATGCGAGCTCTCTCCAAATCAGTCTTGGGAGACATCTCTTTGGAGAAAGTGAGTCCAGAGATCGTGGGTTGGTTCCCACGCTTGGATTCTTCCATACTAAACCTCTTTAGTATGGTGTCAATGTATCTGGATTGGGACAATCCCAGTATCCTTTTCGATCTATCTCTATAGATCCTAATCCCTAATATGCAGGAGGCATCACCTAGATCTTTCATTAAGAATCTTTGTGATAAGAAGAGCTTGACTGATTGCAGCATAGGAATATCATTTCCTATCAAGAGTATGTCATCCACGTACAATACGAGGAAGACTACCTTACTCTCTGCTACCTTCTTATAGATACAAGGTTCATATTTGTTTTTGATGAAGTCAAACTCTTTGACTACTACATCAAAACAGATGTTCCAACTCCGCGATGCTTGCTTTAACCCATAAATGGATTTAACCAGTTTGCACACCTTTCCGCTGCTCCCACTATCTATGAAGCCCTCTGGCTGAGTCATGTACACGCACTCTTCTAAATCACTATTTAGAAAGGCGGTCTTAACATCCATTTGCCAGATTTCGTAGTCATGGTATGCAGCAATGGCAAGTAAGATCCGGATGGACTTAAGCATAGCCACTGGAGAAAAGGTTTCGTCATAATCCACACCTGGTCGTTGACGAAAACACTTTGCTACAAGTCTAACTTTGAAAGTCTCAACTTTTCCATCTACACCAAATTTCCTTTTAAAAATCCACTTGCTCCCAATGGGTTTTACCCCTTCAGGAGCATTTTCCAAAATCCATACTTTATTGGTGTACATGGATTCCATCTCAGATCGCATTGCATCCAGCCATTTCACAGAGTCACCACTCGTGATGGCCTGCTCGAAACTAGTTGGGTCATCATCTTCCATGATGCATTCCTCGCTTCCACCATCAATGAGAAAACCGTAGTATCTCTCAGGTGGATGAGAAACCCTGCTAGATCGGTGGAGAGGCTGGGGTTCGTCGGGTACTACTGAATCCTCTGGTTCTACCAAATCATCTGTTGTAGTTTGTTCTGCTGGAACTTCTTCCAGTTCTACTTCAATGCCACTAATCTGTTTCATAAGAAAACTTTTTTCTAAGAAAGTAGCATGTCGAGAAACAAACACATTTTGTTCCTCGGAGTGGTAAAAGATATACCCTCGCGAATGTTTGGGATATCCAATAAACTTACATAGAACAGACCTTGTCTCGAGCTTGTCCGGATTTTGTGTTTTAACATAGGCCGGACAACCCCATATCTGAATAAAATTAAGACATGGTCTCTTACCATTCCATATCTCATATGGAGTGGTAGGCACTGATTTGGTTGGAACTCTATTCAATAAGTATGCAGCTGTCTCCAGTGCATATCCCCAGAAGGAAATAGGTAACTCAGCAGGCTCATCATAGATCGCACCATATCTAATAGAGTGCGATTTCTTCGTTCCGATACACCGTTGTGCTGTGGTGTATAAGGAGGAGTAAGCTGAGAGAGAATCCCATTCTCTTTTAGATAATCTATGAACTCATTGCTTAAGTATTCACCTCCTCGATCAGATCGAAGAATCTTAATACTTTTGCCCGTTTGATTCTCTACTTCGTGCTTATATTCTCTGAATTTCTCAAAAGCTTCAGACTTATGTTTCATCAGGAATACATATCCGAATCTTGAGAGATCGTCAGTGAATGTAATGAAGTAGGAAGAACCGTTCCTGGCATGCGTAGACATGGGACCGCATACATCACTATGTACCAGTCCTAAGAGTTCCGTAACTCTTTCTCCGTGTCCACTAAACGGAGCTTTGGTCATTTTTCCTTTGAGACATGAATGGCAAGTATCATAAGATGATAATTCGAACGGATTCAAATATCCATCTTTATGTAACTTAGCCAGTCGTGTCGCATTGATATGACCAAGTCTACAATGCCACAAGAAGGATTCCTTCATTTCTGAACTCTTCCTCTTGTGTGTGTTTTGTATATTGAGGACTGTATTTTGATTTAGAATGAATATGCCATTATGTAACGAGCCTGATGCAATCAACTTTTGATCTAGGAATATGTTCATAACATTATCCTGTACTACAAAATTATATCCTTCTTTACTTAATAAAGAAACTGATATAATGTTGCACATCATGTTCGGTATATAATAGCACTCATTCAAAATCAGTGTATCACCACTTGGTAATACTAGGTGATATTCGCCAACTGCTTTGGCTGCAACATTTGCACCGTTCCCTACTTGAACGGAATGATCAACTTTTCCCAGTTCTCTACCTTTACGTAGCCCATGTAACAATTTACATATGTGGGATCCTGATCCGGTATCCAATACCCAGGACGTAGGGTGAACTAAGAAACAGTTCTCAATAACTAACACACCTGAAGAAAATGCATCAACATGCATGTTCTTTTGGGCGGCTTGAGAATCCAGATATTCTTCTATTCCCTGTTCAGTCTTATAACTCTTATAAGAAAAAACGGGTCCAACGTTCCCCTGCTCAGTATAATAAGTGGGTTCAGTAAATACATCCATATTATTATCTTGATTATGGCCTGACATGGTCGCTACCTGGAGAGAGAAAGAAGAAAACACTTTAGCGTATGCTCTTGCAAGATTAGATTGGTTATTATCTTATCTAATCAGGATGTCTCCCACTGTTTTAATCAAATCTACCTTCAAACCCTAAAAGGTAAGATTAGCCGGGATTAATTACACCCTACAATTTCGTCAATCTTTCAGCCAGATCAGTGTCGGTACTTTGAGGGAGGTTCCCCATGCTTTCGCACGGACCTAATTAAAGTAAACCTCATTTTCCTAGAGGCGTAACCCCGTTAACACTATTCTAGACACCTACTTGATCGACTAATTGTCCTGTGTAAAACTCTCCCAGGAGTAACTCTTACTCGCAGTGGGTATCGGGATCCAACTATCTCATAGGAGGTATGCAATCTCATTGAAAATTTCAACACTTGAAATTCCCGATAATGCTTTTACCCCTAGCGTCCCATGACCTTGACTGAGGCCAAACTACCCATAGGGCGCTAGTCAAGTTCAACCCGTCATTTCTTGATTGAATTAAACCTACCCGTACGACCCTTGACGGAGGCCAAACTACGCCGTACGAATACCCTAATCCAATCTGCATCACATGCATAAACAGATAAATACTAGCTAGCTACCGTACACTACGCCTTGACGGAGCCCAAACTACCGCAGCACGAATACTAAGTAGTACTTATCTGAAATGACGGAGGGCTACACAGGTTTTCAGAAAACCATGAGTGTAAAGACCTTGATATCGTCATAGAATCATGTGAAATTTTGAAATGGAGTGTTTTTGAGGCTTTCATTAGTTTTGCTAAAGAGGTCACTCCCGGTGAAGGGATCTCGGCTCTTTCCTCATCGAATAAGGTGCAGGACATATCATATATATCACTGTGCAAAGCAAAAACTCTAAAAGCAATCAAAAGACAAACCGTGTTTTGTAGCATCTGCCAGTTTCGCTAAAACGGTCACTCCCGGTGAAGGGATCTCGGCTCTTTCCTCATCGAATAAGGTGCAGGGTATATCATATATACCACTATGCAAAGCAAAACTGTAGCTACCCTTTTTATAAAGTTTTGATTCTACAACATCTTTTAGGTTTCTTTTCTTTTTATTAATCTCATTAATAAAAAATCCCATCAGCTTATGCTTCCTAAGCATCACAGATAAATATGGCGTACACTTATGCCATCCGCATTCGCCTCGATGTCCCCTCGTGTACCGTTAGGTTAGGTAACTAACGACAGAGCAGGGCAGGGCTAGTGCGGGTGTAAAACATAAGTAACGTCTATATAATATATCATATATACTATATACTGTATCCATCACAACATATCAAATGATCACATCACTGATATCGCAGCAGAAACATAGATATAATATGGGATATACTAGGACGTCTGTATTTAGTATTTAGCCAACAATAGAAAATACGGATTCCACGGTCGCGATGAATAGCCAAGCCCACACCTTGGACCCCTACGAGAGCGTCAAGCGACCCTACCAATTCTGGAGTTTAGGAGACCCGGTCTCAACTCCTCGAGATGGCCTCCCACTGAACCCCAGAACCCGGTCACCTGTGCTCCCCTCCTTGGGTCCATCCTAATGCAGAAAAGTAAATAATATACAACACTGGCGGCATCAACCTCAACCCGGAAGTGCCCCAAATAAAAGAATATTACATTACATTAGAATTTACATGAATGAAAAAATAAAACTCCCATCTCATATAAAACCCCCGGCTATTCAATCGCGACAATCCTGCACATCATATCTCAGCAACACATAATATCTCATATCATCAACGTAAGTAAGTATGCATACACCGATCGTCGTCGATGTATAGCAACGACAACCGGCAATACAACTACATACTACACTTACGGTCACAGAAAAGAAATTGTAAAACTACAATATTTGGAATCCACAATCACTTTAGACATCGTAAATCCGAAATATCACATAATTCACATTTCATGCCTAACACAATGAATTCCACATATTGTATCACATTCCAGATAAGTAGACAGTATTAAACTTTCTAAACAGATAATCAAATACCCAAAATTTCCTAAATTGCTCAACACTTGAGCGGAGTTCAAATAATCCGGAATGTGTCACAATAGTAGCGATCCAGCCGTAGAAGGGTCAAGCCAACGCCTCACATGTGGCATGCCGTACTGCCCCAAACCCGAAGGTTCAAAAGGCAGTTCAAGATGGTCACATAATCGAGTTAAGCTTTGTTGTCTTCTAGAGGGTCCACCACAAAACTTGCACGCATTTGCGAAAGATTTAAACTCGAGAAAAGATTCAACACTTGAAAATTTTTCGTGTCGGGAAAAATTGAGTTAATGATATCCGTTCGAACATTTTAACAGATTCTAAATATCCGGAAAAAATAACGAATTTAAATTTTCCGATTGAATCTACGATTACAAAATAAACCCCAGAATTCTCAACACTTGAGTCAGATTAAAAATACCCATAAAAATTAAATCACAGAAAGAGGAATAACTGTGCAAAAACTAGTCCTTGATTCCTCAATACTGCCGCGGTTCCGCGGCCCAAGCGAAGTACGGCCGCGGTTCCGCAGCGGTTTGTACGGAACAGGGGCTCGTTTTTCACAGAAGTGCTTATATTTCCCTGCTGATATTTTTAGGTATTTTTAATTCAGAAAAATCCCAGATTTTGAAAAATATCCAGAGAGGGGGTTAACTTTGTCGGTTCGGGTTCGATCGGAGTTTTAACTTCGTAAACACGTCGCCTAATGCTCTAGCTAGGCTCTGATACCACTATAGGGTTCCTAGGCACACTTGTGAAGGTTCATAAAGTATCAAACATGCCCGAATAAAATTTTACATGTGCCGAACAACCCAAAGACAGGATCTTTGCTAGATTATTAGGGTTTAGCATGCAAGGTAACATCTTTAAAGCTAAGTGTGAGGGATTACAACCATTGTAGTCCGCTCCTTCGCTTCACAAGCTCTGAGTAGAAGTCCCTTTGCCGCGATCCACGATCTCCCGCACTCAAGAGAGGGAGATCGTGGATCGCGGCGATGAGACCCATTATAGCTATCTTAACATGGTATCGTCTCCTAAACACAGCGTGATCTCACCCCCAATACCGGGAGAGATGAATCCCCGACGATCTGCTCACTGCCTCCATGTGGCTCGGGACTGTACCAAAAAAATACCTATTTGCACGACTCCTTTGAGCAGTGGTATGGTAGAAATCAAAGCACAGTAGGAACTCACATGAGACAAATGACGACCTCAGGTCGATGAACTAACCTGTACACATGTCACCTGGGAACTGCCATCTGACGATATGTACAATACCAACTTAGCATGTTCCCGGCGAGTCCAGTCCGGTGTACTCATAACTCAATGAGCACCTGTATACATCTTAGGTGATCAAACTGATACCAATGGCTTGTGAGACCGGCCACCGCCCCTCGTCGGGGTCTTGACTGTATACACTAGTCTACACTGGAGTATCGATGCCCTGTCTTGAAACTCCCACGACTAGGGACACTTTAAGGATATGCTTATAGACCCCAGCTCTCACATATATGATCGCCATAATACTGCCAGCAGTCAAGCAAGAATCCTATAGGCTCTATTAATATGCAATAGTGAACTAAAGCATGTATACGATGATATAAACAAACCAGATAGCATACTATCATCTCGAGTAAGACAGTCATGTCGGTATAGGTCCTCCCTCAATTATTGCAATCACGTGCCTGCGATCGAATAATTGACTTAGAGGGCACTAAATCCAACATCATGAAAATCCGAATCCAAATCATCAATAGCATGTAAACAGTGAATATAGGCATGATGATCCATGAATGCGGCATAACAGTGAATAATAACATGCATGAAGTAGCAGGTAATAACTACAATGTCTAAACTAGCATATAAGGCAAGTACACTAATATCATGTCGAAACTATTAGCTAACAAGCTATGTCGATGCAATAGTATTTTCTAAGTGTACATGACATGGCAATTACCGATGAAAATGTGTGTGAGCCGGCAAGTAAGTGTACGTGGTACATACGCATCATCGGTAATGGTGCTGGTGTCCTAATAACATGATATCAACAAGCAATATGAAATCACAATATAAGTATGCGATGCGGAGCGAACAGCAATAATGAGCGGGAGCTGAACACTAGACACAACGATAACTAATCTGCATTTAATACCCTATGAGTCATACAGCTACACTTAACTATAGGGCTGAGCTAACGGGCTAACTGAAGGTAAGGAAACCGCCTAACATCCGAGTCGATACATACATACATACATATATATATATATATATATCAGTCGGTGATCCCGCCTCGATAATATCACATCCGATACCATATCTATAATCAGATATTCCCAAGTCAAGAGTGTGGATCGATCATCAATATATAGCTCGTACGTAAATCCATCGTACGGCATCCCAAATTTGGGTACGGGTCAATATCACATTCATCACATTATTCATCTGGTATCCTCTTTATCAAAGATCATAATTCGGGGTACTGATCTACGTCTAGTACAATACTGATATCATCAATATGATCATGATCTGACTACTGATCGACAGTCTCTTACAAACCGATATCATCAGTACATATCATCATAAGAAGTATACATCGCCCAATGAGACCCATTATTGCTATCTTAACATATCTTATCTCATGTCTCGATCACAAGTCAACTATTCTATGTACATCACCATTCACATGGTATCGTCTTCCAAAGATCCGCTATAACATCAAGACGTATCTCAAATACAAATCCTGCAATAACACCGATCTCAGGGTCTCAAATCAAATCCCATCGACCCACCTCAAATCCCTAAATACTATCCTCAAATCCAGTATATGAACACATAGTCCCATACCCATGTGAACACATAAATATATATTCCCATATACGCACATATGAAAGAAGAAGGTATGCAAGTATGGGTGTGTGTGTGTATGTGTGGTGCAACCACTACTCTAGGGTTTTGCAACACTAAACCAATCCAATCACACCAAATATCCATCCTTATCATCAATAATATCAAACAATATATAATCAATATATATATATATATATGTGTGTGTGTGTGTGTGTGTGTGTATACGTATTCGTATACATCACCACAAACTGCGGGGGTGCTATACGCCATCCACCCGACTTCTCCCCGTGGATATAAATCTACCCACCTTGCTTCTCGTATGCCGATGCCAATGTCGTCGTCTTTATCTTCAACGCCTCGACGTCACGTGGGGTACCTAGAAGGATATCACAAACGCTAAAGCACATGAAAATCATATCGGAAACCAAAACGGCATATGCTACGCCCATAGGTAAAAACCTATAGTCTCGCATGCAAACACGATCAATAACCCTTTGTCGTTGACATTCAAACACCACCCGACAGAAACGAATCACCAAATACAAATATCCATGCTAAAACAAGTCGTAAAACATGCGCCAACACAGAAAACTACCCCAAATTCTATCTTGGATAGAATCAGTCAAAATTGCACATACCAAAGGTCAAATTTACTGGAGATAAGGCCCTGAACCAAAAACGGGACCAAACCCCCTGCTCTGGCCGCAAATTGCGGCCAGAAGGAGTTTATTTGCGGCCTAAAAATGGAGGTGGGGGTTAGGGCTCTGGGTGGTGGTTCCTAGGTGCCTGCACATCTCTCTGTCAAACCAATTTTATTTTCAGGTGGCTCGGGTGATAGCAGATCTCCAAAAACACTCCCAGATTTACAGTTTTTCCCGATATCGTATCTCTGAAAGCGTATTCTGGGTTTAAGCTTCAGGTTGTCCAAAATAACATCACGCCAGGGGTCCTAAGGTCACAACAAGCCTAAATTTCACTTTTGATTTCATATCCACCCTAAATCCGAACTTGGAATTTCTCAAGTCTTCAAAACTACCCAATATCGACATGAACCAAGTATAGATGCACAAGGAATTGGAATACTATACTAAGGGTGCAGAAATTACCTCCTTTGGCAACTCAAGAATTTTCTTGAGTTGCTCAAAGTCCTCAAGATCCACTCTTTCTTAGTCCAATGTGATCCTCTCGAGCTTGTGAAGTTTTGTGAAGTCGAAATGTGGTTTCGGGGTTGTTTCCATGGTGTTATGGGGGATTGAAGGTGGAGGAAGAAGAGGGAGAGGGGAAGCAGCAGCACTCATGGAGGGGGAGAGAGAGGGTTGAGGAAATAATGGGGGGGCATGGTTCAAAAAGAAAGTTGACCCTCACATTCTCTCTCATAATCATGATACCCTTTTTCCTTTTCTTTTCTTTTCTTTTTCCTTTATTCCTTCTCCTCACAATGGTAACCCTATGCCACCATCTACCCACAACATGTAAGAAAATGTAACAAGTGTAGAAAAAAAAATGATATGTGCATGTTTTGCACAAAAATGCTAAAAAACCGATTAACGATTTTTAATCGCGATTAGCACCAAATTAGCATATAATTAACCATAAAAACTTTAAAATGGCATAATTCCATAAAATACCCTATTTTAGAATTTTCCATAATTTTTCCATAATTTTCCCCCATTTATCGGTATTTAATTATACCGAAATATTAAAATATTCATTAAAAATTAATATTAAATTATAAAAATTCCCAAAAATAATATTTAATTTTTTTGAAATGTTAAAATCTTCCCCCCTTAAAGAAATTCGGTCCCCAAATTTAAATTTAAACCCCCAAATTCTAAAACATTTCAATAAAATGTCTAAGTCGTCGGGGCTCCGAAATTATCAATACATAAAACACATCATAGCGCAATGAATGCGCATGAGTAATGAGCAGATAACTCAAAATTGAATTCCGTCAAGCGTCCCGCAATCATCGGAGTCATGGTAAAGACATGAATGTCAAATCCAAAGTAAAACCAATATGATATAAATCAGAACTATACATGTAAATATCCAATCTATTCATGTAAATATCTAAAGGAAATGCATGCCAAATCTTTTAAAGTCGCTGTGCAATGCGCATAACACTGCACAGTGGCGGACGTCTCTCGTAAGAAAATAACCATATGCGTATATATCTTTAGTTTAATGTGAACGTTCCGCCGTTTTTGAAAGCAATTTAGAAGGGTTTCCTTGTTTTAAACATTTTGTGTCATGTCAGACCCGTAGGTAAATACCGAGACTATAGCTCGCTTTTCGGAAATCCCTTCGATAACTATCAATGCATGCAAAATATATCCAGGTACTGTCCCTTGATTGGTCCTGCTCGATACAAAAACAAATCGCAAATATCATAAAAACGTACTGCCCCACAAGAAATCAATCCCAAAATATGCATATGAATACTACATGCGTCTAGTGCGCACGGAAATCAAAATCCATGAATGTGCCATACATGCGCACAGAAACAATATCTAAGTGCATCGGGTGTGCATGAAAAATCTGTCAAGGGCAACAGGTGTGCCTGATAGCAAAATCAGGTGCATCTGACATGCACGAAGAATCTCGATTTAGTGCATCTGGTGTGCACCAAAATCACATCTAAAAACATGCGCCCAACATGCGCAAAGCCCAAATCAGGTGCATCCATCATGCATGAAATCATGAAATCCAATATCAAGCGCCGAACATACGCAAAATCCCATCAGGTGCACAGGGTGCACAAAACAAACATCGAACATCACAATCGAAATCGAAGACCAGTGCATCTAAGTGCAAAAAATGTGTATCACTGCACTGCAAGCATATGTGAACTATATCGAGTGCAAAAACCAAATCGTGTGCGTACATACGCACAAAATCATCTCAACTGTATGAAACCCATAAAATCATAAACATGAGAAACCAAGGCACGAAAACGATAACAAGTGCAACAACTGTGCAAAGGTCGTAAATACTCAGTAGGTGCAACCATGGTGTATGAAAACAAATATCATGAAACTCAATCATCAAAATCAATCATGCGAATAGATCTCCCAAAATACCGAAATCAAGTATGGCGGAATAGTCCCGCTCAAGCACATCCTCCAAGAATCTCTGGCCAACTGTCGTGGTCACTCATAGCATGTCTCGTCGAGGATCCTGAACTCTGGCCTGCCGGTATGCGTAACATGACCACTCCTGGGTCCATGTCTTCTCGTAATTTATTCCAGAAAGGTCTTGTCGAGGTCTCTCCCAAATCTCATCTCTGCCGAACTGTCTGAAAGTCATCGTCCTTTACTATATCTGTTTCTTGTTCCGTAACGGCTGCATACTCATCGCGACTCCTTCTGGAAGGTATATCCAAGTATAATGCCTCGGCATGCGTATCGCATCTCTGATGTCGGCGGAGTGGAACTTCATCTTATCCAGATCTTGTACAAACCTCTTACTCCACTTTTCTCTAATGTCGACTGCTTCAGACTCGTCTCGTCGTGGCTGCATGGACTGAGCTCCAACGTCTATCCTCGTATCTGGAGTCTCCCAAAATATGCATCTCACCACCTAGCATCCGAATCAAGTTGAACCATTCGATCGATTTGTCAAAACCTCATAATCCCCCAAGAGCTCAACATCTTGGGTATAGTTTAACAGTATCGAGTACATACCACAGCATCGGTGGTCCAGCCGTAGAAGGGCAAACCCAAGCCTCACTAATGGCGCCGCGGAACTGCCGCAAACCCTAAGGTTCAAAGGCTTTCACACGGTCATTATTTCGAGTTAGGGTTTCATTCTTCTAGAGGGTCCATAGAATTGCCTGCATGTCTTTCCGAATACTTTAAACTTGGAATAATAGGTTTCTGACATTCGATCCTCTCTGTCGACTCTCAACATCTCCGCGTGAACTCGTCTCTAGCTGGAATCAATCTATCTGATGACCTCGCATCGGGGTAGGCGAACGAACCACATGTCCTAGTCATTCATCCTCGGTGACTAGCGACCTTCTATCATCTCTTAGTACAACTCGTACTGCAATAGCTCCAACATCTGGGGTGATATCTCGTCGTTCGCAGCAATAACTGGCTCACTCGTCTGCATGCTGAACCGTGCCTCAATCATCATGAATAAGCAATACATCAACGGTCATCAAAATCTGGCTGGCCTCTATCAGTGGCTCAATCCTCTGGTGCCGATCTGCACATCCGACTAATCTTATACAATAATCCATCCAACGCTCGTGGTGCAAAACACCATAAAAAGACACATCTCTGCAATCGTGTGTCGCCGGAATTAGGCCCTGGTCATTCCTCGTTCGTGACGAGCTCGTGCTGACCGCAACTCTAGCCGTAGCTCTCCCTGACCGTAATCGTGGCAGCAAAACCATAACTGGTACCGATGAGACTAGATCATGAACGAATATAATACTGAGCAAAGAAATGTACATCCTAAGGCTTCTTAAGTGGAGTAGCGTATCGTAAATATGCCGCGGAACATACGTACGGTACGTCACTCTACTCAAGCTACCTACTCCATCAACCAAGGGTCATCCTACGCTCCGAAGGTAAAACCTAACACTCTGATACCAACTTTGTCACGACCCGAAAGTACGGAACATGACCGGCACTTAAACTACAAAACATCTCGAGGCGTACGTAATCTAAGTAAGCCGAAAACCCAGAAATCCAAACCAAGAAAAGTAGTAGAGTGAAGGAAAAACCATTTTAAATCAAATAGCTTACAACATACGCCGAAATATGCATTTTAAAATCACAAGTCTTTTCTAAAAATTTCAGCAGAGTTTCCTTTGTAAAAACTGACCCCAAATGGGTACAAAACCTGATAAAACATATATAATGAAAAATGTATCCCCAAGCGGGAGCTAGCTCTTTGTCAATCGACGGTCACAACCACGCAAGCAATATAATATACAACGCCGAAAGGAGAGGATCACAACAGAAAAGGAAACTCAAAACAGCATGAAATCCATAGGAATACAACGCGCGACTCTAAGGTCGAAAGAATAAATATCACTGGTCTCTATCTCTGAAATAAATACATGTTTGGTTGATGAAACTTATAGATATAACTGAATAATAATATACAAAATATACTGATGGTCACGATACAAGTGAACCCACCTACTAGCAAATCACCCAGAAATGGAAGTAGTGCCAGCAAAGCCGTAATGAAACCTGTACGGCAAAACCTGCAAGAAACTGTGGCACAACGGGGGTGAGTTGCCAACTCGTGAATAGAATACATCTACGAACAGGAATCGCATGTATGACGCAATCCTAGGTCATACGATTATAATATATCCCCAAATATATAACCAGCAGCCTAAAACCATGGCTAGGGTATACCTCTAAACAACGGTAATACCAAGTGCTCGTGTCGGTGCCTCAGATAGCAATATATCATATGGATGAGGTATGAATGCATGAAAACAGAGTACATGTAAACGAAGAAACTGCTTTCTTAATTTAGTGAGATTTATTCAAAACGAGGTATCATAAATGAAATCAGTATAACCCGTGTCTAGCATCGACACAAAACATAAATCCAATATCTCAATATCTCAGGCTCCGGCTACCATGACTGACCTGGATCATCAAATCTCAGTACCTCGATATCTCAAAATCTCAATGTCTCAATCTCACTATCTAGGGCGCCGTCAGTCCAGACCGGCCCCTACCATCAATCTCGAGACCACGACGGTATCCTCCGGATATCCGACGCGTCGGGTAAAATCAACGGTCGGTAGTGCTCCCCTGCCAGGCTCATCGTCTACTACTCGAACTTCTTGCCCCGGGATACCTTACCGGGCCCACCATGTACCCAAAACGGTTCATCCAACTCCTCGAATCAGGTCTCGAAATCCATCAGCAAACTCATGGTGGACGACTCATAAATCATGGGAAAATCGCACTTTTCATTTAAAAAGATAGAGAAAAGAAGTTTATAAATGTTTTTGCGGTTTTCCCCCAAATCCCGGAAATCTCATGAAAATCCGAATCCAAATCATCAATAGCATGTAAACAGTGAATATAGGCATGAGGATCCATGAATGCGGCATAACAGTGAATAATAACATGCATGAAGTAGCAGGTAATAACTACAATGTCTAAACTAGCATATAAGGCAAGTACACTAATATCATGTCGAAACTATTAGCTAGCAAGCTATGTCAATGTAATAGTATTTTCTAAGTGTACGTGGCATGGCAATTACCGATGAAGATGTGTGTGAGCCGGCAAGTAAGTGTATGTGGTACATACGCATCATCGGTAATGGTGCTGGTGTCCTAACAGAATGATATTAACAAGCAATATGAAATCACAATATAAGTATGCGATGCGGTGCGAACAACAATAATGAGCGGGAGCTGAATACTAGACACAACGATAACTAATCTGCATTTAATACCCTATGAGTCATACAGCTATACTTAACTATAGGGCTGAGCTAACGGGTTAACTGAAGGTAAAGAAACCGCCTAACATCTGAGTCGATACATACATACATATATATATATATATATATATATCAGTCGGTGATCCCGCCTCGATAATATCACATCCGATAGCATATCTATAATCAGATATTCCCAAGTCAAGAGTGTGGATCGATCATCAATATATAGCTCGTACGTAAATCCGTCGTACGGCATCCCAAATTTGGGTACGGGTCAATATCACATTCATCACATTATTCATTTGGTATCCTCTTTATCAAAGATCATAATTCGGGGTACTGATCTACGTCTAGTACAATACTGATATCATCAATATGATCATGATCTGACTACTGATCGACAGTCTCTTACAAAACGATATCATCAGTACATATCATCATAAGAAGTATACATCGCCCAATGAGACCCATTATAGCTATCTTAACATATCTTATCTCTTGTCTCGATCACAAGTCAACTATTCTATGTACATTACCATTCACATGGTATCGTCTTCCAAAGATCCGCTATAACATCAAGACGTATCTCAAATACAAATCCTGCCATATCACCGATCTCAGGGTCTCAAATCAAATCCCATCGACCCACCTCGAATCCCTAAATACTATCCTTAAATCCAGTATATGAACACATAGTCCCATACCCATGTGAACACATAAATATATATTCCCATATACGCACATATGAAAGAAGAAGGTATGCAAGTATGGGTGTGTGTATGTGTGGTGCAACCACTACTCTAGTGTTTCGCAACACTAAAGCAATTCAATCACACAAATATCTATCTTTATCATCAATAATCTCAAACAATATATAATCAATATATATATGTGTGTATACGTATTCGTATACATCACCACGAACTGCGGGGGTGCTATACGCCATCCACCCGACTTCTCCCCGTAGATATAAATCTACTCACCTTGCTTCTCGTATGCCGATGTCGCCGTCTTTATCTTCAACGCCTTGACGTCACGTGGGGTACCTACAAGGATATCATAAATGCTAAAGTACATGAAAATCACATCGAAAACCAAAACGGCATACGCTATGCCCATAGGTAAAAACCTATAGTCTCGCATGCAAACACGATCAATAACCCTTTGCCGTTGACGTTCAAACGCCACCCGACAGAAACGAACCACCAAATACCAAAATCCATGCTAAAACAAGTCGTAAAACATGCGCCAACACAAAAAACTACCCCAGATTCTATCCTAGATGGAATCAGTCAAAATTGCACATACCAAAGGTCAAATTTACTGGAGATAGGGCCCTGAACCTAAAACGAGACCAAACCCCCCTGCTCTGGCCGCAAATTGTGGCCAGAAGGAGTTTATTTGTGGCCTGAAAATGGAGGTGGGGGCTAGGGCTCTGGGTGGTGGTTCCTAGGTACCTGCGCATCTCTCGGTCAAACCAATTTTATTTTCAGGTGGCTCGGGTGATAGCAGATCTCCAAAAACACTCCCAGATTTACAATTTTCCCGATATCGTTTCTCTAAATCCGTATTCTGGGTTTAAGCTTCAGGTTGTCAAAAATAACATCACACCAGGGGTCCTAAGGTCACAACAAGCCTAAATTTAACTTTTGATTTCAGATCCACCCTAAATCCTAACTTGGAATTTCTCAAGTCCTCAAAACTACCCAATATCGACATGAACCAAGTATAGATGCACAAGGAATTGGAATACTATACTAAGGGTGCAGAAATTACTTCCTTTGGCAACTCAAGAATTTTCTTGAGTTGCTCAAAATCCTCAAGATCCACTCTTTCATAGTCCAATGCGATCTTCTCGAGCTTGTGAACAAGGTTTGTGAAGTCGAAATGGGGTTTCAGGGTTGTTTCCATGGTGTTATGGGGGATTGAAGGTGGAGGAAGAAGTGGGAGAGGGGCAGCAGCAGCACTCATGGAGGGGGAGAGAGAAAAGGGTTGAGGAAATGATGGGGGAGGCATGGTTCAAAAAGATAGTTGACCCTGACTTTCTCTCTCATAATCATGATACCCTTTTTCCTTTTCTTTTCTTTTCTTTTTCCTTTATTCCTTCTCCTCACAATGGTAACCCTAGGCCACCATCTACCCACAACATGTAAGAAAATGTAACAAGTGTAGAAAAAAAATGATTTGTGCATGTTTTGCACAAAAATGCTAAAAAACCGATTAGCGATTTTTAATCGCGATTAGCACCAAATTAGCATATAATTAACCATAAAAACTTTAAAATGGCATAATTCCATAAAATACCCTATTTTAGAATTTTCCAAAAATTTTCCAAAATTTCCCCCCATTTATCGGTATTTAATTATACCGAAATATTAAAATATTCATTAAAAATTAATATTAAATTATAAAAATTCCCAAAAATAATATTTGATTTTTTTGAAATGTTACATTTTCTTTCCTCATCCACACTCACCCACACCCTCTCACCCCCCTCCCCATGTCTGGCCGAGCCCCATGGCTGCCCCCTCACCCACACACCTCACACTTCAAGAGAAAAGAAAAAGGAAATAATAAAAGAAATGATTATTGAATGAATGAAGTATGGTCTTTGCTTGACTTTGGATACTTTTCAACACAACCCAACACCCTCACTCTCTCTCCTCACCCCTCCATTTCTGGCTGAGCCCTCCCCTTTCCCCCTCAACAACAGCCCCTCATTTTCCCCTCTCATTTCCTTATCAAAACCCCTCACAAAATGCATTAAAAATCCACCAAAAAATCCCACAAAATCAAAATCAAAGCCCTACCCATTTTTCCTTAGCCCATATAGCATGGATCTTGGTGCAAAAATTTCAATTTGGAGGTCAAGTTCCATATTTGATCTCATGGTTTGTGAAGGCATAACTCTAACCCTTTTGCTTAATTTGATGTTAAATACTTTAATCAAACATAATTAGTTAATAATATGGGTTAATAGAATGTTTGGAAAATCTAGTAAGGGTTTGTGATTTCAATTAGGGTTTTGTAACGTTTTAGAAATCGTTATAAGAATTTTTCCGTTTTAGGGTTAAATTGTCGGTATTTTCCGTTTTGACCCGACTTTGTTCAAACGACCATATAGACTTGCCAGCACCTAGTTTGGCTAAAATAAAAGCTAGTGCGCAAGCTTTGGGGATATATGGGACGTTATGGTTTAATTTGAATTTTTCCCAATTTTAATATTATTTTAATGCGGTATTCGCATTTTGGGAAATTTCTGTTAAGTGAACTTCTCATCAAGTAAGTTTGAATTAAACCAAAACCTTCTCACATTATCGAGATATTTGTTTGGAATTAGAATTTAGATTAAAGGAAAAGAAATGAAAAGAATTCAAGGTGCATGCATGTGTGCATGTGTGTGTGTGAATGCATTTATTGCAAGGAAATTGCTAGAAAACCCTACACATGTTCTCACCTCTTTCCCTTGGCTGAATCCCCCTCTCTCTCTACTACTCTTGATCATTTCTCTTCTATTTTGCATCAATCCAAGCCAATAAATTCCCAAATAAATCCCAAAAATACACCAAGTCCTTATTCTTGCTCTTTGATCACTTGGAAACTAGGAAAGCTTGGAGCTTGTGAGCAAAGTTGATAGGTATAATCCCTAATCTGTTAAAATGAATTTTTTATGATGTGTAGTTTGTTGGATATTGATTAGAACACGTTTGATATCGATTAGTGCGATATCGTAGTTTTTAGTGTCTTTTTAGAGCCTCTGTACCTGCTGTGACCTGGGTTTTTTACAAAAAAATCAAACAAATTTATAGTGATGTACTAATGACCCTGGAGCACCACCTGAGACATGAGACCCACCCCACCGGACTCGGCCGGCGACCTTAGGCAAAATTCCGGCGATGCCGGCAATGGAGGGAGTTGCTTGGGTTTGGTTTTTGTGGGTAGTTGTCTGCCGTTGGTTAGGGGTGTTTGGTACTGTTTACTTTTTTAGTAATTGCAGTATGAAAAATCTGGAATCGTTTACCAATAATCTAGTGTTTTGAGTCCGCGTGTTACGTGTTGCGACACGAATCGTGATCTTGTGCTGCTGCGGTACTTAGGTAGGTTTTGTGGTATCGTTACGCACGTTAGCCACTAGACGTACACTCGCGAGTTAGTTTAGTGTTGGTGCGTTATTTAATACGTAGTTTTACGTTATATTGGTCGATTTCTGAGATATTTGCACTATTTCTTGTGTTTGTGGAAATATAGCGTCGCAAGCGGGGACTTCGGACGCTGCGAACAAGGGGAAGCAGGTGGTCGGATTTTCATAGCTGGAGACCATTGGTGAGTAGATTTAACATCTACGGGAAAATCATCCGTATGGTGTTATGCGTCGGGGATGATATGATAGAATAGCTGCATGTTATTGCATATTGGTTAATTTCATATGAATGTCATTGCATAGTAGTATCTGTTGTACCTTTAGATATAACACATTACTGACGGTTCATGTTGCACGAGCACTAAATTGTATGCTACATCCACATCGTCAGTAATTGCCATGACACGGACAAACCACCTACATATGTGATACGGTAGTGGATAGGGATAGTTGAGGTAGTAGCCCTTATCCCATTGTGCATATGAGATATTGTTGACACCTACATACGTGATGTTGTATTGGACATGGATAGTTAAGATGGTGACTCTTATTCCATTTCACGTATACCTTACTATAGCTACTTGTACTTCTTACATACATATTGACATGTACACCCACATAGTCTATTACAGCTACATGTATATCATACACACATATTGACATGTGCACCCACATAGTCTATTACAGCTACATGTATATCATGCACACATATTGACATGTATACCCGCATATTTTCTCTATAGTTGTATATACCCCCAAGTGGTATTGTTTTGATATGTGATATTGAGTTGTTAATCATTGCGCTTATGAAATGCATCATACCCACTTGCTTACATGTAGATACTTAAACCTTACTACACTTACATGTACACCTCATATGATGCTGCTGTTAGTTATATGTATGCCCTAGGGGCCATTACTGTACATAGGATGTATATTGTAGTGGATGCTTGGACATATATAGGGATGACTTTCTTGCTCGACATGATAGTATGCTATCTGGTTACCCTTTACCTTAACGTGTACACTGATTGTCTCTCTGTTACATGTTGGTAAAGCCCTTAGGATGTGTACTTGACTACCTGGACTATGATGCGGATCATACTAGTGGGGACATGGTAGTCCATAAGTACATCCTTCAAGGTCCCTAGTCGTAGGTGTATCGAGACGGGGCATCGATATACCAGAGTAGACTAGCGTATACCTTCTTGACCCATACAGATGGGCAATGGATGATCCCATATCCATTGGTGTTTGACATCAGAGATGATATACGGGTGCTCAGTAGAGACTGGGTACACTGGACGGACTCGCCGAGAACTCCCAGATGGTATTATACCTTACGTCAGATGGCAGTTCTCTGGTGACACTGGTACAGAGTAGTCTGTTGACCCGAGATCGTCATAGAGTCTTGTGTGGTTCCCACTGTGCTTTGATTTCCATCTTACCACGTCCAAGAGGGCGTGCAAAATGGTGGTTTTTGGGTACAGTCCCGAATCACATGGAGGCAATGAGCGATAGGAGGGGATTCTTCTCTCCCGGTATAGGGGGTTGATGTTGCGCTGTGTTCGATTGGCTATAACCGGAAATCCCTGGCCAGGGTTGCTGAGATATACTGGTAAGTGTTACCAGTAGTTTCTCGAATTCTTATAGACCTCATATCGACACGACTTATCGAGCTAATGGGGTCTGACGTTTACCACCCCTAGGCGAGATATGCGACATATCAGACGACGAGACCGGACTGTACGGTAAGTGTTACTGGTTGGATTCACAGGAGTGTGAGTGGGCTTGCTCGTCGATCTTCTCATCGCTCAATACCCGGGTGGCCGTTACGTTTAGCAGACCGCTTGCGGCTTGTGGGTGTTTGATATGATCATCACCTGCTGCCGGCGTATTGACGAGTCTTTAGAGTCCTACACAGAGGTTTCCTGGCTCAAGCGAAACGAAATAGGAGCGCATATGAGATATGTGCGGGACCGAGAATAATGCATGTATGTGATACCGTATTCTATTCTCGCGATGAATGTGTCGAATGGTTGTATGCGATATAACCTAGTTATCGAATCAAGGATTGATTCGATAAATCGATACATTGAATACTAGTTGGTTGTGTGCGACATGACCGGATCATTGAATCAAGTGTTGATTTAATGATTTAATGCATAATTATATATTTGATATATTACTTTGCATTAACTAGTATTGGTTCACTTTAAATGGATTTTCTCACTTGATGTTCACAAGTTGTATATGTGATATACTTTTGTGCACTTGATTGTATCATGTTTGATGATATATGCTTACTTGAGTTTGTGTAAAGATTAAACCATGGTTATTTAAATGGTTAGGGTTTTGTTTTTCATATCTATTTATTCATTTATTTATTTATTTCTTTTTGGCAATAGAAAAGAAAAATTGTGGCTTTATTTGGATACATGTTGAAGCTTCATGAAGCTTTGACTAAGTCACCATTTTTGTCTTCATGCTTAACCATAACCATTGACCTAACCCTAGTTTATTCTCTACACTTGACCATGGTTTGATTATGATAAGTATTCATTTTAATTTCTTTTTGGAAAAAACTTATCATAACATTTTTCATCTTCTTCTTCTTCTTCAAGAAGAAACCTTGCTCCATCAATGGCAACTTGAGCAAATGAGTGAGAAATCCAATTCTAAAGTGAACCCACTTCCTATTTCTTCATCCTCTACCTCTTGCCAAGTAGTATAGGGTGTTTTCTTCACAAGTTTCATGACTTGGTGAAGTGGGAGCTTGATCTAGTGATGCCTCGACGTAGATCATCTTCGGCATCGTAGTCGATGACCTAGCCCGCCCATTTTTCCGATGAAGCCGACGCAAGAGCCCGGGATTCGATTTGGACAGCGAGGAGACTTCATTGCGGAGCTATGGTGGTGGAGAACCGGATCTACAAAGGTTGTATTTCCATTCACTTAGTTAAATTGTTAACTAGTTGCTTGTTGTCGCCTAAATTTCTAGTCGACGATCCGTATTAGGGTTTCTCGGCACCCGTAAAATTTGAAATTGGCATGGTTGATGCCTTGTGAAACCTCGTTAGTGTGCCTAGGAACCCTACAGTGGTATCAGTGCCTAGCTAGAGCCTTAGGCGATGCGTAGACGGAGTTAGAAGTCCGATCGAACCGAAACCCTAACTCAAGAATGCTATCTGTACATTTTCTGAAATCTGGTCTTTTTCGAAATTAAAAATATGCAGAAAAATAAGCAGGGAATTTGATGAATTACTGTGGAGCACGTGCTTATGATTCTTCAAAAGTGCGGCGGAACCGCGGCACAAGCTGGCTTATGCGGCGGTTCCGCGGCCAATTAGTCACATCAGCCATTTTCATTTGCACAGTAATTCTTAATTTCTAGTGCTGTATTTTCTGGAATATTTTAATATTTATTCTACAGTTGAGTTTTCTGGGGTTGTTTAGAGAATTCGTAGATTCGATCGGATTGTCTAATTTTGTCTCTGTGTTTTTCCGGGTAAATTTAAGAATATGTTAAAAAGTTCGACCGGATATAAATACCCAATTTTTCCCCTGTCGGGAAATTTCCAAGTGTTGGATTTTTCCGTGGTTTAAAGACGTTCTAAGTAGTGCAAGTAACGCGATGGACCCTCTAGAAGACAACAAACCTTAACTCGATTATGTGACCGTCTTGAACTACCCTTTGAACCTTTGGGTTTGGGGCAGTACGGCGTGCCACATGTGAGGCGTTAGCTTGACCCTTCTACGGCTGGACCGTTGGTACTGAGGCATGAACTGAATGTTTTTAAACTTATGTCATGTGTTGAGCTGTTTCGGGAAAACTTGGGTGTTTGAATGTTCGATTGGAAAGTTTAACATTTTCTATTTATCCGGAATGTGATACAATAATTGGAATTCACAAGTAGTTATGAGATAACTGATTGAATGTTATAAACATAGCAGTTTAGTCTCACTTGATCGGTTGCCACGGAATTTTGATGCGATCAAAAGTCCGTCGCAATCACGTAGCGTACGCGGATACTCGCCGGATAAACTTAATAGACAACCTCACTCCATAGCCCCGACCAAGTGACTGTAGGAGAACCCCGTCACCGAAAGCATCCGTTCGGGTGCTTGCGGCAGCGGTGTTCCGCCTTGGTGCACTTCGTCGACGGCATCGGGGGTGCGGCCGTCTACTGAAGTTTGCGACGAGCATTCGATCAGGATGTCGGGAATCTTGTTGAATTGCCCGACTTGATATTGAAAAGAGTTTTCAATTTTGAGACTAAAATGCGGGGTTTATAATTGTTAGGCATGTGATGTCTAAGTAATTCATTTGCTCAGGCATGCGATGTCTGAGGTGGTTGCGGATTCCAATTGTTGTAGTTTTACACTTTCTTTTCTGTGACCGTAAGTGTAATATGTGATATCGCCGGTTTCGTTGCTATATGTCAACGACAATTGGGATGCGCATATTTACTTACGTTGATGACATGTGATGTTATGTGTTGCTGGATATGTTATATTGGATCGTCGTGTTTGAATAGCCGGGTTTTTTTTGTGAGATGAGTGTTTTTCATTTTCATTCATGTAAAAACTTGTATGTAATATTCTTTTATTGGGACACTTCCAGGTTGCGGAAGATGTCACCTTTTGTATATTATTTACTTTTCCGCACTAGGATAGACCCAAGGAGGGGAGCACAAGTAACCGGGTTCTGGAGTCCAGTGGGAGACCAACTTCGAGTCCGGGTCTCCTAACTCTAGAATTGGTAGGGTTGCTTGTCGCTCTCGTAGGGGTCTAGGGGTGTGGGTTTGGCTATTCATCGCGACCGTGGAATCCGTGTTTTATACTGGCTCGTATTGAAAACACGGACGTCCTAGTATATCCAATATTTCATATGTATTTTCTGCTGCGTTATCTGTGATGTGATCATGTGATGTTCTGTGATAGATACAGTATATAGTATATATGATATATTATATAGGCGTTACTTATGTTTTACACCCGCGCTAGCCCTGTCCCGCTCTGCCGTTAGTTACCTAACCTAACGGTGCACGATGGGACATCGAGGCGAATGCGGATGGCATAAGTGTACGTCGTATTTATCTGTGATGTTTAGGTAATTAAATGATGGGACTTCATTAATGAGATTAATGAAATAAAAGAAACCTATGATGTTGTAGAATTGAATTTCAAAATTAAAACAGGTAGCTACAGTTCTTGCTTTGCACAGAGGTATATGTGATATATCATGCACCTTATTCGATGAGGAAAGGACCGAGATCCCTTCACCGGGAGTGACTCCTTTAGCAATAACTGGCAGATGCTACACACTCGGTTTGTCTTTTGATTGCTTTTAAGAGTTTTTGCTTTGCACAGCGATATATATGATATATCCCGCACCTTATTCGATGAGGAAAGGGCCGACGATCCCTTCACCGGGAGTGACCCATTTAGCAAAACTAGAAAAGCCTCAAAAACACTCCATTTTAAAATCATTCGATCCTACAACGATATCAAGTTCATTACGCAATAGGTTTTCAGAAAAACCTGTCGTAGCCCTCCGTCATTTCAGATAAGTCCTGTTTAGTATTCGTGCTGCGTTTGTTGACCTTGTCAAGGCGCAGTGTGCGGTAGCTAACCAGTATTTATCTGCTTATGCATATGATGCAGATTGGGTTAGGGTAGTCGTGCGGCCTTGTTGACCTTGTCAAGGGTCGTGCGGGTGGGTTTGATTCAATCAAGAAATGACGGGTTAAACTTGACTTGCGGTCTATGGTTTGTTGACCTTGTCAAGGTCATAGATCGTTCGGGGCAAAATATTATCGGGAATTTCAAGTGTTGAAATTTGCAATGAGATTGCATACCTTCTATGAGATAGTTGGATCCCGATACCCGCTGCGAGTAAGAGTTACTCCTGGGAGAGTTTTACACATTACAATTAGCCGATCAAGTAGGTGTCTAGAAAGGTGTCAACGGGGTTACGCCTCTGGGAAAACGAGGTTTACATTAATTAGGTTCGTGCGAAAGCAAGGGGGACCTCCCTCAAAGTACCGACACTGGCCTGGCTGAAAGATTGGCAAACTTATAGTGTGTAATTAATCCCGGCTAGTCTTTCCTTTTAGGGTTTGAAGGAAGATTTGATAAAAAGCGGTGGGAGCCATCCTGATTAGATAAAATAATAACCAATCTATTCTTGCAAGAGCGCACGCTGAGTGTTTTCTTCTCTCTCTCTCCAGGTAGCAACCATATCACGCCTTAATCAAGATAATAATACAGATATTTGACCGAACCCGCTTGTTATACTGAGCTGGGGAACGTTGGTCCCGCTCCACCTTATAATTGTTATAAGACAGAGCAGGAAATTGGGGAATACCAGATTTCCCGTGCCGCCCAAACGAAGAAAGTGCATATGATGCATCTCCTTCGGGTGTGTTCGTTACAAAGAACTGTTTCTCAGTATCCTTTACGTCCTAGGTATGTGATACCAGATCAGGATCCCATATATGTAATCTGTTACATAGGGCTACAGAGAGGTAGAGAACTGAGAACGGGTGATAAGTTTCATGAGACAGAAAACGGGGCAAGTGTTGCAGCCAAGTCTGTTGGTCACTGTCACCCTGTCTTACCAATACATTGATTCTGAACGAAGGTTATTAGATACCGAACCTGATATACAAAATCATATCGGTCTCTTTATAAGTAAAGAAATGATAAAATTTTGTATTGTTGGATAATGTTTTGAACATTTCCTATATCAAAAGTTGATCGGTTCAGGCACGTTATCTAAAAGCATTGATGTTCTAAATCAAACTACAGTTCTTAGTATACGGAATACACACAAGAGGAAGAGTTCAGAAATGAACGAATTCTTCTTGAGGTATTGTAGACTAGGTCATAATCAATGCGACCCGACTAGCTGAAGTTACATATAGATGCATATTTAAATCAGTTTGAATTTACATCTTGTGAAACTTGCCAGTCATGTCACAAAGATAAGATGACCATAGCTCTGTTTATTGGAAACAGAGAAAGAGTTAGTAAACTCTTGGGACTGATACATGATGATGTATGCAAGGTCCCCTGTTTACACATGCCAAGACCGGTTCTTTGTACTTCGTTACATTCTCTGATAATCTCTCAAGATTCAGACATATGTTCCTGTTGAAACACAACTCCGAATCTTTTGAGATATTCACAGAATATAAGTTTGAAGTAGAGAACCAAAATACGGTTATAAGTATTATGTCCTTTGATGATATCAAGGAGGAGAATACTTGAGCACGGAAATCCTGGATTATTCTAAAGGAGAATGAGATTCTCTCTCAGCATTACTCCTCCGTATACACCATAGCACGATGGTATATTGGGGCGGAGCAATCACACCCTATATGATAAGGTGTGCTCTATGATGAGTACTACTGAGTTACCTGTTTCCTTTTTGGGAGTTATGCGCTTGAGTAGCTGCATACCTATTGAATAGGGTTCCAATCAAATCAGTTGCCTACCACTTCATATGTGATATGGAAAGGGAAGAGCCCATCTCTTAAGTTAGTTAAGATTTGGGGTTGTCCGGCCTATGTCTAAAAGCAAAATCCGGACAAGCTCGAGGCAAGATCTGTTATGTAGAACTGGAAAGGTTCCAGCTATACAAACTACAGCAAATGATTTGGTAGAACCGAAGGATTCAATAGTAACCAACGAACCTCAGCCTCTCCGCCGATCTAGTAGGGTTCCTCACCCACCTGAGAGTTACTTCGGTTTCTCTAAGACAGTGGGAGCGAGGATTGCATCATGAGATGATGACCCAACTAGTTTCGAGCTGGCCATCAGGAGTGAGACTCTGTAAGAATGGCTGGATGCTTATCGATCTGAGATGGAATCCATGTACACCAACAAAGTATGGACTTTGGTTGCTATATCTGAAGGGTTAAATCCCCATCAGGAGCAAGTATATCTTGAGAAGATTACTTGGTATACTTGGAAAAGTTGAGACTTTCAAAGCTAGACTTGTTAAAGGTTTCCGTCATCGACCAGGCGTGGATAATGATGAAACCTTTTCCAGTGGCTATGCTTAAGTCCATCCAGATCCTACTTGCCACGGCTACATACCATGACTACGATATCTGGTGGTTGGGTGTCATGACAGCTTTTCTAAATGATGTTTTAGAAGAGGGAGTCTATAAGTACACAGCCAGAGGGCCTCGTAGACAGTGGGAGCAGCGGAAACGTGTGCAAGATGTTTTATGTGATAAAGCAGGTATCGCGGAGTTGGAACATCTGTTTTGATGGATTAGTCAAAGAGTTTGACATCATCAAAATGGTAGATGAACCTTGTATAAACAAAAAGGTAGTAGGGAGTATGGTGACGATCCTCGTAGAGTACGTGGATGACATACTCTTGATAGGGAAGGAGTTTCCTATGCTACGCTCGATCGATCTCCGATTATCACAATGATTCTCCACATAGGATCAAAGTGATACCTACTAAATCCTGGATTTTGGATCTATGAGATAGATCTAAATGGATGTTAGGATACTCACTAGCTGTAGTGAGATGGTATCAGTTAATCCTGGGGAAAATCACTGGAAGTGTTCCAGGGTGATAAAGACGACTGAATGTCAGTCACAGGCATTGTCTTTACCCTCAGTAAAGGGACGGTATGTTGGAAGAGTTCCAAGCTAGATACCGTGGCATACTAGACGATAAAGGCAAGATCCATCGCTACTTAAGATGCTACCAAAGAGGCTGTTTGGGTGTATATTGGTTCATGAGATGAACTATGTTCCTCCCATTGTGAGACAATGGAGTTGTGGCTTGTGCCAAGGAACGCCGGTCCCATCAGTGATCCAGACATATTCTAAGGCAGTATCGCCTGATCATGGAGATAGTTGATCTCCAGGGTGATCTAGGTTAGGAGAGCAGACTTAGAGGATAACACGGCGGATCCACCCACGAAGGCCTATTCCCAGAGAGAGACTTGTATGGGATGGCTGAGTATGAGATACTACAACCACTGCTATCAGATGGCCCTCGTGCAAGTGGGAGATTGTTAGTTATATGTATGTCCTAGGGGCCATTACTGTACATAGGATGTATATTGTAGTAGATGCTTGGACATATATAGGGATGACTTTCTTGCTCGACATGATAGTATGCTATCTGGTTACCCTTTACCTTAACGTGTACACTGATTGTCTCTCTGTTACATGTTGGTAAAGCCCTTAGGATGTGTACTTGACTACCTGGACTATGATGCGGATCATACTAGTGGGGACATGGTAGTCCATAAGTACATCCTTCAAGGTCCCTAGTCGTGGGTGTATCGAGACGGGGCATCGATATACCAGAGTAGACTAGCGTATACCTTCTCGACCCATACAGATGGGCGATGGATGATCCCATATCCATTGGTGTTTGACATCAGAGATGATATACGGGTGCTCAGTAGAGACTGGGTACACTGGACGGACTCGCCGAGAACTCCCAGATGGTATTATACCTTACGTCAGATGGCAATTCTCTGGTGACACTGGTACAGAGTAGTCTGTTGACCCGAGATCGTCATAGAGTCTTGTGTGGTTCCCACTGTGCTTTGATTTCCATCTTACCACGTCCAAGAGGGCGTGCAAAATGGTGGTTTTTGGGTACAGTCCCGAATCACATTGAGGCAATGAGCGATAGGAGGGGATTCGTCTCTCCCGGTATAGGGGGTTGATGTTGCGCTGTGTTCGATTGGCTATAACCAGAAATCCCTGGCCAGGGTTGCTGAGATATACTGGTAAGTGTTACCCGTAGTTTCTCGAATTCTTATAGACCTCATATCGACACGACTTTTCGAGCTAATGGGGTCTGACGTTTACCACCCCTAGGCGAGATATGTGACATATCAGACGACGAGACCGGACTGTACGGTAAGTGTTTCTGGTTGGATTCACAGGAGTGTGAGCGGGCTTGCTCGTCGATCTTCTCATCGCTCAATACCCGGGTGGCCGTTACGTTTAGCAGACCGCTTGCGGCTTATGGGTGTTTGATATGATCATCACCTGCTGCCGGCGTATTGACGAGTCTTTAGAGTCCTACACAGAGGTTTCCTGGCTCAAGCGAAACGAAATAGGAGTGCATATGAGATATGTGCGGGACCGAGAATAATGCGTGTATGTGATACCGTATTCTATTCTCGCGATGAATGTGTCGAATGGTTGTATGCGATATAACCTAGTTATCGAATCAAGGATTGATTCGATAAATCGATACATTGAATACTAGTCGGTTGTGTGCGACATGACCGGATCATTGAATCAAGTGTTGATTTAATGATTTAATGCATAATTATATATTTGATATATTACTTTGCATTAACTAGTATTGGTTCACTTTAAATGGATTTTCTCACTTGATGTTCACAAGTTGTATATGTGATATACTTTTGTGCACTTGATTGTATCATGTTTGATGATACATGCTTACTTGAGTTTGTGTAAAGATTAAACCATGGTTATTTAAATGGTTAGGGTTTTGTTTTTCATATCTATTTATTTATTTATTTATTTATTTATTTTTGGCAAAAGAAAAGAAAAATGGTGGCTTTATTTGGATACATGTTGAAGCTTCATGAAGCTTTGACTAAGTCACCATTTTTGTCTTCATGCTTAACCCTAACCATTGACCTAACCCTAGTTTATTCTCTACACTTGACCATGGTTTGATTATGATAAGTATTCATTTTAATTTCTTTTTGGAAAAAACTTATCATAACATTTTTCATCTTCTTCTTCTTCTTCTTCAAGAAGAAACCTTGCTCCATCAATGGCAACTTGAGCAAATGAGTGAGAAATTCAATTATAAAGTGAACCCACTTCCTATTTCTTCATCCTCTACCTCTTGCCAAGTAGTATAGGGTGTTTTCTTCACAATTTTCATGACTTGGTGAAGTGGGAGCTTGATCTAGTGATGCCTCGACGTAGATCATCTTCGGCATCGTAGTCGATGACCTAGCCCGCCCATTTTTCCGATGAAGCCGACGCTAGAGCCCGGGATTCGATTTGGACAGCGAGGAGACTTCATTGCGGAGCTATGGTGGTAGAGAACCGGATCTACAAAGGTTGTATTTCCGTTCACTTAGTTAAATTGTTAACTAGTTGCTTGTTGTCGCCTAAATTTCTAGTCGACGATCCGTATTAGGGTTTCTCGGCACCCGTAAAATTTGAAATTGACATGGTTGATGCCTTGTGAAACCTCGTTAGTGTGCCTAGGAATCCTACAGCTGCATTTTTTTTTCGGAGGATTTTGGGAACCGCAAGATATATTTTAAAGCTGGATTCATTTAAAAGAGCTTTTTTCCCTTTATATGCTCATATTGATGTTTTATGTTACATATATCAGTTTTATATGGATTTTATGCATTGAGATATGGATTTCATATGATTTATGGATTTGAGAACCGTGGGGGTATTTTCAAGAAACTATGTATTGTTTGAAAACCCGGTTCCTCTTGATATGTTATTTGATGCGTCCACCAGGAGATTTCTCAGTTCTGAGATTTATGATATATACCCGATGCGAGGAGTGAGTGGGCCGTGTGCGGGTACATGGTGGGGCCCGGTACGGTTCCCCTCGGCAAGATGTTCTTGGTACAGACGATGAGCCTGGAAGGTGGGCAAGTACCTATCGGTGACTGTATTTGGACTCGGCGGCTATCGTGGGAATACCGACCGGAGCGATATACGACATATCATCAGGGCCAGTCGTGGTGATAGCGCCTGAGTTATGAGGATTTACATGTCGATGCTAGACACGGGTTTCATGATGTTTCGAGTGTTGGTGTTAGACACTCAGGTTTTCCTGATTTTTATGTATCGTCGGTGGACATACAGGGTTTATATCCTCATACTTATATACGTATATATATATACACATTGGGATATGTTTTCATGATATTTTGGGTGTCGATGTTAGACACTCAGGTTCCATGAGACTTACAGGATGTGAGGGCCGATCCGTGGATGCGGTGCCTGAGGATTTGGGATTTGATGTGTCAGTGAGGGACACTGGTATTTTTCCATGCTGATGATTTTGCATGAGATTTTATTGTATCATCCCATACACTCAGGATTATTGTTGGTATGCATTGTTTCATGTAGTTGTATTACCCTGATGATGTACCTTTACATGATTGTTGCATATTCACTTATCATACTTATGATATCGGATTACATGTGATAGATAGATCGTTGTTCGTGCATACTCACGATTACAGTATGATGTTAATTACTATTCATGAGTTGGCAACTCACCCCCGTTGTGCCACAGTGTTTTACAGGACTTACCCTCAGAGTAGTCGCGGCAGGGCGTCTTATCATCTCTACTTTTGCGGATACCGCTACGTTAAGCAGTGAGGCTTTTGCTTTTAGGTGGGTTTGCGGTTATCTGCTTGTACATTGTACATCTTTTTGCTGGATCTAGTATTCTCCATCTACCACTATTGTATATGACTTAGAGACGACTTGTGAGGATTCAGTGTTGTATTATTTTGGTGACTTTGGGTGCCGTGCTCGTGGGAGCCGGTTATGTTGGAAAGTTTACTTCTTATTGCAGTCTTTCCTTTGTTATTTCTTCGCTTCGGTGTCGTATACTTGTTGTGGTGTTTGTCTCCGCCGTTGGGCATGATTTTTCTCCCATTTGGGATGCTTTATATATTATCTGTGTTGTACCCATTTTCGGGGCTAGTTTTTATAAAGGAGGTGCTGCCGAAATTTTCAAGAAAGAAAACTAGAGTTAGAGATTTTACTTGTGATTTTCCAATTGTTAAAACTATGTTTTTCTCCGTTGATCCAGATTTGGGTGGTTTAGATATCTGGGTTTCAGCTTACTTGAGTTGCGTACGCCTGTAGACGTTACGTAGTTTAAGTGCCGGTTACTGGCCAAATTCTGGGCCGTGACAAAGTTGGTATCAGAGCGATAGGTTTTACCTTCTGGAGTATAGGATGACCTTGGTATGATGGAGTAGTTAGCTTAAGCAGAGTGACGTAGCGTGTGTATGTTCCACGGCATACTTACGACACGGTACTCCGCCTAAAGTGACCTTAGGACTTATTGATTGATATCCTTCCGTGATGATATACATCTTTGTGATTCGATTCCTGTTTCCTTATCGAATCTTGTTTCAATTTCCAGCCTATATGTCGCCGAAGACTATGAGGGCACAGAGAGCGACCGCGAGGGCCGAGGTCAGAGTTAACTCGTCAGAGGCGAGGACTGACCAGGGCAGTACGCCTGTTGTACCGGAGCACATTGCTATGATTGGAGCTGGTATGCAGGATCTGCGCCAGATAGTGGGGACTTTATTAGAGACCATTCGAGCGCAGGGGAAGGCAGTTGTTCCACCCGTTGCAGGGACCACGGTGGTACCTACAGTTCCGGCAGTCGCAGTTATATCTCCGAAGGTTATTACTGTGTCACTAACAGATTTTATGAGGCTGAGGCCTCTGGTGTTTACTGGCACAGATGTTACTGAGGATCCGTAGTCGTTCATCGACCGGATGGCCAGGATTTGTCGTTCGCTCCGATGAGAGATGGGTGGAGTTTGTCAGTTTTCATCTGGAGGGTCTGGCCCAGAAGTGGTGTGAGTCGTTGGAGAGGGGCAGAGCCGCGGGTCTTGCTCCTATGACCTGTGCTGAGTTTGTGACGTCGTTTCTTGCCTGTTTTCTTCCACCGAGCGTCAGGGATGTGCGAGCGCGCAAATTTGAGTCATTACGTCAGACTCCGGGGATGACGGTGTCTGAGTATGATTAACTGTTTATCGAGCTGTCGGTGTATGCTCCGTACCTGGTGGCGACTGAGGAGATGAGGGTGAAGAGGTTTGTTCGAGGCCTACTTACCCAGTTGTTCCTAGCCATCAGCATTCAGCATTGCGACACGTATGTGGCAGCTGTAGATGCAGCCCTATTGGTGGAGGAGCGTCTATCTGAGTCATCGGTTGTTCCGGAACCGAAGAGGGCTCGTACGGGTATAGCAGCCAGGAGGCAGAGGTTTAGATTCTGAGACATAGTTCGATCAAACACTGGGGGTAGAAGAGACGTGGGACATGGCCAGTTGTTCGGTACTTTTTCCCAGGAGGGTCAGCCGTCGACACGTGGATGTTTTGGGTGTGGCAGTTTACAGCACTTAGTGAGAGATTGTACCGTGGTGCGTCAGAGAGGGCCAGCAGTGTTGGCTATAGTGCCCTTAAGGCAATTATCATAGTCGCGGACTTGTGATTATGACGAATGAGTGAGGACCTATACCGATAAAACATCTTACTCAAGATGATAATATGCTATCTGGTTTGTCTTTATCATCATGTACGTGTTGATAGAGCCCATGGGATTCTTGCTTGACTGCCAGCATTATGATGGCGATCATATATGTGGGAGCTGGGGTCTATAAGCACATCCTTAAATGTCCCTAGTCGTGGGAGTATCGAGACCGGGCATCGATACTCCAGTGTAGACTAGTGTATACTGATCGAGACCCCGACGAAGGGCGGTGGCCAGGTTTCACAAGCCATTGGTGTTAGTTTGTTCACCTAAGATAGTATGCAGGTGCTCATTGGATTATGAGTACACTGGACGGACTCGCCGAAAACCCGCTAGTTGGTATTATACCTATTGTCAGATAGCAGTTCCCAGGTGACATGTGTACAGGTTAGTCTGTTGACCTGAGATCGTCATTTGTCTCGTGTGAGTTCCCACTGTGCTTTGATTACTACCCTACCACGGCTCAAAGGAGTCATGCAAATAGGTTTTAGTTGGGTACAGTCCTGAGCCACATGGAGGCAGTGATCGGATCGTCGGGGATTCATCTCTCCCGGTATTGGGGGTTGATGTCGCATTGTGTACGGGTGGCCATCACCACAAATCCATGGCCATGGTAGACGAGGATTACCGATCCAGGATCGATAGTTTCTCAGGAGGTGATGGGTATCATGCCGACACTAAATATCGCGTTGTTAGGGGTCTGATTTTATCCACCCCCCTAGACTCGATATGCGATACTCTTAGACGAACAGACCGGACTGTATGGATATTGTCACTGTCAGGCTCAGTAGGGGTTCAGGATGAGTTTGCTCGTCGGCCTCCCTTTCGCTCAATACCTGGGTAGCCGTTACGTACAGCTAGTGCCGCTGACGTGCTTGTGGTTAAACCCACTGCCAGCGTATTGACGAGTCTTTAGAGTCCCACACAGAGGGTTTTTACGGTTCATGCGATATGGTGTACATGAGGTATGTTGGTACATACAGGTGTCCAATTAAATATGTGCACTTGCTGCGCGGACTTTAATCGGATGGTTGATAATACTAGCGGCTTAGGATTAAGCCAGATTATTAAATCAGGTTTTGATTTAATAATTTACATATGTATTTATATATATGTATTCTGGTATTATTGTTCGCTATTTATTTTCTCTCTCGGCTATTCGTATTTTTGTACGAATACGCGTATATGTATTTCGGTACATGTACCAGGAAGTATTCCGTATTTTCTACGGAATAACTTCTAGAAGGTGCCACATCATTTGTATGAATTTTCATTTTTTGGAAATTCATTTGACTCACAAATGAGGTGGAAGTGTGAGGTGGAAAGTGCATAGTGTTAAGCATGGTTTTGGGCATGTAGCAAAGTATGGTTGCTATTAATTTATTGTAAAAGGAAAATTGAAAGTTTTTTATGGGAGAGAGAGAAGGGGCCGGCCAAGACTTGGGAGTGGGGTTAATTTTCATTTGGTTCATTACATTATACATTAAGCTAGCCCACTCTCTCACGATCTCAAGTTCACAAAGCCATTTAGCTCATGCCCAAGCTTCATCACCACCATTCATCTTCTATGCTTGCTAAGTTGAGCAAATGAGTATGAGAGAAAATATAGTGACACACTACTACACCTCGATTCTCCATCGTTAGCAACTTTGGAGCGTCGGTTGCCTCGTTCGTCGAGCTGGAGCTTGCGATGTTTCCCTCGGGTGGATCATCGGAGATGGAAGAAGACCGGCAACCAAACTTCGTCAAAGAACCGCTAGGAGCTTGGAATGAAGACCGAAGGACACGGATCAACTTGGTATAACGATTCTAACACTTAGTTAGCTTGCTAGTTTAGGGTTTAAGGTCGATCCGGGATAAGGGTAGCGGTAGCGCCGGTTTGATAAATTTTTGTTCCACATTTTGGCCGCGTTTCGACGGCCGGGGCGCTGCCGTGACCCTTCAAGCAGTACCCCAGGTTACCTTACCACCTTCTCCGCCTCAGAGAGCGTTGCCTCTTATTCCTGTTGCTGCGCCGCGTCAGACTCCTGTTCAGAGAGGTCGTGGTCGCGGGGGTTTTGTACCGAGAGGTCGAGGTGGCGGAGGCAGAGGACAGCCAGTAGCCGGTAGAGGACAGGCTCGGTTGTTTGCCTTGACTCACCAGGATGCTCAGGCGTCCAATGCTGTGGTTTCTGGTATCCTTTCTGTATGTTCTTATGATGCGCATGTTCTTTTCGATCCGGGATCTACGGATTCGTATATTTCTACGCACTTCGTAACGAGGTTAGGCCGAGAGTCGTGTTTACTAGATCAGCCGCTTATCGTGACCACTCCTGTGGGAGAGTCGTTTGTTGCGCGACACGTGTTTCGATCGTGTGTTGTCCATTTAGGAGACAGAGATCTGTCCGTCGACTTGATCCTTCTTGAGATGTTGGACTTCGACGTTCTGTTAGTCATGGACTGGCTAGCTACTTGCTATGCATCCATGGACTGCCGCGAGAAGACAGTTAGATTTTGTTTTCCCGGCGAGTCAGTGTTTGTTGTGCAGGGGGACCGTGGTGCCGCCCCTCACAGTTTGATTTTTGTTCTGTGCGCTAGTCGGCTTTTGAGGAGGGGATGTCGGGGATTCTTGGCTTTCATTCATGATACTGGAGCCACAGTGGAGTCGTTGGACCAGGTTTCTACCGTGCGAGAGTTTCCCATGTCTTTCCCGATGAGTTACCTGGGTTGCCGCCAGAGCGCGATATTGAGTTCTGCATTGATCTGATTCCTGGCATGGAGCCTATTTCTATACCGCCTTATCAGATGGCTCTGGCAGAGCTTAGAGAGCTTAAAGATCAATTGCAAGAGTTGCTTGATTTGGGACTTGTGCGTCCGAGTGTTTCGCCGTGGGGAGCTCCTGTTCTGTTCGTCAAGAAGAAGGACGGCAGTTTGAGGCTGTATGTGGATTATCGTCAATTGAACCGAGTTACGGTGCGGAACAGGTATCCTTTACCTCCTATTGACGATTTATTTGATCAGCTCCAGGGTGCGAGACATTTTTCTAAGATCGATTTGCGTTCGGGTTATCATCAGTTGCGGAGTCGGAATGATGACATTCTGAAGACTGCTTTTCGTACACGCTATGAGCACTATGAGTTTTTGGTGATGTCGTTCGGACTCACCAATGCGCCAACAGCATTCATGGATCTGATGAACCGGATTTTCAGGCCGTTCCTCGACCAGTTTATTATAGTGTTTATTGATGACATACTGGTCTACTCTAAGAGTCGTGAGGAGCATGAACAACACTTGAGGATTGCTTTGCAGATTTTGAGAGAGCACCAGCTGTATGCTAAATTCTCAAAGTGCGCGTTTTAGCTTGATAGAGTTGACTTCCTGGGTCATGTGGTGACTGGTGATGGTATTCTTGTGGACCCGAGGAAGATCAAGGCTGTACAGCTTTGGCCCAGACTTGTATCGGTGACTGAGGTCCGCAGCTTTTTGGGCTTAGCTGGTTATTATCGCCGTTTGTGCAGGATTTCTCGAGTATCGCTGCACCGTTGATGGGACTGACCTGGAAGGGAGTTCCTTTTCTTTGGACTGATGCGTGCGAGCAGAGTTTTCAGCAGTTGAAGACTCGGATGACAACAGCTCCAGTTCTTTCTTTACCTTCTGGATCGGGCGGCTATGTTGTGTATTGTGATGCTTCTCGAGTGGGGCTCGGCTGTGTGTTGATGCAGCACGATAGAGTGATTGCTTACGCTTCTAGGCAGCTGAAGAAGCACGAGCAGAATTACCCCACTCACGATCTTGAGATGGCCGCGGTGGTCTTTGCGTTGAAGATTTGGAGAAACTACTTGTACGGGGAGTCGTGTCAGATCTTCACGGATCACAAGAGCTTGAAGTATATCTTCCAGCAGTGAGATTTGAACCTGAGACAGCGCCAATGGATGGATCAAGTGAAGGATTATGATTGTGAGATCCTTTATCACCCGGGCAAGGCGAATGTGGTAGCTGATGCTTTGAGTCGTAGGCCCGGGGGTAGCTTGTCCCAGTTGAGCGCAGTTCAGCGTCAGTCGTTTGCAGATTGGCAGCTCTTGTATGATGGTAGAGTGCAGTTCGAGTTTTCTTCCACTAGGGGACAGTTTGCTCATGTCCGCGCCCGTCCACTACTAATTGATCGTATCCGTGAGGCGCAACCCAGTGATGCCCGTTTGTCCGAGATTCTTGAGCTTGTTCGACAGGGTACAGTTTCGGAGTTCATGATTGATGACCAGGGTGTGCTACGATGCGGGACTCGCTTGTGTGTACCAGATGCTGATGGGTTGAGATGCAAGGTCCTAGAGTAGGCACATCAGTCGGCCTTTAGCGTTCATCCAGGTTCCACCAAGATGTACCGTGACTTGAGAGACTTTTACTAGTGGGAAGGGATGAAACCCGATATTTCGGACTTCGTTTCGAGGTGCCTGACCTGTCAGCAAGTCATGGTTGAGCATCAGAGACCGGCTGGAAAGTTGCAGCCTTTACCCATTCCGTAGTGGAAATGGGAGCAGATTTCCATGGACTTTATTGTGGGTCTACCCGGAACCAGTAAGGGGTATGACTCCATTTGAGTGATTGTTGACCGGTTGACGAAAGCGGCTCACTTCCTTCCAGTGAAGGCCACTTTCGGTTATGCTCAGTATGCGCAGCTGTATATAGATGAGATTGTGCGTTTGCACTGTGTTCCCACATGCATAGTATCCGACAGAGGCACCCAGTTTACTAGCCGTCTTTGGCAGAAGCATCAGAAAGCTTTGGGTACCCGAATGAGTTTTAGCACCGGTTTTCATCCGCAAACCAATGGTCAGTCGGAGCGGACTATTCAGACTCTGGAGGATATGCTCCATGCGTGTGTGCTTGATTTTGGTGGCAGTTGGGATCATCACTTGCCGTTGATTGAGTTCTCCTACAACAACAACTTTTAGGAGACTATTCAGATGGCACCTTTTGAGGCTTTATATGGTAGGAAGTGTCGATCGCCTGTCTGTTGGACCGAACTTAGTGAGAGTAGGGTTTTGGGACCCCAGCTAGTTCAGGAGACTACGGAGAAGATCCAGCTGATTCAGGACAGGATGAGAGCAGCCCAGTGCAGGCAGAAGTCATATGCCGACCGTCGTCGTCGCAGACTTGAGTTCGCAGTAGGGGATCATGTATTCCTGAAGATTTCTCCGATGAAGGGAATTATGCGATTTGGGAAGAGGGGGAAGCTCAGTCCCAGATTTGTAGGTCCTTTCGAGATCCTTGAGCGAGTGGGTTCTGTTTCTTATCGTTTGGCGCTCCCGCCCAGTTTTCCGGATGTTCACCCTGTTTTCCATGTGTCGATGCTTCGTAGATACCTTCATGATCCTTCTCACATGATTCAGCACGAGACCGTTCAGCTTGAGCGCGATCTTTCATTCACCGAGCAGCCGGTAGTTATTTTGGATCGGCAGGTGAAGAAACTTCGGTCAAGAGTCTTGCCGTCTGTGAAGGTTCTATGGCGTAGCCCTACTTGTGAGGAGATCACTTAGGAGGCCAAGAGTGAGATGCGGAAGAAATTCCCTCATCTCTTTGAAGGTACGCTTAGTATGAAATTTTAATTCGGGGACCGAATTTCTATAAGGGGGGAGATTGTAACGTTTTAGAAATCGTTATAAGAATTTTTCCGTTTTAGGGTTAAATTGTCGGTATTTTCCGTTTTGACCCGACTGTGTTCAAACGACCATATAGACTTGCCATCACCTGGTTTAGCTAAAATAAAACTAGTGCGCAAGCTTTGGGGGTATAGGGACGTTATGGTTCAATTTGAATTTTTCTTAATTTTAATATTATTTTAATGCGGTATTCGCATTTTGGGAAATTTCTGTTAAGTGAACTTCTCATCAAGTAAATTTGAGTTAAACCCAAACCTTCTCACATTATCTAGATATTTGTTTGGAATTAGAATTTAGATTAAAGGAAAAGAAATGAAAAGAATTCAAGGTGCATGCATGTGTGCATGTGTGTGTGTGAATGCATTTATTGCATTTATTGCAAGGAAATTGCTAGAAAACCCTACACAATTCCTCACCTCTTTCCCTTGGCCGAATCCCTCTCTCTCTCTACTGCTCTTGATCATTTCTCTTCTATTTTGCATCAATCCAAGCCAATAAATTCCCCAAATTCCCAAATAAATCCCAAAAATACACCAAGACCTTGTTCTTGCTCTTTGATCACTTGAAAACTAGGAAAGCTTGGAGCTTGTGAGCAAAGTTGATAGGTATAATCCCTAATCTGTTAAAATGAAGTTTTTATGATGTGTAGTTTGTTGGATATTGATTAGAACACGTTTGATATCGATTAGTGCGATATCATAGTTTTTAGTGTCTTTTTAGAGCCTCTGTACCTGCTGTGAAGTGGGTTTTTTACAGAAAAATCAAACAAATTTATAGTGATGTACTAGTGACCCTGGAGCACCACCTGAGACACGAAACCCACCCCACCGGACTCGGCCGGCGACCTTAGGCAAAATTCCGGCGACGCCGGTGATGGAGGGAGTTGCTGGGGTTTGGTTTTTGTGGGTAGTTGTCTGCTGTTGATTAGGGGTGTTCGGTACTGTTTACTTTTTTAGTAATTGCAGTATGAAAAATCTGGAATCGTTTACCTATAATTTAGTGTTTTGAGTCCGCGTGTTACGTGTTGCGACACGAATCGTGATCTTGTGCTGCTGTGGTACTTGGGTAGGTTTTGTGGTATCGTTACGCACGTTAGCCACTAGACGTACACTCGCGAGTTAGTTTAGTGTTGGTGCATTATTTAATACGTAGTTTTACGTTATTTGGTCGATTTCTGAGATGTTTGCACTATTTCTTGTGTTTGTGGAAATATAGCGTCGCAAGCGGGGACTTCGGACGCTGCGAACAAGGGGAAGCAGGTGTTCGGATTTTCATAGCGGAGACCATTGGTGAGTAGATTTAACATCTACGGGGAAATCGACCGTATGGCGTTATGCGTCGGGGCTGATATGATAGGATAGTTGCATGTTATTTCATATTGGTTAATTTCATATGAATGTCATTGCATAGTAGTATCTGTTGTACCTTTAGATATAACACATTACACGGTTCATATTGCACGAGCACTAAATTGTATGCTACACCCACATCGTCAGTAATTGCTAGGACACGCACAAACCACCTATATACGTGATACGGTAGTGGATAAGGATAGTTGAGGTAGTAACCCTTATCCCATTGTGCATATGAGATATTGTTGACACCTACATACGTGATGTTGTATTGGACATGGATAGTTAAGATGGTGACTCTTATTCCATTTCACGTATGCCTTACTATAGCTACTTGTACATCTTACATACATATTGACATGTACACCCACATAGTCTATTACAGCTACATGTATATCATACACACATATTGACATGTACACCTACATAGTCTATTACAGCTACATGTATATCATGCACACATATTGACATGTATACCCGCATATTTTCGCTATAGTTGTATGTACCCCAAGTGGTATTGTTTTGATATGTGATATTAAGTTATTGATCATTGCGCTTATGAATTGCATCATACCCACTTGCTTACATGTAGATACTTAAACCTTGCTACTCTTACATGTACACCTCATATGATGCTGCATTTGTTTTCGGAGGATTTTGGGAACCGCAAGATATATTTTAAAGCTGGATTCATTTAAAAGAGCGGTTTTCCCTTTATATGCTCATATTGATGTTTTATGTTGCATATATCAGTTTTATATGGATTTTATGCATTAAGATATGGATTTCATATGATTTATGGATTTGAGAACCGTAGGGGTATTTTCAAGAAACTATGTATTGTTTGAAAACCCGGTTCCTCTTGATATGTTATTTGATGCGTCCACCATGAGATTTCTCGGTTCTGAGATTTGTGATATATACCCGATGCGAGGAGTGAGTGGGCCGTGTGCGGGTACATGGTGGGGCCCGGTATGGTTCCCCTCGGCAAGATGTTCGTGGTACAGACGATGAGCCTGGAAAGTGGGCAAGTACCTACCGGTGACTGTATTTGGACTCGGCGGTTATCGTGGGGATACCGACCGGAGTGATATACGACATATCATCAGGGCCAGTCGTGGTGACAGCGCCTGAGTTATGAGGATTTACGTGTCGATGCTAGACACGGGTTTCATGATGCTTCGAGTGTCGGTGCTAGACACTCAGGTTTTCATGATTTTTACGTATCGGCGGTGGACATACAGGGTTTATATCCTCATACTTATATACGTATATATATACACATAGGGATATGTTTTCATGATGTTTCGGGTGTCGATGTTTGACACTCAGGTTCCATGAGACTTACAGGATGTGAGGGCCGATCCGTGGATGCGGTGCCTGAGGATTTGGGATTTGATGTGTCAGTGAGGGACACTGGTGTTTTTCCATGCTGATGATTTTGCATGAGATTTTATTGTATCATCCTACACACTCTGGATTATTGTTGTTATGCATTGTTTCATGTAGTTGTAGTACCCTGATGATATACCTTTACATGATTGTCACATATTCACTTATCATACTTATGCTATCGGATTACATGTGATAGATAGATCGTTGTTCGTGCATACTCGTGATTACAGTATGATGTTAATTACTATTCATGAGTTGGCAACTCACTCCCATTGTGCCACAGTGTTTTGCAGGACATACCCTTAGAGTAGTCGCGGCAGGGCGTCTTATCATCTCTACTTTTGCGGATACCGCTACGTTCGGCAGTGAGGCCTTTGCTTTTAGGTGGGTTTGCGGTTATCTGCTTGTACATTGTACATCTTTTACTGGATCTAGTATTCTCCATCTACCACTGTTGTATATGACTTAGAGACAACTTGTGAGGATTCAGTGTCGTATTATTTTGGTGACTTTGGGTGCCGTGCTCGTGGGAGCCGGTTATGTTGGAAAGTTTACTTCTTATTGCAGTCTTTCCTTTGTTATTTCTTCGCTTCGGCGTCGTATACTTGTTGTGGTGTTTGTCTCCACCGTTGGGCGTGATTTTGCTCCCATTTGGGATGCTTTATGTATTATATGTGTTGTACCCATTTTCAGGGCTAGTTTTTACAAAAGAGGTGCTGACAAAATTTTCAAGAAAGAAAACTGGAATTAGAGATTTTACTTGTGATTTTCCAAATGTTAAAACTATGTTTTTCTCCGTTGATCCAGATTTGGGTGGTTTAGATTTCTGGGTTTCGGCTTACTTGAGTTGCGTACGCCTATAGGCGTTACGTAGTTTAAGTGCCAGTTACGGGCCAAATTATGGGTCGTGACAGGTTTTTATTATATCATTAAGGATACAATGTATAGTTTAACATCTTAATGTATGTAAAACCTAGTTTGGTTGATTAAATTGCACTTGTTATATGTAATTTGTCCAAATCATGTATTTTTGCAAACTAGGTTTTTATAAAATATATATTTAGGTGAGATAAAATTCTAGTTAGTATTTTATATCATTTGAACATGGTTTAAGTGTGTAATTTCTCATATTAAGGTGTGTAAAACCAAACCTAGTAGCTAGTTTGCAAATTGTTATTTCAAAATTTTGCTAATTAAGCTATTTGTAAACTAGGTTTTTGGGTTTAATGAAATTGATGAGATTAAAATTTAATTATGTTTTGTATGACTTAGTTAAAATATTATGTGAGTAATGTAACCATTATATTGGTTAAAACATCAAGTTTTGTACTAAAAACGGTTAATTTTGCTTGCTAGGTTTTCGGAAAAAAAATAGCTTTTAAAGTGAGTTTGGGGTTTTTGTGAATTTTAACCTATTTCAATTTATAATTAGTGTTTGTGAATGTGCAAATAGGTGCGTTTCGGTTTTATCTCGATCAATTGGCGTTTATACGCCGATGTCGAGTGATATTTGGTTCTTTTACTTGAGCGGATCCTAGGTTTTAACCTATGTGAAATTCGTATGCCGTTTTGGACTTTCATCCGCGATTTTGGTTTACGATACTATATGTTTACATGTAGGTACCCCCATGTGGACTTCGAGACGACAAGAAAGCGCGTGCCGACATCGATTTTGGCAAGCGAGGACCAGGTGAGTAGATTTATATCTACGGGGAGAAGTCGGATGGATGGCGTATAGCACCCCCACAGTTCGTAGTATAATTATGATATATAATTGGATATATATGTGATTCATGATACTTGGATGATTATCAAGTTATGATTATGTGTTTATGGTTAGTTTGGTGTTATTATAAGGGAACTAGCATAGCTTCTTAGTCGTGAAACCTAGAATAGGTTTACACCCACACGCACACACCTGCATTCATTTTATTACTTGTGCGTATATGGGGATATGTATATATATGTATGTATACACACACACACACATGGGTATGGGACTATGTATATATATATATATATATATACGTATACATATACACAGATTATGAGGATAGTACTTGGGATTGGAGATGAGTCGATGAGATTGAGCTTGAGGCCGTGAGATTGGTAATATGGTATGGTTCGTATTTAAGATACGACATGATATTTTAGCGGGTTCTTTAGACGTGGTGTTTTCATACACACGCATGCATTACATAGATGGTATCAGTATTGTACTAGACTTAGATCAGTACCCCAGATCATGATATATGATGGAAAGGATACTAGACGAATATTGAGATAAATGTGATATTTGACCCGAACCCAGATTTGGGAGGCCGTACGACGGATTTACCGTACGAGCTATATATTTGATGATAGATCCACACTCTTGACTCGAGGATGCCATATTATATAGGGTATCGTATGGGATACTATTGAGTCAGGATCATCGACTATTATACACACACACACACACACAACAACAACAACAACTGAGCCTTTTATCCCAAGCATATGGGGTAGGCTACATGAACCAACATGAGAATCACGCTGGGTCCAGCACATGAATCCTCTGTCTCCACTCACTTCTATCGAACAATACACACACACACACACACACACACACACACACACATATATATCGGCTCAGATTTAGGTAGTTTCCATACCCCTTCCGATTGGTTGTTAGTTAGACCTGTAGTTGCCTAGTAGATGTTAGAATGGACCGAGTCTTACCTATTTCTAAAAATAACGAATCGTGAGGATTTTAAAGACATGTCAAGGGATACTACGGATATTTCAAAAGACGTACCTTTTCTTAAAAACATCGTAGCCCTTATTTTCAAAATACCACGATTCGTACTATTTCAAACGACAAAACAGTATAACACAGGTGTAGCGATGTAGATTCTTATTGTTACGTTATTATTCATGTTCCGCATATTATTGTTGCAATTACTATTCATTGCCATTTATCATGTTGTTATCGTCTCATTGCATGTTTATTGTGTACTTAGTGATTATGAACTATACTGTCAGGACACCAGCACCATTACCGATGATGCGTATATTCCATATACACTTACTTGCCAGCTCACACACATCATCATCGGTAATTGCCATGCCACGTACACTTTAGAAAATACCATTTTCATTGACATAGCTTGATAACTGATAGTCGCATTATGTTATAGCTTCCATATGCTAGTTTAAATATTGCATTCATTGCATGATAATAGGTGCATTCATATATTCATTGGTTATGCAGTATTATGAAGATTTATGCCGGTATTCACTGTTTATTGGTATCATGATTTTGATAATTTTGGATTTACATGAGATTTTTGGATTTGGGGGGAAACCGCAAGAATTTAATAAAAGCTTAGTATCATTATTTTAAAATGTAAATTGCTGTTTTCTCATGATGTTTGAGTCGTCCATCATGAGTTTTCATGATTGCTATCGGATTTCAAGACCTGATTCGAGGAGTTGGATGAACCGTCTCGGGTACATGGTGGGCCCGGTATGGTACTCCGAGGCAAGAAGCTCGAGTTGTATTCGATGAACCTGGTAAGGGAGCTCTACTTGCCGGTGATATTTTTGGACTCGTCGGTTATCCGGAGGATACCGGCCGGAGTCATGAGATAGATACAGGCTGATCCGTTCTTCCGGAGCCCATGGGCCCTCGCAGATGATACGGATGCCTGAGATATTGATATTTGAGATCTGAGATTTGAGATATTGAGATTTGATATTGAGATACTGAGACTTATGTTTTGTGTCGATGCTGACACTGATTTCTCTGTTGCATTCATTGATGATACTTGATTGATATACATATAGAAATCTCATTGATTAAAGAAAACAGTTGTCTCATTCATGATATATTATGTTTCCATTCGTAATGCATTCATACATCATATATATCTGATATGTTGCTATCTGAGGCACTGACACGAGCACGTCGTATTGCACTTATATGTAGATGGATCAGGATATTATTTGAGGATATTACCTGATATGACCTAGGATAGCGTTATGCATGCGATTTCTACTCGTAGATGTTTTCTACTCACGAGTTGGCAACTCACCCCCGTTGTGCCACAGTTCCTTACAGGTTTTGCCGTACAGGTTTCATTGCGGCTTTGCTGTCACACTGTTCCTTCCGGATGATTGCTTTGGTAGGTGGGTTCTTTTGCATCAGGACCACCATTGTTTATTTATTATTTCAGTTGTATCTAGAAACTCCATCAACCAGATTGTATATTTGATAGAGATAGAAGACCAGACTTGTTATTCATTCGACCTTAGAGTCGTGTGTTGTATTATTATGGTTTTCGTGTTGATTTTAGGTTTTCTTTTGAGTCTTGATCCTCGCCCTTCGGCGTTGTATATTATATTGCTTGCGTGGTTGTGACCGTCGATTGACGAAGAGCTAGCTCCCGCTTGGGGATGCCTTTTTATTTATTTCGTATACTATTCATGTTGTATCCTGTTTAGGGCCAGTATTTACAAAGGAGACTCTGCCGAAATTTTCAGAAAATACTTGATATTTTAAAAATACATACTTCGGCTTATGTTGATTAAAACTACTTGCTTTAAATTGGTTTTTCCTCCACTCTACTGCTTCTTGGTTTTGATTTCTGAGTTTTGGCTTACTTAGATTACGTACGCCTCGAGACGTTTCGTAATTTAAGTGCCGGTCATGTTCCGTACTTTTCAGGTCGTGACAAGCAGTTGAAGACTCGGTTGACGACTTCACCGGTTCTATCTTTGCTTCTGGATCGGGCGACTTTGTTGTTTACTGTGATGTTGCGCGAGTGGGGCTCGATTGTGTACTGATGTAGCATGATTGAGTTATCTCTTTTGCTTCCCGACAGTTGGAGGAAGTACGAGCAGGATTATCCCACTCCTGACCTGGAGATTGCCGCGGTGGTCTTGCGTTGGAGATTTGGGGACACTACTTGTGTGAGAGTCGTGTCAGATTTTCATAGACCACCATAACACAATGTACATCTTCCTGCAGCAGGTTTTGATTGTTGAGACGGCGCCATTGGATGGAGCTTGTGAAGGATTGTGTTTGTGAGATCCTCGTTACCCGTGGCAAGGCGATTGTGGTAGCTGATGCCTTGAGTCGTAGGCCCGGCGTAGCTTGTTCCAGTTGTGTGCAGTTCAGAGACAGTCTTCTGCAGATTTGCAGTTCTTGTGCGATCTTGGAGTACAACTTAAGTTCGCCTCTACTGAGGGGACAGCTTGCTCATGTCCGCGCCCGTCCACTTTTACATAATCGTTTTCGTGAGGCACAGCCCACCGATGCTTGTTGTCTGTGATACTTGAGCATGTTCGGCTGGGTAAAGATTCGAAGTCATTGATTTATGACTAGGGTGTGCTACGTTTAAGGACGCATTGTGTGTACCTGATACTGATGGGTAGGGACGCGAAATCCTAGAGCAGGCACATCAGTCAGTTTTCTGTGTTCATTCAAGTCCACCAATATGTAGCGTGACTTGTGAGATAGTTACGGGTGGGCAGGGATGAAGAGTGAAGTTTCGGATTTCGTTTCGAGGTGTCTGTCTTGTTGCGAGCTAAGGTTGAGCATTTGAGACCGGCTGGTGAGTTGCAACCTTTAACCGTTCCAGAGTGGGAATGGGAGCAGATCTTCATGATTTTCATTGTGGTGTCTACCCAGGTCTTGATAGGGTGTGACTCCATTTGAGTGTTGTTGTCCGGTTATACTCAGTTTGCTCATGTTACGTTTTAGAAATCGTTTTGCGAATTTTCCGTTTTTAGGGTAAAATAGTCGTTGTTTTCCGTTTTAACCCGATTGTGAACAAACTCCTGTATAGACTTGACGACACCTAGTTTAGCTAGAATGAAGCTAGTGCGTGGGCTTTGGGGGTCAATCGGAAGTTTTGGTTCATATAAAAAATTTCCCTAATTAAAATGTTATTTTAATGCTTTATTTGTGCACTTTATTAGTGATAATTACTTTTTGGCTTGGGCTAATTACTACTAATGTGAATCTATGCTAAGTTGATCACTAGATTTAAACTTAATTCCATCCATCCAAAATATCTTGATAATTAGTGATTTAAAATGATTTTTAAAGAAAAGAAAAAAAAGAAAATGTGGCAAAATGCATTAATAAGCATTTATTGTCAATTTTAGCTAGAACTTTCCTCTTCTTTTTCACAAACCACCCCCCCATTTCCTCATGGCCGGCCACTTCAAGCTTGCTGCCCCATCTCCTTCATCACCTCATTTCTTCATTTTAAAGCTTGAAAAATTCATCAAAAATCCTAAATTTATCACACAAACTCAAAAATAAATCAATACCCATTATTATTCTTCACTAAACTAGCTTGGATCTTCACAAAAGTTAGCATTTTGGAATCTATCTTGGTTTTCTCTTGTAAGTTTTGTAATCAAGTTTGAGGTATAAAACCCTAACCCTGATCTATATTTGTTGTTCTAATAGTTTAACTAGCTTATTAGTTGTTAATTTAAAGCTTTTAATTAGATATTTAGAATTTCTAGAAAGGGTTTTGGTAATCAAGTTAAGGTTTTGATTAGTAATAAGGTTAACTAGTATGTTAAGCTTGAAGAAAACTTAATCTAGTTTGCTAGTTTGTTAAATGTTATTTTCCTAATTGTATAATTAGCTTAATTACAAACTAGACTTTTACTAAATCCTAATTAAGTGAGATTAAAATTCTAGTAAGGGTTTGTATGGTTTAATCTTGCTAATTAGTGATGTTTGTAAATTCTAGTTTGGTAAAAAGGTTGTAGTTTTGTGCTAAAATGATATATGTTGCTTACTAGATTTCGGTAAGTTTAGACGTGGGTTTCTTTTGACGTTGCGACGTTATTTATATTAGATTCCACGTTCATTATTGTGTTTTGAATGCGCGATCGGTACGATCAGGGTCTAGGCTTAGTAGTTGTGTCGCTTTGCGTTCCTAGCTAGGGTCGTGCCGATGCCGTTCGTGTCCTTGTGTAGCTTTTGCTCTTAAGTTGGTTTCGTAGTGTCGCTACACGCGTTAGCCACTTGACGAACACTTGAGAATATGTTTGGAGTTGGTGCGTCGGTCAAACGTAGTTGGTACGTGTTATTGATCGATTGCTAATATATACTTGTAATATTGTTATATGCTTTCAGGATCGCAGGCGGGGACTTCGGGCGCTGCGAAAAAGGGAAAGTGAGTTGTTGGCTTTACTTAGCCAGGATGGTTGGTGAGTAGATTTAACATCTATAGGGGGTCGCCCGCATGGCGTTATGCGTCTGGGCTAGATCAAATGACATGACTATTAGTTAGAAGTATACGGATATTGATTGTGTATGTATACCTTAGTTGCTTATCTCATTTCCTTGTGTATGGACTTAGTATTAATGAGACACAACACCATTATTTACGGTTCATGTTTCACAAGCACTAGTTGTATGCTACACACACACCATCAATAGTTTCCATGACACGCACAACACCTATACATATGTGATATTGTATTGTTTAGGGACATTGAGACATGATCCCTATTTTCTTTTGTGCATATGACATATAGCATACCTGTATACCTACATGCTTACACATATGCCTTGACATGCTTACATGCTAGTTACCTATATACCTATATTGTTGGCTATAGTGCCCTCAAGGTAATTATCATAGTCGTGGACTTGTAATTATGATGATTGAGTGAGGACCTATACCGATAAAACAGTCTTACTCAAGATGATAGTATGCTATCTGGTTTGTATTTATCATCATATACACGTTGATAGAGCCCATAGGATTCTTTCTTGACTGCCAGCATTGTGATGGCGATCACATACGTGGGAGCTGGGGGTCTATAAGCACATCCTTAAATGTCCCTAGTCGTGGGAGTATCAAGACCGGGCATCGATACTCCAGTGTAGACTAGTGTATACTGATCGAGGCCCCGACGAGGGGCGGTGGCCAGGTCTCACAAGCCATTGGTGTTAGTCTGTTCACCTAAGATTGTATATAAGTGCTCATTGGGTTATGAGTACACTGGACGGACTCGCCGGGAACCTGCTAGTTGGTATTATACCTATTGTCAGATAGCGGTTCCCAGGTGACATGTGTACAGGTTAGTCTGTCGACCTGAGATCGTCATTTGTCTCGTGTGAGTTCCTACTGTGCTTTTATTACTACCCTACCACGACTCAAAGGAGTCGTGCAAACAGGTTTTAGTTGGGTACAGTCCCGAGCCACATGGAGGCAGTGATCGGATCATCGGGGATTCGTCTCTCCCGGTATTGGGGGTTGATGTCGCGTTGTGTACGGATGGCCATCACCATAAATCCGTGGCCACGATGGATGAGAATTATCGATCCAGGATCGATAATTTCTCAGGTGGTGATGGGTTTCATACCGACACTAAATGTCGCGTTGTTGGGGATCTGACTTTATCCACCCCCCTAGACTCGATATGCGATACTCTTAAACGAACAGACCGGACTGTGCGGATATTGTCACTGACAGGCTCAGTAGGGGTTCAGGATGAGTTTGCTCGTCGGCCTCCCTTTCGCTCAATACCTGGGTAGCCGTTACGTACAGCTAGTGTCGCTGACGTGCTTGTGGTTAAACCCACTGCCAGCGTATTGACGAGTCTTTAGAGTCCCACACAGAGGGTTTTCACGGTCCAGGCGATATGGTGTACATGAGGTATGTTGATACATACAGGTGTCCGATTAAATATGTGCACTTGCTGTGCAGACTTTAATCGGACGGTTGATAATACTAGCGGCTTAGGATTAAGCCAGATTATTAAATCAGGTTTTGATTTAATAATTTACATATTTATTTATATATATGTATTCTAGTATTATTGTTCACTATTCGTTTTCTCTCTTGGCTATTCGTATTTTTGTACGAATGCGCGTATATGTATTTCGGTACATGTACCGGGAAGTATTCCGTATTTTATACGGAATTGCTTCTAGAAGATTTGCCACCTCTTTATTGATTTTCCTTTTTAGGAATTCATTTTGTTTTATAATGAGGTGGAGGGTGTGAGGTGGCATGAACAATGACATGGCATGGGTCAATGTATGGTGCATTTGTTTATTGCTTTTTCACTTTGGAAATGATATTTTTTCTTTTGGAAAATAGGAGAGAGAGGGGGGCCGGCCAACATTATTGAGGATGGGATGATTTCATTTTGGTTCATGAAACATTACACTAGCTCACTCTCTCACTCTCTCAGTTTCACAAAAGGACTTAGCCAATTTCTTGTTCTTCATGCCAAAGCTTCATCACTCCCATTCATCTTCTATGGTTGCTCTCATGAGCACAAGAGTTGAGAGAAAATTGTAGTGACTCTTTCATACACCCCCACTCTCCATCGCTAGCGACTTTGGAGCGTCGGTTGCCTCGTTTGTCGAGGTGGGAGCTTGCGTCGTTTCTCTCGGGTGGATCATCGAAGACGAAGGAAGATCGGAAACTAAACCACATCAAGGAGCCACTAGGAGCTTGGAATGAAGACCGAAGGACACGGATCAACTCGGTATAACGATTCTAACCTCTTCTTAGTTTTCTAGTTTTGGGTTTAAGGTAGATCCGGGATTCGGGTAGCGGTAGCGCCGGTTTAGAAAAATTTTGTTCCGCATTTTGGCCGCGTTTCGACGGCCGGTACCCTTCATGGTATTAGAGCCACCCTTTAAAACCCTTACTAGCTTGTTTAAACGTGCTTGAAAGATCGATCGACAGAAATTTCGAAAAACACGATTCCATTTTTCTGTTCTCCGCCGATTTTCAAAAGTGTTCAAAAAATATTTTACAGTGGCTTAAAAATCCGTGCAGGCAAATTTATAGGTACATAAAAAAGTTGAGCTTCTGAACCTTTCAAAGCGCCGCGGAACTGCCGCAGTTACCCTCTTTTGGCGGCGGTTCCGCGGCCATTTTGTGGCGACGGGCTTTAAATTTTTTCCTGTAGCCTACTGACTTGGAATTATGATTTTTGTGATATTCTGTTTTGGCCCAGTTTTCTGTACTGTACTGTTTTGCTATTGGGGCCAATTTGGAACTTAGTCGATCGATAATTTAAGTGTGCGTTTGCCAGTACATACATTATATTCTGCGACCGTGAATGTCACTTTATCGGTAAACTCGTCTAATTGCTATATGTCTTTTAGACGGGTTTGCGAACGTGACATTCACGTTGATGTTCTGTGTTGTGCTGTGATGTTGGTTGGATCGTCGTAGTGGATAGCAATGGTGCAATGTTAGTACAGTTTTTTCATTTATACATTTGATATTGCGGGGAGAGCGTCCGACATGTGGATTGCCGTCACTGCCAGTTTGAATATTATTCTTTTGGGGAACGACCGGGCTGAGGTCGATGTCACCCTTGTATATTATTTTCTTTTCTGTACTAGGATTACCCCGCGGTGGGGTGCACGAATAGCCGGATTCTAGAGGGCAACGGGTCTGCATCTCATGGCGTTGGGACGGAAAGGACCTTACTCTAGAATTGGCGGGCTATTCGCCGCACTCGTAGGGGGTATAGGTTTCATTGCACATGCTATCCACACGACAGGGAACTTCGGGTCTCACTTGCGGCTCAAGTGAAACCCGGGGCTCCAGATTATCCATCATTCTGTGTTGCTTCTATGATGTTTCTGTGATGTTGCTTTATATCATGCTGTTCACACCATAATATTGCATTATTATATTCCCATTCTTATTCTTTTTATAAATAAACAGGTGCTTTTGACGCATGTCTGCTACATGTTACAGTTTACAGGTTCTTGGACAGAAAACAGTGAAAACGATGTAAAGACGATGAAAAAAGTGGACTTTGACCAACAACTAGGAGGATCTTAATTAAGCCTAGACGAAGAACAGTTCACAATCAACAAGGCAACGCAAGATCCAGAATATCAAGGCAAACGGTTAAAAAGCCATTACAAAATTGTTCACTGAAGATCTGGAACCAATGTAGAAGCCCAGGTGAAGAAAGAACCAAAGAATAACAAAGCCCAGAAAGCCTGAAAGAAGCACAGAAAAAATAAGGAATTGAATCCTCCATTGGGCCGCAGAACCGCGGCCCAACCCCCACCTATGCCGCAGTTCCGCGGCCATCTAGGGCTTTCAGAAGATAAAAATTTTACCAAGTTCCTTTGCGGCTTTGACTAGTCAACCTAGGGCTATTTTTGTAATTGTAGACATACGGATCAAAATGTAACCTAGGGTTTCTATTTCCTATAAATAGAACTCTAAATCATTGTGAACCTTATGCCTCCTTTTAATAATAAATTTTAGAATTCTTTTGGAGAGCATCGGTGTTTCTTTTCAAGTCATGAATTCAGATCTGACAACTCTGCGTTGATGATTGGAGAGATGCATCTGTAAGTAGATTTAATTCCTTGCCCTAGTTTAGATTTCAATTCTTTGCCCTAGGTAGATTTATTTTTTTGCCGTAGATAAATTGTTTAGAGTTAGCTTTGGGGAAGGATTTTGAGAGATGAGATCTCTCATCCCTTTCTTACCCATTATATATTTACAATAGGACTTCATGCATACACGCACACACCGCGCCATACGGCACCCTATCCCTCGAGGTAGCGGTGATACCGTAGTGTAAAGGCCCGGTTGCGCGCGTTTTCCATGGAGGTTAGGGTAAGGATCTCTAAAGGAAGGACAAGAACCTAGAGGATGGAACACCTTCCCGAATGGATCTAATTCCCTTTATTGACAATTACCATAACTCCTCATAGATCTTCATTCGGGTATAGAAAGCGTTGAGATTTACTTGCATTTCCAAACCATCCCTAAACCTAACCTTAGCAAGACTAGATCTAGATAATTGTAGTATAGAATAATTTAGGTTTTTAGATTCAATAATCAATCCGGCTCCCATCGGAATTAACTCGTTTGAGCGAATAGGAAATTCACAACATCCTTGTGGACCGACCCGTACTCAACGGCTAGCTTCATGCGACGCCGTTCTTGATTGCGGTAATAGAGATAGTTTTTGAGACAAATCACATGCCTGGGACGATTGTTATATATTTATATATATACTAGTAGATGTTGTATATGTTTTACACCCGCGCTAGCCCATTCCCCGCTCTGTCGTTAGTTAAGTAACCTAACAGGTGATGACGGGACCCAGTGGCGAATGCGGATGGCATATACGTACATTTTATTTTCGTTCTTTTCTGGTATGATTAATTGATGGGATGAAAGGTTCCTAGGCACCCTAATGAGGTTACACAAGGCATCGATCATGCCAATTTCAAAATTTATGGGTGCCGAGAGACCCTAATACGGATCGTCGGCTAGATGTTTAGGCGAATAATGAAACTAGTTAATACTTAACTAAGAGATACGGAAATACAACCTTTGTAGATCCGGTTCTCCACCTCCATAGCTCCGCAATGAAGTCTCCTCGCTGTCCATAACAAGTCCCGGGCTCTAGCGTCGGCTTCATCGGAGAATGAACGGGCTAGGTCATCGATGTCCATGCCGAAGATGATCTACGTCGAGGCATCACTAAATCAAGCTCCGACTTCACCAAGTCAAGAAACTTGTGAAGGAAACACACTCTACTACTTGGCAAGAGGTAGAGGATGAAGAAATAGGAAGTGGGTAGACTTTAGAATTGGATTTCTCACTCATTTCCATCAATCACCATTGATGGAGCTTGCTTTCTTCATGGAAGAAGATGAAGAAGAAGAAGAAAGTCTTATGATAAGTTATTCCAAAAATGGAAAATAAATGGAATGTTTATCATAATCTAACCATGGTAATGTGTATAGAATTAACCAAAGTTAGTTGAATGGTTAGGGTTAAGAATGAGATAAGAATGGTGGACTTTGGTCAAAGCTTCATGAAGCTTCAACTAAACTACAAATAAAGCCACCATTCTTTCTCTTTATTCTTATTTAATTCAAAATGAATAAATGAAATAAATAAATGAGAAAAGGAAATGAAACCCTAACCATTTAAGTAACCATGGTTTAATTCTTTACACAAACCCAAACTAGCATGTATCATCAAACATGATACAATCTTGTGTACAAAAGTATATCACATATACAATGTGCACAAAAAGTGAGAAAATCCAATTAAAGTGAACCAATACTAGTTAATGCAAAGTAATATATCAAATATATAATTATGCATTAAATCATTAAATCAACACTTGATTCAATGATCCGGTCACATCGTATATAACCGACTAGTATTCAATGTACCGGCTTATTGAATTAATCCTTGATTCGATAACTAGGTTATATCGCATACAACCAATCGATACATTCATCGCGAGAATGAAATACGGTATCACATACACGCATTATTCTCGGTCCCGCACATATCTCATATGCGCTCCTATTTCGTTTCGCTTGAACCAGGAAACCTCTGTGTAGGACTCTAAAGACTCGTCAATACGCCGGCAGCAGATGATGATCATATCAAATACCCACAAGCCGCAAGCGGTCTGCTAAACGTAACGGCCACCCGGGTATTGAGCGATCAGAAGATCGACGAGCAAGCCCGCTCACACTCCAGTGAATCCAACCAGTAACACTACCGTACAGTCCGGTCTGATCGTCTAATATGTCGCATATCTCGCCTAGGGGTGGTAAACGTCAGACCCCAATAGCTCAATAAGTCGTGTCGATATGAGGTCTATAACAATTCGAGAAACTACTGGTAACACTTACCAGTAAATCTCAGCAACCCTGGCCAGGGATTTCCTGTTATAGCCAATCGAACACAGCGCAACATCAACTCCCTATACCGGGAGAGACGAATCCCCTCCTATCGCTCATTGCCTCCATGTGACTCGGGACTGTACCCAAAAACCACCGTTTTGCATGCCCTCTTTGACGTGGTAAGATGGAAATCAAAGCACAGTGGGAACCACACAAGACTCTATGACGATCTCGGGTCAACAGACTACTCTGTACCAGTGTCACCAGAGAACTGCCATCTGACGTGAGGTATAGTACAATCTGGGAGTTCTCGGCGAGTCCGTCCAGTGTACCCAGTCTCTACTGAGCACCCGTATATCATCCCTGATGTCAAACACCAATGGATATGGGATCATCCATCGCCCATCTGTATGGGTCGAGAAGGTACACGCTAGTCTACTCTGGTATATCGATGCCCCGTCTCGATACACCCACGACTAGGGACTTTGAAGGATATACTTATGGACTACCATGTCCCCACTAGTATGATCCGCATCATAGTCCAGGTAGTCAAGTACACATCCTAAGGGCTTTACCAACATGTAACAGAGAGACAATCAGCATACACGTTAAGGTAAAGAGTAACCAGATAGCATACTATCATGTCGAGCAAGAAAGTCCTCCCTATATAAGTCCCAGCATCCACTACAATATACATCCTATGTACAGTAATGGCCTCTAGGGCATACATATAACTAACAATCTCCCACTTGCACTAGGGCCATCTGTAGCAGTGGTCGTAGTATCTCATACTCAACCATCCCATGAAAGTCTCTCTCTGGGAATAGGCCTTCGTGAGTGGATCCGCTGCGTTATCCTCTAAGTCTGCTCTCCTTGCCTCGATCACCCTGGAGATCAACCATCTCCATGATCAGGTGATACTGCCTTAGAATAAGTCTGGATCACTGATGGGACCGGCGTTCCTTGGCATAAGCCACAACTCCATTGTCTCACAATGGTAGGAACATAGTTCATCTCATGAACCATTATACATCCAAACAGCCTCTTTGGTAGCATCTTAAGTAGCGATGTATCCTGCCTTTATCGTCTAGTATGTCACTGTATCTAGCTTGGAACTCTTCCAACATACCATCCCTCGATTGAGGGTAAAGACAATGCCTGCGACTGACATTCAGTCGTCTTTATCACCCTGGAACACTTCCAGTGATTCTCTCCAGGATCATGTGATACCATCTCGCTTCGACAAGTGAGAATCCTAACATCCATTTAGATCTATCTCATAGATCCAAAATCCAGGAGTTAGTAGGTATCATTATGATCCTATATGGAGAATCATTGTGATAAACGGAGATTGATCGAGCGTAGCATAGGAAACTCCTTCCCTATCAAGAGTATGTCATCCACGTACTCTACGAGGATCACCACCATACTCCCTACTACCTTTTTGAATATACAAGGTTCATCTACTATTTTGATGAAGTCAAACTCTTTGACTACCACATCAAAATAGATGTTCCAACTCCGCGATGCCTGTTTTATCCTATAAAACATCTTACACACGTTTCCGCTGCTCTCACTGTCTACGAAGCCCTCTGGCTGTGTACTTATAGACGCACTCTTCTAAATCAATATTTAGAAAAGCAGTCATGGCACCCAACCGCCAGATATCGTAGTCATGGTATGTAGCCGTGGCAAGTAGGATCTGGATGGACTTAAGCATAGCTCCTTAGAAAAGGTTTCGTCATGATCCATACCTGGTCAATGATGCAAACCTTTAACAAGTTTAGCTTTGAAAGTCTCAACTTTTCCATCTACACCAAGTAATCTTCTCAAGATATACTTGCTCCTGATGGGGATTTAACCCTTCAGATATAGCAACTAAAGTCCATACTTTGTTGGTGTATAAGGATTCCATCTCAGATCACTAAGCATCCAGCCATTCTTACAGAGTCTTACTCCTGATGGCCAGCTCGAGACTAGTTAGGTCATCATCTCATGATGCAATCCTCGGTCCCACTGTCATAGAGAAACCGAAGTATCTCTCAGGTGGGTGAGGAACCCTACTAGATCGGCGGAGAAGCTGAGGTTCGTTGGTTTCTACTGAATCCTTTGGTTTTATCAAATCATCTGATGTAGTTTGCATAGCTGGAACCTTTCCAGTTCTACATTACAGACCTTGCCTCGAGTTTGTCCGGATTTTTCTTTTAGACATAGGCCGGACAACCCCAAATCTTAACTAACTTAAGATATGGGCTCTTACCTTTCCATATCACATATGAAGTGGTAGGCAACTGATTTGATTCGAACCCTATTCAATAGGTATGCAACTTCATAAGTGCATAATTCCCAAAAGGAAATAGGTAACTCAGTAGTACTCATCATAGAGCACACCATATCAAATAGGGTGTATCTGCTCCGCCCCGACATACCATCGTGCTATGGTGTATTCGGAGGAGTAATGCTGAGAGAGAATCTCATTCTGCTTTAGAATAGTCCAGGATTTCCGTGCTCAAGTATTCTCCTCCTAGATCACATCAAAGGACATAATACTTATACCCGTATTTTGGTTCTCTACTTCTAACTTATATTCTGTGAATATCTCAAAAGGTTCGGACTTGTGTTTCAACAAGAACATATGTCTGAATCTAAAGAGATCATCAAAGAACGTAATGAAGTATAAAGAACCAGTCCTGGCATGTATAGACAGGGGACCTTACATACATCAACATGTATCATCCCAAGAGTTCACTAACTCTTTCTTTGTTTCCAATAAACAGGGCTACGGTCATCTTATCTCTGTGACATGACTCGCAAGTTTCACAAGATGTAAATTCAAACTCTTTTAAATATGCATCTAAATGTAACTTCAGCTAGTCGGGTCGCATTGATATGACCTAGTCTACAATGCCTCAAGAAGAATTTGTTCATTTCTGAACTCTTCCTCTTGTATGTGTTCTGTATACTAAGAACTGTAGTTTGATTTAGAACGTCAATGCTTTTAGACAACGTGCCTGAACCAATCAACTTTTGATACAGGAAATGTTCAAAACATTATCCAACAATACAAAATTTTATCATTTCTTTACTAATAAAGAGACTGATATGATTTTGTATATCAGGTTCGGTATCTAATAACATTTGTTCAGAATCAATGTATTGGTAATACAGGGTGACAGTGACCGACAGACTTGGCTGAAACACTTGCCCCGTTTTCTGCCTCATGAAACTTATCACCCGTTCTCAGTTCTCTACCTTTCTGTAGCCCTATGTAACAGATTACATATCTGGGATCCTGATCTGGTATCACATACCCAGGACGTAGAGGATACAGAGAAACAGTTCTTTATAATGAACACACCCGAAGATGATGCATCAGCATGCACTCTCTTCGTTTGGGCCGCACGGGAAATCTGGTATTCCCCAATTTCCTGCTCTGTCTTATAACAATTATAAGTTAGAGCGGGACCAATGTTCCCCAGCTCAGTATAACAAGCGGGTTCGGTCAATAATCCGTATTATTATCTTGATTAAGGCGTGATATGGTCGCTACCTGGAGAGAGAGAGAAGAAAACACTCAGCGTGCGCTCTTGCAAGAATAGATTGGTTATTATTTTATCTAATCAGGATGGCTCCCACTGCTTTTTTTTATCAAATCTTCCTTCAAACCCTAAAAGGAAAGACTAGCCTGGATTAATTACACACTACAAGTTCGCCAATCTTTCAGCCAGGCCAGTGTCGGTACTTTGAGGGAGGTCCCCCGTGCTTTCGCACGAACCTAATTAATGTAAACCTCGTTTTCCCAGAGGCGTAACCTCGTTAACACCTTTCTAGACACCTACTTGATCGGCTAATTGTAATGTGTAAAACTCTCCCGGGAGTAACAATTACTCGCAGCGGGTATCGGGATCCAACTATCTCATAGAAGGTATGCAATCTCATTGCAAATTTCAACACTTGAAATTCCCGATAATATTTTGCCCCTAGCGTCCTATGACCTTGACGGAGGTCAACAAACCATAGGCTACTAGTCAAGTTCAACCCGTCATTTCTTGATCGAATTAAACCCACCCGCACGACCCTTGACGGAGGTCAACAAGGCCGCACGACTACCCTAATCCAATCTGCATCATATGCATAAGCAGATAAATACTAGTTAGCTACCGCACACTACGCCTTGACGGAGGTCAACAAACGTAGCACGAATACTAAATAGGACTTATCTGAAATGACGGAGGGCTACGACAGGTTTTTCTGAAAACCTATTGCGTAATGAACTTGATATCGTTGTAGAATCGAATGAATTTAAAAATGGAGTGTTTTTGAGGCTTTTCTAGTTTTGCTAAAGGAGTCATTCCCGGTGAAGGGATCGTCGGTCCTTTCCTTGTCGAATGAGGTGCGGGATATATCATATATATCACTGTGCAAAGCAAAAACTCTTAAAAGCAATCAAAAGACAAACCGAATGTGTAGCATCTGCCAGTTATTGCTAAAGGAGTCACTCCCGGTGAAGGGATCTCGGTCCTTTCCTTATCGAATAAGGTGCAGGATATATCATATATACCGCTGTGCAAAGCAAGAACTGTAGCTACCTGTTTTATTTTGAAATTCGATTCTACAACATCTTAGGTTTCTTTTCTTTTCATTAATCATATTAATGAAGTCCCATCATTTAAATACCTAATCATCACAGATAAATACGACGTACACTTATGCCATCCGCATTCGCCTCGATGTCCCCTCGTGCACCGTTAGGTTAGGTAACTAACGACAGAGCAGGGCAGGGCTAGCGCGGGTTTAAAACATAAGTAACGTCTATATAATATATCATATATACTATATACTGTATCTATCACAGAACATCACATGATCACATCACAGATATCGCAGCAGAAGAATCATATGAAATATTGGATATACTAGGACGTCCGTGTTTTCAATACGAGCCAGTATAAAACACGGATTCTACGGTCGTGATGAATAGCCAAACCCACACCCGAAGACCCCTACGAGAGCGGCAAGCAACCCTACCAATTCTAGAGTTAGGAGACCCGGACTCGACTCCTCGAGTTGGTCTCCTACTGGACTCCAGAACCCGGTTACTTGTGCTCTCCTCCTTGGGTCTATCCTAGTGCGGAAAAGGAAATAATATACATCAACGGTGACTACTTCCGCAACCTGGAAGCGCCCCAATAAAAGAATATTACATACAAGTTTTTACATGAATGAAAATGAAAAACACTCATCTCACATAAAAACCCCCCGGCTATTCAAATACGACGATCCAATATAACATATCCAGCAACACATAACATCACATGTCATCAACGTAAGTAAATATGCGCATCCCAATTGTCGTTGACATATTGCAACGAAACCGGCGATATCACATATTACACTTACGGTCACAGAAAAGAAAGTGTAAAACTACAACAGTTGGAATCCGCAACCATCTCAGACATCGCATGCCTGACCAAATGAATTACTTAGACATCGCATGCCTAACAATTATAAACCCCGCATTTTAGTCTCAAAATCGAAAACTCTTTTCAATATCAAGTCGGGCAATTCAACAAGATTCCCGACATCCTGATCGAATGCTCGTCGCAAACTTCAGTAGGCGGCCGCACCCCCGACGCCGTCGACGAAGTGCACCAAGGCGGAACACCGCTGCCGCGAGCACCCGAACGGATGCTTTCGGCGACGGGGTTCTCCTACAGTCACTTGGTCGGGGCTATGGAGTGAGGCTGTCTATTAAGTTTACCCGGCGAGTATCCACGTACGCTACGTGATTGCGACGGACTTTTGATCACATCAAAATTCCATGGCAACCGATCAAGTGAGACTAAACTGCTATGTTTATAATATTCATTCCGTTATCTCATAACTATTTGTGAATTCCAATTATTGTATCACATTCCAGATAAACAGAAAATGTTAAACTTTCCGATCGAACAATCGAACACCCAAGTTTTCCCGATACAATCCAACACATGAAATAAGTCTAACAACATTCAGTTCGTGCCTCAGTAGCAATGGTCCAGCCGTAGAAGGGTCAAGCCAACGCCTCACATGTGGCACGCCGTACTGCCCCAAACCCGAAGGTTCAAAGGGCAGTTCAAGACGGTCACATAATCGAGTTAAGGTTTGTTGTCTTCTAGAGGGTCCATCGCGTTACTTGCACTACTTATAACGTCGTCAAACTACGGAAAAATCCAACACTTGGAAATTTCCCGGCAGGGGAAAAAGTGGGTATTTATATCCGGTCGAACTTTTTAACATATTCTAAAATTTATCCGGAATTGCACACAGACAAAATTTGATAATCCGATCGAACATTCGAATCCCCAAAATAACCCAGAAAAATTCAACTCTTGAAAAAATATTAAAAATACCCAGGAAAACCAGAACTGTTAAATAGGAGTTACTGTGCAAACATCACCTCACAAAACGACAAACAGGCCGCGGTTCCGCCGCACGAGCCATGCTCGTGCCGCGGAAGCGCGGCGCTTTAATGGAATTAGGGCATCGAAATTTACAGTAACTCTTAGATATTCCTGCTGATATTTCTACATATTTTTAATACTGAAAAAACCCTGTTTTTAGAAAAAGTCCATAGAGCCATTTTGTGATCGGGTTTCGGGTTCGTTCGGATTCCAAACTTCGTCTAGACTTCGCCAAAGGCTCTAGCTAGGCTCTGATACCAGTGAAAGGTTCCTAGGCACCCTAATGAGGTTACACAAGGCATCGATCATGCCAATTTCAAAATTTATGGGTGCCGAGAGACCCTAATACGGATCGTCGGCTAGATGTTTAGGCGAATAATGAAACTAGTTAACACTTAACTAAGAGATACGGAAATACAACCTTTGTAGATCCGGTTCTCCACCTCCATAGCTCCGCAATGAAGTCTCCTCGCTGTCCATAACAAGTCCCGGGCTCTAGCGTCGGCTTCATCGGAGAATGAACGGGCTAGGTCATCGATATCCATGCCGAAGATGATCTACGTCGAGGCATCGCTAAATCAAGCTCCGACTTCACCAAGTCAAGAAACTTGTGAAGGAAACACACTCTACTACTTGGCAAGAGGTAGAGGATGAAGAAATAGGAAGTGGGTAGACTTTAGAATTGGATTTCTCACTCATTTCCATCAATCACCATTGATGGAGCTTGCTTTCTTCATGGAAGAAGATGAAGAAGAAGAAGAAAGTCTTATGATAAGTTATTCCAACAATGGAAAATAAATGGAATGTTTATCATAATCTAACCATGGTAATGTGTAGAGAATTAACCAAAGTTAGTTGAATGGTTAGGGTTAAGAATGAGATAAGAATGGTGGACTTTGGTCAAAGCTTCATGAAGCTTCAACTAAACTACAAATAAAGCCACCATTTTTTCTCTTTATTCTTATTTATTTCAAAATGAATAAATGAAATAAATAAATGAGAAAAGGAAATGAAACCCTAACCACTTAAGTAACCATGGTTTAATTCTTTACACAAACCCAAACTAGCATGTATCATCAAACATGATACAATCTTCTATACAAAAGTATATCACATATACAATGTGCACAAAAAGTGAGAAAATCCAATTAAAGTGAACCAATACTAGTTAATGCAAAGTAATATATCAAATATATAATTATGCATTAAATCATTAAATCAACACTTGATTCAATGATCCGGTCACATCGTATATAACCGACTAGTATTCAATGTACCGGCTTATTGAATCAATCCTTGATTCGATAACTAGGCTATATCGCATACAACCAATCGATACATTCATCGCGAGAATGAAATATGGTATCACATACACGCATTATTCTCGGTCCCGCACATATCTCATATGCGCTCCTATTTCGTTTCGCTTGAACCAGGAAACCTCTGTGTAGGACTCTAAAGACTCGTCAATACGCCGGCAGCAGATGATGATCATATCAAACACCCACAAGCCGCAAGCGGTCTGCTAAACGTAACGGCCACCCGGGTATTGAGCGATCAGAAGATCGACGAGCAAGCCCACTCACACTCCAGTGAATCCAACCAGTAACACTACCGTACAGTCCGGTCTGATCGTCTAATATGTCACATATCTCGCCTAGGGGTGGTAAACGTCAGACCCCAATAGCTCAATAAGTCGTGTCGATATGAGGTCTATAACAATTCGAGAAACTACTGGTAACACTTACCAGTAAATCTCAGCAACCCTGGCCAGGGATTTCCTGTTATAGCCAATCGAACACAGCGCAACATCAACTCCCTATACCGGGAGAGACGAATCCCCTCCTATCGCTCATTGCCTCCATGTGACTCGGGACTGTACCCAAAAACCACCGTTTTGCACGCCCTCTTGGACGTGGTAAGATAGAAATCAAAGCACAGTGGGAACCACACAAGACTCTATGACGATCTCGGGTCAACAGACTACTCTGTACCAGTGTCACCAGAGAACTGCCATCTGACGTGAGGTATAGTACAATCTGGGAGTTCTCGGCGAGTCCGTCCAGTGTACCCAGTCTCTACTGAGCACCCGTATATCATCTCTGATGTCAAACACCAATGGATATGGGATCATCCATCGCCCATCTGTATGGGTCGAGAAGGTACACGCTAGTCTACTCTGGTATATCGATGCCCCGTCTCGATACACCCACGACTAGGGACTTTGAAGGATGTACTTATGGACTACCATGTCCCCACTAGTATGATCCGCATCATAGTCCAGGTAGTCAAGTACACATCCTAAGGGCTTTACCAACATGTAACAGAGAGACAATCAGCATACACGTTAAGGTAAAGAGTAACCAGATAGCATACTATCATGTCGAGCAAGAAAGTCCTCCCTATATATGTCCCAGCATCCACTACAATATACATCCTATGTACAGTAATGGCCTCTAGGGCATACATATAACTAACATAGGACTGCATTGATTCTTATCAATATAAGGATAAAACAAACCTATTTATGATGTTGTTGGAACCAAGTTTTTAAAAACTGACATTACAGACGTTTTCTTTTGCTTTGCATCGTGGTATTCATTTGGAATATCCTGCACCTCATTAGACGAGGCAAAGGCCGAGATCCCTTCATCAGGAGTGACCCCTTGGGTAAAAGTTTGCGTCAACGTAATAACTTTACCATAGTTGATTATTTTTGCTTTGCATCATGGTATTCCGTTTGGGATATCCTGCACCCCATTCGACGGGGAAAGAGCCGAGATCCCTTCACCGGGAGTGACCTCTTTAGCAAAAGTTTTCACCACTATATATTTATAAAACCACTTAGATTCCTTCAACGAGATCAAGCTCATTACGTTAAAGGTTTTTCGCCAAAAACCAGCCGTAGCCCTCCGTCATTTCCTACAAGTAGTACTTAGTATTCGTGCTGCGTTTGTTGACTCCGTCAAGGCGTAGTGTGCGGTAGCTGAGTGGTGCTTGTTTGTAGCATGGATATGTGATTGGTTAGGACAGTCATGCGGCCTTGTTGACTCCGTCAAGGGCTCGTGCGGGTGCGTTTAATGCAATCAAGATAATGATGGGTTGAACTTGACTAGGTCTCTTTGATTTGTTGACTCCGTCAAGGTCACTTGGGTCCTAGGGGTAAAAACACACATCGGGAGTTTCAAATATACAGGAAACTTGTCAGGCTTGTGCATACCTTCTGGAGTGTGGTGACTTGAGTGGCTTCCATAAAGTCATCATGCGATGATAGTTGGATCCCGATTCCCACTGATGAGTAGGATTACTCCTCGGGTGATTCCGACTAATTCTCCTTTTGGGTTTGGAAGAGAATTCGAGGAAACAGTGGGAGCCATCCTGATTAGATAAAATGATTAACCATTCTGATCCAGGTTATAGTGCACGCTGAGTGTTTCTTCTCTCTCTCTCTCTCTCTGGCTGCGACTTTGACCCGACCTTTGACTAAAACTCATGAAACCAAGTTAACCGAACCTTCTTAAAACACTTTGGCTTTTTGGAATGTCACGGTGTCGCATACATCATTGCCACTTCTATATCACCTTTGCATTTCTCCAGAACACCCCGTATTACTAAGAATGTCCACTTCCATTGGATAAATCCATCGTATGGTTATATACGAACTCGAAGGATCTGATTCGAGGATGGATTCTGGTTCTGGAGAGATTGAATAGGATTATTCGGTTGTCTTTTCTCTTTACCTTCTCTCAGGTTGTGAGGGCTCCTAGGATTAGAAAAGGGTACACCTATTGAGCTTATTGGATAGTCTTCTTCCAAACCATAGGCAGGTGCCGAACGGTATGGAAGGAAGAAAACCAACAAGCTTAACTATGGTGTACAGAAGGTAATAAGTAAAGACATATAAAGGGATTAGAATAATGGCAAAGAAAATTGCGATCACCATCATTCACGACAAAGACCGTGTATACCCCTGCCACTCCTACATCCACTTTGCTTTTCTCTAGAACACTCCATATCACTACGGATATCCACTTCCATTAGATAAATCCATCGTATAATTACATACAAACTCGAAGGAACTTTTTCGAGGATGGATTCTGGTTCGGGAGAAATAGAATAGGATTATTCAGATGTCTTTTCCCATTACCTTCTCTCAGGTTGCGAGGGCTCCTAAGATTAAGAGAGTACACCTATTACGCTTATTGGATAGTCTTCTTCCAAACCTTAGGCTGGTGCCGAAGGGTAGGGAATGAAGAAAACCAATTAGCATAAAGGAGGTGTACAGAAAGTAATAAGTAAAGACATAATAAAGGGATTGCAGTAAGGGCAGGTAAGTATATGATTACTATCATGATTCAGTATAATGGAAGAGGCGTTACTAGGAATACCAGTTAACTTTTTTTGAAATATTTTCATGTTTCAGTTTGACTGTGCGATGTTAATTGAAAACTGTTTTCCCAATTGGAATCTAACTCCAGGGTATGTATTTACCAGATCAGTTTCTCACATCTATAAGATATTATAGATGGTGAGTGGGAGTAAGATATTGGGAATTGGGTAATTAGATCCTCATTATATCGGAATTCGTAGTAATTGGTGATATTTGAGGAAATCATCTGGATTTTGCCGGATGGCAAATATTTGGTTTTGAATATCCGTTATTATGCACCAATTTCAAACTGGTATATCTGTACATTTATTTTATAAAGTGAGATATAAATTTTTGATATTGTGTCTATGACACTTACCTATATCAGTTAGTGATTAGGTAAGGTGCATTCAACAGCGGTGTAATTCTTCTTAACCATACTACAGTTTTTTCAACCTACGACGTACAGGGTTTGAGTTGTTGAACTCAGGGGACTTGTACAAAGTATTGTATGTTGTCCAGTGTCCATTAGGACAAAGGGGTTGGTACTCATAGTATATTCTGTTTACTTGTGACTTCTCCAGTTCTGGACAGTATTTTGTTGAAATGCAAACTCCAGATATTGAGAAGTTATAGGTATAAGAATGAAGTAGAGAACCATATGTTAGAAGTATAGGGATTCTTTGAAGTATTCGAAGATATATATACTTGTGTTTGGTATTCCGTTAATAGTAATGGTTTTGAGAACTTGCTTCTTTTTCAGGTTACTCATATATGGATGCACTCCTAGATGAGTAATGCTGATTATCCACTTTTCCATTTGGTTGATATGCACTGGAGATAGCTGCATGATTTTGAATCTGGTTCCAATTAAATTAGTGCTTTTGTTTCTACATTAGATTTATATAGAATCAATTTATATCTTAACGATGTTAAGGTATAGGGAGTTGTCCGGCTGATACTTAAAACCAGAATCCGGATAAACTCAAGGCACGTTTCAGTAATGGCAGTTTGTGGGTTATCCCGGGCTTTGACGAGGGTTAACTTTCTACCATCAGGAAGATCAATATTTATATTGTTCTTAACTCGCCACAGTTTTAACAAAATGGACTTTTTCAGAAAAAAAAAAGTGGGAGTATGGTAGAACTGGAAGTTATTCCAGAACCACAAACGATTACTGAAGATTTAAAAGAACCTGAGGATTCATTTGTTTTCAACGTTCCATTAGCCACTCCGCGGATTTTGGTGGGTAACCTCAGGAACCCGAGAGTTATTTCGGTCTTCTCAGAGACGGTGACAAAGAGGTTCTTGTTTACCCAAACTTGCCATTGCTGCTGTTCTAGACTATAAGACCCGGCAAGAGGATGAGTATAGCGTCGTTCTAAACTAGTTTTAGAAGTGCACGTGTATATGACTCTGCCAGAAGGTTGTTGTAGTTAGTGGGAGTAGCGGAAGCATAGTAGGCAAGTAGCTTATGTCTATTTACAGACTAAAGCAGGCATAGATGAAATAGATCATCTATTTTTAATGTGACAGTCATAGGCTTTGACTTCATCATAATAAGAGATGGATCTGGTAAGGAGGTAGTAGGGTGTGGTGTCCAGGTATTAGGATGAGATGCACTTGATAGGAAGGGATATTCCTATACTACGATCGGTTATACTTTGGTTGTCACACAGTTGTTTCTCCACAAAGGATATAGAAATAATATCAAGTTTCCTGGTTACTAGATCTATGTTTTTAGATCTAGATTTGAGAAGTATCCCAATTTGGGTACTTTGACATTAAATGGACGACTCCTGGCATGGTGATATACCTGCAGGTGATGGAGTCATCCTCTCTAAAGGTGTCTTACAAACTAAAGGGGAGAGGGATCTGCATTATTAGCATATCACTTGCTTAGGCAATTGAGTTAATCATGAAATGTCAAGTACCACACCAGATATTGCTTTTGTACTAGATGCAATAAGCAGATATATTATTCTAATCCTGGAGAAACATTGGGAAGCAGTTTTTGAACATAAATGGATGTTCTATGGATATGGTAACGGCAGCCTCCTTCGGGAGACGATTATCATTCCAGGCTTCCATGGTGACCTGGACGATAGAATGGCTGTCTGAGATATAGTTCTTCCCTCTTCTGAGGGACGGTATGTTGGACAGGTAGTCCAAGCGGATACTGAGGAAGGCATGGCGCATGTTACTGATTAAATTCAGTGGATGATTCAGTCTAGGAGGTTTGCTGGATTTGGAGTTCATTTGTGAACTGGGTCCCATCAGATATCCAGACAAATTCTAAGACAAGTATTGCTCATTTCGGGAGATAGTCTTCTCCACGAAGTTGAGATTAAGAGAGATACAGAAAGAAACATTGGAGCGGATCCACTCACTGAGGCTATTTCTCGAACACAATCATTTTCGCAAACGAGCTTTGCAAAACTGATTAGTAGAGAAGTTGGGTGTTCGGTATCACACGGGCTGTGAGTATGCGACATCGCAATAATTGGCTTTAAGTGCAAGTGGGAGATTGTTAGCTATAGTGCCCTCAAGGCAATTATCATAGTCGCGGACTTATGATTATGATGATTGAGTGAAGACCTATACCAATAAAAAAGTCTTACTCAAGATGATAGTATGCTATCTGGTTTGTATTTATCATTATGTACATGTTGATAGAGCCCATAGAATTCTTGCTTGACTGCCAGCATTGTGATGGAGATCACATACGTGGGAGCTGGGGGTCTATAAGCACATCCTTAAATGTCCCTAGTCGTGGGAGTATCGAGACCGGGCATCGATACTCCAGTGTAGACTAGTGTATACTGATCGAGACCCCGACAAGGGGCGGTGGCCAGGTCTCACAAGCCATTGGTGTTAGTCTGTTCACCTAAGATAGTATACAGGTGCTCATTGGGTTATGAGTACACTGGACGGACTCGCCGGGAACCTGCTAGTTGGTATTATACCTATTGTCAGATAGCGGTTCCCAGGTGACATGTGTACAGGTTAGTCTGTCGACCTGAGATCGTTATTTGTCTCGTGTGAGTTTCCACCGTGCTTTGATTACTACCCTACCACGACTCAAAGGAGTCGTGCAAACAGGTTTTAGTTAGGTACAGTCCCGAGCTACATGGAGGCAGTGATCGGATCGTCGGGGATTCGTCTCTCCCGGTATTGGGGGCTGATGTCGCGTTGTGTACGGATGGCCATCACCATAAATCCGTGGTCATGGTGGATGAGAATTATCGATCCAGGATCGATAATTTCTCAGGTGGTGATGGGTTTCATACCAACACTAAATGTCGCGTTGTTGGGGGTCTGACTTTATCCACCCCCCTAGACTCGATATACGATACTCTTAGACGAACAGACCGAACTGTGCGGATATTGTCACTGACAGACTCAGTAGGGGTTCAGGATGAGTTTGCTCGTCGGCCTCCTTTTCGCTCAATACATGGTAGCCGTTACGTACAGCTAGTTCCGCTGACTTGCTTGTGGTTAAACCCACTGCCAGCGTATTGACGAGTCTTTAGAGTCCCACACAGAGGGTTTTCACGGTTCAGGCGATATGGTGTACATGAGGTATGTTGATACATACAGGTGTCCGATTAAATATGTGCACTTGTTGCGCAGACTTTAATCGGACGGTTGATAATACTGGCAGCTTAGGATTAAGCCAGATTATTAAATCAGGTTTTGATTTAATAATTTACATATGTATTTATATATATGTATTCTAGTATTATTATTCACTATTCGTTTTCTCTCTTGGCTATTCGTATTTTTGTACGAATGCGCGTATATGTATTTCGGTACATGTACCGGGAAGTATTCCGTATTTTATACGGAATAGCTTCTAGAAGATTTGCCACCTCTTTATTGATTTTTCTTTTTAGGAAATTCATTTTGTTTTATAATGAGGTAGAGGGTGTGAGGTGGCATGAACAATGACATGGCATGGGTCAATGTATGGTGCATTTTTTATTGCTTTTGACTTTGGAAATGATATTTTTTCTTTTGGAAAATGGGGGAGAGACGGGGGGGCCGATATTATTGAGGATGGGATGATTTCATTTTGGTTCATGAAACATTACACTAGCTCACTCTCTCACTCTCTCAATTTCACAAAAGGACTTAGCCAATTTCTTGTTCTTCATGCCAAAGCTTCATCACTCCCATTCATCTTCTATGGTTGCTCTCATGAGCACAAGAGTTGAGAGAAAATTGTAGTGACTCTTTCATACACCCCCACTCTCCATCGCTAGCGACTTTGGAGCGTCGATTGCCTCGTTTGTCGAGGTTGGAGCTTGTGTCATTTCCCTCGGGTGGATCATCGGAGACGAAGGAAGACCGACAACCAAACCACATCAAGGAGCCGCTAGGAGCTTGGAATGAAGACCGAAGGACACGGATCAACTCGGTATAACGATTCTAACCTCTTCTTAGTTTGCTATTTTTGGGTTTAAGGTAGATCCGGGATCCGGGTAGCGGTAGCGCCGGTTTAGAAAAATTTTGTTCCGCATTTTGGCCGCGTTTCGACGGTCGGGGCGCTGCCGGGACCCTTCATATATGGTATTGTACCATTAGTGATAGATATATACACATATGAGACATAGCTACATGTACATCTCGCATGCATACTTACACTTATACCTGGAGGGTATTATATCATTATTGATAGGTAGATACACATATCTTTCTATGCCAACATGGTTACGCATACCTGGCTATAACTACATGTTCACCTTTATTTGATGTTTTTATGGACTTGGAGAAATTAAGAACCGCATGATATATATATTAACTTGTTGCAGTTAAATAGCGGTTTTTCCTTTATATGCTCATATTACTGTTTCATGTTGCATATATTACATTCATGGATTTCATATGATGTTCTCTGATATTTTTACTCCTAAGTATATATAACAGTGGAATGGGACACTGTTATATATGCCTATATATATATATATATATATATTAGTGCAATGGGACGCTAATATATATGTATTGATTCATGCATTTATACTTATTCATTACTTGATGTTTTCTGGATTTGAGGACTGTGGTGGTTTCATGAAATTATGCAAGTATTCTTATTCTTTACTTGTTAATTGTATGCATCCACTCAGAGATTTATTTTAAACCGATACGGGATCAAGAGTGTCAATGTTGGGGCACTTAAGATTCGGAGGACGTATATACCGATACATGGAACACAAGTGTCGAGGTGAGACACTTGGGTTTCGAGAAACGTATAGATATCAGAAAAACGATACGTGGATCACGGGTGTCGATACCGGACACTTACGATTCGAGGAACGTATGAATATGAGAAAGACCAATACGTAGATCACGGGTGTCGATACCGTACACTTACGATTCGAGGAACGTATGGATATGAGTATTTATGTGTTGATGCTAGACACTTGTTTCATGATGTTTTTGGGTGTCGATGTTGGACACTCACTTTATATGAAACTTACTCAATATTGGATATATGAGATTTACTTGATACTGTACATTCAAGGTTTACTTGATATTGTACATTCAAGATATATGAGATTTACTTGATATTGTACATTCAGGATATATGAGATTTACTTGATATTGTACATTCAGAATATATGAGACTTACAGGATATGAGGGCCAATTTGAGGAAATTTGGGATTTAGATTGTCTTGATGGACTTTGGTCCTGTCACGAGGTCAGGATTCCGTGAGAATGACATGTTTTATTCCATACTCCTCATTTATTTTATATGCATTGCTTCATGTATTAGTAGTACCTGATAGAGTAACTTCATGACTGTTGCATATACATATTGTCATATTATTGCTTCATATATTAGTTGTACTTGCTAGAGTACCTTTCATGACTGTTGCATACATATGACCATTTATTACTATCCGCTTGCATGTATTAGATTCGCGCTGTACATGCATACATGAGATTACCTGCATATGTTATTTATTATTCACGAGTTGGCAACTCACCCCCATTGAGCCACAGTGTTTTGCAGGTAGTCCCTCAGGGCAGTCGCGGCAGGCTTTCATCTTTCGTATCATCTTTTGCAGCGGATACCGCTTCGGCTGACTGTGCGCGGTTTTGCTATAGGTGGGTTTTGCGGCTATCCTATATTGTTTATTGTTATATTTGTACCATGTACTCTCCATCTACCACTTTCATGTATGACTTAGAGACTTGATGTGAGGATGATATTGTATGTTATTTTGCGAATTGGAGGTCTTTTATGCAGTTTTTATTTATATCGTCTTTTATTTCTTTGCTACGGCGTCGTATATCTGTTGTGGTTGTTGTTTCCGCCTTTGGGCGTGGATTTTGCTCCCGTTGGGGATGCTTTACTTATATTTATGTTGTACCCATTTTTGGGGTTAATTTTTACAAAGGAGGTGCTGCCGAAATTTTTAAGAAAGTAAAGTTGGACTTTAAAGAATTTGGTTTGAGATTTCAAAAGTTTTGAAAATGTTATTATCACTTACTACTTTTGATAGTTTAGATTGCCGGGTTTTCGTCTTACTTAAATTGCGTTACGCCTGTAGACGTTGCGTAGTTTAAGGGTCGTCACGTGCCAATTTCGGGTCGCGACAGCTCAGTAGTTCTTTGTTAAGTGTGTGCGTTTGCATGGAGTTCCTTCAGGTGTTGTATCCAATAGAGGCACCCAGTTCGCTAGCCGTTTTTGGCAGAAGCTTCAGGAAGCCTTGGGTACTGGTTGAGTTTTAGCGCCGCGTTCCATCTGTAGACCGATGGTTTGTTAGAGCGGACTATACAGACTCTGGAGGATATGCTTGTGTAAGTCGATGTTCAACACCCCAATACTTGTGGGGAGGCGGAAATATGAATAACAATCAAGTTCTATGATCAAACATCGATTAACCGTATGAATCGTTTGCTAAACAAGTTTTAACAAAAGCTATAGAGTTTTAAACTACTATGCTAAGAGATTATACCAAACGGTTCTAGTCCTTCGTCTTGATGTTGTCTACGGCCTCTTTGGATCTCCACGTCCTCTTCGGCTTTCTCCCGTGATAGACGATCCACCCGAGAACCCTAATCCAAGCTATAACCTCTAAACTTGAGGTTACTTAGTTTCTCTAGTTGCTAAATAGAGTAGCTAAGGTGATGTAGAGATAGGTTATGGAGTAATTAGTCTTTCCTAATCCTTGTTCTCAACTCATGAGGGTAGGATTAGGGTTTGGTGAAGGAGAGAGAACTTGAAGAGAGAGAGTGAGAAGATGATAATGATAATATTATATGATAAAGAAAAAGCTTCTCACTTGATATATGAAACATAATGAATTATGAAGAAATGAATAATATGAGATTATTCATCATGTTTCAATAATTCAAGTGGGTGATTCATCATGTGAGTCATTAAGCAATAAATGATGCTTTAATGACATGATGAATCACTCACAATGAGTCACTAATTCAATAAATGAAAATGCCACCTCTCTCTCCATGTCACATCCTTCTAGAAGCTTCTCGGAAAATTATGAGAACGCCCCTCTCATCCGTGAAAACACGGAAAAACTTTAGACTGTATAAATCCAATAACCTGATACTAGAATCTGGCTTAAACCAAAGCCGACTAGTAAAAACTGTCCGAATGTCGTACGTGCGTTCAAACACGTATGCGTCCGAACCTTTGTCGTAAAACTATACGACCTCTATATCTTTTCGCCTGGGTTTGGGAAATCTCTGTGTGGGACTCTAAAGACTCGACTACTACGCTGGCAGTGGGTTTAACCACAGACCGCAAGCGGCACTAGCTGTACGTAACGGTCCCCAGGTAGTTGTCGATAAGAAAGCTGATGAGGTAACCAATCTGAAATCCTACTGAGCCTGTCTGTGACAATATCCGCGCAGTCCGGTCTGTTCGTCTAAGAGTATCGCATGTATGGTCTAGGGAGGTGGTGGACGTCAGACCCCTAATAACCGTACAAGTCGTGTCGGTATGGCTTTATCACCATCCGAGAATCTACTGATCAACCTATCAGTAATTCTCAATCAGCCCTGGCCAGGGACTTATGGTAATGACCAACCGATCACCGTGCAATATCAACTCCCTATACCGGGAGAGACGAATCCCTAACAGTCACTCACTGCCTCCACGTGGCTCGGGACTGTGCCCAACTGAAACCTGTTTGCACGACTCCTTTGAGCCGTGGTAGGGTAATAATCAAAGCACAGTGGGAACTCACACGAGACAAATGATGACCTTAAGTCAACGGACTATCTGCACACATGTCACCTGAGAACTGCTATCTGACGTTAGGTATAATACCATCCAGTCAGTTCTCGGCGAGTCCTGTCCGGTGTACTCACACCCAGTGAGCATCTGTATACAATCTTAGGTGAACACCACCAATGGTTGCGGGACCAATCCATTGCCCCTCGTCAGGGTCTAGATATGTATACACTAGTCTACTCCGGAGTATCGATGCCCAATCTCGATACTCCTGCGACCAGGGACATCTAAGGGTGTGCCTATTGACTATCCAGCTCCCACTAGTATGACTGCCATCACAACGCCGGTAGTCAGACAAACACCCTATGGGCTTTATCAACATATATATATAAATACCAAGTAAAATATATCATACGTTAAGACAAAGTCAAACCAAATAGCGTACTATCATATCAAGCAAGACTGTCATGTACATACATATCCCAGGCATCCTATACAATGTAGGTCTCTAGGGCATATATATCCAACAATCTCCCACTTGCACTAAGGCCTATAATTGGCGCAATGAGTACCCACTGTTTCTACCAGATCCAGTTGCTTGCGTACCGCATGCCCAACATCTCAAAAAGCCTCTCGAACTGTACTTAAGGAATGGCCTTGGTGAATGGATCTGCCGTGTTGTCTTTTGTGTCTACTCTCCGTATCTCGATCTCCCGACGATCCATGATCTCCCTGATCAGGTGAAACCGCCTTAAGATATGCCTGGATTTCTGATGGGACCTTGGTTCCTTCGCTAAATCTACAGCGCCATTGTTATCACAATACAAAGGTATTGGATTGGCAATGGACGGAACCACCTGAAGTTCAGAAATGAACTTCCTTATCCAGACAGCCTCTTTTGCGGCTTCACAAGCAGCTATATACTCAGCCTCCATAGTTGAGTCTGCGACGGTATCTTGTTTGGAACTCTTCCAACATACCGCTCCTCCATTGAGGGTAAACACAAAACCCGAAATAGATTTAGAATCATCCTTGTCACTTTGGAAGCCGGAGTCGGTAAAAGCCTCTACCTGGAGGTCCTTATTGCCGTAAATCAAGAACATCTCCTTAGTCCTTCTCAGGTACTTGAGAATGTTCTTCACCGCTATCCAATGTTTCTCACCTGGGTCCGATTGATACCTGCTTACCACACTAAGTGCGTAAGCTACATCTGGTCTGGTACATAACATCGCATACATTATTGATCCTACCGCCGAAGCGTAGGGTATAATGCCCATGCGAGTCCTCTCTTCATCAGTCTTTGGAGACATCTCCTTGGAGAGGGTGATTCCGTGACAGGCGGGCATATTGCCGCGCTTGGAATCTTCCATACTAAATCTCTTTAGTATAGTGTCTATATACCTGGACTGTGAAAGTCCCAATATTCTATTAGATCTATCTCGATAGATCTTAATGCCCAGAATGTATGATGCATCTCCCAAGTCTTTCATAGAGAATTTCTGTGACAAGAAGAGCTTTACTGATTGTAGTATAGGGATATCATTCCCTATCAGTAGTATGTCGTCGACGTACAAAACGAGGAAGACTACTGCTCCTTCTACAATCTTCCTATAAACACATGGTTCATCTACATTTTTGATAAAGTTAAATTCCTTGACTGTTTCATCAAAGCAGATGTTCCAACTCCGCGGTGCTTGCTTTAACCCATAAATGGATTTAAGCAATTTGCACACTCTTCCGCTGCTCCCACTGTCTAAGAAACCTTCTGGTTGATCCATGTAAACACTCTCTTCTAGATGTCCATTTAGAAAAGCTGTTTTTACATCCATTTGCCAGATTTCATAGTCATGGAAGACAGCAATGGCAAGCATGATCCGAATGGATTTAAGCATAGCTACTGGTGAAAAAGTTTCATCATAGTCCAATCCTGGTCTTTGACGAAAACCTTTTGCTACTAGTCTAGCTTTGTAGGTTTCCACTTGTCCAAATGTACCAATCTTCTTTTTGAAGATCCATTTGCACCCAACTGGTTTTACCCCAGGAGGAGCAACTTCTAAAGTCCATACTTTATTGGTGTACATGGATTCCATTTCGGATCTCATTGCATCCAGCCACTTCACTGAGTCGCTACTCGTGATAGCCTGCTGAAAATTAGTAGGCTCATCATCATCGATGATGCAATCCTCTCGATCCCCATCAAGAAGAAAACCATAGTATCTTTCAGGAGGATGAGAAAGCCTACTAGATCTGCGGAGTGGCGTTGGTTCGTCATGTTCTATTGAAATCTGAGATTCTTCTAAGTCTTCGGTTGCAGTTTGAGGTTTTGGAATTTCTTCCAGTTCTACCGCGCTCCCACTAATTTCTTTTGCAAGAAATTCGCTTTCTAAGAAGACAATGTGACGAGCGACAAACACCTTTTGTTCTTCAGTGTGGTAGACCATGTACCCCCTTGAATGCTTGGGGTATCCTACAAACTTGCATAAAACCGATCGTGCTTCGAGCTTGTCCGGATTATGCTTTTTAACATATACCGGACACCCCCATATCTTGATATACTTGAGATATGGTCTCTTCCCACACCACATTTCATATGGAGTGGTAGGTACAGACTTAGTTGGAACTCTATTTAATAGATATGCGGCTGATTCTAGAGCAAATCCCCAGAAGGAAAGTGGTAACTCAGCATTACTCATCATTGAACGCACCATATCTAATAGCGTGCGATTCCTTCTTTCTGATACACCATTATGCTGAGGTGTATAAGGTGGAGTAAGTTGAGAGAGAATTCCATTCGCTTTCAAGTATTCAAGGAAACTGGTACTTAAGTATTCTCCACCTCGATCAGATCGAAGTGTCTTGATGCTTTTACCAGTTTGTTTCTCTACTTCATTTTTATACTCCTTAAACTTCTCAAAAGCCTCGGATTTATGCTTTATTAAGAATACATGTCCATACCTAGAGAAGTCATCAGTAAAAGTGATGAAGTAGGAGTGACCACTTCGTGCATGTATAGACATCGGACCACATACATCACTGTGTACTAGTCCCAAGAGTTCGGTGGCTCTTTCTCCGTGTCCGGTGAACGGAGATTTGGTCATTTTTCCTTTGATACATGATTGACAAGTTGCATATGATGAATATTCAAACGAATCTAGATATCCATCTTTATGTAACTTAGTCAACCTTGTTTCATTTATATGACCAAGTCTACAATGCCATAGGAAGGCTTGATTCGAATCTGGAGCCTTTCTTTTACGCGTGTTTTGAATATTGAAAATTTGAGGTTGATTAAGTATGTATATGCCGTTTTCCAGTGTGCCAAACCCAATCAGTTCTTGATTTAGGAGAATGTTCATGACATTTCTTTCAAGCACAAAATTATATCCTTTATTAGAAAACAAAGATACTGATATAATATTACACAACATACTGGGAATACAAAAACAGCTATACAATACCAAAATGTTTCCACTATTCAACCCTAGGTGATATTCCCCTATTGCAACTGCATCCACATGCATTCCATTGCCCATCCGGAGAGTCATATCACCTGCCCCCAGTACTCTACTATTTCTCAGATCCTGCAAAGAATTACAGATGTGAGAACCAGAACCGGTATCAAGTACCCATGAAGTAGAGTTTACTGAAAGACAATTTTCGATTACGAACACACCTGAAGTAGAAGCAACTGCTTGCTTCATGTCCTTGGCTTTGAAGGCCTGACAATCCTTCTTCCAGTGCCCCTGCTTGTGACAATAGAAGCATTCGTTCTTTTCTGCCTTCACCCTTCCTGCCTTGTTCGTTCCCTGCACCTTCTTGACCCCACCCTTCGGTTTGGTGGCTTTCATCTTCTTCTTCCCTTTAGCTTTCACTTTAGTTTTAGAAGAAGATGATTGGCCAACATACAGAACGGGGGTCTTCTCCTTTTTCAAGGAGGTCTCTGCTACCCTCAACATATTGAGGAGCTTTGGAAGATCCGCTTCCATTTCGTGCATGTTGAAGTTTAGCACGAACTGAGAGAAGGTGTGGGGAAGGGACTGCAAAATCAAGTCGATATACAAATCATTCTCTAGCATGCATCCCAGGTTTACGAGTTCCTCAATGAGGATGATCATTTTGAGGACGTGCTCTCCAACAGGCGATCCTGGAGCTAACCTCATCTGGAAGAGTTTCCTTGAGGTTTCGTACCTCGCGATACGGGAGTGTTCACCATACAATTCCTTGCAATGGAGGAATATGGATGCAATATCCATACTCTCGTGCTGTTTCTGGAGTTCATTATTCATGGACGCCAGCACGATACACTTAGCTCGCTCACAGTCTAGATCCCAGGTTTTACGAACTTCCTTGTCCGCAACTGAGGAATCTGGTCCTGGGATAAGGGGAGGAACAGCGGTGGTAACATATGCAACTTTGTCATAAGTCAGCGCAATATTGACGTTTCTTAGCCAGTCTTTATAGTTCTGCCCGGTTAGTATATTCTTTTCAAGTAATAGTTTTAGTCCAGTCATGGTAGCTGCCAGAGAGAGAGAAAAGAAAACACTCAGCATATGCTCTTGCAAGTTTAGATTGGTTTATTAATTTATCTAAACAGGATAGCTCCCACTGTTTCCTCAAATCCTTCTTCAAAACCTAAAAGAAGAACTAGTCAGGATTTAATCACACGTCACAATACTTGCTTAACCTTTCAGCCAGGCTGGTGTTGGTACTTCGAGGGAGGTTCTCCAACGCTTTCGCGAAGTTCCTTAATTAAAGAACCTCTTTTCCCTGGAGGCGTAGCCCCTCTAACACCTTTCTAGGCACCTACTTGGTTTATAGCATTGATTGTTAAGTGAGAGAAATTCCCGAGAGTAATCCTACTCATCAGTGGGATCGGGATCCAACTATCATTGTATGATGCCGTAGATGGAAGCCACTCTAGTCACCATACTCCAGAAGGTAAGCTAAATCTGCAAGTTTCCTTTATGTTTGAAACTCCCGATGTGATTTTTACCCCAAGCTCTTATAGACCTTGACGTAGGCCAACAAGTCATAAGACGCAAGTCAAGTTCTACCCGTCGTTGTCCTGATCAATTTAAATACATCGTACAAGCCCTTGACGTAGGCCAAAAAGGTGTACGTCTGTATTAAACTAATGCATCTATCTATGCAACAAATAGGCACACACACTGCTACCATACACTATGCCTTGACGTAGGCCAACAAGCATAGCATGAATACGATGTGCTGTCTATCTGAAACGACGGAGGGTTACGGCTGGTTTTTGGCAAAAAACCGTTAACGTAATGAACTTGATTTGATCGAAGGAACTAAGATAGCTTTTATTAAAAGGAGTGGTTTAAGCTCCGCATTTAAAATTTGCTTTTTCAAGAAAACCGAGTGGTTTTTAGAAATTGTTCCAACGATTCAGTTTAGGTTTTATTTTCTTTGCATTAATGATAATGCGTCCCATCTTTAACCTATCATTACAGATAACAACGAAAATATGACGTCCTCTTATTCCATCCGCATTCGCCATGGGGTCCCGTCATCACCCGTTCGGTTACTTAACTAACGACAGAGCGGGGGCTGGGCTAGCGCGGGTGTAAAACATAAGCGACGTCTAAATAGCTATCATATATAGATATTGTACATTCGTCAGATGCAATAATAGGCATTCCAGATCACAGATAAACAATATTGGATTTGCAAGCAATCTGCATTTCATTTGAGCCTGCAATGAAAGACAGATTACACAGTTGTGATGAATAGCCATTACCCTACCCACGACCCCTACGGGTGCGGCAAACTACCCGCCCGGCAGTTTGTGCACCCCACCTTGGGTCTGTCCTAGGAGCAAAAATAGTAAAAAGAAATAATACAACGGTGGCTACAACCGCAACCTGGATGTGCCCCGCAAAATAATATTACAACTTGTTACATTTACATCAAATGAATTAAAACAATAACCCATCACAAAACCCGGCTAATCACCACAACAGTCCAATACAGTTTATATGCACAAACAGATAAAACCATTACAGAAATGTGCAACCCCCTGCCAACCGACATACTAGCAGTTAGGGGAGGTTTACGAACACATTTATCAATCACAGATATAATCCAATATGCAAATACTGTTAAACATCTTTAATATTGCTCCAAAAACTGCTCTGTAAAACTGAAACCTGAGCAAATATTAAATATCCCAGAAAATCCCAAATAACACAGAGAAGCAGCACAGGAAATTTGAGTTTCTAACTCGGCAACTCGGAGGCGGAAGCGCGGCGGATCGGTGAGATCCGCCGCGGTTCCGCGGCCGCGTTGCCGATTCAGGAGCCCAAATTTCTTGGGTGTTCTTCTGGTGTCTTGTCAAGCTTTCTGAACTTGCCTGAAAAAATTTTGGACTTCATTTAAATTTCGACAGAAACTTGATGTTTTTAGGGTTTTCCGGCTTCGTTTTTCCGTTCGAAATTCGTACAAATTTGCAATTAAGTTAAATATTGTTTAGCTAGGCTCTGATACCACTGTAAGTCGATGTTCAACACCCCAATACTTGTGGGGAGGCGGAAATATGAATAACAATCAAGTTCTATGATCAAACATCGATTAACCGTATGAATCGTTTGCTAAACAAGTTTTAACAAAAGCTATAGAGTTTTAAACTACTATGCTAAGAGATTATACCAAACGGTTCTAGTCCTTCGTCTTGATGTTGTCTACGGCCTCTTTGGATCTCCACGTCCTCTTCGGCTTTCTCCCGTGATAGACGATCCACCCGAGAACCCTAATCCAAGCTATAACCTCTAAACTTGAGGTTACTTAGTTTCTCTAGTTGCTAAATAGAGTAGCTAAGGTGATGTAGAGATAGGTTATGGAGTAATTAGTCTTTCCTAATCCTTGTTCTCAACTCATGAGGGTAGGATTAGGGTTTGGTGAAGGAGAGAGAACTTGAAGAGAGAGAGTGAGAAGATGATAATGATAATATTATATGATAAAGAAAAAGCTTCTCACTTGATATATGAAACATAATGAATTATGAAGAAATGAATAATATGAGATTATTCATCATGTTTCAATAATTCAAGTGGGTGATTCATCATGTGAGTCATTAAGCAATAAATGATGCTTTAATGACATGATGAATCACTCACAATGAGTCACTAATTCAATAAATGAAAATGCCACCTCTCTCTCCATGTCACATCCTTCTAGAAGCTTCTCGGAAAATTACGAGAACGCCCCTCTCATCCGTGAAAACACGGAAAAACTTTAGACTGTATAAATCCAATAACCTGATACTAGAATCTGGCTTAAACCAAAGCCGACTAGTAAAAACTGTCCGAATGTCGTACGTGCGTTCAAACACGTATGCGTCCGAACCTTTGTCGTAAAACCATACGACCTCTATATCTTTTCTCCTGGGTTTGGGAAATCTCTGTGTGGGACTCTAAAAACTCGACTACTACGCTGGCAGTGGGTTTAACCACAGACCGCAAGCGGCACTAGCTGTACGTAACGGTCCCCAGGTAGTTGTCGATAAGAAAGATGATGAGGTAACCCATCTGAAATCCTACTGAGCCTGTCTGTGACAATATCCGCGCAGTCCGGTCTGTTCGTCTAAGAGTATCGCATGTATGGTCTAGGGAGGTGGTGGACGTCAGACCCCTAATAACCGTACAAGTCGTGTCGGTATGGCTTTATCACCATCCGAGAATCTACTGATCAACCTATCAGTAATTCTCAATCAGCCCTGGCCAGGGACTTATGGTAATGACCAACCGATCACCGTGCAATATCAACTCCCTATACCGGGAGAGACGAATCCCTAACAGTCACTCACTGCCTCCACGTGGCTCGGGACTGTGCCCAACTGAAACCTGTTTGCACGACTCCTTTGAGCCGTGGTAGGGTAATAATCAAAGCACAGTGGGAACTCACACGAGACAAATGATGACCTTAAGTCAACGGACTATCTGCACACATGTCACCTGAGAACTGCTATCTGACGTTAGGTATAATACCATCCAGTCAGTTCTCGGCGAGTCCTGTCCGGTGTACTCACACCCAGTGAGCATCTGTATACAATCTTAGGTGAACACCACCAATGGTTGCGGGACCAATCCATTGCCCCTCGTCAGGGTCTAGATATGTATACACTAGTCTACTCTGGAGTATCGATGCCCAATCTCGATACTCCTGCGACCAGGGACATCTAAGGGTGTGCCTATTGACTATCCAGCTCCCACTAGTATGACTGCCATCACAACGCCGGTAGTCAGACAAACACCCTATGGGCTTTATCAACATATATATATAAATACCAAGTAAAATATATCATACGTTAAGACAAAGTCAAACCAAATAGCGTACTATCATATCAAGCAAGACTGTCATGTACATACATATCCCAAGCATCCTATACAATGTAGGCCTCTAGGGCATATATATCCAACAGCTTGTGCGTACGTACTAGTTGTTTGTTGGCAGTTAAGATAGTCACTTGCCATTGATAGGGTTCTCCTTCGATAGCTGTTATCAGGAGACATTCTAATTGGCAACCTTTAGGTTTTGTTTGGTAGGTCGTGTCGATCGCCAGTCTATTTTTCTGACTCTGCGAGAGTAGGATTTTTGGATCCCAGCTAGTCATAAGACTACGGAAATGATCCAGTTGATTCAGATCAGGATGAGAGCAGCCCAGTGCAGACAGGAGTCTTATGCCGACCGTGTTGGTCGCAGACTTGAGTTCTCAGTGGGAGATCATGTATTCCTACGAATTTTCCGATGAATGGCGTGTTGAGTTTTGGGATGCTTAATCCCAAAATTGTAGGTCCTTTTGAGATCCTTGAAGCGAGTTAGTTCCGTTGCCTATAATTTGGCACTTCCGCCCAGATTATTGAGTATTCACCCCGTATTCCTTGTGTCGATACATCACAAATACTTTCATGACCTTTCTCACATGATTCAGCACCAGACCATTCTTTGGGACACGATCTTTCATTCACCAGCAGCCGATAGTTTTTGTGGATCGGCAGGTGGAGAAACTTCGGTCATGGTCTTGCTATATGTGAAGGTTCGTTGGTGTAGCCGTCTAGTGAGGGGATCACTTGGGAGGCTGCGACCGAGATGTGGATGTTTTGCACCCATCTCTTTGAAGGTGCGCATAGTAAGAATTTTAAATTCGGGGACCGGATTTCTTTAAGGGGGGAAGATTGTAACGTTTTGGAAATCGTTTTGGCAATTTTCCGTTTTTAGGTAATATAAATTGTATTTTCCGTAAAAACCTAGAAGAGATCTTTTCGCAGTATAGAATTCACTGCACCTAGTTTAGGTATAATATTGCTAGTTTGCGGGTTTTTGTAAGCCACTTGTAATTTTAGGGCATTTTAATATTTTTCCCTAATTAAAATATTATTTTAAGATTTTAATTATGCACTAAATTAGTGGTAATTACATTTTAGCTTGGGTTAATTAATGTTAATGTGAATCTATGCTAAGTAAATCACTAGATTAGCACTAATCCATCTTTGAAAATATCCATCCAAAATATCTAGATATTTGGGTAATTAAAATGAATTTTAAAGAAGGAAATGAGGTGGATAAAAGGGTTTTTGTTTTATTAAGCTTTTAAGTTGTTTTCTTCTAGATTTTTCTACACATTACCACAAAACTCCCCCCACTTCATCCTTGGCCGAGCACTCCCTCCCCTTGCTGCCCTTCTCTTTTCTCATCTCATTTCCACAATTTCAAGTCCAAATAAATCATCAAAAATCATAAATAATTCACACAAACTCATTTATAAATCAAAACCCATTCTTCTTCACAAATCAAGCTTGAATCTTCATAGAAGTCATCATTTTGGAGCTTATTTTGATGATCTTGGTTCTTTTTTTTGTGAATCATTGAAGGTATAAAATCCTAACCCTAATCTCTATATGTTGTGATAATACTTTAATTAGCTTATTAAATGTTAATTTAAGCTTGTATTTGCATGTTTAGATTTTCTTGAAAAGGGGTTTTGGTAATCAAGTTAGGTTTTGATTAGTGAGAAAGTTAACTAATATGTTAAGCTTGAAGAAAACTTAACCTAGTTGCTAGTTTGCTAAATGATATTTTCCTAATTGTATAATTAAGCTATTTAGCAAACTAAACTTTTACTAATTCTATTTGAGTGAGTTTAAAATTCTAGTAAGGGTTTGTATGGGTTAAACATGCTATATTTTGATATTTGTGATTTCTGGTTTTGGTAAACCTTGTAGTTTTGAGCTAAAAATGATATATGTTGCTTACTAGATTTCCGGATAATTTAGGCGTGGGTTTTTTTTGACGTTGCGACGTTATTTATATTAGATTACACGTTTATTATTGTGTTGTGAATGCGCGATCGGTATGATCGGGGTCTAGACTTGATGGTTGTGTCGTTTAGCGTTCCTAGCTAGGGTTGTGCCGATGTCATTCGTGTCTTTGTGTAGTTTTTGCTCTTGAGTTGGTTTCGTAGTGTCTCTACACGCGTTATCCACTAGACGGACAATTGAGAGTATGTTGGAGTCGGTGCGTCAGTCAAACGTAGTTTGTTCGTGTTATTGGTCGATTGGTAATATACACTTATTATATTGTTATATGCTTTCAGGATCGTAGGCGGGGACTTCGGGCGCTGCGAAGAAGGAAAAGCGAGTGGTTGGCTTTACTTAGCCAGGGTTGTTGTGAGTAGATTTTAACATCTACGGGAAAATCGCCCGCATGGCGTTATGCGTCTGGGCTAGATTAAATGATATGACTATTAGTTAGATGTATACAGATATTGATTGTGCATGTGTACCTTTGTTGCATATCTCATTTCCTATTGTGCATGGACTTAGTATTAATGAGACACAACACCATTATTGACGGTTCTTGTTTCACGATCACTAATTGTATGCTACACACACCGTCGATAATTGCCATGACACGCACAACACCTATACACATGTGATATTGTATGTTAGGGACATTGAGACATGATCCTTATTTTCCTTCGTGCATATGATATATATCATACTTGTATACCTATATGCTTACACATATGCCTTGACATGCTTACATGCTAGATACATGTATACCTATATGGTATTGTACCATTAGTGATAGGTATATACACTTATGAGACATGGCTACATGTACATCTTGCATACATACTTATACAAATACCTGGAGGGTATTACATCATTATGGATAGGTAGATACACATATCTTGCTATACCGACATGGTTACGCACACCGGGCTATAACTACATGTTCACCTTTATTTGATGTTGTATGGACTTGGAGAAATTAAGAACCGCATAATATATATTAACTTGTTGCACTTAAATAGCGGTTTTCCTTTATATGCTCATATTACTGTTTCATGTTGCATACATTATATTCACAGATTTCATATGATGTTTTACTCCTAAGTATATATATATCAGTGGAATGGGATGCTGATATATATGTACACATATATAATGATCTATGCAATTATAATTATTGATTCCTGATGTTTTCTGGATTTGAGGACCGTGGTAGTTTCATGAAATTATGCATTATTTGAAAACCCAGTTTCTCTTGATATGATATTTCAGCTTCCACCATGAGATTTCTCGGTTCTGAGCTTATATATTACCCCATGCGAGGAGTGAGTGGGCCGTGTGCGGGTATATGGTGGAACCCGGTTGGTTCTCCAGGGCAAGAAGATCGACGGTACATGCCGATGAGCCTGGCTGGGGGTGTGTGCCAACCGGTGATAGTATTTGGACTCGACGAATATCTAGGGGATACCGATTGAGGTTATGTACGCACATGCCTTGTCGATAACGGGTGGTGCACACTCAGGTTCTATAGGATGTACGTACATGACATGGGAGGGTCAGTCCCAGGTGACGGCGCCTCAGAGATAAGTATTTATGTGTCGATACTAGACACTTGTTTTCATAATGTTTTTGGGTGTAGATGTTGGACACTCAGGTTTCATGAGACATACTCGATATTGGATACTGGCAATATGAGATTTATTTGATATTGGACACTTAGGATATATGAGACTTACAGGATATGAGGGCCAATTTGGGGGATGATTTGAGGAAATTGGGGATTTAGATTGTCTTGATGGACATTGGTCCTGCCACGAGGTCAGGATTCCGTGAGATTGACATGTTTTATCCCATACTCCGCATTTATTTTATATGCATTGCTTCATGTATTAGTAGTACCTGATAGAGTACTTTTCATGATGGTTGCATATACATATTGCCATTTATTGCTTCATGTATTAGTTGTACCTGATAGAGTACCTTTCATGACTGTTGCATACATGTGGCCATTTATTGTTGTTAGCTTGCATGTGATTGATTCGCGCAGTACGTGCATACTTGCGATTACCTGCATATGTTATTTACTATTCACGAGTTGGTAACTCGCCCCCGTTGTGCCACAGGGTTTGCAGGTTGTTCTTTAGAGTAGTCGAAGCAGGGCTTCTACCTATCATATCATATTTTGTAGCGGATACCGCTTCGGCGGACTGCGTGCAGTTTTGCTATAGGTGGGTGTTGCGGTTATACGATGTTGCTCATTGTATATCTTTGTACCATATACTTGTTAGTGTATATGCCCTAGAGGCCATTACTGTATCATACTAGTTTGTATATTACTTAATGGATGCTTGGGATATTCACCTTGTATATACAATCTTGCTCAAAATAGTAGTATGCTACTTGGTTTGTTTCTACTTCAATGTGTACTTGTGTTTATTTCAGTATATCACTCATACGCATTAGTGGAGCCCTTAGGATCTTTGCTTGATTACCAGCGTTGTGATGGCAGTCACACTAGTGGGGGCTGGGTAATCTATAAGCACATCCTTATTCAGGTCCCTGGTCGCAGGACTATCGAGACAGGGCATCGATACTCCGGAGTAGACCAGCGCATGCGCTTCTCATCCCAGTGTGGGAGACGGTCTGTCCCACAGCCGTCAGTACGTCGTACTTGAGATAGTATGCGGGTGCTCGTTAGGTTACGGGTACACTGGACAGGACTCGTCGGGAACTGACTAGTTGGTATTATACCTATCGTCAGTTATCAGTTCCCAGGTGACATGAGTACAGCTTAGTCCGCTGACTTGACACTGTCACTTCGCCTCGGGTGTGTTCCCACTGTACTTTGATCACTACCCTACCACGGCTCAAAGGAGTCGTGCAAACAGGTGGTGGTTGGGTGCAGTCCCGAAGCACTTGGAGGCAGTGACGGTTGGACAGGATTCGTCTCTCCCGGTATTGGGGGTTGACATCGCGCTGTGTCTAGGAGAGCCATTACACGAGTAGTCCCTGGCCAGGGCAAACGAGATATACTGGTAGGTTTCCAGTGTTATCTCAGGGTGTATTGGGCTTCACTCCGGCACGACTTGTACCGCTATTGGGGGACTGACGTTTACCGCCCCCTAGGCCCGCCATGCGATGTATCAGACGAACAGACCGGACTGTACGGAGAATGTCACACTCAGGCTCAGTAGGAGTTCAGATGGGTTTCGCCTCGTCGGTCTTCTTGTCGGCATTACCTGGGGACCGTTACGCACAGCTAGTGCCGCTTGCGGTCTGTGGTTAAACCCACTGCCAGCGTAGTGTCGAGTCTTTAGAGTCCCACACAGAAAGCTTTTCGCCTTTAGGCAAAAGAGTAGAGGTCGCATGGTATTGCGACAGGTCGCATGGTTTTGCGACAGGGTTCGGTCACATCCGTGCACTTGTGCACGTACAGTGTCCGGACAGTTTACACTAGCGGGCTTTGGTTTAAGCCAGATCCTAGTGTACCTTATGGGATTGGATTTATCCAGTTTGCATTCGTGTTCCTCGGAACGCGGATGCGGGTGTGTATGCACAGTTGACAGGGAGGCAGAGGCAGTGGATTCTCATTAGGGTTGTTGACAGTTGACCGTTGACTTTTGACTTTTTGCTCAACCCTAATGAGAATATGATATGTGATTAACTATTATATTAATTAAGTATTATGGTGATATGGTTGTTGACTTGTTGACTTTTGTTGACTTGTTGACTTTGGTGACTTGTTGACTTTTGTTGACTTGTTGACCGGTTGACTAGGCTTGACTAGTTGACCATCATGATAACCATGGTTATCATTTCATGCCAAAGACTTTTTTTTTCTTGCTTTTTTTTTTGAATAAAATGAGTGCATGATATGATAACATTATGGTTGCTTCTAACCATCACCAAAAGACTTTTTTGATATGATGAGTTATGATCACTTTGGATTATGAGAGGGTGAGAGAGAAAAGAGAGCCTCATTCTTTCTTGCTCATTCTCTCTCTTGTTCTTGAGCTCTCCCCTTGCTCTCACCCTCAACCTCTTGCTCCCTCTCTTGATCTATGGTTCTCTTGTCTCATGAGTTGAGAATCAAGAACCATAGATAAAATCCCATTCTACTTCCTCTCTACTCATTCTAGTTCACTAGGTTTAGCAAACCAAGTGAACTAGTTTCTTCAAAGACCGAAGAAGGAGCTAAAGGTTGGAGCTTTCAAGTGGATCTATCTTCGGCGTACGGAGACGACGAGAAGGAGCCATCGGACCACCACCGGAGCTTGAAGAGAAGGAGTTCAAGTTTAGGTATAACCATCTTCATCCGAGTAGCTAAACATCTTTAGCTTAGTTTGCTAGTTTTAGTTTAGGTAACGATCCCGACCATAAGTTAGTCCATGTTGCCTCTTGCGATAAAAATTTTGATTTTATACCGTTTCCGCCTCCCCGTAAGAACCGGGGGTCGCAATATGGACTTACAGTGGTATCAGAGCCTAACTAAACTTAAACTAGCTAGGTAGTAAAGTGTAACGAAGTTCGGAACCGAAAAAAAAATCACAAAACCGGAAAACTACAAAAACTGAGTTTCTGTTGAAATTTTTTCTGGTCAAAATGAAAAACTTCATACTCCTAAATTCGTCTCAGGGTTTTGTTAGAACACCCATGAAAAACGATTCACCAATTCGTCTAAACCGCCGCGCTTCCGCCGCGTGACCCTTCTTGGCCGCCGCGGAAGCGCCGCGGTTTGTTGTCTTTAGTGCGTCGTTTTTCGTGCAGTGTGTGTCTGTGTTGGTTTTGGGATTTTTGAGATATATTATATGTGCCCAGATTTTACAGAAAAGAAATTTCCTTTTGGGGTCCTATAATTCCGTATTTTTTCCGAACTTCATTGCACTTTGACTATGATGGTTATATCTGTGATGTTTGCATGTATTGAACGTCGGCTAATCACTATAAGTCGATTAGTCGGGGTTATACATGATCTGTAATGTGCTGGAATGTGTATATAAATATGTTGGATTGTCGCGGGTGAATAGCCGGGGGTTGTGAGACGAGAGTTTACTTTTCTTGCAATTCATGTAAATTTGTAAATTGATGTAATAATTATTTGTTTGGCCGCACAACCGGGTCGGGGTTGTAGCCGTCATTGTATAATTTCTTTTTACTGTTTTTGCTCCTAGGATAGACCCGTGGAGGGGTGCACAAACTACCGGGTATGCCGAAGTGTCGAGTGGCCTACTCATGGAGATGAGGGAGGTTGCTACGCTTCGGGTACTTGGCGGGTAGTTTGCCGTACCCGTAGGGGTCTTGGGTGGGGTTTTGGCTATTCACCGCGACCGTGTTATCTGTTTTTGTTACAGGCTCGTACAAATTACAGATTACTAGTATATCCAATGTATTTATCTGTGATCTGAAATGTTTATCATTGCTTACTATTTAGGCGTTGCTTATGTTTTACAGACGCGCTAGCCCAGCCCCCGCTCTGTCGTTAGTTAAGTAACCTAACGGGTAATGACGGGGCCCAGTGGCGAATGCGAATGGCATAAGCGTACGTCATATTTTGGTTGTTTTCTGCAATGGTAGGGTTAAATGATGGGACGCATTAAAAGTACTAATGCAAGAATATCACGCATTAAAAGAACTAATGCAAGATAATAAACCAAGTTAAAGTCGTTGGAACACTTTCGAAAAACCACTCGGTTCTTTTCAAAAATAACTTTTAAATGCGGAGCTTGAGCCACTCCTTCTAAAAGCTATCTCGTTCCATCGATTAAATCAAGTTCACTACGTTCACGGTTTCGCCAAAACCATTCGTAGCCCTCCGTCGTTTCGTATGAATATTCAATAAGTATTCAAGCTGTGTTTGTTGACCTTCGTCAAAGCATAGTGATTGGTAGCTATTGGGTATTCGTATGTAGCATAGATAGATGCGTTGGTTTGGGACATTCGCATTACCTTGTTGACCTTCGTCAAGGGTACATACGGGTGGATTCAAATTAACCTGGATAATGACGGGCAGAACTTGACATGTGACTTATGATTTGTTGACCTTCGTCAAGGTCATAAGAGCATGGGGCAAAAATCCACATCGGGAGTTTCATAAGTACTGAAACTTGCTAGATTTGCATACCATTTGGAGTGTGATGATTCTGGTAGGATTCCTTCAGTTTCGTCACGCAATGATATTTGGATCCCGATCCTACTGTGAGTATATGCTACTCCTCGGGAAATTTCTCACTTAACGATCAATGCTATAAACCTAGTAGGTGCCTAGAAAGGTGTTAGCGGGGCTACGCCCCCAGGGAAAAGAGGTTCTCTAATTAAGGAACTTCGCGAAAGCGTTGGAAAACCTCCCTCGAAGTACCGACACCGGCCTGGCTGAACGGTTAAGCAAGTATTGTACGGTGGGATTGATCCCGGCTAATTCTTCCTTTATGGTTTGAGGAGGGATTCGAGAAACAGTGGGAGCCATCCTGTTTAGACAAACTAAAAACCACTCTAAACTTGCAAGAGCATCATGCTGAGTGTTTCTTCTTCTCTCTCCTAATTGCAGCGACCAATCAACATGACTGGACTTAAGTTACTCCTAGATAAAAACAAACTGACAGGGCCAAACTACAAAGATTGGCTCAGGAATGTCACGATAGCAATCACTTATGACAAGCTGGGGTATCTTCTTACCACCAAAGCTCCCCCTGTCCCTGGTCCAACTTCCAGTGTCGCGGATAAGGAAATCCGCAAGACTTGGGAGATTGATAGCGCAAAGGCCAAGTGCCTCCTGCTTGCCTCGATGGACAATGAACATCAGAGGAGGCATGAGAATATGGACATGGAGTCCATATTGCTCCATACAAAAGAACTGTATGGAGAGCAATCACGTATCGCAAGGTACGAAGCGTCGAAAAAGTTATTTTCGACAAGAATGGCCGTCGGATCATCAGTAGCCGAGCATGTGCTAAAGATGATCGGCTTCATTGAGGAGCTCGCTGACCTAGGGATCACATTGGAGAGTGAGCTATATACGGATATAGTTCTCCAGTCCCTTCCTTCCACTTACGCCCAGTTTATACTGAACTTCAACCTACAAGAAAAGGAGGTTGAACTATCAGAGCTCCTCAACATGCTGAGGAGCGCAGAGGGCACCCTACAGAAAGGTAGGGGAACATCCACTTTGTTTGTAGGAGGATCATCTTCTTCTAGGTCCAAGGCGAAAGCCAAGGGAAAGAAGAAGAAGGCCCCCGCCAAACCAAGGGGCGGTGTTGGTAAAGTGGATACGAAGGGAAAAGGCAAAGCAACAAAGATAGCGGGGAAGCTTGTGGATAAGGAAGAATGCTTCTATTGTCATAAGAAAGGACACTGGAAGAATGATTGCAGGGCCTGGAAGGCCAGAACACAGGAATTGAAGCAGGTTGCAGCTTCAGCTTCAGGTGTGTATGTTATTGAAAACTGTCTTTCAATAAACTCTACTTCCTGGGTATTGGATACCGGATCAGGATCTCATATCTGTAATTCTTTGCAGGCGTTGAGAAACCGTAGTGTTTTGAAAGCAGGTGACATGACCCTCAGAGTTGCAAACGGAGCTAGCATGGATGCTAAAGCCGTGGGGGACTATCACCTGGGAATGTCAGATGGACATGTTTTGGTTTTGCGTAATTGCTTTTTTGTACCCAACGCAACTTGTAATATCATTTCTGTATCTTTAGTTTCTAAAGAAGGTTATGAATTTGCGTTTGTAAGTAATGTTGTAAACATTCACCTTAATCAAGTATTGATTGGGTCAGGTACTCTGAGTAATGGTATATACGTGTTAAACCAACCACAGATTTTTAATGTTCAGAATACACACAAAAGAAAGTCTCCGGAAATAAATCAGACTTTCTTATGGCATTGTAGATTGGGTCACATCAATGAGAGAAGGTTGACTAAGTTACATACAGAAGGATATTTGAATGCGTTCGAATATCAATCGTATGCCACTTGTCAATCTTGTCTCAAAGGAAAGATGACAAAGACTCCGTTTACTGGACAAGGAGTAAGAGCGAGCGAGCTCTTAGGACTCGTACACAGTGACGTGTGCGGTCCAATGTCTACACATGCCCGAAGCGGACATTCTTACTTCATTACTTTTACGGATGACTTCTCAAGGTACGGTTATGTCTTCTTAATGAAACATAAGTCCGAGGCCTTTGGAAAATTCCAGGAGTATAAGAATGAAGTAGAGAAACAGACCGGCAAAAGTATTAAGATTCTAAGATCGGATCGAGGTGGAGAATACTTAAGTGCCGAATTCCTGAATTACTTAAAAGAGAATGGTATTCTCTCTCAGCTAACTCCTCCATACACTCCGCAACATAACGGTGTATCGGAGAGACGGAACCGAACCCTATTGGATATGGTTCGGTCCATGATGAGTAACGCTGAGTTACCGCGATCATTCTGGGGATATGCACTAGAAGCAGCTGCGTATCTCTTGAACAAGGCTCCTACCAAGACTGTGCCCACCACCCCATATGAGATGTGGACTGGGAAGAAACCCTGTCTTAATTATCTTAAGGTATGGGGATGTCCAGCTTTTGTAAAAAAGCAGCATGCGGACAAGCTTGAGGCACGTTCAGTACAGTGTAAGTTTGTGGGATACCCAAGGAACTCCAGGGGGTATCTTTTCTATTCCGCTGAGGAACAAAAGGTTTTTGTTTCTCAGCATGCCCGCTTCTTGGAAACTGAGTTTTTGGAAACCCAGATAAGTGGGAACACAATAGAACTGGAAGAAATTCCAGAACCACAGACTGTTACTGAAAGCTTAGTGGAACCAGAGGGTTCAACAGAACAGGACATTCCTACGCCGCTCCGCAGGAGTAGTAGGCAGTCTCATCCGCCCGAGAGATACTGCGGTTTTCTCATAGACGGGGATAGAGAGGATTGCATCATAGATTATGATGAGCCTACTAGCTTCCAGCAGGCCGTTCAGAGCATTGACTCAGTGAAATGGCTGGATGCAATGCGGACCGAAATGGAGTCCATGTACACCAACAAGGTATGGACGTTGGACATTGCTCCAGACGGGGTAAAACCCGTAGGATGCAAGTGGATCTTCAAAAGGAAGATTGGTGTAGATGGACAGGTTGAGACCTATAAAGCTAGGCTGGTAGCAAAGGGTTTTCGTCAAAGACCTGGCTTGGACTACGACGAAACCTTTTCTCCAGTAGCCATGCTGAAATCCATTCGGATCCTTCTTGCCATTGCTGCCTTCCACGATTATGAGATCTGGCAAATGGACGTAAAGACAGCTTTTCTAAATGGAAATTTAGAGGAGTGTGTCTATATGGACCAGCCAGAGGGTTTCATTCAGAGTGGGAGCAGCGGAAAGGTGTGCAAGTTGCTTAAGTCCATCTATGGACTAAAGCAGGCATCGCGGAGTTGGAACATCTGCTTTGATGAGACGGTCAAAGAATTTGGCTTTATCAAAAATCCAGATGAACCATGCATCTATAGTAGATTTGTAGCGAGAACTGTAGTATTCCTCGTTTTATACGTGGATGACATTCTCTTAATAGGAAATGATATTCCTATGCTACAATCTGTCAAGGGGTTCTTGTCACAAAGGTTCTCCATGAAAGACCTGGGTGATGCCTCATACATCCTGGGGATCCGGATCCATCGTGATAGATCCAAGAGGATATTGGGACTTTCTCAGTCCAGGTACATCGACACCGTACTGAAAAGATTCAGTATGGAAGATTCCAAGCGTGGTAACCTACCAGCTTGTCACGGGATCACCCTCTCTAAAGAGATGTCTCCCAAGACTGATTTGGAGAGGGATCGCATGTCTATTATACCCTACGCTTCTGCGGTAGGCTCTATAATGTATGCGATGTTGTGTACCAGACCGGATGTAGCTTATGCACTGAGTGTGGTAAGCCGGTATCAGTCAAACCCTGGGGAGAAACACTGGATAGCGGTAAAGAACATTCTCAAGTACCTGAGAAGGACTAAGGAGATGTTCTTGGTGTATGGCGGAAAAGACCTCCAGATCGAGGCCTTTGCTGACTCCAGCTTCCAGAGTGACAAGGATGATTCCAAGTCCATGTCGGGTTTTGTCTTTACCCTCAATGGAGGGGCGGTGTGTTGGAAGAGTTCCAAACAGGAAACCGTTGCAGACTCGACGATGGAAGCGGAATACATCGCTGCATCTGATGCCGCAAAAGAAGCTGTCTGGATGAGGAAGTTCTTGAAAGAACTTCAGGTGGTTCCGTCCATTGTTGATCCAATACCTCTGTATTGCGACAACAACGGGGCTATAGCATTAGCGAAGGAACCCAGGTCCCATCAGAGATCCAGGCACATCTTAAGGCGGTATCACCTGATCAGGGAGATCGTAGATCGCCAGGAGATCGAGGTTCGGAGAGTCTCTTCAGAAGATAACACTGCTGATCCATTCACCAAGGCCCTGCCCCAGACTCAGTTCGAGCGGCTGATCGAGATGATAGGTCTTCGATACGCCAGTACATGGCCTTAGTGCTAGTGGGAGATTGTTAGTGTATATGCCCTAGAGGCCATTACTGTATCATACTAGTTTGTATATTACTTAATGGATGCTTGGGATATTCACCTTGTATATACAATCTTGCTCAAAATAGTAGTATGCTACTTGGTTTGTTTCTACTTCAATGTGTACTTGTGTTTATTTCAGTATATCACTCATACGCATTAGTGGAGCCCTTAGGATCTTTGCTTGATTACCAGCGTTGTGATGGCAGTCACACTAGTGGGGGCTGGGTAATCTATAAGCACATCCTTATTCAGGTCCCTGGTCGCAGGACTATCGAGACAGGGCATCGATACTCCGGAGTAGACCAGCGCATGCGCTTCTCATCCCAGTGTGGGAGACGGTCTGTCCCACAGCCGTCAGTACGTCGTACTTGAGATAGTATGCGGGTGCTCGTTAGGTTACGGGTACACTGGACAGGACTCGTCGGGAACTGACTAGTTGGTATTATACCTATCGTCAGTTATCAGTTCCCAGGTGACATGAGTACAGCTTAGTCCGCTGACTTGACACTGTCACTTCGCCTCGGGTGTGTTCCCACTGTACTTTGATCACTACCCTACCACGGCTCAAAGGAGTCGTGCAAACAGGTGGTGGTTGGGTGCAGTCCCGAAGCACTTGGAGGCAGTGACGGTTAGACAGGATTCGTCTCTCCCGGTATTGGGGGTTGACATCGCGCTGTGTCTAGGAGAGCCATTACACGAGTAGTCCCTGGCCAGGGCAAACGAGATATACTGGTAGGTTTCCAGTGTTATCTCAGGGTGTATTGGGCTTCACTCCGGCACGACTTGTACCGCTATTGGGGGACTGACGTTTACCGCCCCCTAGGCCCGCCATGCGATGTATCAGACGAACAGACCGGACTGTACGGAGAATGTCACACTCAGGCTCAGTAGGAGTTCAGATGGGTTTCGCCTCGTCGGTCTTCTTGTCGGCATTACCTGGGGACCGTTACGCACAGCTAGTGCCGCTTGCGGTCTGTGGTTAAACCCACTGCCAGCGTAGTGTCGAGTCTTTAGAGTCCCACACAGAAAGCTTTTCGCCTTTAGGCAAAAGAGTAGAGGTCGCATGGTATTGCGACAGGTCGCATGGTTTTGCGACAGGGTTCGGTCACATCCGTGCACTTGTGCACGTACAGTGTCCGGACAGTTTACACTAGCGGGCTTTGGTTTAAGCCAGATCCTAGTGTACCTTATGGGATTGGATTTATCCAGTTTGCATTCGTGTTCCTCGGAACGCGGATGCGGGTGTGTATGCACAGTTGACAGGGAGGCAGAGGCAGTGGATTCTCATTAGGGTTGTTGACAGTTGACCGTTGACTTTTGACTTTTTGCTCAACCCTAATGAGAATATGATATGTGATTAACTATTATATTAATTAAGTATTATGGTGATATGGTTGTTGACTTGTTGACTTTTGTTGACTTGTTGATTTTGGTGACTTGTTGACTTTTGTTGACTTGTTGACCGGTTGACTAGGCTTGACTAGTTGACCATCATGATAACCATGGTTATCATTTCATGCCAAAGACTTTTTTTTTCTTGCTTTTTTTTTTTGAATAAAATGAGTGCATGATATGATAACATTATGGTTGCTTCTAACCATCACCAAAAGACTTTTTTGATATGATGAGTTATGATCACTTTGGATTATGAGAGGGTGAGAGAGAAAAGAGAGCCTCATTCTTTCTTGCTCATTCTCTCTCTTGTTCTTGAGCTCTCCCCTTGCTCTCACCCTCAACCTCTTGCTCCCTCTCTTGATCTATGGTTCTCTTGTCTCATGAGTTGAGAATCAAGAACCATAGATAAAATCCCATTCTACTTCCTCTCTACTCATTCTAGTTCACTAGGTTTAGCAAACCAAGTGAACTAGTTTCTTCAAAGACCGAAGAAGGAGCTAAAGGTTGGAGCTTTCAAGTGGATCTATCTTCGGCGTACGGAGACGACGAGAAGGAGCCATCGGACCACCACCGGAGCTTGAAGAGAAGGAGTTCAAGTTTAGGTATAACCATCTTCATCCGAGTAGCTAAACATCTTTAGCTTAGTTTGCTAGTTTTAGTTTAGGTAACGATCCCGACCATAAGTTAGTCCATGTTGCCTCTTGCGATAAAAATTTTGATTTTATACCGTTTCCGCCTCCCCGTAAGAACCGGGGGTCGCAATATGGACTTACAATACTCTCCATCTACCCCTTTCATGTATTGACTTAGAGACTTGATGTGAGGACGATATTGTATATTTTTGGTGACTTAGAGGTCTTTTATGCAGTTTTATTTATATCGTCTTTTATTTCTTCGCTACGGCGTCGTATGTCTGTTGTGGTGCTTGTTTCCGCCTTTGGGCATGGATTTTGCTCCCGTTGGGATACTTTACTTATATTTATGTTGTACCCATTTTTTGAGTTAGTTTTTACAAAGGAGGTGCTGCCAAAATTTATAAGAAACTAAAATTGGACTTTAAAGAATTTGTACTCGAGATTTTTAAAAAGTTTTAACAATGTTCTTATCACTTAGTACTTTTGATGGTTTAGATTGCTGGGTTTTCGGCTTACATAAATTGTGTTACGCCTTTAGACGTTGCGTAGTTTAAGGTGTTAGTTATATGTATGCCCTAGAGGCCATTACTAAACATAGGATGTATATTGTAGTGGATGCTTGGACATATATAGGGATGACTTTCTTGCTTGATATGATAGTATGCTATCTGGTTACTCTTTACCTTAACGTGTACACTGATTGTCTCTCTGTTACATGTTGGTAAAGCCCTTAGGATGTGTACTTAACTACCTGGACTATGATGCAGATCATACTAGTGGGGACGTGGTAGTCCATAAGTACATCCTTCAAACTCCCTAGTCGTGGGTGTATCGAGACGGGGCATCGATATACAAGAGTAGACTAGCGTGTAGCTTCTCGACCCATATAGATGGGCGATCGATGATCCCATATCCATTGGTGTTTGACATCAGAGATGATATACAGGTGCTCAGTGGAGACTGGGTACACTGGACGGACTCACCGAGAACTCACAGCTGGTATTATACCTTACGTCAGATGGCGGTTCTCTGGTGACACTGGTGCAGATTAGTCTGTAGACCCGAGATTGTCATAGAGTCTTGTGTGATTCCCACTGTGCTTTGATTTCCACCTTACCACGTCCAAGAGGGTGTGCAAAACGGTGGTTTTTGGGTACAGTCCCGAATCACATGGAGGCAATGAGCGATAGGAGGGGTTTCGTCTCTCCCGGTATAGGGAGTTGATGTTGCGCAGTGCTCGATTGGCTATAACAGGAAGTCCTTGGCCAAGGCTGCTTTAGGGATTTACTGGTAAGAGTTACCAGTAGTTTCTCGACCCGTTATGAGCCTTATATCGACATGACTTATCGAGTTATTAGGGTCTGACGTTTACCACCCCTAGACAAGATATGCGATATATCAGACGAACAGACCGGACTGTACGGTAGTGTTACTCGTTGGATTCACAGGAGTGTGAGAGGGCTTACTCGTTGATCTTCTGATCGCTCAATACCCGGGTGGCCGTTACGTTTAGCAGACCGCTTGCGGCTTGTGGGTGTTTGATATGATCATCACCTGCTGCCGGCGTATTGACGAGTCTTTAGAGTCCTACACAGGGGTTTCCTGGCTCAAGAGAAACGAAATAGGAGCGCATATGAGATATGTGCGGGAACGAGAATAATACCAGTATGTGATACTGTATTCTATTCTTGCGATTTGTGACATTGATCGGTTGTATGCGATATAGCCGGGTTATCGGATCAAGTGTTGATTCGATAAGTTGTTACTATTGATATTAGTCGGTTATATGCGATATGACCGGATCGTTAAATCAAGTGTTGATTTAATGATTTAATGTATAATTATATATTTGATATATTACTTTACATTAACTAGTATTGGTTCATTTAAGATTGATTTTCTCACTTAAATGTGCACATTGTTTATATGTGATATATGCAAGTGTACATGTTTGTATCATGCTTGATGATACAAACAAGTTGTGTGTATGAGACTTGAACCATATCAAGGTTAGATTAGGGTTTACTATTTTCCTAAACAAATAACAAAAGAGTGTGACTTTGGTCAAAGTTATCAAGCTTCATGAAGCTTGATAAACATTGACAAAGTCAACTCTCTTTGTCATTTGTTTAAGATATTAGCTAACCCAACCCTTAACCTAATGCTATGGTTAATTCTCTACATGAGTTAAGCATGACGGCTTAACTCAACCATGGTGCCATGATTAAAAGGATAAGTATTCATATTATTCTTTTAATTCATATGATTCCTTCTTCTTCATCTTCATCAAGCTCACAAAAGCTTGAGAGCTCCAATGGTGCCATGAGAAAAAGAGTGAGAAATTCAATTCTAAAGTGAACTCACTTCCTATTTCTTCATCCTCTACCACTTGCCATGTAGTATAGGGTGTTCTCTTCACAAAGTTTTTGACCAAGTGAAGGAATAGCTTGAGTTTGAGTCTCCCCGACGTAGATCATCTTCGGCCTCGAAGTCAATGACCTAGCCCGATCATTTCTCTAACGAAACCATCGTGAGAGTCCGGGATCCGATGATCGCAGCGGAGGGACGTCAACACGGAGCTAAAGAAGTGGAGGACCGGATCTACAAAGGTTGTAATCCCTTTCACTTAGCAATAAAGTTGTTTACTTGCTAGCTTTTCGCCTTTACTTCTAGTTAACGATCTATATTAGGGTTTCTTGGCACCGGAAATTTTTTGTTTGGCATGGTTGATGCCTTGTGGAACCTCTTGAGTGTGCCTAGGAACCCTACAGTGGTATCAGAGCCTAGCTAGAGCTTTAGGCGAAGTGTAGACAATGTTAGAAGTCCGATCAAACCCGAAACCCTAATCCAAAACCCTTCTCTGTACAATTTTTCAAAACTGGGATTTTTGTGAATTAAAAATATGCAGAAAATTAAGCAAGGTTTTCTAGGGGTTACTGTGAAGCACGTTTCCCTGAGTCATCTAAAGCGCCGCGGAACCGCGGCCCCACCCTGGCATTTGCGGCGGTTCCGCGGCCATGTAGATGCCTCTTGTCATGTTCTTTGCACTGTAATCCCCGTATGTAATGCCTCTGTTTTCTGGGTAATTTTAATCTTTACTCAAGAGTTGAGTTTTCTGGGTTGTTTTGGGGACTCGATGTTTCGATCGGATATTTTAACCTCGTTTGTGTTTTTCCGGATACTTTTAGAATATGTTAAAAAGTTCGACCGGATATAAATACCCAATTTTTCCCCTGCCGGGAAATTTCCAAGTGTTGGATTTTTCCGTAGTTTAATAACGCTCTAAGTAGTGCAAGTAAAGCGATGGACCCTCTAGAAGACAACAAACCTTAACTCGATTATGTGACCGTCTTGAACTGCCCTTTGAACCTTAGGGTTTGGGGCAGTACGGCGTGCCACATGTGAGGCGTTGGCTTGACCCTTCTACGGCTGGACCGTTGGTACTGTGGCATGAAGTGGATGTTTTTGAACTTATTTCAAGAGTTGAGCTGTTTCGGGAAAACTTGGGTGTTTGATTGTTCGATCGGAAAGTTTAACATTTTCTATTTATCTGGAATTTGATACAATATTTGGAATCCACAAACAGTTATGAGATAACTGATTTGAATGTTATAAACATAGCACTTTAGTCTCACTTGATCGGTTGCCACGGGATTTTGATGTGATCAAAAGTCCGTCGCAATCACGTAGGGTACGCGGATACTCGCCGGATAAACTTAATGTAGGTTTACTAGGAACACACAAGAGGTTCCACAAGGCATCAACCATGCCAAATTCAAAAATTTAGGTGCCGAGAAACCCTAATGAAGATCATTAACTAGATAATAGGCGAAAAGAAAAGCTAGCAAACAACTTTGCTACTAAGTGAAAGGGATTACAACCTTTATAGATCCGGTCCTCCACTTCTTTAGCTCCGTGTTGACGTTCCTCCGCTACGATCATCGGGTCCAGAACTCTAGCGATGGTTTCGTCAGAGAAATGATCGGGCTAGGTCATTGACTTCGAGGCCGAAGATGATCTACGTCGAGGCGACTCAAACTCAAGCTCCATCTTCACTAGGTCAAAGAACTTGTGAAGAAAACACCCTCTACTACATGGCAAGTAATAGACGATGAAGAAATAGGAAGTGGGTTCACTTTGGATTTGGATTTCTCACTTGGAATCATCACTTGAAAATTTCTAGCTAAGGTTTTCTTTCTTCATCAAGAAGAAGAAGAAGAAGGAAAATGAAAAATGAATTAATTCCAAAAAGAAAATCAAGTGATGGTTATCATAATGCAACCATGGGTGAGGCTAACTCATGTAGAGAATTAACTAGGGTTTAGGTAAATGGTTAGGGTTAAGGCAAAAGACAAAATGGCAATGACTTTCAAAGCTTCATGAAGCTTCACGGATCAAACAAAGTAAGCCACCATCTTATATTTTGCCAAAATAAATAAAAAGTATAAATAAGTAAATCAAACCCTAACCATTAACCTAATCAAGGTTTAAAGCATACACCCAAGTTTGCATGTATCATCTAATATGATACAAACTAGTGCACAAAAATATATCACATATATAACTTGTGCACATCAAGTGAGAAAGTTAATCTTATGTGAACAAATACTAGTTAATGTAAAGTAATATATCAAATATATAATTATATATTACATCATTAAATCAACACTTGATTTAACGATCCGGTCATATCGCATATAACCGACTAATATCAATAGTAACAACTTATCGAATCAACACTTGATCCGATAACCCGGCTATATCGCATATAACCGATCAATGTCACAAATCGCGAGAATCGAATACAGTATCACATACTGGTATTATTCTCGGTCCCGCACATATCTCATATGCGCTCCTATTTCGTTTTGCTTGAGCCAGGAAACCTCTGTGTAGGACTCTAAAGACTCGTCAATACTCCGACAGCAGGTGATGATCATATCAAACACCCACAAGCTGCAAGCGGTCTGCTAAACGTAACGACCACCCGGGTATTGAGCGATCAGAAGATCAACGAGCAAGCCCGCTCACACTCCTGTGAATCCAACCAGCAACACTTACCGTACAGTCCGGTCTGTTCGTCTGATATGTCGCATATCTTGTCTAGGGGTGGTAAACGTCAGACCCCAATAACTCGATAAGTCGGGTCGATATGAGGCTCATAACGGGTCGAGAAACTACTGGTAACACTTACCAGTAAATCCCTAAAACATCCTTGTCCAAGGACTTCCTGTTATAGCCAATCGAGCACTGCGCAACATCAACTCCCTATACCGGGAGAGACGAAACCCCTCCTATCGCTCATTGCCTCCATGTGATTCGGGACTGTACCCAAAAGCCACCTTTTTGCACGCCCTCTTGGACGTGGTATGATGGAAATCAAAGCACAGTGGGAATCATACAAGACTCTATGACGATCTCGGGTCTACAGACTAACCTGTACCAGTGTCACCAGAGAACTGCCATCTGACATAAGGTATAATACCATCTGGGAGTTCTCGGCGAGTCCGTCCAGTGTACTCAGTCTCCACTGAGCATCCGTATATCATCTTTGATGTCAAATACCAATGGATATGGGATCATCCATCGCCCATATATATGGGTCGAGAAGGTATACGCTAGTCTACTCTGGTATATCGATGCCCCGTCTCGATACACCCACGACTAGGGACTTTGAAGGATGTACTTATGGACTACCACGTCCCCACTAGTATGATCCGCATCATAGTCCAGGTAGTCAAGTATACATCCTAAGGTCTTTACCAACATGTAACAGAGAGTCAATCAGTGTACACGTTAAAGTAAAGAGTAACCAGATAGCATACTATCATATCGAGCAAGAAAGTCATCCCTATATATGTCCAAGCATCCACTACAATATACATCCTATGTATAGTAATGGCCTCTAGGGCATACATATAATTAACAATCTCCCACTTGCACTAGGGCCATCTGATAGCAGTGGTTGAAGTATCTCATACTCAACCATCCCATAAAAGTCTCTCTCTGGGAAAAGGCCTTTCGTGAGTGGATCCGCCGTGTTGTCCTCTAAGTCTACTCTCCTAACCTCGATCCCCTGGAGATCAACCATCTCCACGATCAGGTGATACTGCCTAAGAATATATCTGGATCACTGATGGGACGGGCGTTCCTTGGCATAAGCCACAACTCCATTGTCACACAATGGGAGGAACGAAGTTCGTCTCATGAACAAATATACACCTAGACTGCCTCTTTGGTAGCATCTTTGGTAACGATTTATCTTGCCTTTAATCGTCTAGTATGCCACGGTATCTAGCTTGGAACTCTTCCAACATACCGTCCCTTTACTGAGGGTAAAGACAATGCATGTGACTGACATTCAGTCGTCCTTATCACCCTGGAACCTTTCCAGTGATTCTCCCCAGGATCAATTGATACCATCTCACTACAACTAGTGAGTATCCTAACATCCAATTAGATCTATCTCATAGATCCAAAACCCAGGATTTAGTAGGTATCACTTTGATCCTATATGGAGAATCCTTGTGATAAGCGGAGATTGACCGAGCGTAGCATAGGAAACTACTTCCCTATCAAGAGTATGTCATCCACATACTCTACGAGGATCACCAGCATACTCCCTACTACCTTTTTGTATATACAAGGTTCATCTACCATTTTGATGATGTCAAATTCTTTGACTAACTCATCAAAATAGATGTTCCAACTCCGCGATGCCTGCTTTATCACATAAAACATCTTGCAAACGTTTCCGCTGCTCCCACTGTCTACGAAGCCCTCTGGCTGTGTACTTATAGACGCTTTCTTCCAAATCATCATTTAGAAAAGCAGTCAAGACACACAACCACCAGATATCGTAGTCATGGTATGTAGCCGTAGCAAGTAGGATCTGGATGGACTTAAGCATAGCTACTTAGAAAAGGTTTCATTATAATCCATACCTGGTCAATGATGCAAACCTCTAACAAGTCTAGCTTTGAAAGTCTTAACTTTTCCATGTACACCAAGTAATCTTCTCAAGATATACTTGCTCCTGATGGGGATTTAACCCTTCAGATAAAGCAACCAAAGTCCATACTTTGTTGGTGTATAAGGATTCCATCTCAGATCGATAAGCATCCAGCCATTCTTACAGAGTCCCACTCCTGATGGCCTGCTCGAAACTAGTTGGGTCATCATCCCATGATGAAATCCTCGCTCCCACTGTCATAGAGAAACCGAAGTATCTCTCAGGTGGGTGAGGAACCCTACTAGATCGGCGGAGAGGCTGAGGTTCGTTGGTTGCTATTGAATCCTTTGGTTTGGTACCAAATCATTAGCTGCAGTTTGTATAGTTGGAACTGTTTCCAGTTCTACCTTATGACCAATAATTTCTTCACAAGAAATTCCATTTCACAAAGGTGGCATGCTGAGTAACAAAACATCTTTTGTTTCTCGGTTAGGTAGAAGATATTCCCTTGCATATGCCTGGGATATCCAACAAACTTCTACAGTCCTGACTTTGCCTCGAGCTTGTCCGGATTTTGCTTTTTAGACATAGGCCGGACAACCCCAAATCTTAACTGACTTAAGAGATGGGCTCTTCCCTTTCCATATCTCATATGAAATGGTAGGCATCTGATTTGATCGGAACCCTATTCAATAGGTATGCAACTTCATAAGTGCATAACTCCCTAAAAGGAAATAGGAAACTCAGTAGTACTCATCATAGAGCACACCATATCACATAGGGTGCTATTGCTCCGCCCCGATATACCATCGTGATATGGTGTATACGGAGGAGTAATGCTGAGAGAGAATCTCATTCTTAGAATAGTCCAGGAATCCCGTGCTAAAGTATTCTCCTCCTTGATCACATCAAAGGACATAATACTTGTACCCGTATTTTGGTTCTCTACTTCTAACTTATATTCTATGAATATCTCAAAAGGTTCAGACTTGTGTTTCAACAGGAACATATGTCTGAATCTTGAGAGATTATCAGAGAATGTAATGAAGTACAAAGAACCGGTGTTGGCATGTGTAGACAGGGGACCTTCATACATCAGCATGTATCAATCCCAAGAGTTCACTAACTCTTTCTCTGCTTCCAATAAACAGAGCTATGGTCATCTTATCTCTGTGACATGACTGGCAAGTTTCAGAAGATGTAAATTCAAACTAATTTAAATATGCATCTATATGTAACTTCAGCTAGTCGGGTCGCATTGATATGACCTAGTCTATAATACCTCAAGAAGAACTTGTTCATTTCTGAACTCTTCCTCTTTTGTGTGTTCTATTTACTAAGAACTGTAGTTTGATTTAGAACGTTAATGCTTTTAGATAACGTGCCTGAACCGATCAACTCTTGATTTAGGAAATGTTCAAAACATTATCCAACAATACAAAATTATATCCTTCTTTATCTAAATAAAGAGACTGATATGATTTTGTATATCAGGTTCGGTATCTAATAACATTTGTTCAGAATCAATGTATTCTGGTAATATAGGGTGACAGTGACCAACAGACTTGGCTGCAACACTTGCACCGTTTTCTGCCTCATGAAACTTATCACCCGTTCTCAGTTCTCTACCTTTCTGTAGCCCATGTAATATATTACATATGTAGGATCCTGATCCGGTATCATATACCCAGGACGTAAAGGACATTGAGAAACAGTTCTCTGTAATGAACACACCCGAAGATAATGCATCAACATGCACTTTCTTCGTTTGGGTGGCACGGGAATTCTGGTAATCCCCAATTTCCTGCTCTGTCTTATAACAATTATAAGTTGGAGCGGGACCAACATTCCCCAGCTCAGTATAACAAGCGGGTTCGGTCAATACATCCGTTTTATTATCTTGATTAAGGCGTGACATGGTCGCTACCTGGAGAGAGAGAGAGAAGAAAACACTCTGCGTGCGCTCTTGAAAGATCAGATTGGTTATTATTTTATCTAATCAGGATGGCTCCCACTGTTTTTATCAAATCTTCCTTCAAACCCTAAAAGGAAAGACTAGCCGGGATTAATTACACGCTACAAGTTCGCCAATCTTTCAGCCAGGCCAGTGTCGGTACTTTGAGGGAGGTTCCCCATGCTTTCGCACGGACCTAATTAAAGTAAACCTCGTTTTCCCAGAGGCGTAACCCCGTTGACACCTTTCTAGACACCTACTTGATCGGCTAATTGTAATGTGTAAAACTCTCCCAGGAGTAACAATTACTCGCAGTGGGTATCGGGATCCAACTATCTCATAGAAGGTATGCAATCTCATTGCAAATTTCAACACTTGAAATTCCCGATAATTTTGCCCCGAACGATCTATGACCTTGACAAGGTCAACAAACCATAGACCGTAAGTCAAGTTCTACCCGTCATTTCTTGATTGAATCAAACCCACACGCACGACCCTTGACAAGGTCAACAAGGCCGTACGACTACCCTAAAACAATCTGCATCATATGCATAAACAGATAAATACCGGTTAGCTACCGCACACTGCGCCTTGACAAGGTCAACAAACGCAACACAAATACTAAGCAGGACTTATCTGAAATGACGGAGGGCTATGACAGGTTTTTTTTTCTGAAAACCTATTGCGTAATGAACTTGATATCGTTGTAGAATCAAATGATTTTAAAATGGAGTGTTTTTTAGGCTTTTCTAGTTTTGCTAAAGGGGTCACTCCCGGTGAAGGGATCGTCGGCCCTTTCCTCATCGAATAAGGTGCAGGATATATCATATATACCGCTGTGCAAAGCAAAAACTATAGAAGCAATCAAAAGATAAACCGAGGGTTGTAGCATCTGCCAGTTATTGCTAAAAGAGTCACTCCCGGTGAAGGGATCTCGGTCCTTTCCTTATCGAATAAGGTGCAGGATGTTCTACAAGGAACACCGCGATGCAAAGCAAGAACTGTAGCTACCTGTTTTTGAAAATTCGATTCCACAACATCTTTAGGTTTCTTTTTTCTTTCATTAATCATATTAATGAAGTCCCATCATTTAATTCACCTAAACATCACAGATAAATACGATGTACACTTATGCCATCCGCATTCGCCTCAATGTCCCCTCGTGCACCGTTAGGTTAGGTAACTAACAGCAGAGTAGGGCAGGGCTAACGCGGGTATAAAACATAAGTAACGCCTATATAATATATCATATATACTATATACAGTATTTATCACAGAACATCAAATGATCACATCACAGATATCGCAGCAGAAAAAACATATGAAACATTGGATATACTAGGACGTCCGTGTTTTTAATACGAGCCAGTATAAAACACGGATTCCACGGTGGCGATGAATAGCCAAACCCACACCCCTAGACCCCTACGAGAGCGGCAAGCAACCCTACCAATTCTAGAGTTAGGAGACCCGGACTCGACTCTTCGAGTTAGTCTCCCACTGGACTCCAGAACCCGGTTACTTGTGCTCTCCTCCTTGGGTCTATCCTAGTGCGGAAAAGTAAATAATATACATCAACAGTGACATCTTCCGTAACCTGGAAGTGCCCCAATAAAAGAATATTACATACAAATAATTTTACATGAATGAAAATAAAAACTCTCATCTCACATAAAACCGCCGGCTATTCAAAACGCGACGATCCAATATAACATATCCAGCAACACATAACATCACATATCATCAACGTAAGTAAATATGCGCATCCCAATTGTCGTTGACATATAGCAACGAAACCGGCGATATCACATATTACACTTACGGTCACAGAAAAGAAAGTGTAAAACTACAACAGTTGGAATCCGCAATTGTTAGTTATATGTATGCCCTAGAGGCCATTACTGTACATTGGATGTATATTGTAGTGGATGCTGGGACATATATAGGTAGGACTTTCTTGCTCGACATGATAGTACACTATCTGGTTGCTCTTTATCTTAACATGTATACTTTCTGTCTCTCTGTTACATGTTGATAAAGCACTTAGGATGTGTACTCGACTTCCAGGACTATGATGCAGATCATACTAGTGGGGCCTGGATAGTCCATGAGTACATCCTTCAATGTTCCTAGTCGTGGGAATATCGAGACGGGGTATCGATATTCCAGAGTAGACTAGCGTATATCTTCTCGACCCATGTGATGGGCGATGGATGATCCCATATCCATTGGTGTTTGACATCGGAGATGGTATGCGGGTGCTCAGTGGAGACTGGGTACACTGAACGGACTCGCCGAGAACTCCCAGATGGTATTATACCTCACGTCAGATGGCAGTTCTCTGGTGACACTGGTGCAGCTTAGTCTGTTGACCCGAGATCGTCATAGAGTCTTGTGTGTCTCCCACTGTGCTTTGATTTCCACCCTACCACGGCTCTACTGAGTCATGCAAACAGGTGGTTTTTAGGTACAGTCCCGATTCACATGGAGGCAATGAGCGATAGGAGAGGATTCGTCTCTCCCGGTATTAGGGGTTAATGTTGCGCTATGCTCGACTGGCCATAACAGGAAATCCCTGGCCAGGGTTTCAGTGATATACTGGTAAGAGTTATCAGTAGTTTCATGAATGTTATGGACCCTACGTCGGCATGACTTACCAAGCTACTGGGGTCTGACGTTTACCACCTAGGCGAGATATGCAACATATCAGACGAACAGACCGGACCGTATGGTAAGTGTTACTGGTTGGATTCACAGGAGTGTGAGCGGGCTTGCTCGTCGATCTTCTGATCGCTCAATACCCGGGTGGCCGTTACGTTTAGCAGACTGCTTGCGGCTTGTGGGTGTTTGATATGATCATCACCTGCTACCGGCGTATTGACGAGTCTTTAGAGTCCTACACAGAGGTTTCCTGGCTCAAGCGAAACGAAATAGGAGCGCATATGAGATATGTGCGGGACCGAGAATAATGCGTGTATGTGATACCGTATTCTATTCTCGCGATGAATGTATCGAATGGCTGTATGCGATATAACCTAGTTATCGAATCAAGGATTGATTCGATAAGTCTGTTAGGTCCACGTTACCTCTCCCGGTACTTTCGGGGTTGCGGAAACGGTAAAACAAAATTTTTTCTGAACTTGGTAACATGGACCGTAAAAGCCGGATCTTTGCTAAACAATACACTAGCATCCTAACTAGAGATGTTATCTACTCGGTTAGGGGTTATACCTCAACTTGAACTCCTTCTCTTCTTGTTGTTCTTCTCTTCTTGTTGTTCTTCTCTTTGCATGCTCGATGGTTGATCCGGACTTTGGTCACCTCCGCGGCCTCCTTGAGTCGAAGACGATCCACCCGAGAGATGTACACCGAGCTCCACCTCGAGCCGAGGCAACTAGGGCAAGGAGATTGCTAATCTAGAAGCCCTAGGTTATGTAGAAGTGGTAGATGAATGGTTTTGTCTTTGTGGGATCTTTATCTCTCAACACATGAGATCAAAAGATAAATCAAGAGGAGGAAGAAGGAGGAGCTAGCTAGCAACCATGGAGCTTCTCATTTCAAGAGAGAGAATGAGAATGAGCAAATGAAAAGCTTAACCAAGAGAAAACCCAACCATGGTTGCAATAATGCAAAAAACATTATCATTACTAATCCCATCATGATAAAGTTGATGGCTACAAATGACATGACCATTATTATAACAAAAGAAAAAGAAAACCAAAGAATACTTTAGATCTTTCAAGAAGATCCAAGTCAACTTTGGACAAATGGTCAACAAAGTCAAGATGGTCAAATGGTCAATGTAATTAGCCATAACAAAATTATCAATGAAAAGATTAGTAAATAATGTCCCCGGCTCATAATGGTTTCGACCAAACGAATTGTCAAAACCCTAATGAGTCCTCCTCAAAATGGTTTTGACCGAATCAACTGTCAAAACCCTAATGAGCCTGCCACATAGCGGTTTTGGCCGAACCAACTGCCAAAACCCTAATGAGGCACCTCCTCCTTCATCGCTCTGGAAAACTGTGCATACACACCTGCATCCGCATTCCGTAGAATGCGGATGCGCAGAAGACAAAACAAATCCATCCATGCAATACTAGGATCCGGCTTAAACCAAAGCCCACTAGTATTGCCTGCTCGAACACCATACGCACAGAAGTGTACGTAAGTGATCATAGCCTTGCCGCAAAACCATACGGCCTCTACACGTTTCGCTCAGTGCAGGGAAACTCTCTGTGTGGGACTCTAAAGACTCGACACTACGCTGGCAGTGGGTTTAACCACAGACCGCAAGCGGCACTAGCTGTACGTAACGGTCCCCAGGTAGATGTCGATAAGAAGGCCGATGAGGTGAACCCATCCGAACTCCTACTGAGTCTGTATGTGACAATCTCCGTACAGTCCGGTCTGTTCGTCTGATACATCGCATGGCGGGCCTAGGGGGCGGTAAACGTCAGTCCCCTAATAGCGGTACAAGTCGTGTCGGAGTGAAGCCCAATACACCCTGAGATAACACTGGAAACCTACCAGTATATCTCGCTTGCCCTGGCCAGGGACTACTCGTGTAATGGCTCTCCTAGACACAACGCGATGTCAACCCCCAATACCGGGAGAGACGAATCCTGTCTAACCGTCACTGCCTCCAAGTGCTTCGGGACTGCTCCCAACTACTACCTGTTTGCACGACTCAGTAGAGCCGTGGTAGGGTAGTAATCAAAGAACAGTGGGAACACACTCGAGGCGAAGTGACAGTGTCAAGTCAGCGGACTAAGCTGTACTCTGTCACCTGGGAACTGATAACTGACGATAGGTATAATACCAACCATCAGTTCCCGACGAGTCCTGTCCAGTGTACTCGTAACCTAACGAGCACCCGCATACTATCTCAAGTACGACGTACCGACGGCTGTGGGACAGACCGTCTCCTGAGCTGGGATGAGAAGCGCATACGCTAGTCTACTCCGGAGTATCGATGCCCTATCCCGATACTCCCATGACTAGGGACGTGTATAAGGATGTGCTTGTAGATTACCCAGCCCCCACGAGTGTGATCGCCATCACAACGCCGGTAATCAAGCAAAGATCCTAAGGGCTCTACTAATGCGTATAGGTGATATAATAAATAAACACACATGTACACATTAAAGCAGAGACAAACCAAGTAGCATACTACTATATTGAGCAAGATTGTCTGTACAACTGTGAATATCCCAAGCTTCCATCAAGTAATATACATACTAGTATGATACAGTAATGGCCTCTAGGGCATATACACTAACAATCTCCCACTTGCACTAAGGCCATGTACTGGCGTATCGAAGACCTATCATCTCGATCAGCCGCTCGAACTGAGTCTGGGGTAAAGCCTTCGTGAATGGGTCCGCAGTGTTGTCCTTTGTGTCCACTCTCCGCACCTCGATCTTGTCACGACCCGCAGGGTACGGAACGTGACTGGCACTTAAGTTTACGAAACGTCTAAAGACGTCCGTAAAATAAGTAAGCCAAAGCCCAGAAAACAAAACCAATTAAGCAAAAGAGTGAAGAAAACCCAATCATTTGAAGCAAGTTTATCAAATAAGTCATGTAAAACCCTTTTTAAAAACAATACCAATTTTTCCCGAAAATTTCGGCAGAGTCTCCTTTGTAAATACTGGCCCCCAAAATGGGTACAACAAAATATATACATGAATCCAACAAAAAAAGGGCATCCCCAAGCGGGAGCTAGTTCTTCGCCATAAGGCGGTCACAAATCCCACGCAATGTAAATGACAACAAGCATAATAATCATAAGGAAGCATGAAAAAAAGTACATGTCGGCTCAAGTGAGCTCGACCCCAAAATACAGCATAAAATCCACAAACCTCACAGTCTCATCTCTAGGTCAATATACAATAAATCTGGTAGAAACAGTAGATGGAGTACACTAGATACAAGAATATACAAGGTGGTACAAAATAATAACATAACCCACCTATGAGCAAATCTCGAGCCCAAGCAAAACAGGCAAAAGAACAAGTGCGCCCGCCGCTACTGAACTGACGGAGCGGACCTGCAAAAGACTGTGGCACAACGGGGGTGAGTTGCCAACTCGTGAGTAATAAATAACATCTGCAAAGGCTATCGTATGCATGCACACAAGCATCATAGCATCTAAAATACAGGTATGACTGGATGCACTAGCAGGTGTGTATATCATATCAGTGTGCTAATATGTATGCAACATGAAAATCTGAGGTCTCAATAGGTATATATAAGAATATTTTATCTCTTTTTGTTTTTGAAACTCTTTTAGAATGCCAGCATAATGTCAATGAATCGACGAAAATCGGTGTCAGGCAACGACACCCAAAAGCTGTCTCAAATCTCATAAATGTATCTCAGGCCTCAGCCGTCCGGCTGACCCATCTCAAATATCAATATCTCATCATCTAGCGGCCACGGTCGGTATCCTCTGGATATCCGCCGTCCCAAACAGTCACCGGTAGGTAATCCGTCCCCTGCCAGGCTCAACGTCATCACCACATTCCTCTTGCCCCGGGGTACCTTACCGGGCCCACCATGTACCCGTGCCGGTTCCTCCACTCCTCGACACGGATTTCCAAATCCACAGCAAACTCATGGTGGACGACACTTACATCACTAGAAAACCGCAATTTACATATTTTAAAAAAATATAATAAGTTTAGAAATTTTGCGGTTTTCCCCCGAAATCCAGCAATATCATAAAATCTCAAGAAATCCTCATAAGTGCATATATCAATGATAATGAATGCGTATGATATCAATAATCAAGTTGCGATGTGTGATTAATGTATTAAGCATGAACAATGAATATGATGAAGTACATGCACATGAATAGCAATCCTACGGTTTCATTTTAAGGAAATAGCACAATTTAAGTATCAATTAGTAAAAGGTTTAAATTAAAGGTTATCTAGTGTGGTGGCATGGCAATTACCAGGGTGTGTGTGTAAACATGAATAGTGCTCGTGCTGCATATAAAACCTGGTAATGGTGCATGTGTCCTACAATTGAGTTTGCGTATATGGATATAACATATTGATCTAATTGCAACAATTATCATGCCAGTATTATTATTCTAATGTCACAAGTGATTATCCAATTTACTATTTTCCAGTTTACTAAATCTATCGGGCGACTTGCGCTATCCAAACGATCGTCCCCCGTAGATGTTAAATCTACTCACCGGAATCCCTGGCTAGCTGTGTCCAATCACCGCCTTTCCTTTTCGTGCCGCGTCTGACGTTTCCGCGACCGAACCTGGAATTTACATCAGTACCAAAAATAAGGTTACATATCAAGAACGACGCAAAACCCCAACGAAACTACTAAAGTTCGCTAGCTAGGTACAACGTGCACAAGGTGCGCGGACACACGCGAAAATCGCAAAAACTGCCGAAAAACGCCGATTTGGTCGCCCGGCAAAACTAAAACCCGACTACCCAAAAACCGCACTCACGCATCCTAAAAGTCGTAGGACAAGCCATACAATCATCAAGATATCAAAAATAATCCATCACATAATTTATATAAAAATCTAGTAAGCATTTCAATCCAAAATCGGTGCAAAAATCGCCGATTTGCGACAAAACGTCTACAATCTAGCATACTCACCCAAGCACACTACAAACAATCCACACACACTAATTACAACACATTAACCATGCTCCAAAACCTATATTCCACAACCAAACCCTTTCTTGATTTTTATAAATAGCAATTGCAAATCAAAATCCATACTTGAAAAACTTAATTAACACTAATTTCAAACCCAATTAGCAAGTTCACCCCTTAGATTAAGGTTAGCAAAATACTAGATAACAAATTAGGTTTAATCAATTAAATAATGCTTTCTAAAACTTAATCCACTCACTAAACAAGCTTCACAAACTAATACCAAACATAAACCCTCTCTTGAAAATTTAAAACAACAAATTCACCCTTCTAAAATTAACTAATTTAGCAAAATTGAAAACTATATCAACAAGGTAACTATATAGATTAGTTAATTAACCATTAGATTAACTATAAAACAACTTAATTAAGTATTATGGCTTCAAAACCCTAACTAAAATTTTCAAGCAAAACCTAAGAAACTAGATTAAACTACACTAAATTAACACTAAACCATACAACATAAGAAACTTAAACAAAAGAATTTAACATGATAGAAATTATACCTCTTGATCTATGGATCAAGCAAGGAAATTTTGCTCCAAATGATGGCCTCAACACCAAGATCCAAGCAAGAATGGCTAAGGATAATGATAGCTTAAGGATTTTGTTTGGATTTTTGAATTAAATCATGGATTTTGATGTATTTTCTTAAAGAAATTGAAGAAAATGAAAAGAAAAGAGAGGAAGAAGAGGGTGTGCAGGATTTTCGGCCAGAGGAGGAATGGGGGAGGGTGTGGGCAAGTGGGGAAGGTCATGGGTCAAGTCCACAAAGTCAAATGCACCTTACTTTATTCATTTTAATTAAAATAAATCCAAAAAACCCCTTAAATCACTCAAGAAAGAAACTAAAGAAAAGAGATCAGAATTTTCTGGTCTCACACAAGGTGGGGCTGTCCTAGGGCTGAGGAAAAAGAGAGAGGGGTTTTACAAAAGAAATTTTATGCAAAAAGGCCCCCTACAACTCAAAAATTGCAAGTTTTAGCTCAAAATTCAATAAATTCGTTTCATAACATAAAAATTTGTTAAAAATCAAAATAAATTACTAAAAATTTATGTTATCACTAGATTATAATTATCATAATTTTAGAGATTAAAATTAGCCCGGAAAAATTTGTATTTATCGCTTATTTAATGTATTTTCTTACCGGCTTAAAATAATATTAAAAAATTGAAAAATAGGGAAAATTTTTTAAATGACCAAAATTTCATAATTAACTCATTAGCTACTAAAAACAAGTAATTACCTATCCATTTAAGGTATAATTAGCCCTAAACTGCAAAATATCGAGAAAGACGGTTTTCGGAAAAATACCGAAATTTCACCGAATTTCAGGAAAACACCAAAACGACTTTTCAAGACGCTACAATCTTCCCCCCTTAAAGAAATTCGGTCCCCGAATTTAAAAATATAGCTACGCGTACCTTCGAAGAGATGGGGATATTTCTTCCTCATCTCGCCCTCGGTCTCCTAGGTAACCTCCTCGCTGCTCGGGCTACGCCAAAGGACCTTGACGGTTGGTATAATCTTCGACCTCAACTTCTTCACCTGCCGATCCAGGATGGCCACCGGCTGCTCTGCAAAAGAAAGGTCGCGCTCTAGCTGGACTGTCGGGTGCTGAATCGCATGCGAAGGGTCGTGAAGGTACTTGCGGAGCATCGAAACATGGAAGACGGGGTGAACATCGGGAAAGCTGGGAGGAAGAGCCAAACGATATGCAACTGCGCCGACACGCTCGAGGATCTCGAAGGGACCTACGAATCTAGGGCTAAGCTTCCCCTTTCGCCCAAAACGCATCACGCCCTTCATCGGAGAGACCCTCAGAAAAACATGGTCGCCAACTGCGAACTCTAATCTGCGACGGCGCCTGTCTGCATAGGATTTCTGCCTGCTCTGAGCCGCTCTCATCCGGTCTCGGATCAACTGTATCTTCGCTGTCGTCTCCTCAACAGCTGCGGCCCCAAAATGCTGCTCTCGCTGAGCTCTGTCCAACAAACGGGCGATCTGCATCTCCTCCCATACAATGCCTCGAAAGGTGCCATCTGAATAGTATCCTGGAAGCTGTTGTTGTAGGAGAACTCCACTAGAGGTAAATGACGATCCCAGCTACCACCAAAGTCTAAAACGCACGCTCTGAGCATGTCCTCGAGAGTCTGAATGGTCCGCTCTGACTGTCCGTCGGTCTGCGGATGAAACGCTGTGCTGAAGCTCAAACGAGTGCCCAAAGCCTCCTGAAGTCTCTGCCAAAGTCGGCTGGTGAACTGAGTGCCTCGATCTGACACGATACAAGTCGGTACGCCATGTAGTCGCACGATCTCGTCAATATAGAGCTGAGCATACTGAGCGAAGCTGAAAGTCGTCTTCACCGGAAGGAAGTGAGCCGCTTTCGTCAATCTATCCACGATCACCCAGATGGAGTCGTACCCTCGACTGGTCCTGGGTAGACCCACAACGAAATCCATCGAAATCTGCTCCCATTTCCACTCTGGAATGGGTAACGGCTGTAGCTCTCCTGCGGGCCTCTGGTGCTCGGCCTTGACTTGCTGACAAGTCAGGCATCTCGAAACGAACTCCGCAATGTCCCTCTTCATCCCGTCCCACCAGTAGGTCTCTCTTATATCATGGTACATCTTGGTGGAACCGGGGTGGACACTATACACTGATCGATGTGCCTCCTCAAGAATGTCGCGCCGCAATCCATCAGCATCTGGTACGCACAGTCTAGATCCATATCGTAAAATCCCCTGATCGTAAACCACGAACTCGGAAAATCTGCCCTGTCCCATCTGTGCCATGATCTCTGAGCAACGGTTGTCACTGCGCTGTGCCTCATATATACGGTCAAGCAACTGTGGGCGTGCACGAACATGCGCGAGCTGTCCCCCTGTCTGAGTGAACTCGAACTCAACTCGGCTGTCGCATAACATCTGCCAATCAGCTGACGACTGCCTCTGCACTGCGCGCAAAAAGGATAGACTACCCCCGGGCCTCCTACTCAACGCATCTGGCACCACATTCGCCTTGCCGGGGTGATATAAGATCTCGCAGTCGTAGTCTTTCACCAACTCCATCCAACGACGCTGTCTGAGGTTCAGGTCTCGCTGCTGAAATATGTACTTTAAGCTCTTGTGATCGGTGAATATCTGACACGACTCGCCGTACAGGTAATGTCGCCAAATCTTCAGTGCAAAGACCACTGCAGCCATCTCCAAATCATGAGTGGGGTAGTTCTGTTCATGCTTCTTCAACTGCCGAGAAGCGTAAGCGATCACCCGGCCATGCTGCATCAATACGCATCCTAATCCCACTCGCGAAGCATCACAGTAGACAACAAATCCGCCTGATCCCGAAGGTAAAGATAATACCGGCGCCGTAGTCAAACATGTCCGCAGCTGCTGAAAACTGCGCTCGCACTCCTCCGTCCATACGAAAGGAACTCCCTTCCGGGTCAAACCGGTCAACGGTGCAGCTAAACGGGAGAAGTCCTGAACAAAACGCCTGTAGTAGCCCGCCAAGCCTAGAAAACTACGGATCTCAGTCACCGATGTAGGTCGGGGCCACTGCTGAACAGCCTCAATCTTCTTCGGGTCCATACAAATGCCGTCTCTCGTAACCACGTGACCCAAGAATCCGACGCTGTCCAGCCAGAAAGCACACTTGGAGAACTTCGCGAACAGCTGATGCTCCCTCAGAGTCTGTAACGTAATCCGCAAGTGCTGCTCGTGCTCCTCTCTGCTCCGGGAGTACACCAAGATATCGTCGATAAATACGATGATGAACAAGTCAATATACAGCCTGAATGTACGGTTCATCAAATCCATAAATGCTGCTGGGGCGTTGGTGAGTCCGAACGACATCACCAAAAACTCGTAGTGGCCGTAGCGCGTGCGGAAAGCTGTCCTCGGTATATCCTCCTGTCGAACTCGCAGCTGATGGTATCCTGATCGCAAGTCGATCCTCGAAAAATACCCCGCACCCTGAAGCTGGTCGAACAAGTCATCAATGCGCGGCAACGGATATCTGTTCCGAACGGTAACTTTGTTCAGCTGGCGGTAGTCGATACATAAGCGCAAACTTCCATCCTTCTTCTTGACAAACAGGACCGGAGCACCCCACGGAGAAACACTCGGTCGAATAAGCCCCTTATCCAACAAATCCTGCAACTGATCCTTCAGCTCTCGAAGCTCTGCCGGGGCCATCCGATAAGGCGGTATAGAAATAGGCCCCGAACCGGGAATCAAATCAATGCAGAACTCAACATCGCGCTCAGGCGGTAGCCCAGGTAGCTCATCAGGGAAAACATCAGGGAACTCACAAACTACCGGGACCCGGTCGAACGGAACCTCTGCAGCTCGAGTATCACAAACAAACGCTAAGAATCCCTGACATCCCTTCCGCAAGAGCTGACCAGCGCGAAGAGAAGAAATTAAGCTGGGAAGGGTGACACTGCGGTCTCCCTGAATAACAAGGACTGGCTCTCCCGGAAAGCTAAATCTGACTGCCTTCTCACGGCAGTCCACCGAAGCATAACAAGTGGCTAGCCAATCCATGCCCAGAAGCACATCAAAGTCCAACATATCGAGGAGTATCAAATCAACTGATGAATCCCTCTCCCCGATACGAACGGACACAAACGAAATACAAAACGAGCGACAAACGACTCGCCTACCGGAGTAACAACAACAAGCGGCCGATCTAACGACGACGACTCACGGCCCAACATCGGTGCAAAGTTTGTAGATACGTACGAATGTGTGGAACCTGGGTCGAATAATACCCGGGCGTCGAAAGAACAAACTGGCAAGGTACCTGTCACAACGGCATTGGATGCCTGCGCAAAATGCGGTGTCAAAGCAAATACTCGGGCCTGTCCTCCACCGATAGCGGGCTGACCTCGACCTCGGCCTCTGCCTCCTCGTCCTCTCTGAACAGGACCGCCACGTCCACGGCCTCTCGGTGCACCTAACTGGCGTGGAGCATCGCCTGGGGTAGGAAGTAGGGCTCTCTGAGGAGGGGGTGGTGATGGTGGTAGGGTCACGTGCGGAACTGTCGCTGCTCCCTGTCGTCTCACCGGACAGTCTCTGACAAGATGGTGCAGACTCCCGCACCCAAAACATCCTGGCGACGGCTGCTGCCCCTGGGGATAAGAACCATATAACTGTCCCCGTCCAAATCCTCTGCCAGGCGTATCTCTCGGAAAGAATCTGGCGTGCTGCCTCTGAGACGGTACATCGGTGCGCATCCTCTTCGGCCCAGAAACGGCCGAAGTCCATGATATGCGTGCCTCCATCCGCAATGCCGTATCCATAGCAGCTGAATAAGTGTCGTAGTGCTGGGCGCCAATGGCAAGATATAGCTGGGCATCAAGTCCCTGTACGAACCTCTTCACCATCTTCTCCTCGGTATCCACCAAATACTGAGCATATCGGGATAACTGTGTAAACTGGATGTCATACTCAGACACCGTCATCCCAGGTGTCTTGACTAAGGCCTCGAAGCTGCGAGCTCTGGCGTCACGAACGCTCTCTGGAAGGAAACGGGCTAGAAAGACCGCTGTAAACTCGACCCAAGTCATAGGCGGTAGATCTGCAGCTCGACCTCTCAAGACTGACTCCCACCATGTCTGCGCAAGACCCTCTAGTCGGAAACTCGCAAGCTCTACCCATCGATCATCCGAACATCTCAGCGAACGGCAGATCCTGGCTAAACTGTCAAGGAACGTCTGTGGGTCCTCCGCTGTCTCGGTGCCGGTGAATACTGGAGGTCTCAGCCTCATGAAATCCTGTAGTGAAACCGGAATGGCCACGGTGGTAGTAGTAGGAGCAGGTATCATGGTCGTCTGTGATGTAGTAGGTACGTCATCCGACCTCGGTGTACGACTGGCTGCAACTAGGGATCCTACCATCTGACGTAGCTCCTCCATGCCTCCCATCATCTGTCGCAACTCCTCCATACCGGTCTCGAGCCTATCCATACGGCCTGGGGAAGGTGGATCGGTCTGTCCCTGCGGCGTAGGCATACCGCCCTTCTCAGTCCTAGTCTCAGACGAGCCAGCTCGAATCTCGTCTCTGGCGGCAGCCCTCTGTGCCCTCGTAGCCTTCGGCGGCATAGTGGCTGTTACAGGAAAACGGATAATAAGAACAGTGCAATAGGATCATAGGATACACGGAATTGAAGAAGGAAATTTCCAAGCAAGTATCCTAAAGTCACTTAGGCGGAGTACCGTATTGTAAGTATGCCGCGGACATACGCACGCTACGTTACCCTGCTTAAGTCACTTACTCCATCTACCAAGGGTCATCCTACACTCACAAAGGTAAAACCTATCGCTCTGATACCAACTTTGTCACGACCCGCAGGGTACGGAACGTGACTGGCACTTAAGTTTATGAAACGTCTAAAGACGTCCGTAAAATAAGTAAGCCAAAGCCCAGAAAACAAAACCAATTAAGCAAAAGAGTGAAGAAAACCCAATCATTTGAAGCAAGTTTATCAAATAAGTCATGTAAAACCCTTTTTAAAAACAATACCAATTTTTCCCGAAAATTTCGGCAGAGTCTCCTTTGTAAATACTGGCCCCCAAAATGGGTACAACAAAATATATACATGAATCCAACAAAAAAAGGGCATCCCCAAGCGGGAGCTAGTTCTTCGCCATAAGGCGGTCACAAATCCCACGCAATGTAAATGACAACAAGCATAATAATCATAAGGAAGCATGAAAAAAAGTAGCATGTCGGCTCAAGTGAGCTCGACCCCAAAATACAGCATAAAATCCACAAACCTCACAGTCTCATCTCTAGGTCAATATACAATAAATCTGGTAGAAACAGTAGATGGAGTACACTAGATACAAGAATATACAAGGTGGTACAAAATAATAACATAACCCACCTATGAGCAAATCTCGAGCCCAAGCAAAACAGGCAAAAGAACAAGTGCGCCCGCCGCTACTGAACTGACGGAGCGGACCTGCAAAAGACTGTGGCACAACGGGGGTGAGTTGCCAACTCGTGAGTAATAAATAACATCTGCAAAGGCTATCGTATGCATGCACACAAGCATCATAGCATCTAAAATACAGGTATGACTGGATGCACTAGCAGGTGTGTATATCATATCAGTGTGCTAATATGTATGCAACATGAAAATCTGAGGTCTCAATAGGTATATATAAGAATATTTTATCTCTTTTTGTTTTTGAAACTCTTTTAGAATGCCAGCATAATGTCAATGAATCGACGAAAATCGGTGTCAGGCAACGACACCCAAAAGCTGTCTCAAATCTCATAAATGTATCTCAGGCCTCAGCCGTCCGGCTGACCCATCTCAAATATCAATATCTCATCATCTAGCGGCCACGGTCGGTATCCTCTGGATATCCGCCGTCCCAAACAGTCACCGGTAGGTAATCCGTCCCCTGCCAGGCTCAACGTCATCACCACATTCCTCTTGCCCCGGGGTACCTTACCGGGCCCACCATGTACCCGTGCCGGTTCCTCCACTCCTCGACACGGATTTCCAAATCCACAGCAAACTCATGGTGGACGACACTTACATCACTAGAAAACCGCAATTTACATATTTTAAAAAAATATAATAAGTTTAGAAATTTTGCGGTTTTCCCCCGAAATCCAGCAATATCATAAAATCTCAAGAAATCCTCATAAGTGCATATATCAATGATAATGAATGCGTATGATATCAATAATCAAGTTGCGATGTGTGATTAATGTATTAAGCATGAACAATGATTATGATGAAGTACATGCACATGAATAGCAATCCTACGGTTTCATTTTAAGGAAATAGCACAATTTAAGTATCAATTAGTAAAAGGTTTAAATTAAAGGTTATCTAGTGTGGTGGCATGGCAATTACCAGGGTGTGTGTGTAAACATGAATAGTGCTCGTGCTGCATATAAAACCTGGTAATGGTGCATGTGTCCTACAATTGAGTTTGCGTATATGGATATAACATATTGATCTAATTGCAACAATTATCATGCCAGTATTATTATTCTAATGTCACAAGTGATTATCCAATTTACTATTTTCCAGTTTACTAAATCTATCGGGCGACTTGCGCTATCCAAACGATCGTCCCCCGTAGATGTTAAATCTACTCACCGGAATCCCTGGCTAGCTGTGTCCAATCACCGCCTTTCCTTTTCGTGCCGCGTCTGACGTTTCCGCGACCGAACCTGGAATTTACATCAGTACCAAAAATAAGGTTACATATCAAGAACGACGCAAAACCCCAACGAAACTACTAAAGTTCGCTAGCTAGGTACAACGTGCACAAGGTGCGCGGACACACGCGAAAATCGCAAAAACTGCCGAAAAACGCCGATTTGGTCGCCCGGCAAAACTAAAACCCGACTACCCAAAAACCGCACTCACGCATCCTAAAAGTCGTAGGACAAGCCATACAATCATCAAGATATCAAAAATAATCCATCACATAATTTATATAAAAATCTAGTAAGCATTTCAATCCAAAATCGGTGCAAAAATCGCCGATTTGCGACAAAACGTCTACAATCTAGCATACTCACCCAAGCACACTACAAACAATCCACACACACTAATTACAACACATTAACCATGCTCCAAAACCTATATTCCACAACCAAACCCTTTCTTGATTTTTATAAATAGCAATTGCAAATCAAAATCCATACTTGAAAAACTTAATTAACACTAATTTCAAACCCAATTAGCAAGTTCACCCCTTAGATTAAGGTTAGCAAAATACTAGATAACAAATTAGGTTTAATCAATTAAATAATGCTTTCTAAAACTTAATCCACTCACTAAACAAGCTTCACAAACTAATACCAAACATAAACCCTCTCTTGAAAATTTAAAACAACAAATTCACCCTTCTAAAATTAACTAATTTAGCAAAATTGAAAACTATATCAACAAGGTAACTATATAGATTAGTTAATTAACCATTAGATTAACTATAAAACAACTTAATTAAGTATTATGGCTTCAAAACCCTAACTAAAATTTTCAAGCAAAACCTAAGAAACTAGATTAAACTACACTAAATTAACACTAAACCATACAACATAAGAAACTTAAACAAAAGAATTTAACATGATAGAAATTATACCTCTTGATCTATGGATCAAGCAAGGAAATTTTGCTCCAAATGATGGCCTCAACACCAAGATCCAAGCAAGAATGGCTAAGGATAATGATAGCTTAAGGATTTTGTTTGGATTTTTGAATTAAATCATGGATTTTGATGTATTTTCTTGAAGAAATTGAAGAAAATGAAAAGAAAAGAGAGGAAGAAGAGGGTGTGCAGGATTTTCGGCCAGAGGAGGAATGGGGGAGGGTGTGGGCAAGTGGGGAAGGTCATGGGTCAAGTCCACAAAGTCAAATGCACCTTACTTTATTCATTTTAATTAAAATAAATCCAAAAAACCCCTTAAATCACTCAAGAAAGAAACTAAAGAAAAGAGATCAGAATTTTCTGGTCTCACACAAGGTGGGGCTGTCCTAGGGCTGAGGAAAAAGAGAGAGGGGTTTTACAAAAGAAATTTTATGCAAAAAGGCCCCCTACAACTCAAAAATTGCAAGTTTTAGCTCAAAATTCAATAAATTCGTTTCATAACATAAAAATTTGTTAAAAATCAAAATAAATTACTAAAAATTTATGTTATCACTAGATTATAATTATCATAATTTTAGAGATTAAAATTAGCCCGGAAAAATTTGTATTTATCGCTTATTTAATGTATTTTCTTACCGGCTTAAAATAATATTAAAAAATTGAAAAACAGGGAAAATTTTTTAAATGACCAAAATTTCATAATTAACTCATTAGCTACTAAAAACAAGTAATTACCTATCCATTTAAGGTATAATTAGCCCTAAACTGCAAAATATCGAGAAAGACGGTTTTCGGAAAAATACCGAAATTTCACCGAATTTCAGGAAAACACCAAAACGACTTTTCAAGACGCTACAGATCTCCTGTCGATCAATGATCTCCCTGATCAGGTGATACCGCCTTAAGATGTGCCTGGATTTCTGATGGGACCTTGGTTCCTTCGCTAAAGCTATAGCCCCATTGTTATCGCAATACAAAGGTATTGGGTCAACAATGGACGGAACCACCTGAAGTTCACTAATGAACTTCTTTATCCAGACTGCCTCTTTTGCGGCATCGCTTGCAGCAATGTATTCAGCCTCCATCGTCGAGTCTGCGACGGTATCCTGCTTGGAACTCCTCCAACATACCGCCCCTCCGTTGAGGGTAAACACAAAACCCGAGACGGACTTGCTGTCATCTTTGTCACTCTGGAAGCTTGAATCGGTAAAGGACTCGACCCTGAGGTCTCCATTACCGTAAACCAGGAACATCTCCTTAGTCCTTCTCAGGTACTTGAGAATGTTCTTCACTGCTGTCCAGTGGTCCTCCCCTGGGTCTGACTGATACCGGCTTACCGCGCTCAGCGCGTAAGCTACATCTGGTCTTGTACATAGCATCGCATACATTATAGATCCTACCGCCGAAGCGTAGGGTATAGTGCTCATGCGAACCCTCTCCTCGTCAGTCTTAGGAGACATCTTCTTGGAGAGGGTAATTTCGTGCAATGCGGGTATGTTACCGCGCTTGGAACCCTCCATACTAAATCTCTTTAGTACGGTCTCTATGTACCTGGACTGCGAAAGTCCCAGTAGTCTCTTGGATCTATCTCTATAGATCTTGATCCCCAGAATGTACGAGACATCACCCAGGTCCTTCATGGAGAACCTTTGTGACAAAAATAGCTTGACCGATTGTAGCATAGGAACATCATTTCCTATCAAAAGAATGTCGTCCACGTACAAGACTAGGAATACGACAGTTCGTCCTACAATCTTCTTATAAACACAGGGTTCATCTTCGTTCTTGATGAAATCAGATTCCTTGATTGCCTCATCAAAACAAATGTTCCAGCTCCGCGATGCCTGCTTTAATCCATAAATGGATTTAAGCAACTTGCACACCTTCCCGCTGCTCCCACTGTCTACGAAACCTTCTGGTTGATCCATGTAAACGCACTCTTCCAAACAACCGTTTAGGAAAGCCGTTTTAACATCCATCTGCCAGATTTCATAGTCATGGAAGGCAGCAATGGCAAGTAGGATCCGAATGGATTTGAGCATAGCCACCGGAGAAAAAGTTTCGTCATAGTCCAAACCAGGTCTTTGACGAAAACCTTTTGCAACGAGTCTAGCCTTATAGGTTTCCACCTGCCCATCTACACCAAGTTTCCTTTTGTAGATCCATTTGCATGCAACGGGTTTTACCCCAGGTGGAGCAATATCCAAGGTCCACACTTTATTGGCGTACATGGACTCCATTTCGGATTGCATTGCTTCCTGCCACTTATCAGAGTCCCTACTGATAATGGCCTGCCTGAAACTGATAGGGTCATCTTCTTCCAAGATGCAATCCTCTCGATCCCCGTCAATGAGAAAACCGTAGTATCTCTCGGGCGGATGAGAAATCCTACCAGATCTGCGGAGTGGCTGAGGTTCGTTTGGGGTTATTGAATCTAGCGGTTCCTCCAAATTTTCAGTTACATTTTGTGGTCGCTGAATTTCTTCCAGTTCTACCGAACTCCCACTAGTTTCTTTTGCAAGAAACTCCCTTTCTAAAAAGGTAGCGTGGCGAGATACAAACACCTTCTGTTCCTCAGTGTGGTAGAACAGATATCCCAGTGAGTCTTTAGGATATCCCACAAATTTACACAGAACTGACCGTGCCTCTAACTTGTCCGGTTTCTGTGTTTTCACATAGGCCGGACAACCCCATATCTTAATAAACTTAAGACATGGTTTCTTACTGCTCCATATTTCATACGGAGTTTTAGGCACAGATTTGGACGGAACTTGATTCAAAAGGTATGCCGCTGTCTGAAGCGCATGTCCCCAGAATGAAAGAGGTAACTCAGCACTATTCATCATGGAGCGAACCATATCCAATAGGGTACGATTCCTCCGCTCCGATACACCGTTGTGCTGTGCTGTATAAGGAGGAGTAAGCTGAGAGAGAATACCATTCTCTTTTAAGTAATCTAGGAATTCCGTGCTTAAGTACTCCCCTCCTCTATCAGACCGGAGGATCTTAATACTTTTGCCAATCTGATTCTCTACTTCCTTTCTGAATTCCTTGAATTTCTCAAAAGCTTCAGATCTGTGTTTCATCAGATACACATATCCGAATCTAGAGAGATCGTCAGTGAATGTGATGAAGTAGGAGAACCCACCCCTTGCATGTGTAGACATCGGACCACATACATCACTGTGTATGAGTCCCAAGAGCTCTGCTGCTCTTTCTCCATGTCCGGTGAACGGAGATTTGGTCATCTTCCCTTTGAGACAAGACTGACAAGTTTCATAAGATGAAAACTCGAACGCATTCAAGAGTCCATCTTTATGCAACTTACTTAGTCTTTTCTCTCCGATATGACCAAGTCTACAATGCCACAAGTAGGATTCATTCGTATCTGAATTCTTCCTCTTGCGTGTGTTTTGTATATTAAGAACTGTATTCTGATTTAGAACGTAGATACCATTACACAGTGTACCCTCTGCAACCAGTACCTTATGAAGGTAAATGTTCATGATATTCTTTTCAAGAACAAAGTTATATCCATCTTTATCGAGTAAAGAAACTGATATGATGTTGCAAACCATGGAGGGTACATAGTAGCAATCGTTCAAAATCATAGTCTTGCCATTTGGCAATACTAGGTGATATTCACCGACGGCTGCCGCATTAACTTATGCTCCGTTCGCTACTCTGAGCGACATATCACCCGGTGCAACTTTCCTACTTTTTCTCAGTCCCTGCAATAAATTACAGATATGAGATCCTGATCCGGTATCAAGTACCCAGGAGGTAGGGCTGACCGTAAAACAGTTCTCAATTACAAGAACACCTGAAGTAGATGCAAAACCATGCTTCTTCTTCAACTGGGTATCCTGGAAATCAGTACAATCCCCTTTCCCTTTCTCATACTCATGACTGTTGTCATAAGTTAGAGCTGAACCAACTTTCCCCAGTCCCGAATAAGAATTCGGATCGGTCAAGCGATACATTTTATTATCTTGATTAGGGCGTGAAAAGGTTGCTGCCTGGAGAGAGAGAAAAGAAACACTCAGCGTATGCTCTTGCAAGATTAGATTGGTTTATTAATTTATCTAACCAGGATGTCTCCCACTGTTTACTCAAATTCTTCTTAAAACCTTTTTAAAAGAAGAACTAGCCGGGTTTTAATTCACGTCACAATACTTGCTTAACCTTTCAGCCAGGCTAGTGTCGGTACTTCGAGGGAGGTTTTCCAACGCTTTCACGAAGTTCCTTAATTTAAGAACCTCTTTTCCCTGGGGCGTAACCCCGCTAACACCTTTCTAGACACCTACTAGGTTTATAGCATTGATCGTTAAGTGAAATAATCTCCCGAGAGTAATCCAACTCATCAGTGGGATCGGGATCCAACTGTCATTGTGTGATAACCTAGATGGAATCCACTCTAGTCACCACACTCCAGAAGGTATGCTAAATCTGCAAGTTTCAGTACTTTTGAAACTCCCGATGTGGTTTTTGCCCCTAGGACCGAAGTGACCTTGACGAATAATCAACAAATCAAAAGGTCCTAGTCAAGTTCAACCCGTCGTTATCCAGGATTGCATTAGACCCGCCCGCATGATCCTTGACGAATAATCAACAAAATCATGCGACCGTCCTAACCAATCGCATCTATCAGTGCAACAGAGAATTATTACTCAGCTACCGTTCACTGTGTCTTGACGAATAATCAACAAACGCAGCACGAATACTAAGTATTAATTATCTGAAACGACGGAGGGCTACGGCTGGGTTTTTGGCGAAAAACCCGTTAACGTAATGAACTTGATATCGTTGAAGGAACGTGATACACTTTTTGAAAATATAGCGGCGAAAACTTTTGCTAAAGAGGTCACTCCCCGTGAAGGGATCTCGGCTCTTTCCTCGTCGAATGAGATGGAGGATATTCCAAACTGAATACCTCGATGCAAAGCAAGAATAATCGACTATAGTGAAGTTATTACCCTGACGCAAACTTTTGTCCAAGGGGTCACTCCCGATGAAGGGATCTCGGCCCTTGCCTCGTCGACTGAGGTGCTGGGCATTCATAACCGAATACCTCGATGCAAAACAAAAATTGAACGTCCTTGCAATAACAGCTTTTTGAAAAACTTGTTCCAACAACGTCTTTAAGGTTTATTTTCTTGCATTAGTTCTTTTAATGCGTCCCATCATTTAAATCCTACCATTGCAGAAAACAACTAAAATATAACGTACGCTTATGCCATTCGCATTCGCCACGGGGCCCCGTCATCACCCGTTAGGTTACTTAACTAATGACGGAGCGGGGGCTGGGCTAGCGCGGCTGTAAAACATAAGCAATGCCTAAATAGTTATTATATATAGCAATGATAGCCAATCCAGATCACAGATGAACACTTTGGATATACTAGGAACCCGCGATTCGTTCGAGCCTGCAACGAAATGCGGATTACACGGTCGCGATGAATAGCCAATACCCCACCCAAGACCCCTACGGGTGCGGCAAACTACCCGTCAAGTACCCGAAGCGAAGCAACCTCCCTCAACGCCATGAGTAGGCCACTCGGCACTTCGAGATACCCGGTAGTTTGTGCACCCCCTCCATGGGTCTATCCTAGGAGCAAAAACAGTAAAAAGAATTATACAATGACGGCTACAACCCCGACCCGGTTGCGCGGCCATACAAATAATATTACATCAATTTACAAATTTATTACATGAATGAAAGAAAAAGAAACTCGCATCTCACATCCACCCCGGCTATTCATCCGCGACAATCCAACGAGTTCATATACACAAACCATCAGCATCAATCACAGATCACAGATATGTATAACCCCGACTAATCGACATATAGCGATTAGCCGTCGTTCAATACATATGAACATCACAGATATAACCTTTATAGTCAAAGTATATTGAAGTTCGGAAAAATACGGATTTATAGGCCCCCAAAAACAAATTTCTATTCTGGAAAATCTGGGCACATATAAACCATCTTAAAAATCCTAAAACCAAGTCAGAAATACACTGCACTAAAATCGACCCAGTGACTCACCAAGATGGCCGCGGTTCCGCGGCAATAGCTTGCTATTGCCGCGGAAATGCGGCTCTTTGGTCGAGTTGTTGGCTCGTTTTTGGTGGCTTTCTTCTAAAAACCCTGAGATGATTTTTGGAGCATGACAAATTTTGTTTTGACCAGAAAAAATTTTAACAGAAACTTAGGGTTTTCGTAACTCGGTTTTTCGATTTTTCCGTTTCGAACTTCGATACACTTCACTACCTAGCTAGTTTATGTTTAGTTAGGCTCTGATACCACTGTTAGGTCCACGTTACCTCTCCCGGTACTTTCGGGGTTGCGGAAACGGTAAAACAAAATTTTTTCTGAACTTGGTAACATGGACCGTAAAAGCCGGATCTTTGCTAAACAATACACTAGCATCCTAACTAGAGATGTTATCTACTCGATTAGGGGTTATACCTCAACTTGAACTCCTTCTCTTCTTGTCGTTCTTCTCTTCTTGTTGTTCTACTCTTCTTGTTGTTCTTCTCTTTGCATGCTCGATGGTTGATCCGGACTTTGGTCACCTCCGCGGCCTCCTTGAGTCGAAGACGATCCACCCGAGAGATGTACACCGAGCTCCACCTCGAGCCGAGGTAACTAGGGCAAGGAGATTGCTAATCTAGAAGCCCTAGGTTGTGTAGAAGTGGTAGATGAATGGTTTTGTCTTTGTGGGATCTTTATCTCTCAACACATGAGATCAAAAGATAAATCAAGAGGAGGAAGAAGGAGGAGCTAGCTAGCAACCATGGAGCTTCTCATTTCAAGAGAGAGAATGAGAATGAGCAAATGAAAAGCTTAACCAAGAGAAAACCCAACCATGGTTGCAATAATGCAAAAAACATTATCATTACTAATCCCATCATGATAAAGTTGATGGCTACAAATGACATGACCATTATCATAACAAAAGAAAAAGAAAACCAAAGAATACTTTAGATCTTTCAAGAAGATCCAAGTCAACTTTGGTCAAATGGTCAACAAAGTCAAGATGGTCAAATGGTCAATATAATTAGCAATAACAAAATTATCAATGAAAAGATTAGTAAATAATGTCCCCGGCTCATAATGGTTTCGACCAAACGAATTGTCAAAACCCTAATGAGTCCGCCTCAAAATGGTTTTGACCGAATCAACTGTCAAATACCTAATGAGCCTTCCACATAGCGGTTTTGGCCGAACCAACTGCCAAAACCCTAATGAGGCACCTCCTCCTTCATCGCTCTGGAAAACTGTGCATACACACCTGCATCCGCATTCCGTAGAATGCGGATGCGCAGAAGACAAAACAAATCCATCCGTGCAATACTAGGATCCGGCTTAAACCAAAGCCCACTAGTATTGCCTGCTCGAACACCATACGCACAGAAGTGTACGTAAGTGATCGTAGCCTTGCCGTAAAACCATACGGCCTCTACACGTTTCGCTCAGTGCAGGGAAACTCTCTGTGTGGGACTCTAAAGACTCGACACTACGCCGGCAGTGGGTTTAACCACAGACCGCAAGCGGCACTAGCTGTACGTAACGGTCCCCAGGTAGATGTCGATAAGAAGGCCGATGAGGTGAACCCATCCGAACTCCTACTGAGTCTGTATGTGACAATCTCCGTACAGTCTGGTCTGTTCGTCTAATACATCGCATGGAGGGCCTAGGGGGCGGTAAACGTCAGTCCCCTAATAGCGGTACAAGTCGTGTCGGAGTGAAGCCCAATACACCCTGAGATAACACTGGAAACCTACCAGTATATCTCGCTTGCCCTGGCCAGGGACTACTCGTGTAATGGCTCTCCTAGACACAGCGCGATGTCAACCCCCAATACCGGGAGAGACGAATCCTGTCTAACCGTCACTGCCTCCAAGTGCTTCGGGACTGCACCCAACTACTACCTGTTTGCACGACTCAGTAGAGCCGTGGTAGGGTAGTAATCAAAGAACAGTGGGAACACACTCGAGGCGAAGTGACAGTGTCAAGTCAGCGGACTAAGCTGTACTCATGTCACCTGGGAACTGATAACTGACGATAGGTATAATACCAACCATCAGTTCCCGACGAGTCCTGTCCAGTGTACTCGTAACCTAACGAGCACCCGCATACTATCTCAAGTACGACGTACCGACGGCTGTGGGACAGACCGTCTCCCGAGCTGGGATGAGAAGCGCATACGCTAGTCTACTCCGGAGTATCGATGCCCTATCTCGATACTCCCACGACTAGGGACGTGTATAAGGATGTGCTTGTAGATTACCCAGCCCCCACGAGTGTGATCGCCATCACAACGCAGGTAATCAAGCAAAGATCCTAAGGGCTCTACTAATGCGTATAGGTGATATAATAAATAAACACACATGTACACATTAAAGCAGAGACAAACCAAGTAGCATACTACTATATTGAGCAAGATTGTCTGTACAACTGTGAATATCCCAAGCTTCCATCAAGTAATATACATACTAGTATGATACAGTAATGGCCTCTAGGGCATATACACTAACAAAGTCGATACATTGGATACTAGTCGGTTATATGCGACATAACCGGATCATTGAATCAAGTGTTGATTTAATGATTTAATGTATAATTATATATTTGATATATTACTTTGCATTAACTAGTATTGGTTCACTTTAAATGGATTTTCTCACTTGAAATGCACATTGTATATGTGATATATTTTTTGTGCACAAGATTGTATCATGTTTGATGATACATGCTAACTTCGGTTTGTGTAAAGAATTAAACCATGGTTAGTTAATGGTTAGGGTTTCATTTGATTTACTTATTCATTTATTTATTTTGTTTATTTATTTTGGCAAAATATAAAGAGAAAATGGTGGCTTTCTTTGTTTGTTGTTGAAGCTTCATGAAGCTTTGACTAAGTGACCATTTTGTCTTCATGCTTAACCCTAACCATTCAAACTAACCATAGTCTATTCTCTACACCTAACCATGGTTGGTATATGATAAGTATTCATATTATTTTCTTTTTTGAATAATACTTATCATATATTCTTTCATCTTCTTCTTCATCTTCAACAATGAAGAAACCTTGCAACCATCAATGGCAACTTGAGAAAAAGAGTGAGAAATCCAATTCTAAAGTGAACCCACCTCCTATTTCTTCATCCTCTACCTCTTGCCAAGTAGTATAGGGTGTTTTCTTCACAAGTTTCATGACTTGGTGAAGTTGGAGTTTGATCTTGAGTTGCCTCGACGTAGATCATCTTTGGCATCGAAGTCGACGACCTAGCTCGCCCATTTCTCCAATGAAGCCGATGCTAGAGTCCGGGATTCGATATGGACAGCGGAGGGACATCATCACGGAGCCTAGGAGGTGGAGGACCGGATCTACAAAGGTTGTAGCCTCTTTCCTTTTAAGTTAAAGTCGTTAACTTGCATTGCATCGTCTATAAATCTAATTAACGATCCGTATTAGGGTTTGTAGGCACATGAAAATTTTTGAATTGGGCATATTTGATCACTTGTGAGACCTCATTAGTGTGCCTAGGAACCCTACAGTGGTATCAGAGCCTAGCTAGGGCCTTAGACGATGCGTAGACGGAGTTAGAAGTCCGATCGAACCGAAACCCTAACACAAATTTGCTCTCTGGACTTTTTTCAAAAACTGGGTTTTTTCCAGATTAAAAATTCTTTAAAAATTCAGCAGGAAGATCTAAGAATTATGGTGCAAAACGAGCTTCTGATTCATCTAAACCGCCGCGGAACAGCGGCAGAAGCATGGCTTCTGCGGCGGTTCCGCGGCCGTATGGTCTCATTGTCCAATACTTTTTGCACAGTAATTCCTATGTTTTGGTTCTGGATTTTCTAGGATTTTTTAAATATCACTCAAGAGTTGAGTTTTCTGGGTTGTATTGGGGACTCGGTGTTTCGATCGGATTGTCTAATTTTGTCTGTGTGTTTTTCCGGGTAATTTTAGAATATGTTAAAAAAGTTCGACCAGATATAAATACCCACTTTTTCCCCTGCCGGGAAATTTCCAATTGTTGGACTTTTCCATAGTTTAATGACGTTCTAAGTAGTGCAAGTAATGCGATGGTCCCTCTAGAAGACAACAAACCTTAACTCGATTATGTGACCGTCTTGAACTGCCCTTTGAACCTTCGGGTTTGGGGCAGTACGGCGTGCCACATGTGAGGCGTTGGCTTGACCCTTCAATGGCTGGACCGTTGGTACTGAGGCATGAACTGAATGTTTTTAGACTTATTTCATGTGTTGAGCTGTATCGGGAAAACTTGGGTGTTCGATTGTTCGATCGGAAAGTTTAACATTTTTCTATTTATCCGGAATGTGATACAACATTTGGAATTCACAAGTAGTTATGAGATAACTGAATGAATGTTATAAACATAGCAGTTTAGTCTCACTTGATCGGTTGCCATGGAATTTTGATGTGATCAAAAGTCCGTCGCAATCACGTAGCGTACGCGGATACTCGCCGGGTAAACTTAATAGACAGCCTCACCCCATAGCCCCGACCAAGTGACTGTAGGAGAACCCCGTCGCCGAAAGCATCCGTTCGGGTGCTCGCGGCAGCGGTGTTCCGCCTTGGTGCACTTCGTCGACGGCGTCGGGGGTGCAGCTGCCTAATAAAGTTTGCGACGAGCATTCGATCTAGATGTCAGGAATCTTGTTGAATTGCCCGACTTGATATTGAAAAGAGTTTTCGATAATGAGACTAAAATGCGGTGTTTATAATTGTTAGGCATGTGATGTCTAAGGAATTCATTTGATTAGGCATGAGATGTCTAAAGAGATTGCGGATTCCAACTGTTGTAGTTTTACACTTTCTTTTCTGTGACCGTAAGTGTAATATGTGTTATCGCCAGTTTCGTTGCTATATGTCAACGATAATTGGGATGCGCATATTTACTTGCGTTGATGACATGCGATGTTATGTGTTGCTGGATATGTTATATTGGATCGTCGTGTTCGAATAGCCGGGGGGTTTTTATGTGAGATGAGTGTTTTTCATTTTCATTCATGTAAAAACTTGTATGTAATATTCTTTTATTGGGATACTTCCAGGTTGTGGATGATGTCACAATTTGTATATCATTTACTTTTCCGCATTAGGATAGACCCAAGGAGGGGAGCACAAGTAACCGGGTTCTAGGGTCCAGTGGGAGACCAACTCGAGGAGTCGAGTCCGGGTCTCCTAACCCTAGAATTGGTAGGGTTGCTTGCCGCTCTCGTAGGGATCTAAGGGTGTGGGATTGGCTATTCATCACGACCGTGGAATCCGTGTTTTATACTGGCTCGTATTGAAAACACGGACGTCCTAGTATATCCAATATTTTATATGATATATTCTGCTGCGTTATCTGTGATGTGATCGTGTGATTTGTTCAGATAGATATTGTATATAGTATATATGATATATTATATAGACGTTGCTAATGTTTTACACCCGCGCTAGCCCTGCCTTGCTCTGGCGTTAGTTACCTAACCTAACGGTGCAGACGGGACAACGAGGCGAATGCGGATGGCATAAGCGTACGTTATATTTATCTGTGATGTTTAGGTGGAATTAAATGATAGGACATTCATTAATGAGATTAATGAAAGAAAATAAACCTAAAAGATGTTGTGGAATCGAATTTCAAAATAAAACAGGTAGCTACAGGTCTTGTTTTGCATCGCGGTGTTCATTATAAAACATCCTGCACCTTATTCGATGAGGAAAGGACCGAGATCCCTTCACCGGGAGTGACTCCTTTAGCAATAACTGGCAGATGCTACAACCCTCGGTTTGTCTTTTGATCGCTTCTATAGTTTCTGCTTTGCACAGTGATATATATGATATATCCCGCACCTCATTCGACGAGGAAAGGGCCGACGATCCCTTCATCGGGAGTGACCCCTTTAGCAAAACTAGAAAAGCTTCAAAAACATTCCATTTAAAAACCATTTGATTCCGCAACGAGATCAAGTTCAAAGAGTTAAAGGTTTTCATAAAAACCATTCGCAACCCCCCGTCATTTTAGGAAGTAGAGTACTTAGTATTCGTGCTGTGTTTGTTGACCATAGTCAAGGCACAGTGTACGGTAGCTAAGTGATGTCTTCCTACACCGTATATGATGCGATTAGTTAGGACAGTCGCGTGACTTTGTTGACCTTAGTTAAGGGTCATGTGGGTGGGTCTAATTAATCACGAAATGACGGGTAGAACTTGACTAGTGCTTATGATTTGTTGACCATAGTTAAGGTCATAAGTGCTAGGGGTAAAAATCTTTATCGGGAGTTTCAAGTGTTGAAATTTGCAATGAGATTGCATACCTTCTATGTGATAGTTGGATCCCGATACCCACTGCGAGTAATTGTTACTCCTGGGAGAGTTTTGCACTTTGCAATTAGCCGATCAAGTAGGTGTCTAGAAAGGTGTCAACGGGGTTACGCCTCTGGGAAAATGAGGTTTACTGTAATAAGGTCCGTGCGAAAGCACGGGGAACCTCCCTCAAAGTACCGACACTGGCCTGGCTGAAAGATTGGCGAACTTGTAGAGTGTAATTAATCCTGGCTAGTCTTTCCATTTAAGGTTTGAAGGAAGATTTGATAAAAACAGTGGGAGCCATCCTGATTAGATAAAATAAATAATCAATCTGATCTTGAAAGAGCGCACGCAGAGTGTTTTCTTCTCTCTCTCTCCAGGTAGCGACCATATCACGCCTTAATCAAGATAATAATATGGATGTATTGACCGAACCCGCTTGTTATACTGAGCTGGGGAACGTTGGTCCCGCTCCAACTTATAATTGTTATAAGACAGAGCAGGAAATAGGGAATACCAGAATTCCTATGCCGTCCAAACGAAGAAAATGCATATGATGCATCTCCTTCGGGTGTGTTCATTACAAAGAACTGTTTCTCAGTATCCTCTGCATCCTGGGTATTTGATACCGGATCAGGATCCCAGATATGTAATCTGTTACATAGGGCTACAAAAAGGTAGAAAACTGAGAATGGGTGATAAGTTTCATGAGACAGAAAACGGGGCAAGTGTTGCAGCCAAGTCTTTTGGTCACTGTCACCCTGTATTACCAATACATTGATTCTGAACAAATGCTATTAGATACCGAACCTGATATACAAAATCATATCAGTCTCTTTATAAGTAAAGAAATGATAAAATTTTGTATTGCTGGATAATGTTTTGAACATTTCCTATATCAAAAGTTGATCAGTTCAGGCACGTTATCTAAAAGCATTGACGTTCTAAATCAAACTACAGTTCCTAGTATACAGAACACACACAAGAGGAAGAGTTCAGAAATGAACGAATCATTCTTGAGGCATTGTAGACTAGGTCATATCAATGCGACCCGACTGGCTGAAGTTACATTTTAGATGCATATTTAAATCAGTTTGAATTTACATCTTGTGAAACTTGCCGGTCATGTCACAAAGATTAGATGACCATAACTCTGTTTATTGGAAACAGAGAAAGAGTTAGTGAACTCTTGGGACTGATATATGATGATGTATGTAAACTCCCCTGTCTACACATGCCAGGACCGGTTCTTTGTACTTCATTATATTCTCTGATAATCTCTCAAGATTCAGTCATATGTTCCTGTTGAAACATAAGTCCGAAGCTTTTGAGATATTCACAGAATATAAGTTAGAAGTAGAGAACCAAAATACGGGTATAAGTATTATGTCCTATGATAAGATCAGGGAGGAGAATACTTGTGCATGGCATTCCTGGACTATTCTAAAAGAAAATGAGAATCTCTCTCAGTATTACTCCTCTGAATACACCACAGCACAACGGTGTATCGGGGCGGAGCAATCGCACAATATAAGATATGGTGTGCTCTATGATGAGTATTACTGAGTTACCTATTTCCTTTTGGGAGTTATGCGCTTGAGAAGCTGCATACCTATTGAGTAGGGTTTGAATCAAAACAGTGCCTACCACTCCATATGAGATATGGTGTGGGAAGAGCCTATCTCTTAAGTAAGTTAAGATTTAGGATTGTCCGGCCTATGTCAAAAGCAAAATCCGAACAAGATCGAGGCAAAGTCAGTTCTGTAGAATTAGAAAGGTTCCAGCTATACAAAACTGCAGTTGATGATTTGACATAACCAAAGGATTCAATAGTCCCCGACGAACCTCAGCCTCTCCGCCGAACTAGTAGAGTTCCTCATCCGCCTGAGAGATACCTCGGTTTTCTCGATGACAGTGGGAGCGAGGATTGCTTCATGAGATGATGACCCAACTAATTTCGAGCAGGCCATCGAGAGTAGGGACTCTGTAAGAATGGCTGGATGCTTAGCGATCTGAGATGGAATCCATGTACACCAGCAAAGTATGGACTTTGGCTGCTATATCTGAAGGGTTAAATCCCCATCAGGAGCAAGTATATCTTGAGAAGATTACTTGGTATAGATGGATAAGTTGAGACTTTCAAAGCTAGACTTGTTAAAGGTTTTCGTCATCAACCAGGCATGGATAATGATGAAATCTTTTCAGGGGACTATGCTTAAGTCCATCCAGATCCTACTTGCCATTGCTACATACCATGACTACGATATCTGGTGGTTGGGTGCCATGACTACTTTTCTAAATAGTGATTTAGAAGAGAACGTCTATAAGAACACAGCCAGAGGGCTTCGTAAACAGTGGGAGCAGCGGAAACGTGTGCAAGTTGCTTTATAGAATAAAGCAGGCATCGCGGAGTTGGAACGTCTGTTTTGATGTGGTAGTCAAAGTGTTTGACTTCATCAAAATGGTTGATGAACCTTGTATATACAAAACGGTAGTAGAGAGTAAGGTGGTCATCCTCGTATTGTACGTGGACAACATACTCTTAATAGGAAAAGAGTTTCCTATACTACGCTCGGTCAATCTCCGCTTATCACAAGGATTCTCCAATAGGATCAAAGTGATACCTCCTAAATCCTGAGTTTTCATCTATGAGATAGATGTAATTGGATGCTAGGATTCTCACTAGATGTAGTGAGATGGTATCAATCGATCCTGTGGAGAATCACTGGAAACGTTCCAGGGTGATAAATACGACTGAATGTCAGTCACAGGCATTGTCTTTACCCTCAGAGGAGGGACGGTATGTTGGAAGAGTTCCAAGCTAGATACCGTGGCAAAACTAGACGATAAAGGCTGGTAACATCGCTATTAAAGATACTACCAAAGAGGCAGTTTGGGAGTATATTGGTTCATAAGATGAACTAGGTTCCTACCATTGTATGACAATGGAAGTGTGGCTTTGGCCCTGGAACCCTGGTCCCATCAGTGACCCATACATATTCTGAGGCAGCATCACCTGATCATAGAGATAGATGATCTCCAAGGTGATCGAGGTTAGGAGAGTAGACTCAGAGGACAACAAGGCGGATCCACTCACGAAGGCCTTTTCCCAAAGAGAGACTTTTAGGGGATGGTTGAGTATTAGATACTACAACTACTGCTACAGATGGCCCTAGTGCAAGTGGGAGATTGTTAGTTATGTGTATGACCTAGAGGCCATTACTGTACATTGGATGTATATTGTAGTGGATGCTGGGACATGTATAGGTAGGACTTTCTTGCTCGACATGATAGTACGCTATCTGGTTGCTCTTTATCTTAACATGTATACTTTCTGTCTCTCTGTTACATGTTGATAAAGCCCTTAGGATGTGTACTCGACTTCCAGGACTATGATGCAGATCATACTAGTAGGGCCTGGATAGTCCATGAGTACATCCTTCAATGTTCCTAGTCGTAGGAATATCGAGACGGGGCATCGATATTCCAGAGTAGACTAGCGTATATCTTCTCGACCCATGTGATGGGCGATGGATGATCCCATATCCATTGGTGTTTGACATCGGAGATGGTATGTGGGTGCTCAGTGGAGACTGGGTACACTGAACGGACTCGCCGAGAACTCCCAGATGGTATTATACCTCACGTCAGATGGCAGTTCTCTGGTGACACTGGTGCAGCTTAGTCTGTTGACCCGAGATCGTCATAGAGTCTTGTGTGTCTCCCACCGTGCTTTGATTTCCACCCTACCACGGCTTTACTGAGTCGTGAAAACAGGTGGTTTTTGGGTACAGTCCCGATTTACATGGAGGCAATGAGCGATAGGAGGGGATTCATCTCTCCCGGTATTGGAGGTAAATGTTGCGCTATGCTCGACTGGCCATAACAGGAAATCCCTGGCCAGGGTTGCAGTGATATACTGGTAAGAGTTATCACTAGTTTCACGAATGTTATGGACCCTACGTCGGCATGACTTATCAAGCTACTGGGGTCTGACGTTTACCACCCCTAGGAGAGATATGCAACATATCAGACGAACAGACCGGACCGTACGGTAAGTGTTACTGGTTGGATTCACAGGAGTGTGAGCGGGCTTGCTCGTCGATCTTCTGATCTCTCAATACCCGGGTGGCCGTTACGTTTAGCAGACCGCTTGCAGCTTATGGGTGTTTGATATGATCATCACCTGCTGCCGGCGTATTGACGAGTCTTTAGAGTCCTACACAGAGGTTTCCTGGCTCAAGCGAAACGAAATAGGAGCGCATATGAGATATGTGCAGGACCGAGAATAATGCGTGTATGTGATACCGTATTCTATTCTCGCGATGAATGTATCGATTGGTTGTATGCGATATAACCTAGTTATCGAATCAAGGATTGATTCGATAAGTCAATACATTAGATACTAGTCGGTTATATGCGACATAACCGGATCATTGAATCAAGTGTTGATTTAATGATTTAATGTATAATTATATATTTGATATATTACTTTGCATTAACTAGTATTGGTTCACTTTAAATGGATTTTCTCACTTGAAATGCACATTGTATATGTGATATATTTTTTGTGCACAAGATTGTATCATGTTTGATGATACATGCTAACTTCGGTTTGTGTAAAGAATTAAACCATGGTTAGTTAATGGTTAGGGTTTCATTTGATTTACTTATTCATTTATTTATTTTGTTTATTTATTTTGGCAAAAGATAAAGAGAAAATGGTGGCTTTCTTTGTTTGTTGTTGAAGCTTCATGAAGCTTTGACTAAGTGACCATTTTGTCTTCATGCTTAACCCTAACCATTCAAACTAACCATAGTCTATTCTCTACACCTAACCATGGTTGGTATATGATAAGTATTCATATTATTTTCTTTTTTGAATAATACTTATCATATATTCTTTCATCTTCTTCTTCATCTTCAACAATGAAGAAACCTTGCAACCATCAATGGCAACTTAAGAAAAAGAGTGAGAAATCCAATTCTAAAGTGAACCCACCTCCTATTTCTTCATCCTCTACCTCTTGCCAAGTAGTATAGGGTGTTTTCTTCACAAGTTTCATGACTTGGTGAACTTGGAGTTTGATCTTAAGTTTCCTCGACGTAGATCATCTTCGGCATCGAAGTCGACGACCTAGCTCGCCCATTTCTCCGATGAAGCCGATGCTAGAGTCCGGGATTCGATATGGACAGCGAAGGGACATCATCACGGAGCCTAGGAGGTGGAGGACCGGATCTACAAAGGTTGTAGCCTCTTTCCTTTTAAGTTAAAGTCGTTAACTTGCATTGCATCATCTATAAATCTAGTTAACGATCCATATTAGGGTTTGTAGGCACATGAAATTTTTTGAATTGGGCATGTTTGATGACTTGTGAGACCTCATTAGTGTGCCTAGGAACCCTACAGCAAACTCTTTAGACATCGCATGCCTAACCAAATGAATTCCTTAGACATCACATGCCTAACAATTATAAACCCCGCATTTTAGTCTCAATATCGAAAACTCTTTTCAATATCTAGTCGGGAAATTCAACAAGATTCCCGGCATTTTGATCGAATGCTCATCGCAAACTTTAGTAGGCAGCCGCACCCCCGATGCCGTCGACGAAGTGCACCAAGCCGGAAAACTGTTGCCGCGAGCACCCGAACGGATGCTTTTGGCTACGAGGATCTCCTACAGTCACTTGGTCGGGGCTATGGAGTGTAGCTGTCTATTAAGTTTACCGGTGAGTATCCGCGTACGCTACGTGATTGCGACGGACTTTTGATCACATCAAAATTCCATGGCAACCGATCAAGTGAGACTAAACTGCTGTGTTTATAACATCCAAATTAGTTATCTCATAACTACTTGTGGATTCCAAATATTGTATCACATTCCAGATAAATAGAAAATGTTAAACTTTCCGATCGAACAATCACACACCCAAGGTTTCCCGATTCAGCTCAACTCTTGAAATAAGTTCAAAAATATCCAATTCATGCCACAGTACCAACGGTCCAGCCGTAGAAGGGTCAAGCCAATGCCTCACATATGGCACGCCGTACTGCCCCAAACCCGAAGGTGTTAGTTATATGTATGCCCTAGAGGCCATTACTGTACATTGGATGTATATTGTAGTGGATGCTGGGACATATATAGGGAGGACTTTCTTGCTCGACATGATAGTATGCTATCTGGTTACTCTTTACCTTAACGTGTACACTGATTGTCTCTCTGTTACATGTTGGTAAAGCCCTTAGAATGTGTACTTGACTACCTGGACTATGATGCAGATCATACTAGTGGGGACATGGTAGTCCATAAGTACATCCTTCAAGGTCCCTAGTCGTGGGTGTATCGAGACGGGGCATCGATATACCAGAGTAGACTAGCGTATACCTTCTCGACCCATACAGATGGGCGATGGATGATCCCATATCCATTGGTGTTTGACATCGGAGATGATATACGGGTGCTCAGTGGAGACTGGGTACACTGGACGGACTCGCCGAGAACTCCCAGATGGTATTATACCTTACGTCAGATGGCAGTTCTCTGGTGACACTGGTACAGAGTAGTCTGTTGACCCGAGATCGTCATAGAGTCTTGTGTGGTTCCCACTGTGCTTTGATTTCCACCTTACCACGTCCAAGAGGGCGTGCAAAACGGTGGTTTTTGGGTACAGTCCCGAATCACATGGAGGCAATGAGCGATAGGAGGGGATTCGTCTCTCCCGGTATAGGGAGTTGATGTTGCGCTGTGTTCGATTGGCTATAACCGGAAATCCCTGGCCAGGGTTGCTGAGATTTACTGGTAAGTGTTACCAGTAGTTTCTCGAATTGTTATAGACCTCGTATCGACACGACTTATAGAGCTATTGGGGTCTGACGTTTACCACCCCTAGGCGAGATATGCGACATATCAGACGATCAGACCGGACTGTACGGTAAGTGTTACTGGTTGGATTCACAGGAGTGTGAGCGGGCTTGCTCGTCGATCTTCTCATCGCTCAATACCCGGGTGGCCGTTACGTTTAGCAGACCGCTTGCGGCTTGTGGGTGTTTGATATGATCATCACCTGCTGCCGGCGTATTGACGAGTCTTTAGAGTCCTATACAGAGGTTTCCTAGCTCAAGAAAAACGAAATAGGAGCGCATATGAGATATGCGCGGGACCGAGAATAATGCGTGTATGTGATACCGTATTCTATTCTCGAGATGAATGTATCGATTGGTTGTATGCGATATAACCTAGTTATCGAATCAAGGATTGATTCGATAAATCGATACATTGTATACTAGTCGGTTATATGCGATATGACCGGATCGTTAAATCAAGTGTTGATTTAATGATTTAATGCATAATTATATATTTGATATATTACTTTGCATTAACTAGTATTGGTTCACTTTAAATGGATTTTCTCACTTGAAGTTCACAAGCTGTATATGTGATATACTTTTGTGCACTTGATTGTATCATGTTTGATGATACATGCTTACTTGAGTTTGTGTAAAGATTAAACCATGGTTATTTAAATGGTTAGGGTTTTGTTTATCATATCTATTTACTTATTCATTTATTTATTTATCTATTCTTTTTGAGAAATGGATAAAAGAAAAGCAAAATGGTTTCTTTCTTTGTTTTCTTTCATGAAGCTTGTTGAAGCTTCATGAAGCTTTGACCAAGTGACCATTTTGTCTTCTTCTTTTAACCCTAACCATTCACATAACCTTAGTTAATTCTCTACACTTGACCATGGTTAATTATATGATAAGTATTATTTTCTTTTCTATTATCATATGATTATCTTCATCTTCTTCTTCTTCTTCACTTGAAGAAAACCTTGCTTCATCAATGGCAACTTGAGCAAATGAGTGAGAAATCCAATTCTAAAGTGAACCCACTTCCTATTTCTTCATCCTCAATCTCTTGCCAAGTAGTATAGGGTGTTTTCTTCATAAGTTTCATGACTTGGTGAAGTGGGAGCTTGATCTTGTGATGCCTCGACGTAGATCATCTTCGGCACGAAGCCGACGACCTTGCCCGTCCATTTCTCCGATGAAGCCGACGCAAGAGCCCGGGATTCCATTTGGACAGCAAGGGGACTTCATCATGGAGCTATGGAGGTGGAGAACCGGATCTACAAAGGTTGTATTTCCGTTCACTTAGTTAAAGTAGTTAACTAGTTTCATATGTCGCCTAAATTTCTAGTTAACGATCCGTATTAGGGTTTCTCGGCACCCGTAAAATTTGAAATTGGCATGGTTGATACCTTGTGAGACCTCATTAGCATGCCTAGGAACCCTACAGAAGGTTCAAAGGGTAGTTCAAGACGGTCACATAATCGAGTTAAGGTTTGTTGTCTTCTAGAGGGACCATCGCGTTACTTGCACTACTTAGAACGCTATTAAACTACGGAAAAGTCCAACACTTGGAAATTTCCCGGCAGGGGAAAAAGTGGGTATTTATATCCGGTCGAACTTTTTAACATGTTCTAAAAAATATCCGGAAAACATAACAAAATTAAATTCTCCGATCGAATCGACGATTACAAAATAAACCACCAGAAAACTTAACACTTGAGTCAGTTTAAAAATACCCATAAAATAGCACTATCAGATATAGGAATTACTGTGCAAACAAAATTACCTAATCCCTCTGTACGGCCGCGGATCCACGGCCGTACAGAGGGATTAGGTAATTTTGTTTGCACAGTAATTCCTATATCTGATCCGCGGCCCAAGCATGGTACGGCCGCGATTCCGCGGCGGTTTGGAAGTATTAAGAGCTCGTTTTTCACCACAATTCTTATATTTCCCTGCTTAATTTTTCAGGTATTTTTAATTCAGAAAATACACAGTTTTGAAAAAATGTACAGAGAGGGGGTAAACTTGGACGTATCGGGTTCGTTCGGAGTTTTAACTTCGTTAACACATCGCCTAAAGCTCTAATTAGGCTCTGATACCACTGTAGGTTTACTAGGCACACACAAGATGTTCCACAAGGCATCAACCATGCCAAATTCAAAAATTTAGGTGCCGAGAAACCCTAATGAAGATCGTTAACTAGAGAATAGACGAAAAGAAAAGCTAGCAAACAACTTTGCTACTAAGTGAAAGGGATTACAACATTTGTAGATCCGGTCCTCCACTTCTTTAGCTCCGTGTTGACGTTCCTCCGCTGCGATCATCGGGTCCAGGACTCTAGCGATGGTTTCGTCGGAGAAATGATCGGGCTAGGTCATTGACTTCGAGGCCGAAGATGATCTACGTCGAGGCGACTCAAACTCAAGCTCCATCTTCACTAGGTCAAAGAACTTGTGAAGAAAACACCCTCTACTACATGGCAAGTGATAGAGGATGAAGAAATAGGAAGTGGGTTCACTTTGGATTTGGATTTCTCACTTGGCATCATCACTTGAAAATTTCTAGCTAAGGTTTTCTTTCTTCATCAAGAAGAAGAAGAAGGAAAATGAAAAATGAATTAATTCCAAAAAGAAAATCAAGTGATGGTTATCATAATGCAACCATGGGTGAGGCTAACTCATGTAGAGAATTAACTAGGGTTTAGGTAAATGGTTAGGGTTAAGGCAAAAGACAAAATGGCAATGACTTTCAAAGCTTCATGAAGCTTCATGTATCAAACAAAGAAAGCCACCATCTTATATTTTGCCAAAATAAATAAAAAGTATAAATAAGTAAATCAAACCCTAACCATTAACCTAATCAAGGTTTAAAGCATACACCCAAGTTTGCATGTATCATCTAACATGATACAAACTAGTGCATAAAAATATATCACATATATAACTTGCACACATCAAGTGAGAAAGTTAATCTTAAGTGAACAAATACTAGTTAATGTAAAGTAATATATCAAATATATAATTATACATTAAATCATTAAATCAACACTTGATTTAACGATCCGGTCATATCGCATATAACCGACTAATATCAATAGTAACAACTTATCGAATCAACACTTGATCCGATAACCCGGCTATATCGCATATAACCGATCAATGTCACAAATCACGAGAATCGAATACAGTATCACATACTGGTATTATTCTCGGTCCCGCACATATCTCATATGCGCTCCTATTTCGTTTTGCTTGAGCCAGGAAACCTCTGTGTAGGACTCTAAAGACTCGTCAATACTCCGGCAGCAGGTAATGATCATATCAAACACCCACAAGCCGCAAGCGGTCTGCTAAACGTAACGGCCACCCGGGTATTGAGCGATCAGAAGATCAACGAGCAAGCCCGCTCACACTCCTGTGAATCCAACCAGCAACACTTACCGTACAGTCCGGTCTGTTCGTCTGATATGTCGCATATCTTGTCTAGGGGTGGTAAACGTCAGACCCCAATAACTCGATAAGTCGTGTCGATATGAGGCTTATAACGGGTCGAGAAACTACTGGTAACACTTACCAGTGAATCCCTAAAACAGCCTTGGCCAAGAACTTCCTGTTATAGCCAATCGAGCACTGCGCAACATCAACTCCCTATACCGGGAGAGACGAAACCCCTCCTATCGCTCATTGCCTCCATGTGATTCGGGACTGTACCCAAAAGCCACCTTTTTGCACGCCCTCTTGGACGTGGTATGATAGAAATCAAAGCACAGTGGGAATCACACAAGACTCTATGACGATCTCGGATCTACAGACTAACCTGTACCAGTGTCACCAGAGAACTGCCATCTGACGTAAGGTATAATACTATCTGGGAGTTCTCGGCGAGTCCGTCCAGTGTACCCAGTCTCCACTGAGCACCCGTATATCATCTCTGATGTCAAACACCAATGGATATGGGATCATCCATCGCCCATCTATATGGGTCGAGAAGGTATACGCTAGTCTACTCTGGTATATCGATGCCCCGTCTCGATACACCCACGACTAGGGACTTTGAAGGATATACTTATGGACTACCACGTCCCCACTAGTATGGTCCGCATCATAGTCCAGGTAGTCAAGTACACATCCTAAGGGCTTTACCAATATGTAACAGAGAGACAATCAGTGTACACGTTAAAGTAAAGAGTAACCAGATAGCATACTATCATATCGAGCAAGAAAGTCATCCCTATATATGTCCAAGCATCCACTACAATATACATCCTATGTATAGTAATGGCCTCTAGGGCATACATATAACTAACACTTAATAGACAGCTACACCCCTTAGCCCCGACCAAGTGACTGTAGGAGAACCCCATCGCCGAAAGCATCCGTTCGGGTGCTCGCGGTAGCGGTGTTCCGCCTTGGTACACTTCGTCGACGGTATCGGGGGTGCGGCCGTCTACTGAAGTTTGCGACGAGCATTCGATCAGGATGTCGGGAATCTTGTTGAATTGCCCGACTTGATATTGAAAAGTGTTTTCGATAATGAGACTAAAATGCGGGGTTTATAATTGTTAGGCATGCGATGTCTAAGGAATTCATTTGATTAGGCATGCGATGTCTAAAGAGTTTGCGGATTCCAACTGTTGTAGTTTTATACTTTCTTTTCTGCGACCATAAATGTAATATGTGATATCGCCGGTTTCGTTGCTATATGTCAACGACAATTGGGATACGCATGTTTACTTACGTTGATGACATGTGATGTTATGTGTTGCTGGATATGTTATATTGGATCGTCGCGTTTTGAATAGCCGGGGATTTTATGTGAGATGAGAGTTTTTATTTTCATTCATGTAAAATTAACTTGTATGTAATATTCTTTTATTGGGGCACTTCCAGGTTGCGGAAGATGTCACCCATTGTATATTATTTACTTTTCCGCACTAGGATAGACCCAAGGAGGAGAGCACAAGTAACCGGGTTCTGGAGTCCAGTGGGAGACCAACTCGATGAGTCGAGTCCGGGTCTCCTAACTCTAGAATTGGTAGGGTTGCTTGCCGCTCTCGTAGGGGTCTAGGGGTGTGGGTTTGGCTATTCATCATGACCGTGGAATCCGTGTTTTATACAGGCTCGTATTGAAAACACGGACGTCCTAGTATATCCAATATTTCATATGATTCTTCTGCTGCGATATCTGTGATGTGATCATTTGATGTTCTTTGATAAATACTGTATATGATATATATGATATATTATATAGACGTTACTTATGTTTTGCACTCGTGCTAGCCCTACCCCGCTCTGTCGTTAGTTACCTAACCTAACGGTGCACGAGGGGACATCGAGGCGAATGCGGATGGCATAAGTGTACGTCGTATTTATCTGTGATGTTTAGGTGATTTAAATGATGGGAATTCATTAATGTGATTAATGAAAGAAAAGAAACCTAAGATGTTGTGGAATCGAATTTTCAAAAACAGGTAGCTATAGTTCTTGCTTTGCATCGCGGTGTTTCTTGTAGAACATCCTGCACCTTATTCGATAAGGAAAGGACCGAGATCCCTTCACCGGGAGTGACTCTTTTAGCAATAACTGGCAGATGCTACAACCCTCTGTTTATCTTTTGATTGCTTCTATAGTTTTTGCTTTGCACAGTGGTATATATGATATATCTTGCACCTTATTCGATGAGGAAAGGGCCGACGATCCCTTCACCAGGAGTGACCCCTTTAGCAAAACTAGAAAAGCCTCAAAAACACTCCATTTTAAATCATTTGATTCTACAACGATATCAAGTTCATTACGCAATAGGTTTTCAGAAAAACCTGTCGTAGCCCTCCGTCATTTCAGATAAGTACTAGTTAGTATTCGTGCTACGTTTGTTGACTATGTTATGGCGTAGTGTGCGGTAGCTAATTAGTGTTTATCTGTATAAGCATATGATGCGATTGGATTAGAGTAGTCGTGCGACTTTGTTGACTATGTTAAGGGTCGTGCGGGTGGGTTTAATTCAATCGGGAAATGACGGGTTGAACTTGACTAGCACTTATGATTTGTTGACTATGTTAAGGTCATATAGCTGCTAGGGGCAAAATATTATCGGGAATTTCAAGTGTTGAAATTTGCAATGAGATTGCATACCTTCTATGAGATAGTTGGATCCCGATACCCGCTGCGAGTAATTGTTACTCCTGGGAGAGTTTTATACATTACAATTAGCCGATCAAATAGGTGTCTAGAAAGGTGTCAACGGGGTTACGCCTTTGGGAAAATGAGGTTTACTTTAATTAGGTCCATGTGAAAGCACGAGGAACCACCCTCAAAGTACCAACACTGGCCTGGCTGAAATATTGGCGAATTTGTAGCGTGTAATTAATCCCGGCTAGTATTTCCTTTTAGGGTTTGAAGGAATATTTGATAAAAACAGTGGGAGCCATCCTGATTAGATAAAATAATAACCAATCTGATCTTGCAAGAGCGCACGCAGAGTGTTTTCTTCTCTTTCTCTCCTGGTAGCGACCATGTCACGCCTTAATCAAGATAATAAAACGGATATATTGACCGAACCCGCTTGTTATACTGAGCTGGGGAACGTTGGTCCCGCTTCAAATTATAATTGTTATAAGACAGAGCAGGAAATTGGGGATTACCAGAATTCCCGTGCCGCCCAAACGAAGAAAGTGCATGCCGATGCATCATCTTTGGGTGTGTTCATTACAGAGAATTGTTTCTCAGTATCCTTTACGTCCTGGGTATGTGATACCAGATCAGGATCCCGCATATGTAATTTGTTACATAGAGCTATAGAAAGGTAGAGAACTGAGAACGGGTGATAAGTTTCATGAGGCAGAAAACGGTGCAAGTGTTGCAGCCAAGTCTGTTGGTCACTGTCACCCTGTATTACCTAAATACATTGATTCTGAACAAATGTCATTAGATACCGAACCTGATATACAAAATCATATCAGTCTCTTTATTAGTAAAGAAGGATATAATTTTGTATTGATTGGATAATGTTTTGAACATTTCCTATATCAAGAGTTGATCGGTTCAGGCACGTTATCTAAAAGCATTGACGTTCTAAATCAAACCACAGTTCTTAGTATACAGAACACACACAAGAGGAAGAGTTCAGAAATGAACGAATCCTTCTTGAGGCATTGTAGACTAGGTCATATCAATGCGACCCGACTAGCTGAAGTTACATTAAGATGCATATTTAAATTAGTTTGAATTTACATCTTGTGAAACTTGCCAGTCATGTCACAGAGATAAGATGACCATAGCTCTGTTTATTGGAAACAGAGAAAGAGTTAGTGAACTCTTGGGATTGATACATGCTGATGTATGAAGGTCCTCTGTCTACACATGCCAAGACCGGTTCTTTGTACTTCATTACATTCTCTGATAATCTCCCGAGATTCAGACCTATGTTCCTGTTGAAACACAAGTTCGAACCTTTTGAGATATTCAAAGAATATAAGTTAGAAGTAGAGAACCAAAATACGGGTAAAAGTATTATGTCCTTTGATGTGATCAAGGAGGAGAATACTTGAGCACGGAATTCCTGGATTATTCTAAAAGAGAATGAGATTCTCTCTCAGCATTACTCCTCCGTATACACCATAGCACGATGGTATATCGGGGCGGAGCAATAACACCCTATGTGATATGGTGTGCTCTATGATGAGTACTACTGAGTTTCCTATTTCCTTTTAGGGAGTTATGCACTTATGAAGTTGCATACCTATTGAATAGGGTTCCGATCAAATCAGATGCCTACCATTTCATATGAGATATGGAAAGGGAAGAGCATAACACCTAGCTCATTCAAATCCCTACTACCTTTTGGTAACTATTGAATCCTTTGGTTCTTTCAAATCATCTGCTGTAGTTTGTATAGCTGGAACCTTTCCAGTTCTACATTACAGACCTTGCCTCGAGCTTGTCCGGATTTTGCTTTTAGACATAGGCCGGACAACCCCAAATCTTAACTGACTTAAGAGATGGGCTCTTCCCTTTCCATATCACATATGAAGTGGTAGGCTACTGATTTGATTGAAACCCTATTCAATAGGTATGCAACTTCTCAAGTGCATAACACCCAAAAAGGAAATAGGTAACTCAGTAGTACTCATCATAGAGCACACCTTATCATATAGGGTGTGATTGCTCCGCCCCGATATACCATCGTGCTATGGTGCATTCGGAGGAGTAATGCTGAGAGAGAATCTCATTCTCCTTTAAAATAGTCCAGGATTTCCGTGCTCAAGTATTCTCCTCCTTGATCACATCAAAAGACATAATACTTATACCCGTATTGGTTCTCTACTTCTAACTTATATTCTGTGAATATCTCAAAAGGTTCGGACGCATGTTTCAACAGGAACATATGACTGAATCTTGAGAGATCATCAGAGAATGTAACGAAGTATAAAGAACCGGTCTTGGCATGTGTAGACAGGGGACCTACATACATCAACATGTATCATCCCAAGAGTTCACTAACTCTTTCTCTGTTTACAATAAACAGAGCTATGGTCATCTAATCTTTGTGACATGACTGGCAAGTTTCACAAGATGTAAATTCAAACTGATTTAAATATGCATCTAAATGTAACTTAGCTAGTCGGGTCACATTGATATGACCTAGTCTATAATACCTCAAGAAGGATCCGTTCATTTCTGAAATTCTTCCTCTTGTGTGTGTTCCATATACTAAAGAACTGTAGTTTGATTTAGAACATCAATGCTTTTAGATAACGTGCCTGAAACGATCAACTTTTGATATAGGAAATGTTCAAAACATTATCCACCAATACAAAATTTTATCATTTCTTTACTGATAAAGAGACTGATATGATTTTGTATATCAGGTTCGGTATCTAACAGCATTTGTTCAGAATCAATGTATTCTGGTAATACAGGGTGACAGTTGTAAGTCCGTGTTGCCCACCCCGGTGCTTACGGGGAGGCGGAAAACATAATAAAAATCGGATTTTTAATGACTTAGGCAACATGGACTATGCTTGTGAGGATCTTTGCTAAACATAAACTAGCTAACCCTAACTACAAAGTAGCTAAGTGAAGAAAGGTTATACCTTTGGTCTTTAGTCCTTCTCTCCTTGCTCCTAGGTATGGTAGAAAAGGATCACCTTGCTTGTCTTCTCCCGTCAAAGAAGGATCCACCCGAAAGCCACCACCTTTAGCTTCAACTCCAAGCTAGGAGTAACTAGAGTGCAAGAAATGCTAAGACTTGAACCCTAGAAGTGAGTAGAGAAGATCAAGAGAGGGTTTTTCTCAAGCTTTTTGTTTCTCAACACATGAGAGGGAGAGAGCTTGAGGGAGAGGATGAGCAAGAGAGAGAAAAGAAATGAGAGAATGAGAAAAATAGTGAGCCATTCTCACTAATATGTGAGGATAAGTTTAATTAGATAATTAGCTTGAAAATTGTCATGATAAATCATGAATTGACCATTATCATTTCATTTTTGCAAAGATCAAAGAGCATCTTCCAAATGAAATGATTATGGTCAAGTTGTCAACATGGTCAACAAGTCAATGAAGTCAAATTGTCAACAACAACCATACACAATAATTAAGCTAATTATCAATTAACAATAATCCACACAAAATCAATAGGGTTAATAAAATGACAAAGGCCATTAACCCTAAACAAGGTCCTCTCCCCCAATCTCAAGCAACTGTGCATACGCACCCGCATTCGTGATCCGAGGAACACGAACACAATGAGAAAAACCAATCTCAAATCATATACTAGGATCCGGCTTAAACCAAAGCCCGCTAGTATAGACTGTCCGGACAGCAAACGTGCACAAGTGCGCGGATGCGAACGAACCCTGTCGCAAAACCATGCGACCTCTACTCGTTTTGCCTAAAGGCGAATAGCTCTCTGTGTGGGACTCTAAAGACTCGACACTACGCTGGCAGTGGGTTTAACCACAGACCGCAAGCGGCACTAGCTGTACGTAACGGTCCCCAGGTAGATGTCGATAAGAAGACTGACGAGGTGAACCCCATCTGCACTCCTACTGAGCCTGTATGTGACAGTCTCCGTACAGTCCGGTCTGTTCGTCTGATACATCGCATGGCGGGCCTAGGGGGGCGGTGAACGTCAGTCCCCTAATAGCGGTACAAGTCGTGTCGGAGTGTAGCCCAGAACACCCTGAGATAACACTGGAAACCTACCAGTATATCTCGCTTGCCCTGGCCAGGGACTACTCGTGTAATGGCTCTCCTAGACACAGCGCGATGTCAACCCCCAATACCGGGAGAGACGAATCCTGTCTAACCGTCACTGCCTCCAAGTGCTTCGGGACTGCACCCAAAAACTACCTGTTTGCACAGCTCCTTTGAGCCGTGGTAGGGTAGTAATCAAAGTGCAGTGGGAACACACTTGAGGCGAAGTGACAGTGTCAAGTCAGCGGACTAAGCTGTACTCATGTCACCTGGGAACTGATAACTGACGATAGGTATATTACCAACCAACAGTTCCCGACGAGTCCTGTCCAGTGTACTCGTAACCTAACGAGCACCCGCATACTATCCCAAGTACGACGTACTAACGGCTGTGGGACAGACCGTCTCCCACACTGGGATGAGAAGCGCATACGCTAGTCTACTCCGGAGTATCGATGCCCTGTCTCGATAGTCCAACGACCAGGGACCTGTATAAGGATGTGCTTATAGATTACCCAGCTCCCACGAGTGCGAGCGCCATCATAACGCTGGTAATCAAGCAAAGATCCTAAGGTCTCTACTAATATGTATACCAGCAATATGCTAAAAGAAACACATGCACATATTAAAGCAGAGACAAACCAAGTAGCATACTACCATTTCGAGCAAGATTGTATATACAACTGTGAATATCCCAAGCTTCCATTAAGTAATATACAAGCTAGTATGATACAGTAATGGCCTCTAGGGCATATACACTAACAATCTCCCACTTGCACTAAGGCCATGTACTGGCGTATCGAAGACCTATCATCTCGATCAGCCGCTCGAACTGAGTCTGGGGCAAGGCCTTGGTGAATGGATCTGCTGTGTTATCCTCTGATGCAACTCTCCGGACCTCGATCTCCTGGCGATCCACGATCTCCCTGATCAGGTGATACCGCCTTAAGATGTGTCTGGATTTCTGATGGGACCTGGGTTCCTTCGCTAAAGCTATAGCCCCGTTGTTGTCGCAATACAGAGGTATTGGGTCAACAATGGACGGAACCACCTGAAGTTCTTTCAAGAACTTCCTCATCCAGACAGCTTCTTTTGCGGCATCAGATGCAGCGATGTATTCCGCTTCCATAGTCGAGTCAGCAACGGTTTCCTGTTTGGAGCTCTTCCAACACACCGCCCCTCCATTGAGGGTAAAGACAAAACCCGACATGGACTTGGAATCATCCTTGTCACTCTGGAAGCTGGAGTCAGCAAAGGCCTCAACCTGCAGGTCTTTTCCGCCATACACCAAGAACATCTCCTTAGTCCTTCTCAGGTACTTGAGAATGTTCTTTACTGCTATCCAATGTTTCTCCCCTGGGTTTGACTGATACCTGCTTACCACACTCAGTGCATAAGCCACATCTGGTCTGGTACATAACATCGCATACATTATAGAGCCTACCGCAGAAGCGTAGGGTATAATAGACATGCGATCCCTCTCCAAATCAGTCTTGGGAGACATCTCTTTGGAGAGGGTGATCCCGTGACAAGCCGGTAGATTACCGCGCTTGGAATCTTCCATACTGAATCTCTTCAGTATGGTGTCGATGTACCTGGACTGCGAGAGTCCTAATATCCTCTTGGATCTGTCACGGTAGATCCGGATACCCAGAATGTAGGAGGCATCACCCAGGTCTTTCATGGAGAACCTGTGTGACAAGAACCCCTTGACAGATTGTAGCATAGGAATGTCATTTCCTATTAAGAGAATGTCATCCACGTATAACACGAGGAATACTACAGTTCTCGCTACAAATCTACAATAGATGCATGGTTCATCTGGATTTTTGATAAAGCCAAATTCTTTGACCGTCTCATCAAAACAGATGTTCCAACTCCGCGATGCCTGCTTGAGTCCATAAATGGACTTGAGCAACTTGCACACCTTTCCGCTGCTCCCACCCTGAATGAAACCCTCTGGCTGGTCCATATAGACACACTCCTCTGAATGACCATTTAGAAAAGCTGTCTTTACGTCCATCTGCCAAATCTCATAATCGTGGAAAGCAGCGATGGCAAGAAGGATCCGAATGGATTTCAGCATAGCTACTGGAGAAAAGGTTTCGTCATAGTCCAAACCAGGTCGCTGACGAAAACCCTTTGCTACCAGTCTAGCTTTATAGGTCTCAACCTGTCCATCTACACCAATCTTCCTTTTGAAGATCCACTTGCATCCTACGGGTTTTACCCCGTCTGGAGCAATGTCCAACGTCCATACTTTGTTGGTGTACATGGACTCCATCTCGGTCCGCATTGCATCCAGCCATTTTACCGAGTCGACGCTCTGAATGGCTTGCTGGAAGCTAGTAGGCTCATCACAATCTAGGATGCAGTCCTCTCTATCCCCGTCAATGAGAAAACCGTAGTATCTCTCGGGCGGATGAGACTGCCTACTACTCCTGCGGAGCGGCGTAGGAATGTCCTGTTCTTTTGAACCTTCTGGTTCCACTAAACTTTCAGTAATAGTTTGTGGTTCTGGAATTTCTTCCAGTTCTATTGCGCTCCCACTTATTTCTTTTTCTAAAAACTGATGTTCCAGAAAGTGGGCATTGCGAGAAACAAGGACTTTTTGTTCCTCTGCGTAATAAAAAAGATACCCCCTGGAGTTCTTTGGGTATCCCACAAACTTGCACAGTACTGAGCGTGCCTCGAGCTTGTCCGTATGCTGCTTTTTGACATAAGCTGGACATCCCCAAATCTTCAAGTATTGAAGATAGGGTTTCTTCCCACTCCATAACTCATATGGTGTGGTAGGCACAGTCTTAGTGGGAACACGGTTCAAAAGATATGCAGCTGTTTCTAGCGCATATCCCCAGAAAGATCGCGGTAACTCAGCATTACTCATCATGGACCGTACCATATCCAATAGGGTTCGGTTCCGTCTCTCCGATACACCGTTATGTTGCGGGGTGTATGGAGGAGTAAGCTGAGAGAGAATTCCATTCTCTTTTAAGTAATTCAGGAATTCGGCACTTAAGTATTCTCCTCCTCGATCCGATCTTAGGATCTTGATACTTTTGCCGGTCTGTTTTTCTACTTCATTCTTATATTCCTGGAACTTATCAAAAGCTTCGGATTTATGCTTTATTAAGAAGACATGTCCGAATCTTGAGAAATCATCCGTAAAAGTTATGAAGTAAGAAAAACCGCTTCGCGCATGTGTAGACATTGGACCGCACACATCGCTGTGTACGAGTCCCAAGAGCTCGCTCGCTCTTTCTCCGTGTTCAGAAAACGGAGCCTTTGTCATCTTTCCCATGAGACAAGATTCACAAGTGGCATAAGACTGATACTCGAACGGATCCAAGTATCCTTCTTTATGTAACTTAGTCAACCGTGTCTCATTGATGTGACCTAGTCTACAATGCCACAAGAAAGCCTGATTAATATCTGGAGACTTTCTTTTATGTGTATTCTGGATATTGAAAACCTGTGGTTGGTTTAAAACGTAAATACCGTTGTTTAATGTACCTGACCCAATCAACACTTGATTAAGGTGAATGTTCACTACATTACTTACAAATGCAAATTCATAACCTTCTTTAGATAATAAAGATACAGAAATGATATTACAGGTTGCATTTGGTACATAATAACAACTACGCAAAACCAAAAAGTGTCCATCTGATAATCCCAGGTGATAGTCCCCCACGGCCTCTGCATCCATGCTAGCACCGTTCGCAACTCTGAGGGTCATGTCACCTGCCTTCAAAACTCTACGCTTTCTCAACGCCTGCAAAGAATTACAGATATGAGATCCTGATCCGGTATCCAATACCCAGGATGTAGAGTTTATTGATAGACAATTTTCAATAACATACACACCTGAAGCTGAAGCTGCAACTCGCTTCAAATCCTGTGTTCTGGCTTTCCAAGCCTTGCAATCTTGTTTCCAGTGGCCACTTTTGTGACAATAGAAGCATTCTTCCTTCCCCACCAGCTTCCCCGCTACCTTTGTTGCTTTACCCTTTCCCTTCGTATCCACTTTACCGACACCGCCCCTTGGTTTGGCGGGGGATTTCTTCTTCTTGCCCTTGGCTTTCGCCCTGGACCTAGAAGAGGAAGATCCTCCTACAAACAAAGTGGATGTCTCCCTACCCTTCTGTAGGGTGCCCTCAGCAGTCCTCAACATGTTCAGAAGTTCGGCAAGTTCAACCTCCTTTCCTTGCATGTTGAAGTTGAGAATGAACTGGGCGTAAGTGGAAGGAAGGGACTGGAGAATCAGATCAGTATAGAGTTCATTCTCCAACGTGGTCCCGAGGTCCGCGAGCTCCTCTATGTAGCCGATCATCTTAAGCACGTGGTCCGCTACCGATGATCCGACGGCCAACCTTGCCGAAAAGAGCTTCTTCGACACTTCGTATCTTGCGATACGAGACTGCTCTCCATACAGTTCTTTTGTATGGAGAAATATGGACTCTAGGTCCATATTCTCGTGCCTCCTCTGATGGTCGTTGTCCATCGAGGCTAATACGAGGCATTTGGCCCTCGCGCAATCTATCTCCCATGTCTTACGGATTTCTACATCCGCGACGCTGGAGGTGGGACCTGGGACGGGGGGAGCTTTGGTGGTAAGTATATACCCCAGCTTGTCATAAGTGATAGCCATCTTGACATTCCTGAGCCAATCTTTGTAGTTTGGCCCTGTCAATATGTTTTTATCTAATAGTAACTTAAGTCCGGTCATCTTGAATGGTCGCTGCAATTAGGAGAGAGAAAAGAAACACTTTAGCATGATGCTCTTGCAAGTTTAGAGTGGTTTTTAGTTTGTCTAAACTGGATGGCTCCCACTGTCTCTCGAATCCCTTCTCAAACCATAAAGAAAAGGATTAGCCGGGATCATTCTCACCGTACAATACTTGCTTAACCGTTCAGCCAGGCCAGTGTCGGTACTTCGAGGGAGGTTTTCCAACGCTTTCGCGAAGTTCCTTAATTAAGTAACCTCTTTTCCCTGTGGGCGTAGCCCCGCTAACACCTTTCTAGGCACCTACTAGGTTTATAGCATTGATCGTTAAGTGAGAGTTTTCCCGAGGAGTAGCATATACTCACAGTAGGATCGGGATCCAAATATCATCGCGTGATAAAACCGAAGGAATCCTACCAGAATTATCACACTCCAAATGGTATGCAACGCTAGCAAGTTTCAGTACTTATGAAACTCCCGATGTGGATTTTTGCCCCATGCTCTTATGACCTTGGCGTGAGGTCAAAATGTCATAAGTCACATGTCAAGTTCTTCCCATCATTATCCTGGTTAATTTGAACCCACCCGTACCTACCCTTGACGTAGGCCAAAACGGCAGTACGACTGTCTCAAATCAACGCATTCTATCTATGCAACGGATAAATATCCGGCAGCTACCAATCACTATGCCTTGGCGTGAGGTCAAAATACATAGCTTGAATACTACCGAATATTTAACCGAAATGATGGAGGGCTACGGATGGTTTTGGCGAAACCGTGAACGTAGTGAACTTGATATAATCGATGGAACGAGATAGCTTTTAAAAGGAGTGGTTCAAGCTCCGCGTTTAAAAGTTTTAGTTTTGAAAAGAACCGAGTGGTTTTCAAAGTGTTCCAATCGACTTTTACTTGGTTTATTTCTTGCATTAGTTCTTTTAATGCGTCCCATCATTTAATCCTACCATTGCAGAAAACAACCAAAATATGACGTACGCTTATGCCATTCGCATTCGCCACGGGGCCCCGTCATCACCCGTTAGGTTACTTAACTAACGACAGAGCGGGGGCTGGGCTAGCGCGGCTGTAAAACATAAGCAACGCCTAAATAGTTATTATATATAAATATATAGCAATGATAGACATTACAGATCACAGATGAATACATTGGATATACTAGGAATCCGCAATGCGTTCGAGCCTGCAACGCAAAGCGGATTACACGGTCGCGGTGAATAGCCAATACCCCACCCAAGACCCCTACGGGTGCGGCAAACTACCCGCCAAGCACCCGAAGCGAAGCAACCTCCCTCACCACCGTGAGTAGGCCACTCGGCGCTTCGAGATACCCGGTAGTTTGTGCACCCCCTCCATGGGTCTATCCTAGGAGCAAAAACAGTAAAAAGAATTATACAATGACGGCTACAACCCCGACCCGGTTGTGCGGCCATACAAAGAATATTATTACATCAATTTACATGTTACAAATGAATGAAAGAAAATAACACTCATCTCACATCCAACCCGGCTATTCACCCGCGACAATCCAATCCATTCATATCCACAAACCAACAATCACAGATCACAGAGATGTATAACCCCGACTAATCGACTTATAGCGATTAGCCGACGTTCAATACATACAAGCATTACAGATATAACCGATGTAGTTAAAGTGTAGTGAAGTTCCGAAAAATACGGATTTATAGGCCCCCAAAAGTAAATTTTAGTTCTGGAAAATCTGGGCATATATTATATATCCTGAAAATCCCAAAATCAACACATACAGACACTGCACGAAAAACGATGCAGAGAGGACATCAAACCGCGGCGGTTCCGCGGCACGAGCCTACCTCGTGCGGCGGAAGGGCGGCGGTTTGAACGAATCTCTGTGTCGTTTTTCATGGGTGTTCATAAAAAACCCTGAGATGAATTTACAAATATACAGTTTTTCATTTTGAGCAAAAAAAAATTCAACAGAAACTAGGGTTTTTCAAAAGTTCGGTTTTTGGATTTTCGGTTTCGAAACTTCGTTACACTTCACTACCTAGCTAGTTTGAGTTTAGTTAGGCTCTGATACCACTGTAAGTCCGTGTTGCCCACCCCGGTGCTTACGGGGAGGCGGAAAACATAATAAAAATCGGATTTTTAATGACTTAGGCAACATGGACTATGCTTGTGAGGATCTTTGCTAAACATAAACTAGCTAACCCTAACTACAAAGTAGCTAAGTGAAGAAAGGTTATACCTTTGGTCTTTAGTCCTTCTCTCCTTGCTCCTAGGTATGGTAGAAAAGGATCACCTTGCTTGTCTTCTCCCGTCAAAGAAGGATCCACCCGAAAGCCACCACCTTTAGCTTCAACTCCAAGCTAGGAGTAACTAGAGTGCAAGAAATGCTAAGACTTGAACCCTAGAAGTGAGTAGAGAAGATCAAGAGAGGGTTTTTCTCAAGCTTTTTGTTTCTCAACACATGAGAGGGAGAGAGCTTGAGGGAGAGGATGAGCAAGAGAGAGAAAAGAAATGAGAGAATGAGAAAAATAGTGAGCCATTCTCACTAATATGTGAGGATAAGTTTAATTAGATAATTAGCTTGAAAATTGTCATGATAAATCATGAATTGACCATTATCATTTCATTTTTGCAAAGATCAAAGAGCATCTTCCAAATGAAATGATTATGGTCAAGTTGTCAACATGGTCAACAAGTCAATGAAGTCAAATTGTCAACAACAACCATACACAATAATTAAGCTAATTATCAATTAACAATAATCCACACAAAATCAATAGGGTTAATAAAATGACAAAGGCCATTAACCCTAAACAAGGTCCTCTCCCCCAATCTCAAGCAACTGTGCATACGCACCCGCATTCGTGATCCGAGGAACACGAACACAATGAGAAAAACCAATCTCAAATCATATACTAGGATCCGGCTTAAACCAAAGCCCGCTAGTATAGACTGTCCGGACAGCAAACGTGCACAAGTGCGCGGATGCGAACGAACCCTGTCGCAAAACCATGCGACCTCTACTCGTTTTGCCTAAAGGCGAATAGCTCTCTGTGTGGGACTCTAAAGACTCGACACTACGCTGGCAGTGGGTTTAACCACAGACCGCAAGCGGCACTAGCTGTACGTAACGGTCCCCAGGTAGATGTCGATAAGAAGACTGACGAGGTGAACCCCATCTGCACTCCTACTGAGCCTGTATGTGACAGTCTCCGTACAGTCCGGTCTGTTCGTCTGATACATCGCATGGCGGGCCTAGGGGGGCGGTGAACGTCAGTCCCCTAATAGCGGTACAAGTCGTGTCGGAGTGTAGCCCAGAACACCCTGAGATAACACTGGAAACCTACCAGTATATCTCGCTTGCCCTGGCCAGGGACTACTCGTGTAATGGCTCTCCTAGACACAGCGCGATGTCAACCCCCAATACCGGGAGAGACGAATCCTGTCTAACCGTCACTGCCTCCAAGTGCTTCGGGACTGCACCCAAAAACTACCTGTTTGCACAGCTCCTTTGAGCCGTGGTAGGGTAGTAATCAAAGTGCAGTGGGAACACACTTGAGGCGAAGTGACAGTGTCAAGTCAGCGGACTAAGCTGTACTCATGTCACCTGGGAACTGATAACTGACGATAGGTATATTACCAACCAACAGTTCCCGACGAGTCCTGTCCAGTGTACTCGTAACCTAACGAGCACCCGCATACTATCCCAAGTACGACGTACTAACGGCTGTGGGACAGACCGTCTCCCACACTGGGATGAGAAGCGCATACGCTAGTCTACTCCGGAGTATCGATGCCCTGTCTCGATAGTCCAACGACCAGGGACCTGTATAAGGATGTGCTTATAGATTACCCAGCTCCCACGAGTGCGAGCGCCATCACAACGCTGGTAATCAAGCAAAGATCCTAAGGGCTCTACTAATATGTATACCAGCAATATGCTAAAAGAAACACATGCACATATTAAAGCAGAGACAAACCAAGTAGCATACTACCATTTCGAGCAAGATTGTATATACAACTGTGAATATCCCAAGCTTCCATTAAGTAATATACAAGCTAGTATGATACAGTAATGGCCTTTAGGGCATATACACTAACAACAGTGACCAACAGACCTGGCTGCAACACTTGCCCCGTTTTCTGTCTCATGAAACTTATCACCCGTTCTCAGTTTTTCTACCCTTTTGTAGCCCTATGTAACAGATTACATATCTGGGATCCTGATCCGGTATCATATACCTAGGATGCGGAGGATACTGAGAAACAGTTCTTTATAATGAACACACCCGAAGATGATGCATCAACATGCACTCTCTTCGTTTGGGCGGCACGGGAATTCTGGTAATCCCCAATTTCCTGCTCTGTCTTATAACAATTATGAGTTGGAGCGGGACCAACGTTCCCCAGCTCAGTATAACAAGCGGGTTCGGTCAATAATCCGTATTATTATCTTGATTAAGGCGTGATATGGTCGCTACCAGGAGAGAGAGAGAAGAAAACACTCAGCGTGCGCTCTTGCAAGAATAGATTGGTTATTATTTTATCCAATCAGGATGGCTCCCACTGCTTTTTATCAAATCTTCCTTCAAACCCTAAAAGGAAAGACTAGCCGGGATTAATTACACGCTACAAGTTCGCCAATCTTTTAGCCAGGCCAGTGTCGGTACTTTGAGGGAGGTCCCCCGTGCTTTCGCACGAACCTAATTAATGAAAACCTCATTTTCCCAGAGGCGTAACCTCGTTGACACCTTTCTAGATACCTACTTGATCGGCTAATTGTAATGTGTAAAACTCTCCCAGGAGTAACAATTACTCGCAGCGGGTATCGGGATCCAACTATCTCATAGAGGGTATGCAATCTCATTGCAAATTTCAACACTTGAAATTCCCGATAATCTTTTGCCCTTAGCGTGCTATGACCTTGACGGAGGCCAAACAACCCATAGTCCGCTAGTCAAGTTCAACCCGTCATTTCCTGATTGAATTAAACCCACCCGCACGACCCTTGACGGAGGCCAAACAACGCCGTACGAATACCCTAATCCAATCACATCATATGCTAGCAGATAAGCACTAGTTAGCTACCGTACACTACGCCTTGACGGAGGCCAAACAACCGCAGCACGAATACTAACTAGTACTTATCTGAAATGACGGAGGGCTACGACAGGTTTTTCTGAAAACCTATTGCGTAATGAACTTGATATCGTTGTAGGATCAAATGAATTTTGAAATGGAGTGTTTTTTAGGCTTTTCTAGTTTTGCTAAAGGAGTCACTCCCGGTGAAGGGATCGTCGGTCCTTTCCTCGTCGAATGAGGTGCGGGATATATCATATATATCGCTGTGCAAAGCAGAACTCTTAAAAGCAATCAAAAGACAAACCGAGTGTTGTAGCATCTGCCAGTTATTGCTAAAGGAGTCACTCCCGGTGAAGGGATCTCGGTCCTTTCCTTATCGAATAAGGTGCAGGATATATCACATATACCGCTGTGCAAAGCAAGAACTGTAGCTACCAGTTTTATTTTGAAATTCGATTCCATAACATCTTAGGTTTCTTTTATTTTCATTAATCACATTAATGAAGTCCCATCATCTAAGTACCTAAACATCACAGATAAATACGACGTACACTTATGCCATCCGCATTTGCCTCGATGTCCCCTCGTGCACCGTTAGGTTAGGTAACTAACGGCAGAGCGGGGCAGGGCTAGCGCGGGTGTAAAACATAAGTAACGTCTATATAATATATCATATATACTATATACAGTATCTATCATAGAACATCACATGATCACATCACAGATATCGCAGCAGAAGAATCATATGAAATATTGGATATACTAGGACGTCCGTGTTTTCAATACGAGCCAGTATAAAACACGGATTCCACGGTCGTGATGAATAGCCAAACCCACACCCCTAGACCCCTACGAGAGCGGCAAGCAACCCTACCAATTCTAGAGTTAGGAGACCCGGACTCGACTCCTCGAGTTGGTCTCCCACTGGACTCCAGAACCCGGTTACTTGAGCTCCCCTCCTTGGGTCTATCCTAGTGCGGAAAAGTAAATAATATACAAATGGTGATATCTTCCGCAACCAGGAAGTGCCCCAATAAAAGAATATTACATACAAGTTTTTACATGAATGAAAATGAAAAACACTCATCTCACATAACAACCCCCGACTATTCGAACACGACGATCCAATATAACATATCCAGCAACACATAACATCACATGTCATCAACGTAAGTAAATATGCGCATCCCAATTGTCGTTGACATATAGCAACGAAACCGGCGATATCACATATTACACTTATGGTCACAGAAAAGAAAGTGTAAAACTACAACAGTTGGAATTCGCAACCTTTTTAGACATCATATGCCTAATCAAATGAATTCTTTAGACATCGCATGCCTAACAATTATAAACCCCGCATTTTAGTCTCAAAATCGAAAACACTTTTCAATATCAAGTCGGGCAATTCAACAAGATTCCCGACATCCTGATCGAATGCTCGTCGCAAACTTCAGTAGACGGCCGCACCCCCGATACCGTCGACGAAGTGCACCAAGGCGGAACACCGCTACCGCGAGCACCCGGATGGATGCTTTCGGCGACGGGGTTCTCCTACAGTCACTTGGTCGGGGCTAAGGGATGCAGCTGTCTATTAAGTTTACCCGGCGAGTATCCGCGTACGCTACGTGATTGCGACGGACTTTTGATCACATCAAAATTCCGTGGCAACCGATCAAGTGAGACTAAACCGCTAGATTTATAACATTCATTCAGTTATCTCATAACTAGTTGTGAATTCCAATTATTGTATCACATTCCAGATAATTAGAAAATGTTAAACTTTTCGATCGAACATTCAAACACCCAAGTTTTCTCGATACAGATCAACACATGAAACAAGTCTAAAAACATTCAGTTCGTGCCTCAGTACCAACGGTCCAGCCATAGAAGGGTCAAGCCAACGCCTCACATGTGGCACGCCGTACTACCCCAAACCCGAAGGTTCAAAGGGCAGTTCAAGACGGTCACATAATCGAGTTAAGGTTTGTTGTCTTCTAGAGGGACCATCGCGTTACTTGCACTACTTAGAACGTCGTTAAACTTCGGAAAGATCCAACACTTGGAAATTTCCCGACAGGGGAAAAATTGGGTATTTATATCCGGTCGAATTTTTTAACATATTCTAAAATTTATCCGGAAAGCCACATAGACAAAATCTGATACTCCGATCGAAACACCGAATCCCCAAAACAACCCCAGAAAATTCAACTCTTGAATAAATATTAAAAATTCCCAAAAAATCCAGCATAATAAAATAGGAGTTACTGTGCAAACAAGGGATGATGATGTCATACAAAGCGCGGCGGAACCGCCGATTGTGGCTTATGCCAAGGAATGCCCGTCCCATCAGTGATCCAGACATATTCTTAGACAGTATCACCTGATCGTGGAGATGGTTGATCTCCAGGGGATCGAGGTTAGGAGAGTAGACTCAGAGGAAAACACGGCGGATCCACTCACAAAAGGCCTTTTCCCATAGTAGAGAATGAACTAGGGTTAGTTCAAGTTGATGTGCAAGTTGTATATGTGATATACCAGAGTAGGCTAGAAGGTATACGCTAGTCTACTCTGGTATATCGATGCCCTGTCTCGATACACCCACGACTAGGGACCTTGAAGGATGTACTTATGGACTACCATATCCCCACTAGTATGATCCGCATCATAGTCCAGGTAGTCAAGTACACATCCTAAGGGCTTTACCAACATGTAACAGAGAGACAATCAGTGTACACGTTAAGGTAAAGATCAACCAGATAGCATACTATCATGTCGAGCAAGAAAGTCCTCCCTATATATGTCCCAGCATCCACTACAATATACATCCAATGTACAGTAATGGCCTCTAGGGCATACATATAACTAACAATGACTGCTTTTCTAAATGATGATTTGAAAAAAAAAAGCGTCTATAAGTACACAGCCAGAGGGCTTCGTAGACAGTGGGAGCAGCGGAAACGTGTGCAAGATGTTTTATATGATAAAGCAGGCATCGCGGAGTTGGAACGTCTGTTTTGATGTGGTAGTCAAAGAGTTTGACTTCATCAAAATGGTAGATGAACCTTGTATATACAAAAAGGTAGTAGAGAGTATGGTGGTGATCCTCGTAGAGTACGTGGATAACATACTCTTGATAGGGAAGGAGTTTCTTATGCTACGCTCGGTCAATCTCCACTTATCACAAGGATTCTCCATATAGGATCAAAGTGATACCTACTAAATCCTAGGTTTTAGATCTATGAGATAGATCTAATTGGATGTTAGGATACTCACAAGTTGCAGTGAGTTGGTATCAATCGATCCTGGGGAGAATCACTGGAAAGGTTCCAGGGTGATAAGGACGACTGAATGTCAGTCACAGGCATTGTCTTTACCCTCAGTAAAGGGACGGTATGTTGGAAGAGTTCCAAGCTAGATACCGTGGCATACTAGACGATAAAGGCTGGATACATCGCTACCAAAGAGGCAGTCTGGGTGTATATTAGTTCATGAGATGAACTTCGTTCCTCCCATTGTATGACAATGGAGTTGTGGCTTATGCCAAGGAATGCCCGTCCCATCAGTGATCCAGACATATTCTTAGACAGTATCACCTGATCATGGAGATGGTTGATCTCCAGGGGATCGAGGTTAGGAGAGTAGACTCAGAGGAAAACACGGCGGATCCACTCACAAAAGGCCTTTTCCCATAGAGAGACTTTTATGGGATGGTTGAGTATGAGATACTACAACCACTGCTATCAGATGGCCCTAGTGCAAGTGGGAGATTGTTAGTTATATATATGCCCTAGAGGCCATTACTATACATAGGATGTATATTGTCGTGGATGCTTGGACATATATAGGGATGACTTTCTTGCTCGATATGATAGTATGCTATCTAGTTACTCTTTACCTTAACGTGTACACTGATTGTCTCTCTGTTACATGTTGGTAAAGCCCTTAGGATGTGTACTTGACTACCTGGACTATGATGCGGATCATACTAGTGGGGACGTGGTAGTCCATAAGTACATCCTTCAAAGTCCCTAGTCGTGGGTGTATCGAGACGGGGCATCGATATACAAGAGTAGACTAGCGTGTAGCTTCCCGACCCATATAGATGGGCGATGGATGATCCCATATCCATTGGTGTTTGACATCAGAGATGATATACGGGTGCTCAGTGGAGACTGGGTACACTGGACGGACTCGCCGAGAACTCTCAGCTGGTATTATACCTTACGTCAGATGGCAGTTCTCTGGTGACACTGGTGCAGGTTAGTATGTAAACCCGAGATCGTCATAGAGTCTTGTGTGATTCCCACTGTGCTTTGATTTCCACCTTACCCGTCCAAGAGGGCGTGCAAAACGGTGGTTTTTGGGTACAGTCCCGAATCACATGGAGGCAATGAGCGATAGGAGGGGTTTCGTCTCTCCCGGTATAGGGAGTTGATGTTGCGTAGTGCTCGATTGGCTATAGCAAGAAGTCCTTAGCCAAGGCTGCTTTAAGGATTTACTGGTAAGAGTTACCAGTAGTTTCTCGACCCGTTATGAGCCTCATATCGACATGACTTATCGAGTTATTGGGGTCTGACGTTTACCACCCCTAGACAAGATATGCGACATATCAGACGAACAGACCGGACTGTACGGTAGTATTACTCGTTGGATTCACAGGAGTGTGAGCAGGCTTGCTCGTTGATCTTCTGATCGCTCAATACCCGGGTGGCCGTTACGTTTAGCAGACCGCTTGCGGCTTGTGGGTGTTTGATATGATCATCACCTGCTGCCGGCGTATTGACGAGTCTTTAGAGTCCTACACAGGGGTTTCCTGGCTCAAGCGAAACGAAATAGGAGCGCATATGAGATATGTGCGGGACCGAGAATAATACCAGTATGTGATACTGTATTCTATTCTCGCGATTTGTGACATTGATCGGTTGTATGCGATATAGCCGGGTTATCGGATCAAGTGTTGATTCGATAAGTTGTTACTATTGATATTAGTCGGTTATATGCGATATGACCGGATCGTTAAATCAAGTGTTGATTTAATGATTTAATGTATAATTATATATTTGATATATTACTTTACATTAACTAGTATTGGTTCATTTAAGATTGATTTTCTGACTTAAATGTGCACAATGTTTATATGTGATATATGCAAGTGTACATGTTTGTATCATGCTTGATGATACAAACAAGTTGTGTGTATGAGACTTGAACCATATCAAGGTTAGATTAGGGTTTACTATTTTCCTAAACAAATAACAAAAGAGTGTGACTTTGGTCAAATTTATCAAGCTTCATGAAGCTTGATAAACATTGACAAAGTCAACTCTCTTTGTCATTTGTTTAAGATATTAGCTAACCCAACCCTTAACCTAATGCTATGGTTAATTCTCTACATGAGTTAAGCATGAGGGCTTAACTCAACCATGGTGCCATGATTAAAAGGATAAGTATTCATATTATTCTTTTAATTCATATAATTCCTTCTTCTTCTTCATCTTCATCAAGCTCACAAAAGCTTGATAGCTCCAATGGTGCCATGAGAAAAAGAGTGAGAAATCCAATTCTAAAGTGAACCCACTTCCTATATCTTCATCCTCTACTACTTGCCATGTAGTATAGGGTGTTCTCTTCACAAATTTTTTGACCAAGTGAAGGAATAGCTTGAGTTTGAGTCTCCCCGACGTTGATCATCTTCGGCCTCGAAGTCAATGACCTAGCCCGATCATTTCTCCGACGAAACCATCGTGAGAGTCCAGGATCCGATGATCGCAGCGGAGGGACATCAACACGGAGCTAAAGAAGTGGAGGACCGGATCTACAAAGGTTGTAATCCCTTTCACTTAGCAATAAAGTTGTTTACTTGCTAGCTTTTCGCCTTTACTTCTAGTTAACGATCTATATTAGGGTTTCTCGGCACCGGAAAATTTTTGTTTGGCATGGTTGATGCCTTGTGGAACCTCTTGAGTGTGCCTAGGAACCCTACATAAGGGCCGTCACGTGCCAATTTTTGGGTCGTGACAAAATCAAACAACAGTTCTTAACGTACAGAACACACACAAGAGGAAGAGTTCAGAAATGAACGAATCCTTCTTGAGGCATTGCAGACTAAGTCATATCAATGCGACCCGACTAGCTGAAGTTACTTAAAGATGCATATTTAAATCAGTTTGAATTTACATCTTGTGAAACTTGCCAGTCATGTCATAAAGATAAGATGACCATAGCTCCGTTTATTGGAAACAGAGAAAGAGTTAGGTGAACTCTTGGGATTGATACATGATGATGTATGTAGGTCCCCTGTCTACACATACCAGGACTGGTTCTTTGTACTTCATTACTTTCACTGATGATCTCTCAAGATTCAGACAAATGTTCCTGCTGAAACATAAGTATGAAGTTTTTGAGAAATTCAATGAATATAAGTCAGAAGTAGAGAACCAAAATGGGTATAAGTATTATGTCCTTTGATATGATCAGGGAGGAGAATACTTGAGCACGGAATTCTTGGACTATTCTAAAAAAGAATGAGATTCTTGATCGAAAATACTGCATCTTTTAATCGGCAATTTCCCTATTATTTGCATTCATATAAAAGTGTTCGGCATTCATATCGCACATATTAGCAAATCAGTCGTTAAATATCAGATTGCATGTGTTAGACTTTAAAACCGGCACTATAAAGGAAATTGACTGCATTTCATAGCATGGCATCATTCCTATATATCGCAACTTGTGTTCCGAAGTTTGTGCAGGAAAATCCAAAAGAATGGTCAATTTACAAAACAAAGACTGCTAAAGAATACGCCAACTCAAGGATTTTGAATCTGGTATTGATCTAAAAAGAATTCAGAGATTCAACATAGCAGGAAATGCATCAAAAGACATCAGGAAGCAACACTGCAAGTTTGAAGCCCCAAGCCAACAAAATGGCCGCGGAACCGCGGTCGGAGCCGCCTACTGCCGCGGTTCCGCGGCGGCTTGCCTACGTCACCTCATCTGCTTCAGCTCATTACTCTTACCTCAGGTCCTACACCTCAGAAAACCTATGCAAGTTCCAGAAGACTCTAGAAGACTCTGCCAGATCAGCAAGCCTTAGGGTTTCTAAGCTAAAACATTCCTAGCTTAAAGCCTAAGCTAAGCTCCTAACTAACTTACAACAAACTTTTGGAGGGAATTGCAAATTCAAAACCTAGACCTAGGGTTTAGGAAACCTATAAATAGACCCCTAGGCTCACTTGTAAAAAGAGATCACATCTCATCTTAGATATCATCTCATATCATAGATTTTAGACAACTCATTGTTGGCTAAACCCTAGTTCTTCATCTACCCACATTCTTGCCATCTCCAAACCCTAACCCTAATCCAATCTAGAAATACCCAATTCAAGATCCATGGAGATCAAGCAAAGCAAGTCTTCAAGCAACCTTTAGAAGCAAAGCCGGTATTCAACGGAGCACGAGATCGAAGCGATCCAAGACTCAAGAAGCCGAGCGATGCAAGATTCGACAAGCGAAGTTCCTACCTCTTGTAAATTTCGAGAGTTGTAACTACTAGTTGATGTAATGAAGGTGAAGATTCTTTAACTTGTTTACATTTCAATTCAAGCATTATGATTCATTTAGATTCTTGAATATGTACTTTGTGATGATGCTTGAATAAAACTCCGCTCGTGGAGGAATCGAAACAATTGTAAAATGATGATGTTGATGAATTGTTAATCGTTTTCTTAATTATTAAAGCAATTTTAAATTCTTGAAAATCGATTGATCGATGATCTAGATCGATGCGAATGTGTTCTTGATTCCTTTCGCATGATTTAGAGATCGACAGTTGATCATTCGACTTTCAAGAAGCTATCTAGTGAATGTTATTCATCGAAAGGACAAAGGATGGAATGAGGAACCCTAATTCCTCGCAAGATCCTTGATCCTCGATGAATTCAACATCGATTTAGCATCAATTTGTTACTAGATAAGAAATCGTAATCTTGAATCTTCATCACATCTACAATTTACTCGATTCCTACGAGCTTTACTTCAAATCTTGAAACCATAAAGTGATTGGAATTCAATCGAAACTCGATTCTCTATTTTTATCATTTTCTTGATTCTTGATTAGAATAGTGACACTTGAAACTCATCGATAAAAATCTTGAATCATGTTTTCTTTTCTTTTCTATTAACTTTTCAATTCAAACAAATCAAACATACAAACGAATCGCACAATCCCTGTGGACGATCCGCACTCGCTAACGATCTACATCTGACACCGTAGTTGATTGCGGTGAAATAATTCTTTGATTGTGAATTTTATTCATTTTCTAAATACCGACACAAAGAAACTTATTCGAGTTACACGACACAATCGGAATTAAAGAATCAATCAAATGGCGCTGTTGCCGGGGATCGCACGCTAATTCGTTTTATATTGAAACTTGAATTGAAAGATTTATTCCATTGTAATTTTGTCATCAAAATTCGCGCAAAATTTAAACGATTTTTTGTGGTTCATTGCAAGGAGATCTGGAGCTTGCTGTGCAATTGAAATAATTTTTGGAAAATTCCAGAGAGCTGAAGGAGAGAACAGCAGCTTGCTGTTAAAGTTTGGTGCAGTGAACATCACCTACGGGCGCGTTTCCACGGTCTGAACCACCATCTGCGGTGGTTCCGCGGCTTGGTGAAGTCGTCTCTGCATGAAAATTCTCAGGTAACTTCTTACTTTCTTATCTCCTTCTTAAATCTGCTCCAATTAACATTTTGTGCAGGTTTCTTTGCAAATAATCGCAGCGCGCAAATAGCAAAATTAAATTGTGCTTGTTTTGATTCTTGTGGTTGTTTGCATAATTAATACGGACATTAAGGGGAAAAGACCAAATCCAGATTAGGTGGGGATTTCATTACCCTTCCTAAGCCCCGAAAATCACAAAACTTGCATCCGCATTTACCCCAATTAACTAAAAAAGATCTAGAGATGACTCTACGGACCGTCGTGCTCACTTAGGACAGAAGAAGGCCGTGGATATTTCATTGCTTATCCGCGTTTCTCTTGTGGTGTCTGGACAAGTGTGTCGAAGGCTAGTGGTTACTTAATTAGGCCCACTACTTACGTAGTGGAGAACCACCCACTTACCTGGCACTTACCTGGCCACAGGAGAGACAAAGAGGCAGTGGAGGATATATCCTGCGTCTTGTCTTCTGGCAGTTAGGAGCGGTCTAGAGATCTGACCTAGGCGACCCTAGAATTAAGGTTTTGTGTGTTGCATTTGTTGTGTTGCATCATATTTTCAAAAATCCGTCCAATTTTCAAAACAAACACCGCATTCATTCATTCATTACCCCTAATTATAAGCCACGCTGCCACTTGTACTAACCCTTTTTAGTACAAGATAGGCTGGACACGGGATTCTAGTGCCCATTTAGTCCGCGTACCCTTTATCGACTCCGAAGTCGGTAGTTCTCCATTTACTTCTTCTTTACCCACTACCACACCCACATCAATGGATCCACCTCCATCGAACTTCTTTAACCCTAATCTGCCGCCGTCCGTTGGTGCGCAGAATCCACCCCGCATCTCTCTCCAAGAGAGGTGTTATCCACTGCGAGGTCCTCTTTCGACCTGCTTATCCATTCCACCAGCCAACGGGGATAATTTTGAAATTAAACCCCAATACATCAACCTTTTACCCAAATTCCACGGACTCGAGACTGAGGACGCTTACGTTTTCATTACCAAATTTGAAAACGTATGCGCAATGATGGGTACGTCACAATTTTCAGTGGATGCTATGCGTCTACGACTTCTTCCATTTACTTTGTGCGATATAGCCGAGAAGTGGCTATATAACACTACCGCACACTCTATCACGAATTGGGAAGAATTCGTCGCGGCATTCCTTAAGAAATTTTACCCAATGCAAAAGACAGCTCGAATCCGTAGCGAACTGAATCAATTTACCCAGCTCCCTACTGAACCATTTTCAAAATGCTTTGAACGTTTCAAGGATCTATTGGTTCAATGTCCTCATCACGGCATCCCGAGATGGGATCTTTGCCGAATCATTTATGAGGGCATTAACCCAAACACTAAACAGAACCTTGAAAACATGTGTCAAGGTACCTTTATGACCAAGGATGATGGGGAAGCATGGAAATTTTTAGAAGAGTTCGCTGAAAAATCACTACAGTGGGAGAGTGGAATCCAATCATTGAATAAGGGTGGCGTACACCAAATAGATGTGTCCATAGGTGTTCGAGCTGAGATGGAAGCAATGCAAAAGAAGCTCAACGCTATGGAACACAAATTTTCTGCAGCCTCCCTAAACCCAATGTCGCTCCCCAAAACTATATATGGCTGTTGTTCTGATCCGTCTCATTTAAAGAAAGAATGTCCATTAAACTCTGTGTTTCAAGGTCACGAGCATACAAATGCCGCATTTCAAAGACCTAGAAACGATCCATATTCTTCCACGTACAATCAGGGTTGGAGGAATCACCCGAATTTTGCTTGGAACCAACAACAATCTCAAAACACGGTTCCAAGCCAAAATAATTTTTAAAGGGCTCTTCCACCACAACAGCAACCACTTCAACTCACTCAGTACCCCTACCAGTCACAAAATTTCCACAACTAGGTCAACACTCCTGCACAGTCTAATCCTATGCAGTTGACCGGTTCTGACGAACTCTCTCAATTCACTCAAACCATGAAATCACTTTTGTCAAATTTCATAGAGGTTTCAGCTGAGGTTAGAACTTCCGTCAGTGAGATAAAGAAAAACTCAGCGTCCCAAGCTGAGAGTATGAGATCGATGGAAGCTGAAATAGCACGACTTAAAGCCGAAATGAGTGCGAGAGAAAAAGGGAAACTTCCTTCTCAACCCCTACAGAATCCTGGGCATTACAATGTAAATGCTGTCACAACATTGAGATAGGGAAGAGTGCTGAACAATCATGTCGGGGAAGGAATTGATGATATTGAAAATCCTATCAATAACACCCCGGCTGAGACCTTTCCTCACACACACACTTCTATTTCTGATCCTTGTTCCTCTACCCCACCACCTTCTCGAGAGCCTATTCTCCATTTCCCACTAGGCTCGACACCTCAGCCCAACCCTTATAGTTCTCCACAGACGGTCCCCACACCTCTTTTAGGATCTCGCCTACCCCCTCTTCCTTCTCCCATGATGGACCCGACACTTATTGCGAAAGCTCCTTACCCGAATCGGTTAAGGGGTAATAGAACGAGTCCTCATATGGAGAAAATTATGGAAATGTTCAAACAGGTTAACATCAACATCCCTCTCCTAGATGAGATTCAACAATTCCCCGCTTATGCGAAAATTCTTAAGGACTTGTGCACTAGGAAGAGGAAGACTCAAGTGCCGAAGATGGTCTTTATGTCTAATAATATTAGCACTGCTTTTATTCCCCAGCTACCAAAGAAACGAAAGGACCCAGGATGTCCTACAATATCGATTTCTATTGGGGGTAAAAACATAAATCGTGTTCTTTTAGACCTTGGCGCAAGTGTTAACCTACTTCCATATTCTGTATATGAGCAATTAGGGATTGGAGAGCTGAAACCTTTTCACTGCACTCTCCAAATGGCAGACCGTTCGATCACCAAACCAAGGGGTGAACTAGAGGATGTGTTAATAAAGGTCGAGGAATTTGTATTCCCTGTAGACTTCATTGTGCTCGACACACAGCCTGTAGCAAACCCCCGGGGCCAAATTCCGGTGATTCTGGGTCTTCCTTTCCTTGCCACTTCCAACGCTGTTATAAACTGTAGAAATGGTTCAATGAACTTATCATTTGGAAATATGACCATTGAACTAAATATCTACAAAGTTAGAAGTCAGCCATCAGAACCCTCTGCTCATATTCTAGATGTGTGCTCTGTCCATGAGATCGCTCTCGATAGTTGCAGAGCTGAGGAACTATGCTTTACTGATCTCGACGACATTACCACATCTCTGTTTGACTTTACACATGATCTTAGTGAGGACACTTTTCCTACACTTAAGTCCTGCACTCCTGACTTTTCTCCACCCGAGTCTGTATCTTTCACAGGCTCTGAGCTTCTTTGTAATTCCAAAAATCACTCGATGATCCCTCCTTCTATCATTTCTCTGCCCGAATTAGATCTCAAAATTTTACCTTCTCATCTGAAATATGCTTATTTAGGTGAGAATGAGTCTTTACCGGTTATAATATCCGCTTCTCTAGCATTAGAGCAAGAGAATGCACTTTTATCGGTATTGAGATCTAACAAAGAGGCGTTTGGTTGGACTATGGCGGACATCAAAAGGATTAGTCCCTTGATAGTTGAACATCATATACATGTGATGGATGATGCCAGACCAACCCGAGAACCACAGAGACGGTTGAATCCCATCATGAAGGAAGCAGTGATGAAAGAGATCGTCAAATTCCTAGATAATGGTATTATATACCCCATCTCCGATAGCCAATGGGTGAGTCCTATACATGTTGTCCCTAAGAAATCCGGCATCACTGTTATAACCAATGAGGCAAATGAGTTGATTCAGACACGCACCCAAACTGGGTGGCGTGTATGTATTGATTATAGAAAACTCAATGCTGCCACGAGGAAAGACCACTTTCCTCTACCATTCATTGATCAAATGCTGGAACGCTTAGCGGGATGAGAGTATTATTGTTTTATGGACGGATACTCAGGCTATAATCAGGTCCCCATCGCCAAAAAGGATCAAGATAAAAACCACTTTTACTTGTCCTTTTGGTACCTTTGCTTACAGTCGCATGCCCTTTGGGTTATGCAATGCTCCCGCTACCTTTCAGCGGTGTATGATGGGGATATTCTCTGATATGGTAGAGAATTTTCTGGAGATCTTTATGGACGATTTCTCGATTTTTGGAGACTCTTTTTCTGATTGCCTAGCGAATCTTGACGCTGTTCTTACTCGTTGCAAAGAGAAGAACTTAACTTTGAACTGGGAAAAATGCCATTTCATGGTCCAAGAAGGAATTGTTCTTGGACATGTTATTTCACAGAAAGGCATTGAGGTTGACAGAGCTAAGATAGATGTCATTCAAAACCTCCCTCATCCTAAAAGCGTCAAAGATATTCGATCTTTCCTTGGCCATGCGGGCTTTTATAGGAGATTCATTAAGGACTTTAGCAAAATTGTTAGACCTTTAACTCTTCTCCTGGCCAAGGATACGACCTTCCATTTTGACTCGGACTGTGAGACAGCTTTCGACTCACTTAAACACTCACTCACTTCAGCCCCCGTTCTTTCGTCTCCAAATTGGGACTACCCCTTTGAGCTGATGTGTGACGCATCCGGCTTTGCAGTAGGTACAGTCTTAGGACAGCACATTGAAAAGATGCCACACGTGATATACTATGCAAGTAAGACCCTGAATGATGCACAAATCAATTATACAACCACCGAAAAAGAACTTTTAGCGGTTGTATTTGCATTAGAAAAATTCAGGCCTTACTTAATTAGCTCACCTATAATTGTGTACACTGACCATTCCGCCTTAAAACATCTTTTGGCGAAGAAAGATGCAAAAGGTCGACTCATACGTTGGATCCTTCTGTTACAAGAATTTGATCTTGTTATCAAAGATAAGAAAGGATGCGAAAACGTTGTAGCCGACCATCTTTCACGCATCTCTTCTTCCCCTGTGACCCTGCCGATCAATGATTCGTTTCCTGACGAACAACTCTTGAGCGTATCCAATGAACCATGGTTCAGGGATATTGTGAACTATCTTGTCACGGGACTGATACCCAGCGATTGGTCAAAACAGAACAAATACCGCTTTCTATCCCAAGTAAAACACTTTTACTGGGATGATCCATATTGTTTAAGTATTGTCCTGATCAGATCATTCGCCGGTGTGTTCCGAAAGAAGAGTTCAAGAGTGTTCTTTCTTTTTGTCATGATCAGGCCTGCGGGGGTCACTTTGGTCCTAAAAAGACGGCGGAGAAGGTTTTGCAATGTGGATTTTATTGGCCGACCTTGTTCAAGGACGCATTAGACTATTGCAAAACATGTACACAATGTCAGTACACGGGTAAAATCTCCCAGAGAAAAGAAATGCCTCAGCAACCCATCTTGGTTGTTGAAATTTTCGATGTTTGGGGCATTGATTTTATGGGTCCCTTTCCCAACTCCTTTGGGAATTTGTACATACTGCTGGCGGTTGATTATGTCTCAAAGTGGGTTGAAGCCATTCCATGTCGCACTAATGACAGGAAAGTTGTCATTAAGTTCTTGAAAAAGAATATCTTTTCGCGATTTGGACACCCACGCGCTATTATTACCGATAATGGGACACATTTCTGCAACAGGTCTTTCAAGACTCTGATGCGGAAATACTCAATCAACCACCGACTTTCTACACCCTATCATCCCAAACGAGCGGGCAGGCTGAAATCTCAAACAGACAAATCAAACTTATCCTGGAGAAGACTGTTGCTAAAAATAGAAAAGACTGGTCGACCAAACTGACGGATGCTCTTTGGGCATTCCGAACTGCATTTAAAACCGACCTAAGGATGTCTCCATATAGGATAGTGTTTGGGAAGGCAGGTCACTTACCCGTCGAGATTGAGCATAAAGCATTGTGGGCTATTAAGGAAATAAATTTTGATCTAAACCTAGCTTGCAACTTTCGGAAGCTGCAAATAAATGAGCTAAGCGAACTCCGCGATGAAGCTTATGATAACGCTGTAATCATAAAGAATAGGACTAAGGTTTTTCACGATAAAAACATTTTGAGGAAAACATTTTCACAAGGTCAACAAGTCCTTCTTTATGATTCACGACTACACCTTCACGCGGGTAAGCTTCGATCTCGGTGGAAGGGACCTTTTGTTGTGCGGTCTGTATACCCGCACGGGGCAGTAGAAGTAGAAAATGTTAAAAACGGCATATTTTTCAAAGTGAATGGACATAGACTAAAGCCGTATTTTTCCACTGACCCCACGGAGGAGGTCCTGTTCTTACAGGAGCCATTTTATTTGGATTAAAATTCCTCTGTCTCACCTTCATATCCTGCATATCACTGCATCATCTTTTTGAATGGAGGTGGGTGAAAAGAGTAAGTTTGGGGGAAGTTCTTCACTTATACATTTTGCCCCCACTAATAAATTCCTCCCAGGCTTACAGGTTTTGTAGATATAGCTGTTGGCAACAGTGAGGACACTGTTGAAAACAAGTTTGGGGGAGGTTTGTACTTATTTTTGCATCATTTGCATATCATTTGCATAAGCACAAAACATTTCTTTAAAAACTTATAAAAAAAATTTAAAAAATTCAAAACCTATAAAATTTAAAATTTTCAAAATATAAAAATATTTTAATATTTAACATTTTTTGTACATAAATAAGATAATGAAAGTTTAGATAGTGAAAAATTACATCCATGAGATTAGAAAAATTTAAGAAAACTTAGAAAATTAGAAGTTTTCTTATACGAACTAGTAATAAGTAGTTATGAGCCATTGTCCCAAGGGTTAGTAAGATGAAAGACGTCACTAATCTGAGGATAAAAATAAGTCTGAAAAATAGTTTCTATTCTGGAAGCCAAACATTTTGAACGTTGATACCCTGCACTTACACACGTCTTAAAGCCTGGGATAGTAGAGGATACCTTGAAATGCTCTTGTCTTTAAGCCAAAAGTATGAAGGAAATAAAAATGAAGAAAATATAAAGTGGTGAGAAAAATGAACACTGGTTTTGTTATCGCCAAGGCAGCAATAAAAAAATATAGCGAGGGTGCCTTTTCACCTAGTGCCCTAAGGCCAACTGGTCTGGGAGTCACTGCTAAGCCTTAGGTGGTGCAAGACGAGGAAAATACACCAAGTAAGCAAGCACAGGAGTAATCGGTCGGTTAGTACCTCAAGAAGTATTAACGGTCGCATGAAAGTGTGTGAGCAATCTCATCTAAATATTCATTAATTAAAAAGTACTGAGGCTGATGGGCAAGAGTATGATAGCTTGAATTGAATTCTCCGGGTGTAGGGATGTCTTTACACATACGCAGGGTTATATGATCGATGTTTGGAAGAAAGATAGGAATGAAGAATAAGACGATGTTTTATTGAGGGAGGACGTGATTTCTGACATCTTTTCATGACTATTAAGATAGGGCTCATGACAACCAAAAAGCTAGCTTAGTTGGAAACCCTAATTTTCGAAGCTTTTCTTTTAAAATTCTTTTCTTTAAATGTAATATTCATGATCTTTCTTTTATTATTGGATTTTGTGGATGCAATCCGCTGAAAACCCTCAGGAGACAACACTCCTCCTACTAGGGACACCTAGAGGTTTAAAGGCTTGTTGCACGTGCTCAGTGCAATCGTGCTGCCTACGAAAGTGTGCTAGTTAGTTTTTCTCTTTCTTTATTTTCTCCTTTCTTTTTAATAAAAAGTTCGCTCGAGACAATCGAAAATAAGTTTGGGGGAATTTGATCAGTCGAAAATACTGCATCTTTTAACCGGCAATTTCCCTATTATTTGCATTCATATAGAAGTGTTCGGCATTCATATCGCACATATTAGTAAATCAGTCGTTAAATATCAAATTGCATGTGTTAGACTTTAAAACCGGCACTATAAAGGAAATTGACTGCATTTCATAGCATGGCATCATTCCTATATATCGCAACTTGTGTTCCGAAGTTTGTGCAGGAAAATCCAGAAGAATGGTCAATTTACAAAACAAAGACTGCTAAAGAATACGCCAACTCAAGAATTTTGAATCTGGTATTGATCTAAAAAGAATTCAGAGATTCAACATAGCAGGAAATGCATCAAAAGACATCAGGAAGCAACACTGCAAGTTTGAAGACCCAAGCCAACAAAGTGGCCGCGGAACTGCGGCCGGAGCAGCCTACTGCCGCGGTTCCGCGGCGGCTTGCCTACGTCACCTCATCTGCTTCAGCTCATTACTCTTACCTCAGGTCCTACACCTCAGAAAACCTATGCAAGTTCCAGAAGACTCTAGAAGACTCTGCCAGATCAGCAAGCCTTAGGGTTTCTAAGCTAAAACATTCCTAGCTTAAAGCCTAAGCTAAGCTCCTAACTAACTTACAACAAACTTTTGGAGGGAATTGCAAATTTAAAACCAAGACCTAGGGTTAAGGAAACCTGTAAATAGACCCCTAGGCTCACTTGTAAAAAGAGATCACATCTCATCTTAGATATCATCTCATATCATAGATTTTAGACAACTCATTGTTGGCTAAACCCTAGTTCTTCATCTACCCACATTCTTGCCATCTCCAAACCCTAACCCTAATCCAATCTAGAAATACCCAATTCAAGATCCATGGAGATCAAGCAAAGCAAGTCTTCAAGCAACCTTTAGAAGCAAAGCCGGTATTCAACGGAGCACGAGATCGAAGCGATCCAAGACTCAAGAAGCCGAGCGATGCAAGATTCGACGAGCGAAGTTCCTACCTCTTGTAAATCTCGAGAGTTGTAACTACTAGTTGATGTAATGAAGGTGAAGATTCTTTAACTTGTTTACATTTCAATTCAAGCATTATGATTCATTTAGATTCTTGAATATGTACTTTGTGATGATGCTTGAATAAAACTCCGCTCGTGGAGGAATCGAAACAATTGTAAAATGATGATGTTGATGAATTGTTAATCGTTTTCTTAAGTATTAAAGCAATTTTAAATTCTTGAAAATCGATTGATCGATGATCTAGATCGATGCGAATGTGTTCTTGATTCCTTTCGCATGATTTAGAGATCGACAGTTGATCATTCGACTTTCAAGAAGCTATCTAGTGAATGTTATTCATCGAAAGGACAAAGGATGGAATGAGGAACCCTAATTCCTCGCAAGATCCTTGATCCTCGATGAATTCGACATCGATTTAGCATCAATTTATTACTAGATAAGAAATCGTAATCTTGAATCTTCATCACATCTACAATTTACTCGATTCCTACGAGCTTTACTTCAAATCTTGAAACCCTAAAGTGATTGGAATTCTATCGAAACTCGATTCTCTATTTTTATCATTTTCTTGATTCTTGATTAGAATAGTGACACTTGAAACTCATCGATAAAAATCTTGAATCATGTTTTCTTTTCTATTAACTTTTCAATTCAAACAAATCAAACATACAAACGAATCGCACAATCCCTGTGGACGATCCGCACTCGCTAACGATGTACATCTGACACCGTAGTTGATTGCGGTCAAATAATTCTTTGATTGTGAATTTTATTCATTTTCTAAATACCGACACAAAGAAACTTATTCGAGTTACACGACACAATCGGAATTAAAGAATCAATCAATTCTCTCTCAGCATTACACCTCCGTATACACCACAGCACGTCGGTGTATCGGGGTGGAGCAATCGCACCCTATGTGATATGGTGTGCTCTATGATGAGTACTACTGAGTTGCCTATTTCCTTTTGGGGATATGCACTTGAGAAGCTGCATACCTATTGAATAGGTTTCCATTCAAATCAGCTGCCTACCACTCCATATGTGATATGGTATGGGAAGAGCCCATCTCTTAAGGATGTTAAGATTTAGGGTTGTCCGGCCTATGTCAAAAGAAAAATCCGGACAAGCTCGAGGCAAGCTCAGTTCTGTAGAAGTCTGTTGGATATCCCTAGCATTAGCAAAGGAATATCTTCTACCGCACTGAGGAGCAAAAGGTGTTTTGTTTCTCAGCATGCAACCTTTGGGCAAGGGAATTTCTTGTGAAGAAATTAGTGGGCATGAGGTAGAACTGGAAGTAGTTCCAGCTATACAAACTGCAGCTGATGATTTGGTAGAACCGGAGGATTCAATAGTTCCCGACGAACCTCAGCCTCTCCGCCGATCTGGTAGGGTTCCTCACCCACCTGAGAGATACTTTGGTTTTCTCTATGACAGTGGGAGCGAGGATTGCATCATGAGATGATGACCCAACTAGTTTCGAGCAGGCCATCAAGAGTGGGGACTCTGTGAGAATGGCTGGATGCTAAGCAATCTGAGATGGAATCCATATACACCAACAAAGTATGGACTTTGGCTGTTTTATCTGAAGGGTTAAATCCCCATCAGGAGCAAGTATATCTTCAGAAGATTACTTGGTGTACATGGAAAAGTTGAGACTTTCAAAGCTAAAACTAGTTGTAAAAGGTTCTCATCATCGACCAGGTGTGGATAATGATGAAACCTTTTCTAGTCCCTATGCTTAAGTCCATCCGGATCCTACTTGCCATTGCTACATACCATGACTACGATATCTGGCGGTTGGGTGTCATGACCGCTTTTCTAAATAGTGATTTAGAAGAGAGCGTCTATAAGTACACAGCCAGAGGGCTTCGTAGACAGTGGGAGAAGCGGAAACGTGTGCACGTTGCTTTATGAGTTAAAGCAGGCATCGCAGAGTTGGAACATCTGTTTTGATGTGGTAGTCAAAGCGTTTGACTTCATCAAAATGGTAGATGAACCTTGTATATACAAAAAGGTAGTAGGGAGTATGGTGGCGTTCATCGTATTGTACCTGGATGACATACTCTTGATAGGAATGGAGTTTCTTATGCTACACTCGGTCAATCTCCTCTTATCACAAGGATTCTCCATATAGGATCAAGGTGATACCTCCTAAATCCTGGATTTTGGATCTATGAGATAGATCTAAGTGGATGTTAGGATTCTCACTAGATGTAGTAAGATGGTATCAATCGATCTTGGGGAGAATCACTGGATAGCTTCCAGGGTGGTAAAGACGACTGAATGTCAGTCACAGGCACTGTCTTTACCCTCAGTTGAGGGACGGTATGTTGGAAGAGTTCCAAGCTAGATACCGTGGCAAACTAGACAATAAAGGCTGGATACATCACTACTTAGGATGCTACCAAAGAGGCAGTTTGGGTGTATAAGTTCATGAGATGAACTTCGTTCCTACTATTGTGTGACAATGGAGTTGTGTCTTAGGCCTAGGAACCCCCGTCCCATCAGAGATCCAGACATATTCTTAGGCAGTATCACCTGATCATGGAGATGTTTGATCTCTAGGGAGATCGAGGTTAAGAGAGTAGACACAGAGGAGAACAGGGCGGATCCACTCACAAAGGCCTTTTCCCAAAAGAGACTTTTATAGGATGGTTGAGTATGAGATACTTCAGCCACTGCTGATTGTTGGGTATGAGATACTGCAACAGATGGCCCTAGTGTAAGTAGGAGATTGTTAGTTATATGTATGCCCTAGAGGCCATTACTGTACATACGATCTATATTGTAGTGGATGCTTGGACATATATAGGGAGGACTTTCTTGCTCGACATGATAGTATGCTATCTGGTTGCACTTTATCTTAACATGTACTCTGATTGTCTCTATGTTACATGTTGATAAAGCCCTTAGGATAAGTACTTGACTACCAGGATTATGATGCAGATCATACTAGTGGGGACAGTATAGTCGTTAAGTACATCCTTCAAATGTTCCTAGTCGTGGGTATATCGAGACAGGGCATCGATATACCAGAGTAGACTAGCGTATAGCTTCTCGACCCATGTAGATGGGCGATGGATGATCCCATATCCATTGGTGTTTGACATCAGAGATAGTATACGGGTGCTCAGTGGAGACTGGGTATACTGGACGGACTCGCCGAGAACTCCCAGATGGTATTATACCTCACGTCAGATGGCAGTTCTCTGGTGACACTGGTACAAGTTAGTCTGTAGACCCGAGATCATCATATAGAGTCTTGTGTGATTCCCACCGTGCTTTGATTTTCACCTTACCACGTTCAAGAGAACGTGCAAAACGGTGGCTTTTGGGTACAGTCCCGAGTCACATGGAGGCAATGAGCGATAGGAGGGGTTTTGTCTCTCCCGGTATTGGGAGTTGATGTTGCGCTGTGCTCGATTGGCTATAACAGGAAGTCCCTGGCCAGGGATGCTTCAGAGATATACTGGTAAGTGTTATCAGTAGTTTCTCGACCCGTTATGAGACTCACATCGGCACGACTTATCGAGTTACTGGGGTCTGACGTTTACCACCCTAGACGAGATATGCGACATATCAGACGAAGAGACCGGACTGTACGGTAGTGTTACTGATTGGATTCCCAGGAGTATGAGCAGGCTTGCTTGTTGATCTTCTGATCGCTCAATACCCGGTTGGCCGTTACGTTTAGCAGACCGCTTGCGGCTTGTAGGTGTTTGATATGATCATCACCGACTGCCGGCGTATTGACGAGTCTTTAGAGTCCTGCACAGAGGTTTCCTGGCTCAAGCAAAACGGAGTAGGAGCATATATGTGATATGTGTGGAACCGAGATTGATACGATATGAGATACCGTATTCTATTCTCGCGATTTGTGACATTGGTCGGTTATATGCGATATAGCCGGGTTATCGGATCAAGTGTTGATTCGATAAGTTGTTACATATGATATTAGTCGGTTATATGTAATATAGCCGGATTATTAAATCAAGAGTTGATTTGATAATCTAATGTATAATTATATATTTGATATATTACATTACATTAACTAGTATTACCTCACTTATGATTTCTTTTTCTCATTTTGTGCACATTGAATATATGTAATATATTTTTGTGTATATGATATGTGTCATGCTTGATGATACATGCAACAAAGGTGTGTGTATGACTTACACCATACTTGGTTTAATTACTAGGGTTTTATTTTTTTAAGTAATTCAAAAATAAAGTCTTTTGTAATGGCAAGAAGCTTTTGGAAGCTTGGATTTGCATTGACTAAAGTCTTCAAGTTTTGTTTTGCCTTAAGATATTTATAAACCCAACCAATTAAACCTAGCCATGGTTAACTCTCTACAAAGGTTAATATATGATATTAACTCACCATGGTTGCTATTATCTTTTGGGATAATTATCATATGAGATAATTTTCTTCATCTTCTTCTTCTTCCAAAAAAAGCTTTCTAGCTTCAATGGAGTTGTGAGAAAAAATGTGAGAAAATGAAATCTAAAGTGAGCCCACTTCCTACTTCATCATCCTATACTACTTGCCATTTAGTATAGGGTGTTTGCTTCACTAATTCCGTAATTAGTGAAGAGATAGCTTGGGTTAGTGTCTCCTCGACGTAGATCATCTTCGGCCTCGAAGTCTTCGAAGCAAGCATGTTCGTTTCTTCAAGAGAGCCTTTCTAGAGTCCGAAGTTCTCGATCGCAGCGAAGGGGACTACTACACGGAGCTATTGAAGTGAAGGACCGGTCTACAAAGGTTGTATTCCTTGCTCACTTTCCTATGCGAAGTTGTTTACATTACTTTCCGTCGATTTCTAGTTAACGATTCTTAGTTAGGGTTAGCTAAAACGGCAAATTTTTGAATTTGGCATGGACGATGCCTCCCGAAACCTTGTTGCCGTCTTAGGTAACCCTGCATCGAAAATCAACAGAAATCAGGAAAACCCATGGTGGACGACACATACATCATATCACGAGAAAATCGCAACTTGCATTTTTAAAATGATAATAGGTTTATAAATTCTTTCGGTTTTCCTCCAAAATCCAGAAATCTCATAACTACTGAAATCTCCAAGAAGAATCACAATAGATGAACATGTTGGAAATGATGGATGTTTATGATATGACAGTATATACCATGCGATGTATGACCAGAAACTATGTATAAAGTATGATGCAATGAGGTATGTATATATAACTAGCCATCCTACGTATCCATCCTGATAAAATGAATATACAACTACAAGTCTACATATCATATATAATGCAAATGCACAGATACCGATTCTAAGCAAGTTCTATAGTGTTCGTGACATAGCAATTACCAATGGCTTGTGTGTTCACATAAAATAGTGCACGTGCGGCATGGAGCAATGGTAATGGTGCAAATATCCTATAAGATTATATCATATGTATATAAGATGATGCAATGCAATGAGATGAATGACTAGGAGACCACGCATATAAATACAAGCACTGCTAGTAATCCTAACTATTGGGCACCTCGCGCCATCCAGACGATCCCCCATAAATGTGTACATCTACTCACCGGGACGCATCGGCTAAACTGATCCAATCACAGCCTTCCCTTTTCTCGTCGCGTCCGACGTCTCTGCAACAGATCCTAGAATTGCACAATAAGTATACATGAGGTTAGCCACTTAAATAGACGTGAAGTTAAGACGGTACAAAGTAGCTAACGCGCACTAAATATACGCGCATACACTTGGTGCACAAAACGCGCACGACATCGGCAAAATCACAACTAGGGGTCTCTATACGTGGAAATCCCCAAACCTAGAACCCAATCGTACCATTCGCGCACTCACATCACATTATATAACTTAGAAATTAGGTTTTAGATCATCAAACCTCAAACTTAATTAACATGTATTTATTCCAAAAATCTAGTAAGCAACAACTAACCATTTAGTATAAATCTAGATGTTTTAGCAAATCTAGTGGCCACAATGTTCACTTAATATCTAAATTAGGCCACACAATTATTAACTATATTTTAATCTCATATATTTACACACTAATTATGAAATTAGTTTGCATGCACAATTAATTAGGACAATTAAAAGTAACGATTGGCAAATTAACTACTGGATTAGATTTTGCAAGGTCTTAAGATGTAAATCTACACTTGCTACCATAAATTAGTGATGTAAACTTTAACTTAATCTCAAACCTTCTCATTGAATTCCTATTTTACAATTAGGGTTATATTAACATCTAATTAGATTCAAGCAAATAATTAACAAGTAACTATTTGGATTAAGCTTTATACCTCAAGATTATTGGAAAGATCAAACTTGCAAACTTGGCCACCCAAAATGCTACTAGCTTCAAGATCCAAGCTTTGATTTGAACAAAGAATTTGTGATGATTTTAGCTAGGATTTGTGTTGATTTTATTATGGATTTTTTATGGATTTTGAGTGAGTTTTTGTAAGGTTTTACAATGAAAAGAAGAAGAAGAAAAATGGAGAAGGGGGCTGCAGTTCGGGCAGAAGTGGGGAGGTGGGTGTGTGTGAGTGTGTGCGTGTGTGAGTGAGGGAACACAAGGAGATAAACAGCATACCTCAAGCCAACTAGCACCATACTTCTTTATCTCTTCATTTTTCTTTTTATTTATTTTTTTCTATTAAGTTTTTTTTTATATTTCTAGAACCATCTTGGCAAATTTTTCATTTTAAAAAACAATATGTTACAATTTGGTTTAATTGTGTCATGGTGCACAAAACTTGCATTAACCCATTCTAATTTGTAATTATCACTAATTTAGTGTATAAGTGTATGATTAAAATAATAATTAAAAAATAAATAATTAAGGAAAATATTCAAGTAAACTAGCAATTAATAGGTGACTAATTAAATACCAATACTAGCAATTATATAGTTAAAATAGGTATATTTAAGTCTATGTGGAAAAATAATTATATCTTGGTTTTTACGGAAAACACATATTATCACTAATTAACACAAAATCAACCTAAACGAATTTTCAAAACGTTACACTTTTCTTTTTATCATGCTTAGCTAATCTTTTGGTTGTGGTTATGGTGAGGATGTGAGATGAATGGGTTTGCCTTCCTCCTCTTCTTGTTAATGTTTAATGTTTTATAATGTGACTCTGAACTTAGTATTGCAACTTGGATTGGTTTGATATGGTATGTTGATTCCATGGTTACTTTGTAACCTCATCACATACCATATTCTATCCACAAACCCCATCTTGCAAGCCTAAGGTTAGAATTAATTTAGTGTTGAGGTTGCTAGGTTTAGATATGGTATTTTGTGATCAAGTGACTCGACAAATCTCTTGGTTTCATATACCATATACTATCACAAACACTTAGCAAACTTAACACTAAAACTATTTGCTCTCACTCACTAATTTGTGTTTTTGATGTTGCGGTATGCTTGGTAACCCTTGTGCTTAGTGTTGATACCTCAAGCTTGGACATACAAACGGTAAGTGAACAAAACGGACTCGTTTCGTGTTTTGCGTCGAATATCGGTATTTTGATGATTTGTGCTTCGCGACCGCCTTGATGTTAGTGTGTGTTGCATGCTCCCACAACTCTTGTGGCGCGGCGGAAGCGGTGAACGAAAATTTTCTTGGCATACAACACGCACTTAACCGAAGATCTTATCTAAACCACAACTAGAAAAACCTAACTAGAGATCTTATCTACTATGTTAGGGATTATACCTCAATGATACGGTCCTTCGGGTCTTCTCTTTGATGAACTCCTTAGCTCCTTTAGATGTTGCCGATGTCTTCGATCTCCGGCCACCCAAGACCTAGATGATCCACCCGAGAGTTATCGTGCGAGCTAGAAACTCTTCACAAGAGTTTAACCTAGAGACCAATTTTGCTAGAATAGGTCACTAGGATTATGTAGAGATGAATGTATTGGATTAGCTTGAAATCTATAGCATTTCTTTCTCTTAACCTTCTCTTGATTCACTTAACATTCACATCTCATGTGAAGCTATTTATAAGAAGAAGGAGAAGGAGGAGATGAGAAGGAGTAAGTGTTTATCATAATGAAAGTGTTCAAGCATGATGAATAAAGATATAGCACTAAGAGAAATAATTGAAGCATGCATTATATAAATTAGTATCATGCTTCAATAGTAATTCCATAACAACAACCTCATCATGATTGTACCTTTTAATTTCCACCTCATTTTATTTTCATAAAATAAATGATGTCATTATTATGTCATTATGAGGTGGCACCTTCTAGAAGGTATTCTTGTAACAATTACAAAAATACCCCTCCTCCGTATACCGTATACCGTATATTGTATACCCGCATCCGAATTGCGAAAAATACGAATACCATTAATCCAATAATATAATACCGGTATCCGGCTTAAACCAAAGCCCACCAGTATTATCCTTCCGATTATTATTCCTGTAACAATTACATGAACAAAATCAAAACCCTGCCGTAACAGCTTATGGCTGCCATAACAACTTACAGCCTCTACATATTTCGCCTGAACGAGGGAACTCTCTGTTAGTGTATATGCCCTAGAGGCCATTACTGTATCATACTAGTTTGTATATTACTTAATGGATGCTTGGGATATTCACCTTGTATATACAATCTTGCTCAAAATAGTAGTATGCTACTTGGTTTGTTTCTACTTCAATGTGTACTTGTGTTTATTTCAGTATATCACTTATACGCATTAGTGGAGCCCTTAGGATCTTTGCTTGATTACCAGCGTTGTGATGGCCGTCACACTAGTGGGGCTGGGTAATCTATAAGCACATCCTTATGCAGGTCCCTGGTCGCAGGACTATCGAGACAGGGCATCGATACTCCGGAGTAGACCAGCGCATGCGCTTCTCATCCCAGTGTGGGAGACGGTCTGTCCCACAGCCGTCAGTACGTCGTACTTGAGATAGTATGCGGGTGCTCGTTAGGTTACGGGTACACTGGACAGGACTCGTCGGGAACTGACTAGTTGGTATTATACCTATCGTCAGTTATCAGTTCCCAGCTGACATGAGTACAGCTTAGTCCGCTGACTTGACACTGTCACTCCGCCTCGAGTGTGTTCCCACTGTACTTTGATCACTACCCTACCACGGCTCAAAGGAGTCGTGCAAACAGGTAGTGGTTGGGTGCAGTCCCGAAGCACTTGGAGGCAGTGACGGTTAGACAGGATTCGTCTCTCCCGGTATTGGGGGTTGACATCGCGCTGTGTCTAGGAGAGCCATTACACGAGTAGTCCCTGGCCAGGGCAAACGAGATATACTGGTAGGTTTCCAGTGTTATCTCAGGGTGTATTGGGCTTCACTCCGGCACGACTTGTACCGCTATTGGGGGACTGACGTTTACCGCCCCCTAGGCCCGCCATGCGATGTATCAGACGAACAGACCGGACTGTACGGAGAATGTCACACTCAGGCTCAGTAGGAGTTCAGATGGGTTTCGCCTCGTCGGTCTTCTTGTCGGCATTACCTGGGGACCGTTACGCACAGCTAGTGCCGCTTGCGGTCTGTGGTTAAACCCACTGCCAGCGTAGTGTCGAGTCTTTAGAGTCCCACACAGAAAGCTTTTCGCCTTTAGGCAAAAGAGTAGAGGTCGCATGGTATTGCGACAGGTCGCATGGTTTTTGCGACAGGGTTCGGTCACATCCGTGCACTTGTGCACGTACAGTGTCCGGACAGTTTACACTAGCGGGCTTTGGTTTAAGCCAGATCCTAGTGTATCTTATGGGATTGGATTTATCCAGTTTGCATTCGTGTTCCTCGGAACGCGGATGCGGGTGTGTATGCACAGTTGACAGGGAGGCAGAGGCAGCGGATTCTCATTAGGGTTGTTGACAGTTGACCGTTGACTTTTTGACTTTATGCTCAACCCTAATGAGAATATGATATGTGATTAACTATTATATTAATTAAGTATTATGGTGATATGGTTGTTGACTTGTTGACTTTTGTTGACTTGTTGACTTTGGTGACTTGTTGACTTTTGTTGACTTGTTGACCGGTTGACTAGGCTTGACTAGTTGACCATCATGATAACCATAGCCATCATTTCATGGCAAAGACTTTTGTTTACTTGCTCATTTGTGTAAAATGAGTGCATGAAATGATATGGGTGTGGTTGCTTCTAACCATCACATAAGACTTTTGTTAATATGATGAGTTATCATTGCTTTGGATTTTGAGAGGGTGAGAGACAAAATACTTGCTCATTCTTTCTTGCTCATTCTCTCTCTTGTTCTTGAGCTCTCCTCTTGCTCTCACCCTCAACCTCTTGCTCCCTCTCTTGATCTATGGTTCTCTTGTCTCATGAGTTGAGAATCAAGAACCATAGATAAAATCCCATTCTAAATCATCTCTACTCATTCTAGTTCAGTAGGTTTAGCAAACCAAGTGAACTAGTTTCTTCAAAGAACGAAGAAGGAGCTAAAGGTTGGAGCTTTCAGGTGGATCTATCTTCGGCGTACGGAGACGACGAGAAGAAGCCATCGGACCACCATCGGAGCTTTGAAGACGAAGGAGTTCAAGACAAGCTAGGTATAACCATCTCTATCCGAGTAGCTAACTCTCTTTAGCTAAGTATACTAGTTTTAGTTTAGTCAAAGATCCCGATTTTGCTTAGTCCATGTTGCCCCTTGCGCTAAAAATTTGATTTTATACCGTTTCCGCCTCCCCGTAAGAACCGGGGGTCGCAACGTGGACTTACAGTGGTATCAAAGCCTAACTAAACTTAAACTAGCTTGGTAGTGAAGTGTAACGAAGTTCGGAACCGAAAAAATCCAAAAACCTAACTTTTTCAAAACCTGAGTTTCTGTTGAAATTTTTTCTGGTCAAAATGAAAAACTTTACACTTGTAAATTCGGCTCAGGGTTTTTTGTGAACACCCAAGAAAAACGATGCAGTAATTCCTCCAAGCCGCCACCCATCCGCCGCGTGATCCCTGTATCCGCCGCGGAAGCGCCGCGAGTTGTAGTCCTCTGTGCATCGTTTTTCGTGCAGTGTGTGTCTGTGTTGGTTTTGGGATTTTTGGAATATATTATATGTGCCCAGATTTTCCAGAAAAGAAATTTCCTTTTGGGGTCCTATAATTCCGTATTTTTTTCCGAACTTCACTGCACTTTGACTATGATGGTTATATCTGTGATGTTTGCATGTATTGAACATCGGCTAATCGCTATAAGTCGATTGGTCGGGGTTATACATGATCTGTAATGTGCTGGAATGTGTATATAAATATATTGGATTGTCGCGGGTGAATAGCCGGGGTTGTGAGACGAGAGTTTTCTTTTCTTGCAATTCATGTAAATTTGTAAATTGATGTAATAATTATTTGTATGGCCGCACAACCGAGATGGGGTTGTAGCCGTCATTGTATAATTTCTTTTTACTGTTTTTGCTCCTAGGATAGACCCATGGAGGGGTGCACAAACTACCGGGTATGCCGAAGTGTCGAGTGGCCTACTCATGGAGATGAGGGAGGTTGCTACGCTTCGGGTACTTGGCGGGTAGTTTGCCGCACCCGTAGGGGTCTTGGGTGGGGTTTTGGCTATTCACCGCGACCGTGTTATCTGTTTTTGTTACAGGCTCGTACAAATTACAGATTGCTAGTATATCCAATGTATTTATCTGTGATCTGAAATGTTTATCATTGCAGTATATCTATATATGATATTATTTAGGCGTTGCTTATGTTTTACAGACGCGCTAGCCCAGCCCCCGCTCTGTCGTTAGTTAAGTAACCTAACGGGTAATGACGGGGCCCCGTGGCGAATGCGAATGGCATAAGCGTACGTCATATTTTGGTTGTTTTCTGCAATGGTAGGATTTAATGATGGGACGCATTAAAAGAACTAATGCAAGAATATCACGCATTAAAAGAACTAATGCAAGATAATAAACCAAGTTAAAGTCGTTGGAACACTTTCGAAAAACCACTCGGTTCTTTTCAAAAACAACTTTTAAATGCGGAGCTTGAGCCACTCCTTTTTTAAAAGCTATCTCGTTCCATCGACCAAATCAAGTTCACTACGTTCACGGTTTTGCCAAAACCATTCGTAGCCCTCCGTCGTTTCATATGAATATTCAATAGTATTCAAGCTGTGTTTGTTGACCTTCGTCAAGGCATAGTGATTGGTAGCTATTGGGTATTCATATGTAGCATAGATAGATGCGTTGGTTTGGGACATTCGCATTACCTTGTTGACCTTCGTCAAGGGTATATACGGGTGGATTCAAATTAACCTGGATAATGACGGGCAGAACTTGACATGTGACTTATGATTTGTTGACCTTCGTCAAGGTCATAAGAGCATGGGGCAAAAATCCACATCGGGAGTTTCATAAGTACTGAAACTTGCTAGATTTGCATACCATTTGGAGTGTGATGATTCTGGTAGGATTCCTTCAGTTTCGTCACGCGATGATATTTGGATCCCGATCCTACTGTGAGTATATGCTACTCCTCGGGAAATTTCTCACTTAACGATCAATGCTATAAACCTAGTAGGTGCCTAGAAAGGTGTTAGCGGGGCTACGCCCCCAGGGAAAAGAGGTTCTCTAATTAAGGAACTTCGCGAAAGCGTTGGAAAACCTCCCTCGAAGTACCGACACCGGCCTGGCTGAACGGTTAAGCAAGTATTGTACGGTGGGATTGATCCTGACTAATTCTTCCTTTATGGTTTGAGGAGGGATTCGAGAAACAGTGGGAGCCATCCTGTTTAGACAAACTAAAAACCACTCTAAACTTGCAAGAGCATCATGCTGAGTGTTTCTTCTTCTCTCTCCTAATTGCAGCGACCATTCAACATGACTGGACTTAAGTTACTCCTAGATAAAAACAAACTGACAGGGCCAAACTACAAAGATTGGCTCAGGAATGTCAAGATAGCAATCACTTATGACAAGCTGGGGTATCTTCTTACCACCAAAGCTCCCCCTGCCCCTGGTCCAACTTCTAGTGTCGCGGATAAGGAAATCCGCAAGACTTGGGAGATTGATAGCGCGAAGGCCAAGTGCCTCCTGCTTGCCTCGATGGACAACGAACATCAGAGGAGGCATGAGAATATGGACATGGAGTCCATATTGCTCCATACAAAAGAACTGTATGGAGAGCAATCACGTATCGCAAGATACGAAGCGTCGAAAAAGTTATTTTCGACAAGAATGGCCGTCGGATCATCAGTAGCCGAGCACGTGCTAAAGATGATCGGCTTCATTGAGGAGCTCGCTGACCTAGGGATCACATTGGAGAGTGAGCTATATACGGATATAGTTCTCCAGTCCCTTCCTTCCACTTACGCCCAGTTTATACTGAACTTCAACTTACAAGAAAAAGAGGTTGAACTTTCAGAGCTCCTCAACATGCTGAGGAGCGCAGAGGGCACCCTACAGAAAGGTAGGGATACATCCACTTTGTTTGTAGGAGGATCATCTTTTTCTAGGTCCAAGGCGAAAGCCAAGGGAAAGAAGAAGAAGGCCCCCGCCAAACCAAGGGGCGGTGTTAGTAAAGTGGATACGAAGGGAAAAGGTAAAGCAACAAAGATAGCGGGGAAGCTTGTGGATAAGGAAGAATGCTTCTATTGTCATAAGAAAGGACACTGGAAGAATGATTGCAGGGCCTGGAAGGCCAGAACACAGGAATTGAAGCAGGTTGCAGCTTCAGCTTCAGGTGTGTATGTTATTGAAAACTGTCTTTCAATAAACTCTACTTCCTGGGTATTGGATACCGGATCAGGATCTCATATCTGTAATTCTTTGCAGGCGTTGAGAAACCGTAGGGTTTTGAAGGCAGGTGACATGACCCTCAGAGTTGCAAACGGAGCTAGCATGGATGCTAAAGCCGTGGGGGACTATCACCTGGGAATGTCAGATGGACATGTTTTGGTTTTGCGTAATTGCTTTTTTGTACCCAACGCAACTTGTAATATCATTTCTGTATCTTTAGTTTCTAAAGAAGGTTATGAATTTGCGTTTGTAAGTAATGTTGTAAACATTCACCTTAATCAAGTTTTGATTGGGTCAGGTACATTGAGTAATGGTATATACGTGTTAAACCAACCACAGATTTTTAATGTCCAGAATACACACAAAAGAAAGTCTCCAGAAATAAATCAGACTTTCTTATGGCATTGTAGATTGGGTCACATCAATGAGAGAAGGTTGACTAAGTTACATACAGAAGGATATTTGAATGCGTTCGAATATAAATCGTATGCCACTTGTCAATCTTGTCTCAAAGGAAAGATGACAAAGACTCCGTTTACTGGACAAGGAGTAAGAGCGAGCGAGCTCTTAGGACTCGTACACAGTGACGTGTGCGGTCCAATATCTACACATGCCCGAAGCGGACATTCTTACTTCATTACTTTTACGGATGACTTCTCAAGGTACGGTTATGTCTTCTTAATGAAACATAAGTCCGAGGCCTTTGGAAAATTCCAGGAGTATAAGAATGAAGTAGAGAAACAGACCGGCAAAAGTATTAAGATTCTAAGATCGGATCGAGGTGGAGAATACTTAAGTGCCGAATTCCTGAATTACTTAAAAGAGAATGGTATTCTCTCTCAGCTTACTCCTCCATACACTCCGCAACATAACGGTGTATCGGAGAGACGGAATCGAACCCTATTGGATATGGTTCGATCCATGATGAGTAACGCTGAGTTACCGCGATCATTCTGGGGATATGCACTAGAAGCAGCTGCGTATCTCTTGAACAAGGCTCCCACCAAGACTGTGCCTACCACCCCATATGAGATGTGGACTGGGAAGAAACCCTGTCTAAAGTATCTTAAGGTATGGGGATGTCCAGCTTTTGTAAAAAAGCAGCATGCGGACAAACTTGAGGCACGTTCAGTACAGTGTAAGTTTGTGGGATACCCAAGGAACTCCAGGGGGTATCTTTTCTATTCCGCTGAGGAACAAAAGGTTTTTGTTTCTCAGCATGCCCGCTTCTTGGAAACTGAGTTTTTGGAAACCCAGATAAGTGGGAGCACAATAGAACTGGAAGAAGTTCCAGAACCACAGACTGTTACTGAAAGCTTAGTGGAACCAGAGGGTTCAACAGAACAGGACATTCCTACGCCGCTCCGCAGGAGTAGTAGGCAGTCTCATCCGCCCGAGAGATACTACGGTTTTCTCATAGACGGGGATAGAGAGGATTGCATCATAGATTATGATGAGCCTACTAGCTTCCAGCAGGCCGTTCAGAGCGTTGACTCAGTGAAATGGCTGGATGCAATGCGGACCGAAATGGAGTCCATGTACACCAACAAGGTATGGACGTTGGACATTGCTCCAGACGGGGTAAAACCCGTAGGATGCAAGTGGATCTTCAAAAGGAAGATTGGTGTAGATGGACAGGTTGAGACCTATAAAGCTAGGCTGGTAGCAAAGGGTTTTCGTCAAAGACCTGTCTTGGACTACGACGAAACCTTTTCTCCAGTAGCCATGCTGAAATCCATTCGGATCCTTCTTGCCATTGCTGCCTTCCACGATTATGAGATCTGGCAAATGGACGTAAAGACAGCTTTTCTAAATGGAAATTTAGAGGAGTGTGTCTATATGGACCAGCCAGAGGGTTTCATTCAGAGTGGGAGCAGCGGAAAGGTGTGCAAGTTGCTTAAGTCCATCTATGGACTAAAGCAGGCATCGCGGAGTTGGAACATCTGCTTTGATGAGACGGTCAAAGAATTTGGCTTTATCAAAAATCCAGATGAACCATGCATCTATAGTAGATTTGTAGCGAGAACTGTAGTATTCCTCGTTTTATACGTGGATGACATTCTCTTAATAGGAAATGACATTCCTATGCTACAATCTGTCAAGGGGTTCTTGTCACACAGGTTCTCCATGAAAGACCTGGGTGATGCCTCATACATTCTGGGTATCCGGATCTACCGTGACAGATCCAAGAGGATATTAGGACTTTCGCAGTCCAGGTACATCGACACCATACTGAAGAGGTTCAGTATGGAAGATTCCAAGCGCGGTAACCTACCGGCTTGTCACGGGATCACCCTCTCTAAAGAGATGTCTCCCAAGACTGATTTAGAGAGGGATCGCATGTCTATTATACCCTACGCTTCTGCGGTAGGCTCTATAATGTATGCGATGTTGTGTACCAGACCGGATGTAGCTTATGCACTGAGTGTGGTAAGCCGGTATCAGTCAAACCCTGGGGAGAAACACTGGATAGCGGTAAAGAACATTCTCAAGTACCTGAGAAGGACTAAGGAGATGTTCTTGGTGTATGGCGGAAAAGACCTCCAGATCGAGGCCTTTGCTGACTCCAGCTTCCAGAGTGACAAGGATGATTCCAAGTCAATGTCGGGTTTTGTCTTTACCCTCAATGGAGGGGCGGTGTGTTGGAAGAGTTCCAAACAGGAAACCGTTGCAGACTCGACGATGGAAGCGGAATACATCGCTGCATCTGATGCCGCAAAAGAAGCTGTCTGGATGAGGAAGTTCTTGAAAGAACTTCAGGTGGTTCCGTCCATTGTTGATCCAATACCTCTGTATTGCGACAACAACGGGGCTATAGCATTAGCGAAGGAACCCAGGTCCCATCAAAGATCCAGGCACATCTTAAGGCGGTATCACCTGATCAGGGAGATCGTGGATCGCCAGGAGATCGAGGTTCGGAGAGTCGCTTCAGAAGATAACACTGCAGATCCATTCACCAAGGCCCTGCCCCAGACTCAGTTCGAGCGGCCGATCGAGATGATAGGTCTTCGATACGCCAGTACATGGCCTTAGTGCAAGTGGGAGATTGTTAGTGTATATGCCCTAGAGGCCATTACTGTATCATACTAGTTTGTATATTACTTAATGGATGCTTGGGATATTCACCTTGTATATACAATCTTGCTCAAAATAGTAGTATGCTACTTGGTTTGTTTCTACTTCAATGTGTACTTGTGTTTATTTCAGTATATCACTTATACGCATTAGTGGAGCCCTTAGGATCTTTGCTTGATTACCAGCGTTGTGATGGCCGTCACACTAGTGGGGCTGGGTAATCTATAAGCACATCCTTATGCAGGTCCCTGGTCGCAGGACTATCGAGACAGGGCATCGATACTCCGGAGTAGACCAGCGCATGCGCTTCTCATCCCAGTGTGGGAGACGGTCTGTCCCACAGCCGTCAGTACGTCGTACTTGAGATAGTATGCGGGTGCTCGTTAGGTTACGGGTACACTGGACAGGACTCGTCGGGAACTGACTAGTTGGTATTATACCTATCGTCAGTTATCAGTTCCCAGCTGACATGAGTACAGCTTAGTCCGCTGACTTGACACTGTCACTCCGCCTCGAGTGTGTTCCCACTGTACTTTGATCACTACCCTACCACGGCTCAAAGGAGTCGTGCAAACAGGTAGTGGTTGGGTGCAGTCCCGAAGCACTTGGAGGCAGTGACGGTTAGACAGGATTCGTCTCTCCCGGTATTGGGGGTTGACATCGCGCTGTGTCTAGGAGAGCCATTACACGAGTAGTCCCTGGCCAGGGCAAACGAGATATACTGGTAGGTTTCCAGTGTTATCTCAGGGTGTATTGGGCTTCACTCCGGCACGACTTGTACCGCTATTGGGGGACTGACGTTTACCGCCCCCTAGGCCCGCCATGCGATGTATCAGACGAACAGACCGGACTGTACGGAGAATGTCACACTCAGGCTCAGTAGGAGTTCAGATGGGTTTCGCCTCGTCGGTCTTCTTGTCGGCATTACCTGGGGACCGTTACGCACAGCTAGTGCCGCTTGCGGTCTGTGGTTAAACCCACTGCCAGCGTAATGTCGAGTCTTTAGAGTCCCACACAGAAAGCTTTTCGCCTTTAGGCAAAAGAGTAGAGGTCGCATGGTATTGCGACAGGTCGCATGGTTTTTGCGACAGGGTTCGGTCACATCCGTGCACTTGTGCACGTACAGTGTCCGGACAGTTTACACTAGCGGGCTTTGGTTTAAGCCAGATCCTAGTGTATCTTATGGGATTGGATTTATCCAGTTTGCATTCGTGTTCCTCGGAACGCGGATGCGGGTGTGTATGCACAGTTGACAGGGAGGCAGAGGCAGCGGATTCTCATTAGGGTTGTTGACAGTTGACCGTTGACTTTTTGACTTTATGCTCAACCCTAATGAGAATATGATATGTGATTAACTATTATATTAATTAAGTATTATGGTGATATGGTTGTTGACTTGTTGACTTTGGTGACTTGTTGACTTTTGTTGACTTGTTGACCGGTTGACTAGGCTTGACTAGTTGACCATCATGATAACCATAGCCATCATTTCATGGCAAAGACTTTTGTTTACTTGCTCATTTGTGTAAAATGAGTGCATGAAATGATATGGGTGTGGTTGCTTCTAACCATCACATAAGACTTTTGTTAATATGATGAGTTATCATTGCTTTGGATTTTGAGAGGGTGAGAGACAAAATACTTGCTCATTCTTTCTTGCTCATTCTCTCTCTTGTTCTTGAGCTCTCCTCTTGCTCTCACCCTCAACCTCTTGCTCCCTCTCTTGATCTATGGTTCTCTTGTCTCATGAGTTGAGAATCAAGAACCATAGATAAAATCCCATTCTAAATCATCTCTACTCATTCTAGTTCACTAGGTTTAGCAAACCAAGTGAACTAGTTTCTTCAAAGAACGAAGAAGGAGCTAAAGGTTGGAGCTTTCAGGTGGATTTATCTTCGGCGTACGGAGACGACGAGAAGAAGCCATCGGACCACCATCGGAGCTTTGAAGACGAAGGAGTTCAAGACAAGCTAGGTATAACCATCTCTATCCGAGTAGCTAACTCTCTTTAGCTAAGTATACTAGTTTTAGTTTAGTCAAAGATCCCGATTTTGCTTAGTCCATGTTGCCCCTTGCGCTAAAAATTTGATTTTATACCGTTTCCGCCTCCCCGTAAGAACCGGGGGTCGCAACGTGGACTTACACTCTCTGTGTGGGACTCTAAAGACTCGACAGTACGCTGGCAGTGGGTTTAACCACAAGCACGTCAGCGGCACTAGCTGTGCGTAACGGCTACCCAGGTACATGACGAAAAGGTGGCCAACGAGCGAACTCATCACAACCCTTACGAGCCTGCAAGCAACACTTACCGTACAGTCCGGTCTCTTCGTCTGATACGTCGCATATGAAGTCTAGGGGTGGTAAATGTCAGACCCCAGTAACTTTATAAGTCATGCTGATTTATGGCTCATAACAGTTCGAGAAACTACTGATAACACTTATCAGTAAACCTCGAGAACCCTGGCCAGGGATTTAGGTGTTATAGCCGATCAAACATAGCGCGACATCAACCCCCTATACCGGGAGAGACGAAACCCCTCCTATCGCTCACTGTCTCCATATGATTCAGGACTATACCCAAAATCCACCTGTTTGCATGACTCAATAGAGCTGTGGTAGGGAGGAAATTAAAGTACAGTGGGAATCACACAAGACTCTATGATGATTTCGGGTCTACAGACTAACCTGTACAAGTGTCGCTAGAGAACTGCTATCTGACAATAGGTATATATACCATCTAGGAGTTCTCAGCGAGTCCTGTTCGGTGTACCCATTCTCCAATGAGCACCTGTGTACAATCTTTGATGTCAAACATCAATGGTTGTGGAATCAACCATCGCCCCCAGGGTCAAGAAACGTACACACTAGTCTAATCTGGTAATACCGATGCCCTGTCTCGATATACCCTCGACTAGGAACTATTGAAGGATATGCTTGTAGACTGCCCAGGTCCCACCAGTATGATCTCATCATAATCCTAGTAGTCAAGCATAGTCCTAAGGGCTTCATCAACACATCACATGTTATGATAAAGATAAACCAGATAGCATACTATCATTTCGAGCAAAGATTGTTTCTGTACATATACATGCCTAGTATCCTATACAATACAGGCCTCTAGGGCATACATATCCAACAATCTCCCACTTGCACTAGGGCCTGTAATTAATGCAATAAGTACCGGCTAGAACCAGTTTCCGGCGTACCGCATGCCCAACAGCTCAAACAGTTTCTCAAACTGTACTTGAGGGATAGCCTTAGTGAATGGATCTGCTGTGTTGTCTTTCGTGTCTACTCTCCGTACCTCGATTTCCTGGCGATCCACTATCTCCCTGATGAGGTGATACCGCCTCAAGATATGTCTGGATTTCTGATGGGACCTCGGTTCCTTTGCCAAAGCCATGGCTCCATTGTTATCGCAATACAGAGGTATTGGATTAGCAATGGATGGAACCACTTGAAGTTCTGAAATGAACTTCCTCATCCAGATTGCTTCTTTTGCGGCATCATTAGCAGCAATATACTCAGCTTCCATCGTGGAGTCAGCGACGGTATCTTGTTTGGAACTCTTCCAACATACCGCCCCTCCATTTAGAGTAAATACAAACCCTGAGATGGACTTACTATCATCCCTATCGCTCTGGAAGCTGGAGTCGGTAAAGCCCTCCATTTGGAGATTTCTGTTACCATACACCAAGAACATTTCTTTAGTTCTTCTCAAGTACTTTAGAATGTTCTTCACGGCAGTCCAGTGTTTCTTCCCTGGGTTGGATTGATACCTGCTTACTGCACTTAGTGCATAAGCTACATCTGGGCGAGTACATAACATCGCATACATTATAGATCCTACTGCCGAAGCATAGGGTATAATGCTCATGCGAGCCCTCTCCTCATCAGTCTTTGGAGACATCTCTTTGGAGAGGGTGATCCCATGACAAGCGGGTAAATTACCCCTCTTGGAATCTTCCATACTAAACCTCTTTAGTATGGTGTCAATGTATCTCGATTGGGACAATCCCAATAATTTCTTAGAACTATCTCTATAGATCTTAATCCCCAGAATGTACGAGGCATCACCCAGGTCTTTCATGGAGAACCTCTGCGATAAGAATAGTTTGACCGATTGCAGCATAGGAATATCATTTCCTATCAAGAGAATGTCGTCCACGTACAATACGAGGAATGTAACAGTACTCTCTACAATCCTTTTATAAATACATGGTTCATCCATATTTTTGATAAAACCAAACTCTTTGATTGTATCATCAAAGCAGATGTTCCAACTCCGTGATGCCTGCTTTAATCCATAGATGGATTTAAGCAGCCTGCATGCTTTTCCGCTGCTCCCACTATCAATGAAGCCCTCTGGCTGATCCATAAAAACGCATTCTTCTAAATCACCATTTAGAAATGCCGTTTTAACATCCATCTGCCAGATCTCATAATCATAGTAAGCAGCTATAGCAAGCAAGATCCGAATGGATTTGAGCATCGCGACTGGTGAAAAAGTTTCATCATAGTCCAAGCCCGGTCTTTGACGAAATCCTTTTGCTACCAGCCTAGCTTTATAGGTCTCCACCTGACCATCCACACCAATCTTTCTTTTAAAGATCCATTTGCACCCTATGGGTTTTACTCCAGAAGGTGCAGCCTCCAAAGTCCATACTTTGTTGGTGTGCATGGATTCCATTTCGGATCTCATGGCATCCAACCATTTCACTGAGTCACCACTCGTGATAGCTTGCTGAAAACTAGTAGGGTCATCATCATTCATGATGCAATCTTCTCTATCGCCGTCAATTAGAAAACCGTAGTATCTATTAGGTGGGCGAGAAGTCCTACTAGATCTATGGAGTGGCTGAGGTATGTCAGGTTCTATTGAAACCTCAGGTTCATCGGTAATGGTTTGTGCATCTGGAACTTCTTCCAGTTCTACCGCATTGCCAACAGTATCATTTGTAAAAAATTCATTTTCTAAAAATGTGGCATACTGAGAAACAAACACCCTTTGTTCCTCCTTGTGGTAGAATAGATATCCATACGAGTGTTTTGGATATCCCACAAATTTACACAAAACCGATCGTGTCTCAAGTTTGTCTGGATTCTGCTTTTTCACATAAGCGGGACAACCCCATACCTTAACTCTTTTAAGAGATGGTCTCTTCCCATACCATATCTCATATGGAGTGGTAGACACGGTTTTGGTCGGAACCCTATTCAATAGATAAATCGCAGTCTCCAATGCGTGCCCCCAAAATGATATTGGTAACTCAGCATCACTCATCATAGATCGTACCATATCTAATAATGTGCGATTCCTCCTTTCCGATACACCGTTGTGATGTGGTGTATACGGAGGAGTGAGCTGAGAGAGAATCCCATTCTCTTTTAGGAAATCTAGAAACTCTGAGCTTAGATACTCACCTCCACGATCCGATCGAAGTTTCTTGATACTTAAGCCTGTTTGTTTTTCTACTTCAGATTTATACTCCTTGAACTTTTCAAAGGCTTCGGACTTATGTTTCAACAAGAACACGTGCCCGAATCTCGATAAATCATCAGTGAAGGTTATGAAGTATGAAAAACCACCTCCAGCATGTGTAGACATTGGTCCACATACATCACTATGTATGAGGCCTAAGAGTTCAGTAGCTCTCTCTCCGTGTCCAGTAAACGGAGTTTTGGTCATTTTACCTTTGATGCAAGACTGGCAAGTCGCATAAGATTTATATTCAAACGAGTTTAAATATCCATCTTTATGTAGCTTGGTTAGTCTTGTTTCATTAATATGACCTAGTCTACAATGCCAAATGAAAGCTTCATTTATGTCTGAAACCTTTCTTTTGTTTCCGTGTTGTATATGAAAAACTGTATGCTGATTTAGGATGTATATCCCGTTATTTAATGTTCCATACCCAATCAACTCTTGATTAAGGTTAATGTTCATAACATTATATTGCAATACAAAATTATATCCAGCATTGTCCAACAACGATACAGATATAATATTACATAACATTGAAGGTACAAAATAACATGGGTTCAAAACCAATATAGAACCCGACAGCAAACCAAGATGATACTCTCCCACTGCAGTAGCATGTACTGAGGAACCATTCCCAACCCGGAGAGTGTGATCACCTTTCTTCAACAACCTGCTATTTCTCAGCCCCTGCATACAATTGCAGATGTGAGATCCTGATCCAGTATCAATACCCAGGAAGCAGAGTTAATTGAAAAACAGTTTTCTGTTACAAACACACCTGAAGTGGAAGCATCACCATGCTTCTTCTTCTGGAGGTCGGCCAAGTATTTAACACGGTTTCTCTTCCAGTGCCCAGTCTGGTGACAGTGGAAACATTCCCCACGACCTGTCGCAGCAGCCCCTTTCTTGTCCCTTCTCGATGCCTTTTTCACTCCGCCTCTCTGCTTGATGGGATTCTTCTTCTTCTTCTTTCCCTTGGCCTTGGCTTTCGGGATGGAGGAAGAAGATGTCCCAGCAATAAGAGCGGGAGTTTTCGCTACCTTTAGCGTGCTCTCTGCACTCCTCAACATATTGAGGAGTTCTGGTAAAGACTTCTCCATTTTGTGCATGTTGAAGTTTACAATGAATTGAGCAAAGGCAGGGGAAAGGGACTGTAGAACAATATCAACATACTGCTCGTTCTCCATGGTCCAACCCAGGTCCTCAAGTTCTTCGATAAGTGCAATCATCTTCAATACATGGTCACCTACAGACGTGCCAGTAGCCATCCGCATCTGAAACAACTTTCGAGATGCCTCGTATCGGAGAGTACGAGATTGCTCTCCATACAACTCCTCTGTATGGAGAAAGATGGATTGGACATCCATCTTCTCGTGCTGCTTCTGATGTTCATTGTTCATAGAAGCTAGCGCGAGGCACTTGGCTGTTGCGCAGTCTGTATCCCATTTCTTGCGGATTTCTTTATCCGCAACTGAAGAATCAGGGCCTGGGCTAGGAGGGGCTGGAGTAGTCAGGACGTATCCGACCTTATCATATGTCAGGGAAATATTCACGTTCCTTAGCCAATCTTTGTAATTCGGTCCAGTGAGTTTGTTTTTGTCTAATAAAAGTTTAAGTCCCGACATCGGTATCTGCTATTAGGAGATAGAAAAGAAATCATTCAGCGATTGCTCTTTCATAATTAGATTGGTTACTTATCTAATTGTTGTCTCCCACTGCTTTTTATCAAATTTTCCTTCAAACCTAAAAAGAAAACTAGCCAGGATAAATTACAATCTACAAGTTTGCTAACCAGAAAGTGCAAAATTCTCCCGGGAGTAACTTTTACTCTCAGTGGGATCGGGATCCAACTATCATATAGAAGGTATGCAATCTCATTGCAAATCTCAACTCTTGAAATTCCCGATATAATTTTTACCCCTAGTGACTTATGACCTTAACTATGGTCAACAAATCATAAGTACTAGTCAAGTTCAACCCGCCATTTCGTGATTGATTTAGACCCACCCACATGACCCTTAACTATGGTCAACAAAGTCATGAGAATGCCCTAATCGATCGCATCAAATGCTTTATAAGAATTCACCACTTAGCTACCGTACACCACGCCTTAACTATGGTCAACAAACGTGGCACGAATACTAAGTACTCTGCTTCCTAAAATGGCGGAGGGCAATGGATGGATTTTATGAAAACCTTTAACGTTTTGAACTTGATATCGTTGTAGAATCGAGTGGGAAGGAGTGGTTTAAGCTCCAGTTTTAAAAATCGAATGGTTTTGTAGTATCTTTCTAATTTTGCTAAAGAGGTCACTCCCGGTGAAGGGATCTCGGCTCTTTCCTTATCGAATAAGGTGCTGGATATGAAAATACCACGATGCAAAGCAAAGTTAGATCAACTATAAAATCAAATCGAGTTCTTTGTAACATTTTCCAGTTTTGCTAAAGGGGTCACTCCCGGTGAAGGGATCTCGGCCCTTTCCTCATCGAATGAGGTGCAGGATATTCAAGAATACCGCTATGCAAAACAAAAGCTAGAGTTACCCTTTTTCTTAAAAAAATTGATTCTACAACATCTTTAGGTTTCTTTCTCTTATCATTAATCACATTAATGTAGTCCCATCATTTACGTTTCCTAAACATCACAGAAAAGAAACGGAAAAATAGAACGTACGCTTATGCCATCCGCATTCGTCACTGGGTCCCGTCATGCACCGTTAGGTTGCTTAACTAACGGCAGAGCGGGGGCTGGACTAGTGCGGGTGCAAAACATAAGCAACGTTTATTATATATCTCATATATAAATATAACCATTTCAGATCACAGATGAATGCATTGGATATACTAGGAATTCCGTATTTCATTCAAGCCCTTAATGAAAGACGGATTCCACGGTCGTGATGAATAGCCAAACCCCCCCTAGACCCCTACGGGTGCGGCAAACTACCCGCCAAATTCCCGAAGTGTAGTAACCTCCCTCAACAATTGAGTAGGCCACTCGGCACTTTGAAAACCCGATAGTTTATGCACCCCACCTTGGGTCTATCCTAGGAGTAAAAATAGTAAAAAGAAATTATACAACGGTGGCTACAACCTCATCCCGGATGTATCCGTTAAAACAATATTACATGGCTTTTTACAAATTACATGAAATGAAAGAAAAGAAAAAACGCTCTTCTCACACCCCCGGCCATTCATCACGACGATCCAACACATTCATATACACATACCATCTCATGATATCCATATGTGCAACCCCCACTAATCGTCATATAGCAATTAGCGGACGTTTCAAACACATATCACAAAAAAAAACGAAAACCCGATTAGCCAAACACTATTAGAATTTCGATCGATAATTTTAAACCATGCCAACACTAGACATGTTTCTGTACAAACACCTTTGTAAAATTCTTTATATCCCAGAAACCCTAATTCTTCAATATATGAGCACTGTAGAAAACTGAGTCGACGCGGCCCAAACTCGGCGGCGGATCCGCGGCCAAACCATGGGTTTGGCCGCTGATCCACGGCGCTTTAGTCGAGTCAGGAGTCCAAATTTCTACAGTGTTCTTATAAAACCCAGCTTGTATTTTTAAGATATGTCAAATTAATTTTGGAACACTTTCAAAAACTGACAGTAGCAAGGGCAGAATACGAGTTTTCGGGAGAAAAAACTGTCGATCGAGCTTCTAACTTTTGGCTAACATCTAATTGTGGTTTAGTTAGGCTCTGATACCATGTTAGTGGGTGTTGCATGCTCCCACAACTCTTGTGGCGCGGCGGAAGCGGTGAACGAATATTTTCTTGGCATACAACACGCACTTAACCGAAGATCTTGTTGGAGATAGTGCCCTCATAGTCAATTATTGGATCGTAGGTACGTGATTGCAATGATTGCGGAGGACCTATCCCGGTAGGACAGTCTTACTTGAGATGATAGTATGCTATCTGGTTTGCCTTTATCAGTCATGTACATGTTCAGGTGACTGATTGCATGTTACACTTTGATAGAGCCCTTAGGATCTTGCTTTACTACCAACAGTATGATGGAGATCATATACGTGAGAGTTGGGTAGTTTATATGCATATCCTTAATTGTGGTCCCTAGTCGTGGGAGTTTCGAGACAGGGCATCGATACTCCGGAGTAGACTAGTGTATACAGTCGAGACCCCGACGAGGGGCGGTGGCCGGTCTCACAAGCCACTGGTGTCAGTTGGATCACCTAAGATGTATACAGGTGCTCATTGGGTTATGAGTACACCGGACAGGACTCGCCGGGAATCTGCTAGTTAGTACTATACCTATCGTCAGATAGCAGTTCCCTGGTGACATGTGTACATGTTAGTTCATCGACCTGAGGTCGTCATTTGTCTCGTGTGAGTTCCCACTGTGCTTTGATTTCTACCCTACCATGGCTCAAAGGAGTCGTGCAAACAGGTAGCTTTTGGGTACAGTCCCGAGCCATATGGAGGCATGTGAGCGGATCGGCAGGGGATTCGTCTCTCCCGGTATTGGGGGAGAGGTCGTGCTGTGTCTAGGAGAGCCATTACACATAGTCCATGGCCATGGCAGGAGATTTACTGGTAGGTACTCCAGTAGTATCTCAGGGTGTTATTGGGCTACACTCCGACACGACTTATACTGCTATTGGGGGTCTGACGTTACTAGCCCCCTAGGCGGATATGCGATACTCATAGACGAACGGACCGGACTGTATATACATTGTCACTATTAGGCTCAGTAGGGTTTCCGGATGAGTTCGCTCATTGGCCTCCCTTGAGTTCGCTCATCGGCCTCCCTTGAGGTCAGTCCATGGGCAGCCGTTACGCATAGCTAGTGCCGCTGACGGTTTGTGGTTAAACCCACTGCCAGGGTACTGACGAGTCATTAGAGTCCCCCACAGACAGTTTCCCAAGTTCGGGCGAAACGTTGTAGAGGCCGTATGGTTTTATGGCAGGATTCGGAAAATGCACGTGCGTTTACGCACGTGTTATTTTTCGGGCAGATGGTACTGGTCGGCTTTGGTTTAAGCCGGATCCGAGTATTATATTGAGTAGGTATAATATCTTTGTCTCAGTTGCATTTGTATTCGGTCGTAATACAAATGCGGGTATATTTATACAGTTACGGGGTTATCCTGAAAGTCGTTTCAGGATCACTTTTGGAAGTTGCCAGTTTCCAGTTTTCTATCAGCCGTCTTTTAACATTCGGTTAAAGACGGATTTATCTTTTCTTCTGTTGAGGTGAGTCAGTGTTCTAGAAGCATCTAGATGAGGTGACTAGGATTAATTGGTGTTGAGTTTTCATTGGATGCATTTAATGGTTCATTAATGCATGATGACTAGGTTTATGACTCATGCTTTAACATTAAAGCATTTTGTTTTGGTTTAGATCTTTTCTTCATGATAAGCTTCATGATATGGTCACCACTTGCTCCTACCATCACCTCCCTCTTTGCTATTTAGTGGCCGGCCATTCTTTGAGGAGAGAGTGAGATTGATTTCATTTTTGGAGAGAAAAGACTATGGTTAAGGGTGCATGGAAATTTCATTACCTCTTTCATTTCCATCACCCGATAAAATGGCAACTTCATTAACCGATCGTCCACGGACTTGGACGAAGTGAGACAAAGTCATCTACTCATTCTCTACATCATTCTTGGTCGTCTCTTTTAGCAAACTTGACGACCGAGTTGCCTCGAGTCAGAGGCGGGAGCCCGTTTAAAGAATCAGTGATGTGGTACCACCTGGACGAGCAGATCGGAGATCGACGAGATCGGAGCAGCCGCAACGGAGCGTGGGATGATGGTTAAAGAACGAAGGACTCGGATCGTTCGGTATAACCTTTCTACACTCTTTACAGTTTGTTAGTTTAGCAATAATGGAAGATCCGGGTTAAAGTATACGATAGCGCCAGTTAAAAAGTTTTTGTTCCGCATTTGGCGTCTGTAGACGGCCGGGGCGCTAGCGTAGACTTACAGTGGTATCAGAGACTCACCATTTTGCTATACTAACTTGTGCTAACGCGTTTAAAATATCGATCGAACCGGAAATCAAAAACCGCATTTTTCTTGCTTGACAGTTTCTGTTAATTTTCAAACTGGTCAAAATGACATTTGGACGATACCAGAAAATCAAGCAGGGTTTTCTAGGAATACTGTAGAAATTCGAGGAAGTGAATCCACTGTTCCGCCGCGGCTCCAGCTAGGGTTTTGCCGCTGATCCGCCGCAGGAAAGTGGGATCACTCACTCAGTTTTCTACAGTGCATTCCATGTTGGAAATTGGGGTTTTTGGTATATATCTTTTGGGCCCAGGTTTTGTTACTGTTCTCCAGATTTGCGTGGGGCCCACTTTGTGATATTTAGTCGATCGAAATTTAAACATGTTAGTTTACAGTGCTTACATTATATCTCCGACCGGGAATGTCATTTGATCGGTAAACCGCGTCCGATCGCTATAGTTCTTTTAGACGGGTTTGCGAACGTGACATTCGCGTTGATGTTCTGTGTTGTGCTGTGATGTTGCGGATTTGTCGTGTTGGATAGCAGTGTGCAATGGTAGTACAGTTTGAGTTTATTTGTACATTTGATATTGCGGGGCGAGCGTCCAACATGTGGACTGCCGTCACTGCCTGTTGTATAATATTCTTTTGGGGCACGACCAGGTTGCGGTCGATGTACCTGTTGTACTATTTTTCATTACTGTACTAGGTTTTGCCCCGAGACGGAGTGCACGGATAGCCGGGTTCTGGAGGGCAACGGGTCCGCATCTCATGGCTTTGAGAGGCAGAGGGGCCCCACTCTAAAATTGGCAGACTATTCGCCGCACTCGTAGGGGGTACAGGTTGACCCAAGGAGGGGTGCTCAATTTACCGGATTCCGTGAAGTGCCGGGTGTTCCATTCACTATGCTGTGGGGACTACCTCGCTTCAGGTTTTGGCGGGTAACTTGCCGCACCCGTAGGGGTCTAGGTTTCATTGCACAGGCTATCCACACGACAGGGGAACGTCGGGTTTCAGCAGCGGCTCTGTGAAACCCGGGGATCCCAGATTATCTGTATTGTTCTGTGATGCTTATTACTTTTCTGTAATGTTGCATATTATCACGCCTGGAGCGATTATGTATATTGGTTTATATACTATTAGATGTTGTATATGTTTTACATCCGCGCTAGTCCAGTCCCCGCTCTGTCGTTAGTTAAGTAACCTAACGGGTGATGACGGGACCCAGTGACGAATGCGGATGGCATATACGTACATTTTATTTTCGTTCTTTTCTGGTGTGATTTATTGATGGGACTGCGTTGATTCTGATCAATGCAAAGTTAAACAAACCTGTTTTCAGTTGTTGGAACAAATTTAAAAAGTGTTATTGCAAAGACGTTTCCTTTTGTTTTGCATAGCGGTATTCAGTGGAAGATCCTGCACCTCATTCGACGGGGCAAGGGCCGATATCCCTTCACCGGGACTGACCCCTTGGGCAGAAGTTTGCGTCAGGGTAATAACTTCACTATAGTCGATTACAAGTTGCTTTGCATAGCGGTATTCAGTGGAATATCCTGCACCTCATTCCACGAGGAAAGAGCCGAGATCCCTTCACCGGGAGTGACCTCTTTAGCAAAGGTTTTCGCCACTATATTTTAAAAAGTTATCAGGTTCCTTCAACGAGATCAAGTTCATTACGCTAAAGGTTTTTCGCCAAAAACCAGCCGTAGCCCTCCGTCGTTTCTTATGGATGGTCAGTAATATTCAAGCTATGTTTGTTGGCTTTCGTAAAGGCATAGTGTTTGGTAGTTGCTGGGGTATTCATTTGTTGCATAGATAGATGTGTTGGTTTGGGACAGTCGTATTACCTTGTTGGCTTTCGTCAAGGGTATGTACGGGTGGGTTCAAATTAACAAGATAATGACGGGCAGAACTTGACATGTGACTTATGATTTATTGACATTCGCCAAGGTCATAAGAACATGGGGTAAAAATCATATCGGGAGTTTCTAAAGAAACTGAAACTTGCAAGGCATGCGCATACCTTCTGGAGTGTGATAACGCGAGTGGATTCCGTCACGTTATCATGCGATGAGAGTTGGATCCCGATTCCCACTGATGAGTTGGTTTACTCTTCGGGTGATCCCGATTGATTCTTCTTTCAGGTTTGGAGGAGAATTTGACAGGACAGTGGGAGGTTTCCGGATTAGATAAAGTGATAACCATTCTGATCTAGGTTAGAGTGCACGCAGAGTGTTTCTTTTCTCTCTCTCTTTGGCAGCGACCTTTGACCGACCCTAGACTATGACTCAGTGACCAAGTTGACCAAACCTTCTTAAAAGACTGGCTTTTGGATTGTCTATGTTGCATAAGTCATTGCCACTCCTTCTTTTACCCTTTGCATTTCTCAGAACACCCGTTTTATTACGGATATCCACTTCCATTGGATAGATCCATCGTATGGTTATATACGAACTCGAAGGGACTTCTTCGAGGATGGATCCAGGTTCAGGAGAAATAGAATTGGTTTATTCAGTTGTCTTTTATTATCACCTTCTCTCAGGTTGCGAGAGCTCCTTGGTTTAGGAGAGTACACCTATTACGCTTATTGGATAGTCTTATTCCAAACCATAGGCAGGTGCCGAAAGGTAGGGAATGAAGAAAACCAATTAGCCTAAGTAGGGTGTGCAGAAGGCAATAACTAAAGACAAAAATAAAGGGATTAGAAAGAGGGCAAAGTAAATTGCGACTGTTATCATTCACGACCAAAACCGCGTACTTCGTCGCCACTCCTATTTCACCTTTAAAGGAATAAGGTATTATTCAGTTGTCTTTTATCATCACCTTCTCTCAAGATACGAGTACTCCTTGGTTTAGGAGGGTACACCTATTATGCTTACTGGATAGTCTTCTTCCAAACCATAGGCTGGTGCCGAACGGTAGGGAAGGAAGAAAACCATTTAGCCTAACGATGGTGTACAGAAGGTAACGACTAAAGACAAATAAAGGGATTTGGAGAGATGGCAATAAAATATACGGTTAAAGTCATGAATTGGATTATGGAAGAGGCATTGCTATGAATACCAAAATACCCCTAGGAAACATTTTCATGTTTCAGTGCATTGTTAAAGGAAAACTGTTTTCCCGATTGGACACTTACTCCAAGGGTATGTATTTACCAGGTTTCATTCTCATATCTGTATGGTTTTACAGATGATGAGTGGGAGTAAGTTATTGGGAATTAGGTGATTATCCTCATTATATATCGGAATTCGTTGTAATTGGTGATATTTGAGGAAATCGCCAGGGTACAGTCTTCAACCTACGACGCACAGATTTTGAGTTGTTTAACTCAGCGGACTTATACAGAGTATTGTATGTTGTCCAAGTGTCCATCAGGACAAAGGGGTAGGTCCTCGTACTATGTTCTGTTTACTTATAACTTCTCTAGTTTTTAGACAAGTGTTTCGTAGAAATACAAGGTCTAAGTTTTGAGAAGTTGTGGGTATAAGAATAAAGTAGAGAACCAGGTATCACAAGTATCGGGATTCTTCAAAGAGATCGAAGATGTAGATTCTTGTGATTGGTATTCAGATGATAGTGATGGTTTTGAGAAATGAGTTTCTCTTTCAGGTTACTCATAATTGGATGGATTCCTAAGTTGAGTAATGCTGATTAGCCTTTTTCCATTAAGTTAATATGCACTGGAGACAGCTGCATGATTGAATATGGTTCCAATTAAATAAGTGCCAAAGTTTCTATATTGGATATAGAAGGGGTCGTACCTTAAAAGATATTAAGGTATGGGAAGTTGTCCAGCTTATGCTTAAAACCAGACTCTGGATAACTCAGGGCACGTTTCTGTAATGGCTGTTTGTGGGTTGACCCTGGCTATGACGAGGGTTGATATTCTACCATTTGGAAGATCAATAGTGATATTGTTCTTGACTCGCCACAGTTTTAGTAAAATGGATTTTTTTTCAGAAAACAGTAGTGGGAGTATGGTAGAACTGGAAGTGATTCCAGAACCGCGAACGATTATGGAAAATTTAATAGGACCTATATATTCAATCAGGTTTGACATTCCAATAGCCACTCCGCAGATATGGTGGATAACCTCAGACACCCGAGAGGTACTTCGGTAGCCTCAAGGACGGTGACAGGGAGGTTCTTATCTACCCAGACTTGACACTACTGTTGTTCCAGGCTATGAGACCCGGTAGGAGGGTTGTCGTAGTTAGTGGGAGCATCGGAAGAATAGTGGGCAAGTAGCTTATGTCTATTTATAGACTAGAGCAGTTATAGCGGAGATAGATCGTCTAATTTTGATGTGACAGTCATGGGTTTGACTTCAATCAGAATAGGGGATGGATCTGTTAAGAAGTTAGTAGGGTGTGATGTCATGGTATCTGAATGACATACACAGAGTAGGAAGTAAAATTCCTATACTACGATCGGTTGTACTGTGGTCGTCACACAGTTGTTTCTCCAGACAGGATATGGATATAATATCAGACATTATGGTTTCTAGATCTATGGTTTTAGATCTGGAATTGGGTAGTTTCCCAATGTGGGTACTATGACAGATATTCTAATGGTTTTTAGAATAGTTGACTCCTAGCATGGTGGTGTACCTGCAGGTGATGGAGTCACCCTCTCTAAAGGTGTCGTATAGACTAAAGGGGAGAAGGAAGTGCATGATTGGCAGATCACTTGCTTAGGCAATTGAGTCAATCATGAGATGTCAAGTACCACACCAGATGTTGTTTTTGCACTAGATGCAATGAGTTTGTATTAATCCACTCCTGGAGAAACATAAGGAAGCAGTTTTAGAACATAAGTACATGTTCTACGGATTTGATGACGGCAGCCTCCTTCGGGAGACTATTATCATTCCAGGCTTCAAAAGTGACATGGTTGACAGAGTGATTGTCAGAGTTATAGTTTTTCCCTCTGACGAAGAGGGACAGTATTATGGACAGGTGGTCCAAGAGGATACTGTGGGTGGCATGGTGCCGGATACTGATTAGGTTCAGTGATCGATACAGTCTAAGAAGTTTGGTTTTGGAGTTCATTTATGAACTAGGTCCCATCAGATATCCAGACATATTCTAAGACAGGTAATACTCAATTCGGGAGATGGCTTTCTCCGCGAACTTGAGATTTAGAGAGATATAGAAAGAAACATCTAGGCGGATCCACTCACTGAGGCTATTTCTCGAACACAATAGTTTTACAAACGGGCTTTGTGAAACTGATTAGTAGAGGAGTTGGATGTTCGGTTTCACACGGGCTGTGAGTAGTCGACATCGCAATAATTAGCCTTGAGTGCAAGTGGGAGATTGTTGGAGATAGTGCCCTCATAGTCAATTATTGGATCGCAGGTACGTGATTGCAATGATTGCGGAGGACCTATCCCGGTAGGACAGTCTTACTCGAGATGATAGTATGCTATCTGGTTTGCCTTTATCAGTCATGTACATGTTCAGGTGACTGATTGCATGTTACACTTTGATAGAGCCCTTAGGATCTTGCTTTACTACCAACAGTATGATGGCGATCATATACGTGAGAGTTGGGTAGTTTATATGCATATCCTTAATTGTGGTCCCTAGTCGTGGGAGTTTCGAGACAGGGCATCGATACTCCGGAGTAGACTAGTGTATACAGTCGAGACCCCGACGAGGGGCGGTGGCCGGTCTCACAAGCCACTGGTGTCAGTTGGATCACCTAAGATGTATACAGGTGCTCATTGGGTTATGAGTACACCGGACAGGACTCGCTGGGAATCTGCTAGTTAGTACTATACCTATCGTCAGATAGCAGTTCCCTGGTGACATGTGTACAGGTTAGTTCATCGACCTGAGGTCGTCATTTGTCTCGTGTGAGTTCCCACTGTGCTTTGATTTCTACCCTACCACGGCTCAAAGGAGTCGTGCAAACAGGTAGCTTTTGGGTACAGTCCCGAGCCATATGGAGGCACGTGAGCGGATCGGCAGGGGATTCGTCTCTCCCGGTATTGGGGGCGAGGTCGTGCTGTGTCTAGGAGAGCCATTACACATAGTCCATGGCCATGGCAGGAGATTTACTGGTAGGTACTCCAGTAGTATCTCAGGGTGTTATTGGGCTACACTCCGACACGACTTATACTGCTATTGGGGGTCTGACGTTACTAGCCCCCTAGGCGGATATGCGATACTCATAGACGAACGGACCGGACTGTATATACATTGTCACTGTTAGGCTCAGTAGGGTTTCCGGATGAGTTCGCTCATCGGCCTCCCGTGAGTTCGCTCATCGGCCTCCCTTGAGGTCAGTCCATGGGCAGCCGTTACGCATAGCTAGTGCCGCTGACGGTTTGTGGTTAAACCCACTGCCAGGGTACTGACGAGTCATTAGAGTCCCACACAGACAGTTTCCCAAGTTCGGGCGAAACGTTGTAGAGGCCGTATGGTTTTATGGCAGGGTTCGGAAAATGCACGTGCGTTTACGCACGTGTTATTTTTCGGGCAGATGGTACTGGTCGGCTTTGGTTTAAGCCGGATCCGAGTATTATATTGAGTAGGTATAATATCTTTGTCTTAGTTGCATTTGTATTCGGTCGTAATACAAATGCGGGTATATTTATACAGTTACGGGGTTATCCTGAAAGTCGTTTTAGGATCACTTTTGGAAGTTGCCAGTTTTCTATCAGCCGTCTTTTAACATTCGGTTAAAGACGGATTTATCTTTTCTTCTGTTGAGGTGAGTCAGTGTTCTAGAAGCATCTAGATGAGGTGACTAGGATTAATTGGTGTTGAGTTTTCATTGGATGCATTTAATGGTTCATTAATGCATGATGACTAGGTTTATGACTCATGCTTTAACATTAAAGCATTTTGTCTTGGTTTAGATCTTTTCTTCATGATAAGCTTCATGATATGGTCACCACTTGCTCCTACCATCACCTCCCTCTTTGCTATTTAGTGGCCGGCCATTCTTTGAGGAGAGAGTGAGATTGATTTCATTTTTGGAGAGAAAAGACTATGGTTAAGGGTGCATGGAAATTTCATTACCTCTTTCATTTCCATCACCCGATAAAATGGCAACTTCATTAACCGATCGTCCACGGACTTGGACGAAGTGAGACAAAGTCATCTACTCATTCTCTACATCATTCTTGGTCGTCTCTTTTAGCAAACTTGACGACCGAGTTGCCTCGAGTCAGAGGCGGGAGCCCGTTTAAAGAATCAGTGATGTGGTACCACCTGGACGAGCAGATCGGAGATCGACGAGATCGGAGCAGCCGCAACGGAGCGTGGGATGATGGTTAAAGAACGAAGGACTCGGATCGTTCGGTATAACCTTTCTACACTCTTTACAGTTTGTTAGTTTAGCAATAATGGAAGATCCGGGTTAAAGTATACGATAGCGCCAGTTAAAAAGTTTTTGTTCCGCATTTGGCGTCTGTAGACGGCCGGGGCGCTAGCGTAGACTTACAGATCTTGTCTAAACCACAACTAGAAAAACCTAACTAGAGATCTTATCTACTATGTTAGGGATTATACCTCAATGATACGGTCCTTCGGGTCTTCTCTTTGATGAACTCCTTAGCTCCTTTAGATGTTGCCGATGTCTTCGATCTCCGGCCACCCAAGACCTAGATGATCCACCCGAGAGTTATCGTGCGAGCTAGAAACTCTTCACAAGAGTTTAACCTAGAGACCAATTTTTCTAGAATAGGTCACTAGGATTATGTAGAGATGAATGTATTGGATTAGCTTGAAATCTATAGCATTTCTTTCTCTTAACCTTCTCTTGATTCACTTAACATTCACATCTCATGTGAAGCTATTTATAAGAAGAAGGAGAAGGAGGAGATGAGAAGGAGTAAGTGTTTATCATAATGAAAGTTTTCAAGCATGATGAATAAAGATATAGCACTAAGAGAAATAATTGAAGCATGCATTATATAAATTAGTATCATGCTTCAATAGTAATTCCATAACAACAACCTCATCATGATTGTACCTTTTAATTTCCACCTCATTTTATTTTCATAAAATAAATGATGTCATTTTTATGTCATTATGAGGTGGCACCTTCTAGAAGGTATTCTTGTAACAATTACAAAAATACCCCTCCTCCGTATACCGTATACCGTATACTGTATACCCGCATCCGAATTGCGAAAAATACGAATACCATTAATCCAATAATATAATACCGGTATCCGGCTTAAACCAAAGCCCACCAGTATTATCCTTCCGATTATTATTCCTGTAACAATTACATGAACAAAATCAAAACCCTGCCGTAACAGCTTATGGCTGCCATAACAACTTACAGCCTCTACATATTTCGCCTGAATGAGGGAACTCTCTGTGTGGGACTCTAAAGACTCGACAGTACGCTGGCAGTGGGTTTAACCACAAGCACGTCAGCGGCACTAGCTGTGCGTAACGGCTACCCAGGTACATGACGAAAAGGTGGCCAACGAGCGAACTCATCACAACCCTTACGAGCCTGCAAGCAACACTTACCGTACAGTCCGGTCTCTTCGTCTGATACGTCGCATATGAAGTCTAGGGGTGGTAAATGTCAGACCCCAGTAACTTTATAAGTCATGCTGATTTATGGCTCATAACAGTTCGAGAAACTACTGATAACACTTATCAGTAAACCTCGAGAACCCTGGCCAGGGATTTAGGTGTTATAGCCGATCAAACATAGCGCGACATCAACCCCCTATACCAGGAGAGATGAAACCCCTCCTATCGCTCACTGTCTCCATATGATTCAGGACTGTACCCAAAATCCACCTGTTTGCATGACTCAATAGAGCCGTGGTAGGGAGGAAATTAAAGTACAGTGGGAATCACACAAGACTCTATGACGATCTCGGGTCTACAGACTAACCTGTACAAGTGTCGCTAGAGAACTGCTATCTGACAATAGGTATATATACCATCTAGGAGTTCTCAGCGAGTCCTGTTCGGTGTACCCATTCTCCAATGAGCACCTGTGTACAATCTTTGATGTCAAACATCAATGGTTGTGGAATCAACCATCGCCCCCAGGGTCAAGAAACGTACACACTAGTCTAATCTGGTAATACCGATGCCCTGTCTCGATATACCCTCGACTAGGAACTATTGAAGGATATGCTTGTAGACTGCCCAGGTCCCACCAGTATGATCTCATCATAATCCTAGTAGTCAAGCATAGTCCTAAGGGCTTCATCAACACATCACATGTTATGATAAAGATAAACCAGATAGCATACTATCATTTCGAGCAAAGATTGTTTCTGTACATATACATGCCTAGTATCCTATACAATACAGGCCTCTAGGGCATACATATCCAACACTTGACAAGTCATGCTTCATGCCGGGATCGACACAAGGACGGACAACTCATGATCAAAGGAGCGTCGAAGGAATCGCCGTGATTCGACCATCCGAACCAAAGCCATGACCACTTCTTCTTTAACTTGTTTTCTTATTTCGTAATTATATTTTAGTGACAACCAAACCCATATTCTTTGTTTCTCGAACCTTTAAGAAACAATACCTAATCTCCAATTCCCTGCGGATCGACCCGTACTTGTCGGCTCGCTACAACGCGCCGTGCACTTGTGTTTTATAAATTTTAAAACAAGACCGAGATCGCGTGCGCATTATTTCCTTAAAACGATTCCATTTTCAAAACATACGCGTTTGCGCGCGCGGGTAAAGTCCCAACAGTCGCATATCTAGTCTAGGGGTGGTAAACGTCAGACCCCAGTAACTAGATAAGTCATGCCGATGTGAGGCTCATAACGGGTCGAGAAACTACTGATAACACTTACCAATAAATCTCCGTATCAGCCCTGGACAGGGACTTCCTGTTATAACCAATTGAGCACAGCGCAATATCAACCCCCAATACCGGGAGAGACGCATCCCCTCCTATCGCTCATTGCCTCCATGTGACTCGGGACTGTATCCAAAAACCACCGTTTTTCACGCTCTTTTGAACGTGGTAAGGTGGAAATTAAAGCACGGTGGGAATCACACAAGACTCTATGACGATCTCGGGTCTACAGACTAACCTGTACCAGTGTTACCAGAGAACTGCTATCTGACGTCAAGCATAATACCATGTAGGAGTTCTCGGCGAGTCATGTTCAGTGTACCCAGTCTCCACTGAGCACGCGTATACCATCTTTGATGTCAAACACCAATGGATATGGTGTCACGACCCGAAAATATTAGCTCACGACCGGCACTTAAATCTCGCCACGTCTAAAGGAGTAACGTAAATTAATTAAGCCGAAGCCCAGAAATCTAAAACCTTTTTAAAGAAAATAGAAGAGGTGAAGTTTTGAAATAAAGTATGGTGAAAATCAAATCATTTTCTTAAATGCATAAATAGTGGGACATGAAAAATGCAAGTGAATTTTAGTAGTTGAAAAAAAACATGTTTTGTCTTTTAAAAATTTGGGCAGCGCCTCCTTTGTATATTTTGATCCAAAACCACATATAGATAATAATGATAAAGGCATCCCCAAACGGGAGCTAGCTCTTCGCCAATCGACGGATTCACAACCACGCAAGTCACAAAGTAAGTATACGATGCCCAACGGCGAAGATATAACATTTCAGAAAATATAAAATATTATTTTTGGAATTTAATATTAAAATAATACATTTACCGAAAACTGCCCGATTTGCGAAATTCGGGTTTTCGAAAAAGGGTATAAATATATACCAATAATTGTGAAATAAAGGGAAATTAAAATGATTTGTTCATTTAAAAATATATTTAAAGGATTTGGAATTTTTAAAATTATTTATATGCAGTTTAAATAAAAACCCGATTAGTGCACTGCTAATCGCGATTAGACCAAATCCATGTTTCTACAGTTTTCATGGTTAGTGCACCATGACATGTTTTATTTGGTTACATGTTGTTTCATTTCATTTGGGTTATGTGTTATGGTTTATTGGTGGTGAGAAAAGAAAAAGAAAAGAAAAAGGTGTAATGATGAATTGGAGAGAGAGGGGGGACATAATGATGACTTGGACAGAGAGTGTGAGAATATTAGAGAGAGAGAGGAGAGGGCTGCCACATATCCCTCCACCATTATTCACTTTCTTCTCCTTCTTCATCTTCCTCACCCTCATCTCCCTCCACCTCCAAGCCCTAGATTCATCTCCAAATAATCCCCAAAACTTATTACTCCCTTCACAAAAATTAATCCCCATCTCTTCCTCTACACATTGGACCAAGCAAAGTGGGATCTTGGCAACTTTGGGACTTTTAGGGTTTTGCTTGGGTGTAACCATGAGGTATAATTTCTTCCTTTAGTTTAGCTCTAGTTTCCTTGCATTCTTGTGTAGTTTAGAGGGTGTTTTGGTGTGGAATTGTGATCTTAGAAAATCCTAGTGAGGGTTTGAGTGAAATTGTGGATTGGTGATATTTGAGTGGCTGTTGAGAGGCTGTTTAAGAGCTGGAATTGAATGGGAAACCAAAATACGGATTTAGGATTTGAGTTCATGTCGGTTTGTGAGAATTTAGGGTGTGCAGGGAAATCTGGAGCAAACCGGGGGATTTCTGAGTTTAGCAAACAATACCACGGACCCATTTTAGACCATAGGAGACCACCATGACAAAACGAAGACCATAGGAGCCTGGGGGGCTGAGGTGGCCGGATTTTAGTGGTATGTGGCCGGCCACTTGGTTGGGTGTGGTGTCGGGGTTGATCCAGTGGCTCAAATACACAATACATATCACCCTAGACTTGTTTGCTTGGCTTTATTTGACCTGAGTCGAAATCTGGGAGCTTTTTAGTCTGATTTTGGCTATGTTTTCTGTATTTTGAAATGCTAATTCTTGTTATTTGGATTTTTATTTTGTTGTGGGATGTTCGTACATCAACAACAAGGGTTGTTTGGTTGATTTAGTACGCGTATGCTATAGGTTCTAACCTACGAGCAAGGCGCGTGTCGTATTGGATTTGAGAACTTGATTTTAATAGCGTTACGATATGTGTTGTTATTGTAGGTACCTTCGTATGGATTCCGAGGCGACGGAGCATGGCGTCAACGACTTCGGCAAGCGAAGACTACTGTGAGTAGATCTATATCTACCAAGGAAGTCGGGTGGATGGCGTATAGCACCCCCGCAAAGTTTTGATGGAAACTGATTTATAGAATATGGTTAAGGAAACCTAGATTTGGAAACCGGGGTTAAAGTTAAATGATAGTTAGTGAAACCATATTAGAAACTAAGGATAGTTAGAAGTGATATAATACGGCTAATATGTGATGACGGTATTTGAGGATGATGTTTGACGACATTGCCGTTTAGGATACTATATGACTAGATAGTCGACGTAGATGTATCATCCGAACCATACATATTTCTAAACTGAAGAATCGTACGCATCTTTTAAACAGATACCTTAAGGGACGTTACGGAATTTCAAATGATATCTTTTCCTTAAAAACATTGTAACCCCTATTTTCAAAACTACAATTCGCTTCTTTAAAAATCTGATTGTATGGTTCGGGTGTGTATGTTAGATTAGATACTTATACTTATAGTAGAGATAGAATGTTTATGTAAACTCGACTTGATGTGAGATATAAATGCGATGAAAAGAATATAAGACGAATATGATGATCTGATGATATGTTGGTATACGGATGCGAGTCGGTTGAGATGATTGATACCTTGTCGGTCCCCTGATATGAAATCGTTATGGATATGACCTGGGACATAGGTATGTGTGTGTGTGTGTGTGTGTGTGTGTGTGGAATGTTGTGAATCATGGATATTAGGCCGTACCCTCATTGTCTTATAGGTTGATAGGATCCCTATTGGTTTAATTCCATCATACGATGATCTTTTCCGTACGTGATGAGTTGATTTGATGATTGATCCATACCCTTGACTAGAGGATGCCGTACGATGGATTAAACCGTACGTGATGTTGTGTGGCTAGATGCCGATTGATAGATTCACCGACTCGGACATGTTAGATACGTATACCTGTCAGCATTTACATGTGATTTATCTTATGCTGCATTCATGTTATTTGCATTGTATTGCTTATACCTTTGCTAGTACACTTACACCATTATCGATGATGCGTATGTTACGCGTACACAGATTTGCCGGCTCACACACAACATCATCGATAATTGCCATATCACTTGCATAATTTACTTACTATTGTTGCATATGCACCTTTATACGATGTTGTATTTGACTTTGGAGAAATTGGGAACCGCGGGATATATTTTAAAAACTGGAATCATTTAAAAGAGCGATTTTCCCTTAATATGTCATATCTCTGTTCTATGTTGCATGATATACGGATATGCTTACATTTCTATTATATGTCGCATTCATCATGCTTTGTGATTTTATGCATTGAGATATGTTGTTTTCATGAGATTTCTGGATTTGAGAACCGTGGCTATTTTAAAAGAAAGTATATACTGTTTTCAAAATCCGGTTTCTCTTGATATGATATTTCAGTGCGTCCACCATGCGTATTCTCGGTTCTGAGACGTGTGACGTGTGAAACCCGATTCGAGGAGCTGGATGAGGCCGATTGCGGGTACATGGTGGACCCGGTATGGTACCCCGGGGCGAGAACGGATCACTGTACAGTAGACGGTGAGCCTGGCAGAGGGACTACTACCTACTGGTGATTGATTGGATCTGGCGGTTATCCGGAGGATACTGACCAGAGACGAGAGATGGATATGGGTTGACCCGTACTGTCGGGGCTGAGGGCCGATTCCGCAGACGGAACCCATGGGCCGATCCGGACTGACGGAGCCTGAGATATGAGTATTTACGTGTCGATGCTAGACACAGGTTTCATGATGTTTTCGAGTGTCGATGTTGGACACTCAAGTTCCATGATTTTTATGTGTCGCGAGGGACACCCGTTGATTTATATCCTCATACTTTCATGCACACTCTTTTATGATATTTACGTGCATACATACATTGATCATATGGTTGGACGAGATCCACACGCATACATACATTGATCAGATGGTTGGACGAGATCCACGTACACACATGCATTGATTATATGATTGGATGATATCAGCATACTTATAGACTTGAGTTATTGTTGGCACACATGATGACCCGGTCAGCCTAGATATCATAGTATTACCTTTATGATATAGTTGACCTAGGAGTCGTTGTTTATTCGATTTCTACTTGTAGATGTTTTTCTACTCACGAGTTGGCAACGCACCCCCGTTGTGCCACAGTTCTTGCAGGTAGACCGCAAGGATCAGTAGCGGCTTCACTGGCACACAGTTGCATTCGGGTGTTTTGCTTTGGTAGGTGGGACATGTGTATCGTACCCTCTTGTATTATATTTCATTTTGTATCTAGTCAACTCCATCAAATCGAAACTAGTATTTGTATAAGAAATGAGACTTAGCAAGACTTGTAGTTGCGAGATTTGAGCGATGGGTTTTATATTCGCTTTTGAGGATTTATGTCTTGCTTTATTCTTTATCTTTTGTGGTGATCTTCGCCGTTGGGCGTCGTATACTTATATTTACTGTCTTTCGTGGTTGTGATCCGCCGGTGGGCGAAGAGCTAGCTCCCGCTTGGGGATGCCTTTATATCATCTTGTATTGTGGTTTTTAGATCAAAAAAATACAAAGGAGGTGCTGCCCAAATTTTTAAAAGACGAAACATGTTTTCAAACTAATAAATTTCACTTGCATTATTTATGTCCCTTTTTCCATGCATTTAAGAAAACTTGATTTCATTATACCTTTATTTCAAAACTTCACCTCCTTTATTTTCTTTAAAAGGTTTAGATTTCTGGGTTTCAGCTTACTTGAATTCCGTTACGCCTTTAGACGTTGCATGATTCAAGTGCTGGTCACGAGCTAATATTTCGGGTCGTGACAGAAGATCAACACAAAGAATAATGTAAAGCAAGACATCCAACTCATCAAGCGAACATATAACCCATCGCTCAAATCTCGCAACTACAAGTCTTTCTAAGTCTTACTATTTATACAAATACTAATTTTGATTGATGGAGTTGACTAGATACAATATGAATAATAATACAAGAGGGGTACGGTCAAACATGTACCACCTACCAAAGAAAATCACCCGAATGCAACTGTGTGCCAGCGATGCCGCTACCGATCCATGCGGTCAACCTGCAAGAACTGTGGCATAACAGGGGTGAGTTGCCAACTCGTGAGTAGAAAACATCATCAGGTAGAAATCGAATAAAACAACGATTTCCTATGTCAACTATATCATGAAGGTAATACTATGATATCTAGGGTGACCGTATGTAAATATGTGCCAACAATATAATAATCAATGCCTGTATGCATGTGGATAACATCCAACAATATAATCAATGCCTGTATGCATGTGCATCTCGTCCACTCGAAACATCATAAAAGCATATGCATGTAAATATATGAGGATATCAAAGAATGTGTGTCCATCAATGACACATCAAATCATGGAACCTGTGTGTCCAACACCGACACTCGAAACATCATGAAACCCGTATCTAGCATCGACATGTAAATCCTCATATCTCAGGCGCCGCATACTCTGGTCGGCCCTCAGGCACCGCATACTCTGGTCGGCCCTCATATCCATCTCATGACTCCGGTCGGTATCCTCCGGATAACCGCCAGGTCCAAATACTATCACCGGTAGGTAGTGCTCCCCTGCCAGGCTCACCGCCTAAAAATGTGAGTCTTCTTGCCCCGGAGTACCTCACCGGGTCCACCATGTACCCGCAAACGGTGCCTACCGCTCCTCGAATCGGGTTTCACATGCTAATCTCAGAACCAAGAAAACACATGGTGGACGTCTATAAATATCATATTAAGAGAAACCGGGTTTTTAAAACAATATATACTTCCCTTTGAAATAACCACGATTCTCAAATCCAGAAATCTCATGAAAACAGCATCTCAATGCGTAAAATCGTAAAGCATGATGTATGCGGCATATAACAGAAATATAAGCATATCCGTATATCATGCAACATGAAACAGTGATGTGAACATAGCAAGTAAATCATGCAAGGAGTCATATCATGATGCAGCAATTCTACTGTGTAGTAACATAGTAATTATCGATGATGAAAGTGTGTGAGCCGGCCAATCTGTGTAAGTGTAACATGCGTATTATTGATAATGGTGTAGGTGTACTAGCACAGGTATATGTAATGCAATGAGAATGACATGAACGTAGCATAAAGTACATCGTCAGCTAAATGCTATAAGATATACATATCTAACATGACCGAGTCGGTGAATCTATCAATCGGCATCCAGTCTTACAACATCACGTACGGTATGATCCATCGTACGGCATCCTCTAGTCAAGGGTATGGATCAATCATCATAAAACTCATCACGTACGGTAAATCATCGTACGGCGGCATTAAACCATTAGGGATCCTATCAACCTATATGACAATGAGGGTACGGACCAACGTCTCGTACGGCATATCACTCATGATCCACAACATTATATATATCTATATACCTATATCCCAGGTCACATCCATAACAATCTCATATCAGGGGACCGGCAAAGGTATCAATCATCTCATATCGACTCGCATCCGTATACCGACATATCAATCAAGTCATCGTATCACATCGTACATTCTTTTCATCACATTTATATCCCACATCAAGTCATTTACATATATACATCCTATCTTATAAATCTCATATCATGCTACTCTAAATCTCATACTTATTCTCGTGCACTCCCTATCTATATATTGTAATTCACGTTCACTTATCATATCCTTATATATGTATTAATCCGAGACATCATTTCTTTCATATCATGTCACACTAAACCTTTAATCGCATCCATAGGTTCCTAGAATAGGTTTCTCTAACCATATCCTATATATCGGTTTCCATCAAAATTTGCGGGGGTGCTATACGCTATCCACCTGACTTCCCCCGTAAATATAAATCTACTCACCTGCGGATCTTCTTGTTCAGCTGTAGTCGATGGCTTTGTCGTCTCGGAATCCACGCGAAAGTACCTACAATAAATACACAATCGCAATTGCTATTAACATCAAGTTCGGAAAACCAATACGTCACGCGGTGCGCTCATAGGTTAGAACCTATAGCCTACGCATGCAAAACCAACCAATTATCCCTTATCGTTGACGTACAAACATCCAACGACCAAATACAATATCAAATACTAAATCCAAATTCAGAAATCGCAAAACACGAAAACAACAACCTAGGAGAACCACTTCCAGATTTCACCCTAGGCCAAACTAGGGAATTTTGCACATAGGGTTGCCCTAGATATCTGATAACAAGACCACTGAACAAAATTCACACCATTCTACTCTAATGTGGCCGCAATTTGCGGCCACAATGAATTAATCTGCGACCAGATTAGGGAATTTGGGTCTCGGGTTTCATGGGTTGCTTCATGGTTACCTGCATGTCTTACTGTCATGGAACTTAATTTATGGTGGTCTCGGGTCACTCCAGATTCCTATAAACCATCACAAACTGTCAAATTACGATATCGGGAAAATTCTACGTCCGTGTTTCGGTTTCTAATCCGGGTCTTGGCCAGTAAAGTCGTCACTAAGGTCTTGTAACAGCCCCTAAACATCACCAAATTCACACCATCACCCAACCCTCTCTTGGGATTTTCCAAACATCACTAATCTAACAAGTTTAACTCTAAACTAAACTAGGATGCTAGGACACTTAAAACTAAACTAAATGAAAGAAGATATAGCTCATTTGGGCAACTCAAGAAAACCCTAGCTTCTTAAAGTTTCCAAAATCCAACTTTGATTGGTCCATTGTGTTGAGGGTGGGGTAGAGATCAACTTTTGTGAAGGGAGTATAGGGTTTTGATGAAGATTTTGAGATGGGTCATGAGGGTAGTATGAGAGAGCTTGAAGATGAAGAAGGAGAAGAAAAATGATGGGGGGAAATGAATAAGGCAACCCCCTCTCTCTCACTTATTCTCACACGCTTTCTCTCTCATGGCATGCTTCAAGTCATGATGTGGTCCCCTCTCTCTCTCTCTCTTCTCAATAATACACTCTCTTCATTTTCTTTTCTCACAAAAATAGAACCAAAAGTAATGAACAAACACAAAGGAAACAATATGTAACATAATGCAACATGTCATGATGCACTAGCCATGATAAAAATGTAGAAACACGGATTTGGCTTAATCGCGATTAGTAGTGCACTAATCAATTTTTATCCAAACTGCATATAATTAATTATAAAAATGCCAAATCTAATAAATATATTTTTAAATGAATAAATCACTTTAATCTCCAATTATTTCACAAATATTGGTATATATTTATACCATTTTACGAAAACCCCAATTTCGCAAATCGGATAGTTTTTCGCGAAATATATTATTTTAATATTAAATTCCAAAAATAATATTTTATATTTTCTGAAACGTTACATATGGGATCATCCATCGCCCATCAAATGGATCAAGAAGCGTATACGCTAGTCTACTCTGGAATATCGATACCCCGTCTCGATACACTCTCGACTAGGAACAATTAAAGGATGAACTTGTGGACTACCCTGGCCCCACTAGTATGATCTGCATCATAGTCTTGGTAGTCAAGTATACATCCTAAAGGCTTTATCAACATGTGAGAGCAAGATAGTATCACAATACTAGTTTACATGTTAAGATAATGAGTAACCAGATAGCATACTATCATGTTGGCAAGAAAGTCCTCCCTATATATGTCCAAGCATCCATTGTAATATACAATCATGTACAACAATGGCCTCTAGGGCATACATACAACTAACATCAGACAAAAAGACCGGACTGTACGGTAGTGTTGCTGATGGATTCATAGGAGTATGGATAAGCTTGCTTGTTTATCTTCTGATCGCTCAATACCCGGGTAGCTGTTACATCCAGCTGTACCGCTGGCGGCTTATGGATGACTGATATGATCATCACCTACTGCCGGCATATTGACGAGCCATTAGAGTCCTACACAGAGGTTTCCTAGCTCATACGAAACGAAGTAGGGCACATATGTGATATGTGCGGGACCGAGATTAATACGTGTATGTGATACCGTATTCCAATCTCACGATACAGGTTATATGTGATATAACCGGATTGTTGAATCAAGTGACGTTGATTCAATGATATGTTATATGTATATGTGATATGCATATAAATGATATTAGTCGGTTGTATGTGATACAGCCGGGTTATTAAATCAAGTGTTGATTTAATAATTTAATGTGTAATTATATATTTGATATATTAGTATACATTTTCTAATATTAGCCCACTTAAGAAAATGTTTTATCAAAATACATACAAATATATATGTGATATATATTAATGTATTTGTTTATGTGTCATGCTAGATGATACATTGGACTTGGGTGTATGAGACTCATACCATACTTAAGATAATGTGGGGATTTAATTATTAAGGGAAAAAACAAAATTAGGTGGAAATTATCATGGTTGAAGATGCTTATAGAAGCTTGTGGAAACCATGACTTAGTCTACTAATTTTGTTTTACTCTAAATATTTATTAACCCAAATCTAATTTTTAGCCATGGTTAAGTCTCTACATGAGTTATATGAGATATTTTCTCACCCAAGGTTCAATACTTGATGACTTGAGATCATTTTCTTCATCTACTTTCTTGCTCTCTAGCTTTGAGTGAGTGAAGAAAAGAAAGAGAGAAAAATTATTCTAAAGTGAGCAAAATTCATACTTCACCAATCTATACCAAACTAGCCATTTAGTATAGGTTGTTTTTTCACTAGTTCATCAATTACTGAAGAGATAACTTGAGTTAGAGATTCTTCAACGTAGATCATCTTCGGTCTCGAAAATCCTTGAGCAAGCTTGTTCCTTTCGTCTAGTGGAGCTTAACGAGAGTCCGGGAGACCACTACTTGGAGCTAAGGGACTACTACACAAAGCTTAGAAGTGAAGGACCGGTCTACAAAGGTTGTATTTCTATATCACTTAGTGTAAAAATGTTTATATGTTTTAAAAACCCTAATTCTCTAGTTAGATCATTGGTTCAGGTTTGTTAGCACACTAGATTTTTATAAAATTGCATGCTTGATGCCTTCCTAAACCTAGTAGTCGTGCTAAGAAACCCTTCAGGTTGTTCCCGACCCGACTAGATTATTGTTCTAAATTGTATTGTAGACCATAATTTAGTCGATGTTTCTAACTGTTTTTACTTTTATTACAAAAGAAACGGAGATGAATGTAATGAGAGATCAATCTATTAATGACCGATCCGAAATAGCATGTAGCCATTTGGCATTTTCCTTAAGTTCGGATAATGAATAAACCCATTAGCTTGGCTCACATTTGATCAGTTTGGATTGTCAACTTTTTTACGCACGTTACGGGTCGGATTCTTCAGAAAGAATGTTCTTTCAGTCATGTAAAAATAAGATAAATTATTTTGGGAGACGCCTGCTTGCTGAAAAGGATATTTTTGGTTTTATGCAGATCCATTAGCAAAAACATTAAATAAAACAATGAACATGATTTAATTACCTTCGATTTTTATTGAAGAATAAAGACGAAATAAATGCAGCGGTTTTACGAATAAGTATAACAATTTTATAAATAGATATAACAATTTCAGGTTATATATAATATTTTAATAAAAATATAACGGTTTCAACATAAATGCAGTAAAACTGTATAATATGGATTTAATACCTGTAAGAATCAATGTAGTAATTTATTTGAAAGTATAAAGTTGGCATAAGACATCAATAAATATTAGAAAATGATTGAAACAAAAGAATTTTCCAGTCAAGTGAGTTTCTAACGAGTTTTTTTCCCAGCGACTAAATCCCATCCCTTTTCGCGAGGAACCTATTCACATTTTTTAAAATATTTATTTTCTGCACTTGCATAGACACCCGGAAAATCTATCAACACGCGGTTTAGCCACCAAGCCGTCTCTCTGGCGGCTCTGCCATGTCATCATCCTACTGGCCGATCTGTTAGCTGTCTGTGGGTCCCACCTCTCTCTTTCTCTCTCTCTCTCCTTTTCTCGCACAACTTTTCTTCTTTTGTTTCCGTTTTAATTAACACCTCCATTCCATTCACATCCTCTGCTTGCTTTCCCTTCATCAACCACCTCTCTCTCTCTCTCTCTCTCTCTGCATGATCATCAGAACAATAACAGAATCCAAACCATGGTGAGAGATTTTGACTGATGGCGCTCTGTTTCTTGATGGATGAACTAATCCTCTGTGCTGGGTAACTAACTCTGGTTTTCGTAATTTTAATATCAGGGAACCCCGGTGAACATCATCGTCGGGTCCCACGTGTGGGTGGAAGATCCGGAGGCCGCCTGGATCGATGGAGAGGTCACAATCATCAAATCAGGGAATGCCACCATCATCACCACCAACGGAAAAACCGTATGATTTTAATTTCATCTTCATAGCTAATTGTTGCTGTTGATTGGTTAGGATTATAAGTTTGTATTGATTTTATCCTTGTTAATTATGCTGTGTATTGATAACCAACTAGGATGAGTTTATGAGTATTTGTTCTTTATTAATTTGGCTATCAAACTTTCAGATTGGAAGCTAGATATATATAAATCCATGTAGATGCTTAGAGGGTTATGTAATTAGCAAGCTAGTGATTGATATCAAATTAAATTGATTGAAGAATAACCACCTTACCAATTGCATGGATCAAATTCAAATTCCTTTGTTTTCACTACTTACAATATGATAAATTATTGTAACTACCATCTCCTTCAAGTTTTTGTTTCTAATCTTGTTAATTATTCATCAATGCTTATATTCTTAATTAATTTCTCCTTGATTTACTTATTAAATTTTCGAAAGATTAGCAATCGAAAGATATGAATACGCATATGCATCATAAGTTTGGTACGTAGCAAATTAAATTCAAGGGAGGATCAATCTTATATATCTGATACGATAAGCGTATACTACCGGATTCCCAACCCTTATTTTGACTTTCAAAAATCTCGGTCTAATATATATGCAACTAATTCTATAACTTCAACGATTAATATAAGCAGTCATTTCTTGGAACGTGTAGGTTGTGGCTAGTATTTCAAGTATTTACCCAAAAGACACCGAAGCTCCTCCTGCTGGGGTCGATGACATGACTAAATTGGCCTACCTTCACGAGCCGGGAGTTCTACAGAATCTAGGTTCTCGATTCGCTCTAAATGAAATATATGTAAGCAACTCACGTTCAAACTCTTAAAGGTGTACAAACAAATACTAAGTCTAACAACCATGAGCTCCGCAGACCTACACGGGTAATATATTGATTGCAGTTAACCCTTTTCAAAGACTTCCACATCTCTATGATGTGCACATGATGGAGCAATACAATGGTGCTACTTTTGGGGAGCTAAGTCCACATCTTTTTGCAGTAGCCGATGCTTGCTTCAGGTAAATATAGCAAATGCTTTTTTTCCCCTTATTTTTTTCATTACGGTTTTCAGCAAGCTAAACTTGAGTAAAATACCATGACTTTTCATAGAAAACTTTCTATGGTACAAAACTAAAAATGCTGAAAAACTCATGGTACTAATTTAAAAAGAAACACTGAGTTATTAATTATTTGTTATTTGTCTGAAAAAGATGAAAGGTCAAAGGTATTTTAGTGAAAGTTGGCCTTTTTTACTATGGTTAATTGATATAGATGAACTAATATGTTCTAAAATAGGGCTATGATAAATGAGAATGGAAGCCAATCCATATTAGTTAGTGGAGAGAGTGGAGCCGGGAAGACCGAGACGACCAAGATGCTCATGAGGTATCTTGCTTATATGGGCGGGCGATCGGGGACGGAGGGAAGAACAGTAGAGCAACAAGTGTTAGAGGTAATTTGATTCCTAAGAATTTTAATAGTTTCTATGGTCAATATTTAACGATAAAGATGATTGATTTTGAATGTTATACAGTCTAATCCAGTATTGGAAGCATTCGGCAATGCCAAAACAGTTAAAAACAACAATTCTAGGTAAAAATATAATTAATATTACATTTATATATGTGCACTTCATTGCTATAGTTTATGAGAAACTGATTCTACTAACGGTTTATGCCGGTTACATTGGAAACAAATATTTAATAACAGTCGTTTTGGAAAGTTTGTCGAGATACATTTCGACAAATACGGGAAGATATCAGGAGCTGCAGTTCGGACATACCTACTCGAGCGCTCTAGAGTTTGCCAGGTGAACGATCCTGAGAGGAACTACCACTGCTTCTACATGCTCTGCGCCGCACCACCGGAGGTATCACACATAGAACAAATAAGATTACCATAAGAGTACATCTTGTATAGTTCCTATTCTACAATGTAATCTAGAATTGAGTTATCAAACGTTCGTTAAAATATACACACGTTGTTACAGGCTTACAGCATTTTGGTCTAGAAACAGGGATATCTAAGATGGATTAGAGTAACTTAGGTTCAAATCACACAATGTATTTAATTAAAACGTTCTTTAATTAGAAAACACCACCACGCAAAAGCCTACAATTCGTCCGAAGAAAAAGGGCACTCAACAAGCAAGGGAATGTTAGAATATAAAAATATATCGCTCTATCCTCATTATAAATTTGGAGTTTGATGCTGTGACGAAAACATGTAAGATAGATAACTGAGAGTGAAAAAAAAATTCAAATCTCAGTTGTTTATTATATTATGAATGATGGATAACCTTCTTCTACCTTATAATGCAAAATGATGGTTCCCCATTAGCACGATAATACAATTTATTCCTTTACGTTTTGGACTAACAAGTAGTAATCCTTTTATAGGACGTCAAGAGATTTAAGGTGGGGAATCCAAGAACTTTCCATTATCTGAACCAAACAAATTGTTACGAAGTGGCTAACGTTAATGATGCAAGGGAATACCTAGAGACTAGAAACGCAATGGATGTTGTTGGAATAAACCTGGAAGAGCAGGTAATTTCTACATGATATATAATTTAAACTGATCTAAGGTCGTAAGTACATACAATGGTTTATTAGAAAATTATTCATTCGTTGCAGGATGCTATCTTTCGTGTCGTAGCAGCAATTCTTCACCTCGGTAACATAGAGTTCGCCAAAGGGAAGGAAATTGATTCTTCAAAATTGAAAGATGACAAGTCACTCTACCACCTTAAGACTGCTGCAGAGCTTCTAATGTGTGAACTGATATACACTTTGTGCACGATCAGTTTTCCCTACGCTTATGTTGTGATTCTTATTTATTAATGCGCAAAATCTAATTACATTTCAGGTGCGACGCGAAAGCACTAGAGGATTCTTTATGCAAGCGTGTGATTGTTACTCCTGATGGCAATATCACAAAGCTTCTTGATCCGGATTCAGCTGCATCAAACCGTGACGCCCTAGCAAAGACAGTTTACTCGCGGTTATTTGATTGGTAAGAAATATTTTCTTACATGCTGGAGTTTGATTTAAAATTCAAAGCATATAGAATATAAGATTATACATATCGGTATCAGGGATTTTTTTTAAAAAATAATAATGGCAGGATAGTAGACAAAATCAACAGCTCAATTGGTCAGGATCCTAATGCGAAAAGCATAATTGGAGTCCTTGATATCTATGGCTTTGAGAGTTTCAAGATCAACAGGTAAGGTTTTTATTTAATCTACTATTCAAATTGAGGTCATATATTTGTATACCTCTAATATTGGTTAATAGTAACTAATTATATACTGATATATCTGGCAGTTTTGAGCAACTGTGCATTAACCTCACAAATGAAAAGCTGCAACAACATTTCAATCAAGTAAGTACATCGAAAATTTCAAAACACAAATGTATAGCACAGAAAAGTAGCATACTAAGAAGTGTAAGCATAATGCTATTGCAGCATGTATTTAAGATGGAGCAAGAAGAGTATACAAGGGAAGAGATTGACTGGAGCTATGTGGAATTTGTGGACAACCAAGATGTGCTTGATCTTATAGAAAAGGTATACAAATTACATGATCTAGTTCATAAAATATGATTAGCAGATTAGATAGCATAAAAAGAAATATCATGCCTCTAATGGTTTGTATCTGTTCCAGAAACCTGGAGGAATAATTGCACTTCTTGATGAAGCATGGTATGATCCTGATATTCTACTAGTGAACACTTTGTTATTGCTTATGTATGAATGTATATGCATGTCTATTTTATGTACATGCACGCCTTCAATGGAATTTTCGAAAATTACCTATTTCTTTAATAACAGAGATGTACCCACCTCAGATACATCTCTTGTCTCTGATATTTGAATACTGCAAATCTGATAGATATGTATTAGATGTTTCTTTTGTTGTATCCTAGAATTTACAGATGTGTGTCAGATGTTTCTTTTATTGTACCGTAAAATTTATAGTGTATTCTAATGTGGCAAAGTCATATGAGAAATGTCACCAGATCTAAGAAGTTAAAATTTCTAATGCATGTATAACAAGTTTGCAATTCCATTTTATTTGTAGATGCATTGATAATCGTTTTTCACTTTCTTCATAAAAAAATGTAAATAAGGATAACAATTGGATTAATCTAAATTGAAAATAATTTATAATATCTGGTATATTATGCTATTTTAACCACTTTACATTACATATGGATGTTCTAGATTAATAACACTCCCAACTCACACACAAATTTTGTTATATCTGTATATTCAACCTTGCTTATTTACATACTGATCCTGAAAATTTAAATCTGAATTCATAAACCATACTGATCCTGAAATTTTAAAAATTCGTTATATTATCATTCCCTTCCTCTATATTTGGATAAATGCATCGTGTTATACATCACACTCTAATTTCAATATTTGTACAACATGTACCCCATCAGTAAGAGAAAACTATCCAAACTAAATTCCTTTTTAAATTTATGACTCATATGTCCGTAATACATAAAATATTTACTTTAAGACATGAAATCCTTGGCTCTTATTCTTGAGCTTAATAAATGTATGAATTTCGTATAGTATGCTAATACTAACCTCAATTAATATTTTACAGCATGTTTCCAAAGTCCACTCATGAAACATTTGCACAGAAGATGTACCAAACATATAAAGCACACAAGCGTTTCAGTAAGCCTAAGCTCGCTCGAACTGCTTTCACCATAAACCATTATGCTGGAGATGTAAGCAACTATCAAAATTTGTTCCCCGGTATTTGTTCAAATGTCATGCAACTCAAGTATAATTCAATGCAACAGGTTACATATCAAGCAGATCAATTTCTTGATAAGAACAAAGATTATGTTGTCGCCGAGCACCAAGCCTTATTGGATGCTTCAAAGTGTCCTTTTGTTGCAAATTTATTTCCTCCATTGCCCGAAGAATCTTCTAAACAATCCAAGTTCTCATCTTTAGGTACACGCTTCAAGGTAAATATCAGTCACATGCAGAACTTAATTCATTTTTATATCCTTGGGTATTATTTTGACATAATTGCAGAAGCCCGTTTCACTTTATCCGTTTGGCAAGAAACAATCCTCTACATAAACAAAGTTCAGTTTGATCTTCAACCTTGCCACTGTAAAAAAAATTCCATGTATTCTTTCTCAGAATATACCCTCATTTTACCCTCTTCTTTCTCTTTAGTTTAAGTGTGTTTTGCGAATCGGGGAAAAAGTGGCGGTTTCTTGCAATTTAAGCCTTTTAGAAATTATTGTTGTTATTTTGAATTGATCGTCACTCAAACATCTTTGATTTAACATATAGCAACAACTGCAAGCACTGATGGAAACTCTGAGCACAACCGAGCCACATTACATTCGGTGTGTTAAACCCAACACTGTTCTGAAACCGGGCATCTTTGAGAACTTCAATGTTTTGAATCAACTGAGATGTGGGGTAAGGGAAAAAACACAAAGTGTTAACTACACTAGAATCATTTTTAATTATCCTATATGTGACACCAATGATATGGCTTCTTAATTTAAAAGGGTGTGCTAGAGGCGATAAGGATCAGTTGTGCTGGTTATCCAACTAAAAGGACTTTTGACGAGTTTCTTGATCGATTTGGAATGTTAGCACCCGATCTTGTTGATAGGTATGCAGTTTAACAGGGAATTAGTGTGATCTTTTCTTGGAATTGTGTAAATTGGTGTCTACTTTGATTTAATTTCTCTTAACATATAAGCACAATTTTACCTAATGCAGCTCTGATGAGAAACTGGCATGTGCAGCAATTTGCGACAGAATGGGATTGAAGGGATACCAGGTATAATCTAAGAATAGTTTATATATTGAAAATAAAAATATATAACGGAAACATGTATAACTGAAGCATTGTTTACATGAGCTTTTCATTGTTTCATGATGCTGCTAATGTATGTTCACTTCAAAGAATATCATTTTTATAGTGATACTATCATACTACAACACACATAAGGTTATATATATACACACTCCATTGCAAACCGGCACATTTTAACGATCCGATCCATTTAAGTTGATCATCCTACCCTCAAATGTATGTGTATGAAAAATCAAACGATTTGAAAACCTCTAACCTATATATCAGATGAAATTTATGTTGCATTATCGAAAGACGTTCATTTTTGCACCCCTCGATGCATAGGTTAGAGGTCTTCAAATCCTTTGATTTTTCATACATATATTTTTGAGGGTAGGGTGATCAACTTGAATGGATCGGATCGTTAAAATATGCCGTAAACTGAGATTTCCTGCATATTTTAAAAAAACGCGGACCTGTTTGTGATGGAGCACTCCTTTACCATATATATATATATTCTCGTGTTTTATCCTCTTAAAAATGAAATCGACATATCCGTGATAACAAAATCATGTTCCATCTAGTAGTTTTCTTTCAAGTTTCACATGCAAATTATACACCAAGTACAAAACAAAACCATACAATTGATTTGAAAATCATTAATAGAAAAATAAACCAAGATTTGTGCTTGAATATGAACAAATAAAGTACATCATATAGAATGGATAACTTAAATATGTATATTATGAACAATAAGAGATTATTACAAAAAGCATTTCTAACACTAAAGCAAGGCAGTTGTGTATAGTAACGGAAAAATCATGTCGGTCTTTTTATTAGATAGGGAAAACAAAGGTGTTCCTCAGGGCTGGCCAAATGGCTGAGCTTGATGCTCGAAGAATTGAAGTCTTAGCAAATGCTGTAAGATTTATCCAAAGACAAATTCGAACGTATCTTACAAGGAAAGAATTCATCATCCTCAAGAAAGTAACCATCCAAATCCAAAAGCTATGGAGAGGTTAGTCTCTAATAATCGTCCACATGTTAGGATTTATTTCAATAACTGATTGATAGAATTGCATATTATTTTACAGGATGGCTTGCACGAAAGCTCTATGAAGAAATGAGGAGAGAAGATGCATCCCTTCGCATTCAGAAATATGCACGTGCTCATGCCGCATGTAAAGCATATTCAAATTTGAGGGAATCGACCATTGTTATACAAACAGGCTTACGTGCAATGGCTGCACGTGATGAATTCCGACACAGGAGGAGGACTAAGGCCGCTATAATCATTCAGGTGATATAGTTATAACATGGATTGATTTGAATAATTATATAACCACTTTGGTACTAATATATCGTATTTCAGACTCAATGGCGCCTACACAAAGCTCGCTCTGCATATCTGCATCAAAAGAAAGCAAGTTTGATACTTCAATGCCTTTGGAGAGGGCGAGTAGGAAGAAAGGAGCTTCGAAAACTCCGAATGGTGATAAAGAAAATTATAATTTACACCTGGTTTTTTAAAAGTCTTATTTGCATGAAAGAGGTCCTAATTTGTTTTTCGTATATAGGCCGCAAAAGATGCTGGGGCACTTAGAGAAGCCAAGGATAAACTAGAAAAGAGAGTAGAGGAGCTTACATGGAGATTAGATTTCGAAAAGCATTTGAGGGTATTCAGTGATATTCTTTATCAATTTATTTGGCTAAATTCTTGCAATACCATGACCTTTCGCTGTTTTATAGAATAGTATCATATAATCTATAAATTGTAAATAAATCCAATGAACTTGGTATTTTCCATATTAATACCATGAGCTTTCAACATTTTCCAGTTTAGCACAATCAGCTGTTTTCTATGAATAACTAAGTAGTGTATAAGGGAAAGAAGGTTCGGACCGGTAACTGGAGTCATGTTATTATATTAAACTGAAAATAATGAAAGCTTATGATATTTATTTGAAAACACTAATTTCATGGTTTTTATTTCTAATTCAATGAGAAGTCATGTTACTTGAGAGAAATTTATCCTTTTCTTTTCGATGAAATTTCAGTATTATACAATGTTAAACATAATTTATTATATAATGTAGACTGACCTTGAGGAAGCCAAAGGTCAAGAGATTGCAAACTTACAATCAATATTACAAGAAACGCAAGTAAAGCTTGATGAAGCCAATGCTGCAATCATTAACGAAAGAGAAGCGGCGAGAATAGCAATAGAGCAAGCTCCCCCAGTCATTAAAGAAGTTCCAATTGTTGACAGCACGAAATTGGAGTTGTTGTCAGAGAGAAACAAAGAGCTAGAGGTAAAGCGTCCAACATCATTTTTTTCGCTTCTACTTACAATGTAAGATATCTAAACAAATATTAAAGACCAAGACCAAAACATAAGCTTCAAATTTTCAGCAAAAGAATAATTGATAACTTCTACTGGAAAATTATAAGCAATGTATAGTTGAGAGCCATGTGTGTGAATGCACAAAGAAATGCACAAATAAAAAATACATATTAACACACACGCACATGCACACATACATGGGAATAGATCTGCATACTATATCACAATTATTTAACTATTGGATCAATACAGGAAGAGCTAATTGAATTCAAAAGCAAGGCAGAGAAATTCGAGAGAAAATATTTGGAGGCGCAAAAGCAGACTGAAGCATTGATTACAGAAACAGAAGAGTCTCAATCAAAACTTAGCCGACTTCAAGAAATGATAGAGAGGTACTGTACATCATCTATTCGTTCCTCCATAAAATATTCAAAACATAAATTAGGAAACAAGATCTATACTTTATACACATCTCATAACTTTCTTTAAATTGTAGACAAGAGACAAACTTGTCGAGCCTAGAGTGTGAGAATCAGGTTTTACGGCAGCAGGCCTTAGACACGTCAGCAAACAAGGATAACCTCTCAGAAGAAATTGAAAGGTTACTATTACGGCATGCTATATCAAGAATGGGACATTTATGTTTGGCATTTAGGTGATATATATATGCGTAACATTCTATTTTCAAACATTATTGACTTGTGTTTTCCAGTCTCGAGAGCAAAATTGCAGCATTGGAGGCAGAAAATGAGTTGCTTCGTAGTAGGCCTACAGTTATAGCTGAACCAATATTCACTCATGAGTTAATAGAACAACAACAACCACCACCACCACTACCACCACAGAAACAACAACAACAACAACAACCACAACCAGTTTTGATGGTATAAAATTCAGTTATTTATTTATTAATTTTGTACAATACTTATTAATATGTTTGAATATATTGTACAAGGTTTTCAGAGTATATATTGAGGTTTCTTATGTGTTTTTGATGGTTCAGATAGCTGAGAACGAGCATCAACATGTTGAAGAACCTAAGCCTAAAAAAGTATGTCGGCTACATATGAGTTAAAACTTTAAAACAAATGAAATAGAAACTTAATATAATTACAACTCTTTGTTCACAGGAAATGATGGTGACCCCTCCTTTACCTTCTCTAAGTAAACAAAAGTCTCTTACCGACAGACAACAAGTATGTATACAAATATCATGTTGGAAAAGATAAAAAAAACCCTGGAAATGTGTATTTCTCATTTAAATGTATAATTACTGTCTTATTTATAGGAGAACCATGATACACTTATTAAGTGCCTATTGGAAGACAAGCGATTCGACAAGAAGAGGCCAGCTGCAGCATTCATAGTGTACAAGTCATTGCTCCAGTGGCATTCGTTTGAAGCCGAGAAGACAAACATATTTGATCGTATTATTCACACCATAAGGTCATCAGTTGAGGTAAGTATCCTTATTTCAACCTTATTTATCATGTCATTCATCTATATCAGTGATTGTCAGATTCAATCCTTTAAGCCCCTTTTACCATTTCTTCAATTACATTCGTAACTAGAAATTATTATACTTGATAGAAATTTTCATGGATATCAAACTCATTCTAAATAAACTAGACACACTAAATAGCAAGGGGCATTTCAGCCAATTTCTGTCACACGAGGCTGAAAAGTGGTAAAAGAAATTTTTAAAAATGTCTTACAATTAACTTTTACTGTAAATTTCCTTAGAATGTTGGGTCATTTTTAGTGGATAATAATTTGATTTCTCTTTATAGAATCAAGACAATGTCATCGAACTTGCTTACTGGCTCTCAATGACTTCTACTCTTCTTTTCCTCTTACAAAACACTCTCAAAGCAAGTAATACATCAACTATCAGTTCAAACCGCAGTAGGGCTACAACTGCCACTTTATTCAGTCCAATGGCAAGGGTATGGCTTCAGTTACTTCCATAATTTTAATTTTTGATAATTAAACAAACTACAATATAATTAAAATTAATTTTCTATTGTGGTCCCCTAATTGAATATGTGTATTTCTAGAGTACTCGTCCATCTTCAGCTGGAATGGAAATTTCAAGTGGATACAGTGGAATGGCAGGCAAATCTAACGCTCAATCGAGAGTGGAAGCGAAATATCCTGCTCTACTATTTAAGCAACATTTAACAGCTTATGTTGAGAAAATATATGGGATGATCCGAGATAGACTGAAGAAAGAGATTAGCCCATTCTTAACAATGTGCATACAGGCAAGTCTCCAACAAGAAAAAAAGCTAAGAATCTAGAAGCATTAACATGAATAAATTCTTCAAAATCCAATATTTCAGGCACCAAGAACAACAAGAGCTAGATCAATAAGAGGATCATCTAGGAGCATTCAATCTAATGTAGTATCAAAGCAAGCATCCAATATTCATTGGCAAAGTATTGTCAAAAGCTTAGATTGCATGTTGAGTGTATTGCGCGAGAAATATGTAAGTAATGCTCTTATCTTTCCTCCAAAAAAGTACTAAAAATAAATACATGAGAATGTGTTCACATGGTCCACTTCTGATTTTTCAGGTCCCTTCAATGATTATAAGGAAGACCTTCAGCCAAGTGTTTGCATTCATAAATGTACAACTCTTCAACAGGTATTTATCCATGACATTCGATGTGAGATACGCAATTATTCTTAAAAATAAAAACACACATCATATTGAAAATGTTTAATGAACTTCTAATGCAGTTTACTACTACGCCGTGAATGCTGCTCATTTAGCAATGGTGAGTATGTAAAAGCTGGCTTACAAGAGTTGGAACAATTTTGCTCGAGAGCAACAATTGAGGTTAGTTAATCTAAAACCATTATTATAAGTACATTTCTATGAAGCACCGATGCTTACAACCGGGTGTCATACCTTGTCGGATGATTTTTAAATTATCAATTTCTTTATTTAGAATGTATGTGATGCTTTCATTTATAACTTATTTGTGACAGGTTAATTAAGGGTTTAGTGGTTCGGGTTTTCGCGTTTCGGGATTCCATATCCTATGAACAAAATTAAATCGTAATGATTTGGCTCCAAATCACTCAAAAAGGAATCATGCCTCTCTATCTACATCTACACATATTATTCATCCATACATATGCATAAATACACACACACCATATGAATTTGCCGACTGATCTATCGTCATAAACTGTTTATAAACATCTGGTTCAAGGGTAAAATTATTAAATTATTATGAAAATAGGTGTATCCTTATTCTAGGCCATGGATATCAAAATGGACTATACCGTCATTCAGAAAATATTTGGCACTTTTCCTCGTATATATGGATACACACAAAAAGCCACACGCGCGCGTGCACACGCACACAAAATCACACCCACACTTGCACCCACACGCGCGTGCACATACATACATATGTGCGTATGTATGAATGCTTGAACATACATACACACCATAGGTCATAGTGTGTGTGTGTGGATTTTTACAAGTTTTGTGCATCGTGCGAGTGCACTAATCATTATGCTTGATAGGTTTATTTACGGTATAAACAAATAAGTGAAAAGAACGAATATGATTTTTTTTGTTTCCCTTTCAGTTTGTCGGAACATCATGGGATGAGCTCCAACACATAAGACAAGCAATAGGTTTTTTGGTAAGCGGGATATCATATAGTTATCTATTAAATAGCTAACTTTCGGATATTTTCTCAAGTGAAGACTATAAAGCAACAAAATTTGCAGGTTTTGCAACAGAAAGCTCACAAATCTGTAGAGGAGATCACAAGTGAACTATGCTCAGTAAGTTTAAGCACAAATATCAACTTATCTTGAACCAGTACAGTGTTTTAATGTTTGACCTTACTTTTCTCTATGATATTTCAGGACTTGAGTGTTCCTCAAATTTATCGTATCGGAACAATGTTTTGGGATGACAAATATGGGACACATGGTTTATCTAACGATGTATCTATCCTTCGTTTACATAAAATATCTTTGTACTATATTACTTGAAAAAAATGATAGACATGCATTTTAATTCTACACAATTGGTTTCAGGCAATTGGTAAAATGAGAGCTATGATGAGCGATGATTCCATTAATATATCAAATAATTCCTTCTTGTTGGATGATGATTCAAGGTAAGTCCGTGAGATAATTTTTAAAGTTCTTAAGTCCCATTTTTATGTTGAGAAAAGGGTATATGATATATGAACAATATGAAAATTGCAGTATACCTTTCTCTTTGGATGACATTTCGCGATGGGTGCTCGACATTAACCTTTCAGATGTAGAACCACCATTACTACTTCGTGAGAATTCCGGATTTCATTTCCTCATCCAACAACACACAGACCAAGTGTTTTAAAAAAAATAGAGTGTATTTTTTAATGGTTTGATTTTCTGTGTGCGCGAAATGCAATTTTTTGACCTTTTTCTTTTTCATATATTTTCGTTTTCTATTTCATAAACTTCACCGGTTTTTTGAGTGTAAAGTGTGCCCATTTGGCATTGGGTGTGTTACATATATTAGGGAATTATTTTTGGACTGTCATTGTAATACAGAAATAGTTTACCTTTGTATTGCGTTATTAAAATTAAAAAGACCAAATCTTTATTGTCTTTCGCTTTCTATATAGTAATCATATTGCGTGTACCTCCATCATTTGGAAGTTTTAGTCCAGTGTTATTTGAAAATCAAATGCCATGAATATGATAGATTTTTTAATAGAATGTTACCCAAGACATTTGTAACTATTGGACTTACTCATGTTTAGTTTGATCATTGCCGAACATACTGTTGTATGTTCGAACTATCTATTTTGTATGATTTATATATCATTGAATATCAAATGAAGAATGAAGCTTCAAATGTCAAATCCAAAGAATCTTGGAGTTTATGTTGAGACTTCACAAACTAAATTTTCAAGATAAGTAGACACCAACATACAACATAAAACATGACGACTAAGAGATTGGCTCAAGATATAGTTAGGTTATTTGTTTTTATTTATTTTTCTTTAAGGCCTTAATGCAAAAAAGGTTTGTATCTAACGAGAGCGTGAGAACACACACTCTTAAATTTTCACATTGGATGATGTGTTGACAAAATACTTTTGGTATAAAATCATTTTTTTCTAGTAAAACGAGAGCTAGAGACGTTTCACTAAAACGGATTTTAATGAAACTACAGAATAAGAAATAAAACACAAAGTGCTCAACATACACGCACAGATGGGAACAAACCCCATATAGAAAACAAAGCCAGACCAGCTACACGTGCATGCGTATAATAAAACTTTAAGCATAAAGAATTAATCAGCCATGAATATAATACGAAGATATATAGATCCCTTCATCTTCATATATAGTCCTAATATCCTTTTCTTCTACATTCCATATCGAGTCTCCTTTATTCTTCATTCGTATTCTTTGTTTTTTAATTGATAGGGAGCATTTTACACTTTTTGATATCTTGGTCATGCTCTATAGACGTAATTGTACTTTTTGAATCTAAAAATTTTCATCCATTTATAATAAGAGTCCTTATGAGCTCAGCCATACTTTACAAAAAACTGAAAGTCAGTTTGATATGAGATTTTTTGGGTTTTCCAGTATAAATGAACCATAACCACTTTTTAACCATTTTAATACTTAAATGTTTGATGGACTATGATTTGCATGATATTATAAACTTCTCTCGTCAATGTAGAAATATCTACACTTCAAAACCGGCAGGAAATTAATCTAGCGTGTTTACCGTTACTAGCATTTTTATTCAAACCAGTGCAAAAATTTGATTTATTGGCTGCAGTTTCACAACTTCATTAGAAAAATAATAATGATACTAATTTCATATATTTCAAAATGTAGACAAAAGAACACAATACAAAAGAATCAACACCAAGATCTTTTCAAGTCTACATAATAAGCAAATTAACACACCTAAGATTGCCGTAAAATCTGAACACCAACATAAAATCCCGATTTCAAAAATCTGATACCAAAGGGTATTAGTTCTTCCTTCCACGATATTTCTCACAACACCATGAAAAGAGTGCAATTTGAACTCGATCACTTTATTATGAAAACAATTATTTCAATTTATACAACCCTCGGTCAAAAATGATAACAAACAATCCCAACGGTCTATCTAAACCGATAGATTCCTAACAGGTGAAATCATATCTAAACCTAACCATAACAACTAAAATATCAAATACAGTTATATGAATATATTTCATATTCTAACGGTCCCCCTCAAACTCTTAGTTCAAACTCATGGTGGATAACCAAGAGTTTGCTTGATTAATAAATCTTGATGTGAATATGCAACTTGCAAAAAAAAAGCTAAAGAAAAACTTCTCAGGGCATAATACAAGGCAGATGCAGCCTCTTGTCTCTTGATTAATAGACTGAATCTCGAAATCTATAGTCTCTTTCGCATAAGCTAGATAGACTGAATCTCGAAATCTATAGTCTCTTTCACATAAGCTAGATGGACTGAATCTCGAAATCTCTTTTGCAATAAATGCCTTATCAAAGACGTCATAAAAAGAAATTGAAAATATTCCTAGAGCGAGGGTGAATAGGAATATGTGACTAATATGCACAAATTAAAAATTCTATCAAACACTTGCAAATAAACAATACAATTGCAAAGTTTATATAAGGAATAAGTCAATATAGATATTGTTAGAGTTCTTACAAAAAATTTAGAGGTGCTAGAAACTGCAAAACCTAGAATCTAAACCAAACACATGAACTAAAAACATAGAAAGAGTTTTAGCTACAATGATAGAAGGGTTATACCAAACTATCCGTGGCCTTCGGTCTTCTACCCTCTTTCTTAGCTCTTCGGAGTCTCCGTGATCGAGCTTGACGTCCGGTCTTCCCTTTGTCGAAAATGATCCACCCGAGAGATTTGGTTGAACGCTCTAGCTCCACACTAAAAAATCAAGTGGAGAGGATGTAGTGAGTTTCTCTAGTGTTTTTCAATCTCTTATCTACTCTTGATTCTCAACTCATAAGAGAGTAGGAAGGAAGATAAAGGAGGAGCACAAGATAAGAGCTAGTGAGGAGAGAGAAGCAAATGGTGAGAATGAAAACTTAAGTGAGAGAAAATATTCAAGCAAGGTTTTGTATAAATGATTTTTGCAAATAAAATATAGCAATCATGCTTGAATATGTTTGTCAAAACTATCCAAGTATGTCTTTCACCATTCTTACCTCACTATCTTTACACCTCATTTTCCATTTAAATGAATAAATGGATAAACAAAAAATGAGATGTCTACCTTCTAGAATTTTTTCCATATAAATACAGAATATACTCTCCTGTATATACATATCCGTATTCATATCGAAATACGAATACCCAAAAAGATAGAATAAAACAATGAACATAATACTAGAATATATATATTGAAATATATATATATATATATGTAATTATTAAATCAATACCTGATTTAATAATCCGGCTTAATCCTAAACCGGCTAGTATTATCAATAGTCCGATCAAAAGTCCAGGTAAGTAGTACACTCATTTGATCAGAACCCTGCATGTATCAAAATACAGTCACCTGAACCAGGAAAACTCTTTGTGTGGTACTCTAAATACTCGGCGGTACGCTGGCACAAGCATATTAGCGGCACTATCTGTACATAACGGCTTTCCAGATACTTGTCGAAAAGGAAGACCGACGAGCAAGCTCATCCGAACCCCTATTGAACCTATCTGTGACAATCTTCGTACAGTCCGGTCTATTCGTCTAAGAGTATCGCATACCGGATCTAACGGATGGTAAACGTCAGACCCTATTAACCCGATAATTCATGTCGATGTAGCTCATGACCAATCCGAAAAACTACTGATCTAACTGTAGGGTTCCTAGGCACACTAATGAAGTCTCACAACAGATCAAACATGGCCAATTGAAATTTTACAAGTGTCGAGAAACCCTAATACGGATCGTTAACTAGAATTTTAGGCGAAACAATGAAACTAGTTTACAACTAAACTAAAAGAACGGAAATACAACCTTTGTAGATCCGTTTCTCCACCTCCATAGCTCCATGATGAAGTCCTCTCCGCTGTCCAAATCGAACCATGACTCTAGCATCGGCTTCATCGGAGAAAAAACGGGCTAGGTCATCGACGACGATGCCGAAGATGATCTACGTCGAGGCATCACAAGATCAAGCTCCACCTTCACCAAGCCATGAAAACTTGTGAAAGAAACACCCTATACTACTTGGCAAGAGGTAGAGGATGAAGAAATAGGAGGTGGGTTCACTTTAGAATTGGATTTCTCACTCTTTTTCACAAGTTGCCATTGTTGGTAGCAAGCTTTTCTTCATGAAGATGAAGAAGAAGAAAAAGCTAGTATATGATAAATGTTATTTAAAATGGAAAAGAAAATGAATACTTATCATATACTAACTATGGTAGAGTGTAGAGAATAGACCATGGTTACTAGGAAGGGTTAGGGTTAAGCATGAAGACAAGAATGGTTACTTTGGTCAAAACTTCATGAAGCTTCAACTAGAAACAAAGAAAGCCACCATTCTTATCAAAATCCTTTCCAAATAAATGAATAAATAAATAAATGAATAAGCAAAACCCTAATCATCAACTTAACCATGGTTTAATTCTATACACTTAACCAAATAAGCATGTATCATCAAACATGATACAATCATGTGCATAAAAGTATATCACATATACAACTTGCACAAATCAAGTGAGAAAATCCATTTAAAGTGAACCAATACTAGTTAATGCAAAGTAATATATCAAATATATAATTATACATTAAATCATTAAATCAACACTTGATTCAATGATCCGGTCATGTCGCACATAACCGACTAGTATCCAATGTATCGACTTATCGAATCAATCTCCGATTCAATAACTAGGTTATATCGCATACAACCAATCGAAACATTCATCGCGAGAATGAAATACGGTATCACATACACGCATTATTCTCGGTCCCGCACATATCTCATATGCGCTCCTATTTCGTTTCGCTTGAGCCAGGAAACCTCTGTGTAGGACTCTAAAGACTCGTCAATACGCCGGTAGCAGGTGATGATCATATCAAACACCCACAAGCCGCAAGCGGTCTGCTAAGAGTAACGGCCACCCGGGTATTGAGCGATCAGAAGATCGACGAGCAAGCCCGCTCACACTCCAGTGAATCCAACAAGTAACACTTACCGTACAGTCCGGTCTGATCGTCTGATATGTCGCATATCTCGCCTAGGGGTGGTAAACGTCAGACCCCAACAGCTCGATAAGTCGTGTCGATATGAGGTCTATAACAGTTCGAGAAACTACTGGTAACACTTACCAGTAAATCTCAGCAACCCTGGCCAGGGATTTCCGGTTATAGCCAATCGAATACAGCACAACATCAACCCCCTATACCGGGAGAGACGAATCCCCTCCTATCGCTCATTGCCTCCATGTGATTCGGGACTGTACCCAAAAACCACCGTTTTGCACGCCCTCTTGGACGTGGTAAGATGGAAATCAAAGCACAGTGGGAACCACACAAGACTCTATGACGATCTCGGGTCAACAGACTACTCTGTACCAGTGTCACCAGAGAACTGCCATCTGACGTATGGTATAATACCATCTGAGAGTTCTCGGCGAGTCCGTCCAGTGTACCCAGTCTCTACTGAGCACCCGTATATCTCCTCTGATGTCAAACACCAATGGATATGGGATCATCCATCGCCCATCTGTATGGGTCGAGAAGGTACACGCTAGTCTACTCTGGTATATCGATGCCCCGTCTCGATATACCCACGACTAGGGACCTTGAAGGATGTACTTATGGACTACCATGTCCCCACTAGTATGATCCGCATCATAATCCAGATAGTCAAGTACACATCCTAAGGGCTTTACCAACATGTAACAGAGAGACAATCAATATACACGTTAAGGTAAAGAGTAACCAGATAGCATACTATCATGTCGAGCAAGAAAGTCCTCCCTATACATGTCCCAGCATCCACTACAATATACATCTAATGTACAGTAATGGACTCTAGGGCATACATATAACTAACACTAACTATCAGCAAATCTTAACTGCCTTGACTAAGGTCTTATAGTTCTAGCCAAATGAACACAGTGTGATATCTGTTGGCTATAGTGCCCTCAAGTCAATTATTGTATCGCAGGCACGTGATTGCAATGATTGAGGGAGGACCTATACCGATAGAACAGTCTTATTCGGGATGATAGTATGCTATCCGGTTTGTCTTTATCATCATGTACATGCTTCAGGTGACATTACAGATCACTATTACATGTTGATAGAGCCCATAGGATTCTTGCTTGACTACCAGCAGTATGATGGCGATCATATACGTGAGAGTTGGGTAGTCTATAAGCACATCCTTAAAGTGTCCCTAATCGTGGGAGTTTCGAGACCGGGCATCGATACTCCGAGAGTATACTAGTGTATACGGATCGAGACCCCGACGAGGGGCGATGGCCGGTCTCACAAGCTATTGGTGTCAGTTGGTTCACCTAAGATAGTATAAAGGTGCTCATTGGGTTCTGAGTACACCGGACATACTCCCCGGGAACATGCTAGTTGGTATTATACCTATCGTCAGATAGCGGTTCCCTGGTGACATATGTACAGGTTAGTCTATCGACCTGAGATCGTCATTTGTCTCGTGTGAGTTCCCACTGTGCTCTGATTACTACCCTATCACGACTCAAAGGAGTCGTGCAAATAGGTTTTAGTTGGGTACAGTCCCGAGCCACATGGAGGCAGTGAGCGGATCGGCAGGGGATTCGTCTCTCCCGGTATTGGAGGTTGATATCGCACTGTGTTTGGAGAGCCATTACACAAAGTTCTTGGCCAAGGCAAGTGAGATTTACTGGTAGGTATTCCAGTAGTTTCTCAGGGTGTTCTGGGCTGCACTCCGACACGACTTATACCGCTATTAGGGGTCTGACGTTTACTATCCTCCTAGGCCCGATATGCGATACCCATAGACGAACGGACCGGACTGTACGGATATTATCACTGACAGGCTCAGTAGGGTTTCAGGATGAGTTCGCTCGTCGGCCTCCCTTTCGCTCAATACCTGGGCAGCCGTTACGTACAGCTAGTGCCACTGACATGCTTGTGGTTAAACCTATTGCCAGCGTATTGACAAGTCTTTAGAGTCCTACACAGAGAGTTTCCCAAGTTCGGGCGAAACGTTGTAGAGGCCATATGGTTTTATGGCAGGGTTCGATCATATACGTGCACTTGTGCACGGATCATGATCGGACGGATCATACTAGTAGGGTTTGGTTTAAGCCGGATCCTAGTATTAGATTGTTGGATTGTTTTCGTCTCGTTGTATTCATATTCAGTCGGAATACGGATACAGGTATGTATATACAGATGAGGGGTATTCTTGTAATTCGTTACGAGTTTACTTTAGAAGATGTCATTCTCTTTTAATTTAAACATTTGGGTTAATGTTTAATTATGTGGAAATTGTGAGTGCAAGTTTTAACCTAAGGCGTTGAATATGGCATGTGCATTTTTGGTGACTCATGGTGTGTTTCTTTGTGCCATGTCTATTTCTTTATTGATTTATTGTGTGGGATTAAATTGTGGAAAGAGAGAGGGCAGTCTTTTCATGGCTAAGGATTGGTCTTTAGTTTTTTTTTAGAGCTCTCACAATATATCTCACACAATAGTCTATGTCATTTTCTTCACTAGCTAAAACTTAAGCTCACAACTGTAAGTGCACGGCGGCGCCCCGGCCGTCAATCCGACGCCGGAATGCGGAAGCGGTGATAATCTTAAATTTTGCGGACTTAGCACACCGGCACCACCGCGCACTAAACACCCGGATCGTAACCATTAACAAGTCTAAGCAACTAAGAAGAGGGGTTAGAGATATACCGACTGATCCGAGTCCTCCGGTCTTCATCTCCACTTCGATCTCCTCGCGGGATCTCCGTCCGTCTCCTCCTTGCCGGAAGGGCACCACATTGCCTGCGTCTTTTACGGGCTCCCGCCTCTATACCGAGGCAACTCGGGCGCGAAGTTGGCTGCCCGACGCGTCCAAGATTTGCTGTAGAATAGTGCAGAATAGTTGTCTCTTTGGGGTTTAGGAGATTGCCATTTATGGAGGAAATTAGCACAAGAATTTTCATGGATGGAAGCTCAAAAAAATTTGAGCATATCATGAAGGATGAGCTCGGCCAGAACTTGAAAGTGCTCACTGGAAAAGGAAATTGAAGCAAGCACTCTCTCTCTCTCTGTGCTGTGAAAATGAGCCCCCTGCACCCACAATTTAAGCTCACTGGAAATCAATTGAAGAAGTGTGCATTTTCTTTTTTTTTGGAAAATGAATTGAAGCCTTTTCTTATGCACTCAAATATGTGTATATTAATTAATCCAAACCAACTCCAAAAAAAGTCACAGCACACTCATTTTTGTTTCATTCCATACATAAGAAATTAATCCACTCCATACTTGTAAACAGTGGCCGGCTCAATACAAATTCCAACACAAAACAAAGCACATCCAAACCATACCCTATCAATTCCCAATTAATGCAAGTGATGGAGGGAATCTAAAGAAGCCATCATAAAGAATATATTTTCAAGAAACCCCCTTCCACAACATGTTATTTGCACAATTGCAAATAACCCCCTCCATCGGAAAAGTCCGGCCGGGAAAGAACAAAGGAAAACCGGCCGGAACGGAATGCAAACTGGCAACTCCAGAAAACTGGTCCCGTAATAAATTACAGGAAAAACCCCAATACTGTGCATACACACCCGCATCTGTATTCCGTCCGGATACAAATGCAATGAGACAAAATCTACACTGTACTATACTAGGATCCAGCTTAAACCAAAGCCGGCTAGTAAAAACTGTCCGATCACCATCCGTGCAATACCGCACGTATCTGATCGAACCCTGCCATATCTCCATATGGCCTCTACAGCGTTTCGCCCGAAACTTGAGTAACTGTAAGTGTGGTGGACTCTAAAGACTCGTCAATACTATGGCTGTGGATTTAACCACTAGCCCGTCAGAGGTATAAGCCAATACGTAACGGGCCACCAGCTATTGACTAAAAGGGACGTCGATGAGCGAACTCATCCTGACACCCTACTGAGCCTGTCAGTGACAATATCCGTGCAGTCCGGTCCGTTCGTCTATGAGTATCGCATGGCGGGCCTAGGGGGTTGGTAAAAGTCAGACCCCCAAAAGCGGTACAAGTCGTGTCGGAGTGTAGCCCAGAACACCCTGAGATACTACTGGAATACCTACCAGAAAATCTCCTTGCCTTGGCCAAGGACTTTGTGTAATGGCTCTCCTAGACACAGCACGACCTCACCCCCAATACCGGGAGAGACGAACCCCTGAAGATACGCTCACTGCCTCCATGTGGCTCGGGACTGTACCCAACTAAAACCTGTTTGCACGACTCCTTTGAGCCGTGGTAGGGTAGTAATCAAAGTACAGTGGGAACTCACACGAGACAAATGACGATCCCCAGGTCGATGAACTAACCTGCACACATGTCACCAGGGAACTGCCATCTGACGTCTGGTATATGACCAACTAGCATGTTCCCGGCGAGTCCTGTCCGGTGTACTCATAACCCAATGAGCACCTGTATACATCTTAGGTGATCCAACTGACACCAGTGGCTTGTGAGACCGGCCACCGCCCCTCGTCGGGGTCTCGACTGTATACACTAGTCTACTAATGGAGTATCGATGCCCAGTCTCGAAACTCCCACGACTAGGGACCTTTAAGGATATGCTTGTAGACCCCCAGCTCCCACTTATATGATCGCCCTCATACTGCTGGTGGTCAAGCAAGAATCCTAGGGGCTCTATCAACGTGTAATAGCGACGTGTCATGTCACCTAAAGCAGTACACGATGATAAAGGTAAACCAGATAGCATACTATCATCTCGAGTAAGACTGTCCTATCGGGATAGGTCCTCCCTCAATCATTACAATCACGTACCTGTGACCTAATAATTGACTCTGAGGGCACTATCTCCAACAATCTCCCACTTGGACTCAAGGCTAATTATTGCGATGTCGCATACTCACAGCCCGTGTGATACCGAACATCCAACTCCTCTACTAGTCAGTCTCACAAAGCTCGTTTGCGGAACTATTGCGTTCGAGGAATAGCCTCAGTGAGTGGATCCGCTTTGTTGTTTCTTTCTATGTCTCTCTATATCTCAAGTTCGCGGAGAAAGCCATCTCCCGAAATGAGCAATACCTGTCTTAGAATGTCTGGATGTCTGATGGGACCTAGCTCATAAATGAACTCCAAATCCAAACTTCTTAGACTGTATCGTCAACTGAACTTAATCAGTATCCTGCGCGCCATGCCTCCCTCAGTATTGCCTTGGACCACCTGTCCAAAATACTGCCCCTCATCAGAAGGAAAACTATAACTCTGACAACCTCCTTGTCGTCCATGTCACCTTGGAAGCCTGGAATGATAACTGTCTCCCGAATAAGGCTGTCGTTATCATATCCCTAGAACATCCACTTATGTTCTAAAACTGCTTCCGACTGTTTCTCCAGGAATGGATTAATGTCAACTTATTGCATCTAGTGCAAGAACAACATCTGGTGTGGTACTTGACATCTCACGATTGACTCAATTGCCTGAGCAAGTGATCTGCCAATCATGCACGTCCCTCTCCCCTTTAGTCTGTAAGACACCTTTGGAGAGGGTGACTCCATCTTCTGCAGGTACACTACCGTGCCAGGAGTCGTCCATCCTAAATACTCTTAGAATGCTGTCCAAGTACCCTGATTGGGAAACCACCCAAATCTAGATCTAAAACCATAGATCTAGTAACCAGTATGTCTGATATAAAATCCATTTCCTTTGTGGAGAAACCACTGTGTGACGACCAAAGTATAACCGATCGTAGTATAGAAATATCACTTCCTACTACCTTCTCAACAGATCCATCCCCTATTCTGATGACGTCAAACCTATGACTGTCACATCAGAAATAGATGATCTATCTCCGCAACATCTGCTTTAGTCTATAAATAGACATAAGCTACTTGTCCACCAATGCTTCCGCTGCTCCCACTGACTACGACAACCCTCTGGCAGAGTCATATAGACGTACACTTCTAAAACTAGTTTAGAATGACGCTATACTCATCCTCCCGCCGGGTCTCGCAGCCTGGTACAACAGCAATGGTAATTGTGGGTAAACAAGAACTTCCCTGTCACCGTCCTTGAGGCCACCGTAGTACCTCTCGGGTGCCTGAAGTTACCCACCTTATCTGCGGAGTGGCCAATGGAATGTCAATCCAGATTGAATCTTTAGGTTCCTTATCAAATCTTCAGTAATCGTTTGCGGTTCTGGAATCACTTCCAGTTCTACCATACTCCCACTACTGTTTTTGAAAAAATCCATTTTTATTAAAACTGTGGCGAGTCTAGAACAATATTGCTATTGTTCATCCAGATGGTAGAAAATCAACCCGCGTCATAGCCTGGGTCAACCCACAAACAGCCATTACAGAAACGTGCCTTGAGTTGTCCAGTGTCTGGTTTTAAGCATAAACCGGACAACTCCCCGTACCTTAACAATGTTAAGATATGAACTGTTCTATATCCAATACAGAAACAGAGGCACTGATTTAATTTGAACCAGATCCAAATCATGCAACTGTCTCCAGTGCATGTCAACTAAATAGAAGGAGGCCGATCAGCGTTACTCAACTTAGGATTGCTTCCAATTATGAGTAACCTGAAAGAGAAGCAAGATCTCTTTATCATTACTATCAACTGAATACCATACACAAGTATCTACATCTTCGATCTCTTTGAAGAATCCCGATACTTGCTACACCTGGTTCTCTACTCTATTCAAATACCTATAACTCCTCAAAACTTAGGCCCTGTGTTTCAACGAAACACATGTCTAAGAACTAGAGAAGTTAAAAGTAAACAGAATATAGTATGAGGACCAACCCCTCTGTCCTAATGGACACTGGACAACATACAATACTCTGTATAAGTCCCTTGAGTCTGATAACTCTTTCACTGTGTGTCGTAGGTTGAAAACTGTACTTATGGTTAAGAAGAATTACACCGCTGTTTAATGCTCCTTACCTAACCATCCACTGATATAGGTAAATGTCGTAGACATAATTTCAGAAAGGTATATCTCACTCTATGAAAATAGACGTACAGATATATCATTTTGAAATTGGTGCATAACAGCGGATATTCAAAACCAAATATTTGCCGACCGGCAAACAGCCCAGGCGATCTCCTAAAATATCACCGATTACAACGAATCCCGATATAATGAGGATAATCACCCAATTCCCAATAACTTACTCCCACTCATCATCTGTAAAACCATACAGATGTGAGAATCAAACCTGGTAAATACATACCCTGGAGCAAGTGTCTAATCGGGAAATCAGTTTTCTTTTAACAGTACACAGTTGAACTGAAACATTGAAATGTTTCGATGGGGTTTTCTGGTATTCCTAGTAATGCCTCTTCCAGATTCACGACTGTAACCGTATAGTTCTTTGCCACCTCTCCAAATCCCTTCATATGTCTTTAGTCTTTACCTTCTGCACACCCTTTTAGGCCAAATGGTTTTCTTCCTTCCCTACCGTACGGCACCAGCCTATGGTTTGGAAGAAGACTATCCAATAAGCATAATGGGTGTACTGTCCCAATCCTAGGAACACTCGCAATGAGAGAGGGTGAAGATAAAAGACAACCGAATAAACCTTATTCCTATTTCTCCTGAACCAGAATCCATCCCCGAACTGGAACAAGTTCCATTCGAGTTCGTATATAACCATACGATGGAGTATCCAAATAAACTGTGGATCTTCGTAGTGATACGGAGTGTCCTGGAGAAATACAAAGGTGATGTGGGAGTGGTAACGAAATATTTGGTTTGGTCGTGAATATCTGTTGCAATTTGCTTTGCCCTCTTACTAATCCCTTGTTTTGTCTGAACTTAATACCTTCTGTACACCGTCGTTATGCTAATTGGTTTTCTTCATTCCCTACCGGTCGGCACCAGCCTAAGGTTTGGAAGAAAACAATCCAATTTGCGTAAGGTGTACTACCCCTAAACCAAGGAGTACTCGTAACCTGAGAGAGGGTAAAAGGAAAAGACAACTGAATAATCCTATCCGTTTTCTCCAAAACCGGAAACCATCCTCGAATTCCTTCGAGTTCGTATCTAACCATACGATGGTTTTGTCCAATGGAAGTGGACGTTCGTAGTAATACGGGGTGTCCTGGAGAAAAGGGTAAAAGTAGGAGTGGCAATGAGGTCTGCAACTCTGACAATCCAAAAGCCAGTGTTAAGAAGGTTCGGTCAACTTGGTCACTGAGTCATAGTCTTAGGGTCGGGTCAATGGTCGCTGCCAGAGAGAGAGAGAAAAGAAACACTCAGCGTGCACTCTAACCAAGATCAGAATGGTTACCAATTTATCTAATCTGGAAGCCTCCCACTGTACCTCAAATTCTCCTCCAAACCTGAAAGAAGAATTAGTCGGGGTCACCCGAGGAGTAAACCAACTCATCAGTGGGAATCGGGATCCAACTATCATCGCATGATAACGTGACGGAATCCGCTCACGGTATAACACTCCAGAAGGTATGCGCATATCTGGCAAGTTTCAGTTCTTTTGAAACTCCCGATGTGATTTCTGCCCCATGCTCTTATGACCTTGGCGTGAGGTCAAAATATCATAAGTCACATGTCAAGTTCTGCCCGTCATTATCCAGGTTAATCTGAACCCACCCGTACATACCCTTGACGTAGGCCAAAATAGTAGTACGACTGTCCCAAACCAACGCATCTATCTATGCAACAGATAAATACCCGGCAGCTACCAATCACTATGCCTTGGCGTGAGGTCAAAATACATAGCTTGAATACTACCGAATATTTAACTGAAATGACGGAGGGCTACGAATGGTTTCTGGCGAAAACCTTTAACGTAATGAACTTGATATCGTTGAAGGAACGGATAGCTTTTAAAAATATAGTGACGAAAACCTTTGCTAAAGAGGTCACTCCCGGTGAAGGGATCTCGGCTCTTTCCCCGTAGAATGAGGTGCAGGATATTCCAACTGAATACCACGGTGCAAAGCAAAAGTAATCGGCTATAGTGAAGTTAATGCCCTGACGCAAACATCTGTCCAAGGGGTCACTCCCGGTGAAGGGATCTCGGCCCTTGCCTCGTCGACTGAGGAGCAGGATATTCTAAATGAATACCACGATGCAAAACAAAAGTGAACGTCCTTGCAATAACAGCTTTTAGAAAACTGTTCCAACAACATCAGATTAGGTTTGTTTAACTTGCATTGATCCGAATCAACACAGTCCCATCAATTGATCACACCACAAAGAACGAAAATATACTGACGTACGTATATGCCATCTGCATTCGCCACTGGGTCCCGTCATCACCCGTTAGGTTAGCTAACTAACGGCAGAGCGGGGACTGGACTAGCGCGGATGAAAAACATATACAACATCTACTAATATATATACCATTATATTATATTCGCTCAAGGCGTGATAGAAATGCAACATCACAGAGAATGAACAGCATCACAGAAACAATACAGATATCTGGGATCCCCGGGTTTCACAGAGCCACTACTGAAACCCGACGTTCCCCTGGTCGTGTGGATAGCCTGTGCAATGAAATCCTATACCCCCTACGAGTGCGGCGAATAGCCAGCCAATCCTGGAGTGAAGCCCCCTCCGTCTCAATGCCATGAGATGCGGGCTTGTTGCCTTCTAGAACCCGGCTATCCGTGCACCCCTCCGCGGGGTAATCCTAGTACAGAATGTAAAATATACATACACCGGGTACATCGACCGCAACCAGGTCGTGCCCCAAAAGAATAATACAAACAGGCAGTGACGGCAGTCCACATGTCGGACGCTCGCCCCGCAATATCAAATGTACATAATACAACAGCACAGTACTAGCATTGCATCCAGGCTATCCCCCACGACCGATCCGCAACATCACAGCAAAAACAGAACATCAACGTGAAAATCACGTTCGCAAATCCGTCTAACCGGGCTATAGCAGTTAGACCGGATTTACCGATCAAGTGACATTCACGGTCGCAGATATAATGTAAATACTGTGAAAAATATGTTTAAAATTTTCCGATTGATCAAACATTAACAAGTGGGCCCCCAAACAAAACTGTAGCAACCACAGAAAATATGGGCCCAATTTTAATGTTCCAGAAACCACATTTTTTATTCAGGAACACACTGCAAAAATTTGGGGGGTGAACAGTTACCTCCGCGGCGGAAGAGCGGCCAAATCAGGGGTTTGGCCGCCCTTCCGCGGCGGTATGGTGAGTTCGTGGCACCAAAATTTTACAGTAACCTTAAAATTCCCTGCACATCACTCTGAGATAACCTGAAAAATTTTTGGACTCAAAAAAAATTCGACAGAAACTGATGTGCAAAAAATACGGGTTTTTGGACTTTTTGATCGATCGGAAATGCAAACACATTACACAAAGCTAGACTAAGTTAATGGCGAGGCTCTGATACCACTGTAAGTGCACGGCGGCGCCCCGGCCGTCAATCCGACGCCGGAATGCGGAAGCGGTGATAATCTTAAATTTTGCGGACTTAGCACACCGGCACCACCGCGCACTAAACACCCGGATCGTAACCATTAACAAGTCTAAGCAACTAAGAAGAGGGGTTAGAGATATACCGACTGATCCGAGTCCTCCGGTCTTCATCTCCACTTCGATCTCCTCGCGGGATCTCCGTCCGTCTCCTCCTTGCCGGAAGGGCACCACATTACCTGCGTCTTTTACGGGCTCCCGCCTCTATACCGAGGCAACTCGGGCGCGAAGTTGGCTGCCCGACGCGTCCAAGATTTGCTGTAGAATAGTGCAGAATAGTTGTCTCTTTGGGGTTTAGGAGATTGCCATTTATGGAGGAAATTAGCACAAGAATTTTCATGGATGGAAGCTCAAAAAAATTTGAGCATATCATGAAGGATGAGCTCGGCCAGAACTTGAAAGTGCTCACTGGAAAAGGAAATTGAAGCAAGCACTCTCTCTCTCTCTGTGCTGTGAAAATGAGCCCCCTGCACCCACAATTTAAGCTCACTGGAAATCAATTGAAGAAGTGTGCATTTTCTTTTTTTTTGGAAAATGAATTGAAGCCTTTTCTTATGCACTCAAATATGTGTATATTAATTAATCCAAACCAACTCCAAAAAAAGTCACAGCACACTCATTTTTGTTTCATTCCATACATAAGAAATTAATCCACTCCATACTTGTAAACAGTGGCCGGCTCAATACAAATTCCAACACAAAACAAAGCACATCCAAACCATACCCTATCAATTCCCAATTAATGCAAGTGATGGAGGGAATCTAAAGAAGCCATCATAAAGAATATATTTTCAAGAAACCCCCTTCCACAACATGTTATTTGCACAATTGCAAATAACCCCCTCCATCGGAAAAGTCCGGCCGGGAAAGAACAAAGGAAAACCGGCCGGAACGGAATGCAAACTGGCAACTCCAGAAAACTGGTCCCGTAATAAATTACAGGAAAAACCCCAATACTGTGCATACACACCCGCATCTGTATTCCGTCCGGATACAAATGCAATGAGACAAAATCTACACTGTACTATACTAGGATCCAGCTTAAACCAAAGCCGGCTAGTAAAAACTGTCCGATCACCATCCGTGCAATACCGCACGTATCTGATCGAACCCTGCCATATCTCCATATGGCCTCTACAGCGTTTCGCCCGAAACTTGAGTAACTGTAAGTGTGGTGGACTCTAAAGACTCGTCAATACTATGGCTGTGGATTTAACCACTAGCCCGTCAGAGGTATAAGCCAATACGTAACGGGCCACCAGCTATTGACTAAAAGGGACGTCGATGAGCGAACTCATCCTGACACCCTACTGAGCCTGTCAGTGACAATATCCGTGCAGTCCGGTCCGTTCGTCTATGAGTATCGCATGGCGGGCCTAGGGGGTTGGTAAAAGTCAGACCCCCAAAAGCGGTACAAGTCGTGTCGGAGTGTAGCCCAGAACACCCTGAGATACTACTGGAATACCTACCAGAAAATCTCCTTGCCTTGGCCAAGGACTTTGTGTAATGGCTCTCCTAGACACAGCACGACCTCACCCCCAATACCGGGAGAGACGAACCCCTGAAGATACGCTCACTGCCTCCATGTGGCTCGGGACTGTACCCAACTAAAACCTGTTTGCACGACTCCTTTGAGCCGTGGTAGGGTAGTAATCAAAGTACAGTGGGAACTCACACGAGACAAATGACGATCCCCAGGTCGATGAACTAACCTGCACACATGTCACCAGGGAACTGCCATCTGACGTCTGGTATATGACCAACTAGCATGTTCCCGGCGAGTCCTGTCCGGTGTACTCATAACCCAATGAGCACCTGTATACATCTTAGGTGATCCAACTGACACCAGTGGCTTGTGAGACCGGCCACCGCCCCTCGTCGGGGTCTCGACTGTATACACTAGTCTACTAATGGAGTATCGATGCCCAGTCTCGAAACTCCCACGACTAGGGACCTTTAAGGATATGCTTGTAGACCCCCAGCTCCCACTTATATGATCGCCCTCATACTGCTGGTGGTCAAGCAAGAATCCTAGGGGCTCTATCAACGTGTAATAGCGACGTGTCATGTCACCTAAAGCAGTACACGATGATAAAGGTAAACCAGATAGCATACTATCATCTCGAGTAAGACTGTCCTATCGGGATAGGTCCTCCCTCAATCATTACAATCACGTACCTGTGACCTAATAATTGACTCTGAGGGCACTATCTCCAACAACAACTTCTTCCTCCGATGGCTTCTTCTTCAACCTCCATCCATATCCTCTCATGTGTTGAGAATCCATGGATGTCTTGAGACAAAATGATCACACACACTCTCTACTTCATCTTGGTCATCTCGGCTAGCAAACTTGATGTCCGAGTTGCTTCGGTTTAGAAGTGGGAGCCCGTATAAAGAATCCTCGACGTGGAGCCTCTTCGACGAGGGAGACCGGAGAGCGAACTCGTCCGGGGCAGCCGCGACAAGCTTGGGATTATGGTTAAAGACCGAAGGACACGGATCGATCGGCATAACCATCTCTAAACTCCTCATTGCATGTTTGCTAGTATAGGGTTTTTGGTTCGATTTTGTGCGGGTTTTGTTTGCGCCAAAGTTTTAAAAAATTTTGTTCCGCATTTGGCCACGGAAAGATGGCCGGGGTGCCCTCAAAACCCAGCATGGTATCAGAGCCACCCAAACACCTTAAACTGGCTAGTTGTGACATTAGAATTCACGTTTTTTCGGGCATCGAAAACTATCGAAAACAGTCCCGAATTTTTAAGTTTTGAGATGTTTGCATACCCCGCGGGCTTTCGGTTTGAACCGAGAAGACGCAGGGTGCTGCGTGGGCACCCCGGGGGGACCGAACGGCTGGGCCCACTCCCCAAGAGCACCACAAGGTGGTCTTGGGGGTGGAGACCCGAAACTGCCCCTGCATGGGCAGTTTTGGGTCTGCCTCACCCTCTGGCCACCTTGTGGTGGCCGAGGGGGTAGGGTACCCTCTCTAGGCCCCCCGACTCGAAGTTAATTTCGTTCTATAACTCCCTATGAAGGTTCGGACGTGTTTCGTTTTGATTCGAACCTCCGAATTGGCTCAAAACTCGAATTTTTTGGATGTTTAGTGCACTTGGTTTTTGATCCTTAGTATATTTGGGATGTGTGCTAATTGTGTTTTGGAATTCTAATATCGTGGCTTCGTTTGCATGCGTGGATGTGTTGGTAACGTTGTCTAATTTCTATATGCTCAATTAGACGAGGTTACATACTTGATTCGGTTACTTGTTTCTGTGGATAAATCTGGTTATAGTTGTTGCGGATTCGTCATGGTGGATAGCTTGCGTGTAATGCTAGTACAGTTTAGTTTCATTTGTACATTTGATATCGCGGGGCGAACGTACGACATGTGGACTGTCGTCACTGCCTGTTTGTATATTATTCTTTTGGGGCACGACCGGGTTGAGATCGATGTCACCGTTGTACATATTTTCTTTTCTGTATTAGGATTACCCCGCGATGGAGTGCACGGATAGCCGGGTTCTGGAGGGAAACGGGTCCGCATCTCATGGCATTGAGACAGAAGGGGCCTCACTCTAGAATTGGCGGGCTATTCGCCGCACTCGTAGGGGGTACAGGTTGACCCAAGGAGGGGTGCTCAAGTTACCGGATTCCGTGAAGTGTCGGGTGGCCCATTCACTTTGTTGAAGGGGGCTGCCTCGCTTTCGGTTTTGGCGGGTAATTTGCCGCACTCATAGGGGTCTAGGTTTTCATTGCACAGGCTGTCCACACGACCAGGGGAACGTCGGGTTTTCACTTATGGTTCAAAGGAAACCCGGGGCTCCCAGATTATCTGTATTGTTCTGTGATGCTTATTACTTATATGTGATGTTGCATTTATCATACCTGGAGAGATTATTATATATTTCTATATATATACTAGTAGATGTTGTATATGTTTTACACCCGCGCTAGTCCAGTCCCCGCTCTGTCGTTAGTTAAGTAACCTAACGGGTGATGACGGGACCCAGTGGCGAATGCGGATGGCATATACATACATCATATTTTCGTTCTTTTGTGGTGTGATAATTGATGGGACTGCGTTGATTCAGATCAATGCAAGGAAAACAGACCTATTCGATATTGTTGGAACAATTTTCAAAAAGCTGTTATTGCAAAGACATTTTCTTTTGTTTTGCACAGTGGTATTCGGTTATGAATATCTAGCACCTCATTCGATGAGGCAAGGGCCGAGATCCCTTCATCGGGAGTGACCCCTTGGGCAGAAGTTTGCGTCAGGATAATAAATTCACTATAGTTGATTACTTTTTGCTTTGCTTCGAAGTATTCAGTTTGGAATATCCAGCACCTCATTCTACGGGGAAAGATCCACTATTATTGGATATGACCTTCGTATAGTTACATACGAACTCGAAAAAACTTGTTTCAGATTCGAGGATGGTTTCCGGTTCAGGAGAAATTGAATAGGTTTATTCAGTTGTCTTTTCCTTTTACATTCTCTCAGGATGTGAGGGCTCCTAGGATTAGGATAGGGTACATGTCACGACCCGAAATTTGGCACGTGACGGACCTAATACTATGCAACGTCTACAGGCGTAACGTAGTAAAAGAAAGCCAAAACCCAGAAATCTAAACCATTAAAAGACAAGAAAAGATAAGAAAAATTGTTTAAACCTTTAAAAAAAATCTCAAGTATAAATTCTTTAAGTCCAATTTTTCTTTCTTGAAAATTTCGGCAGCACCTCCTTTATAAAAACCAACCCCAAAAATGGGTACAACATAAATATAAAGTAAAGCATCCCCAACAGGAGCAAACCTACGCCCAAAGGCGGAAAACAACCACCATAACAAATATACGACGCCGTAGCGAAGAAATAGAAGACGATAGAAATGAAACTGTATAAAAGACAACAAATCCAACATAAAATATACAACATCGTCCTCACCAAGTCTCTAAGCCAATATGAAAATAGTAGATGGAGAGTACAGGGATACAACGAATATACAATACAACGAATAACCATAAAACCCACCTAAGCAAACTGCACACTGTGAGCTGATGCGGTATCCGTAGCAAAAGATGATAAGATGTGTAATAATAGCCTGCCTCTGACTATCGTGAGGAACACCTGCAAACACTGTGGCACAATGGGCGTGAGTTGCCAACTCATGAATAGTAAATAACATATGCAGGTAATCTCAAGTATGCACGTAAAGCGTGAATCTAAGATATGCAGTTAACAGTAATAACATGTCATATGAATGCAGAATAATGGAAAGTACACTAGCAGGTACAACCAATATATATAAAGCAATAATGATATGACAACAGTATGCAATAATCATGCGATAGGGATATGAGAATGTAACTGTGCAATAATCATGAAAGGTACACTAACAGGTACTACTAATACAAGAAGCTGTGCACAACAGATAAGGTGAAATATGGAGTGAAGTATGTCATTTCCACGGAATCCTGACATCGTGGTAGGATCACAATCCAGCAAGACAATTTAAATACCAATTCCTCGAATCAGCCCCCAAATTGGCTCTCATATTATCTAAGTATCGCATCTCCTCAATTGCACAATATCAAGTATATCTCATATATCCCGAATGTACAACCTCAAGTATATCTCACATATATCGAATGTACAATCATCAAGTATATCTCGTATATACCGAATGTACAAAATCAAGTGGATCTCACATATCTCATATGTACAATATCAAGTATATCTCACATGTCTCGAATGTACAACAGCAAGTAGATCTCATATATCTCGAATGTACAATATCAAGTAGATCTCACATATCTATCCACTATTCAATCTCAAATGAATCTCTTATATCCCGAATCAAATCTCCAGCAAAAATTCTAACATCCTAAATATAATGACATAAATAAATATAATGAGGTCAATACACATATATTAGCGTCCCATTCCACTAATATTGGTGTAAGGGTATATATAACAGCGGCTCAATCCCCTGTTATATATACAAAAGAGTAATTAGAAATATCATGAAACCAATGTGCCAAATATCGACACAGAAATACTGATCTATCAGGTGCTGTCACCACAACTGGCCCCCTGATAAGTACGTATCATACGCTATCTCGAAAGCTCGAGTGCTTAGCTCTGACCCTTGCCTCTCGACGTATCCATACGTACATGACTCCCGTCGGTATCCACATGATAGCCACTGAGTCATTGGTCCTGTCACTGGATAGTATGGTTCCCCTAAGCCTCATCGCCTGACACCACGACATCGTTCTTACTTCGGGGTACCTCTGGGCCCCACCATGTACCCGCACACGGATCCCTCCTTTCCTCACGTGGGGTATACACATCGTAAACGATAAATCTCATGGCGGCTGCTAAATATCATATCAAGGAAACCGGGTTTTTCAAATAATGCATAATTTCATGAACTCCCACGGTTCCCGAATCCAGAAAACATCATGAAAAATCCATATAACAATGCGAAAATCCATGAATAAAGTATACGCAACATAAAAACTGTAATGTAAGCGTATAAAGGAAAAGCCGCTAATTAACTGCATCCAGTTAATATAAATATCATGTGGTTCCTAATATCTCCAATTCTTAATGATACAACAATAAGGGTAAATACATAGCTATAACCAGATATATGTAAACACATGAAGGTATAGCAGAAAATATAGGTATCTACCTATTTGTAATGATGTGATATACCTATCAGGTATAAGTGAAGTATGAAATGTAAAGCACACCTGTAGCTATATCCTTAGGTGTGTATATACCTATCACTAATGGTACAATACCCTATAGGTATACAGGTAACTATATGTCAAATGCGATAAGAAATATGAATCAATGTCACAATGTCCCTAACCAAACAATATAACATCTATAAGTGGTTTGTGTGTGACATGGCAATTATTGACGGTGTGTGTAGCATACAATCAGTGCTCGTGCAACATGAATCGTCAATAATATGTGCAGTGTCCTAAGGATACTAGTCCAAGCAAAACAATATCTAAGTAATAGGGTAAATGCGTAATTCTAAATATGACATAGAATATGCGACAGAAATAACATCTCTAGCCCAGACGTATAACGCCATGCGGGCGATTCCCCTGTAGATGTTAAATCTACTCACCAACGCTCCAAGCTAGGTGAAGCCTACCACCTGTTTTCCCCTTGTCGTAGCGTCCGAAGTCCCCGCTTGCGAACCTAAAATTTCACAACACATCACATAAGCATATATTCTACATCGACGGAAAGACATCGAAACGTAAGAATAACGCCCTGAAAATTACACTGCTCGCTTAGCGCATCAATCGCGCACGACATCGGCCAAAAACCCTAATTGGGGTCGCTAAACTACAAAACACAAGTCTAGACCCCGATCGTCCCGATCGTGCAACACAACACAAAAAATACGATGAATACAATAGATATAATCTCGCAACGACCAATCGAACCCATGTCGGAAAAACCCCGAAATCTAGTAAGCAACCTATCGCAATATTTCGTACTAGTTTCAAGCTAACGCATATCTAGCGATTATAAACACCTTAAAATAGCTTAACTAAGCTATCTAAACCAATTCTATATTTTTAACACTTGCAAAATGAGTTTTAGCAAAAACCTAGTAAGCAAAAATCCTTAATTAAACAAAATATTCATTAACAATAATTAGCATTTTCTACTACGTTAAGCTTTTCCTAATCATAAATTAACACTTCAATTAAATATTAAACACTTAAATTAAGCTTTAACCTTAACTTGAATTTCTAAAACCATTTCTAGAATTTAGAAACATGAAATTTAAAGCTTAAACTAACATCTAATTAAGCTAGCATAAAGTATTAAGCAACAAAAAAAGAGATTAGAATTAAGGTTTTATACCTTCAAGAACACCACTTGAATCAAGGATAAAACCAAACTTTAGCCTCCAAAATCCTCACTAGAATGAAGATCCAAGCAACTTTTGTGAAGAAGAATGAAGGTTTTGGATTTTATTTGATTTTGTATGCATTTATTAGGATTTTTCATGATTTATTTGTGCAAGAAATGATGAAAAAAGAGTGAGAAAAGAAATGGGCAGCCATGAACAAGTAGTGGCTGGCCATGAGGGAGTGTGGGGGGTTTTGTGCAAAAATGTGAAGAAATTTCTAGCAAAAATCATTAAATGCTTCATTAAATGCAAAAATGACACATTTTCTTTCTTTTCTTTTCTTTTCTTTTTTAATTCAAAACCTTTTACACTAAAAATATCTAGATATTTAAAAAGAAGGTTCTAAAAATAATTGTAGTGATGATTTCCAAGAATTTTCATTTAGAAAAAATTTCCCGATTTACGCGCATATTTTACCGGCTAAAATAATATTTTATTTGGGAAAAATTCTATCTGAACCAAAACCTCCCAAATACCTCTAAAGTTCGCGCACAAGCTTTATTTTAGCTAAAATAGGTGCCGGTAAGCTTATACGGACGTTTGATCGAAATCGGGTTAAAATGGGAAAAACCGACAATTTTGCCCTAAAACGGGAAAATTCGCAAAACGATTTCTGAAACGTTACAATCTCCCCCCCTTATAAAAATTCGTCCCCAAATTAAAAATTTTTACTAAGCGTACCTTCAAAGAGAGGATTTCTAAACTCTCATATCTCGTTCGCAGCCTCCCAAGTGATTACCTCACTAGACGGCTACGTCCAAGAAAAACCCTCCACAGATGGCAAGACCCTTGACCGAAGTTTCTTCACTCGCCTAGCCATTAACACAATTGGCTGCTGATGAATGAAAGATCGCGTCCAAGCTAAATGGTCTGGTGCTGAATCATGTGAGAAAGGTCATGAAGGTAATTGCAAAGTATCGACATAAGGAATACGGGGTGAATACTCAATAATCTGGGCGGAAGTGCCAAATTAAAGGCAATGGAACTAACTCACTTTAAGGATCTCGAAAGGACCTACAATTCTGGGTAAGCTTCCCAAAACTCAACACGTCCTTCATCGGAAAAATCCGTAGGAATACATGATCTCCCACTGCGTACTCGAGCCTGCGATCACCATGGTCGGCATAAGACCTCTGTCCGCACAGGACTATCATCATCCTCACCTGAAACAGCTGGATCATTTCCGAAGTCTCTAGACTAGCTGGGGTCCAAAAATCTTACTACGCAGAGTCAGAAAAACAGACTGAAGATCGACACCACCTAACAAACAAAACTTAAAGGTTGCCAATTGGAATGTCTCCTGATAACTGCTATCGAAGGAGAGTCCTAACAATGGCAAGTGACGATCCCAACTGCCGACAACAATTAGTACGTATGCACGAGTATATCCTCCAGAGTCGGTATAGCCCGCTCTCACAAAATCATCATCCTACGGATGGAAAAACGGAGCTAAAGCTCAACCAGTACCCAAGGCTTCCTGAAGCTCTTGCCCAAGATGGCAAGCGAACAGGGTGCCTTCATTGGATACGACCCATAAAGGAACTCCGTGCAACACACAAACTTAACAAAGAACAACTGAGCAAACTGAGTATAACCGGACAACAAGCATCCGAATGGAGTCACACCCTGACTAAACCTGGGTAGACACCATAACGAATTTCATGGAGATCTGCTCCCATTCCCACTTCGGAACAGTTTAAGGTTGCAACTCTCCAGCCGGTCTCAGATGCTCAACCAAAACACACAACAAGACAACACCTTGAAACGAAATCCGAAACTTCTCTTTACATCCTTGCCCACCCGTAACTATCTCACAAGTCACGTCAAATGCTGGTGGAACTTGAATGAGTACAGAGAGTTGACAGATGTGCCTGCTCTAGGATTTCACGTCTCTACCCAATAGTATCAGGTACAGAAACGCATCCCTAAACTCATCACACCCTTGTCACAAATCAAGGACTCCGAATCATTACCCAGCCGAGTATGCTCAAGTATTTCTGACGAACGAGCATCGGCGGGCAGTGTCTCGCGAAAGCGATTAAGGAAAAGTGGTCGGGCGCGGACATGAGCAAGCTGTCCCCTCAGTAGAGGCGAACTTAAGCTATACTCAACGATCGCACAAGAACTGTGAATCTGCAGAAGACTATCTCAACAATCAAAATCCACTGCAGGAAGATGTACAGTAAGCTCTGGTAGTCCGTGAAAATCTGACACGACTCTCGAACAAGTAGTGTCTCCAAATCTCCAACGCAAGACCACCGCGGCCATCTCCAGATCATGAGTGGAATATCTTGCTAGTACTTCCTCCAAATGTAGGGAAGCAAAAGCGATAAATTTATAGTGCCGCATCAGCGCAAAATCGAGCCCCACTCGCGAAACATCACAGTTACACAACAAAGTCGCCCGAACCAGAAAGCAAAGAAAGAACTGATGCAGTTGTTAATCGAATCTTCAACTGCCGAACACTCCGCACACATGCCTCAGTCCAAGGAAAGAAACCTCCACTCCGGTCAATTCAGTCGACTGTGCAGCAATACACTAACGATCCTGCACGAAACGGCGGTAGAAACCTGCTAAGCCTAAAATCTGCGGACCTCCGTCCGTACACAAGCCTGGGCCAAAGCTGTACGACCTCGATCTTCCTCGGGATCATACGAAAACCGTCTCCCATAACTACAAGACCTAGGAGTCAACACAACAAGCCTGAAGGAATACTCCGAGAATCTAGCAAACCGCTGGGGCTCTCCCAGTATCTGCAAATCAAATCCTCAAGTGCTGCTCCTGTCTCTCAAGACACATTAAATAGACCAGAATGTCGTAAATAACACAACAATAACTGGTCGAGGAACGGCTTGAAGAAATCCGGTTCATCACATCTACGAATGCTACTAGGGCATTGGCGAGTCCAAAGACACCACCAAAACACACAAGCCGTAGCATGCACAAGGAAGCCTTCGGAATGCCATCACTCCAAACCCGTAACAATGATGACCTGATCCCAACAACTTAGAAAAAGTCTCGCACTTAGGAGCCGATCGAAGAAATCGTCAATGCGAGGTAAAAGATACCTATCCGCACCGTAAACCGGTTCAATTGACGATCTATCAATACACAACCTCAACTGTCATCCTTCTCCTTGACGAACAGAAATAGGAGCTCCTCAAGGCGAAACACACAGACGCACTAGCCCCCCAACAAACAACTCTGCCGCTGATCCTTAAGCTCCGCCGGCTCATCTGGAACAACGTCGGAAAACTCTTGCACGATAAGAACCCGGTCCAACAAACCCACTATGGCTCCGGTATCACGAATGAACGCAAAGAATCCTCGACATCCTCTCCTCAAAAGCCGACTAGCGAAAAAGGATGAATTCGAGCTGTGAGAGGCGACACCACTGTCCCCCTGCACAATAAGAACTGACTTGCCGGGAAAACAAACCTGACTGTTTCCTCGCGGTAGTCCACAGACGCCTAGCACGTAACTAACCAGTCCATGTCCAGAAGAACGTCAAATCCAACATCTCTAGAAGGATCAAGTGACGGATGAATCTCCTAACCGATTGGCATACGACTGAAATACGTGTCGCGCAACAAAAGAATCGCTGACAGAAGTTAACACAACAAACGGCTGATCTAGCTAACACGAATCCCCTCGTCCCAAACATCTGCTACTCCCGCAACGGTCACGAAAGCTGTCTCGACGACTAAGCCTCTGTCTCTGAGCTGATACCCCGGTACGAGTCCTCCACAGTTCCGGAACTCCCGAAGTCTCTGGTATACGTGTCTCGTCAACTAGGGCTGCATCCACTGGTGCTATGTAAGTGACGGAAAGCTGTGTGCTGATCGCAAGGAACAACTGGGTAACAGGGGTGACAACCTCCTGTCGCTGTGCTCGAATGGTCTCCACCAAAGAACTCATCGTCTGGCGCATGTCCTGCATCTCTGCCACAAGCCTAGCGATACTATCTGTCAAAGGCGGATCCGTCTGCACCTGTGCAACGAGCGTGCCATCCTGGTCAGTCCTCGCTCTCTCCGAGTCAATACTGACCTCGGCCCTCACTGCACCTCACTGAGTCCCCATAGTCATCGTCGGCAAAGGCTATAAATAGGAATAGGATTCGATATGAACACGGAAATCGAATCACAAGGATATGAATCATCAAGGAAGGAATTTCAAGTAATTGTACTTAGGTCACTTTAGACGGAGTACTGCATCATGAGTATGCTGCAGACATACACACACTACGTTACTCTGCTTAAGCTACCTAATCCATCATATAAAGGTCATCCTACACTCCGTAAGGTAAAAACCTAGCGCTCTGATACCAACTTTGTCACGACCCGAAATTTGGCACGTGACGGCCCTAATACTACGCAACGTCTACAGGCGTAACGTAGTAAAAGAAAGCCAAAACCCAGAAATCTAAACCATTAAAAGACAAGAAAAGATAAGAAACATTGTTTAAACCTTTAAAAAAAATCTCAAGTATAAATTCTTTAAGTCCAATTTTTCTTTCTTGAAAATTTCGGCAGCACCTCCTTTATAAAAACCAACCCCAAAAATGGGTACAACATAAATATAAAGTAAAGCATCCCCAACGGAAGCAAACCCACGCCCAAAGGCGGAAAACAGCCACCACAACAAATATACGACGCCGTAGCGAAGAAATAGAAGACGATAGAAAGGAAACTGTATAAAAGACAACAAATCCAACATAAAATATACAACATCGTCCTCACCAAGTCTCTAAGTCAATATGAAAATAGTAGATGGAGAGTACAGGGATACAACGAATATACAATACAACGAATAACCACAAAACCCACCTGAGCAAACTGCACACTGTGAGCTGATGCGGTATCCGTAGCAAAAGATGATAAGATGTGTGATAATAGCCTGCCTCTGACTATCGTGAGGAACACCTGCAAACACTGTGGCACAATGGGCGTGAGTTGCCAACTCGTGAATAGTAAATAACATATGCAGGTAATCTCAAGTATGCACGTAAAGCGTGAATCTAAGATATGCAGTTAACAGTAATAACATGTCATATGAATGCAGAATAATGGAAAGTACACTAGCAGGTACAACCAATATATATAAAGCAATAATGATATGACAACAGTATGCAATAATCATGCGATAGGGATATGAGAATGTAACTGTGCAATAATCATGAAAGGTACACTAATAGGTACTACTAATACAAGAAGCAGTGCACAACAGATAAGGTGAGGTATGGAGTGAAGTATGTCATTTCCACGGAATCCTGATATCGTGGTAGGATCACAATCCAGCAAGACAATTTAAATACCAATTCCTCGAATCAGCCCCCAAATTGGCTCTCATATTATCTAAGTATCACATCTCCTCAATTGCACAATATCAAGTATATCTCATATATCCCGAATGTACAACCTCAAGTATATCTCACATATATCGAATGTACAATCATCAAGTATATCTCGTATATATCGAATGTACAAAATCAAATGGATCTCACATATCTCGTATGTACAATATCAAGTATATCTCACATGTCTCGAATGTACAACAGCAAGTAGATCTCATATATCTCGAATGTACAATATCAAGTAGATCTCACATATCTATCCAGTATTCAATCTCAAATGAATCTCTTATATCCCGAATCAAATCTCCAGCAAAAATTCTAACATCCTAAATATAATGACATAAATAAATATAATGAGGTCAATACACATATATTAGCGTCCCATTCCACTAATATTGGTGTAAGGGTATATATAACAGCGGCTCAATCCCCTGTTATATATACAAAAGAGTAATTAGAAATATCATGAAACCAATGTGCCAAACATCGACACAGAAATACTGATCTATCAGGTACTGTCACCACAACTAGCCCCCTGATAGGTACGTATCATACGCTATCCCGAAAGCTCGAGTGCCTAGCTCAGACCCTCGCCTCTCGACGTATCCATACGTACATGACTCCCGTCGGTATCCACATGATGGCCGCTGAGTCATTGGTCCTGTCACCGGATATTATGGTTCCCCTAAGCCTCATCGCCTGACACCATGACATCGTTCTCGCTTCGGGGTACCTCCGGGCCCTACCATGTACCCGCACACGGATCCCTCCTTTCCTCGCGTGGGGTATACACATCGTAAACGATAAATCTCATGGTGGCTGCTAAAATATCTGTCACGCCCCGCTTCCCAGAGTACGCTAAAATGGGCACGTGACATAGCCAACCATGCTACCTGTGGGTAGGAAGTATCCATCCACAGTCACATTACGGCTGTAGGGATATCAAGAACAAAATAAAACTATCTAAAACATGTCCATAATCCAAGATAACAGGAGTCAATAATAAATAAATGCGGAAGCAAATGATCCGGTACAAATAACTGAAATGTATGTCCTATAATGCGGGCTCACATCAGGAATAAACTGCAGGAAATAAACTAACTAATATTGACACCTCAAAGCTCAGCCTGCTGGCTGAAGTACTCCTGCTCGGACTGCAACAGCGGTACAGAATCTAGGCCATGCAAAACCCAGACGTCAGCACGTCTTGTCATCAAGTAATATAATATGAACAGTGTAGCAAGCAATGCAATATAAACATGAATAAAACAAGAGTAACAATAATATAAGTCAGAGCAGTGCGGGGTAGTGTGCTATGGGTAAACTAAACTGTTCTATCAGGTTTTCTGTTCTAAGTCTTTGAAACCAATTGATGAATCATCGATGTAACTCAATAGTATCCCGTGCATGCCCGGGACCACGGTCTAAGACTCTCGGGCTGAAACCGAGACGTGCCGCTAGGCAGTAAAAGGTAGCAGGTACAGGCGAGTGATGTCAGCATCATCACTCCGGGGCTGGCCTAGCCCGTAAGACTGATCAGAACAGGTATCGAACTGTTGAGTTACAAGTCAGGTTTCACCTTTGATTTCCCCATACCCCCAAGTTATGTATGTCAAGTCAGGTATTCAGTAATCAAGAACTAATGCCAACACAGGATCAGGTAAAAGCAGGTTTGTCTGGATAGACAACAGGAACGGTCCGTAAGGACTACATGTCAGGTTGGTTGGCATTAGACACAAGATCAGGTAACGGGTCAGGTCATGGTACATCAGGTCAAGTCAACAGTGTACGGTACCATATCGGGTCGATCAACAGCATGTAGCAAGTCAGGTCAAGATGTAAACGATATACAGGTGTGCTCACAATCAGGTATATAATCAAGCATGATTATCAACAACATGATACACGTAATGAATTAAGCAATAGGCAGATTCATTCGATTTGCAATACAGTTATCAATTGTGTCACAGAGATGATTACAAGAGTGCAGTAAGACGATTATAGCAGTTTAGTCATGTTAACAAGTTTAAGAACCTCTAGAGGTGGAATGATTTATATAACGGTTCAGTGCAGCTATTACAGGTTAAAATGCATACGAGTGTCCGAATGGAACAAAACTACAGGGATAGATGCCATATGCTGTGTCAATATTAAAAATGTGATTAAGCAGGTAAATGTGGTTATCTGGTTCAATTGCAAACTGTAAGTTCCAAGTTTAAAGATAAAATGATATATAACAATATTTTACATGAAAATGAGAAATGATTGTACCAAGCTAAATTTACAGGTTTAGGGTGTCATAATATATATGTAAATATTGTATAGCATGTAGCAAGGGGTACTTGCCTTGACGGGTCGCGAACCGGGAAAACGGAACGTAAAATGTCGGCGGGGAAACTCGCGACGGGCGCACGGTTCACGGAATGAACCCAAACGACGAACAATGGAACCACGCGGGTCGGGGCACCTCGCTGGAACGTCGGATCACGTCGTCGGCATCGTTGGATTCCGGCCAAATTGTGAACAGTGAACGATCAATACAATGCAACAAGAAGATAAAGGAAAAACAGAGAAAAAGGAGGTAGGAACTGAGAAAGGGTGCTCACGATGATCCGTGGGACGGGTAGTGACGGTCGACCTCATCGACGGAGCTCCGGCGGTAGCCTACCCGACAGCGACAAGAAGTTCCAGATCAAGAAAAATGTACAGAGAAAGAATAAGAAATGAAAAGAGGAGGGAAGCTAGCTCACCGAGGGAGGCTTGCGAGGCCGGGGACAAGAGGACGGGGGTCACCGGCGGCGACTCACGGCGGTGCAACGCGCACAGGGGTATGTGCAGGTGGCCGCGGCTGGTGCAGGGTGCGCGGGGGTCAAAGAAGGAGGAAGAGGGGCTTGGTGAGGTGAGGATGAGGAAGCGAGGGTGCTGGTGACGGGGTGCCGGCGTTGGGCTGCGGCGGCGAGGAGGGAGGCGATGGCTAGGGCAGCGCGATGGTGGGTTCTCTGTGGTTCACGTGAGAAAAAGAATGGAGGAGGGAAAAGGAGTTTTAAAAAATATAGGAGAGAGAGAAAGAGATTTGAGGGGGAGAGAGAGAGAGAGATGAGGGAGAGAGAGAGAGATAGAGAAAGAGATAGAGAGAGAGACGCAGAGGGTGGGGCCCAGGGATTTAAAAGAGAATTGATTGGCTGCTGAATGAAAGTTGTGAAAGATTTATAAGATTAGAAATATTTATACGGTTTTAAAAATATATTAGATTGGTTAAAATTAAATATACGATGGTTTTTAAAATAATAAAATTTAGGATTTTGGCGCAAAATAAAACATTTCCAAATCGCGTCCGGGTCGGGTCCAAAAATTTGAAATTGAATTAATAGAATTTTAAGCGGGATCCAAAAGTGAAAATGAAGTGTTTTACAATCAAAAAGCATACCCCCAAAACGGACGGACGCACGTGCGCGTAGCCATCCAAACTCGCCCATTTCACTGAACAGGATGAGAACACGATACACGGACGCTACAACAGGGTTAGGGGTGTCAGGCAGGCCAAGATGAATATTTTTAATCTTATTTTAGATGCCAAAATTTGTTATATGCAGAAATGAATTTGCCGGGTAAAACTTTTACAGTAAGTAACAATCAAGCAAGTTAAATGAAATGAGTACCACACTATGCTCAAACAGTAACTGAAAATAGTAGAATTGGGCTTGGGTGTTACATTATACCCAACTACAAAAAGAATTTTGTCCTCGAAATTCCAAGAATACAAAGATAGATAACTACAAGAAAAGGTGAGGAAACTTCTGCCGGATTTCATCTTCTCGTTCCCAAGTGGACTCTCCATGCGAGCGATTACCCCAAGAAACAAGCATAAGGGGGATAATCTTGTTCTTAAGAACCTTTTCCCTTCGATCCACAATCTCAATCGGTCGTTCCTCAAAAGTCAAGTCTTCCCGTACCGTTAGCTCCGAATGATCCAATACATGTGTTTCATCACGAACATACTTACGGAGTTGAGATACGTGAAACACATCGTGCACATTCGCCAAGGACTGCGGTAACGCCAAATGATACGCTACCTCACCAACACGCTCCAAGATCTCAAAGGGTCCAACGAATCGAGGACTAAGCTTTCCTCGACATCTAAAACGAATCACCCCTCTAGTCGGTGATATCTTCAAGAATACCAAATCACCCACGGCGAACTCTAGAGGTCTTCTTGACGTGTCTGCCCAACTCTTCTGTCGGTCTTGTGCTGCCCTCATATGATTTCTGATAGTGTTAACCTTCTCAACTGTCTGCACAACCAAATCTGGTCCCAACAATCTTCGTTCACCGACATCATCCCAACAAACAGGTGAACGGCATTTACGACCATACAGTGCTTCAAATGGAGCCATCTGGATCGTTGCCTGAAAACTGTTATTGTAAGAAAACTCCACCAAGTGTAGATGATCCTCCCAAGAACCCTTGAAGTCCAACATGCATGCTCTCAACATATCTTCAAGAGTTTGGATCGTTCTCTCCGACTGACCATCAGTTTGAGGATGATAAGCTGTGCTAAACTTCAATCTAGTCCCCAAACTTTCCTGTAAACTCCGCCAAAAGTGTGATAAGAACCGAGTGTCCCGATCGGACACGATGCTCACCGGTACTCCATGCAATCTTACAATCTCCTGCATGTACCGCTCCGCCAAGGTCTCTGTTGATTGACCAACCCGAAAAGGAATAAAGTGAGCTGCCTTGGTCAATCGGTCAACAATTACCCATACAGCATTGTTGCCCTTTGGACTCCGCTGTAAAGCCGTCACGAAATCCATGGTTATATGTTCCCACTTCCACTGAGGAATCGGAAGTGGTTGCAATAAACCAGCAACCCTTTGATGTTCAGCCTTAACTTGCTGACACACCAAGCACTTTGCCACAAAGCGAGCAATCTCCCGTTTCATGCCTTCCCACTAGAAATGCTGTCGAATATCTCGGTACATCTTTATGCCTCCCGGATGTACAGAATAAGCTGAACTGTGTGCCTCCTTCATAAGCTCTTCACGAACATCTCCCTTTGGCACACACAAACGGCTACCATACCTCAACGAACCATCTTCGTGGATCAATAAATCTGTTCGTAGTCCGGCTTCAACCTGTCCTCGAAACTTTTGCGGTCTAGGATCCTGCGATTGTGCTGCTTTAATATTCTCGATCAATGACGAATGTACTTGCAGCTGCAACAACTGTCCCATATAATGTGGTAGCACAACCTCCAAGTCAAATCTTCAAAAGTCTGCAACGATCTCCTTCTGCGTAGTCAACACCTGAATTGCTGGTAACCGACTAAGCGCATCCGGCACGACATTAACCTTCCCCGGATGGTATTTAAGATCAAGATCGTAATCAGCCATCAGCTCCAACCATCTACGTTGCCTCATATTAAGCTCCTTCTGTGTGAACACATACTTCAAGCTCTTATGATCAGTAAAAACTTCGACCCTTTCGCCCAAAAAGTAGTGTCTCCAAATCTTCAAAGCGAAAATCACAGCCGCAAGCTCCAAGTCATGAGTTGGATACTTCTTCTCATGGGTCTTCAACTGTCTCAATGCGTACGCTACAACCTTACCGTGCTACATCAAAACACATCCCAGTCCTTTCCCCGATGTGTCGCTGTGAATCACCAATCCTCCGGAATTGTCTGGCACGGTCAGAATAGGGGCGGTTATCAACTTCTGCTTCAACGTCTCAAAAGCTATCGCACATTTATCCGTCCATACAAAAGGTACCTCCTTGCGCGTAAGCTTGGTCAATGGCTCCGCCAGACGAGCAAAGTTCTCCATAAATCTTCTGTAGTATCCGGCGAGTCCAAGAAAACTTCTTATCTCAGCAACATTCTTTGGAATCGGCCAATCTCGAACTGCTACAATCTTTTCTGGATCGACAGCAATTCCATCGCCAGACACAACATGCCCCAAAAACTTCACTTCCTCCAGCCAAAACTCGCACTTACCCATCTTCGCGTAGAACTTCTCTTGTCTCAATGTCTATAGTGCGATCTTCAAATGCTCAGCATGCTCCTCAAAACTCTTCGAGTAAACCAGAATATCGTCAATGAAGACCACGATAAACTGGTCCAAGAACGGTGAAAAGATTCGGTTCATCAAATCCATGAATACTGCCGGCGCATTCGTTACTCCGAAGAGCATCACTAAGTACTCGTAATGTCCATACCGAGTTCGGAACGCCGTCTTGCAAATATCTTCTGCTTTCACTCGGACCTGATGATATCCGGATCGCAAATCCAGCTTCGAGAATACCCTCGCGCCACTAAGCTGCTCGAAAAGTTCTCCAATGCGAGGGATCGGGTACTTGTTCTTAATAGTCACCCGGTTTAATTCTCGATGGTCGATGCACATCCTTCTTGTGCCATCCTTCTTCTTTACTAGAAGAACTGGAGCTCCCCAAGGAGAGTTACTACTTCGAATCCAACCCTTCTCAAGCAATTCAGTAACCTGTTTCTTGACTTCTTCCAACTCTACTGGTGCCATTGGATAATACGCTTTGGATACTGGCGCTGCACCAGGAATAAGATCAATTGCGAACTCCACGTCTCGCTTTGGCGGTAAACCCGATATATCTTCAAACACGTCCACAAAATCACGAACAACAGCCGGCTCTTTGCTTTCATCAACTTCCATAGATGCAAGAATATTGTTTGTCAGCCTAGCCCTAAACTTGACTGGCCCGACAGAACTGCTTCCTTACCTCAACTGCTGTCTGCATGAACTCCCAGTTTTTCCCGATAGGCTCTGCTGTTCTCGAGCTGCCGCAAGTACTTGTGAGAAAGTGGTCAAACCCAGGAAGACAATCTACCTCTGGATATCCACGTCCAAGCTGCGCATGAACCTCCGTGCCCTGTCTGCATCGTTGGCAACTAAAGGTCCAGCGAATCTACTGAGTCTTGTCCATTCTGCTGCATGCACATCTACGGGTGCTCCGTTTTGCTTCAGCCCGATGAATTTTTCTTCCATTTCCTCCCGTGCAGTCCGCGGGAAGAACTTCTCCAGGAAACTCTTAGAAAAATCCGCCCACTTGATCGGCTTGGGCAAGCGGGTCTCCTCCACAAGCCACCATTCTCGGGCGTAGTCCACTAGCTGAATGCGTACCACATCCACTCTTTTCTCATCTGGAATCTGTGCTGCAATAAGAAAATTCTCTGTGTCCACTAACCACTGCTCTGCTGGTAACGGTTCCTCCAAACCAGTAAATGTAGACGGACCCAAGTGTCTGAAATCTGCTACCGTCCCTACTCGGTCAACTGGCTTAGCTCCAACATCGTTCACAGACTGCTGAACGATCTGCAAACCTTCCTGAAACGAGTCCGCTTGCTGCGGAATAAGCTCGGTCCGTTTCTTTTGATTCTCCAGCATTCCCCTTGTTACTCCAAGCATGGCGGTTTCGTCCACAGGCCCTTGGTACGTCTTCAAATTCCTATCTGCCATATTCCTGAACTCAAAACACCCAACATTAGCATGATGATAGATTCTGAATTTAGATCAAGGCTAGAACTCTAAGTTACTTAAATAGAGTACCGCATTGTAACTATGCCGCGGTATCATAGCTACAATTACATAACTCCACCCAAGTCGCCTAAGTCCTAGAGATAACAAGGAATCAGGTTTTCGAGTCGATATGCAAAGGAAGTTTGCACATCGTAAAAGATATAATCAGGAAGAATTTGATTCAAGAATGGTAAAACGGCAATGTGGTAGGACATGTTTCCTAAACACGGGTATTCTGATTCGTGTATTGTGTTGTTGTATGTATGCCCTAGAGGCCAGTATTGTACAGATGATGTATATTATATTGGATGCTTGGACATATATATAGAGATGACTTTCTTGCTCGATATGATAGTATGCTATCTGGTTACTCTTTATCTTAACATGTACACTTGTCTCTTTAAAACTGTCTTATAGTTACATGTTGGTAAAGCCCTTAGGATGTGTACTTGACTACCTGGACTATGATGCAGATCATACTAGTGGGGACATGGTAGTCCATAAGTACATCCTTCAAGGTCCCTAGTCGTGGGTGTATCGAGACGGGGCATCGATATACCAGAGTAGACTAGCGTATACGCTTCTCGACCCATGAGATGGGCGATGGATGATCCCATATCCATTGGTGTTTGACATCAGAGATGGTATACGGGTGCTCAGTGGAGACTGGGTACACTGGACGGACTCGCCGAGAACTCCCAGATGGTATTATACCTCACGTCAGATGGCAGTTCTCAGGTGACACTTGTACAGGTTAGTCTGTAGACCCGAGATCGTCATAGAGTCTTGTATGATTCCCACTGTGCTGTATGATTCCCACTGTGCTTTGATCTCCACCTTACCACGTCCATGAGGGCGTGCAAAACGGTGGTCTTTGGGTACAGTCCCGAGTCACATGGAGGCAATGAGCGATAGGAGGGGTTTCGTCTCTCCCGGTATTGGGGGTTGATGTTGCGCTGTGCTCGATTGGCCGTAACAGGGAAGTCCCTGGCCAGGGCTGATCAGAGATTTGCTGGTAAGTGTTACCAGTAGTTTCTCGACCCGTTATGAGCCTCATATCGGCATGACTTATCGGTTATTGGGGTCTGACGTTTACCACCCCTAGACTTGATATGCGACATATCAGACGAACAGACCGGACTGTACGGTAAGTGTTACTGGTTGGATTCACAGGAGTGTGAGCGGGCTAGCTCGTCGATCTTCTGATCGCTCAATACCCGGATGGCCGTTACGTTTAGCAGACCGCTTGCGGCTTGTGGGTGCTTGATATGATCATCATCTGCTACCGGCGTATTGACGAGTCTTAGAGTCCTACACAGAGGTTTCCTGGCTCAAGCGAAACGAAATAGGAGCGCATATGAGATATGTGCAGGACCGAGAATAATGCGTGTATGTGATACCGTATTTCATTCTCGCGATGGATGTATCGAATGGTTATATTCGATATAACCTAGATATCGAATCAAGGATTGATTCGATAAGCCGATACATTGGATACTAGTCGGTTATATGCAATATGACCGGATCGTTAAATCAAGTGTTGATTTAATGATTTAATGTATAATTATATATTTGATATATTGCATTGCGTTAACTAGTATTGGTTCACTTTATATGGATTTTCTCACTTGATGTGCAAGAAGTATATGTGATATACTTTTGTGCACCTATTTGTATCATGTTTGATGATACTTGATCTTTTTGTTAAGTGTAAAGAATTAAAACCATGGTTAAGTGTTGATTAGGGTTTTGCATATTCATTTATTTATTTATTTATTTATTTGAAAAGGATTATGATGAGAATGGTGGCTTTCTTTTTTTTAAGTTGAAGCTTCATGAAGCTTTGACTTTTGTAACCATTCTTGTCTTCATGCTTAACCCTAACTCATCCAAGTAACCATGGTCTTTTCTCTACACTTAACCATAGTTAGCTTATGATAAGTATTGAATTATTATTCATTTTAACAAAACACTTATCATAATTCTAGCTTCATCTTCTTCTTCATCTTCAAAAGAAAAAGCTTGATGCCATTAATGGCAACTTGAGTTCCAAAGTGAGAAATCCAATTCTAAAGTGAACCCACCTCCTATTTCTTCACCCTCTACCTCTTGCCAAGTTGTTTTGGGTGTTTTCTTCACAAGTTTCACAACTTGTGAAGTCGGAGCTTGAACTTGAGATGCCTCGACGTAGATCATCTTCGGCACGAAGCCGACGACCTAGTCCGCCCATTTCTCCGATGAAGCCGATACTTGAGTTCGGGATTCGAGACGGACAGCGAGAGGACGTCTACGTGGAGCTAAGGAAGTGGATAACCGGATCTACAAAGGTTGTAGCTCTCTTCTTTTAGCTAAGATGTTAACTAGTTTACCGTTTCGCCTAAAATTCTAGCCAACGATCCGTAGTCTAGGGTTTCTCGGCACCGTAAATTTTGAATTTGGCATGGTTGATGCCTTGTGAGACCTCTATAGTGTGCCTAGGAACCCTACAGTGGTATCAGAGACTAGCTAGAGCCTTAGGCGAAGTCTAGACGACGTTTGAAACCCGAATACGCATCGAAACCCTAACACATCATACTCTCTGGACTTTTTCTAAAAACTGGGATTTTTCCAGATTAAAAATGCTTAAAAAATTCAGCAGGGAAATCTAAGAATTACGATGCAAAAATTATTCCATGAACAGTAAATAGTGCGGCGGAACCGCGGCAGAAGCCTGGCTTCTGCGGCGGTTCCGCGGCAGTATGATGACGTCAGCCCTTATGCTTTGCACAGTAATTCATCATTTCAGCAGCTGAGTTTTATAGGTATTTTTAATATTTTTTCAAGAGTTGAATTTTCTGGGGTGTTTTAGAGCTTCGATGTTTCGATCGGATTATCAAATTTCGTCTTTGTGTATTTCCGGATGACTTTAGAATATGTTAAAAAGTTCGACCGGATATAAATACCCAACTTTTCCCCTACCGGAAAATATCCAAGTGTTGGATTTTTGTGTGGTTTAAAGACGTTCTGAGTAGTGCAAGTAACGCGATGGTCCTTCTAGAAGACTACAAACCTTAACTCGATTATGTGACCGTCTTGAACTGCCCTTTGAACCTTCGGGTTTGGGGCAGTACGGCGTGCCACATGTGAGGCGTTGGCTTGACCCTTCTACGGCTGGACCGTTGGTACTGAGGCATGAAGTGAACGTTTTTGAACTTATTTCATGTGTTGAACGGTTTCGGGAAAACTTGGGTGTTCGATTGTTCGATCGGAAAGTTTAACATTTTCTGTTTATCCGGAATGGGATACAATAATTGGAATTCACAAACAGTTATGAGATAACTGGATGAATGTTATAAATCTAGCGGTTTAGTCTCACTTGATATTGAAAAGAGTTTTCGATAATGGGACTAAAATGCGGGGTTTATAACTGTTAGGCATGTGATGTCTAAGTATTTCATTTGATTAGGCATGTGATGTCTAAAGAGGTTGCGGATTCCAACTGTTGTAGTTTTATACTTTCTTTTCTGTGACCGTAAGTGTAATATGTGATATCGCCGGTTTCGTTGCTATATGTCAACGACAATTGGGATGCGCATATTTACTTACGTTGATGACATGTGATGTTATGTGTTGCTGGATATGTTATATTGGATCGTCGTGTTTGAATAGCCGGGGGTTTTATGTGAGATGAGTGTTTTTCATTATCATTCATGTAAAAACTTGTATGTAATATTCTTTTATTTGGGGCACTTCCAGGTAGCGGAAGTTGTCACCCTTTGTATATTATTTACTTTTCCGCATTAGGATAGACCCAAGGAGGGGAGCATAAGTAACCGGGTTCTGGGGTTCAGTGGGAGACCAACTCGAGGAGTCGAGTCCGGGTCTCCTAACCCTAGAATTGGCAAGGTTGCTTGCCGCTCTCGTAGGGGTCTAGGGGTGTGGGATTGGCTATTCATCACGACCGTGGAATCCGTGTTTTATACTGGCTCGTATTGAAAACACAGACGTCCTAGTATATCCAATATTTCATATGTTTCTTCTGCTGCTTTATCTGTGATGTGATCATGTGATGTTCTGTGATAGATACAGTATATAGTATATATGATATATTATATAGACGTTACTTATGTTTTGCACCCGCACTAGCCCTGTCCTGCTCTGTCGTTAGTTACCTAACCTAACGGTGCACGAGGGGACATCCAGGCGAATGCGGATGGCATAAGTGTACGTCGTATTTATCTGTGATGTTTAGGTATTTAAATGATGGGACTTCATTAATGTGATTAATGAAAGAAAAGAAACCTAAGATGTTGTAGAATCAAATTTTAAAACAAAACAGGTAGCTACAGTTCTTACTTTGCATAGCGGTATATATGATATACCCTGCACCTTATTCGATGAGGAAAGGACCGAGATCCCTTCGCCGGGAGTGACTCCTTTAGCAATAACTGGCAGATGCTACACACTCGGTTTGCTTTTGACTGCTTTTGGGTTTTTGCTTTGCACAGCGATATATATGATATATCCCGCACCTCATTCGACGAGGAAAGGACCGAGATCCCTTCACCGGGAGTGACTCCTTTAGCAAAACTAGAAAAGCCTCAAAATCACTCCATTTCAAAACTTCATTTGATTCTACAACGATATCAAGTTCATTACACTCATGGTTTTTATGAAAAACCTGCGTAGCCCTCCGTCATTTCAGATAAGTACTAGTTAGTATTTGTGCTGCGGTAGTTTGGCCTCCGTCAAGGCGCAGTGTACGGTAGCTAACTAGTGCTTATCTGCTAGCATATGATGCGATTGGATTAGGGTATTCGTATGGCGTTGTTTGGCCTCCGTCAAGGGTCGTGCGGGTGGGTTTGACTCAATCAGGAAATGACGGGTTGAACTTGACTAGCGGACTATGGGTTGTTTGGCCTCCGTCAAGGTCATAGGATGCTAGGGGCAAAACATTATCGGGAATTTCAAGTGTTGAAATTTGCAATGAGATTGCATACCTTCTATGAGATAGTTGGATCCCGATACCCGCTGCGAGTAAGAGTTACTCCTGGGAGAGTTTTACACATTACAATTAGCCGATCAAGTAGGTGTCTAGAAAGGTGTTAACGAGGTTACGCCTCTGGGAAAATGAGGTTTACATTAATTAGGTTCGTGCGAAAGCACGGGGGACCTCCCTCAAAGTACCGACACTGGCCTGGCTGAAAGATTGGCGAACTTGTAGTGTGTAATTAATCCCGGCTAGTCTTTCCTTTTAGGGTTTGAAGGAAGATTTGATAAAAAGCAGTGGGAGCCATCCTGATTAGATAAGATAATAACCAATCTGATCTTGCACGAGCATACGCTAAAGTGTTTTCTTCTCTCTCTCTCCAGGTAGCGACCATTTCATGCCTTAATCAAGATAATAATATGGATGTATTGACCGAACCCGCATGTTATACTGTGCAGGGGAACGTTGAACCCGTTCTATCTTATAAGTGTTATAAGAATGAACAGGAAACAGGAGAATATCTGGATTCTCACACCGCCCAAACGGAGAACATGCATGTTGATGCATCATCTTCGGGTGTGTTTGTCATTGAGAACTGTTTCTCAGTTCACCCTACGTCCTGGGTATTAGATACCGGATCAGGATCCCACATATGTAAGATGTTACATGGGCTGCGAAAAGGTAGAGAACTGGGAAAAGGTGATCATTCCGTTCAAGTAGGGAACGGTGCAAATGTTGCAGCCAAAGCAGTTGGCGAATATCACCTAGTATTACCAAGTGGTGATACAATAATTCTGAATAAGTGCTATTATATACCGAACATGATGTGCAACATTATATCAGTTTCTTTATTGAGTAAAGAAGGATATAATTTTGTAGTAAAGGATAATGTTATGAACATATTCTTAGATCAAAAGTTGATTGCATCAGGCTCGCTACATAATGGCATATTCATTCTCAATCAAAATACAGTCTTCAATATACAAAACACACACAAGAGGAAAAGCTCAGAAATGAACGAATCCTTCTTGTGGCACTGTAGGCTTGGCCATATCAATGAGACACGACTAGCTAAGTTGCATAAGGATGGTTATTTGAATCCGTTCGAATTATCATCTTATGATGCTTTCCATTCATGTCTCAAAGGAAAAATGACCAAAGCTCCGTTTAGTGGACACGGAGAAAGAGTTACTGAACTCTTAGGACTGGTACATAGTGATGTATGCGGTCCCATGTCTACCCATGTCAGGAATGGTTCTTCATACTTCATTACATTCACTGACGATCTCTTTAGATTCGGATATGTGTTCCTGATGAAACACAAATCAGAAGCTTTTGAGAAATTTAGAGAATATAAACAAGAAGTAGAGAACCAAACGGGCAAAAGTATTAAAGTCCTTCGATCCGATCGAGGAGGAGAATACTTAAGTAACGAATTCAGAGATTATCTAAAAGAGAATGGGATTCTCTCTCAGCTTACTCCTCCTTATACACCACAGCACAACGGTGTATCGGAGCGGAGAAATCGCACCCTATTAGATATGGTGCGCTCTATGATGAGTGCAGCTGAGTTACCTATTTCCTTCTGGGGATATGCACTGGAGACTGCTGCATATCTATTGAATAAAGTTCCAACCAAATCAGTGCCTACCACTCCATATGAGATATGGAATGGCAAGAGACCATGTCTTAATTTTATTCAGATATGGGGTTGTCCGGCCTATGTTAAAACACAAAATCCGGACAAGCTCGAGGCAAGGTCTGTTCTATGTAAGTTTGTTGGATATCCCAAACATTCGCGGGGGTATATCTTCTACCACTCCGAGGAACAAAAAGTGTTTGTTTCTCGACATGCCACTTTCTTAGAAAAGAGTTTTCTTATGAAACAGACAAGTAGCATTGAGGTAGAACTGGAAGAAGTTCCAGCAACACAAACTGTAACAGAAGACTTGGTAGAACCAGAGGATTCAGTAGAACTCGACGAACCCCAGCCTCTCCGCCGATCTAGTAGGGTATCTCGTCCACCTGAGAGATACTACGGTTTTCTCATTGACGGTGGAAGCGAGGATTGCATCATGGAGGATGATGACCCAACTAGCTTCGAGCAAGCCATCACGAGTAGGGACTCAGTGAAATGGCTGGATGCTATGCGGTCCGAGATGGAATCCATGTACACCAACAAAGTATGGACTTTGGAAGTTGCTCCTGAAGGGGTAAAACCCATTGGGAGCAAGTGGATCTTCAAGAAGAAATTTGGTGTAGATGGGAAAGTGGAGACTTTCAAAGCTAGACTTGTTGCAAAAGGTTTTCGCCAAAGACCAGGTGAGGACTATGACGAAATCTTTTCTCCAGTGGCTATGCTTAAATCCATCCGGATCATGCTTGCCATCGCTGCATATCATGATTACGAAATCTGGCAAATGGATGTTAAGACCGCCTTTCTAAATGGTGATTTAGAAGAGTGCGTGTACATGACTCAGCCAGAGGGCTTCGTAGACAGTGGGAGCAGCGGGAAGGTGTGCAAGCTGCTTAAATCCATTTATGGATTAAAGCAAGCATCGCGGAGTTGGAACATCTGCTTTGACGTCGTTATCAAAGAGTTTGATTTCGTCAAAAATCCAGATGAACCTTGTATTTACGAGAAGGTGGCAGAGAGTAAGGTTGTTTTCCTCGTATTGTACGTGGACGACATACTCTTGATAGGAAATGATATTCCTATGCTGCAATCGGTTAAGCTCTTCTTATCACAAAGATTCTCAATGAAAGATCTTGGTGATGCCTCCTGTATATTGGGAATTAGGATCTATAGAGATAGATCCAAACGGATTTTGGGATTGTCCCAATCCAGGTACATTGACACCATACTAAAGAGGTTTAGTATGGAAGAATCCAAGCGTGGGAACTTGCCCACGATCTCTGGAGTCACTCTCTCCAAAGAGATGTCTCCCAAGACTGATTTGGAGAGAGCTCGCATGCAAGGGATACCCTATGCTTCGGCAGTAGGCTCTATCATGTATGCGATGCTATGTACCAGACCCGATGTAGCATACTCACTAAGTGTAGTGAGCAGGTATCAAGCTGATCCTGGAGAGAGTCACTGGACAGCTGTGAAGAGCATTCTCAAGTACTTGCGAAGGACTAAAGAGATGCTCTTGGTGTATGGTAATGGAGAACTCCAAGTGGAGTCCTTTACCGATTCGAGCTTCCAGAGTGATAAGGACGACTCTAAGTCGCAGTCGGGATTTGTCTTTACCCTTTACGGAGGGGCGGTTAGCTGGAAGAGTTCCAAGCAGGAAACCGTGGCAGACTCGACGATGGAGGCTGAATACATCGCTGCCAACGATGCTGCCAAAGAGGCTGTCTGGATCAAGAAGTTCATTACTGAACTTGGATTGGTTCCATCCATTGAGCATCCAATACCTTTGTATTGCGATAACAATGGAGCGGTGGCTTTGGCCAAGGAACCCAGGTCCCATCAGCGATCCAGGCATATTCTGAGGCGGTATCACCTGATCCGGGAGATAGTTGATCGCCGAGAGATCGAGGTCAGGAGGGTTGACATGAAGAACAACACGGCGGATCCACTCACGAAGGCCATTCCCCAGATACAGTTTGAGAGACTCTTCGGGATGCTCGGTATGCGATACTACAGCAGCTGGCCCTAGTGCAAGTGGGAGATTGTTAGTTGTATGTATGCCCTAGAGGCCAGTATTGTACAGATGATGTATATTATATTGGATGCTTGGACATATATATAGAGATGACTTTCTTGCTCGATATGATAGTATGCTATCTGGTTACTCTTTATCTTAACATGTACACTTGTCTCTTTAAAACTGTCTTATAGTTACATGTTGGTAAAGCCCTTAGGATGTGTACTTGACTACCTGGACTATGATGCAGATCATACTAGTGGGGACATGGTAGTCTATAAGTACATCCTTCAAGGTCCCTAGTCGTGAGTGTATCGAGACGGGGCATCGATATACCAGAGTAGACTAGCGTAACGCTTCTCGACCCATGAGATGGGCGATGGATGATCCCATATCCATTGGTGTTTGACATCAGAGATGGTATACGGGTGCTCAGTGGAGACTGGGTACACTGGATGGACTCGCCGAGAACTCCCAGATGGTATTATACCTCACGTCAGATGGCAGTTCTCAGGTGACACTTGTACAGGTTAGTCTGTAGACCCGAGATCGTCATAGAGTCTTGTGTGATTCCCACTGTGCTTTGATCTCCACCTTACCACGTCCATGAGGGCGTGCAAAACGGTGGTCTTTGGGTACAGTCCCGAGTCACATGGAGGCAATGAGCGATAGGAGGGGTTTCGTCTCTCCCAGTATTGGGGGTTGATGTTGCGCTGTGCTCGATTGGCCGTAACAGGGAAGTCCCTGGCCAGAGCTGATCAGAGATTTGCTGGTAAGTGTTACCAGTAGTTTCTCGACCCGTTATGAGCCTCATATCGGCACGACTTATCGGTTATTGGGGTCTGACGTTTACCACTCCTAGACTTGATATGCGACATATCAGACGAACAGACCGGACTGTACGGTAAGTGTTACTGGTTGGATTCACAGGAGTGTGAGCGGGCTAGCTCGTCGATCTTCTGATCGCTCAATACCCGGATGGCCGTTACGTTTAGCAGACCGCTTGCGGCTTGTGGGTGCTTGATATGATCATCATCTGCTACCGGCGTATTGACGAGTCTTTAGAGTCCTACACAGAGGTTTTCTGGCTCAAGCGAAACGAAATAGGAGCGCATATGAGATATGTGCAGGACCGAGAATAATGCGTGTATGTGATACCGTATTTCATTCTCGCCATGGATGTATTAAATGGTTATATTCGATATAACCTAGATATCGAATCAAGGATTGATTCGATAAGCCGATACATTGGATACTAGTCGGTTATATGCGATATGACCGGATCGTTAAATCAAGTGTTGATTTAATGATTTAATGTATAATTATATATTTGATATATTGCATTGCGTTAACTAGTATTGGTTCACTTTATATGGATTTTCTCACTTGATGTGCAAGAAGTATATGTGATATACTTTTGTGCACATATTTGTATCATGTTTGATGATACTTGATCTTTTTGTTAAGTGTAAAGAATTAAAACCATGGTTAAGTGTTGATTAGGGTTTTGCATATTCATTTATTTATTTATTTATTTGAAAAGGATTATGATGAGAATGGTGGCTTTCTTTGTTTTAAGTTGAAGCTTCATGAAGCTTTGACTTTTGTAACCATTCTTGTCTTCATGCTTAACCCTAACTCATCCAAGTAACCATGGTCTTTTCTCTACACTTAACCATAGTTAGCTTATGATAAGTATTGAATTATTATTCATTTTAACAAAACACTTATCATAATTCTAGCTTCATCTTCTTCTTCATCTTCAAAAGAAAAAGCTTGATGCCATTAATGGCAACTTGAGTTCCAAAGTGAGAAATCCAATTCTAAAGTGAACCCACCTCCTATTTCTTCACCCTCTACCTCTTGCCAAGTTGTTTTGGGTGTTTTCTTCACAAGTTTCACAACTTGTGAAGTCGGAGCTTGAACTTGAGATGCCTCGACGTAGATCATCTTCGGCACGAAGCCGACGACCTAGTCCGCCCATTTCTCCGATGAAGCCGATACTTGAGTTCGGGATTCGAGACGGACAGCGAGAGGACGTCTACGTGGAGCTAAGGAAGTGGATAACCGGATCTATAAAGGTTGTAGCTCTCTTCTTTTAGCTAAGATGTTAACTAGTTTACCGTTTCGCCTAGAATTCTAGCCAACGATCCGTAGTCTAGGGTTTCTCGGCACCGTAAATTTTGAATATGGCATGGTTGATGCCTTGTGAGACCTCTATAGTGTGCCTAGGAACCCTACATATTGGGTACAATACCCAACTACAAAAGAATCAACCCGACTAACCAACGCTCTGATACCAAAAGAACCATGTCACGCCCCGCTTCCCAGAGTACGCTAAAATGGGCACGTGACATAGCCAACCACAGTCACATTACGGCTGTAGGGATATCAAGAACAAAATAAAACTATCTAAAACATGTCCATAATCAAAGATAACAGGAGTCAATAATAAATAAATGCGGAAGCAAATGATCCAGTACAAATAACTGAAATGTATGTCCTATAATGCAGGCTCACATCAGGAATAAACTGCAGGAAATAAACTAACTAATATTGACACCTCACAGCTTAGCCTGCTGGCTGAAGTACTCCTGCTCGGACTGCAACAGCGGTACAGAATCTGGGCCATGCAAAACCCAGACGTCAGCGCGTCATGTCATCAAGTAATATAATATGAACAGTGTAGCAAGCAATACAATATAAACATGAATAAAACAAGAGTAACAATAATATAAGTCAGAGCAGTGCGGGGTAGTGTGCTATGGGTAAACTAAACTGTTCTATCAGGTTTTCTGTTCTAAGTCTTTGAAACCAATTGATGAATCATCGATGTAACTCAATAGTATCCCGTGCATGCCCGGGATCACGGTCTAAGACTCTCGGGATGAAACCGAAACGTGCCGCTAGGCAATAAAAGGTAGCAGGTACAGGCGAGTGATGTCAGCATCATCACTCCGGGGCTGGCCTAGCCCGTAAGACTGATCAGAACAGGTATCGAACTGTTGAGTTACAAGTCAGGTTTCACCTTTGATTTCCCCATACCCCCAAGTTATGTATGTCAAGTCAGGTATTCAGTAATCAAGAACTAATGCCAACACAGGGTCAGGTAAAAGCAGGTTTGTCTGGATAGACAACAGGAACGGTCCGTAAGGACTACATGTCAGGTTGATTGGCATTAGACACAAGATCAGGTAACGGGTCAGGTCATGGTACATCAGGTCAAGTCAACAGTGTACGGTACCATATCGGGTCGATCAACAGCATGTAGCAAGTTAGGTCAAGATGTAAACGATACACAGGTGTGCTCACAATCAGGTATATAATCAAGCATGGTTATCAACAACATGATACAAGCAATGAATTAAGCAATAGGCATATTCATTCGATTTGCAATACAGTTATCAATTGTGTCACAGAGATAATTACAAGAGTGCAGTAAGACGATTATAGCAGTTTAGTCATGTTAACAAGTTTAAGAACCTTTAGAGGTGCAATGATTTATATAACGGTTCAGTGCAGCTATTACAGGTTAAAATGCATACGAGTGTCCGAATGGAACAAAACTACAGGGATAGATGCCATATGCTGTGTCAATATTAAAAATGTGATTAAGCAGGTAAATGTGGTTATCTGGTTCAATTGCAAACTGTAAGTTCCAAGTTTAAAGATAAAATGATATATAACAATATTTTACATGAAAATGAGAAATGATTGTACCAAGCTAAATTTACAGGTTTAGGGTGTCATTATATATATGTAAATATTGTATAGCATGTAGCAAGGGGTACTTACCTCGACGGGTCGCGAACCGGGAAAACGGAACGTAAAATGTCGGCGGGGAAACTCACGACGGGCGCACGGTTCACGGAATGAACCCAAACGACGAATAATGGAACCACGCGGGTCGGGGCACCTCGCTGGAACGTCGGATCACGTCGTCGGCATCGTTGGATTCCGGCCAAATTGTGAACAGTGAACGATCAATACAATGCAACAAGAAGATAAAGGAAAAACAGAGAAAAAGGAGGTAGGAACTGAGAAAGGGTGCTCACGATGATCCGTGGGACGGGTAGTGACGGTCGACTTCGTCGACGGAGCTCCGGCGGTGGCCTACCCGACAGCGACAAGAAGTTCCAGATCAAGAAAAATGTACAGAGAAAGAATAAGAAATGAAAAGAGGAGAGAAGCTAACTCACCGAGGGAGGCTTGCGAGGCCGGGGACAAGAGGACGGGGGTCACCGGCGGCGACTCACGGTGGTGCAATGCGCACAGGGGCGTGTACAGGTGGCCGCGGCTGGTGCAGGGTGCGCGGGGGTCGAAGAAAGAGGAAGAGGGGCTTGGTGAGGTGAGGATGAGGAGGCGAGGGTGCTGGTGACAGGGTGCCGGCATTGGGCTGCGGCGGCGAGGAGGGAGGCGGTGGCTAGGGCAGTGCGATGGTGGGTTCTCTGTGGTTCACGTGAGAAAAAGAATGGAGGAGGGAAAAGGAGTTTTAAAAAATATAGGAGAGAGAGAAAGAGATTTGAGGGAGAGAGAGAGAGAGAGAGAGAGATATGAGGGGGAGAGAGAGAGATAGAGAAAGAGATAGAGAGAGAGACGCAGAGGGTGGGGCCCAGGGATTTAAAAGAGAATTGATTGGCTGCTGAATGAAAGTTGTGAAAGATTTATAAGATTAGAAATATTTATACGGTTTAAAAAATATATTAGATTGGTTAAAATTAAATATACGATGGTTTTTAAAATAATAAAATTTGGGATTTTGGCGCAAAGTAAAACTTTTCCAAATCGCGCCCGGGTCGGGTCCAAAAATTTGAAATTGAATTAATAGAATTTTAAGCGGGATCCAAAAGTGAAAATGAAGTGTTTTATAATCAAAAAGCATACCCCCAAAACGAACGCACGCACGTGCGCGTAGCCGTCCAAACTCGCCCGTTTCACTAAACGGGACGAGAACACGATGCACGGACGCTACAACAGGGTTAGGGGTGTCAGGCAGGCCAAGATGAATATTTTTAATCTTATTTTAAATGCCAAAATTTGTTATATGCAGAAATGAATTTGCCGGGTAAAACTTTTACAGTAAGTAACAATCAAGCAAGTTAAATGAAATGAGTACCACACTATGCTCAAACAGTAACTGAAAATAGTAGCATTGGGCTCGGGTGTTACAATATCATATTAAGGAAACCGGGTTTTTCAAATAATGCATAATTTCATGAACTCCCACGGTTCCGGAATCCAGAAAACATCATGAAAAATCCATATAACAATGCGAAAATTCATGAATAAAGTATACGCGACATAAAAACTGTAATGTAAGCGTATAAAGGAAAAGCCGCTAATTAACTGCAACCAGTTAATATAAATATCATGCGGTTCCTAATATCTCCAATTCTTAATGATACAACAATAAGGGTAAATACATAGCTATAACCAGATATATGTAAACACATGAAGGTATAGCAGAAAATATAGGTATCTACCTATTTGTAATGATGTGATATACCTATCAGGTATAAGTGAAGTATGAAATGTAAAGCACACCTGTAGCTATGTCCTTAGGTGTGTATGTACCTATCACTAATGGTACAATACCCTATAGGTATACAGGTAACTATATGTCAAATGCGATAAGAAATATGAATCAATGTCACAATGTCCCTAACCAAGCAATATAACATCTATAAGTGGTTTGTGTGTGACATGGCAATTATTGACGGTGTGTGTAGCATACAATCAGTGCTCGTGCAACATGAATCGTCAATAATATGTGCAGTGTCCTAAGTATACTAGTCCAAGCAAAACAATATCTAAGTAATAGGGTAAATACGCAATTCTAAATATGACATAGAATATGCGACAGAAATAACATCTCTAGCCCAGACGCATAACGCCATGCGGGCGATTCCCCTGTAGATATTAAATCTACTCACCAACGCTCCAAGCTAGGTGAAGCCTACCACCTGTTTTCCCCATGTCGTAGCGTCCGAAGTCCCCGCTTGCGAACCTAAAATTTCACAAACACATCACATAAGCATATATTCTATATCGACGGAAAGACATCGAAACGCAAGAATAACGCCCTGAAAATTACACTGCGCGCTTAGCGCATCAATCGCGCACGACATCGGCCAAAAACCCTAATTGGGGTCGCTAAACTACAAAACACAAGTCTAGACCCCGATCTTCCCGATCGTGCAACACAACATAAAAAATACGAGGAATACAATAGATATAATCTCGCAACGACCAATCGAACCCACGTTGGAAAAACCCCGAAATCTAGTAAGCAACCTATCGCAATATTTCGTACTAGTTTCAAGCTAACGCATATCTAGCGATTATAAACACCTTAAAATAGCTTAACTAATCTATCTAAACCAATTCTATATTTTTAACACTTGCAAAATGAGTTTTAGCAAAAACCTAGTAAGCAAAAATCCTTAATTAAACAAAATATTCATTAACAATAATTAGCATTTTCTACTAGGTTAAGTTTTTCCTAATCACAAATTAACACTTCAATTAAATATTAAACACTTAAATTAAGCTTTAACCTTAAATTGAATTTCTAAAACCATTTCTAGAATTTAGAAACATGAAATTTAAAGCTTAAACTAACATCTAATTAAGCTAGCACAAAGTATTAAGCAACAAAAAAAGAGATTAGAGTTAAGGTTTTATACCTTCAAGAACACCACTTGAATCAAGGATAAAACCAAACTTTAGCCTCCAAAATCCTCACTAGAATGAAGATCCAAGCAACTTTTGTGAAGAAGAATGAAGGTTTTGGATTTTATTTGATTTTGTATGCATTTATTAGGATTTTTCATGATTTATTTGTGCAAGAAATGATGAAAAAAGAGTGAGAAAAGAAATGGGCAGCCATGAACAAGTAGTGGCCGGCCATGAGGGAGTGTGGGGGGTTTTGTGCAAAAATGTGAAGAAATTTCTAGCAAAAATCATTAAATGCTTCATTAAATGCAAAAATGACACCTTTTCTTTCTTTTCTTTTCTTTTTTAATTCAAAACCTTTTGCACTAAAAATATCTAGATATTTAAAAATAAGGTTCTAAAAATAATTGTAGTGATGATTTCCAAGAATTTTCATTTAGAAAAATTTTCCCGATTTACGCGCATATTTTACCGGCTAAAATAATATTTTATTTGGGAAAAATTCTATCTGAACCAAAACCTCCCAAATACCCCTAAAGTTCACGCACAAGCTTTATTTTAACTAAAATAGGTGCCGGAAAGTTTATACGGACGTTTGATCGAAATCGGGTTAAAACGGGAAAAACCGACAATTTTGCCCTAAAACGGGAAAATTCGCAAAACGATTTCTGAAACGTTACAGTACACCTATTGCGCTTATTAGATAGTTTTCTTCCAAATCATAGGAAGGTGCCAAAAGGTAGGGAAGGAAGAAAATCAATTTGCCCAAGTGTGGTGTACAGAAGGCAATAAGTAAAGACAAATAAAGGGATTAGAAAGAGGGCAAAGTAAATTGCGACTGCTATCATTCACGACCAAACTACGTATTTCATCGCCACTCCTACTTCACCTTTGCTTTTCTCTGGAAAATTCCGTATCACTACGAAGATCCACTATTATTGGATATGACCATCGTATAGTTACATACGAACTCGAAGAAACTTGTTTCAGATTCGAGGATGGTTTTCGGTTCTGGAGAAATTGAATAGGTTTATTCAATTGTCTTTTCATTTTACCTTCTCTCAGGATGTGAGAGCTCCTAGGATTAGGAGAATACACCTGTTACGCTTATTGGATAGTCTTCTTCCAAACCATAGGCTGGTGTCGAACGGTAGGGAAGGAAGAAAACCATTTAGCCTAAGGGTGGTGTACAGAAGGTAATAACTAAAGACAAATAAAGGGATTTGGAGAGATGGCAAAGAAATACACGGTTATAATCATGAATCTGGATAATGGAAGAGGCATTACTAGGAATACCCGGATACCCCTTCGAAACATTTTCATGTTTCAGTTTCTCTGTGCATTGATAATTGAAAACTAATTTCCCGATCAGATCCTTACTCCAAGGTATGTATTTACCAGGTTTGATTCTCACATCTGTATGGTTTTACAGATGATGAGTGGGAGTAAGTTATTGGGAATTAGGTGATCATCCTCATTATATCGGGATTCGTTGTAATTGGTGATATTTGAGGAAATCGCCTGGGTTTTTGCCGGACGACAAACATTTGGTTTTTAATATCCGTTGTTATGCACCAATTTCAAACTGATATATCTGTACGTTTATTTCTTAAAGTGAGATATAAACTTTTGAAATTATGTCCATGACATTTACATATATCAGTTGATGGTTAGGTAAGGAGCATTAAACAGCGGTGTAATTCTTCATAACCATAGTACAGTTTTCAACCTACGACGCACAGGGTTTGAGTTATTCAACTCAGGGGACTTATACAAAGTATTGTATGTTGTCCAATGTTCATTAGGACAGAGGGGTTGGTCCTCATACTTGTAGGGTTCCTAGGCACACTAATGAGGTCTCACAAGGCATCAACCATGCCAAATTCAAAAATTTCCGGTGCCGAAAAACCCTAATGCGATCGTTGACTAGAGATTAGGCGAAACATGCAACTAGTTAACAACTTAACTAAGAGTGAACGGAAAATACAACTTTTGTAGATCCGGTCCTCCACCTCCATAGCTCCGTGATGATGTCCCCTCGCTGCGATCATCGGATCCCGGGCTCTAGCGTCGGCTTCATCGGAGAAATGGGCGGGCTAGGTTGTCGACTTCGATGCCGAAGATGATCTACGTCGAGGCAACTCAAGATCAAGCTCCAACTTCACCAAGTCATGAAACTTGTGAAGAAAACACCCTATACTACTTGGCAAGTGGTAGAGGATGAAGAAATAGGAAGTGGGTTCACTTTAGAATTAGATTTCTCACTCTTTTTCTCAAATCACCATTGAAGCTAGCAAGCTTCTTTCTTCTTGAAGAAGAAGAAGAAGAAGATAATATGATAAGAATTTTGAATAAAATGGAAATAAAGTCATTCTTATCATTTTATCAACCATGGTTAAGTGTAGAGAATAAACCAAGGTTTAAGTGAATGGTTAGGGTTAAGGAAAGAAACAAAATGGTCAACCATTTCAAAGCTTCATGAAGCTTCAAAGAAAATCCAAAGTTAGCCACCATTTTATTTCTTTCTAAAATGGATAAATAAATAAATAAATGAATAAGCAAATAAAGCAAATAAAACCCTAACCATTAACTAACCATGGTTTAATTCATACATACACCCAAGTTTGTATGTATCATCAAACATGATACAAACTAGTGCACAAAACTATATCATATATACAATGTGCACATCAAGTGAGAAAATCCATCTTAAGTGAACTAATACTAGTTAATGTAAAGTAATATATCAAATATATAATTATACATTAAATCATTAAATCAACACTTGATTTAACGATCCGGTCATATCGCATATAACCGACTAATATCAAGTGTATCAATGTATCGAATCAACACTTGATTCGGTAACCCGGCTATATCACATATAACCGACCAATGATACAAATCGCGAGAATAGAATACAGTATCACATACTGGTATAATTCTCGGTCCTGCACATATCTCATATGCGCTCCTATTTCGTTTCGCTTGAGCCAGGAAATCTCTATGTAGGACTCTAAAGACTCGTCAATACGCCGGTAGCAGGTGATGATCATATCAAACACCCACAAGCCGCAAGCGGTCTGCTAAACGTAACGGCCACCCGGGTATTGAGCGATCAAAAGATCGACGAGCAAGCCCGCTCACACTCCTGTGAATCCAACCAGTAACACTTACCGTACAGTCCGGTCTGTTCGTCTGATATGTCGCATATCTTGCCTAGAGGTGGTAAACGTCAGACCCCAGTAGCTCGATAAGTCATGTCGATATGAGGTCTATAACAGTTCGAGAAACTACTGGTAACACTTACCAGTAAATCTCAGCAACCCTGGCCAGGGATTTCCGGTTATAGCCAATCGAACACAGCGCAACATCAACTCCCTATACCGGGAGAGACGAATCCCCTCCTATCGCTCATTACCTCCATGCGATTCGGGACTGTACCCAAAAGCCACCGTTTTGCACGCCCTCTTGGACGTGGTAAGGTGGAAATCAAAGCACAGTGGGAATCACACAAGACTCTATGACGATCTCGGGTCTACAGACTAACCTGTACCAGTGTCACCAGAGAACTGCCATCTGACGTAAGGTATAATACCATCTGGGAGTTCTCAGCGAGTCCGTCCAGCGTACCCAGTCCCCACTGAGCACCCGTATATCATCTCTGATGTCAAACACCAATGGATATGGGATCATTCATCGCCCATCTGTATGGGTCGAGAAGGTATATGCTAGTCTACTCTGGTATATCGATGCCCCGTCTCGATACACCCACGACTAGGGACCTTGAAGGATGTACTTATAGACTACCATGTCCCCACTAGTATGATCCGCATCATAGTCCAGGTAGTCAAGTACACATCCTAAGGGCTTTACCAACATGTAACAGAGAGACAATCAGTATACACGTTAAGGCAAAGAGTAACCAGATAGCATACTATCATGTCGAGCAAGAAAGTCCTCCCTATATATGTCTCAGCATCCACTACAATATACATCCTATGTACAGTAATGGCCTCTAGGGTATACATATAACTAACAATCTCCCACTTGCACTAGGGCCATCTGTAGCAGTGGTTGTAGTATCTCATACTCAACCATCCCATAATAGTCTTTCTCTGGGAAAAGGCCTTTGTGAGTGGATCCGCCGTGTTGTCCTCTGAGTCTGCTCTCCTAACCTCGATCAGCCTGGAGATCAGCCATCTCCATGATCAGGTGATACTGCCTTAGAATATGTCTGGATCACTGATGGGACGGACGTTCCTTGGCATAAGCCACAACTCCATTGTCACACAATGGGAGGAACTAAGTTCATCTCATGAACAAATATACACCCAGACTGTCTCTTTGGTAGCATCTTAAGTAGCGATGTATCCAGCCTTTATCGTCTAGTATGCCACGGTATCTAGCTTGGAACTCTTCCAACATACCGTCCCTTTACTGAGGGTAAAGACAATGCCTGTGACTGACATTCAGTCATCCTTATCACCCTGGAACCTTTCCAGTGATTCTCCCGAGGATCAATTGATACCACTTCACTACATGTAATGAGTATCCTAACATCCAATTACATCTATCTCATAGATGAAAACTTAGGATTTAGGAGGTATCACTTTGATCCTATATGGAGAATCCTTGTGATAAGCGGAGATTGACCGAGCGTAGCATAGGAAACTCCTTCCCCATCAAGAGTATGTCATCCATGTATTCTATGAGGATCACCACCATACTCCCTACTACCTTTTTGTATATACAAGGTTCATCTACCATTTTGATGAAGTCAAATACTTTGACTACTACATCAAAACAGACGTTCCAACTCCGCGATGCCTGCTTTATCATATAAAACATCTTGCACACGTTTCCGCTGCTCCTACTGTCTACGAAGCCCTCTGGCTGTGTACTTATAGACGCTTTCTTCCAAATCATCATTTAGAAAAGCAGTCAAGACACCCAACCGCCAGATATCGTAGTTATGGTATGTAGCCGTAGCAAGTAGGATCTGGATGGACTTAAGCATAACCACTGGAAAAAGGTTTCATCATTATCCACACCTGGTCGATGACGAAAACCTTTAACAAGTCTAGCTTTGAAAGTCTCAACTTTTCCATCTACACCAAGTAATCTTCTCAAGATATACTTGCTCCTGATGGGGATTTAACCCTTCAGATATAGCAGCCAAAGTCCATACTTTGTTGGTGTATAAGGATTCCATCTCAGATCGATAAACATCCAGCCATTCTTACAGAGTCTCACTCCTGATGGCCAGCTCGAAACTAGTTGGGTCATCATCTCATGATGCAATCCTCGCTCCCACTGTCATAGAGAAACCGAAGCAACTCTCAGGTGGGTGAGGAACCCTACTAGATCGGCGAAGAGGCTGAGGTTCATTGGTTACTATTGAATCCTTCGGTTCTACCAAATCATCAGCTGCAGTTTGTATAGCTGGAACATTTCCAGTTCTACATAACAGACCTTGCCTCGAGCTTGTCCAGATTTTTCTTTTTAGACATAGGCTGGACAACCCCAAATCTTAACTGACTTAAGAGATGAGCTCTTCCCTCTCCATATCATATATAAAATGGTAGGCATCTGATTTGATCGGAACCCTATTCAATAGGTATGCAACTTCATAAGTGCATAACTCCCTAAAGGAAATAGGTAACTCAGTAGTACTCATCATAGAGCACACCATATCATATAGGGTGTTATTGCTCCGCCCTGATACACCGTTGTGCTGTGGTGTATTCAGAGGAGTAATACTGAGAGAGAATCTCATTCTCCTTTAGAATAGTCCAGAAATTCTATGCACAAGTATTCTCCTCCCTGATCTTATCATATGCCATAATACTTATTCCCGTATTCTGGTTCTCTACTTCTAACTTATATTCTGTGAATATCTCAAAAGGTTCGGACTTGTGTTTCAACAGGAACATATATCGGAATCTTGAGAGATTATCAGAGAATGTAATGAAGTATAAAGAATCGGTCTTGGCATGTGTAGACAGGGGACCTATATACATCAACATGTATCATCCCAAGAGTTCACTAACTCTTTCTCTGCTTCCAGTAAACAGAGCTATGGTCATTTTATCTTTGTGACATGACTGGCAAGTTTCATAAGATGTAAATTCAAACTGATTTAAATATGCATCTAAATGTAACTTTAGCTAGTCGGGTCACATTGGTCTGACCTAGTCTACAATGCCTCAAGAAGGATTCGTTCATTTCTGAACTCTTCCTCTTGTGTGTGTTCCGTATACTAAGAACTGTAGTTTGATTTAGAACATCAATGCTTTTAGATAACGTGCCTGAACCGATCAACTTTTGATATAGGAAATGTTCAAAACATTATCCAACAATACAAAATTTTATCATTTCTTTACTAATAAAGAGACTGATATGATTTTGTATATCAGGTTCGGTATCTAAAAACATTCATTCAGAATCAATGTATTGGTAATACAGGGTGACAGTGACCAACAGACTTGGGTGCAACACTTGCCCCGTTTTCTGTCTCATGAAACTTATCACCCGTTCTCAGTTCTCTACCTTTCTGTGGCCCTATGTAACAGATTACATATCTGGGATCCTGATCCGGTATCAAATACCCAGGATGTAGAGGATACTGAGAAACAGTTCTTTATAACGAACACACCCGAAGATGATGCATCATCATGCACTTTCTTCGTTTGGGCGGCACGGGAAATCTGGTATTCCCTTATTTCCTGCTCTGTCTTATAACATTTATAAGTTGGAGCGGGACCAACGTTCCCCAGCTCAGTATAACAAGCGGGTTCGGTCAATATATCCGTTTTATTATCTTGATTAAGGCGTGATATGGTCGCTACCAGGAGAGAGAGAGAAGAAAACACTCTGCGTGCGCTCTTGCAAGATTAGATTGGTTATATATTTTATCTAATCAGGATGGCTCCCACTGTTTTTATCAAATCTTCCTTCAAACCCTAAAAGGAAAGACTAGCCGGGATTAATTACACACTACAAGTTCGCCAATCTTTCAGTCAGGCCAGTGTCGGTACTTTGAGGGAGGTGCCCCGTGCTTTCGCACGGACCTAATTAATGTAAACCTCGTTTTCCCAGAGGCGTAACCCCATTGACACCTTTCTAGACACCTACTCGATCGGCTAGTTGTAATGTGTAAAACTCTCCCAGGAGTAACAATTACTCGTAGTGGGTATCGGGATCCAACTATCTCATAGAAGGTATGCAATCTCATTGCAAATTTCAACACTTGAAATTCCCGATAGTTTTTCCCCTAGCGTCCTATGACCTTGACGCGGGCCAACAAACCATAGTGCGCTAGTCAAGTTCAACCCGTCATTTCCTGATTGAATTAAACCCACCCTCATGACCCTTGACGCAGGCCAACAAAGTCGCACGACTACCCTAATCCAATCTGCATCATATGCATAAGCAGATAAATACTAGCTAGCTACCGCACACTACGCCTTGACGCAGGCCAACAAACGTAGCACGAATACTAACTACTACTTATCTGAAATGACGGAGGGCTACGACAGGTTTTTCTGAAAACCTATTGCGTAATGAACTTGATATCGTTGTAGAATCAAATGATTTTAAAATGGAGTGCTTTTGAGGCTTTCTAGTTTTGCTAAAGGAGTCACTCCCGGTGAAGGGATCGTCGGTCCTTTCCTCGTCGAATGAGGTGCGGGATATATCATATATATCACTGTGCAAAGAAGAAACTATAGAAGCAATCAAAAGACAAACCGAGTGTGTAGCATCTGCCAGTTATTGCTAAAGGAGTCACTCCCGGTGAAGGGATCTCGGTCCTTTCCTTATCGAATAAGGTGCAGGATATTCTACAAGGAACACCGCGATGCAAAGCAAGAACTGTAGCTACCTGTTTTATTTTTGAAATTCGATTCCACAACATCTTAGGTTTCTTTTCTTTCATTAATCATATTAATGAAGTCCCATCATTTAAATCACCTAAACATCACAGATAAATACGACGTACACTTATGCCATCCGCATTCGCCTCGATGTCCCCTCGTGCACTGTTAGGTTAGGTAACTAATGGCAGAGCAGGGCAGGGCTAGAACGGGTGTAAAACATAAGTAACGTCTATATAATATATCATATATACTATATACAGTATTTATCACAGAACATATCAAATGATCACATCACAGATATCGCAGCAGAAGAATCATATGAAATATTGGATATACTAGGACGTCCGTGTTTTCAATACGAGCCAGTATAAAACACGGATTCCACGGTCGTGATGAATAGCCAAACCCACACCCCTAGACCCCTACGAGAGCGGCAAGCAACCCTACCAATTCTAGAGTTAGGAAACCCGGACTCGACTCCTCGAGTTGGTCTCCCACTGGACTCCAGAACCCGGTTACTTGTGCCCTCCTCCTTGGGTCTATCCTAGTGCGGAAAAGTAAATAATATACATCAACGGTGACAACTTCCGCAACCTGGAAGTGCCCCAATAAAAGAATATTACATACAAGTTTTTACATGAATGAAAATGAAAAACACTCATCTCACATAAAAAAAAAACCCCGGCTATTCAAACACGACGATCCCGTATAACATATCCAGCAACACATAACATCACATGTCATCAACGTAAGTAAACATGCGTATCCCAATTGTCGTTGACATATAGCAACGAAACCGGCGATATCACATATTACACTTACGGTCGCAGAAAAGAAAGTGTAAAACTACAACAGTTGGAATCCGCAACCTTTATAGACATCGCATGCCTAATCAAATGAATTACTTAGACATCGCATGCCTAACAATTATAAACCCGCATTTTAGTCTCAAAATCGAAAACACTTTTCAATACAAAGTCGGGCAAATCAACAAGATTCCCGACATCCTGATCGAATGCTCGTCGCAAACTTTAGTAGGCGGCCGCACCCCCGACGCCGTCGACGAAGTGCACCAAGGCGGAACACCGCTGCCGCGAGCACCCGAACGGATGCTTTCGGCGACGGGGTTCTCCTATAGTCACTTGGTCGGGGCTCTGGGGTGTAGCTGTCTGTTAAGTTTACCCGGCGAGTATCCGCGTACGCTACGTGATTGCGACGGACTTTTGATCACATCAAAATTCCGTGGCAACCTATCAAGTGAGACTAAACTGCTATGTTTATAACATCCAAATTAGTTATCTCATAACTACTTGTGAATTCCAATTATTGTATCACATTCCAGATAAACAGAAAATGTTAAACTTTCCGATCGAACAGTCAAACACCCATGTTTTCCCGAAATAGCTCAACACATGAAACAAGTTTAAAAACATCCAGTTCATGCCTCAGTACCAACGGTCCAGCCGTAGAAGGGTCAATCCAACGCCTCATATGTGGCACGCCGTACTGCCACAAACCCTAAGGTTCAAAGGGCAGTTCAAGACGGTCACATAATCGAGTTAAGGTTTGTTGTCTTCTAGAGGGTCCATCGCGTTACTTGCACTATTTAGAACGTCATTAAACTACGGAAAAATCCAACAATTGGAAATTTCCCAACAAGGGAAAAAGTGGGTATTTATATCCAGTCGAACTTTTCAACATTGTCCAAAATTATCCGGAAAAACACATAGACAAAGTTTGACAATCCGATCGAATCCACGAACTCCCAATACAACCCAGAAAACTCAACTCTTGAGTATAGATTAAAAGTATCCAGAAGACACAAGAAACACCTACAGAGATAACTGCAGGAAACGCACAGCCTGATCATCACAGACGGCCGCGGAACCGCCGCAATAAGTGGGTTAACGCCGCGGTTCCGCGGCAATACTGTAGACTTAGGTTGTCGTTTTCTGCAATATTTCTTAGAATTTCCTGCTCATTTTTCTGCATATTTTTAATATGGAAAAAACCCAGTTTTGGAAAAATGTACAGAGAGATGTTTTTGAATTAAGGTTTCGGTTCGATCGGACTTCTAACATCGTCAACACTTTGCCTAAGGCTCTAGCTAGGCTCTGATACCACTGTAGGGTTTCTAGGCACACTAATGAGGTCTCACAAGGCATCAACCATGCCAAATTCAAAAATTTCCGGTGCCGAGAAACCCTAATGCGATCGTTGACTAGAGATTAGGCGAAACATGCAACTAGTTAACAACTTAACTAAGAGTGAACGGAAAATACAACCTTTGTAGATCCGGTCCTCCACCTCCATAGCTCCGTGATGATGTCCCCTCGCTGCGATCATCGGATCCCGGGCTCTAGCATCGGCTTCATCGGAGAAATGGGCGGGCTAGGTCGTCGACTTCGATGCCGAAGATGATCTACGTCGAGGCAACTCAAGATCAAGCTCCAACTTCACCAAGTCATGAAACATGTGAAGAAAACACCCTATACTACTTGGCAAGTGGTAGAGGATGAAGAAATAGGAAGTGGGTTCACTTTAGAATTGGATTTCTCACTCTTTTTCTCAAATCACCATTGAAGCTAGCAAGCTTCTTTCTTCTTGAAGAAGAAGAAGAAGATAATATGATAAGAATTTTGAATAAAATGGAAATAAAGTCATTCTTATCATTTTATCAACCATTGTTAAGTGTAGAGAATAAACCAAGGTTTAAGTGAATGGTTAGGGTTAAGGAAAGAAACAAAATGGTCAACCATTTTAAAGCTTCGTGAAACTTCAAAGAAAATCCAAAGTTAGCCACCATTTTATTTCTTTCTAAAATGGATAAATAAATAAATAAATGAATAAGCAAATAAAGCAAATGAAACCCTAACCATTAACTAACCATGGTTTAATTCATACATACACCCAAGTTTGTATGTATCATCAAACATGATACAAACTAGTGCACAAAACTATATCATATATACAATGTGCACATCAAGTGAGAAAATCCATCTTAAGTGAACTAATACTAGTTAATGTAAAGTAATATATCAAATATATAATTATACATTAAATCATTAAATCAACACTTGATTTAACGATCCGGTCATATCGCATATAACCGACTAATATCAAGTGTATCAATGTATCGAATCAACACTTGATTCGGTAACCCGGCTATATCACATATAACCGACCAATGATACAAATCGCGAGAATAGAATACAGTATCACATACTGGTATAATTCTCGGTCCCGCACATATCTCATATGCGCTCCTATTTCGTTTCGCTTGAGCCAGGAAACCTCTGTGTAGGACTCTAAAGACTCGTCAATACGCCGGTAGCAGGTGATGATCATATCAAACACCCACAAGCCGCAAGCGGTCTGCTAAACGTAACGGCCACCCGGGTATTGAGCGATCAGAAGATCGACGAGCAAGCCCGCTCAGACTCCTGTGAATCCAACCAGTAACACTTACCGTATAGTACGGTCTGTTCGTCTGATATGTCGCATATCTTGCCTAGGGGTGGTAAACGTCAGACCCCAGTAGCTCGATAAGTCGTGTCGATATGAGGTCTATAACAGTTCGAGAAACTACTGGTAACACTTACCAGTAAATCTCAGCAACCCTGGCCAGGGATTTCCGGTTATAGCCAATCGAACACAGCGCAATATCAACTCCCTATACCGGGAGAGACGAATCCCCTCCTATCGCTCATTACCTCCATGCGATTCGGGACTGTACCCAAAAGCCACCGTTTTGCACGCCCTCTTGGACGTGGTAAGGTGGAAATCAAAGCACAGTGGGAATCACACAAGACTCTATGACGATCTCGGGTCTACAGACTAACCTGTACCAGGGTCACCAGAGAACTGCCATCTGACGTAAGGTATAATACCATCTGGGAGTTCTCGGCGAGTCCGTACAGTGTACCCATTCCCCACTGAGCACCCGTATATCATCTCTGATGTCAAACACCAATGGATATGGGATCATCCATCGCCCATCTGTATGGGTCGAGAAGGTATATGCTAGTCTACTCTGGTATATCGATGCCCCATCTCGATACACCCACGACTAGGGACCTTGAAGGATGTACTTATAGACTACCATGTCCCCACTAGTATGATCCGCATCATAGTCCAGGTAGTCAAGTACACATCCTAAGGGCTTTACCAACATGTAACAGAGAGACAATCAGTATACACGTTAAGGCAAAGAGTAACCAGATAGCATACTATCATGTCGAGCAAGAAAGTCCTCCCTATATATGTCCCAGCATCCACTACAATATACATCCTATGTACAGTAATGGCCTCTAGGGCATACATATAACTAACAATACTATATTCTGTTTACTTGTGACTTCTCCAGTTTTAGACAAGTGTTTCGTAGAAATACAAGGTCTAAATTTTGAGAAGTTATAGGTACAAGATTAAAGTAGAGAACCAGGTGTTGCAAGTATCAGGATTCTTCAAGATGATCGAAGATGTAGATACTTGTGTTTGGTATTCAGTTGATAGTAATAGTTTTGAGAACTTATTTCTCTTTCAGTTTACTCATATCTGGATGCACTCCTAAGTTGAGTAATGTTGATTGTCCTCTCTCTATTTAGTTGACATTCATTGGAGACAGCTGCATGATTTGAATCTGGTTCCAATTAAATCAGTGCATCTGTTTCTATATTAAATATAGAATGGTTTATATCTTAACGGTGTTATGGTATATGGAATTGTCCGGCTTATGCTTAAAACCAGAGTCTAGATAACTCAAGGCACGTTTCTGTAATAGCAGTTTGTGGGTTAACCCGGGCCATGACGAGGGTTAACTTTCTACCATCTGGAAGATCAATAGTGATATTGTTCTTGACTCACCACAGTTTAGTAAAATGGACTTTTTCATAAAACAGTAGTGGGAGTATGGTAGAACTGGAAGTGATTCCAGAACCACAATTATTGAAAATTTAATAGGACCTAAAGATTCAATCGGGTTTGACATTCCATTAGCCACTCCGCAGATATGGTGGGTAACCTCAGGCACCCGAGAGGTACTCCGGTATCCTCAAAGACGGTGACAGGGAGGTTCTTGTTTACCCAAACTTGACACTACTGTTGTTTCAGACTATGAGACCCGGCAGGAGGATGAGTATAGCGTCGTTCTAAACTAGCTTTAGAAGTGCACGTGTATATGACTCTGCTAGAGGGTTGTCGTAATCAGTGGGGAGCAGCGGAAGCATAGTGAACGAGTAGCTTATGTCTATTTATAGACTAAAGCAGATATAGCGGAGATAGATCATCTATTTTTTATGTGACAGTCATAGGCTTGGCTTCATCAAAATAGGAGATGGATCCGTTAAGAAGGTAGTAGGGTGTGATGTCCTGGTATTTGGATGACATACACTTTATAGGAAGTAAAATTCCTATCCTACAATCGGTTATACTGTGGTTGTCACACAGTGGTTTCTCCACATAGGATATGGATTTAATATCAGGCATTCTGATTACTAGATCTATGGTTTTAGATCTATATTTAGGTAGTTTCCAAATTCGGGTACTTAGACAGTGTTCTAAAGGTGTTTTAGAATAGAAGACTCCTGGCATGGTAGTGAACCTGCAGGTGATGGAGTCAACCTCTTAAAGGTGTCTTATAGACTAAAGGGGAGATGAATGTGCATGATTGGCATATCACTTGCTTAGGCAATTGACTCAATCATGAGATGTCAAGTACCACACCAGATGTTGTTTTTGCACTAGCTACAATAAGTTGATATTAATCCAATCCTGGAGAAACGTTCGGAAGCAGTTTTAGAACATAAGTGGATGTTCTAGGGATTTGGTAACGGCAGCCTCCTTCGGGAGACGGTTATCATTCCAGGCTTCCAAGGTGACCTTGATGACAGAATGACTGTCGGAGTTATAGTTTTCCCTTTGACGAGGGGCAGTAGTTTGGACAGGTGGTCCAAGCAGATACCGAGGGAGGCGTGACGCAGGATACTGATTAAATTCAGTTGACGATACAGTCTAATAAGTTTACTGGATTTGGAGTTCATTTGTGAACTAGGTCCCATCAGATATCCAGATATATTCTAAGACAGATATTGCTTATTTTGGGAGATGGATTTCACCGCGAACTTGAGATCGAGACATAGAAAGAAACATCAGAGCGGATTCACTCACTGAGGCTATTTCTCGAAAGCAATAGTTTTACAAACGAGCTTTGTAAAGCTGATTAGTAGAGAAGTTGGGTGTTCGGTATCATACGGGCTGTGAGTATGGGACGCCGCAATAATTAGCCCTAAGTGCAAGTGGGAGATTGTTGGCTATAGTGCCCTCAAGTCAATTATTGGATTGCAAGCACATGATTGCAATGATTGAGGGATAACCAATACCGGTAGAACAGTCTTACTCGAGATGATAATATGCTATCTGGTTTGTCTTTATCATCATGTACATGCTTCAGGTGACATTACAGATCACTATTACATATTGATAGAGCCCATAGGATTCTTGCTTGACTACCAGCAGTATGATGACGATCATATACGTGAGAGTTGGGTAGTCTATAAGCACATCCTTAAAGTGTCCCTAGTCGTGGGAGTTTCGAGACTGGGCATCAATACTCCGAGAGTAGACTAGTGTATACGAATCGAGACCCCGACGAGGGGTGATGGCCGATCTCACAAGCCATTGGTGTCAGTTGGTTCACCTAAGATAGTATACAGGTGCTCATTGGGTTATGAGTACACCGGACGGACTCGCCGGGAACATGCTAGTTGGTATTATACCTATCGTCAGATAGCGGTTCCCTGGTGACATATGTACAGGTTAGTCTATCGACCTGAGATCGTCATTTTTCTCGTGTGAGTTCCCACTGTACTTTGATTACTACCCTACCACGGCTCAAAGGAGTCGTGCAAACGGGTTTTAGTTAGGTACAGTCCCGAGCCACATGGAGGCAGTGAGCGGATCGGTAGGGGATTCGTCTCTCCCGGTATTAGGGGTTGATATCGCTCTGTGTTTGGGGAGCCATTACACAAAGTCCTTGGCCATGGCAAGTGAGATTTACTGGTAGGTATTCCAGTAGTTTCTCAGGGTGTTCTGGGCTGCACTCCGACACGACTTATACCGCTATTAGGGGTCTGACGTTTACCATCCCCCTAGGCCCGATATGCGATACTCATAGACGAACGGACCGGACTGTACGGATATTGTCACTAACAGGCTCAGTAGAGTTTCAGGATGAGTTCGCTCGTCGACCTCACTTTCGCTCAATACCAGGGCAGCCGTTACGTACAGCTAGTGCCACTGATGTGCTTGTGGTTAAACCCACTGCAAGCGTATTGACGAGTTTTTAGAGTCCCACACAAAGAATTTCCTAAGTTCGGGCAAAACGTTGTAGATGACATATGGTTTTATGGCATGGTTCGATCATATACGTACACTTGTGCACGGATCATGATCGGACGGATCATACTAGTGGGCTTTGGTTTAAGCCGGATCGTAGTATTAGATTGTTGGATTGTTTTCATCTCGTTGTATTCGTATTCAGTCGGAATACGGATACATGTATATACATACAGATGAGGGGTATTTATTAGTTATATATATGCCATAGAGGCCATTGTTGTACATATGACGTATATTATAGTGGATGCTTGGATATATATAGAGAGGACTTTCTTGCTCGATATGATAGTATGCTATCTGGTTGCTCTTTGTCTTAACATGTTGACTTGTATTGTGTTACTGTCTTGCTCTCACATGTTGATAAAGCCCTTAGGATATGTACTTGACTACTAGGACTATGATGCAGATCAAACTAGTAGGTCCAGGGTGGTCCAAAAGTACATCCTATAATTGTTCCTAGTCGAGAGTGTATCGAGACAGGGCATCGATACTCAAGAGTAGACTAGCGTATACGCTTCTTGACTCATATGATGGGCGATGAATGATCCCGCATCCATTGGTGTTTGACAACAAAGATGGTATACGGGTGCTCAGTGGAGACTGGGTACACTGAACGGACTCGCCGAGAACTCCTAGATGGTATTATACCTATCGTCAGATAGCAGTTCTCTGGTAACACTGGTACATGTTAGTCTGTAGACCCGAGATCGTTATAGAGTCTTGTGTGATTCCCACCGTGCTTTGATTTCCACCATACCACGTTCATGAGAACGTGCAAAACGGTGGCTTTTGGGTACAGTCCCGAATCACATGGAGGCAATGAGCGATAGGAGGGGTTTCGTCTCTCCCGGTATTGGGGGTTGATGTCGCGCTGTGCTCGATTGGCTATAACTGGAAGTCCCTGGCCAGGGATGATATGGAGATCTACTGGTAAGTGTTATCAGTAGATTCTCGACCCGTTATGAGCCTCACATCGACACGACTTATCGGTTACTGGGGTCTGACGTTTACCACCCCTAGACTGATATGCGACATATCAGACGAAGAGACCGGACTGTACAGTAGTGTTACTGATTGGATTTGTAGGAGTATGTACATGCATGCTTGTTGATCTTCTGATCGTTCAATACCCGAGTGGCTGTTACGTTTAGCTGACCGCTTGCGGCTTGTGGGTGTTTGATATGATCATCACCTACTGCCGGCATATTGACGAGTCTTTAGAGTCCTATACAGTGGTTTTCTGGCTCGGGCGAAACGGAGTAGGAGCACATATGTGATATGTGCGAGACCAGAGATTAATGCGCGTATGTGATACCGCATTCTATTCTCGCGACTTGTGACATTGGTCGGCTATATGTGATATAGCCGGATTATCGGATCAAGTGTTGATTCGATAAATTGTTGCATTTGATATTAGTCGGTTATATGTACAATAGCCGGATTATTAAATCAAGTATTGATTTAATAATTTGATGTATATTTATATATTTGATATATTAAATTACATTAACTAATATATGCTCACTTAAGTATTTCATTTTCTCACGTTTGGATACATTTAACATATATGTGATATATGTTTAATGTATTCTTTTCTTTTGTTACAAAATATTGTATATGTGATATATGATATTGTGACATGCTAGGGTTATACATGCAACAAGGGTGTATGAGACTTAAACCAAGCTATGTTTAATGTTGGTCAATATTTATTATTAAGTAATTAAAAATCATTTGGATTTTCTCATGGCATGGAGCTTACATGAAGCTTATAGAACATTGACTTAGTCCACTTGATTTGTTTTTACTTAAGATATTTGTTAACCTAACTTTAACCCTAGCCTATGGTTTATTCTCTACATGAGTTAGCCATGACATATACTAACTCACCATGGTTGCATTTCTAACCTAAGCTCATTATTCATTCAGCACTTGTTCATCTTCTTCATCCTCACAAATGCTTGCTAGATTTTTCCATGTGATGAAATAAAGTGAGAAAAAGAAAACTAAAGAGAGCCTACTTCCTACTTCATCATCCTCTTCTATACTAGCCCTATAGTTTAGTGTGTTGGCTTCATTAATTTCATATAAGTGAAGAGATAGCTTGAGTTCGTGTTTCCTCGAAGTAGATCATCTTGGATTTCGAAGACTACAAGCAAGCATGCACCATACGCCTTGTGGAGCTTCTCAAGAGTCTGGGAGTTCTTGGATCGCAGCGAAAGGACCACTACTTCGAGCTTATGAAGTGAAGGAACGGACTACAAAGGTTGTAATCTCTAATCATTTAGAAGTAAAGATGTTTACTTTATCGTTTCGTATGATTCTTTAGTTAAGAACCTAGGGTTAGGGTTAGCTAGAACGGCAAAAATTTGAAATTGGCATGGACGATGCCTCCAAAAACCTTGCTGTCGTGCTAGACAACCCAACAGTGGTATCAGAGCCTAGCTAGAGAATTAGATGGATTGTGTAGGATTATGAAACCGAAACAACTCCGAAACACCCGAATACGAACCCTAGTTTCTGTCGAAATTTTCTGAGAGTCAAAATTTTTTTTAAACAGCTGCATAATGTTGTATGAGATACAATCTGAACACTGTATAAAATTCACCCACCCACCCCCCCCACCTATTTTGGACCGGCCACAATGCATGCAGAACCGGCCTGCTCGGCCAGAGTATGGGATTTTGGGGTGAAATTTTTACAGTGTTCCAGTCTCTAGAGTTTGGTATTTCAGGTGTTGTTTGTTTTTTCTAAATTTTCATTTGATGTATATGTATGCCCTAAAGGCCATTACTGTACATGAGATTTGTATTGTAATGGATGCTGGGACATATATAGGTAGGACTTTCTTGCTCGACATGATAGTACGCTATCTGGTTGCTCTTTATCTTAACATGTATATTTGCTGTCTCTCTATTACATGCTGATAAAGCCCTTAGGATGTATACTCGACTTCCAGGACTATGATGTAGATCATACTAGTGGGGCCTGGGTAGTCAATGAGTACATCCTTCATTGTTCCTAGTCGTGGGAATATCGAGACGGGGCATCGATATTCCAGAGTAGACTAGCGTATATCTTCTCGACCCATGTGATGGGCGATGGATGATCCCATATCCATTGGTGTTTGACATCAGAGACGGTATGCGGGTGCTCAGTGGAGACTGGGTACACTGAACGGACTCGCCGAGAACTCCTAGATGGTATTATACCTTACGTCAGATGGCAGTTCTCTGGTGACACTGGTACAGCTTAGTCTGTTGACCCGAGATCGTCATAGAGCCTTGTGTGTCTCCCACTGTGCTTTGATTTCCACCCTACCACGGCTCTACTGAGTCGTGCAAACAGGTGGTTTTTGGGTACAGTCCCGATTCACATGGAGGCAATGAGCGATAGGAGGGGATTCGTCTCTCCCGGTATTGGGAGTTGATGTTGCGCTATGCTCGACTGGCCATAACTGGAAATCCCTGGCCAGGGTTGCACTGATTTACTGGTAAGTTTTATCAGTAGTTTCATGCTTGTTATGAACCTCACATCGGCATGACTTATCAAGCTACTGGGGTCTGACGTTTACCACCCCTAGGCGAGATATGCGACATATCAGACGAACATACCGGACTGTACGGTAAGTGTTACTGATTGGATTCGCAGGAGTATGAGCAGGCTTGCTAGTTGATCTTCTGATCGCTCAATACCCGGGTGGCCGTTACGTTTAGCAGACCGCTTGCGGCTTGTGGGTGATTGATATGATCACCACCTACTGCCGGCATATTGACGAGTCTTTAGAGTCCTACACAGAGGTTTCCTGGCTCAAGCGAAACGAAATAGGAGCGCATATGAGATATGTGCGGGACCGAGAACAATACCAGTATGTGATACTGTGTTCTATTCTCGCGATTTGTATCATCGGACGGTTATATGTGATATAGCCGGGTTACCGAATCAAATGTTGATTCGATATATTGATACACTAGATATTAGTCGATTATATGCGATATGACCGGATCATTAAATCAAGTATTGATTTAATGATTTAATGTATAATTATATATTTGATATATTATTTTACATTAACTAGTTTTTGTTCACTTATGATTGATTTTCTCACTTGATGTGCACAAGTTGTATATATGATATATGTTTGTGCACTAGTTTGTATCATGATTGATGATACATGCAAACTTGGGTGTGTGTATGACTTACACCATGTTTAGGTTAATGGTTGGGTTTTATTTATTTTATTTATTTTTGGCAAAAACAAAATGGTGGCTTTCTTTGTTTTTTGCTTGAAGCTTCATGAAGCTTTTTTAGCATCTTTGACAAAGTCTAACCATTTTGTTTTGCATGACATTTTCACTAACCTAACCATTAGCGCAAACTAGGGTTTAGTATCTACAAAGGTTAACTCACCCATGCTTGCATTATGATATACTTCACTTGATTATTCATTTGAGTTAATGGATAATTCATTCATATTCCTTTTTCTTCTTCTTCTTCAAGAAGAAGAAAAACCTTACTTGAAATTTTCAAAGTGAAGACAAAGAGTGAGAAATCCAAATCCAAAGTGAACCCACTTCCTATTTCTTCATCCTCTACCACTTGCCATGTAGTATAGGATGTTCTCTTCACAAAGTTCATGACCGAGTGAAGATGGAGCTTGAGCTTGAGTCTCCTCGACGTAGATCATCTTCGGCCTCGAAGTCAACGACCTAGCCCGCTCATTTCTCCGAAGAAACCATCGCTAGAGTCTGGGATCCTGATGATCGCAGCGAAGGGACGTCAACACGGAGCATTAAAATTGAAGGACCGGATCTACAAAGGTTGTTATCCTTTTCACTTAGTAGCAAAGTAGTTTGCTTGCTTTTTGTTTCGCCTATCCTCTAGTATACGATCTTGCATAGGGTTGTTCGGCACATAAAAATTTGATTTTGGCATGGTAGATGCCTTGTGGAACCTCATGAGTGTGCCTAGGAACCCTACAGTGGTATCAGAGCCAAGCTAAAGCTTTAGGCGATGTGTAGACGAAGTTTGAAACCCGATCGAACCCTGAAACCCTAATCGATACCCTTCTCTGTACATTTTCTGTAACTGTGGATTTTTCCTAATTAAAAATATTCAAAAAAATCAGCAGGGTTTTCTAGGAATTACTGTGCAGCACGTGCCCCCAAATCGACCAACGCGCCGCGGAACCGCGGCCCCACCCTGACTTGTGCGGAGGTTCCGCGGCCATAAAGGTACATCTTGGCACGTGGTTTGCACAGTAATCTCCTTCTGTGATTCCTGTGTTTTCTGGGTATTTTTAATTTATACTCAAGAGTTGAGTTTTCTGGGTTGTATTGGGGACTCGATGATTCGATCGGAAACTTTAACTTCGTCTATGTGTTTTTCCGGGTAGTTTAGAACGTGTTAAAAAGTTCGACCGGATATCAATATCTCATTTTTTTCCCTGCCGGAAAATTTCCAAGTGTTGGATTTTTCCGTAGTTTAAGAACGTCCTAAGTAGTGCAAGTAACGCGATGGACCCTCTAGAAGACAACAAACCTTAACTCGATTATGTGACCGTCTTGAACTGCCTTTTGAACCTTAGGGTTTGGGGCAGTACGGCGTGCCACATGTGAGGCGTTGGCTTGACCCTTCTACGGCTGGACCGTTGGTACTGTGGCATGAAGTGAATGTTTTTAAACTTATTTCAAGTGTTGAGCTTTTCGGGAAAACTTGGGTGTTTGATTATTCGATCGGAAAGTTTAACATTGTCTATTTATCTGAAATGTGATACAATATTTGGAATCTACAGGTAGTTATGAGATAACTATTTTGAATGTTATAAATCTAGCAGTTTAGTCTCACTTGATAGGTTGCCACGGAATTTTGATGTGATCAAAAGTCCGTCGCAATCACGTAGCGTACGCGGATACTCGCCGGGTAAACTTAATAGACAGCCACGCCCCATAGCCCCGACCAAGTGACTGTAGGAGAACCCCGTCGCCAAAAGCATCCGTTCGGGTGCTCACGGTAGCGGTGTTCCGCCTTAGTGCATTTCGTCGACGGCATCCGGGGGTGCGGCCGTCTACTAAAGTTTGCGACGAGCATTCGATCAGGATGTCGGGAATCTTGTTGAATTGCCCGACTTAATATTGAAAAGAGTTTTAGATTTTGAGACTAAAATGCGGGGTTTATAATTGTTAGGCATGCGATGTCTAAGGAATTCATTTGATTAGGCATGCGATGTCTAAGGAAATTGCGGATTCCAACTGTTGTAGTTTTACACTTTCTTTTATGCGACCGTAAGTGTAATATATGATATCGCCGGTTTCGTTGCTATATGTCAACGACAATTGGGATACGCATGTTTACTTACGTTGATGACATGTGATGTTATGTGTTGCTGGATATGTTATATTGGATCGTCGTGTTTGAATAGCCGGGTGTTTTTTATGTGAGACGAGTGTTTTTCATTTTCATTCATGTAAAAAACTTGTATGTAATATTCTTTTATTGGGGCACTTCCGGGTTGAGGATGATGTCACCATTATATATTATTTACTTTTCCGCATTAGGATAGACCCAAGGCGGAGAGCACAAGTAACCGGGTTCTATGGTCCAGTGGGAGACCATCTCGAGGAGTCGAGTCCGGGTCTCCTAACTCTAGAATTGGTAAGGTTGCTTGCCGCTCTCATAGGGGTCTAGGGTGTGGGATTGGCTATTCATCACGACCGTGGAATCCGTATTTTATACAGGCTCAAAATAAAACACGGACGTCCTAGTATATCCAATATTTCATATGATATTTTCTGCTGCATTATCTGTGATGTGATCATGTGATTTTTTCAGATAGATATTGTATATAGTATATATGATATATTATATAGACGTTACTTATGTTTTACACCCGCGCTAGCCCTGCCCCGCTCTGTCGTTAGTTACCTAACCTAACGGTGCAGACAGGACATCGAGGCGAATGCGAATGGCATAAGCGTACGTTGTATTTATCTGTGATGTTTAGGTGGACTTAAATGATGGGACATTCATTAATGAGATTAATTAAAGAAAATAAACCTAAAAGATATTGTGGAATCGAATTTCAAAAATAAGGTAGCTCTAGTTATTGCTTTGCATAGCGGTGTTCCTTGTAGAACATCCAGCACCTTATTCGATAAGGAAAGAGCCGACGATCCCTTAACCGGGAGTGACCTCTTTAGCAATAATTAGCAAATGCTACAACCTTCGGTTTGTCTATTGACTGCTTTTCTAGTTCTTGCTTTGCATAGTGGTATTGTGAATATCCTGCACCTCATTCGACGAGGAAAGAGCCGAGATCTCTTCACCGGGAGTGACCTCTTTAGCGAAGCTAGTAAAAGCCTCAAAAGCACTCCATTTTTAAAACCATTTGATTTTGCAACGAGATCAAGTTCAAAGCGTTAATGGTTTTCATAAAAACCATCCGCAACCCTCCGTCATTTTAGGAAGTAAAGTACTTAGTATTCGTGCTGTGTTTGTTGACCATAGTCAAGGCACATTGTATGGTAGCTAAGTGATGTCTTCCTACACCGCATATGATGCGATTAGTTAGGACAGTCGCGTGACTTTGTTGACCTTAGTTAAGGGTCATGTGGGTGGGTCTAATTAATCACGAAATGACGGGTAGAACTTGACTAGTGCTTATGATTTGTTGACCATAGTTAAGGTCATAAGTGCTAGGGGTAAAAACCTTTATCGGGAGTTTCAAGTGTTGAAATTTGCAATGAGATTGCATACCTTCTATGAGATAGTTGGATCCCGATACCCACTGCGAGTAATTGTTACTCCTGGGAGAGTTTTGCACTTTACAATTAGCCGATCAAGTAGGTGTCTAGAAAGGTGTCAACGGGGTTACGCCCCTGGAAAAACGAGGTTTATTTTAATTAGGTCCGTGCGAAAGCACGGGGAACCTCCCTCAAAGTACCGGCACTGGCCTGGCTGAAAAATTGGCGAACTTGTAGAGTGTAATTAATCCCGGCTAGTCTTTCCTTTTAGGGTTTGAAGGAAGATTGGCGGTGAAGAGGCGATTTGAGCCTTCTAATGACTTGTCATTTAGACCATTTAGAAATAGGCTAGTTGACTTAGCAAACCCTAGAATCTAAAATACGAAAAATTACACTTTGCAAATAAATACCTTTTACTTTATAAAACCGTTTTCTAAAGGATTAGTATTTTACAATCTTTGCAAAGCGCCGCTACAACCACCTTTGGGGAACCCGTTCGGGATAGTGTGGTTTATCGCGTACCCTCGGGCTAGTAGTGCGAGATTCAGACCTCCGCAAGGAGCATTCGGTCTCGAAAGGTTTAAAATACGACATCTTAAGAAAATGAGAGTTTTGAAATATAAAATATTTATTAAAATTATTTTTATAAACATATGTATATTTATCTTTTAAATACATATTTTATTATAATATAAATTTTCCTCCTTTTTCTAAAAAAATCACAAAAGAATAAAGGTTACACTAAAATACCATGAACTTCAAATAATCAATATTACAGATAAATACCATTATTTATGAAACTAGGATATTTTCATTAGAAATGTCACAACATAAAATCTACAACTCTAAAGACGAGTAATAAATACTTGAGGTGTATTTTGAAAAGTATATAAAAGTATTTTTACATAAAACCCCTCAAGTTTATAAATTACCCTAAGGACCCTAGCAGTTATAAGACTTCGTTTCACATTTCTGATTGTCTGACTCGGGTTTGAGTCTGATTAATCTGACTTGAATATGATTCAATTCAATCCATAATCTACAAGTTTCCAATTCAAAATGAACACATGAATCCATGAATACAATTATCAATTTATACAATTTGGCTGAACCGAACCATGGATATATTCCTTTTACATGATTCCCAGTATTCCATTTACATGACTCTACGGTTATAACCGTTTCCTGATATCATGGTTTCGGTCAGTCAGTCAATCAATCATACAACCAATACAGTTTACAAGATAACAATACAAACAAGGCATCGCGGGGTTTAAGGGGTAGATTGGTACGGAAGGTGTTAAAGGTGGCACGAGACGGTAAGATTAAGACACCTAACATGAATCCAATTGCTGTTGTACCGTGGCATAAACGGTTCCTTGAGTTCCTGATACCTTAGTCTCCGGGGCAAGTGAGACTCCTCTCGTATACACTGGCATCCTTCTGTACCAAGCTACAAACAACAGCGTTAACACGAAATACAACAATATAATAATATAATACAACTGTAAAAGCTACTCTCTCTCTCTTACTCTCTATCTATTCCTCCCTTATCTTTGGGACTTACCGAGCGACCTGTTCGCTGACGACATTCTGTTTCTCTCTTCTTTGAATGTCGTCAGGTGGTTTGGACCCGGCGGAGATCGAGCCATCTCAAGAAGACTTCGAGCAATTTTCCGAAGACCCTGCACTTTAGTTCATTGTACACTTTTTCTTTCTGTACTTTTCATTTCCTGTTATGCCACTGTTTAGGCATCTTTTTATTTCAGTTGTATTTCCTTTCATGTATTGTACAAAGAATGTTTATGAATAAAAGTTGATGTTCTTTTATATCTTGTCTCTTGTGTACTTATTTTATATTGCTTAGATACGCTTAGCGTATGTACTTCTGAGTATATACGTAGCGGACCTCGTCGCGCCCACTTCGCCGTACACTGGGAAGCGGGGCGTGACAGGTTTTGTTGGTGGCCCATGCAGGTCAAGCTGTATGGAACCCTAAGCAATATAAAACACAAGAACCAGCAACTAAAACATTCTTTACAATTCATGTTCCTTGAATCTTACAATTTCATGTTCCTTGAATCTTATCATTCATTTGAATCTGTCCGAACCTAAATTTTTCTTCAGGGTTATGGATTCCCCGAACAACACCAGCACCAATGTCAACAACACACCTCCAACTCCAGCACTACCTCTCACACCAGCTGTTCCTGCTCCACTCAATGAGCAAACGGTTCTGTTTGAGGCAATCCGCAGCTTCCTATAGGGACAACAGCAACTCCTGAACCGTCCCGAGACTGACGCACCTGGGGTGAAGCAATTCAGAGCTTTACATCCCAAACAGTTCTCAGGAAAAGGGAGCCCACTGGAAGCTGAGGAATGGGCTCAAAGTATCGAGGATGATCTGGCAGCAGCACAAGTGCTAGAAATATCTTGGGTCCGAGTTGCAAAGCTGCAACTCACGGACAATGCACGGAACTGGTGGAAGGCAGAAGAAAGCCGTCTTGATCAGCCCATTGAATGGAAGACTTTTCGCGAGAAGTTCGACGCGAAGTACTTCCCTGTGACTGCCAGGTTTTCCATAGAGCAGCAGTTCGTTCATCTACAACAAGGTTCGATGTGGGACAAGTCAGTAGATGAGTATGACGCTGAATTCACCATGCTCAGTCGGTAAGATATGTCACAGTATTTCAAATTTTTGATATCACATAATACACAGCTAACACAAGACCTTAACAGATTTGCGGCACACTTGATACCGACGGATGAGGTCAGAGCCCGTCGCTTTCAACAAGGTTTGGACACGGAAATCCAGGCTGCACTAGCCACAGGGAAATTTCTGACTCACGAGGATGCTTTGGAAGCTGCCCGCAGTTATGAGGCGGTGATAAAGGCAAGGGGCAGACCCCAATCTGCCGGTTTGAAACGCCATGCCTCTCAAATGGCAGGAGGAGCCTCTTCCAGGCCAACGTTCGAACCCAGGAGAACTGAAGAACCCAATCACCAGCCTAGACCACATTTCTGTTTCCATTGCAAGAGTGATAGACATTTGATAAAGGACTGTAGGCGCGCAAAAGGCCTGTGCCTAGTTTGTGGCGCGTCCAATCACAGAATTGAGACCTGTCCATATAGATACAACTCAGCTCACACACACACCAACTACCCGCAGCGGCCAGCTATCCAGGTTCCTGCAACTCGTCCTGCACTACCTGCTCCACCACCTGCACAGCCTACTCGCCAATTCCAACAGGCAATGAGGGACATGCCTAGAGGGCAGATAAACAGGCACCAAAGGCAGAATGTGCCTCCAGCTAGAAGGAATGTACCACGGCGACAGACCTTCACATTAGAAGCCGTAGAAGCCGAGACTGTAGGTCAAGGTAACACCGGTAATCCTTTTTCACCCTTGTATCTCTTTGTTATTTTTATACACTATCTATACTACAGCCACCAAACTTCTTTGCACTGTTACACTTTCCTTTTACAAATTTCGAGGACGGAATTTTTATAAGGAGGGTAGAATGTAACAACCCTAAATTTCCTATACAAAATTTTTCAAATATTTTTTTTTAAAAATCCACAAAGGGGTATTTTAGCCTGGGCACAAGATATAAGTAATTATTTTGTTTTTAATTACAAGCTACAAGAATGTAATAAATCCATTTTTAGTGTACAAGAAATTACTTTAAATTTAATGTATACTTGGAGTATTTACTCTTGCTACTATCATTTTAAGTAATTAAATAACTCCATAATTACAAGAAGGAGCTTGTAGCTCATTGGTAATACCTTGCACTGCTGAACCAAACCACCAGATTTCAAATCCCATACCCCACATTATTTTTAATATTGATTTTTTAAAACCTTTAGAATACCAAGAGTTTACACGTGCATATCTCACAAAAACCCCACTACACCCAAACATGTAACACTTGAAGGAGTTAGATGAACCGTCGGGAGGGATCCAGGCCACCGGACTCGGCCGGGAATCGGCGAACTCGGCCTTGACTCAGCCGACTCAGTGCTCCGACCGAGTCACGGCCGAGTCACCCATGATTCGTCCGATTCCGGCAATGGTCACAACATGAAAGTTGTGTCTTTTCATATTCCCTATGCACCTGGAAAATTTTAGCTTCAGACCACTTTCAGAGCTCTTTAAAAACTCCAATTACTCCACTTTTAATACATTTTTATTACATTTTATCACATTTTTATTTTTAACTTTTCATCTACCCTAACCCTAGCCTAACCCTATAAATACCAACCCTACACACTACCCTCTCACCCCCAAAATCTTGAGCCACTCTCTCAAAAGTTTTCCAAGAAGTGTGTGCTTTGAAAACAAGTTCGCGGTGAAGCTCCGACGAGATTCTGAAGGAATTCCGGCGACGTTTTTGAAACAACCGGCGACGAAACAACACCTTGGCCACTCACCTAGTTCCCCTATACTCTTTAGTATAGATCGAAACCCGTAAGTCCCATTCTTTCTTTCTTTCTACTTCTCAAAAATACGAAATTACGAAACCCGACGGAAATCGGAACAAACCGATTTCCGATTCGTTTTTTTTATAAAATCTCACTCGTCACCCATTCCATAATACTTAAACTTAATCATGTTGACTATTAATCACATAACAATTAATTTGGACAAAGTTTCTCACATGAAATGATAGCTTTTGCAATATCGTATTCTTTTTCACTTTAATACCATAATGTTTATTTTTCTTCTTCTAATCAATTCAATCATGTCTAAACATCTTTATCATGATTATTAAACTTGTAAAAATCAATTTGAATAAGTTTTCACACATGAAATGATAACCTTTTCAATTTACCGTATTTTTACACTTTAATACCATCATGTTTCAATTTCACATTTAACCCTTAACTTGCTATACATTTAAATTAGAGCACGAGTTAACGACCTACCTCCACACACACGAAAATACAACTCTAAAATGATATCATCAAAACTTAGAATACGATAAAACGAAATTTCCATTAAAATACCATAATCTTCATAAAACCATTCTTAAAGGTTTTAGATTTGTTACACTTTTAAGTAAATATATCTTACTAGGAAAATACGATAAGTTGTGGACATCGATCGTTTATCTAAACCTGACTTTGTGGTGTCTAGGCAAGTGTGACTAAGGAAAGTGGTTACTTAATTAGGGCCACTACTTGTAGTGGAGAGCCTCCCACTTACCTGACACTTACCTGGCCACAATTGGCGGTGAAGAGGCGATTTGAGCCTTCTAATGACTTGTCGTTTAGACAATTTAGAAATAGGCTAGTTGACTTAGCAAACCCTAGAATCTAAAATACGGAAAATTACACTTTGCAAATAAATACCTTTTACTTTATAAAACCGTTTTCTAAAGGATTAGTATTTTACAATCTTTGCAAAGCGCAGCTACAACCCACCTTTGGGGAACCCGTTCGGGATAGTATTGTTTATCGCTTACCTCGGGCTAGTAGTGCGAGATTCAGACCTCCGCAAGGAGCATTCGGTCTCGAAAAGTTTAAAATATTACATCTTAAGAAAATGAGAGTTTTGAAATATAAAATATTTATTAAAATTATTTTTATAAACATATGTATATCTATCTTTTAAATACATATTTTATTATAATATAAATTTTCCTCCTTTTTCTAAAAAAATCACAAAAGAATAAAGGTTACACTAAAATACAATGAACTTCAAATAATCAATATTACAGATAAATACCATTATTTATGAAACTATGATATTTTCATTAGAAATGTCACAACATAAAATCTACAACTCTAAAGACGAGTAATAAATACTTGAGGTGTATTTTGAAAAGTATATAAAAGTATTTTTACATCAAAACCCCTCAAGTTTATAAATTACCCTAAGGACCCTAGCAGTTATAAGACTTCGTTTCACATTTCTGATTGTCTGACTCGGGTTTGAGTCTGATTAATCTGACTTGAATATGATTCAATTCAATCCATAATCTACAAGTTTCCAATTCAAAATGAACACATGAATCCATGAATACAATTATCAATTTATACAATTTGGCTGAACCGAACCATGGATATATTCCTTTTACATGATTCCCAGTATTCCATTTACATGACTCTACGGTTATAACCGTTTCCTGATATCATGGTTTCGGTCAGTCAGTCAATCAATCATACAACCAATACAGTTTACAAGATAACAATACAAACAAGACATCGCGGGGTTTAAGGGGTAGATTGGTACGGAAGGTGTTAAAGGTGGCATGAGACGGTAAGATTAAGACACCTAACATGAATCCAATTGCTGTTGTACCGTGGCATAAACGGTTCCTTGAGTTCCTGATACCTTAGTCTCCGGGGCAAGTGAGACTCCTCTCGTATACACTGGCATCCTTCTGTACCAAGCTACAAACAACAGCGTTAACACGAAATACAACAATATAATAATATAATACAACTGTAAAAGCTACTCTCTCTCTCTCTCTCTTACTCTCTGTCTATTCCTCCCTTATCTTTGGGACTTACCGAGCGACCTGTTCGCTGACGACATTCTGTTTCTCTCTTCTTTGAATGTCGTCAGGTGGTTTGGACCCGGCGGAGATCGAGCCATCTCAAGAAGACTTCGAGCAATTTTCCGAATCCCTGCACTTTAGTTCATTGTACACTTTTTCTTTCTGTACTTTTCATTTCTTGTTATGCCACTGTTTAGGCATCTTTTTATTTCAGTTGTATTTCCTTTCATGTATTGTACAAAGAATGTTAATGAATAAAAGTTGCTGTTCTTTTATATCTTGTCTCTTGTGTACTTATTTTATATTGCTTAGATACGCTTAGCGTATGTACTTCTGAGTATATACGTAGCGGACCTCATCGCGCCCACTTCGCCGTACACTGGGAAGCAATTATAGACTTGGTCATATCGGAGAGAAAAGACTAAGTAAGTTGCATAAAGATGGACTCTTGAATACGTTCGAGTTTTCATCTTATGAAACTTGTCAGTCTTGTCTAAAAGGAAAGATGAGCAAATCTCCGTTCACCGGACATGGAGAAAGAGCAACAGAGCTCTTGGGACTCATACACAGTAATGTATGTGGTCCAATGTCTATACATGCAAGGGTGGGTTCTCGTACTTCATCACATTCACTGACGATCTCTCTAGGTTCGGATATGTGTATCTGATGAAACACAAATCTGAAGCTTTTGAGAAATTCAAGGAATTCAGAAACTAAGTAGAGAACCAGACTGGAAAAAGTATCAAGATCCTTCGTTCTGATAGAGGAGGGGAGTACTTAAGCAAGGAATTCCTAGATTACTTAAAAGAGAATGGTATTCTCTCTCAGCTTACTCCCCCTTATACACCACAGCACAACGGTGTATCGGAACGAAGGAATCGTACCCTATTGGATATGGTTCGCTCCATGATGAGTAGTGCTGAGTTGCCTCTTTCATTTTGGGGACATGCGCTTCAGACAGCGGTATACCTACTGAGCTATGTTCCATCCAAATCTGTGCCTAAGACTCCATATGAAGTATGGAGTGGAAGAAATCCGTATCTTAAGCGATTTAAGATATGGGGTTGTCCGGCCTATGTGAAAACACAGAAACCGGACAAGCTAGAGGCACGGTCAGTTCTATGTAAATTTGTGGGATATCCTAAAGATTCACTAAGATATCTGTTCTACCACACTGAGGAACAGAAGGTGTTTGTATCTCGCCATGCTACCTTTTTAGAAAAGGGAGTTTCTTGCAAAAGAAATTAGTGGGAGTTCGATAGAACTGGGAGAAATCCATGAACCACAAAATGTAACTGAAAATTTGGAGGAACCACTGGATTAAATAACCCAAGAAGAATCTCAGCCACTCCGCAGATCTGGTAAGATTTCTCATCTGCCCGAGAGATACTACGGTTTTCTCATAGACGGGGATCGAGAGGATTGCATCTTGGAAGAAGATGACCCTACCAGTTTCAGACAGGCCATTATCAGTAGGGACTCTGATAAATGGATGGATGCTATGCAATCCGAAATGGAGTCCATGTACACCAATAAAGTGTGGACCTTGGATATTGCTCCACCTGGGGTAAAACCCGTTGGATGCAAATGGATCTACAAAAGGAAACTTGATGTAGATGGGCAGGTGGAAACCTATAAGGCTAGACTCGTTGCAAAAGGTTTTCGTCAAAGACCTGGTGTGGACTATGACGAAACTTTTTCTCCAGTGGCTATGCTCAAATCCATTCGGATCCTACTTGCCATTGCTGCCTTCCATGACTATGAAATCTGGCAGATGGACGTAAAAACGGCTTTTCTAAACGGCTGTTTGGAAGAGTGCATTTACATGGATCAGCCAGAGGGTTCTGTAGACAGTGAGAGCAGCGGAAAGGTGTGCAAGTTGCTTAAATCCATTTATGGATTAAAACTATTTTTCTCACACTAATTCTTCACTTGATCAAAAGCTAGCAAGCTTTTTCTCAAGGATGAAGAAGATGAAGTCAAGAGATGAGAATGAACTCATGAGGTTAGAAATGCAACCATGGTAAGTTAATATGCCATGCCTAACTCATGTAGAGAATAAACCATAGTCTAAGATTAATGGTTGGGTTAAGAAATATCTTAAGCAAGACAAACAAGTGGACTTAGTCAATATTCTACAAGCTTCATCCAAGCTTGAAACATTAATCCTTTTTCATCTAATTTGTTTTAACTTTAAATAAATAAAAACCCTTCACATAAACCCTAGCATGGTATAAGTCTCATACATACATGTTGCATGTGTAACCTAGCATGTCACAATGATATATATCACATATATATTAGTGTGCAAAAAGAATACAATTAACATATATCACATATATGTCAATATATCATATGTGAGAAAAAGAATTACTTAAGTGAGCTAATATTAGTTAATGTAATGTAATATATCAAATATATAATTATACATTAAATTATTAAATCAACACTTGATTTAATAATCCGGCTATATCGCATACAACTGACTAATATCAGATGTAACAACTTATCGAATCAACACTTGATCCGATAACCCGGCTATATCTCATATAACCGACTGATGTCACATGTCGCAAGAATAGAATGCAGTATCACATACGCGCATTAATCTCGGTCCCGCACATATCCCATATGTCACGACCCGAAATTGGCACGTGACGGCCCTAATACTACGCAACGTCTATAGGCGTAACGCAGTAAAAGAAAGCCAAAACCCAGAAATCTAAACCAGTAAAAGACAAGAAAAGATAAGAAATATTGTTTAAAAGTCTTTGAAATCACAACCCAAATTCTTTAAAAGTCCAACTTTATTTCCTTTAAAATTTTGGCAGCACCTCCTTTGTAAAAGCTAGCCCCAAAAATGGGTACAACATAAATATAAAGTAAAGCATCCCCAAACGGGAGCAAATACACGCCCAAAGGCGGAAAAAAACTACCACAACAAATATACGACGCCGTAGCGAAGAAATAAGATACGATAGAAAGAAAACTGTATAAAAGACAACAAGTCACAACATAATATACAACATCGTCCTCACCAAGTCTTTAAGTCAATATGAAAATAGTAGATGGAGAGTACATGAATACAACGAATATACAATACAACGAATAATCATAAAACCCACCTAAGCAAACTGCATACTGTGAGCTGATGCGGTATCCGTAGCAAAAGATGATAAGATGTGTGATAATAGCCCGCCTCTGACTATCCTGAGGAACACCTGCAAACACTGTGGCACAACGGGGGTGAGTTGCCAACTCGTGAATAGTAAATAACATATACAGGTAATCGCGAGTATGCACGTACAACGCGAATCTAACATAAGCATCAAAGCAATGAATGGTCATATGTAATGCAATAATCATGAAAAAGTACACTAGCAGGTACAATTAATACATGAAGCAATAATATGACGATATGTAGGTAACAGTCATGTAAGGTACTCTATCAGGTACTACAAGTACATGAAGAAATGATATGAATAAAGGTATGTAAATGCAACAGTCATGGAAGGTACTCTAACAGGTACACTAATCCATGAAGCAGTGCATAAACAGTAAATGTAGAGTATGGAATAAAACATGTCATTTACATGGAATCCTGACATCGTGGTAGGATCAAAATCCATCAAGACAATCCAAATCCCAATTCCTCAAATCAGCCCCCAAATTGGCTCTCATATCATATAAGTCACATAAATCCTGAATGTACACGATCAAGTAGATCTCACATATCCCGTATGTACAATATCAAGTGTATCTCGTATACCCCGAATGTACAATATCAAGTAGATCTCACATATCCCGAGTGTACAAAATCAGCAATCTCATATATATATCTTGTAATCAATATCAAATGAATTCTCAAATGTCCTAAATCCAATGTCAATGAGTCCTTTACATTCTAGGTATATTTGCATGAATAAATATGATGATGTATATAATTTAATGTCAATACACATATATTAGCGTCCCATTCCACTAATATTGGTGTAAGGGCATATATAACAGCGGCCTAATCCCCTGTTATATATACAAAGGAGTAAAAAGAAATATCATGAAACCAATGTGTCAAGCATCGACACAGAAATGCTGATCTATCAGGTGTTGTCACTGTAAGTCTACGCTAGCGCCCCGGCCTTCTACAGACGCCAAATGCGGAATAAAAACTTTTAAACTGGCGCTATCGTATACTTTAACCCGGATCTGCCATTATTGCTAAACTAACAAACTGTAAAGAGTGTAGAAAGGTTGTACCGAACGATCCGAGTCCTTCGTTCTTCAACCATCATCCCACGCTCCGTTGCGGCTGCTCCGATCTCGTCGATCTCCGAATCCTTCGTCGAGGTGGCACCACATGATCGGTTCTTTAAACGGGCTCCCGCCTCTGACTCGAGGCAACTCGATCGTCAAGTTTGCTAAAAGAGACGACCAAGAATGATGTAGAGAATGAGTAGATAACTTTGTCTCACTTCGTCCAAGTCCGTGGACGATCGGTTAATGAAGTTGCCATTTTTAATCGGGTGATGGAACGAATCGAAATATGAAATTTCCATACACCCAAAACCATAGTATTTTCTCTCCAAAATGAAAATCAAATCTCTCTCTCCTCACAAGGGTGGCCGGCCAAATATATGGAGAAGGGGGGTGATGGTAGGAGGAGGGAGGTGACCATTAGCATGAAGCTTATCATCACAAAATATCTTAAGCAATCCAAAAGGTATTAAATAAAACAATGAGTCACATTAACATAGTCATCACTTAATAAATGCACCATTAAAGTCAAGATGACTCATTAGCCACTTCATCACTTCTAGAAGCTTCTAGAATGATGACTCACTCATATCTGAAGAAAAGATAAACCCGTCTTTAACCAAATGTTAAAAGACGGCTGATAGAAAACTGAAAACTGGCAACTTCCAAAAGTGATCCTGAAACGAATTTCAGGACAACCCCGAAACTGTATAAATATACCCGCATTTGTATTACGACCGAATACAAATGCAACTGAGACAAAGATATTATACCTACTCAATATAATACTCGGATCCGGCTTAAACCAAAGCCGACCAGTATCATCTGTCCGAAAATCGACACGTGCGTAAACGCACGTGCATTTTCCGAACCCTGCCATAAAACCATACGGCCTCTACAACGTTTCGCCCGAAACTTGGGAAACTGTCTGTGGGGGACTCTAATGACTCTTCAGTACCCTGGCAGTGGGTTTAACCACAAACCGTCAGCGGCACTAGCTATGCGTAACGGTTGCCCATGGACTGAACTTAAGGGAGGCTGATGAGCGCACTCAAGGGTGGCCGATGAGCTAACACATCCAGAAACCCTACTGAGCCTAACAGTGACAATGTATATACAGTCCGGTCCGTTCGTCAATGAGTATCGCATATCCGCCTAGGGGGCTAGTAACGTCAGACCCCCAGAAGCAGTATAAGTCGTGTCGGAGTGTAGCCCAATAACACCCTGAGATACTACTGGAGTACCTACCAGTAAATCTCCTGCCATGGCCATGGACTTTGTGTAATGGCTCTCCTAGACACAGCACGACCTCGCCCCCAATACCGGGAGAGACGAATCCCCTGCCGATCCGCTCACGTGCCTCCATATGGCTCGGGACTGTACCCAAAAGCTACCTGTTTGCACGACTCCTTTGAGCCGTGGTAGGGTAGTAATCAAAGCACAGTGGGAACTCACACGAGACAAATGACGACCTCAGGTCGATGAACTAACCTGTACACATGTCACCAGGGAACTGCTATCTGACGATAGATATAATACTAACTAGCAGATTCCCGGCGAGTCCTGTCCGGTGTACTCATAACCCAATGAGCACCTGTATACATCTTAGGTGATCCAACTGACACCAGTGGCTTGTGAGACCGGCCACCGCCCCTCGTCGGGGTCTCGACTGTATACACTAGTCTACTCCGGAGTATCGATGCCCTGTCTCGAAACTCCCACGACTAGGGACCACAATTAAGGATATGCATATAAACTACCCAACTCTCACGTATATGATCGCCCTCATACAGTTGGTAGTAAAGCAAGATCCTAAGGGCTCTATCAAAGTGTAACATGCAATCAGTCACCTGAACATGTACACAACTGATAAAGGCAAACCAGATAGCATACTATCATTTCGAGTAAGACTGTCCTACCGGGATAGGTCCTCCGCAATCATTGCAATCACGTACCTGCGATCCAATAATTGACTATGAGGGCACTATCTCCAACAATCTCCCACTTGCACTCAAGGCTAATTATTGCGATGTCGACTACTCACAGCCCGTGTGAAACCGAACATCCAACTCCTCTACTAATCAGTTTCACAAAGCCCGTTTGTAAAACTATTGTGTTCGAGAAATAGCCTCAGTGAGTGGATCCGCCTAGAAGTATCTTTCTTTATCTCTCTTAATCTCAAATTCGCGGAGAAAGCCATCTCCCGAATTGAGTAGTACCTGTCTTAGAATATGTCTGGATGTCTGATGGGACCTTAGTTCATAAATGAACTCCATATCCAAACTTCTTAGACTGTATGGATCACTGAACCTAATCAGTATCCGGCACCATGCCACCCACAGTATCCTCTGGAACCACCTGTCCATAATACTGTCCCTCGTCAGAAGGAAAACTAAAACTCTGACAATCACTCTGTCATCCATGTCACCTTTGAAGCCTGGAATGATAACCGTCTCCCGAAAGAGGCTGCCGTTATCAAATCCGTAGAACATGTACTAATGTTCTAAAACTGCTTCCTTATGTTTCTCCAGGATTGGATTAATACAAACTATTGCATCTAGTGCAAAAACAACATTTGGTGCGGTACTTGACATCTCATGATTGACTCAATTGCCTAAGCAAGTGATCTGCCAATCATGCACATCCCTCTCCCCTTTAGTCTATACGACACCATTAGAGAGGGTGACTCCATCACCTGCAGGTATACTACCATGCTAGGAGTCAACTATTCTAAAAACCATTAGAATATCTGTCAAAGTACCCACATTGGGAAACTACCCAAATCCAGATCTAAAACCATAGATCCAGAAACCAGAATGTCAAATATTATATCCATGTCCTGTCTGGAGAAACAACTATGTGACGACCACAGTTCAACCGATCGTAGTATAGGAATTTTACTTCCTACTCTGTGTATGTCATCCAGATACTATGACATGACACCCTACTACCTTCTTAACTGATCCATCCCCTATTCTGATTGAAGTCAAACCCATGACTGTCACATCAAAATCAGATGATCTATCTCCGCTATAACTGCTCAAGTCTATAAATAGATATAAGCATCTTGCCCACTATGTTTCTGCTGCTCCCACTGAATACGACAACCCTCTTACCGGGTCTCATATCCTGGAACAACAGTAGTGTCAAGTCTGGGTAGATAATAACCTCCCTGTCACCGTCCTTGAGCCTACCGAAGTACCTCTCGGGTGTCTGAGGTTACCCACCATATCTGCGGAGTGGCTATTGGAATGTCTAACCTGATCGAATATATAGTTCCTATTAAAATTTTCCGTAATCGTTCGCGGTTCTGGAATCATTTCCAGTTCTACCATACTCCCACTGCTGTTTTCTGAAAAAGATCCATTTTACTAAAACTGTGGCGAGTCAAGAACAATATTACTATTGATCTTCCAAATGGTAGAATATCAACCCTTGTCATAGCCAGGGTCAACCCACAAACAGCCATTACAGAAACGTGCCCTGAGTTATCCAGTGTCTGGTTTTAAGCATAAGCTGGACAACTCCCCATACCTTAATATCTTTTAAGGTACGATTCATTCTATATCCAATACAGAAACTTTGGCACTTATTTAATTGGAACCATATTCAAATCATGCAGCTGTCTCCAGTGCATATCAACTTAATGGAAAGAGGGTAATCAGCATTACTCAACTTAGGAATCCATCCAATTATGAGTAACCTGAAAGAGAAACACGTTTCTCAAAACCATCACTATCATCTGAATACCAATCACAAGAATCTACATCTTCGATCTCTTTGAAGAATCCCGATACTTGTGATACATGGTTCTCTACTTTATTCTTATACCCACAACTTCTCAAAACTTAGACCTTGTATTTCTACGAAACACTTGCCTAAATACTAGAGAAGTTATAAGTAAGCAGAACATAGTACGAGGACCTACCCCTTTGTCCCGAAGGACACTGGACAACATACAATACTCTGTATAAGTCCGCTGAGTTAAACAACTCAAAACCTGTGCGTCGTAGGTAGAAAACTGTACCCTGGCGATTTCCTCAAATATCACCAAATACAACGAATTCCGATATAATGAGGATGATCACCTAATTCCCAATATCTTACTCCCACTCATCATCTGTAAAACCATACAGATATGATAATGAAACCTGGTAAATACATACCCTTGGAGTAAGTGTCTAATCGGGAAAACAGTTTTCTTTAACAATGCACTGAAACATGAAAATGTTTCGTAGGGGTATCCTGGTATTCATAGCAATGCCTCTTCCATAATCCAATTCATGACTTTAACCGTATATTTTATTGCCATCTCTCCAAATCGCTTTACTTGTCTTTAGTCGTTACCTTCTGTACACCATCGTTATGCTAAATGGTTTTCTTCCTTCCCTACCGTTCAGCACCAGCCTATGGTTTGGAAGAAGACTATCCAGTAAGCATAATAGGTGTACCCTCCTAAACCAAGGAATACTCGTATCTCGAGAGAAGGTGATGATAAAAGACAACTGAATAATACCTTATTCCTTTAAAAGTGAAATAGGAGTGGCGATGAAGTACGCGGTTTTGGTCGTGAATGATATCGATCGCAATTTACTTTGCCCTCTTTCTAATCCCTTTATTTTGTCTTTACATATTACCTTCTGCACACCCTACTTAGGCTAATTGGTTTTCTTCATTCCCTACCTTTCGGCACCTGCCTATGGTTTGGAATAAGACTATCCAATAAGCGTAATAGGTGTACTCTCCTAAACCAAGGAGCTCTCGCAACCTGAGAGAAGGTGATAATAAAAGACAACTGAATAAACCAATTCTATTTCTCCTGAACCTGGATCCATCCTCGAAGAAGTCTCTTCGAGTTCGTATATAACCATACGATGGATCTATCCAATGGAAGTGGATATCCGTAGTAATACGGGTGTTCTGAGAAATACAAAGGGTAAAAGAAGGAGTGGCAATGACTTATGCAACTCAGACAATCCAAAAGCCAGTATTTTAAGAAGGTTCGGTCAACCTGGTCACTGAGTCATAGTCTAGGGTCGGTCAAAGGTCGCTGCCAAAGAGAGAGAGAGAAAAGAAACACTCTGCGTGCACTCTAACCTAGATCAGAATGGTCATATCTTTATCTAATCCGGAAACCTCCCACTGTCCTGTCAAATTCTCCCCCAAACCTGAAAGAAGAATCAATCGGGATCACCCGAAGAGTAAACCAACTCATCAGTGGGAATCGGGATCCAACTCTCATCGCATGATAATGTGATGGAATGCATCCACGTTACTCATACTCCAGAAGGTATGCGCACACTTGGCAAGTTTCAGTTTCTTTAGAAACTCCCGATATGATTTTTGCCACATGCTCTTATAACCTTGGCTTTGGTCAAAATGTCATAAGTCACATGCCAAGTTCTACCCGTCACTATCTTGTCAATTTGAACCCACCCGCACATGCCCCTGACTTTGGCCAATCGGCAGAACGACTGTCCCAAACTAACTCATCTATCTATACAACAATTGAATACCCAGCAGCTACCAAACACTATGCCTTAACTTTGGCTAAAATACACAGCTTGAATACTACTGAATACCCAAAAGAAGTGACGGAGGGCTACGGCTGGTTTTTGGCGAAAAACCTTTAGCGTAGTGAACTTGATATCGCTGAAGGAACCTGATAGCTTTTTAAAATATAGTGGCGAAAACCTTTGCTAAAGAGGTCACTCCCGGTGAAGGGATCTCGGCTCTTTCCTCGTGGAATGAGGTGCAGGATATTCCACTGAATACCGCTATGCAAAGCAACATGTAATCGACTATAATAAAGTTATTACCCTGACGCAAACTTCTGCCCAAGGGGTCAGTCCCGGTGAAGGGATATCGGCCCTTGCCCCGTCGAATGAGGTGCAGGATATTCCACTGAATACCGCTATGCAAAACAAAAGAAAACGTCTTTGCAATAACACTTTTTAAAATTGTTCCAACAACTAAAACAGGTTTGTATAACTTTTGCATTGATCAGAATCAATGCAGTCCCATCAATCAATCACACCAGAAAAGAACGAAAATAAAATGTACGTATATGCCATCCGCATTCGTCACTGGGTCCCGTCATCACTCGTTAGGTTACTTAACTAACGACAGAGCGGGGACTGGACTAGCGCGGGTGCAAAACATATACAACATCTAATAGTATATAAACCAATATACATAATCGCTCCAGGCGTGATAATATGCAACATTACAGAAAAGTAATAAGCGTCACAGATCAATACAAATATCTGGGATCCCCGGGTTTCACAGAGCCGCTGCTGAAACCCGACGTTCCCCTGTCGTGTGGATAGCCTGTGCAATGAAACCTAGACCCCTACGGGTGCGGCAAGTTACCCGCCAAAACCTGAAGCGAGGCAGTCCCCACAGCATAGTGAATGGAACACCCGGCACTTCACGGAATCCGGTAAACTTGGGCACCCCTCCTTGGGTCAACCTGTACCCCCTACGAGTGCGGCGAATAGTCTGCCAATTCTGAAGTGGGGCCCCTCTGCCTCTCAAAGCCATGAGATGCGGACCCGTTGCCCTCCAGAACCCGGCTATCCGTGCACTCCGTCGCGGGGTAAGACCTAGTACAGTAATGAAAAATAGTACAATAGGTACATCGACCGCAACCTGGTCGTGCCCCAAAAGAATATTATACAACAGGCAGTGACGGCTGTCCACAAGTTGGACGCTCGCCCCGCAATATCAAATGTACAAATAAACTCAAACTGTACTACCATTGCACTCTGCTATCCACCACGACAAATCCGCAACATCACAGCACAACACAGAACATCAACGCGAATGTCACGTTCGCAAACCCGTCTAAAAGAACTATAGCAATCAGACGCGGTTTACCGATCAAATGACATTCCCGGTCGGAGATATAATGTAAGCACTGTAAACTAACGTGTTTAAATTTCGATCGACCAAATATCAAAAAGTGGGCCCCACTGCTTACTGGTGAACAGTAACAAAAACCTGGGCCAAAATGATATTTACCAAAAACCCCAAAATCCCACAGAGAACCAACTGACAAAATTTGGAAGCACGTGCTCCCCACGTGGCCGCGGTTGCGCGGCCAACCCATGGGTTTGGCCGCCCTTCCGCGGCGGCTTGGAGGGATCACGACTCCAAATTTTGTCGTGACTCTTAGAAATGCCTGCTCAGATTTTTAAGACATCCAGAAATAAATTTTGAGACCATTTAAAATCAACAGAAACTGTCGAGCAAGGATTTTGCCGTTTTCGATTTTCGGTTCGATCGATGTTTTGAACGCGTTAGCACAAGTTAGTATAGCAAAATGGTGAGGCTCTGATACCACTGTAAGTCTACGCTAGCGCCCCGGCCTTCTACAGACGCCAAATGCGGAATAAAAACTTTTAAACTGGCGCTATCGTATACTTTAACCCGGATCTGCCATTATTGCTAAACTAACAAACTGTAAAGAGTGTAGAAAGGTTGTACCGAACGATCCGAGTCCTTCGTTCTTCAACCATCATCCCACGCTCCGTTGCGGCTGCTCCGATCTCGTCGATCTCCGAATCCTTCGTCGAGGTGGCACCACATGATCGGTTCTTTAAACGGGCTCCCGCCTCTGACTCGAGGCAACTCGATCGTCAAGTTTGCTAAAAGAGACGACCAAGAATGATGTAGAGAATGAGTAGATAACTTTGTCTCACTTCGTCCAAGTCCGTGGACGATCGGTTAATGAAGTTGCCATTTTTAATCGGGTGATGGAACGAATCGAAATATGAAATTTCCATACACCCAAAACCATAGTATTTTCTCTCCAAAATGAAAATCAAATCTCTCTCTCCTCACAAGGGTGGCCGGCCAAATATATGGAGAAGGGGGGTGATGGTAGGAGGAGGGAGGTGACCATTAGCATGAAGCTTATCATCACAAAATATCTTAAGCAATCCAAAAGGTATTAAATAAAACAATGAGTCACATTAACATAGTCATCACTTAATAAATGCACCATTAAAGTCAAGATGACTCATTAGCCACTTCATCACTTCTAGAAGCTTCTAGAATGATGACTCACTCATATCTGAAGAAAAGATAAACCCGTCTTTAACCAAATGTTAAAAGACGGCTGATAGAAAACTGAAAACTGGCAACTTCCAAAAGTGATCCTGAAACGAATTTCAGGACAACCCCGAAACTGTATAAATATACCCGCATTTGTATTACGACCGAATACAAATGCAACTGAGACAAAGATATTATACCTACTCAATATAATACTCGGATCCGGCTTAAACCAAAGCCGACCAGTATCATCTGTCCGAAAATCGACACGTGCGTAAACGCACGTGCATTTTCCGAACCCTGCCATAAAACCATACGGCCTCTACAACGTTTCGCCCGAAACTTGGGAAACTGTCTGTGGGGGACTCTAATGACTCTTCAGTACCCTGGCAGTGGGTTTAACCACAAACCGTCAGCGGCACTAGCTATGCGTAACGGTTGCCCATGGACTGAACTTAAGGGAGGCTGATGAGCGCACTCAAGGGTGGCCGATGAGCTAACACATCCAGAAACCCTACTGAGCCTAACAGTGACAATGTATATACAGTCCGGTCCGTTCGTCAATGAGTATCGCATATCCGCCTAGGGGGCTAGTAACGTCAGACCCCCAGAAGCAGTATAAGTCGTGTCGGAGTGTAGCCCAATAACACCCTGAGATACTACTGGAGTACCTACCAGTAAATCTCCTGCCATGGCCATGGACTTTGTGTAATGGATCTCCTAGACACAGCACGACCTCGCCCCCAATACCGGGAGAGACGAATCCCCTGCCGATCCGCTCACGTGCCTCCATATGGCTCGGGACTGTACCCAAAAGCTACCTGTTTGCACGACTCCTTTGAGCCGTGGTAGGGTAGTAATCAAAGCACAGTGGGAACTCACACGAGACAAATGACGACCTCAGGTCGATGAACTAACCTGTACACATGTCACCAGGGAACTGCTATCTGACGATAGATATAATACTAACTAGCAGATTCCCGGCGAGTCCTGTCCGGTGTACTCATAACCCAATGAGCACCTGTATACATCTTAGGTGATCCAACTGACACCAGTGGCTTGTGAGACCGGCCACCGCCCCTCGTCGGGGTCTCGACTGTATACACTAGTCTACTCTGGAGTATCGATGCCCTGTCTCGAAACTCCCACGACTAGGGACCACAATTAAGGATATGCATATAAACTACCCAACTCTCACGTATATGATCGCCCTCATACAGTTGGTAGTAAAGCAAGATCCTAAGGGCTCTATCAAAGTGTAACATGCAATCAGTCACCTGAACATGTACACAACTGATAAAGGCAAACCATATAGCATACTATCATTTCGAGTAAGACTGTCCTACCGGGATAGGTCCTCCGCAATCATTGCAATCACGTACCTGCGATCCAATAATTGACTATGAGGGCACTATCTCCAACAGTCACCATGACTGGCCCCCTGATAGGTATGTATCATACGCTATCCCGAAAGCACGAGTGCCTAGCTCTGACCCTCGCCTCTCGACGTATTTATACGTACATGACTCCCGTCGGTATCCACATGATAACCGCCGAGTCATTGGTAATGTCACCGGTAGGTACTTGCCCACCTTCCAGGCTCAATCGACATGGACCGTCGATCATCTTGCCGAGGGGAACCGTACCGGGCCCCACCATGTACCCTCATACGGCACCCACTCCTCGTATGGAGTATATAATCAGAACCGATAAATCTCATGGTGGCTGCAGAAATATCATATCAAGGAAAACCGGGTTTTTCAAATAATGCATAATTTCATGAACTCCCACGGTCCCCAAATCTAGAAAACATCATGAAAAATCCATATAACAATGCGAAAATCCATGAATATAATATATGCAATATAAAACTGTAATGAAAGCATATAAAGGAAAAGCCGCTAATTAATTGCAACAAGTTAATATAAATATCATGCGGTTCCTAATTTCTCCAATTCTAAATAACATCAAGTAAAGGTAAACATGTAGCTATAACTAGATATATGTGTAAACATAAAGGTATAGCAAGGTATATGTATCTACCTATAAGTAAATGATGTAATATACCCCCTGGGTACAAATGAAATAGGTGTGCAAGGTATACCTGTAGCTATGTTATAAAGCGTGTATGTATCTATCACTAATGGTACAATACTCTATAGGTATACAGGTATCTAACATGTAAGTATATGAAGACATGTGTGTAAGCATGTAGGTATACAGGTATGCTATATGTCATATGTGATGAAAAATATAAATCAATGTCCCAATGTCCCTAACCAAGCAATATCATTTCTATATGTGGGTTGTGCGTGACATGGCAATTATTGACGGTGTGTGTAGCATACAATCAGTGCTCGTGCAACATGAATTGTCAATAATATGTGCAGTGTCCTAAGGATACTATTCCAAGCACAACAATATCTAAGTAATAGAGTAAATGCACAATTCTAAATATGACATAGAATATGCAACAGAAATAACATTTCTAGCCCAGACGCATAACGCCATGCGGGCGATTCCCCTGTAGATGTTAAATCTACACACCAACGCTCCCGGCTAAGTGAAGCCTACCACCTGTTTTCCCTTGTCGTAGCGTCCGAAGTCCCCGCTTGCGAACCTAAAATTTCACAAACACATCACATAAGCAAATATCCTATATCGACGAAAAGACATCGAAACGCAAGAATAACGCCGTGAAAATTGTACTGCGCACTTAGCGCATCTATCGCGCATGACATCGGCCAAAAACCCTAACTGGGGTCGTTAAACTACAAAACACCAAGTCTAGACCCCGATCGTCCCGATCGCGCAACACAATACAAACAATTACGAGGAATAAAATAGATATAACCTCACAACGACCAATCGAACCCACGTCGGAAAAACCCCGAAACCTAGTAAGCAACCTATCGCAATATTTCGCACTAGTTTCAAGCTAACGCATATCTAGCGATTACAAACACCTTAAAATAGCTTAACTAAGCTATCCAAACCATTTCTAAATTTTTAACACTTGCTAAATAAATTTTAGCAAAAACCTAGTAAGCAAAATTGTATAATTAAACAAAGTATTCATTAGCAATAATTATCATTTTCTACTAGGTCAAGCTTTTCCTAATCACAAATTAACACTTCAATAAAACATTAAACACATAAATCAAGTTTTACCCTAACTAGATTATCATAAAAATCAAGTCTTGAATTTCAAACATGAATTACAAGCTTAAATAAACAATTAATGTGCTAATTAGAGATTTAGAAACAACAAAAAGGATTAGGGTTAGGGTTTTATACCTCCACAAAAGATCAAAACCAAGAAACCAAACCCATCATCTTTTCCTCCAAAATGATGTTTTGAATGAAGATCCAAGCTAGCTTTGAGTTCAAGAATGAAGGAAAATGAGTATATTTGAATTTTTATGATTTTATTTGGATTTTTCATAATTTATTTGATGCAAAATGAGTTGAAAAGGGGTGGAAATGATGGAGGGCAGCAAGGGGAAGGGAAGGGCCGGCCAAGGGGGTGAGGGGGTATTTTTGTGAATTTTTTGTGAAGAAATTGCTAGGAAAAAGAGTAATAAATGCACTTTGCCACCTTTACAACTTTTCTTTTCTTTTTAAAATAATTCCTTTTGCACTCCAAAAATATCTAGATATTTAAAAAGAAGTTTCCAAAATATTCTAGTGACAAAAAATAAATTTATTCTCAAGAGAAGAAATTTCCCGATTTACGTGCACCAAATACCGCTTAAAATAATATTTTATTTGGGAAAAATTCTATCTGAACCAAAACCTCCCAAATACCCCTAAAGTTCGCGCACAAGGTTTATTTTATCTAAAATAGGTGCCGGTAAGTTTCTACGGACGTTTGATCGAAATCGGGTTAAAACGAAAAATACCGACAATTTTGCCCTAAAACGGAAAAATTCGCAAAACGATTTTTGAAATGTTACACCATATGTGCACCTACTCCTTTTCGCTTGAGCCAGGAAACCTCTGTGTAGGACTCTAAAGACTCGTCAATACACCGGCAGTAGGTGATGATCATATCAAACACCTACAAGCCGCAAGCGGTCTGCTAAACGTAACGGTCACCCGGGTATTGAGCGATCAGAAGATTAACAAGCATGCCTGCTCATACTCCTGCGAATCCAATCAGTAATACTACCGTACAGTCCGGTCTCTTCGTCTGATATGTCGCATATCTTGTCTAGGGGTGGTAAACGTCAGACCCCAGTAACTCAATAAGTCGTGCCGATATGAAACTCATAACGGGTCGAGAAACTACTGATAACACTTACCAGTATATCTCTGAAGCAGCCCTGGCTAGGGACTTCCTGTTATAGCCAATCGAGCACAGCGCAACATCAACTCCCAATACCGGGAGAGACGAAACCCCTCCTATCGCTCATTGCCTCCATGTGATTCGGGACTGTACCCAAAAGCCACCGTTTTGCACGTTCTCTTGAACGTGGTAAGGTGGAAATCAAAGCACAGTGGTAATCACACAAGACTCTATGACGATCTTGGGTCTACAGACTGTAAGTCTACGGTAGCGCCCCGGCCGTCTACAGACGCCAAATGCGGAACAAAAACTTTTTAACTGGCGCTATCGTGTACTTTAACCCGGATCTGCCATTATTGCTAAACTAACAAACTGTAAAGAGTGTAGAAAGGATATACCGAACGATCCGAGTCCTTCGTTCTTTAACCATCATCCCACGCTCCGTTGCGGCTGCTCCGATCTCGTCGATCTCCGATCTGCTCGTCCAGGTGGCACCACATCACTGATTCTTTAAACGGGCTCCCGCCTCTGACTCGAGGCAACTCGGTCGTCAAGTTTGCTAAAAGAGACGACCAAGAATGATGTAGAGAATGAGTAGATGACTTTGTCTCTCTTCGTCCAAAACCGTGGACGATCGGTTAATGAAGTTGCCAATTTTTATCGGGTGATGGAATGAAAGAGGCAATGAAATTTCCATGCACCCAAAACCATAGTCTTTTCTCACAAGAATGAAATTAATCTCTCTCTCTCTCTCACTCAAGGGGGCCGGCCACATATAAGTAAAGAGGGAGGTGATGGTAGGAGCAAGGAGGGGGTGACCATAAAAGAAAGAAGCTTATCTTGATCATTAAAGAAAAGCATGACTCATTTAGAAACAATGAATCAAAACAACCTTAGTCATCAAGCATTAATGGCACCATTAATGCACTAATGACTCACCATGTCAAGTCACTCTCTCTAGAATCTTCTAGAAGAATCCACACTCATCTCAAGAAAAGATAAACCCGTCTTTAACCAAATGTTAAAAGACGGCTGATAGAAAACTGGAAACTGGCAACTTCCAAAAGTGATCCTGAAACGAATTTCAGGACAACCCCGTAACTGTATAAAAATACCCGCATTTGTATTACGACCGAATACAAATGCAACTGAGACAAAGATATTATACCTACTCAATATAATACTCGGATCCGGCTTAAACCAAAGCCGACCAGTATCATCTGCCCGAAAAATAACACGTGCGTAAACGCACGTGCATTTTCCGAACCCTGCCATAAAACCATACGGCCTCTACAACGTTTCGCCCGAACTTGGGAAACTGTCTGTGGGGGACTCTAATGACTCATTAGTACCCTGGCAGTGGGTTTAACCACAAACCGTCAGCGGCACTAGCTATGCATAACGGCTGCCCATGGACTGACCTCAAGGGAGGCTGATGAGCGAACTCAAGGGAGGCCGATGAGTGAACTCATCCAGAAACCCTACTGAGCCTAACAGTGACAATGTATATACAGTCCGGTCCGTTCGTCAATGAGTATCGCATATCCGCCTAGGGGGCTAGTAACGTCAGACCCCCAGAAGCAGTATAAGTCGTGTCGGAGTGTAGCCCAATAACACCCTGAGATACTACTGGAGTACCTACCATTAAATCTCCTGCCATGGCCATGGACTATGTGTAATGGCTCTCCTAGACACAGCACGACCTCTCCCCCAATACCGGGAGAGACGAATCCCCTGCCGATCCGCTCACGTGCCTCCATATGGCTCGGGACTGTACCCAAAAGCTACCTGTTTGCACGACTCCTTTGAGCCGTGGTAGGGTAGTAATCAAAGCACAGTGGGAACTCACACGAGACAAATGACGAGCTCAGGTCGATGAACTAACCTGTACACATGTCACCAGGGAACTGCTATCTGACAATAGGTATAATACTAACTAGCAGATTCCCGGCGAGTCCTGTCCGGTATACTCATAACCCAATGAGCACCTGTATACATCTTAGGTGATCCAACTGACACCAGTGGCTTGTGAAACCGGCCACCGCCCCTCGTCGGGGTCTCGACTGTATACACTAGTCTACTCTGGAGTATCGATGCCCTGTCTCGAAACTCCCACGACTAGGGACCACAATTAAGGATATGCGTATAAACTACCCAACTCTCACGTATATGATCGCCATCATACAGTTGGTAGTAAAGCAAGATCCTAAGGGCTCTATCAAAGTGTAACATGCAATCAGTCACCTGAACATGTACATGACTGATAAAGGCAAACCAGATAGCATACTATCATTTCGAGTAAGACTGTTCTACCGGTATAGGTCTTCCGCAATCATTGCAATCACGTACCTGCGATCCAATAATTGACTATGAGGGCACTATCACCAACAATCTCCCACTTGCACTCAAGGCTAATATTGCGATGTCGACTACTCACAGCCCGTGTGAAACCGAACATCCAACTCCTCTACTAATCAGTTTCACAAAGCCCGTTTGTAAAACTATTATGTTCGAGAAATAGCCTCAGTGAGTGGATCCGCCTAGAAGTTTCTTTCTATATCTCTCTTAATCTCAAGTTCGCGGAGAAAGCCATCTCCCGAATTGAGTAATACCTGTCTTAGAATATGTCTGGATATCTGATGGGACCTAGTTCATAAATGAACTCCAAATCCAAACTTCTTAGACTGTATCGATCACTGAACCTAATCAGTATCCGGCACCATGCCACCCACAGTATCCTCTTGGACCACCTGTCCATAATACTGTCCCTCTTCGTCAGAGGGAAAAACTATAACTCTGACAATCACTCTGTCAACCATGTCACCTTTGAAGCTTGGAATGATAACCGTCCCCCGAAGGAGGCTGCCGTCATCAAATCCGTAAAACATGTACTTATGTTCTAAAACTGCTTCCTTATGTTTCTCCAGGATTGGATTAATACAAACTTATCGCATCTAGTGCAAAAACAACATCTGGTGTGGTACTTGACATCTCATGATTGACTCAATTGCCTAAGCAAGTGATCTGCCAATCATGCACTTCCCTCTCCCCTTTAGTCTACACGACACCTTTAGAGAGGGTGACTCCATTACCTGCAGGTACACCACCATGCTAGGAGTCAACTATTCTAAAAACCATTAGAATACCGTCAAAGTACCCACATTGGGAAACTACCCAAATCCTGATCTAAAACCATAGATCTAGAAACCAGAATGTCAAATATTATATCCATGTCCTGTCTGGAGAAACAACTGTGTGACGACCACAGTACAACCGATCGTAGTATAGGAATTTTACTTCCTACTCTGTGTATGTCATTCAGATACCATGACATCACACCCTACTACCTTCTTAACAGATCCATCCCCTATTCTGATTGAAGTCAAACCCATGACTGTCACATCAAAATTAGATGATCTATCCCCGCTATAACTGCTCAAGTCTATAAATAGACATAAGCTACTTGCCCACTATGCTTCTGCTGCTCCCACTGACTACGACAACCCTCCTACCGGGTCTCATAGCCTGGAACAATAGTAGTGTCAAGTCTGGGTAGATAAGAACCTCCCTGTCACCGTCCTTGAGGCTACCGAAGTACCTCTTGGGTGTCTGAGGTTACCCACCATATCTGCGGAGTGGCTATTGGAATGTCAAACCTGATTGAATATATAGGTCCTATTAAATTTTCCGTAATCGTTCGCGGTTCTGGAATCACTTCCAGTTCTACCATACTCCCATTACTGTTTTTCTGAAAAAGATCCATTTTACTAAAACTGTGGCGAGTCAAGAACAATATTACTATTGATCTTCCAAATGGTAGAATATCAACCCTCGTCATAGCCAGGGTCAACCCACAAACAGCCATTACAGAAACGTGCCCTGAGTTATCCAGAGTCTGGTTTTAAGCATAAGCTGGACAACTCCCCGTACCTTAACATCTTTTAAGGTACGATCCATTCTATATCCAATACAGAAACTTTGGCACTTATTTAATTGGAACCATATTCAAATCATGCATCTGTCTCCAGTGCATATCAACTTAATGGAAATAGGCTAATCAACATTACTCAACTTAGGAATCCATCCAATTTTGAGTAACCTGAAAAAGAAACACGTTTCTCAAAACCATTACTATCATCTGAATACCAATCACAAGAATCTACATCTTCGATCTCTTTGAAGAATCCCGATACTTGTGATATCTCTACTTTATTCTTATACCCATAACTTCTCAAAACTTAGACCTTATATTTCTACGAAACACTTGTCTAAATACTAGAGAAGTTATAAGTAAACAGAACATAGTACGAGGACCTACCCCTTTGTCCTGAAGGACACTGGACAACATACAATACTCTGTATAAGTCCGCTGAGTTTTAACAACTCAAAACCTGTGCGTCGTAGGTTGAAAACTGTACCCTGGCGATTTCCTCAAATATCACCAATTACAACGAATTCCGATATAATGAGGAAAATCACCTAATTCCCAATAACTTACTCCCACTCATCATCTGTAAAACCATACAGATATGAGAATGAAACCTGGTAAATACATACCCTTGGAGTAAGTGTCTAATCGGGAAAACAGGTTTTCTTTAACAATGCACTGAAACATGAAAATGTTTCGTAGGGGTATCCTGGTATTCATAGCAATGCCTTTTTCCATAATCCAATTCATGACTTCAACCGTATATTTTATTGCCATCTCTCCAAATCCCTTTATTTGTCTTTAGTCGTTACCTTCTGTACACCATCGTTAGGGTAAATGGTTTTCTTCCTTCCCTACCGTTTGGCACCAGCCTATGGTTTGGAAGAAGACTATCCAGTAAGCATAATAGGTGTACCCTCCTAAACCAAGGAGTACTCGTATCTTGAGAGAAGGTGATGATAAAAGACATCTGAATAATACCTTATTCCTTTAAAGGTGAAATAGGAGTGGCGATGAAGTACGCGGTTTTGGTCGTGAATGATATCGATCGCAATTTACTTTGCCCTCTTTCTAATCCCTTTATTTTGTTTTTACATATTACCTTCTGCACACCCTACTTAGGCCAATTGGTTTTCTTCATTCCCTACCTTTCGGCACCAGCCTATGATTTGGAATAAGACTATCCAATAAGCGTAATAGGTGTACTCTCCTAAACCAAGGAGCTCTCGCAACCTGAGAGAAGGTGATAATAAAAGACAACTGAATAAACCAATTCTATTTCTCCTGAACCTGGATCCATCCTCGAAGAAGTCCCTTCGAGTTCGTATATAACCATACGATGGATCTATCCAATGGAAGTGGATATCCGTAGTAATACGGGTGTTCTGAGAAATTTAAAGGGTAAAAGAAGGAGTGGCAATGACTTATGCAACTCAGACAATCCAAAAGCCAGTATTTTTAAGAAGGTTCGGTCAACTTGGTCAATGAGTCATAGTCTAGGGTCGGTCAAAGGTCGCTGCCAAAGAGAGAGAGAAAAGAAACACTCTGCGTGCACTCTAACCTAGATCAGAATGGTTATCACTTTATCTAATCCGGAAACCTCCCACTGTCCTGTCAAATTCTCCTCCAAACCTAAAGAAGAATCAATCGGGATCACCCGAAGAGTAAACCAACTCATCAGTGGGAATCGGGATCCAACTCTCATCGCATGATAACGTGATGGAATGCATCCACGTTACTCATACTCCAGAAGGTATGCGCATACTTGGCAAGTTTCAGTTTCTTTAGAAACTCCCGATCTGATTTTTGCCCCATGCTCTTATAACCTTGGCTTTGGTCAAAATGTCATAAGTCACATGCCAAGTTCTACCCGTCACTATCTTGTCAATTTGAACCCACCCGCACATGCCCCTGACTTTGGCCAATCGGCAGAACGACTGTCCCAAACTAACTCATCTATCTATGCAACAATTGAATACCCAGCAGCTACCAAACACTATGCCTTAACTTTGGCTAAAATACATAGCTTGAATACTACTGAATACTCAAAAGAAGTGACGGAGGGCTACGGCTGGTTTTTGGCGAAAAACCTTTAGCGTAGTGAACTTGATATCGCTGAAGGAACCTGATAGCTTTTTAAAATATAGTGGCGAAAACCTTTTGCTAAAGAGGTCACTCCCGGTAAAGGGATCTCGGCTCTTTCCTCGTGGAATGAGGTGCAGGATATTCCACTGAATACCGCTATGCAAAGCAACTTGTAATCGACTATAGTGAAGTTATTACCCTGACGCAAACTTCTGCCCAAGGGGTCAGTCCCGGTGAAGGGATATCGGCCCTTGCCCCGTCGAATGAGGTGCAGGATATTCCACTGAATACCGCTATGCATAACAAAAGGAAACGTCTTTGCAATAACACTTTTTAAATTTGTTCCAACAACTATAAACAGGTTTGTTTAACTTTGCATTGATCAGAATCAACGCAGTCCCATCAATCAATCACACCAGAAAAGAACGAAAATAAAATGTACGTATATGCCATCCCATTCGTCACTGGGTCCCGTCATCACCCGTTAGGTTACTTAACTAACGACAGAGCGGGGACTGGACTAGTGCGGGTGTAAAACATATACAACATCTAATAGTATATAAACCAATATACAATAATCGCTCCAGGCGTGATAATATGCAACATTACAGAAAAGTAATAAGCATCACAGAACAATACAGATAATCTGGGATCCCCGGGTTTCACAGTGCCGCTGCAGAAACCCGACGTTCCCCTGTCGTGTGGATAGCCTGTGCAATGAAACCTAGACCCCTACGGGTGCGGCAAGTTACCCGCCAAAACCTGAAGCGAGGTAGTCCCCACAACATAGTGAATGGAACACTCGGCACTTCACGGAATCCGGTAATCTTGGGCACCCCTCCTTGGGTCAACCTGTACCCCCTACGAGTGCGGCGAATAGTCTGCCAATTCTAGAGTGAGGCCCCTCTGCCTCTCAGAGCCATGAGATGCGGACCCGTTGCCCCTCAGAACCCGGCTATCCGTGCACTCCGTCGCGGGGCAAAACCTAGTACAGTAATGAAAAATAGTACAACAGGTACATCGACCGCAACCTGGTCGTGCCCCAAAAGAATATTATACAACAGGTAGTGACGGCAGTCCACATGTTGGACGCTCGCCCCGCAATATCAAATGTACAAATAAACTCAAACTGCACTACCATTGCACACTGCTATCCACCACGACAAATCCGCAACATCACAGCACAACACAGAACATCAACGCGAATGTCACGTTCGCAAACCCGTCTAAAAGAACTATAGCAATCGGACGCGGTTTACCGATCAAATGACATTCCCGGTCGGAGATATAATGTAAGCACTGTAAACTAACGTGTTTAAATTTCGATCGACAAAATATCACAAAGTGGGCCCCACGAACATCTGTAGAACAGTAACAAAATCTGGGCCCAAATGATATATACCAAAAACCCCAAAATCCAACAGAGAACCCACTGTACAAATTTAGGAGCATGAGCTCACCAAGTGGCCGCGGATGCGCGGCCAAACCATGGGTTTGGCCGTGTTTCCGCGGCGGTTTGGTGGAGTCACGTGCCCAAATTTGGCCGTGGTTCTTAGAAAAGCCTGCACAGATTTTTAAGACATGTATAAAAATTTTAGGAGATCATTTAAAATCGACAGAAACTGTGAGCTTGGAATTTTGCAATTTTCGATTTCCGGTTCGATCGATATTTTAAACGCGTTAGCACAAGTTAGCATAGCAAAATGGTTAGGCTCTGATACCACTGTAAGTCTACGGTAGCGCCCCGGCCGTCTACAGAAGCCAAATACGGAACAAAAACTTTTTAACTGGCGCTATCGTGTACTTTAACCCGGATCTGCCATTATTGCTAAACTAACAAACTGTAAAGAGTGTAGAAAGGTTATACCGAACGATCCGAGTCCTTCGTTCTTTAACCATCATCCCACGCTCCGTTGCGGCTGCTCCGATCTCGTCGATCTCCGATCTGCTCGTCCAGGTGGCACCACATCACTGATTCTTTAAACGGGCTCCCGCCTCTGACTCGAGGCAACTCGGTCGTCAAGTTTGCTAAAAGAGACGACCAAGAATGATGTAGAGAATGAGTAGATGACTTTGTCTCTCTTCGTCCAAAGCCGTGGACAATCGGTTAATGAAGTTGCCAATTTTTATCGGGTGATGGAATGAAAGAGGCAATGAAATTTCCATGCACCCTAAACCATAGTCTTTTCTCACAAGAATGAAATTAATCTCTCTCTCTCTCTCACTCAAGGGGGCCGGCCACATATAAGTAAAGAGGGAGGTGATGGTAGGAGCAAGGAGGGGGTGACCATAAAAGAAAGAAGCTTATCTTGATCATTAAAGAAAAGCACGACTCATTTAGAAACAATGAATCAAAACAACCTTAGTCATCAAGCATTAATGGCACCATTAATGCACTAATGACTCACCATGTCAAGTCACTCTCTCTAGAATCTTCTAGAAGAATCCACACTCATCTCAAGAAAAGATAAACCCGTCTTTAACCAAATGTTAAAAGACGGCTGATAGAAAACTGGAAACTGGCAACTTCCAAAAGTGATCCTGAAACGAATTTCAGGACAACCCCGTAACTGTATAAAAATACCCGCATTTGTATTACGACCGAATACAAATGCAACTGAGACAAAGATATTATACCTACTCAATATAATACTCGGATCCGGCTTAAACCAAAGCCGACCAGTATCATCTGCCCGAAAAATAACACGTGCGTAAACGCACGTGCATTTTCCGAACCCTGCCATAAAACCATACGGCCTCTACAACGTTTCGCCCAAACTTGGGAAACTGTCTGTGGGGGACTCTAATGACTCGTCAGTACCCTGGCAGTGGGTTTAATCACAAACCGTCAGCGGCACTAGCTATGCATAACGGCTGCCCATGGACTGACCTCAAGGGAGGCTGATGAGCGAACTCAAGGGAGGCCGATGAGTGAACTCATCCAGAAACCCTACTGAGCCTAACAGTGACAATGTATATACAGTCCGGTCCGTTCGTCAATGAGTATCGCATATCCGCCTAGGGGGCTAGTAACGTCAGACCCCCAGAAGCAGTATAAGTCGTGTCGGAGTGTAGCCCAATAACACCCTGAGATAGTACTGGAGTACCTACCAGTAAATCTTCTGCCATGGCCATGGACTATGTGTAATGGCTCTCCTAGACACAGCACGACCTCGCCCCCAATACCGGGAGAGACGAATCCCCTGCCGATCCGCTCACGTGCCTCCATATGGCTCGGGACTGTACCCAAAAGCTACCTGTTTGCACGACTCCTTTGAGCCGTGGTAGGATAGAAATCAAAGCACAGTGGGAACTCACACGAGACAAATGACGAGCTCAGGTCGATGAACTAACCTGTACACATGTCACCAGGGAACTGCTATCTGACGATAGGTATAGTACTAACTAGCAGATTCCCGGCGAGTCCTGTCCGGTGTACTCATAACCCAATGAGCACCTGTATACATCTTAGGTGATCCAACTGACACCAGTGGCTTGTGAGACCGGCCACCGCCCCTCGTCGGGGTCTCGACTGTATACACTAGTCTACTCCGGAGTATCGATGCCCTGTCTCGAAACTCCCACGACTAGGGACCACAATTAAGGATATGCGTATAAACTACCCAACTCTCACGTATATGATCGCCATCATACAGTTGGTAGTAAAGCAAGATCCTAAGGGCTCTATCAAAGTGTAACATGCAATCAGTCACCTGAACATGTACACGACTGATAAAGGCAAACCAGATAGCATACTATCATTTCGAGTAAAACTGTTCTACCGGTATAGGTCCTCCGCAATCATTGCAATCACGTACCTGCGATCCAATAATTGACTATGAGGGCACTATCTCCAACACAGACTAACCTGTACCAGTATCACCAGAGAACTGCTATCTGACGATAGGTATAATACCATCTAGGAGTTCTCGGCGAGTCCGTTCAGTGTACCCAGTCTCTACTGAGCACCCGTATACCATCTCTGATGTCAAACACCAATGGATATGGGATCATCCATCGCCTATCTACATGGGTCGAGAAGCTACACACTAGTCTACTCTGGTACATTGATGCCCTGTCTCGATACACCTACGACTAGGAACATTTGAAGGATGTACTTATCGACTACTCTGTCCCCACTAGTATGATCTGTATCATAATTCTCGTAGTCATGTACTCATCCTAAGGGCTTTGTCAACATGTAACATAGAGACAATCAATGTACATGTTAAGATAAAGAGCAAGCAGATAGCATACTATCATGTCGAGCAAGAAAGTCCTCCCTATATATGTTCAAGCATCCACTACAATATACATCATATGTACAGTAATGGCCTCTAGGGCATACATATAACTAACATTCGTCTCTCCCTGTATAGGAAGTCGATGTCTTGCTGTGAACGGTTGGCCAACACCATAAGTCCCTGGCCAGGGCGATTTGAGAATTACTGGTAGTTGGATCAGTAGATTCTCGGATGGTCTTGAGCCACACCGGCACGACTTGTCAGGTTATTAGGGGTCTGACGTTTTCCACCCCTTTAGACCTTGCATGCGATACTCACAGACGAATAGATCGGACTGGACGGAGATTGTCACGGACAAGCTCAGTAGAGGTTCAGATGAGTTCGCTCATCAGCCTTCTTTTTTATAGGTACCTGGGTAACCGTAACGTACAGCTAGTGCCACTGATGGACTTGTGGTTAAACCCACTGCCAGCGTACTGTCGAGTGTTTAGATTCCCACACAGAGGGTTTCTCTGATTCAAGCGAAACGATGTAGAGGCCGTATGGTTTTACGTGCAGGGTTCCGATCATATACGTGTACTGGCTACACGAATGTTGTTTCAGACAGATAATACTAGTGGGTTTTGGTTTAAGCCGGATTCTAGTATTATATTATTGGATTATTATTATCTCAATGTATTCGTATTTTTACAGTACGAATACGGGTATGTATATACGGTGAGGGCATTCTTGTAATTTCATAAGAGATACTTCTAGAAGGGGACACCTCGTTATTAGATTTATCTATTTTTGGAAATAGATTAATGAGGTGGAAAATGGAGATATGTGTGGCATGGTTGAAGCATGGCTAATTCATTTGTTTATTCATTTGACTTACTATTCAAGCATGGTTGATTATTTTCTATTGAAGATATTGCATGCTTGATTATTGTGAATGACTTAGTCATTCCTCACTTGCCTCTACACCTTAGTTCATTTTGAGTTTTCTCATTCTCTCTCCATTGTTGTTCATCTCCTTCATTCTCAAACCCTAACTCTCACATGTGTTGTGGATCCTAGAATTCTTGAGATAAAATATTCTAATCATCCTTCTACATCACCTAAGCTATCTAGATTAGCAAACTAGATACCTTAGTTACCTCATTCTTGAAGTTGAAACTTGAACCATAAACTTTCGGATGGATCATCTTCGACACATGGAGACCGACGACCGAGTTTGATTCAAACTATCTAGGAGCTTAAGAAGAGTAGAAGAAGACCCGAAGGACTTGAACTCTAGAGGTATAAAACTCTTACCGAGTAGTTAGAACCTCTTTGTAGTATAGCTAGTTAAGGTTTCTGAAAGATCTTAGTTGTTTGGTCGATATTACAAAGTCTTGAAAAATCGTTTTTTGTGTATTCCGTCTCCCCGCGAACCCACGGGGTGTGCGACGTCGGCTTACAGCAAGAGTCCAATCCAATTGGAGCAAATGAAGACGCTACAAAGATTGTAATTTCTATCTTTTTGTTTTTGCTAGTTTAAGTGTTTGGAGTAGATTCATGGTCTAAGTTTTTAGTGCCTTGAAAATTTTTGTTTTCGGACTCCACATTGACCGCGGGTTAGCGGCGAGAGCACTAGGAACTTTAATGATCTAAGAAAATGGAGAGAAAAAAAAGGCATAGCCATTCATCAATCCATCCTCTCCTTTACCAACGAAAAGAATAACTACTCAAACATTACCACAAATATGGAACAAAGAAAATGAAAGAGCATGGAAAATAAAGTAGAGGAAATAAAGAGCCAGAAATGAAATAGCAAACTATAAATTAAAAGAACACAAGATATTAAAACAAAATGAAGTTTTATTCACATTGGAGGGATTAGAGTTACAAAATAAGCTAATTACTCTATCCTCCACCTTCCAAGCTCTTCAATGGAGAGTTTGTAAGGGGAAGAAGAAGAAGTAAGCTAAAAGATTAACCCAAAATCCAACCCCTAAACTCTCTGCCGATATTATAGGGCTTGGGAAAATTATTTTATTGGCCCAAGTTGGTAGACATGATGTGACAAAGAGCCTCCAATTTTCTGGCCCGATTTGGCCACCAAATTGCCGTCTCCGACCTTCTTTTTGCCGCCCCCTATGGCACTTTTTGGAGTTGTGCTTCGAGGCTTGGGCAGTGGACTTGTGTGCTCCTATGGGTCTCCAAAATCCTGTGTTGGTCACAATTCTTCATGGTTGCTCTCTGGTATTTTTGGGTCAATAATTGTGGTTCAACGCGTCCTTTGTGTTTTGATGGCAACTTAAGTCCATAAGTAGGCCACAATTATCCAAGTAAAGAAGACCTCATCATTGTTTGGAGCACGAATAATGTTCGTGACCGAGTAATCAACACATTTACAGAAATTGTGTAAGTTTAGCGCTTGTTCCCGTCACGAGCTTTCTTAGTTATGTAACCTGTACATATACAATAAAATACCTCAGTAGCACTTGTTTATATATAAAAACGGATAGAAATGGGAAGAATACGATGCAAATAATCATGCCGAACAACTCTATATATACCCAATCAAGAGGAAACCCAAATATGCAATATAGACGTAAAATACACAAATAATACACAACTTCTTAACATGTTGTACTGATCAACACGAGAGGTAAGTCAGTTGGGGACAAGACCACCAAGTTTGGCAATTAAGAGAGGAGGGGTCGGCATATGAATGATAAGCACTACATAAAGATTGCGGCCACGAACAAAAAGAGCAAGTTAAGACTTGCTTTTTATCAGCACAGGTATAATGTCATTATAAACTTTATATATTGGTTCTCATTCAAGAATTTATCACATCGTTTTTCTGTTATTTCAGAGCAAGAGCCATTACAAGTTTGTATGCACAAAAACTGACTGTGAAACACATGCGATTAATTATGTAGAACAACTTATCAATTTTATGATAAGTCAGATTGAACATAAGAAAAATAAACTGCGAAATCTGTTCAAGGTGACCCTGTTGATACCATGGCTCGCTACTCTCAAACAGAAATGGAAGCTTCTCAAATGAATTGGAAAAAGGATTTCGAGGGGAGCATTGGGAAAATTTTGGTTGCTTACTTTGCGCCTGAAGCTAAGTAGGTATAATTTCATATTTTTTTGATAATGTATAATTTCATAGTAAAGCTTATATATGTTAACATACTTGAAAACAATTCTCTACCTACTACTATTCTTGATATTTACAAAGAGAGGACGGCACGCAACATAGAAAACCGCAGTAGGCACGGAAAAGCCTAGGGCCGCGTCAACCAGTGGGCAGCGTACAATGGACAACACCTTTTATTAAGCAAGTACTTTGCAGCTAATAGTTTATGACCATAGTTCGATTTTTAAATCGGAATAGAATTATTGTGTAAAATCCTTTGTAATTTTTCCATTAGTATATGATGTAAATATTGTCTTAAGGAGAGAGAAAATCAAAATATCTCAATCCAAGCAGGGAATTGTTAGCCACAAAACAACCATTACAAAAAGCCCTCTAAATTCTAGCGGATGAAATGAAACTATCAGTTGCAGATGTCAGAAATTTAGTTTTAACCACTCGTAAAGTCCTAAGGAATCTTATATCTTCTAACTAACCCTTAGCAAAAGTCGTGACATATATTGGTTAACTAACCATAGAGCAAGGCTTGCTGAATTTGTCACAGATGCACATTTCCTTTATCCTTTTGCTTTTCAAATTAATCTACAATGACTATCTAAGATGGTGCAGGAAAAAGAAACAAAAGGAAAGAAAGAACGAAAGAAAAAATTAACTTGTCACCACTTCTTAATCAGTCGATACAAAATTAAGATATACCACACAACTAAATTTTAATTACAGATCCCTAACCAATAGAATCCTCACTTACAACCCAGGTACCACCATTGCTCAAAATTTCCTCACTCAACTGCAAGGGCTCCAACGAGTCAACCACATCTCTCATCAGCGGCCTCGCCTTTGGATTCCTATTGACGCAGTGGTAGGCCAACATTGCCGCCTTATGAACTGCCCGGACCGGATAGTCACCATCTAACCTCGGGTCTACAATCCCGAGGACTTTCTTTTTATTGGCAAGCATAGGAAGAGCCCAATCTGCTAATGTTTGTTCTCGTGGAGGTCGAGACTTGTCTAGAGATCTTCGGCCAGTTAATAGCTCGAGGAGCATGACACCGAAACTATAAACATCACTCATGGCAGTGAGATGGCCTATAAGAAGTCGGGTAAGTTTCAAAATTAGTAAACATTGAAATACCAACTATATCGCTTAATCCTCCTAACTATTAAATTAAACTTGACTAGTATGTGTGTGTGCGTGTATTATGGTTTAAATAAATAATTATGCGATTTAAGTATCGAGGTTTTAAATAAGTTTATACAGCAAACTTATTTTTTCCACTTTCCCGTAAGCCATAACCTATGCATATTACACACACAACACCCACGCACACAACACACTAACCGCACACATCACACACTAACCCAAGAGACCCAAGAATTTGTCCCGAAAGCATAAAATTATGGTCGCTTCCCCCACTGAGGATCGAACCCTGCACTCTCCGTAGAGAGAAGTGTCATACCAACTGAGCTATTGTCCATTAGTATACAACTACCATATGAAAAAAATGGCTTGGATATTGATGTCTAAATGTATGTGGAGGGAGAGCAGAGGGGAGGGTTTTTGAAATTTGAAATTAGCCGGATCAATTAAATAGTTAAATATGTTGCTAATATGGATAACTTCAAATGAAAAATAGATTGAAAGACATTCTAATTTCTCAAAAAAGTTTAACCAGAAAGGAAAAACCATCAATTGATGACCTTACATATATCTCTATTGCATTAGAGTATAGATTATGATTTCAATCAATCATGTTGATATGAAGAATGATCAGTTATTTTGTTCATGAATGAGTTATTTTGGAAGTTATTAATCATTATTTAGTGGTAATAAAAATATGAAAAATCATATGTTATAGCAATAATTGTTGTAGATTATGATCTGTGAAGTTGAAGGGTTATATATATGATAATAAATGGTGTAGGTTATAAGTTATAGAGCATGAAGAGTCGTGTAATCTCTCTCTCTCTCTCTCTCTCTCTCTCTCTCTCTCTCCACACACACACATACTGTTAGGGACCTTGGGCATTCTACCATGGTTTTTATCAAGGCAAGAATGGGTTTTAAAATTTGTTGAGAGCCAAAGTTCCACAAACTCTAGAATCAATGTTAAAGAGCTAAACTTGTAATCTAAACTAGCGAGGCTATGCTACTATGTTAACAATACTCACATTCTCAAACTTTCTTCAAGAGCTCCATTGTTGTTGGACTCTAGTTAGACCCCTAGGTGTAAATATGGGTTTGATGAGAACCTTCCTGCACCGAAAATGATTCATCTTGAGGAAACCGTCTCTAGCTCCATCTCCATCTTGAGCTCTAAGCTCCTTATGGAGAAACCGACAAACTAAGCTCGTTAGGAATGGGTTGGGGGATGTGAACCCATGGGCACTCTCATTTTAGTCTCATTTTCATGAAGGAAAGAAGAAGAAAAGTGGGAGAAAACTAGAAGATTGGAAACGGAAAATGTAGAGAATAAATTTTTTCTTAACCATTTCTAAAATGGCTGGCTCTCTTTATAAACATGAAGAGAATTACCAAGCCATACATCATCTCCATGCCAAGTGTCCAAGAGCTTCTCTCCCCTCCACATGTCACCACAAAGTGAACCCATATATATATATATATATATATATATATATATATATATATTAGGTGTCATTTGGGTTGTAGGGCGGATAAGAAAAATGTAAAATTCAATATAAAAGTTATTTTTCTCCTCTCAATCCTCTTCTAATTTCGTCCTAAATATTCATAGTTCTATTTATATTTTGTTAACAAAGTGGTGTCAAAGGTAGCAAAGATGATGAAGAACGGGAATGTGTCGTTCGTCGTTCTTCGCCTCACAAAAGAAAATTGTGAAAATTGGAGTATCCAAATTAACAATTTTTTGGGGTCAGTTGATATTTGGAACATAGTTATGTGAGGCTATGATAAACCTCAAAATGAAGTTGTGTTAATGGCAGGCTAAAGAGAATCTCTACCAAGCAAGAAAAACAATTAAGCTCTCCACTTTATTTATCAAGGAGTTGATGAATTAGTGTTCGAAAAAAAAATAGTTTCGTGAGTTCAAAGAAAGCTTAGGAAAATCCTTCAAAACTCTTTAAAAAGTGCAAAGAAAGTGAAGAAATTTCGTTTGGAAGCCCTCCGCAAAGAGTTTGAATATTTAGAGATAGGAGAAAGTGAATTAGTCTCCAGCCATTTTACTAAAGTTTTGGCTAATGTAAATTAGTTACGAAGAAATGAGAAAAAATTGAAGATGTCTGCATGATGAAGAAAATAATTCAATCCCTTCCTTTGTTGTATGATTATATCTTTTGCGCAATAGAAGAATCCAACGATTTTGAAAGCATGACCATTAACGAGCTTAGAGGGTCTTTGAGCACCCATGAGAAAAGATTCATCAAAAAGCAAGAACAGGTGAAGAAAGTACTTCTAAAAAAACTTAGTGTCAAATGGGGACTTAAAGATTTGGAAGAAGGAAGCTATGGCGGCTGAGGCTATAGAGGAACTTTTTGTCATGGTCGCAGATATGGACAGCATGGAAGTGGCGATTATCAAAATTTTGAAGAAAAGATCATGGCTCCAATGTTTCAAGAGAACGAGGAAGAAGAAGATTTGATTGAAGAGGGAGATCTCACGTGCAATGTTTCAATTGCGAGAGGTATAGCTTTCAAAGGAGATTGTTGAGAAAATCAAGTGAATGAGCGAATTATGCTGAAAAGGACGATGAAGATCATGTTTTCTTGTTAGCTTTCAAAGAAGATGAAGACAAAGAGAATGATTGGTACTTGGACACCAGCGCTAGAAACCCGTTGATTTAGATGAAATACTAAATGACCAAGTTATATTTGGAGATTCTTAAAAGATTCCAATAAAAGGGAAGGGTAAATTTTCTTTCATTTGAAGAATGGTGGAAATTAAATCATCTCGAATGTTTATGATTTTACTACTATGAAAAGCAACGTTTTAAGCTTTGGGAAAACTCTTAGAGAAAAACTATGATATTCAAATGAATGATCATAGTCTTTTCTTAAGAGAACATTAAATAAGATTAATAGCAAAGGTGCAGATATCAAAAATTCGAATGTTCATGCTCAATATTCTAAGTGAAGATATGAAATGTGTGAATGTTTTCATAAAAGACTCATCTTGGCTATGGCACTAGACATTTGGCCATCTCAAATTTAATAGCCGTAGAATGATGTCGAAGCGACATATGGTAAACGGATTGCCTCTCATTAATCAATTGGAGCAACCTTGCTAAGGGTGCTTTCTCAGAAAACATCATAAGGCTAGTTTTCCAAAAGATGTCTTATTTCATGCATTAAGGCCCCTTCAACTCACAACGATGTTAGTGGGATGATATTTCTTATATATTTTGGTGCGTATTAATATTTTTCACTTTCACTGATAATTTTTCTAAAATGAACCAGTGGTATTTACTGTATTTAAATTATTTAGAACTAAGTTTAAAAAAGAAAATGGTCGTTATTTAAAAGCTATAGGATCAGATCGCGGCGGCGAGTTCACTTCGAAAGATTTTAAAGCATATTATAAACACTTAGGTAACGTTAAGTAATATTCAGAGTGAAGATGGAAGATTTTTGTAAAACACAATGAAATAAAGAAAGATGGAGAAATTACTTTCATAAATTATTTAATAAAAACTAGTTTAGGTAATAATAGGGACATTTTGTATTATCGTAAGATTATGCTTAATGAAATAACGAAACGCTCAAAAAAGATGAAAATAGAAAAAGTAGTGAGATTCGATGATATTTCTATCGATGATTTTAGTAACGTTTAGAAGATACATGTCTAATATGGTTAACTAAAGTGTTTAATAAGATTAGGCTAAAATGCGGGAAACCCCTTTACTTTGGCTCGGAAAGAGGAAAACACCCTAATCTTGAAAAAAATTCACTTTACCCCGTAAATTTAACACTGTTAATATTTATGATGTTTATTTCCCAAAATGCCCCTTAATCCTTTCTCTATAAATTTTTTCCCTTCAAGCATTTTTTTAATCATTTCTTTATCAAATCTCGAATTCAAAAGATTACCCACTCTATAATCCTCCAAAAATTGTGCATATATTCAAAAGAGTATGGATTTGAAAAAGATGAAGGAAAAGAAAAGATAGTATTAGGTTAAGCTCTTTTTACCAAAGAGTATTAGGTTATTCGGTTAAATTTATTAGAGGAAAATTTTTGACATGAAAGAGTCGTATGGATGGAAAAACCAACACCGTTAGGGTTTTAGGCTAAAGCACATGTTTTTCAAGTTTAGGGAATTTCCTTCTTTTCGGGCAAAAGTGGGAGGTTTCCTGGATTCTAGCCATAAGATTATAGATACAAAGAAAATGTCAAATGAATGGAGGATGAATATCTTGATACCTATTTATAAAAATAAAGGAGAACTAAAAAATTGTTCAAACTATCATAGAATTAAGCTTTTAAGTCATATAATGAATTGTGCGAGAGTGTAATCGAACATAGATTGAGAAAAGAAATGTACATATGTTAAATTCAATTTACTTTTATTCTAAGGTCTACTATGGGAATAATATATTTATTAAGGAGATTAATAGACAGATATATTAGAGAAGAAGAGAGATCGATATATGGTTTTTATTGATGTAGAAAAATCTTATGTAAAAGTTCTTAGAAACATACAATGGAGGGTTTTAGAAAAATAGTAGTGTCTCATAAAGATGTATATGCGATAAAAATATGTATGATGAAGTGATTAGTAGAGTGATGACGATTGGAGGAGAAACAAATCCGTTTCCTAGCCATCACCATAGGTTTACATGAAGGATTGGCCTGAATTCCTTGTCTTTTTGCGTTTGTTATGGTTGAACTTACTAGACATACTCAAGATAGCATATCATGGTGTATGTAATGTGCTGATAATATTGTTTAGTTAATGAATCCAAAGAAAAGATAATTACTAAATTAGAAAAATGGAGAGAGGCTTAGAATCTATAGAATTTAGAATTAGCAGAACAGAAACTAAACTATAGAATATAATTTTAGCAAAACTGTGCGAAGAAATGGCCATGATATATGTAGGACAATCGATTTTCATTACTTAGCTTCTATAATTGATCATGAGGGGGAGATTGAGAATGATGTAATCATAGAATCAAAACGTGATTGTTCAAATAAAGAAGTTCTTCAGGACCGATATGTGATCGTAAGGTACCATTGAAATTGAAGATATTGATAAGATCCGCATTTTTTTATGGATCAAAATGTTGGACAATCAAGAAACGATCAGTCAAAAATGAGTGTATGAAATGAGAATGTTAAAATGGATGAGTTGTAATATACTAAAATATTGAGGGGGAAATGAGTGCATTTATAATAAGTAGAGATAGTTTCTATAGAGGATAAAATGTAAGAAAACCGATCAATATGGTTTGGGCATGTGTAACAAAGACCATTCATTTATCGGATAGAAAAACTGACAAAATTATAATTAATGGCATAACTAGGGGCAATGGTAGACCTAAATGAACATGGATAGAGACAAGTAAACATAATATGCTAATTGTTAAATTTTCCAAGAAGACGATCCTTAATAGTGCAAAATGGAAGAGAAGAGTTCATAAAGTTCACCTAAAAAATTTAGGATAAAGGCTTGTAGTTGTTCTTGTAATTAGAAATATGAAGATTCATATGTTATAGTAATAATTGTTTTAAGTTATGAGTTATGGAGTATAAAGGATCATATGTTATGATAATAAATAGTATAATAATGAGTTCTAGAGTATACGGCCTCATTTGGCAGTGAGGTTACCGTCTTTAAAACTATGGTTTCTTAGGTTTTCAAGGTTAAACTCCAGTTGAAACCAAGGCCCGTTTAGAAATCAAAATGACTTTGTAACTTTGGTTTGAAAACTACATCGTCAAAAGATGCTAAACTTTGTGAAACCCCATTTTAACAAAACCACGGTTTGCTTGCGAATCGCGGTTTCATTTTAACTTAAGCGAAACCATGGTTTCCGAAACCTTGTTACCAAACTAGGCTTGAAGAACCTTGTAATCCCTATATATATGTGGCGTTATTTTGATGCAGCCCTAGCCTACATAGAGCGGATTGACCGTTCCAAAACACGTCACGTCTAGTTCAACCGAGAAACCCGAAATGCCAAATCTTGTCTGATTCGCACGTTCTCCTAACCAAATTGTATGGATCAATATTGCAAGCACCATTGACGTCTCTCAGAATCACGAAAATCCATCATTTAGGGCCCCGAAATCGCGGTCAAAGATTTGCTTCGAAACTTTGAATTTCGAATTAGGGCTGAAATCAACCCCGGATCAGTTAAGATTTTACATGCAGTATCGAGAATCAATTCTGAACGCAATCAAATATTTAATTTCAATTTTTAGTAACTTCCTATTCTTAGTGGTTATCTATTTTAGGCAGTTTTTATTTTGTTGGTAAATTAGTTGTAATTTTTTATTTTGTATGGGTCTATTTAAGAAACACCTTGCAATTGTAATAGGTAGATTTCAATTAATAAAACCCTAGTTTGGCAAATTGCCATTGTTATTGTTTGATTCTTTCAAGCTCCTCTAAATTCAGCCTAAAAGTGCAGCATCCTAAATCAGGGCTGCACCATATTTTGTTTATAAGGTAGGGCAAAGAAAAGCTAATATAAATTTTTTTCCTTTTTTATATCCTTGTCCAATTTCCTTGTAAAAGATTATAGTTCTATATATATCTCGTGATCACAAATAACTTTAGTTTTTTGGCAGGAAAGTTAAGATGGTATATCGGTATTAGAGCAACCTATGATCAAACCCTCCAGATACAGAATAACACATAGAGAAAATAATGATGTGCAAAATTATAGATATATAAAATCCTAGAAAAGCTTGCTTAACCTGCTGGGGCTTGTAAGCATATAATATTTGTGTAAAACTCGGTTTGGGCCCACATATGAATGCACATGTACTTTCAATATATAGTAGGACTCCATCCAAAAGACCGAAAGCCATATGCATCTCACAATTTTCCCGATGTGGAACTAAATGTTAACCACATTCTCAACACTCACCGATACCATATAAAAACTCAGTTTGGACCCACAACACATGAGCCCGCATATGGATGCACATGGGCTTTATAGTGGGACTCCAGACAAAAGCCTCTAGTCTTATTGAGATTTCCCATCTTATATTTTATACCCATATGCATCTCACAATTTTCGCGATACGGGACTAAATGTTAATTACATTCTCAACAATACACATTTAATAACTTTCATATATAACAAGTTCCAAATTCTGGTGTAATGAATAAGGACATTAAAATTATAGTTCTTTCCCCTTTTTGGGGTGCAACCCTCACAGGAGTCAAACCAGCAAACTTTTACCACTGGCAACAAAATATATAATTAGTAGTGTGCACTAGTTGATGCATGCAGAAGAAGACTCGAGTTCTTGTAAGGTTGTTACCTGTCATAATGTACTCTGGAGCAGTATAGCCATAGGTACCCAAAATTCGGGTGGAGACGTGAGACTTGTCGCCAACTGGCCCATCTTTCGCCAGTCCGAAATCGGAGAGTTTTGCATGGTAATCCTGAGATAATTTACTGAAAAGATCAGATGATGAAAATCCCTATGCGTTAATGCATGTGATATTTGCATGCATGTTATCAGGTGGATATAAGATAAATTCTTATGAAATGTACGATGAAAAGGAGCATGCGATGACTGATTTGTATATGAGAAAACAGAAAATGGAGTGCCGATGTAGAATCTTTCCAATATTGCTGGACAGTCGATAACCATTCAATTATTCTACTACCCAAAATCGTCCCGAAACAGAGGGTTACTCCTACAGTTACTGATGAATAACATAAACTTCTTCTAGAAAAATATTAATTATCATTTGCACACGTAAGTGTGCAAAAAAAAAGGTTAATAGAAGAAAGTGTCGAAACCCTAATCAATCGGCGTAGCTGAAAAACTTATCTGCTCCATCTCAAGAGTCTCTTTCTCATAAAGTATCATTGTCACCAAGTTTTCATACGAATTCGAAAGCGAAGATAGGAGCAATAGCGCTTGGTCGTCCTCCTCTAACTTGACTTCAAGACATAAAAGATTGCTCACCATCTTGTTGAAGCTGTTTAGATGGTCGTGAATAAGAGTCCTTTTTATGCGTAATCCGTAAAGTTACTTTTTTAAGTACAGCTAGTTTGACAACGACTTTGTCATGTACAAGCTCTTTAGTTTCAACCACAAAATTGCCGTAAAAGTCTCCTTCATAACGTTATAGATCATGTTATCCGCCTAACAAAGTTTTATAGTGCATTGTGCCTTCTGCTCTAATTTTGCCCATGCAGTATCTGTCATGTCGGTAGGTTTACTACCGCCAAGTACCTTAAATAGTCCTTCCTTCACCAGAAGTGCCTTCACCCTTCTCTAACACATCAAAAAGTTCTATTTCCTATTAAATTTCTTCACCTCAAATTTTGTGCTATTTACTTTATTATCCATCATCCTTGATTCCAAAGAAAATACATTTCCATTGGATCTTTATGAACCACTATCAATAAAATTACAATCTAAGAAGATAAAGAGCGAACACAAGTGTCGTCGCCTACAGTAAACTTAAATTGCGAAATTACATAACATAGCTCTGATAGCAATTATTGAAACCCTAATCAATCGGCGCAGCAGAAAAAACTTAAGGATCTATAAACCTAGATTCTTTATAGACGAATAAGAAAAAACACTAAATGAAAACCGCAATAATAAATAACACAAGAGACTAATTGGGAAAACAGGATAACCTTTATTAGAACTTTTAAGAGAAACCAATCTTACAAGAAGATTACAAATAACCCTCTCCTTGATCTCCAACAAGTTCACCTTGCTCTCTCTCAAATTTATCCTTCTTCGATAGCCTCGACCCCTTATGGAGTCGTCGTCTCCCTTTAACTTTACGATCAAAATCTATCAACCCTAATTAATAACCCTAAGATCATATATATAGCCTATACAATTTAAGTTATAATAACATTCTAAAAATTACAAAACCGCCACCAAATAACTGAATTTTCAAGATAAAACTCGTGCTGAAATTCGCGGTTACCTATAGGTAGATGTCTGACCTTATAAGGGACTGACGTCTGCGTGCTCTCTGGTAAACAATCAGAGTGCAGAGCCAGACGTCTGTCCCTTCTCTGGCTGCACAATCTTGACTAATAAATATGAGACACCCTTCACAACAAAAAGCCTTAACGTCTGATCATTTGGCCGTGTCGGGCCAGAGCCCGGCCAGATGTCTGACGATCATCTGGGCAGAGACGTCTGGGCGTGCTCTGGAGTCTGGAACCTTTATCGATAGACATCTGAAGCTTATCGCTCCAGACGTCTGTCCCTTCTCTGGTTGCGCATTCTCAACTAATAAATATGAGACACCCTTCGCAACAGAAAGCCCCAATTTGGTTTACCTTCTGAAGATAGCACTTGTATACCCCGTTGATTGTTCTATTAGCCCAAGCACCCAATCTGCTCCTATTTAAAAAACACTGACATTTAACATTAAGCAACTCGAATGATTGCCTAATTTAACTTCCAAACCTGTTCTTGTTGTTTAGAGCAGAATATGCTAATTAAAAGATGGAAGGGGATTTGCCTAATTGCGCTAATAAATAACTTTAGGGGATATAAGTGTTATATGGGGTAAAGTACCAGGGGATTTATGGAATTAAATGTCCACATAATTGGGGCTTCAATGGACTAACCTGATCTAGTAAAATATTAGATGTTTTGAAGTCACGATATATAACAGGCTTCTCAGCTTCATGGAGAAATGCAAGCCCTTTTGCTGCACCAAGGGCAATTTTCATTCTCTTAGACCATGAAAGGGGAAGCAACACTCCTGCATAACAATAGATTTAATCAACAACAAAATATTGAAAAGACATTCTTAAAAACAATTTAAATAATGAGGAGAAGCATTAAAAATAGATGATGAAAGCTACAATTTTGGGAACTTTTGTAAAGCTTAGGATGCACACCGGTAAGAATCCTATAGTTCCAATTTAATATTTTTATATAGAAGCTGTTTATCCATAGTTTCATACACCGGCCCTATGTCTCAAAGAAAAAACAAAGCTTTCTTTCATCTCATGTTTTAGCAAATCTTAATCAACAGTCCATGTATTATATCAAGGACGGTGGATAACCCACTTCTATCTTCAGAAAAATAAAATATGAATTCGACAGGATCGTTTCCCAATGCAAACAACTGATAGATTGAGATATTCATAAAAAAAAATATTTTTCACTTTCTTAAGAAATAATTTTACCACAACTTCTATGTTGAACTTATGGGTCATCCAACATATTTTATAGCAAATATTGTTAAAAATTTAAAAGAATAGGCTGGGCCCATAAGAGATTTAAATAACAAACAGGGGAAAAGCTTCTTATTCCTGCGTCGAGCTTATGAAATTGTGATTCGAGCCTTAACGGGCTCGGGCTGATTTACATTGGGTTGTAGGCCTGAGCCAATAGGCCTAGGTAGCGGGCTAAGACACTGAACCCGAACTCAAGCCTTATACATGGCCCAATTTGATCGGGTTCGGATGGCTAAATCAGATCGGGTTCAACTAAACCGGTTTTGACTAGGTCAAACTGGATGTTACAAGTGAGCCATATAAGGCCAAATCGGATTATTTGGTTTGTTTTGAACTTAGTTTTGGAATTTGTGCTGATTTTTGAGATGTTTAAAAAATTTAGAATTATTTTGAGCTATTTAAAGCAAATTTTCATTTTCAGATGTGTGGGTGGGTACACTGGACGGACTCACCGAGAACTGGTAGATGGTAATATACATAATGTCAGATGGCAGTTCTCCTGTGGCATGTATACAAGTGGTCTGTAGACATGAGATCATCATTTGTCTCGTGCGAGTTCCCACTGTGCTTTGATTACTACCCTACAACTGCTCAAAAGAGTCGTGCAAACATATTTTAGTTGGATACAGTTTCGAGCCATATGGAGGCATTGAGCGATTGTTAAGGATTCGTCTCTCCTGGTATAGAGAGTCGATATTGCACTGTGTTTGGTTGGTCAACACCATAAGTTCTTGGCCAGGGCAGTTGGGAATTACTAATAGTTAGATTAGTAGTTTCTCGGATGGTCTTGATCCACACCAACACGACTTATCGGGTTAGTAAGGGTCTGACGTTAACTGTCACCTAAACCCGGTATGCGATACTCTCAGACCGGACAGTACGGATATTGTCACGGTTAGGCTCAGTAGGGGTTCAGATGAGTTTGCTCGTCGGCCTTCTTTTCGACGGATACCTGGGTAGCCATTACGTCCAGCTAGTGTCGATGACACGTTTGTGGTTAAACACTTTCCTCATATTGTCGAGTCTTTAGAGTCCAACACGGAGCGTTTCCCTGGTTCAGGCAAAACGATGTGGAGGCCATATGTTTATACTTGCAGGGTTCCGGTTAATTACATGTACTAGTTGTGCGGAATTTAATCGGATGGATTATAATACTAGCGGGTTTAGAATTAAGTCGGTTTGTTAAATCAGATATTGATTTAATACTAGTATTATATTAGTAGTATTATTCTATCTCTTGGGTATTTGTATTTTGATACGAATACGTGTATTTATATACGGTAGAATGTATTTTGTATTTATACAAAATACCTTCTAGAAGAGAATACTTCATTTATGTATTAACCATTTATTTTGATATTTGGAAATAAGGTGGAGGGTTATGTGGCAAATAAGAATGGTGTGAGGCATGGCCAAATGAATTTTTAATTCATTCGGATTTATTATTGAAGTATGATTCCCATTTTTAATTGTGAAAAATATTTCACAAAACTAAAATGGTCATGAGATTTTTTCACACTCACTTCATTTTCATTTGCTCCTTCTCTCTCCTCTCTTGAGTTCATCCTCCTCCTCAACTCTAAACCTTTCTCATGTGTTGAGATACATAGGGTTAGAGATAGAAAAAATCACTACTAATCATCTCTACATCTTCTAAACAAACTAGATTAGCAAATTAGTTAGTTTAGTTGCTTTCTTTTGAAAGTAAAAATTTGAATCAAGAACCTTCATGTGGATCATCTAGGATCGAGAAGGCCGACGACCAAGCTTGATCTAGGACCGGAAAGAAGCTTAAGAAGAGAATAAAGAAGACCCGAAGGACACGTGTCGATCGGTATAAAACCTCTATCACAATAGAATAAGTATCTATGAAGTTTTTGCTAATAGGGCTTATTGTAGTTCCTGGGTTATAGTCTTTGTTGCATGCTTCAAAATCGATTTTTGAAAATTCCGCCTCTCTACAAACCCCGTAGAGTGTGCAACATAGACTTACAGTCACCTGAAGATGGAAGTCCTTAACTATCGCGATAGAAGACATGCCAAGTGTTAGGTCTGTGTTTGTGAATAATACCATGATGAAATGATCTAAGAGCATCCTATATTTTCTTTTGAGACTCACATTAAGTATGTCTTAGAATTGTTCAACATATATGATTACTCTTGAGTTTGTACTCCAGTGATCAATGGTCAGGATATTAGCCTTGATCTATGCTACAAGCCCTCGATGAAGATAAAGGTAAAACAGAGGGTTCCATTTTGTTTCCTTTGTCGATTTTGAAATGTACGCGTGATGTACACTTAACCCGATATATCATTTGCTTTTGGACTTGATATCCAAGGTCTGAGTTAGGTTGAAGAGAGGACTTTTAGGTGTTTACGTAGGACGGTCCACTATACCTTATCAGGATCAATTTTGTGGTTGTGTGGATATACAATTCCGACTGGACCGGCGATCTTGATTAGAGAGCATCTAAATCCTTATAAGCACTCTTGCCTGATGGAGGGACTATCAGATGGAGTTGCAAGCAGCATAATATATGGCCTTTTCCATCATATAATTGATCGTCTCTATCTTAGAAGCGACAAAGAGACTGCTTGGCTAAGAAATTCCTGGAGGGTTTGCATGTGATTCAGCATGAGAGAGACATGGTTACTCTATTGTAATGGTATGCCATCAATAGCAAATTCTAATGATCCTAAATATCATGGGAAGTCAGAGCATATCTGGATCTATTATCACTCATCATGATTATAAGAGGTATGAAAAGGTGGTCTAAGATTTAGTCACTTCCTTTAGAATGAATGGTCGGGGATCCACTGATGAAAAGAATAGCCAAGTAATGCTTTATACATTTGAACTTCATCCTAGGCGACATTAAGTTTTGGACCCTAATCTTTTATTTGACATTGTTACTGTAGATGATGGCTTTATGGAAATGGTTTGGCTTTATGCTTGATATATTCACATTCACTTCATAAATAATTGAAATATGCATGTCAATGCTTTGGATGAAAAGTTACGTCAATATGTATGAACTCTCGTTGACACGAGAGATCCCTCCAAAGCTCTGGAAGTAGGCGAAAGGAAAACTAGGTGTCTGTGTGTCACCATTCTAGGAGCAATGACTACACTATTGTATTACTTGTGAAACAACATGGGGATCATTTAAACAAATCGTCCTAATTGGGTCAGGATGAGGTTGTTATGTATTTGCACGCTAAGCAACCAAAATGGAAATTCATAAAGTTTACTTTACCTTTTTATTAATTAAATAGACCAAGGATTTGATTTGGTGCACTCGGTGAGGGCTTGTCGGGAGATCCTAGGCATTTAGCGGGACAATGTGGCTAGACAAGTCCATCATTGGATTATGGAGCTAGAGATTGTACGGTATACTTTAATAACATATGCTCTCAGGAAGAGAAATTCATACAATAACTCTTTGCCATACGACATGTTCTTGACATGTTCTTGAGACCAAGATCTCATCTCCCCCACTATGTGAGCTTTTATCAACTAACACCAAAATTGACGGCAGACACTGAACATAAATAATGACTTTGTGCTGTCTAAGAACGATTGTTACAAGTGTCTACTAATTTGTCTTCTCTTTTCTGCCGTGATGAAACTAAATCACACATATGGTACATGGTAGTTAAATTGGGTAAATAGCATACCTAACTGCTCATCACCGGAGGAAGATCGATTGTCATGTATCCTGATTGTATCTCATGGCCAGTACTTATTAACACGGGTGGGCAAGGTTCAAGTGTGCGATGAATTGAGGGTTACGACGGTGTTTAAAGAGGTTTCAAAGGTAATTGACTAGACATGTATAATCTGATCTAGGCTATGAGATACCGCAAGGTTTACACTTTTCTTTTTTGTTTCTTTATAGGAAGAACCTTTTGTTGATCCACCAGAAATGGATGCAAGACTACCCATTTGAAGGCCTAGTTGTCCACATCGTGCTAACATGAATGGGTAGGGAAAAGCAAAGGATGAAGATTCTAATACGGGCATTTGCTCAGGGAGTCAACAATTATGGAGTTATGGACGACACCTACTCATTTGTACGAGCGGGAGTATGTTAGACTTACGGATCGTTTGACTGATGCATGCCCAAATGAGTGGGTGGACGGGTCGGGTCGGGATAGGTCTGAGAGACCAGCCAACCCGATTCAGACCCTATATATAATAAGATGCTCATAGGGTTTCGCATATAATTACGTAATTAATTAGACAATCCATGTGAAGGTTTCTAAGCCTCCATAAGTTTTATGTAGTCATCTCCTCTCTTCTCCTTCCTCTCTTACACACGGTTAGAGGCAAGGTGATTACACAAGGATTTCTCACCTATATGATAAGGTTACCCTCCGGTTGTTGCATCGATGACGATGATGTGGATTTTATGTGACGTGAGTATTTTACATCGATCCTACAAAGTAAAAAGCAACGTTGATCTATACTTTCCTTTATGATTAGACAACATGCTAAATGATTTTGCTTCCTCTGTGTGTTTCATGTTCTTGAGCTCATCCAGAGATGCTATATGATTGATCTAATATTCATGTATCAATTAGCATGTGTGACATTTTGAAATATATCTCCCTAGATAATTCGAAGGCATGTTAAAATTTAAGGCTCAAAGTTTGTTCGCCAGTCCAAGATTTTGACCAAATATAACAACAATCAAAGAATAAATAATAACATTATATTAACAGGATATTTACCAAAAACCACAATGTGATTTCACACTTTTACGAAAAACCACCATGTGATCATTTTTGTAGCAAAATCCACCCTGTGGTCTACGCTTATACGAAATATAGTCATGTATGACATGCACATGACTTATAAAAGTGATTTTATATTCAAAAATACATATCTCAATCTCTTTATGGCAGAAACCAAAGAAGAGAAAAGTAACTTGTCGAAACCACAAGGCGAGAAGGATATTTTGGGTATAAAAATACTTTTACAAGTCCTGTGCATGTCACATGTGGGTATATTTCAAAAATATCCTAAAAATTAGCAATTTTTGGTTTTTTTCCAAAACCACACGACGGTTTTTCGTAAAAGTGTAAAGGAGGATGGTTTTTTGCTATAAAAGAAACCACAGGACGGTTTTTCATAAAAGGTGAAACCACAACGTGGTTTTTGGTAAATATCCTTATATTAATATGTTGAAAGTTGACACTAGCGGATTGGAGTGCTTTGTCCTAAATTACACCCTGTTTATTACTTCATAAAGACTCATTTTCAGTTGAAGAATCATAATATGTAAAAATGATCGATGCACATTACTTTGTTGATGCAAGGTTCACATACGTTTCGTTCTCCCTTCTCTTATGTAATGCTCTCTAAGATGAATGCACTGGAAATATTCTGATATTTGGAAAATTTTAATTCTTTTTTCCTTTCTTGCATGAGATTACTAACTGGTTTTACTACCTATTAGTAAGTAGTGAATTCCTAAACCAATTACAAAATAAGTACCATTAAAATCCTAAAGTCTGAGAATTACTTGAAAAGAGATTGGCTTCTACACTTCCTCTAGACATGAACTCGTAAATCAGAACCCGATGCTTATCCTCACAGCAGTATCCAATCAGTTTCACCAAATTCAGATGCGAAAGTTGCCCGAGAAATATAACTTCAGCCTTCATACATACATAATTCAGAAAATAGTGAACCAAAAAATATTATTCAGAGATTTGTTAAGCTCAAAAAGTTTTGAAAAAATTTACCAGCCATTCTCTATGTCCCTGAAAACTCTTATCGGCATCATGAACCTTAACGGCTACTTGAAGGTGCTGTAACCCCTCTCCAAGATGTTCAGTTATAAATCCTTTATAAACACTTCCAAATCCTCCTCCGCCTAGAATATAGTCTTGCCTGAAATTACCTGTAATTCTCTTGAGTTCGTTGAAGGTGAAAACTATGAGTGGATTTGAAGCTGAATCAGATCCGCGCAGGTCCTCAACCTCCTCAGGATTTGACGGTAATCTACTCTGCTCTTTCACTATGACTTTCAACAAAGGACTTTGTACTTTTGGAGATTCTAGGCAAAAATATAATGGAAAAGAAGGTAAGTAAACCAAAAATAAAAAAATTGACAGTTCCAATTCGATCATACGAAAAATTTCACTCAATGATACAAATCAACTTTAAAGTAGTAAAAAAAATAAACACTGATATATTCAAAAGAAATTCAAATAAATGTCCGGGTGCAGGTATGGAAAATTAGAGCTATTTAAGATATCGTAGAAAAGCTAGAAATTGGGAGTTTGTCTAAACAAAAAACATCCATTCAATTGGATATGTATACTTTCGGTGACGTAGATACATAACAAGCAATCAAGGACAGCGGAAATACATGTATCTATCCTAAAGGTTTACGATATATCTGATCCGATTAGTTGGATTGTTTCTCGTCCACGTGGCATAGAAGATTTGATCTTTATCGCCTCCAAGCAACGGCCGGAGGAAAACCACACTTTGGTAGAAAACGAGAATCGCTCTCTTGATCGCCCTGCAAACCAACCTAAAATAGAAGAGCATGAGAAAAAGAGATGACGGCTCTCTTTTATTTTTCTCTTTAGAAAAACTCACTATGTTGCACCATATATCTCATTTGAAACCCTAACTCCCTTATATATGAATATATAGGATACTCACTCATATAGGCAGATATTGGACCGGATCGGGCCCAATGGCTGATATACTCTCACTCGCACATTCGAGTAGGTGTCGTCCATAGCTCCCTGAGCTAGTTCCCTGAACCATTGGTTCCCTGAATCAATATTCTCCATGAGAATCTCCTCCTTCTCTTCCTCATTCTTACTCATACATATATATTGGTGCGGTATGGACCGTTGAGAACCTACAATCGGATAGCCTTGTGGCCAGATCCATTAGGACTGACACAAGGATTTTCCTAAAAGAAAACATAAACCAAAAATATCTTAGGCTCGCAAGATCACATATCCTAAATCCGATCAGACATGTTTGCTCAAATACCTTCGATCTCTCTTATAAGCGTACTTATACACCTAGGTATACCTCTCGATTCATCGCACTCTTAAATTTCGCCGCCATGGCGTCAATAAGAGTTGGTCATGCGATACAATCAGGAGATATTCCAATCGATCTTCCTCCGGCTCTGAATAATTAGGCATGCTATTCATCCGTTCTTCTGACAATACCCCGTATGTGCGGTATATTGTTATCACGGAAGGAAACAACAGCCAAAATAGCAGACGCTCATAACATGTCTACCCAGACAGCCCAGTGTCGCTAAGGGTATAGACTATCCGTCCTACCGTGAAGGAGGTCGTCATAAGGGATCACACAGTAAGAGTGATGGGATTCATCCCTCAACCTCCTTATGTGCACGATCCAAGCGCACGTCGTATGGTAACATACTAGGGTATAAAATTCTCTCCCCGAGAGCGTAAGCCATTAAAGTTATACTGTATGGACCCAAGTCCAATCACCCTATGATTGACTTTCCCGGCCATATCGCTCTACGATATGCCTGGGATCTCCCGACAAACTCGCACCCTGTGCAACATGTCAGGCCCCTAGTCCAGCTATATATAAACAGATAAAAATGGCCATGAGATAACTACTTCGGTCGCTCGGCCTACAGCACATGGCAACCTCATCCTGACCCAGTCAGGACGACTCTATTAAGTGCTCCCACTGTCACCATACCCAGTATGTAACATCACAGTCACTGCTCCGAGCAGATGACTTCTAGCACTTAGTCTCACCTTCGTATGCTTTCCTAGCATAAAGGGATCTCGCGTGTGAGGGAGAGTTCCTACTTGCTGACGTATCTTTGTTAAATGTATGCCCTGCACACATCGTGTCCCCATACACTTCGTGTACCCTGTACACTTGTACTCCATGCCTGAAATAGTCAAACAAAAATATAGACATATCCATCCCATATCATAAAGAAGGCAATGCACAATCAATCTCAAAAATATGCATCTATAAAAAGTCGTCATCCATAATAATAATGCTAAACATAAGCGTAAGGTCTATCAAGCTATCTGAAACACAAAACATCGCCTAGGACGAAGCCTAAACGCACATAGCGTTGCTCGGCTATTTCCTTCGTCATCGGATCCCTGATCGTCTAACCTGAAGGAAAATCCTATAGCTTAGATCATCTTCTCATGCCACTTACTTCTTGATGAAGTGTCGTTAAATCTATAAATGCTTCAAATTCCCATATATATGTGGGATTGCTTATGCTATCGTGTTGACCTGATGTCACGATAAAGAGAAATCATGTTTTCCTTGCATGCAAAATCACGCGCAAACTCCCGAGAAATCACCTCAGCCAAGCTGTCCCTTTGGCGCTACTAAGGTAGCTGCATATTCCATCCCCATGGTGAAAAAGCTACACTTCCTGCTTCTTGCTACTCTGAGTGATAGCCCTACCATTATGCAAGAAAGCACATGCGGATGTACGCATACCCAGATTGTCGGCCCAGTCGGCATTTGGATGTCCACATAACTACAAACCATGATTCCTCATAACACAAGGTATAGTGGATTGTTCCACATAAATACCTAAAAATTCTCTTCACTTCATTCCAACAAGCAAACCCTACTACTAAGTCCAATCGGTAAGGGTTATATGTCTGGTCAAGTACACACCATGCATACATTAGACTACTGACTATGCAAAATGGAACCCACAAAATCTGTCTCTCTGTGTCAGGAGTCTTATAGTAAAGATCGAGGCTAAAAACATGCCTATTAGTGACTGGAGCAATAAACTGGAGAGTGACTATATGGGCTAAACCGTTTTAAGACATACCTTATATGAGTCTCCGAAGAAGAATATAAAATGCTCCTGAAACGGCTCCTCATGGATCCAATTCCTAAGCTCAAACTCAACATCTCATGTGTGCTCTATAGCGAGAACAACCACTCCAAGTGGCACTTATTGTCTCCAAATAATTTTTGGTCATCACAATATCGTTCACAATAAGATTTCTGAACTTATAGTTGTCACATTCAATCATCATCAGTCCATATCCAATATAGATTGATGATATCGAACCCATAACTGTTTGGATAAATGTTTAAAGCCATAAATGGACTCTCTGAGTCGACTCGAGTTTCCTTGGCTTTGAAACCCGTAGGCAGATCTCCCAGATCTCCTTATCCAAATCTCCATCGACAATACGTTCTAAGTCCCCAAGACTAGCTCAAGATTTTTATGTGCAATGATGCGTAAAGAAAGGTGAAATAGACGCAATCATCACCCTGGGTGAAAAGTAATTATTCGTTGTCCACCTACGCTATGTGAATCACTTCGCAAATAAGTGTGCCTTGTATATCTCTACGATATCCTCCTCCTTTTGCAAGACTTAGAAAAACCCAGTTTTTTTATTAACAGACTTGCGTCCGGTAGGATAATCGATCAAATCACAGACTTATCCTTTTATCATTGACTCTCGCATCTCTTCCATTGTTGTTATTCACTCCTTTGCAGTAAGCCAAGAAATAGCGTCCACAAATGAGTTGGGTTCCGCAACTAATGCAGAGTTACCATAGACGTCTCCCCTTCGATATCGAAAAATCATCGGGTATCAATCTACAAGTCTCTTGAGGATTCGTAACTGGCTCCGAGCCATCAACGGAAATATCACTGCCACTGTCTCCAGCCGCTGAAGGAAATAATTCATTTTGCATCGCTGACGGACTAAGAGTCTCCTTAATCTCGTAGAATCCTAAATCCTAACCCACTTATGCCTTTTGCGAAAATTCTTCCTCGAGGAAATCGCTCGATGTTTCCTCCCTGAGAAAATCAACGTCGCACGACCAAATGTTAGTCACGGTCCAATCACATACTTATGGACACAAGTGACCTTTTAGATCTCTCGTTCGTCCACTACTCATAAGATATTGAATGTACTGTCTTTGAAAACACATGACCAAGAACAAAAACAGCTGTCAACAGCACATCTCCCAAACAATATAGAAAATTAGCCATTTCCATCATGTTCTTTATTATATTTAGATGTTTCCTGAAAGTATGTTTTAGCACCTCTACTAGGTTTATATGAGCATCAAGTATACAATTTAAAAAATCTAGAGTGCTAAGTATACTAAACAAGAATCGAACTAGAAAATTAGAGTTTCATAATAGGCAAACAAGGTTCTAAACTAAGTGAAGAAAATCTACAACCTTTGTAGTTTAGTCATTCACTTCTAAAGCTCCAAGCAGTAGTCCCTAGAACTCTTCTTTGACTCCACTTGATGAAAAGATCGAGCTTGCTTGTTGCCTTCGTCGCCGAAGATGATCCACCTTGAAGTCTCTCACTCAAGTTCTCACTTCACTAGTGAATTTATCAATGAAGTTAACAACCTAAACTAATGGGCTAGAATAGTGTAGCTTGATGAAGTAGGTGATTTGCTCACTAAAAATATTTTTATCTTTTCTTTTTCCCAACTCAAGAAAATCCTAAAGAGGAGTTTAAGAAGGAGATGAACTTGGATGTTTTGTGAACCATGTCTTAATGAGATAAGATGAGATTGATAGTGATAAATATCAATGAATAATCCAAAAAAGAAAAGGTGAGTCATGGCTTTTCAAGACTTCTACAAGCTACCAAGAATCATGACTCATTCTCTTTTCTTTTAATTCATTAATCTAAATCATTATCTACTCATCTTTCTTCATGTGTGATTCTCATACATCCTAGTTCTATGTATCACCAACCATGATACAATTTAAATACACACATATATATATCACATATATATATATATCAAATTATTAAATCAACACTTGATTTAATAATCTGGTTATATCATATATAATCGACTAATATCATATATATATGTATATCAAAACATTAAATCAACACTTGATTCAATTATTCGGTTATATCACATATAACCGGCTAATATTCAATATTAGATATTAAATCAACACTTAATTCAATAATCTGGTCATATCATATATAACCGGCCAATATCAAATATATATTAACATATATATATATACATATATATATATCAAATCATTGGATCATCACTTGATTCAATAATCCGGTTATATCATATATAACCTGGCTGATATTAAATATCGCTAGATTAGAATACGGTATCATATACTCGTATTTAATCAAGCTCCCGCACATAGCTCCATACGTGCCCTATATCGTTTCGCTTGAGCTAGGAAACCTCTATGTGGGACTCTAAAGACTCGTCAATACGCCAGCAGTAGGTAATGATCATATCAGATACCAACAAGCCGTCAGCAGTACTGTTGGAGTTTCTTAGCACGACCACTAGGTTTTAGCAAGTATCGAGTATGCAATTTTAAAAAATCTAGAGTGTTAAGGAACACAAACCTAGAATCGAACTAGAAAATTAGGGTTTTATAAAGCATGTAAACAAACTTTACACTAAGTGAACAAGAAATACAACCTTTGTAGACCGACCCTTTACTTCAAAAGCTCCGTGCAGTAGTCCCTTAACTCCAAGTAGTGGTCCCCGAACTCTTCTTAGGCTCCACTAGGCGAAAGGAACGAGCTTGATTAAGGATCTTCGAGGCCGAAGATGATCTACCTTGAGGAATCTCTAACTCAAGCTATCTCTTCACTAATTAAAGAATTAGTGAAGTAAACAACCTATACTAAATGTCTAGTTTGGTATACATTGATGAAGTAGGAATTTTGTTCACTTTAGAATTAATTTTCTCTTTCTTTCTTCACCTCATCAAAAGCTAGAGAGCAAAGAAGGAGATGAAGAAAATGAACAAGTGATGAACCATGGTGGGAAAATATCTCAAATGATATTTGTAGAGACTTAACCATGGCTAAAGATAATGGTTGGGTTAATAAATATTTAGAGTAAAACAAAATTTGTGGACTTAGTCAAGGCTTCTACATGCTTCCACAAGCTTCCACAAGCATCATTAGCCATGCTAATTTCCACATAGTTTTGATTTTTCCCTTAATAATTAATCACCCAAATTATCTTTAGTTTGGTGTGAGTTTTATATACCCATGTCCAATATATTATCTAGCATGACATAATAGTAAATGCATTAATATATATCTCATATATATTTAAATGTATTTGTAGGAAAGAAATTCTTAAGTGAACTAATATTAGTTAATATATATTAATATATCAAATATATAATTATATATTAAATTATTAAATCAACACTTCATTTAATAATCCGGTTATATCACATATTTGAGAGGTGTTGCGAATTATTCCTTATGCTATCAAGGACATGATTTGTGCTTTTTGGGTTACTCGGATGCTGATTCGGGAGGAGACCTAGATGAACTCAAATCAACATTAAGATATGCATTCTTACTTAATAATGGCGCCATCTCTTGAGATAGTAAGAAGTAAACATGCATAGCCTTATCGACGATGGAGGCAGAATTTGTGGCATGTTCCGTAGCAGTACAAGAAGCAATATGGCTTAAGAGATTTCTATAACATTTAGGAGTATTGACTGGCATTCCAATACCGGTAATAATATTTTATGACAGTCAAGCAGCTATTGCTTACATGAAAGATCCAAAATATCATAGCAGAACTAAGCATATTGATATCAAACACAACTTTGTGAGAGACATAGTTGAGAAGAAAGAAGTGGTCATTCAATATATCTCTACGCATAAAATGGTTGCGGATCCTTTTATTAAACCAATTCCTAGAGATGTGTATGTGGGACATGTTAAATCTCTAGGATTGCGTAGAATGTGATAAATTGTTGTATCATTATGACACTTCGTTTGACTATGATAAACATTTCTTTTTTTCATATTTTTCATATGTTTGTTTAATATGAAACACCGGTGCATACACATACAAGATGGAAAAGTATGACATATAAGTAGAGATTGGCTTTCTTACACGGGCAATCGCCTCTGGCACTGTTGATGCCAGTAGAGATGAGACATTCAAATACCATGACTATAGCAATGAGAAGCTATAAGATTTGAAATGTGTCGCCTTGGAAAAAGTCAAGATGAGGTCATAATAATGATAAATGACCGATATAGATGTCCCACTATCCATATAACTTATATTAAAACCAGATACGAGACCCCAGTGTACACTTAGAAAAGTGAGCACCTTGAGGGTGACAAGTACTTTGAGACATACGCTTTAAAGAATTTCACCGTAGCACGTGAATCATACCACGTGTGCTTAGCGACCAATAAAGGAAGTAAGTGAATAAATTCCTGCTTCATTACTGTGTGAGTCTTTAGAGACAAAATAGACCTAAAAAATATTTTTTTGCCCTATGTGACTTTTGACTGTAACTTAAGATTTTAGTTCAATGATGGCTACTTTAGCATGTTTTCAATAGCTTTGAAAGATTCGGTTTTATGAAACATGTCTAAGAAAGCAATTGAACCAAAATGAAAAGATACATGTGCCAAAGGAACACTGTTTTCTTATACATCGTTTACATATATTCACTGGTCAACCAATTATGTTGCCTTTTGGTAAGTTTGAACATAATTGTGAATGTATGGAAATAAAAATGAGTCAAATATAGCCTTAGAAGGATTTGGTATATTATAACTTATGTAACAAAATGTGTCTGGGGCATAGCGAGACAAAAGAATTAATATGATTAAGTTGTATATTGTAGAGCTCCTAAAATAGATGCTCGCGGGTCGGACGGTTTATTTACCCGTATGATTGGATTCAGAGGAAAATAAGAATTAATATGATTAAGATTGGGTAATATGAAGTCCACCATATGCGAGCAGAAGGTATTTGTTTTAGGTTATTGGGCGTCCATGATGGCTTGGCCCAACCCATCAATTAATTAATTAATTGATGAGTAGTTATTTGGGAGTAAGTATTTTGGAGTTTCCAAATAACTTCCGCATATAGTTATTTGGGAGTTTTAGAAACTAACCCAATAACTACCACACCAAAGTGGTTATAAAAAGAGAACATGGGTTCTCTCAAGAGCATATCTTTTTCCTCCCTTCCTTCTCCAACATAAGAGTTCTGCTCTTCTAATCCTTTGATCATTTCAAGAGCAAAGGGGTATTTAAACCGTAAAAGTATGTGTGCTTTACAATGTGATTGTATGACCGACCGCGAAGGCCATGATCAATTCAAGGTTCAAGAACGCTTCCGCGCTCAAATGTATGAGATCGATATTAATTATTGATTTACATTCACGACTACATCAATTCCAACAGGTCTCTATTTGATCAAACAAACATTTATTGAGTGCTGATAAAAGGAAAACTGAAAATAAAAACCAGGGCAGAAAAAAAGAATTTAAAAGAAAAAGGATAAAAAGAGCACCCACCGACATATCCTTAGGTTTAGGGGCGGTTGTCCGACCTTCGATGAATGGACCACGAAACCGGGAAGGGACACGGAATTGGGCACTCAACGAAGCCGAAGCGATCCTTTGAGTCCTCTTGATGATTTGGGATCCCTAAGATTATCCTCCTACCTGACGGAGGACAAGATATGTCCACAGTTTCGATCGCCCAACACAGCAACAATTATTGAAGAAATGTCAAAAGACCTCAAAAGATTAGGTCCCTTGAACCCTAGCAAGTGAATTCAGAACCCTAGAATAAGCTGCCACCCATTGGAGGCGATGTAGAAAGGGACGAGGTTGAGATCGCCGAATATTTGACTCATAATGGAGGGAAAGGGGAGAGAAAACCCGAAGCAAATGCCTATAAAGGTTGCTCGTAAATGCCTATATAACCAGGGGACGAAGCAAAGATAGGCTCCTTTCTGGCGAGCCAACCTGACCGAAGGAGAGATGGTGTTTTCTTTCCATTTGGTGATATCTGACTTTCTAATATACTTACCCTCTTCAGCTACTTCGTGAGCACCTCATTGGAGGGCATGACAGTATGAAAAGCTTTATGGGATGAAATCCTGGATCGGAATTCCTCAGAAGAAGAAGTAGAAGACAAGCCCTTGAGGATGACTGCTTGGAAAGAGTCACTTTCAGGATTGAGGCCATGAAAATAGAACACACAATAGCAGGAAAGTGGGAAATCAACTAGGCCGAGTTCGTCGTCCTACCTCAAGTGCAAGATGAAGGAGATGAAAAGACCCCAAATCAAGTGAAGCGACGGTTTGGAGTTAGGTGCAGTTTAAACCTCATACCCTTGTAAGCGGCAGCTATCCTCCACTATCTCAATCGAGCCGGGACCCAATTCAATACAAAGGCCCAAGATAGGAATAACAAGGAGCGATTCCACTATGTCTGATAGTGCGAGGGCCCCCCATTTCTTCGAGGGTATTGATGCGTCCAGAAACAGTCACTAATAGACCTAATAAAGGAAGGGAAGCACCGGTTCCATAAGGGCCCCTATCGAAGCCAAAGGTACCAACAAAAAGACCACTAAATGACTAACGAAACATGAATTGGCAGACCATGTCGCTGAGAAAGGACGTTGCATGCATGAAATCTCTCATTGGCGCTGTTGCAATGGACAACCCTTGACACCTCTAACCATCTAAGGATAGAATCGTAAGCAGCATATAGCAAGATAAACAGAGAGAGGTAAGCTCTCCGAGGTATGCTCATTCATATCCTAAAAGCGCTAAACACTCTTATGCAAGTACTGACAAGAGCTTCAGAATGACGATGCCGGAGCAAGCTCCGATGCTGTCTTGTTTTGCAGGTCACTTTGAGATTACCAGCATACTTCTTACCGCTTCTTTAGTCCTTGTAGCAAGCACAACAAATATCGACCACAATAGGACGTTGTATGTGTAGGATATGTATGCCCTAGAGACCATTATTTGTAATGGATACTATGGATATATATGTATATATGTACATGACAATCTTGCTCGAAATGATAGTATGCGATCTGGTTTGCCTTTATCTTAATATGTGCGTATCTTTTACTAGTTATTACGTATTGCTTATTCATATTGATAAAGATCATAGGATTATTGCTTGACTACCAGCGTTATGATGGCAATCATACTTGTGGGGGCTGTGTAGTCTATAAGCGCATCCTTAAAGTGTCCATAATCGTAGGAATATCGAGACAGGACATCAATATTCCAGAGTAGACTGGTGTATACGTCTATAGACCCCGACGAGGGGCAATGATTAGTCCCACAGCCATTGGTGTGTTTCACATATGATTGTATAAAGGTGCTCACTGTGGGTGGGTACATTGGACGGACTCGTCGAGAACTGCTAGATGGTATTATACCAAGCGTCAGATGACAGTTCTCATGTGACATGTGTACAGGTAGTCTGTAGACTTGAGATCATTAATCATCTCATAAAACATCATTTTAATACCACTCATTCATTATCTGTTTTGTTATTGATCGGTACTGTTAACTAGTGTCTGCTCAGTAAATACAGATTATAGGTATCCGTGATACAATACTGGAAACACACTCAAAATCACAGATATAACGTTTATGAGCCGACACTGCAACTGGAACTGCAAACCGATCGTTATTCAAAGAGTTTTTGCAAATAAACTAGTGTACACACATTTTGGTCCAACACATAGCAAGTGTGCACTAGCTCTTTGATGACTTGGACCTAGATGGTGGCTGCCCTTGGCATATGGTGGGCATACATGGGGGACAAGAATATTAAATGCAAAAAGATGTGATGTGATATAAAGCTACTTGTTTCCCTCCAAATCCATGAGTGCAGACCAGGTTCATATAAACAAATCCAACAGCACCAGTAGAATTGTCGAGAGAACACATCATCACAGAACCAACACGAGCCCCAGACTCCTCCAGAAAACCGGCGAGAACCCACAAAAACTCGGCGCCGCCGGTTTTCTTGTGCCCAAAGCCCCCCAATTTTGTTCTGGCCTTTCCTTGCAGTCACATCATCCATATTATACTGCTTGTTTAATCTTATTTTGGGCCTATAAAAGCCAAATCAGTGAGCAAGGAAAAGGGTGACACATTGTCTAATATTCTCATATTGTTACACTCTTTGTTTTCTTTTGTTCTTGTACATAGTTAGTTGCCTTGAGTTCCTTGCCTTCTCTTGATCTTGCAACCTCTTCATTGAGCTTGCAAGTTTAAGTTTTGGTTATTGAACTCATGGTTGTATCTTCACTTGGAATCATTAAAGCTTTCATTTTGCCTTCACTTCACCTTGAGTTCTTTGCCTTCTCTTGATCTTGCAACCTCTTCATTGAGCTTGCAAGTTTAAGTTTAAGTTATTGAACCCATGATTTGTATTGTCACTTTGAGTTAATGAAGCTTTCTTTTTGCACTTTGGGTTCTTAATATTTTCTATCTCTCTTTACTTACTTGCTCTTTATATTCTTGCCATTTACTTACTTGCATTTTATTACCATTCCATTTACTTGTATTGCTTTTCTTTTCTCTTTTCTTTTGCTCTTTTTCTTTGTTGTTTTGTTGGTTGTGAATATGGTGTTGTTAGGAAAGAAAACGATATTGTAAGTTAAGGTTTTCATTTCTCATTTCCTTTGCTCGATATTTTCCTTTGAACTCCGTCCAAACCTTACGCAAGCGCTCCGTTAGGCACCCTACCCTACCAAGGTATCGGTGATTCCTAACCGCGACCGGTTGCATTCGATTTTGCCAGAGGCGAAAGCCAAGCGACAAGAACGGACGGACAAGGGTCAATAAGCAGGGTTTCATAAATACCGTGCTTAAGCACCCTAATCCACGTTGTTGCCGATTGCTCTAGCTTCAATTGGTCAAGCTTGGCACAAAGGATTGAGTACGAATCCACTAATTTACACTAACTTATCTTTTCTTAACAAGCTTATAGTTGTGCATATATACACATAGGTTAGATACGAACACTCCCGCCCTCGTCTTAACTCGTCATAACAAGAACGCTAAACGCACCGTCTCCCTGCGGACGACCCGTGCTCACCGCGGCTAGCTACATGCGACGCCGTCCTTGACCGCGGTTAAACTTAATAGAACTTTAAAACACGACCCGCCAAAAGCGTTTCGATCAAATGGCGCCGTTGCCGGGGAGACGGTAACATTTTAATTCTTGTTATTTCGGGTTAATCTCTATTTATACATCTAACCCTATTCTTAAAACAAAATAAAAATTCAAAAATTTCAAAACCAAAACAAAAAAATTAACTTTCCTAACCATTTTGTTCTCTGGATTTTTGACCTGCAAGCACTCTGGGTCTAAACAGAAAAGATAAGCAATACCATTAAGACACTAGTGAAACACTGAGATATATGTAGAAATTTGGAGCCCCAACTCCACAAGAAAACCGGTGACTTACCCCAAAAATCCGGCGCCGCCGGCCTGCTCTTCCCCTTTGGCTCCAAAATTTCTCTCTGCTCTGGTGTTCTAATATTGTCCCAATTTTATTGCTTGTTTTTTTGTAATTTTTAGTGTGCAGGTGTTTGGGCATTCATATCGCTTTTTCGCACTAATAATCCGTTTTCCGACATTTTCAGATTTTTACAGATTTACGAACTGCGATCGTGTGGAGCAAAGTGTACATTCAAGATTAAGGTGATTGCGAGGTACAGTGCTAAAGATCCGGGTAGTTTGACCCGCGCAGGCGAACTTTTCAAACTACTTGGATTCACTTCAACGTGTTGGATATAGTGCCATCAAAGTCAATTATTGGATCGCAGGCACGTGATTGCAATGATTGAGAGAGGACCTATGCCGGTAGGACAGTCTTACTCAAGATGATAGTGTGCTATCTGGTTTATCTTTATCATCATGTATATGCTTTAGGTGATGTTACAGATCACTATTACACGTTGATAGAGCCTTCAGGATTCTTGCTTGACTACCAGCAGTATGATGGCGATCATATACGTGAGAGTTGGGTAGTCTATAAGCACATCCTTAAAGTGGTCCCTAGTCATGGGAGTTTCGAGACTGGGCATCGATACTCCATTAGTAGACTAGTGTATACAGTCGAGACCCCGACGAGGGGCGGTGGCCGGTCTCATAAGCCATTGGTGTCAGTTGGATCACCTAAGATGTATACAGGTGCTCATTTGGTTATGAGTACACCGGACAGGACTCGCCGGGAACATGCTAGTTGGTATTATACCTGACGTCAGATAGCAGTTTCTTAGTGACATTTGTACAGGTTAGTTCATCGACCTGAGATCGTCATTTGTCTCGTGTGAGTTCCCATTGTACTTTGATTACTGCCCTACCACGGCTCAAAGGAGTCGTGCAAACAGGTTTTAGTTAGGTATGGTCCCGAGCCACATTGAGGCAGTGAGCGGATCGTGTTAGTTGTATGTATGCCCTAGAGGCCAGTATTGTACAGATTATGTATATTATATTGGATGCTTGGACATATATAGAGATGACTTTCTTGCTCGACATGATAGTATGCTATCTGGTTGCTCTTTATCTTAACATGTACACTAGTCTCTTTATACTGTCTTATAGTTACATGTTGGTAAAGCCCTTAGGATTTGTACTTGACTACCTGGACTATGATGCAGATCATACTAGTGGGGACATGGTAGTCCATAAGTACATCCTTCAAGGTCCCTAGTCGTGGGTGTATCGAGACGGGGCATCGATATACCAGAGTAGACTAGCGTATACGCTTCTCGACCCATGTGATGGGCGATGGATGATCCCATATCCATTGGTGTTTGACATCAGAGATGGTATACGGGTGCTCAGTGGAGACTGGGTACACTGGACGGACTCGCCGAGAACTCCCAGATGGTATTATACCTCACGTCAGATGGCAGTTCTCAGGTGACACTTGTACAGGTTAGTCTGTAGACCCGAGATCGTCATAGAGTCTTGTGTGATTCCCACTGTGCTTTGATCTCCACCTTACCACGTCCATGAGGGCGTGCAAAACGGTGGTCTTTGGGTACAGTCCCGAGTCACATGGAGGCAATGAGCGATAGGAGGGGTTTCGTCTCTCCCGGTATTGGGGGTAGATGTTGCGCTGTGCTCGATTGGCCGTAACAGGGAAGTCCCTGGCCAGGGCTGATCAGAGATTTGCTGGTAAGTGTTACCAGTAGTTTCTCGACCCGTTACGAGCCTCACATCAGCACGACTTATCGGGTTATTGGGGTCTGACGTTTACCACCCCTAGACTTGATATGCGACATATCAGACGAAGAGACTGGACTGTATGGTAAGTGTTACTGGTCGGATTCGCAGGAGTGTGAGCGGGCTAGCTCGTCGATCTTCTGATCGCTCAATACCCGGGTGGCCGTTACGTTTAGCAGACCGCTTGCGGCTTGTGGGTGCTTGATATGATCATCATCTGCTACCGGCGTATTGACGAGTCTTTAGAGTCCTACACAGAGGTTTCCTGGCTCAAGCGAAACGAAATAGGAGCGCATATGAGATATGTGCGGGACCGAGAATAATGCGTGTATGTGATACCGCATTTCATTCTCGCGTTACATGTTTCGATTGGTTATATTCGATATGACCTAGTTATCGAATCATTGATTCGATAAATCGATGCGTTGAATACTAGTCGGTTATGTGCGACATGACCGGATCATTGAATCAAGTGTTGATTTAATGATTTAATGTATAATTATATATTTGATATATTACTTTTCATTAACTAGTATTGGTTCACTTTAAACGGATTTTTCTCACTTGATGCACATTGTATATGTGATATGCTTTCGTGCACTTTTTGTATCATGTTTGATGATACTTGATCATTTAGTTAAGTTTATAGAATTAATCCATGGTTAATTTGATAATTAGGGTTTTGCATATTCATTTATTTATTTATTTGTTTATTTATTTATTTGAAATGATTTAAGATAAGAATGGTGGCTCTTTTTGTTTTAAGTTGAAGATTCATGAAGCTTTGACTTTGTTAACCATCCTTATCTTCATGCTTAACCCTAACCCATCCAAGTGACCATGGTTAATTCTCTACACTTAACCCTAGTTCAAGTTATGATAAGTATTTGATTTAAATTTATTTTTAACATAAGACTTATCATATTCTTTTCTTGAGCTCATCTTCTTCTTCTTCTTCAAGCTTGCTACAACAATGGCAACTTGAGTTCTTGTGAGATAAATCCAATTCTAAAGTGAACCCACCTCCTATTTCTTCACCCTCTACCTCTTGCCAAGTTGTTTTGGGTGTTTACTTCACAAGTTTCACAAGTTTGTGAAGTCGGAGCTTGAGTTTGTGCAACCTCGACGTAGATCGTCTTTGACACAAAGCCGACGACCTATTCCGCACGTTTCTCCGATGAAGCCGTCACGAGAGTTCAAGCTTCAAGATGGACAGCGAGAAGACTTCGTTGCGGAGCCGTGGAGGTGGATATCCGGATCTACAAAGGTTGTAATTTCCGTATCCTAGTAGTTAAGTGTTAACTAGCTTTTTGTTTCGCCTAGAATTCTAGCGACGATCCGTAGTCTAGGGTTTCTCGGCACCAAAAATTTTAAAATGGCATGTCCGATGCCTCATGAGACCTCTTTATGGTGTCTAGGAACCTTTCACTGGTATCAGAGCCTAGCTAGAGCCTTAGGCGAAGTCCAGACGGAATTTGAAACCGGAACGAACCCGAAACCAACTCCAAAATGTGCTCTCTGTACTTTTTCTAAAAACAGTGATTTTTCAGTATTAAAAATATGCAGAAAAACCAGCAGAGAAATATAAGAATTTCGGCACAAAATTTTTTTGATGAACAGTACACATTGGCGCGGATCCGCGGCATAAGGAAGGATAATGCGGCGGATAGGCGGCAAAATTGTGACGTCATCATCCAATTTTTGCACAGTAATTCATTGTTTTCTGTGCTGACTTCTCTGGTTATTTTTAAAATTTATTCAAGTGTTGAATAATCTGGGATGTTTGGGAGCTTTGATGATTCGATCGGGTTTATCAAATTTTGTCTGTGTGGCTTTCCGGATAAATTTTAGAATATGTTAAAAAGTTCGACCGGATATAAATACCCAACTTTTCCCCTGTCGGGAAATTTCCAAGTGTTGGATTTTTCCGTAGTTTAACGACGTTCTAAGTAGTGCAAGTAACGCGATGGTCCCTCTAGAAGACAACAAACCTTAACTCGATTATGTGACCGTCTTGAACTGCCCTTTGAACCTTCGGGTTTGGGGCAGTACGGCGTGCCACATGTGAGGCGTTGGCTTGACCCTTCTACGGCTGGACCGTTGATACTGAGGTACGAACTGAATGTTGTTAGACTTATTTCATGTGTTGATCTGTATTGGGAAAACTTGGGTGTTCGATTGTTCGATCGGAAAGTTTAACATTTTCTGTTTATCTGGAATGTGATACAATAATTGGAATTCACAAGTAGTTATGAGATAACTGAATGAATGTTATAAATCTAGCAATTTAGTCCCATATGATATTGAAAAGAGTTTTCGATAATGAGACTAAAATGCGGGATTTATATCTGATTAGGCATGTGATGTCTAAAGCAGTTGCGGATTCCAATTGTTGTAGTTTTACACTTTCTTTTCTGTGACCGTAAGTGTAGTATGTTCATATCGCCGGTTTCGTTGCTATACGTCAACGACAATTGGGGTATGCATACTTACTTACGTTGATGACATGTGATGTTATGTGTTGCTGGATATGTTATATTGGATCGTCGTGTTCGAATAGCCGGGGGTTTTTATGTGAGATGAGTGTTTTTCATTTTCATTCATGTAAAAACTTGTATGTAATATTCTTTTATTTGGGGCACTTCCAGGTAGCGGAAGCTGTCACCCTTTGTATATTATTTACTTTTCCGCATTAGGATAGACCCAAGGAGGGGAGCACAAGTAACCGGGTTCTGGGGTCCAGTGGGAGACCAACTCGAGGAGTCGAGTCCGGGTCTCCTAACCCTAGAATTGGCAGGGTTGCTTACCGCTCTCGTAGGGGTCTAGGGGTATGGGATTGGCTATTCATCACGACCGTGGAATCCGTGTTTTATACTGGCTCGTATTGAAAACACGGACGTCCTAGTATATCCAATATTTCATATGTTTATTCTGCTGCGATATCTGTGTTGTGACTCTGTGATGGATATAGTATATAGTATATATGATATATTATATAGACGTTACTTATGTTTTACACCCGCGCTAGCCCTGCCCTGCTCTGTCGTTAGTTACCTAACCTAACGGTGCACGAGGGGACATCGAGGCAAATGCGGATGGCATAAGTGTACGTCATATCTATCTGTGATGTTTAGGTATTTAAATGATGGGACTTCATTAATGTGATTAATGAAAGATAAGAAACCTAAGATGTTGTAGAATCGAATTTTAAAATAAAACAGGTAGCTACAGTTCTTGCTTTGCACAGCGGTATATATGATATACCCCGCACCTTATTCGATGAGGAAAAGACCGAGATCCCTTCACCGGGAGTGACTCCTTTAGCAATAACTGGCAGATGCTACACACTCGGTTTGCTTTTGACTGCTTTTGGGTTTTTGCTTTGCACAGCGATATATATGATATATCCCGCACCTCATTCGACGAGGATAGGACCGAGATCCCTTCACCGGGAGTGACTCCTTTAGCAAAACTAGAAAAGCCTCAAAATCACTCCATTTCAAAACTTCATTTGATTCTACAACGATATCAAGTTCATTACGCTCTAGGTTTTCAGAAAAACCTGCGTAGCCCTCCGTCATTTCAGATAGAGACTAGTTAGTATTCGTGCTGCGTTTGTTGACCTTAGCCAAGGCGTGGTGTACGGTAGCTAATTAGTATTTATCTGCTAAAACATGATATGTGATTGAGTTAGGGCAGTCGTGCGACTTTGTTGACCTTAGCCAAGGGTCGTACGGGTGGGTTTGATTCAATCAGGAAATGACGGGTTGAACTTGACTAGCGCTTATGATTTGTTGACCTTAGCCAAGGTCATAAGTTGCTAGGGGCAAAATATTATCGGGAATTTCAAGTGTTGAAATTTGCAATGAGATTGCATACCTTCTATGAGATAGTTGGATCCCGATACCCACTGCGAGTAAGAGTTACTCCTGGGAGAGTTTTATACATTACAATTAGCCGATCAAGTAGGTGTCTAGAAAGGTGTTAACGGGGTTACGCCTCTGGGAAAACGAGGTTTACAGTAATTAGGTTCGTGCGAAAGCACGGGGGACCTCCCTCAAAGTACCGACACTGGCCTGGCTGAAAGATTGGCGAACTTGTAGTGTGTAATTAATCCCGGCTAGTCTTTCCTTTTAGGGTTTGGAGGAAGATTTGATAAAAAGCAGTGGGAGCCATCCTGATTAGATAAGATAATAACCAATCTGATCTTGCACGAGCTTACGCTAAAGTGTTTTCTTCTCTCTCTCTCCAGGTAGCGACCATTTCATGCCTTAATAAAGATAATAATATGGATGTATTGACCGAACCCGCATGTTATACTGTGCTGGGGAACGTTGGTTCCGTTCTTTCCTATAAGAGTTATAGGACTGAACAGGATATAGGGGAATACCAGGATTCCCATGCCACCCGAATGAAGAAAGTACATGATGATGCATTTTCTTCGGGTGTGTTCGTTACTGAGAACTGTTTCTCCATTTGCTCTACGTCCTGGGTATTGGATACCGGGTCAGGATCCCATATATGTAATCAGTTACATGGGCTTAGGAAAGGTAGAGAACTTGGAGAAGGTGATAAAGACATTAGAGTCGGAAATGGTGCAATTGTTGCAGCTAAGACTGTCGGGGAATATCACCTTGTATTACCAACTGGTAATACATTGGTTCTGAACGAATGCTATTACATGCCGAACCTGATATGCAACATTATATCAGTTTCTTTATTAAGTAAAGAGGGATATAATTTTGTATTACAGGACAATGTTATGAACATTTTCCATAACCAAAAGTTGGTTGGATCAGGCACGTTGTGCAATGGCATTTATGTTCTAAACCAATCAACAGTCCTCAGCATAACAAACACACACAAGAGGAAGAGTTCTGAACTCAATGAATCCTTCTTGTGGCATTGTAGACTGGGTCACATCAATGCGACACGACTAGCTAAGTTGCATAAAGATGGATATTTAAATCCGTTTGAATTTTCATCTTATGACACTTGCCAGTCATGTCTCAAAGGCAAGATGACCAAAACTCCGTTTACGGGACACGGAGAAAGAGTTACCGAACTCTTGGGACTGATACATAGTGATGTATGCGGTCCCATGTCTACACATGCCAGGGATGGTTCTTCATACTTCATTACATTCACTGACGATCTCTCTAGGTTCGGGTATGTGTTCCTGATGAAACACAAATCAGAAGCTTTTGAGAAATTTAGAGAATATAAGCAAGAAGTCGAGAACCAAACCGGAAAAAGTATTAAAATCCTACGATCTGATCGAGGAGGGGAATACTTGAGCAATGAATTCCTGGACTTCCTAAAAGAGAATGGGATTCTCTCTCAGCTAACTCCTCCATATACACCACAGCACAACGTTGTATCGGAGCGGAGGAACCGCACCCTATTAGATATGGTGCGCTCTATGATGAGCACAGCTGAGTTACCTATTTCCTTCTGGGGATATGCGCTGGAGACAGCCATATACCTATTGAATAGAGTTCCAACTAAATCTGTGCCTACCACTCCATATGAGATATGGAATGGAAAGAGACCATCTCTTAAAAGAGTTAAGATATGGGGTTGTCCGGCTTATGTTAAAAAGCAAAACCCGGACAAACTCGAGGCACGATCAGTTCTTTGTAAGTTTGTAGGATATCCAAGCAATTCGTATGGATATCTATTCTACCACAGTGAACAACAAAAGGTGTTTGTTGCTCAACATGCCACCTTTTTAGAAAAGGAATTTCTTGCAAAAGAGATTAGTGGCTCTGAGGTAGAACTGGAAGAAGTTCCAGAAACACAAACTATAACTGAAGATTTAGTGGAACCAGAGGATTCAGTAGCTCCCAATGAACCTCAGCCTCTCCGCCGATCTAGTAGGGTTCCTCGCCAACCTGAGAGATACTATGGTTTTCTCATTGATGGTGGTAGCGAGGATTGCATCATGGAGGATGATGACCCAACTAGCTTCGAGCAGGCCATCACGAGTGGGGACTCAGTGAAATGGCTGGATGCTATGCGGTCCGAGATGGATTCCATGTACACCAACAAAGTATGGACTTTGGAAGTTGCTCCTGAAGGGGTAAAACCCATTGGGAGCAAGTGGATCTTTAAGAAGAAACTTGGTGTAGATGGGAAAGTGGAGACTTTCAAAGCTAGACTTGTAGCAAAGGGTTTTCGTCAAAGACCAGGTGTGGACTATGACGAGACCTTTTCTCCAGTGGCTATGCTTAAATCCATCCGAATCATGCTTTCCATTGCTGCCTTTCATGACTACGAAATCTGGCAAATGGATGTTAAGACCGCCTTTCTAAATGGTGATTTAGAAGAGTGCGTGTACATGACTCAGCCAGAGGGCTTCGTAGACAGTGGGAGCAGCGGGAAGGTGTGCAAGCTGCTTAAATCCATTTATGGATTAAAGCAAGCATCGCGGAGTTGGAACATCTGCTTTGACGTCGTTATCAAAGAGTTTGATTTCGTCAAAAATCCAGATGAACCTTGTATCTACAAGAAGGTGGCAGAGAGTAAGGTTGTCTTCCTCGTATTGTACGTGGACGACATACTCTTGATAGGAAATGATATTCCTATGCTGCAATCGGTCAAGCTCTTCTTATCACAAAGATTCTCAATGAAAGATCTTGGTGATGCCTCCTGCATATTGGGAATTAGGATCTATAGAGATAGATCCAAACGGATTTTGGGATTGTCCCAATCCAGGTACATTGACACCATACTAAAGAGGTTTAGTATGGAAGAGTCCAAGCGTGGGAACTTGCCCACGATCTCTGGAGTCACTCTCTCCAAAGAGATGTCTCCTAAGACTGATTTGGAGAGAGCTCGCATGCAAGGGATACCCTATGCTTCGGCAGTAGGCTCTATCATGTATGCGATGCTATGTACCAGACCCGATGTAGCATACTCACTAAGTGTAGTGAGCAGGTATCAAGCTGATCCTGGAGAGAGTCACTGGACAGTTGTGAAGAGCATTCTCAAGTACTTGCGAAGGACTAGAGATATGTTCTTGGTGTATGGTAACGGAGAACTCCAAGTGGAGTCCTTTACCGATTCGAGCTTCCAGAGTGATAAGGACGACTCTAAGTCGCAGTCGGGCTTTGTCTTTACCCTTTACGGAGGGGCGGTTAGCTGGAAGAGTTCCAAGCAGGAAACCGTGGCAGACTCGACGATGGAGGCTGAATACATCGCTGCCAACGATGCTGCTAAAGAAGCTGTTTGGATCAAGAAGTTCATTACTGAACTTGGTGTGGTTCCATCCATTGAGCGTCCAATACCTTTGTATTGCGATAACAATGGAGCGGTGGCTTTGGCCAAGGAACCCAGGTCCCATCAGCAGTCCAGGCATATTCTGAGGCGGTATCACCTGATCCGGGAGATAGTTGATCGCCGGGAGATCGAGGTCAGGAGAGTTGACACGAAGAACAACACGGCGGATCCACTCACGAAGGCCATTCCCCAGATACAGTTTGAGAGACTCTTCGGGATGCTCGGTATGAGATACTACAGCAGCTGGCCCTAGTGCAAGTGGGAGATTGTTAGTTGTATGTATGCCCTATAGGCCAGTATTGTACAGATTATGTATATTATATTGGATGCTTGGACATATATAGAGATGACTTTCTTGCTCGACATGATAGTATGCTATCTGGTTGCTCTTTATCTTAACATGTACACTAGTCTCTTTATACTGTCTTATAGTTACATGTTGGTAAAGCCCTTAGGATTTGTACTTGACTACCTGGACTATGATGCAGATCATACTAGTGGGGACATGGTAGTCCATAAGTACATCCGTCAAGGTCCCTAGTCGTGGGTGTATCGAGACGGGGCATCGATATACCAGAGTAGACTAGCGTATACGCTTCTCGACCCATGTGATGGGCGATGGATGATCCCATATCCATTGGTGTTTGACATCAGAGATGGTATACGGGTGCTCAGTGGAGACTGGGTACACTGGACGGACTCGCCGAGAACTCCCAGATGGTATTATACCTCACGTCAGATGGCAGTTCTCAGGTGACACTTGTACAGGTTAGTCTGTAGACCCGAGATCGTCATAGAGTCTTGTGTGATTCCCACTGTGCTTTGATCTCCACCTTACCACGTCCATGAGGGCGTGCAAAACGGTGGTCTTTGGGTACAGTCCCGAGTCACATGGAGGCAATGAGCGATAGGAGGGGTTTCGTCTCTCCCGGTATTGGGGGTAGATGTTGCGCTGTGCTCGATTGGCCGTAACAGGGAAGTCCCTGGCCAGGGCTGATCAGAGATTTGCTGGTAAGTGTTACCAGTAGTTTCTCGACCCATTACGAGCCTCACATCAGCACGACTTATCGGGTTATTGGGGTCTGACGTTTACCACCCCTAGACTTGATATGCGACATATCAGACGAAGAGACTGGACTGTATGGTAAGTGTTACTGGTCGGATTCGCAGGAGTGTGAGCGGGCTAGCTCGTCGATCTTCTGATCGCTCAATACCCGGGTGGCCGTTACGTTTAGCAGACCGCTTGCGGCTTGTGGGTGCTTGATATGATCATCATCTGCTACCGGCGTATTGACGAGTCTTTAGAGTCCTACACAGAGGTTTCCTGGCTCAAGCGAAACGAAATAGGAGCGCATATGAGATATGTGCGGGACCGAGAATAATGCGTGTATGTGATACCGCATTTCATTCTCACGTTACATGTTTCGATTGGTTATATTCGATATGACCTAATTATCGAATCATTGATTCGATAAATCGATGCATTGAATACTAGTCGGTTATGTGCGACATGACCGGATCATTGAATCAAGTGTTGATTTAATGATTTAATGTATAATTATATATTTGATATATTACTTTGCATTAACTGTTAGTTATATGTATGCCCTAGAGGCCATTACTATACATAGGATGTATATTGTAGTGGATGCTGGGACATATATAGGGAGGACTTTCTTGCTCGACATGATAGTATGCTATCTGGTTGCTCTTTACCTTAACGTGTATACTGATTGTCTCTCTGTTACATGTTGGTAAAGCCCTTAGGATCTGTACTTGACTACCTGGACTTTGATGCGGATCATACTAGTGGGGACATGGTAGTCTATAAGTACATCCTTCACAGTCCCTAGTCGAGGGTGTATCGAGACGGGGCATCGATATACCAGAGTAGACTAGCGTGTACCTTCTCGACCCATACAGATGGGCGATGGATGATCCCATATCCATCGGTGTTTGACATCAGAGGAGATATACGGGTGCTCAGTAGAGACTGGGTACACTGGACGGACTCGCCGAGAACTCCCAGATGGTATTATACCTCACGTCAGATGGCAGTTCTCTGGTGACACTGGTACAGAGTAGTCTGTTGACCCGAGATCGTCATAGAGTCTTGTGTGGTTCCCACTGTGCTTTGATTTCCATCTTACCACGTCCAAGAGGGCGTGCAAAACGGTGGTTTTTGGGTACAGTCCCGAGTCACATGGAGGCAATGAGCGATAGGAGGGGATTCGTCTCTCCCGGTATATGGGGGTTGATGTTGCGCTGTGTTCGATTGGCTATAACAGGAAATCCCTGGCCAGGGTTGCTGAGATTTACTGGTAAGTGTTACCAGTAGTTTCTCGAAAAGTTATAGACCTCAAATCGACACGACTTATTGAGCTATTGGGGTCTGACGTTTACCACCCCTAGGCGAGATATGCGACATATCAGACGATCAGACCGGACTGTACGGTAGTGTTACTGGTCGGATTCACTGGAGTGTGAGCGGGCTTGCTCGTCGATCTTCAGATCGCTCAATACCCGGGTGGCCGTTACGTTTAGCAGACCGCTTGCGGCTTGTGGATGCTTGATATGATCATCATCCGCTGCCGGCGTATTGACGAGTCTTTAGAGTCCTACACAGAGGTTTCCTGGCTCAAGCGAAACGAAATAGGAGCGCATATGAGATATGTGCGGGACCGAGAATAATGCGTGTATGTGATACCGTATTCTATTCTCGCGATAAATATATCGAATGGTTGTATGCGATATAACCTAGTTATCGATTCAAGCGTTGATTCGATAAGCCGATATATTGTATACTAGTCGGTTGTGTGCGACATAACCGGGTCATTGAATCAAGTGTTGATTTAATGATTTAATGCATATTTATATATTTGATATATTACTTTGCATCAACTAGTATCGGTTTACTTAAGATGGATTTTCTCACTCGGATGTGCGCATTACATATGTGATATGATTTTGTGCACTTGCTTGTATCATGTTTGATGATATATGACTTTTTAGTTAAGTGTAGAGAATTAAACAATGGTTAAGTGGATAATTAGGGTTTTGGTTTTCTTATTCATTTATATATATATTCTTTTTGGAATATATTAAGCATGAGAAGAAATGGAGGCTTTCTTTGTTTTTTTCATGAAGATTCATGAATGTTTGACTTTGTGACCATATTTGTCTCATGCTTAACCTAACCATTCCACTAAACCATGATTAATTCCCTACACCTAACTATAGTTAAAGTTATGATAAGAATTCATTTTCTTTTCTTATTCTTTTAATCTTATCATAACTTTTTCATGAGCTTCTTCTTCTTCTTCAAAAACACATGAAGAAAAAGCTTCTAGTCATCAATGGTAGATTGATGATATGAGTGAGAAATCCAATTCTAAAGTATACCCACTTCCTATTTCTTCATCCTCTACCTCTTGCCAAGTAGTAGAGTGTGTTTCCTTCACAAGATTTTAGGGTTTGGTGAAGGAGGAGCTTGATCTAGCGATGCCTCGACGTAGATCATCTTCGGCATGGACATCGACGACCTAGCTTGCCCATTCTCCGACGAAGTCGACTCTAGAGCCCGGATTTGATTTGGACAGCGGAGATGACCTCGTTGCGGAGCCGTGGAAGGTGGATATCCGGATCTACAAAGGTTGTAATTTCCGTATCTCATTAGTTAATCTGTTAACTAGTTCTTGTTCGCCTAGAAATCTAGTATACGATCCGTTGTTTAGGGTTTGTAGGCACCATAATTTTTGAAATTGCCATGGTTGATGGCTTGGGAGACCTAACTAGAGTGCCTAGGAACCCTGCAGTGGTATCAGAGCCTAGCTAGAGCCTTAGGCGAAGTCCAGACGGAAATTGAAGTCCGATCGAACCGAAACCATACCCGGAAAATTGCTCTCTGTCCAATTTTTAAATTCTGGGATTTTTCAACATTAAAAATGTTCAGAAAACTAAGCAGGAAATTATAAGAAAGACTGTAAAATTCGGCTGCCCAATTCCAACAGTGTGCCGCGCTTCCGCGGCACGAGCCTGGCTCGTGCGGCGGAAGAGCGGCCATTTTGTCGTATTAGGCATCCTAATTGGTACAGTAATTCACAATATACTGTGCTGGTTTTCCTGGATATTTTTAATATTTTTTCCAGAGTTGAAATTTTCTGAGTTGATTTGGGAATTCGATGTTTCGATCGGGATATCAAATTTTGTCTGTGTGGCTTTCCGGATAAATTTTAGAATATGTTAAAAAAGTTCGACCGGATATAAATACCCAACTTTTCCCCTGTCGGGAAATTTCCAAGTGTTGGATTTTTCCGTAGTTTAACGACGTTCTAAATAGTGCAAGTAACGCGATGGTCCCTCTAGAAGACACAAACCTTAACTCGATTATGTGACCGTCTTGAACTGCCCTTTGAACCTTCGGGTTTGGGGCAGTACGGCGTGCCACATGTGAGGCGTTGGCTTGACCCTTCTACGGCTGGACCGTCGGTACTGAGGTACGAACGGAATGTTATTAGACTTATTTCATGTGTTGATCTGTATCGGGAAAACTTGGGTGTTCGATTGTTCGATCGGAAAGTTTAACATTTTCTATTTATCTGGAATGGGATACAATAATTGGAATTCACAAATAAGTTATATGATAACTAAATGAATGTTATAAACATAGCAGTTTAGTCTCACTTGATCGGTTGCCACGGAATTTTGATGTGATCAAAAGTCCGTTGCAATCACGTAGCGTACGCGGATACTCGCCGGGTAAACTTAATAGACAGCCTCACTCCATAGCCCCGACCAAGTGACTGTAGGAGAACCCCGTCGCCGAAAGCATCCGTCCGGGTGCTCGCGGTAGCGGTGTTCCGCCTTGGTGCACTTCGTCGACGGTATCAGGAGGTGCGGCCGCCTACTGAAGTTTGCGACGAGTATTCGATCAGGATGTCGGGAATCTTGTTGAATTGCCCGACTTGATATTGAAAAGTGTTTTCGATTTTGAGACTAAAATGCGGGGTTTATAATTGTTAGGCATGCGATGTCTAAGGAATTCATTTGATCAGGCATGTGATGTCTGAGGTGGTTGCGGATTCCAACTGTTGTAGTTTTACACTTTCTTTTCTATGACCGTAAGTGTAATATGTGATATCGCCGGTTTCGTTGCTATATGTCAACGACAATTGGGATGCGCATATTTACTTACGTTGATGACATGTGATGTTATGTGTTGCTGGATATGTTATATTGGATCGTCGTGTTTGAATAGCCGGGGGTTTTTATGTGAGATGAGTGTTTTTCATTTTCATTCATGTAAAAACTTGTATGTAATATTCTTTTATTGGGGCGCTTCCAGGTTGCGGGAGTTGTCACCTGTTGTATATTATTTACTTTTCCGCACTAGGATAGACCCAAGGAGGAGGGCACAAGTAACCGGGTTCTGGAGTCCAGTGGGAGACCAACTCGAGGAGTCGAGTCCGGGTCTCCTAACTCTAGAATTGGTAGGGTTGCTTGCCGCTCTCGTAGGGGTCTAGGGGTGTGGGTTTGGCTATTCATCACGACCGTGGAATCCGTGTTTTATACTGGCTCGTATTGAAAACACGGACGTCCTAGTATATCCAATATTTCATATGATTCTTCTGCTGCGATATCTGTGATGAGATCATGTGATGTTTCTGTGATGGATATAGTATATAGTATATATGATATATTATATAGACGTTACTTATGTTTTACACCCGCGCTAGCCCTGCCCTGCTCTGCCGTTAGTTACCTAACCTAACGGTGCACGAGGGGACATCGAGGCGAATGCGGATGGCATAAGTGTACGTCATATCTATCTGTGATGTTTAGGTAATTTAAATGATGGGACTTCATTAATGTGATTAATGAAATAAAAGAAACCTAAGATGTTGTAGAATCGAATTTCAAAATAAAACAGGTAGCTACAGTTCTTGCTTTGCACAGCGGTATATGTGATATATCCTGCACCTTATTCGATGAGGAAAGGACCGAGATCCCTTCACCGGGAGTGACTCCTTTAGCAATAACTGGCAGATGCTACACACTCGGTTTGTCTTTTGATTGCTTTTAAGTGTTTTTGCTTTGCATAGTGATATATATGATATATCCCGCACCTCACTCGACGAGGAAAGGACCGACGATCCCTTCACCGGGAGTGACTCCTTTAGCAAAACTAGAAAAGCTTCAAAAACACTCCATTTTTAAAATCATTCGATCCTACAACGATATCAAGTTCATTACGCAATAGGTTTTCAGAAAAACCTGTCGTAGCCCTCCGTCATTTCAGATAAGTTGTATATAGTATTCGTGCTGCATTTGTTGGCTTTCGTCAAGGTGCAGTGTGCGGTAGCTATATGCTGCTTATCTGCTAGCATACGATGCGATTGGATTAGGGTAGTCGTGCGGCTTTGTTGGCTTTCGTCAAGGGTCGTGCGGGTGGGTTTAATTCGATCAAGAAATGTACGGGTTGAACTTGACTAGCGGGCTATGGTTTGTTGGCTTTCGTCAAGGTCATAGCACGTTAGGGGCAAAATATTATCGGGAATTTCAAGTGTTGAAATTTGCAATGAGATTGCATACCTTCTATGAGATAGTTGGATCCCGATACCCGCTGCGAGTAAGTGTTACTCCTGGGAGAGTTTTATACATTACAATTAGCCGATCAAGTAGGTGTCTAGAAAGGTGTTAACGAGGTTACGCCTCTGGGAAAACGAGGTTTACAGTAATTAGGTTCGTGCGAAAGCACGGGGGACCTCCCTCAAAGTACCGACACTGGCCTGGCTGAAAGATTGGCGAACTTGTAGTGTGTAATTAATCCCGGCTAGTCTTTCCTTTTAGGGTTTGAAGGAAGATTTGATAAAAAGCAGTGGGAGCCATCCTGATTAGATAAAATAATAACCAATCTATTCTTGACAGAGCGCACGCTGAGTGTTTTCTTCTCTCTCTCTCCAGGTAGCGACCATATCACGCCTTAATCAAGATAATAATACGGATTATTGACCGAACCCGCTTGTTATACTGAGCTGGGGAATGTTGGTCCCGCTCCAACTTATAATTGTTATAAGACAGAGCAGGAAATTGGGGATTACCAGAATTCCCGTGCCGCCCAAACGAAGAGAGTGCATGCTGATGCATCATCTTCGGGTGTGTTCATTACAGAGAACTGTTTCTCAGTATCCTTTACGTCCTGGGTATGTGATACCAGATCAGGATCCCAGATATGTAATGTGTTACATAGGGCTACAGATAGGTAGAGAACTGAGAACGGGTGATAAGTTTCATGAGGCAGAAAACGGGGCAAGAGTTGCAGCCAAGTCTGTCGGTCACTGTCACCCTGTATTACCAATACATTGATTCTGAACGAATGTTGTTAGATACCGAACCTGATATACCAAATCATATCACTCTCTTTGTTAGTAAAGAAAGGATATAATTTTGTATTGTTGGATAATGTTTTGAACATTTCCTATATCAAAAGTTGATCGGTTCAGGCACGTTATCTAAAAGCATTAATGTTCTAAATCAAACTACAGTTCTTAGTATACGGAACACACACAAGAGGAAGAGTTCAGAAATGAACGAATCCTTCTTGAGGTATTGTAGACTAGGTCATATCAATGCGACCCGACTAGCTGAGTTACATTTAGATGCATATTTAAATCAGTTTGAATTTACATCTTGTGAAACTCGCCAGTCATGTCGCAAAGATGAGATGACCATAGCTCCGTTTAATGGAAACAGAGAAAGAGTTAGTGAACTCTTGGGATGATACATGTTGATGTATGTAAGGTCCCCTGTCTACAAATACCAAGACTGGTTCTTTATACTTCATTACGTTCTCTGATAATCTCTCAAGATTCAGTCATATGTTCCTGCTGAAACATGAGTCCGAACCTTTTGAGATATTCACAGAATATAAGTTAGAAGTAGAGAACCAAAATGTGGGTAAAAGTATTATGTCCTTTGATGTGATCAAGGAGGAGAATACTTGAGCACGAAAATCCTGGACTATATTCTAAAGGGGAATGAGATTCTCTCTCAGCATTACTCCTTCGTATACACCATAGCACGATGGTATATCGGGGCGGAGCAAACACACCCTATATGATATGGTGTGCTCTATGATGAGTACTACTGAGTTACCTATTTCCTTTAGGGAGTTATGCACTTGAGAAGCTGCATACCTATTGAATAGGGTTCGAATCAAATCAGTCGCCTACCACTTCATATATGATATGGAAAGGGAAGAACCCATATCTTAAGTTAGTTAAGATTTGGGGGTGTCCGGCCTATGTCTAAAAGCAAAATCCGGACAAGCTCGAGGCAAGGTCTGTTATGTAGAACTGGAAATGTTCCAGCTATACAAACTGCAGAAGATGATTTGAAAGAACCAAAGGATTCAGTAGATACCAACGAACCTCAGCCTCTCCGCCGATCTAGTAGGGTTCCTCACCCACCTGAGAGATACTTCGGTTTCTCTATGACAGTGGGAGCGAGGAATGCATCATGAGATGATGACCCAACTAGCTTCGAGCAGGTCATCAGGAGTAAGACTCTGTTAGAATGGCTGGATGCTTAGCGATCTGAGATGGAATCCTTATACACCAACAAAGTATGGACTTTGGTTGCAATATCTGAAGGGTTAAATCCCCATCAGGAGCAAGTATATCTTGAGAAGATTACTTGGTGTACATGGAAAAGTTGAGACTTTCGAAGCTAGACTTGTTAAAAGTTTTCATCATCAACCAGGCGTGGATAATGATGAAACCTTTTCAAGTAGCTATGCTTAAGTCCATCCAGATCCTACTTGCCACGGCTACATACCATGACTACGATATCTGGTGGTTGGGTGTCTTGACTGCTTTTCTAAATGATGATTTAGAAGAGAGTGTCTATAAGTACACAGCCAGAGGTCTTCGTAGACAGTGGGAGCAGCGGAAACGTGTGCAAGATGCTTTATAGGATAAAGCAGGCATCGCGGAGTTGGAACGTCTGTTTTGATGAAGTAGTCAAAGAGTTTAACATCATCAAAATGGTAGATGAACCTTGTATAAACAAAAAGGTAGTAGGGAGTATGGTGACGATCCTTGTAGAGTACGTGGATGACATACTCTTGATAAGAAAAGAGTTTCTTATGCTACGCTCGATCAATCTCCGCTTATCACAATGATTCTCCATATAGGATCAAAGTGATACCTCCTAAATCCTGGATTTTGGATCTATGAGATAGATTTAAATGGATATTAGGATTCTCACTAGTTGTAGTGAGACGGTATCAACCGATCCTGGGAAGAATCACTGGAATTATTACAGGGTGATAAAGACGACTGAGTGTCAGTCACAGGCATTGTCTTTACCCTCAGTAAAGGGACGGTATGTTGGAAGAGTTCCAAGCTAGATACCGTGACATACTAGACGATAAAGGCTGGATACATCGCTACTTAAGATGCTACCAAAGGGGCTGTTTGGGTATATATATTGGTTCATAAGATGAACCAAGTTCCTACCATTGTGAGACAATGGAGTTGTGGCTTATGCCAAGGAACGCCCGTCCCATCAGTGATCCAGACATATTCTAAGGCAGCATCGCCTGATCATGGAGATAGTTGATCTCCAGGGTGATCGAGGTTTGGAGAGTAGACTCAGAGGACAACAAAGCGGATCCACTCACAAAGGCCTGTTCCCAGAGAGAGACTTTCATGGGATGGTTGAGTATGAGATACTTCAAACCACTGCTACAGATGGCCCTAGTGCAAGTGGGAGATTGTTAGTTATATGTATGCCCTAGAGGCCATTACTATACATAGGATGTATATTGTAGTGGATGCTGGGACATATATAGGGAGGACTTTCTTGCTCGACATGATAGTATGCTATCTGGTTGCTCTTTACCTTAACGTGTATACTGATTGTCTCTCTGTTACATGTTGGTAAAGCCCTTAGGATCTGTACTTGACTACCTGGACTTTGATGCGGATCATACTAGTAGGGACATGGTAGTCTATAAGTACATCCTTCACAGTCCCTAGTCGAGGGTGTATCGAGACGGGGCATCGATATACCAGAGTAGACTAGCGTGTACCTTCTCGACCCATACAGATGGACGATGGATGATCCCATATCCATCGGTGTTTGACATCAGAGGAGATATACGGGTGCTCAGTAGAGACTGGGTACACTGGACGGACTCGCCGAGAACTCCCAGATGGTATTATACCTCACGTCAGATGGCAGTTCTCTGGTGACACTGGTACAGAGTAGTCTGTTGACCCGAGATCGTCATAGAGTCTTGTGTGGTTCCCACTGTGCTTTGATTTCCATCTTACCACGTCCAAGAGGGCGTGCAAAACGGTGGTTTTTGGGTACAGTCCCGAGTCACATGGAGGCAATGAGCGATAGGAGGGGATTCGTCTCTCCCGGTATATGGGGGTTGATGTTGCGCTGTGTTCGATTGGCTATAACAGGAAATCCCTGGCCAGGGTTGCTGAGATTTACTGGTAAGTGTTACCAGTAGTTTCTCGAAAAGTTATAGACCTCAAATCGACACGACTTATTGAGCTATTGGGGTCTGACGTTTACCACCCCTAGGCGAGATATGCGACATATCAGACGATCAGACCGGACTGTACGGTAGTGTTACTGGTCGGATTCACTGGAGTGTGAGCGGGCTTGCTCGTCGATCTTCAGATCGCTCAATACCCGGGTGGCCGTTACGTTTAGCAGACCGCTTGCGGCTTGTGGATGCTTGATATGATCATCATCCGCTGCCGGCGTATTGACGAGTCTTTAGAGTCCTACACAGAGGTTTCCTGGCTCAAGCGAAACGAAATAGGAGCGCATATGAGATATGTGCGGGACCGAGAATAATGCGTGTATGTGATACCGTATTCTATTCTCGCGATAAATATATCGAATGGTTGTATGCGATATAACCTAGTTATCGATTCAAGCGTTGATTCGATAAGCCGATATATTGTATACTAGTCGGTTGTGTGCGACATAACCGGGTCATTGAATCAAGTGTTGATTTAATGATTTAATGCATATTTATATATTTGATATATTACTTTGCATCAACTAGTATCGGTTTACTTAAGATGGATTTTCTCACTCGGATGTGCGCATTACATATGTGATATGATTTTGTGCACTTGCTTGTATCATGTTTGATGATATATGACTTTTTAGTTAAGTGTAGAGAATTAAACAATGGTTAAGTGGATAATTAGGGTTTTGGTTTTCTTATTCATTTATATATATATTCTTTTTGGAATATATTAAGCATGAGAAGAAATGGAGGCTTTCTTTGTTTTTTTCATGAAGATTCATGAATGTTTGACTTTGTGACCATATTTGTCTCATGCTTAACCTAACCATTCCACTAAACCATGATTAATTCCCTACACCTAACTATAGTTAAAGTTATGATAAGAATTCATTTTCTTTTCTTATTCTTTTAATCTTATCATAACTTTTTCATGAGCTTCTTCTTCTTCTTCAAAAACACATGAAGAAAAAGCTTCTAGTCATCAATGGTAGATTGATGATATGAGTGAGAAATCCAATTCTAAAGTATACCCACTTCCTATTTCTTCATCCTCTACCTCTTGCCAAGTAGTAGAGTGTGTTTCCTTCACAAGATTTTAGGGTTTGGTGAAGGAGGAGCTTGATCTAGCGATGCCTCGACGTAGATCATCTTCGGCATGGACATCGACGACCTAGCTTGCCCATTCTCCGACGAAGTCGACTCTAGAGCCCGGATTTGATTTGGACAGCGGAGATGACCTCGTTGCGGAGCCGTGGAAGGTGGATATCCGGATCTACAAAGGTTGTAATTTCCGTATCTCATTAGTTAATCTGTTAACTAGTTCTTGTTCGCCTAGAAATCTAGTATACGATCCGTTGTTTAGGGTTTGTAGGCACCATAATTTTTGAAATTGCCATGGTTGATGGCTTGGGAGACCTAACTAGAGTGCCTAGGAACCCTGCATTAACTAGTATTGGTTCACTTTAAACGGATTTTTCTCACTTGATGCACATTGTATATGTGATATGCTTTCGTGCACTTTTTGTATCATGTTTGATGATACTTGATCATTTAGTTAAGTTTATAGAATTAATCCATGGTTAATTTGATAATTAGGGTTTTGCATATTCATTTATTTATTTATTTGTTTATTTATTTATTTGAAATGATTTAAGATAAGAATGGTGGCTCTTTTTGTTTTAAGTTGAAGATTCATGAAGCTTTGACTTTGCTAACCATCCTTATCTTCATGCTTAACCCTAACCCATCCAAGTGACCATGGTTAATTCTCTACACTTAACCCTAGTTCAAGTTATGATAAGTATTTGATTTAAATTTATTTTTAACATAAGACTTATCATATTCTTTTCTTGAGCTCATCTTCTTCTTCTTCTTCAAGCTTGCTACAACAATGGCAACTTGAGTTCTAGTGAGATAAATCCAATTCTAAAGTGAACCCACCTCATATTTCTTCACCCTCTACCTCTTGCCAAGTTGTTTTGGGTGTTTACTTCACAAGTTTCACAAGTTTGTGAAGTCGGAGCTTGAGTTTGTGCAACCTCGACGTAGATCGTCTTTGACACAAAGCCGACGACCTATTCCGCACGTTTCTCTGATGAAGCCGTCATGAGAGTTCAAGCTTCAAGATGGACAGCGAGAAGACTTCGTTGCGGAGCCGTGGAGGTGGATATCCGGATCTACAAAGGTTGTAATTTCCGTATCCTAGTAGTTAAGTGTTAACTAGCTTTTTGTTTCGCCTAGAATTCTAGCGACGATCCGTAGTCTAGGGTTTCTCGGCACCAAAAATTTTAAAATGGCATGTCCGATGCCTCATGAGACCTCTTTATGGTGTCTAGGAACCTTTCAGATCGGCAGGGGTTTCGTCTCTCCCGGTATTGGGGGTGAGATCGCATTGTGTATAGGAGAGCCATTACACGAAGTTCTTGGCCAAGACAGGAGATTTACTGATAGGTATTCCAGTAGTATCTCAGGGTGTTCTGGGTTACACTCCGACATGACTTGTACCTCTTTTGGGGGTCTGACTTTTACCAACCCCCTAGGCCCGACATGCGATACTCATAGACGAACGGACCGGACTGTACGGATATTGTCACTGACAGGCTCAGTAGGGTGTCAAGATGAGTTCACTCATTGACCTCCCTTTTGGTCAATACCTGGTAGCCCGTTACGTACAACTAGTACCACTAATGTGCTAGTGGTTAAATCCACAGCCAGTGTATTGACGAGTCTTTAGAGTCTCCCACAGACAGTTTCTCAAGTTTCGGGCGAAACGTTGTAGAGGCCGTATGGTATTATGGCAAGGTTCGATCATATACGTGCACTCGTGCACGGATCATGATCGGACGGATCATACTAGTGGGCTTTGGTTTAAGCCGGATCCTAGTATTAGATTTGTTGGATTACTTTAGTCTCATCGCATTTGCATTCAGTCGGAATGCGGATGCAGGTATGTATATACAGGTGAGGGGTATTCTTGTGATCCGTCATGAGTTTACTTTAGATGATGCCGTTCTTTTTATTGTTGCAAACATTTGGATTAATGTTTGCATGTGGAAATTGTGAGTGGAATTCATCATGAGGTGCATTAAATGTGGCATATGCAATCTAGTGGCTCATGGTAACATTATTTGTGCAAATATCACATTTTATGATTGATTATTGTGTTGATATGATGCTTGGAGAGAGAGAGGGCAGCCATGTTAGGCTTGGGGTTGCTCTTGATTTATTTGAGCACTCTCATTTTTCTTCATCTCAACATAATAACAAAAAGCTCTTCTTTCTTCTTCCTCCTCTAGCTCATAACTTCCACCAATGGCATCATCTCCAACCTCCATCAATACACTCTCATGTGTTGAGAATCAATGGATCTTGAGACAAAGTTATCACACATATTCTCTACATCGCCTTAGACATGTCGGCTAGCGAACTTCATCTTCGAGTTGCTTCGGATGAAGCGGGATCCCGTAAAAAGACTCATTGATGTGGTGCCCTTCCGACGAGGAGACCGGAGATCGGAGATGCCGCAAGGAGCTAGAGACGGTGGCTAAAGACCGAAGGACACGGATCGATCGGTATAGCCTTTTCTAACCCTTCTCTAATTTGCTAGTTATAGGTTAATGGTTCGATCCGGGAGAAAGACTACGATAGCGCCGGTTTCCTAAAAAGTTTTTGTTTCCGCATTTTGGCCTCGGATTGACGGCCGGGGCGCTACCGTAGACTTACATGGTATCAGAGCCACGCCATTAACCTTTACTAGCTTGTTCTAACATGTTTAAAACATCGATCGATCAAAATTTCCGAAACCGCATTTCCATTTTCTGAGTTTCTGTCGAATTTTTTTTGTGGTCGAAAAATTATTTTGGGTATGTCAGAAAATCAGGCAGGCTTTTTTAAGACCTCTATAGAAATTTGGTAGCGTGAATCCACAGTAACGCCGCGGAACCGCGGCAATAACCATGTTTTGGCCGCGGTTCCGCCGCTGTTATGTGGCTTCAGTGCATCATTTTTCTTGTGCTGGTCTTTTGTGTGAAAATGTGGTATCTGGAATATTTAGTTTTGGCCCGAATTATTTTTGAGTGCTAGATTAGTACTTGGGGCCCACTTCGGGAAATTTAGTCGATCGAAAATTTTAAATAAGTTAGTTCACAGTGTTACTTTATATCTGCGACTGTGAATGTCATTTGAGTGGTAAATCTTGTCTAATTGCTATAGCTCTTTGAGACGGATTTGCAAACGTGACATTCACGTTGATGTTCTGTGTTGTGTTGTGATGTTGCGGATTTGTCGTGGTGGATAGCTTGGTGCAATGTTAGTACAGTTTGGTTTTATTTGTACATTTAATATTGCAGGGCGAGCGTCCGACATGTGGACTGCCGTCACTGCCTGTTTGTATATTATTCTTTTGGAGCACGACCGGGTTGAGGTCGATGTACCCGTTGTACATATTTTCTTTTCTGTACTAGGATTACCCCGTGGTGGGGTGCACGGATAGCCGGATTCTAGAGAGCAACGAGCCCGCATCTCATGGCTTTGAGACGGAGGGGGCTTCACTCTAGAATTGGCGGGCTATTCGCCGCACTCGTAGGGGGTATAGGTTGACCCAAGGAGGGGTGCCCAAGTTACCGGATTCCGTGAAGTGTTGGGTGACTCATTCACTTTGCTGAAGGGGGTTGCCTCTCTTTTGGTTTTGGTGGGTAACTTGCCGCACCCGTAGGGGTCTAGGTTTTCATTGCACAGGCTATCCACACGACCAAGGGAACGTCGGGTTTCACTTGCGGCTCAAAGGAAACCTGGGGATCCCAGATTATCTGTATTGTTCTGTGATGCTTTTTACATTTTTGTGATGTTGCATTTTAACATGCCTGGAGCGATTATTATATATTGATATATATACTAGTAGATGTTGTATATGTTTTACACCCGCGCTAGTCCAGTCCCCGCTCTGTCGTTAGTTAAGTAACCTAACGGGTGATGACGGGACCCAGTGGCGAATGCGGATGGCATATACGTACATCATATTTTCGTTCTTTATTGGTGTGATCAATTGATGGGATTGCATTGATTTAGATCAATGCAAACTAAACAAACCTGTTTGATGTTGTTGGAACATTTTTCAAAAAGCTATTATTGCAAGGACGTTTTCTTTTGTTTTGCATAGTGGTATTCAGTTGGAATATCCTGCACCTCATTGTACGAGGCAAGGGCCGAGATCCCTTCATCGGGAGTGACCCCTTGGACAGAAGTTTGCGTCAGGGTAATAACTTCACTATAGTCGATTACTTTTTGCTTTGCATCGCGGTATTCAGTTGGAATATCCTGCACCTCATTCTATGGGGAAAGAGCCGAGATCCCTTCACTGGGAGTGACCTCTTTAGCAATGGTTTTCACTACTATATTTATAAAAAGCTATCCGGTTCCTTCAACGATATCAAGTTCATTACGTTAAAGGTTTTTTGCCAAAAACTATTCATAGCCCTCCGTCATTTCAGACGGGTAGCACTTAGTATTCATACTATGTTTGTTGACCTTCGTCAAGGCATAGTGAATGGTAGCTGCTTGTTACATTTCTGTTGCATAGATAGATGCGTTGGTTTGGGACAGTCGTACAGCCTTGTTGACCTTCGTCAAGGGCTTGTACGGGTGGGTTTAAATTAACCTGGACAATGACGGGTAGAACTTGACATGTGACTTATGATTTGTTGACCTTCGTCAAGGTCATAAGAGCATGGGGTAAAAATCACATCGGGAGTTTCTAAAGAAACTGAAACTTGCCTGATATACGCATACCTTCTGGAGTGTGATAACGTGAGTGGATTCCATCACGTTATCATGCGATGATAGTTGGATCCCGATTCCCACTGATGAGTTGGTTTACTCCTCGGGTGATCCCGACTAATTCTTCTTTCAGGTTTGGAGGAGAATTTGAGGATACAGTGGGAGGTTTCTTGATTAGATAAAGTGATAGCCATTCTGATCTAGGTTAGAGTGCACGCAGAGTATTTCTTTTCTCTCTCTCTTTGGCGCAGCGACCATGGCCCGGCCCTAGACTTTGGAAAATTTAATAGGACCTAAATATTCAATCAGGTTTGACATTCCATTAGCCACTCCGCAGATATGGTGGGTAACGTCAGACACCCGAGAGGTACTCCGGTAGCCTCAAGGACGGTGACAGGGAGGTTCTTATCTACCCAGACTTGACACTACTGTTGTTCCAGGCTATGAGACCCGGTAGGAGGGTTGTTGTGATCAGTGGGAGCAGCGGAAGCATAGTGGGCAAGTAGCTTATGTCTATTTATAGACTTGAGCAGTTATAGCGGAGATAGATCATCTAATTTTGATGTGACAGTCATGGGTTTGACTTCATCAGAATAGGGGATGGATCTGTTGAGAAGGTAGTAGGGTGTGATGTCATGGTATTTGGATGACATACACAGAGTAGGAAGTAAAATTCCTATACTACGATCGGTTGTACTGTGGTCGTCACACAGTTGTTTCTCCAGACAGGATATGGATATTGTTAGTTATATGTATGCCCTAGAGGCCATTACTGTACATTGGATGTATATTGTAGTGGATGCTGGGACATATATAGGTAGGACTTTCTTGCTCGACATGATAGTACGCTATCTGGTTGCTCTTTATCTTAACATGTATACTTTCTGTCTCTCTGATTACATGTTGATAAAGCCCTTAGGATGTGTACTCGACTTCCAGGACTATGATGAAGATCATACTAGTGGGGTCTGGGTAGTCAATGAGTACATCCTTCAATGTTCCTAGTCGTGGGAATATCGAGACGGGGCATCGATATTCCAGAGTAGACTAGCGTATATCTTCTCGACCCATGTGATGGGCGATGGATGATCCCATATCCATTGGTGTTTGACATCGGAGATGGTATGCGGGTGCTCAGTGGAGACTGGGTACACTGAACGGACTCGCCGAGAACTCCCAGATGGTATTATGCCTCACGTCAGATGGCAGTTCTCTGGTGACACTGGTACAGCTTAGTCTGTTGACCCGAGATCGTCATAGAGTCTTATGTGTCTCCTACTGTGCTTTGATTTCCACCCTACCACGGCTCTACTGAGTCGTGCAAACAGGTGGTTTTTGGGTACAGTCCCGATTCACATGGAGGCAATGAGCGACAGGAGGGGATTCGTCTCTCCCGGTATTGGGGGTGGATGTTGCGCTATGCTCGACTGGCCATAACAGGAAATCCCTGGCCAGGGTTGCAGTGATATACTGGTAAGAGTTATCAGTAGTTTCACGAATGTTATGGACCTAACGTCGGCATGACTTATCAAGCTACTGGGGTCTGACGTTTACCACCCCTAGGCGAGATATGCGACATATCAGACGAACAGACCGGACTATACGGTAAGTGTTACTGGTTGGATTCACAGGAGTGTGAGCGGGCTTGCTCTTCGATCTTCTGATCGCTCAATACCCGGGTGGCCGTTACGTTTAGCAGACCGCTTGCGGCTTGTGGGTGTTTGATATGATCATCATCTGCTGCCGGCGTATTGACGAGTCTTTAGAGTCCTACACAGAGGTTTCCTGGCTCAAGCGAAACGAAATAGGAGCGCATATGAGATATGTGCGGGACCGAGAATAATGCGTGTATGTGATACCGTATTCTATTCTCGCGATGAATGTATCGATTGGTTGTATGCAATATAACCTAGTTATCGAATCAAGGATTGATTCGATAAGCCGATACATTGAATATTAGTCGGTTATATGAGATATGACCGGATCGTTAAATCAAGTATTGATTTAATGATTTAATGCATAATTATATATTTGATATATTACTTTGCATTAACTAGTATTGGTTCACTTTAAAAAGGGTTTTCTCACTTGATTTGCACATTGTATATGTGATATATTTTTGTGCACTTGTTTGTATCATGTTTGATGATACATGCTCACTTGGGTTTGTGTGTATGATTAAACCATGGTTATATGAATGGTTAGGGTTTTGTTTACTTATTCATTTATTTATTTATTCATTTTGGAAAGAAAAGATATGGTTGCTTCTTTTGTTCTTTTCTTTGAAGCTTCAAGAAGCTTTGACCATTCTTGTTATTTTCCTAAACCTAACCATTCACCTAACCCTAGTTTATTCTCTACACTTAACCAAGGTTGGATTATGATAAGAATGAAAGGGATTTTTCTTTTTAACTTAATCTTTTTTATTCTTTCAAACACTTATCATATTCTTTCTTCTTCTTCTTCATCTTCAACAATGAAGAAAGCTTGCCTCCATCAATGGCAACTTGTGAAAATGAGTGAGAAATCCAATTCCAAAGTGAACCCACTTCCTATTTCTTCATCCTCTACCTCTTGCCAAGTAGTATAGGGTGTTTTCTTCACAAGTTTCATGACTTGGTGAAGTTGGAGCTTGATCTTGAGTTGCCTCGACGTAGATCATCTTCGGCATCGAAGTCGACGACCTAGCCCGCCCATTTCTCCGATGAAGCCGATGCTAGCGTCCTGGATTCGATTTGGACAGCGGAGGGACGTCATCACGGAGCCTAAGAAGTGGAGGACCGGATCTACAAAGGTTGTAGCCTCTTTCCTTTTAAGTTAAAGTTGTTTACTTGCATCGCATCACCTATACATCTAGTTAACGATCCGTATTAGGGTTTCTCGGCACTTGTAAAATTTTAATTGGCCATGTTTGATCACTTGTGAGACTACATTAGTGTGCCTAGGAACCCTACAGATATAATATCTGACATTCTGGTTTCTAGATCTATGGTTTTAGATCTGGATTTGGGTAGTTTCCCAATGTGGGTACTTTGACTATATTCTGATAGTATTTAGAATAGTTGACTCCTGGCATAGTGGTGTACCTGCAGGTGATGGAGTCACCCTCTCTAAAGGTGTCTTACAGACTAAAGGGGAGAGGGATGAGCATGATTGGCAGATCACTTGCTTAGGCAATTGAGTTAATCGTGAGATGTCAAGTACCACACCAGATGTTGTTTTTGCACTAGATGCAATAAGTTTGTATTAATCCAATCCTGGATAAACATAAGGAAGCAGTTTTAGAACATAAGTGGATGTTCTACGGATTTGATGACGGCAGCCTCCTTCGGGAAACGGTTATCATTCCAGGCTTCAAAGGTGACATGGTTGACAGAGGGATTGTCAGAGTTATAGTTTTTCCCTCCGACGAGGGACAGTATTATGGACAGGTGGTCCAAGAGGATACTGTGGGAGGCATGGTGCTGGATACTGATTCTGTTCAGTTATCGATACAGTCTAAGAAGTTTGGATTTGGAGTTCATTTATGAACTAGGTCCCATCAGATATCCAGACATATTCTAAGACAGGTATTACTCAATTCGGGAGATGGCTTTCTCCGCGAATTTGAGATTAAGAGAGACGTAGAAAGAAACATCAGGGCGGATCCACTCACTGAGGCTATTTCTCGAATACAATAGTTTTACAAACGGGCTTTGTAAGACTGATTAGTAGAGGAGTTGGATGTTCGGTTTCACACGGGCTGTGAGTAGTCGACATCGCAATAATTAGCCTTAAGTGCAAGTGGGAGATTGTTGGATATAGTGCCCTCAAAGTCAATTATTGGATCGCAGGCACGTGATTACAATGATTGCGGAGGACTTATACCAGTAGGACAGTCTTACTCGAGATGATAGTATGCTCTCTGGTTTGTCTTTATCAGTCGTGTACAGTTTCAGGTGACTGATCACTGTTACACTTTGATAGAGCCCTTAGGATCTTGCTTTACTACCTACAGTATGATGGCGATCATATACGTGAGAGTTGGGTGGTTTATACGCATATCCTTAATTGTGGTCCCTAGTCGTGGGAGTTTCGAGACAGGGCATCGATACTCCGGAGTAGAGTAGTGTATACAGTCGAGACCCCGACGAGGGGCGATGGACGGTCTCACAATCCACTGGTGTCAGTTGGATCACCTAAGATGTATACAGGTGCTCATTGGGTTATGAGTACACCAGACAGGACTCGCCGGGAATCTGCTAGTTGGTACTATACCTATCGTCAGATAGCAGTTCCCTGGTGACATGTGTACAGGTTAGTTCATCGACCTGAGGTCATCATTTATCTCGTGTGAGTTCCCACTGTGCTTTGATTTCTACCCTACCACGGCTCAAAGGAGTCGTGCAAACAGGTATTTTTTGGGTACAGTCCCGAGCCACATGGAGGCAAGTGAGCGGATCGGCAGGGGATTCATTTCTCCCGGTATCGGGGGTGAGATCGCGCAGTGTCTAGGAGAGCCATTACACAAAGTCCACGGCCGTGGCAGGAGATTTACTGGTAGGTACTCCAGTAGTATCTCAGGGTGTTTTTGGGCTACACTCCGACACGACTTATACTGCTATTGGGGGTCTGATGTTACCAGCCCCCTAGGGAGATATGCGATACTCATAGACGAACTAACCGGACTGTATATACATTGTCACTGTTAGGCTCAGTAGGGTTTCCAGATGAGTTCGCTCATCGGCCTCCCTTGAGGTCAGTACATGGGCAGCCGTTACGCACAGCTAGTGCCGCTGACGGCTTATGGTTAAACCCACTGCCAGGGTACTGACGAGTCATTAGAGTCCCCCACCGACAGTTTCCCAAGTTTGGGCGAAACGTTGTAGAGGCCGTATGGTTTTATGGCAGGGTTCGGAAAATGCACGTGCGTTTACGCACGTGTCATTTTTCGGGCAGATAATACTGGTGGGCTTTGGTTTAAGCCGGATCTGAGTATTATATTGAGTAGATATAATATCTTTGTCTCAGTTGCATTTGTATTCGGTCGTAATACAAATGCGGGTATATTTATACAGTTACGGGGTTGTCCTGAATTTCGTTTCAGGATTGCTTTTGGAAGTTGCCAGTTTCCAGTTTTCAATCGCCCATCTTTTAACATTCGGTTAAAGACGGATTTATCTTTTCTTGGCTGAGTGTGAGTATGCTTCTAGAAGGTTCTAGAAGTGGTGATAAGGCTTATGACTCATTTGTGCATTTAATGATTCATTAATGCAAGGATGACTAGGTTTTAATGACTCATGCTTTAGCATTAATGATTCTTGTTAACCTTAGAATATTTGTTCATGATATTTATCCTTGTGGTCACCCTCTTTGCTCCTACCATCACCTCCCTCTTCATATATATTGGCCGGCCCCCATTGTGAGAGAGAGAGAGAGATTGATTTCATTTTTGGGAAAAAGACTATGGTTTAAAGTGTATGGAAATTTGATAACTCATTTCTCATTCCATTTCATTTCGAGTGGCAACTTCATTAACCGATCGTCCACGGCTTTGGACGAAGTGAGACAAAGTATTCTACTCATTCTCTACATCAATCTTGGTCGTCTCTTTTAGCAAACTTGACGACCGAGTTGCCTCGAGTCAGAGGCGGGAGCCTGTTTAAAGATCCGTTGACGTGGTACCACAGGAACGAGGAGATCGGAGATCGACGAGATCGGAGCAGCCGCAACAGAGCGTGGGATGATGGTTAAAGAACGAAGGACTCGGATCGTTCTGTATAACCTTTCTACCCTCTTTACAGTTTGTTAGTTTAGCAATAATGGCAGATCCGGGTTATAGTATACGATAGCGCCAGTTAAAAAGTTTTTGTTCTGCATTTGGCGTCTATTAGTCAGCCGGGGCGCTACCGAAGACTTACAGAAAGAGCCGAGATCCCTTCACCGGGAGTTACCTCTTTAGAAAAACTAGTAAAAGCCTCAAAAACACTCCTTTTCAAAATCACTCGATTCTACAACGACATCAAGTTCATTACGCAAATGGTTTTTCTAAAAACTGTCGTAGCCCTCCGTCATTTCATATAAGTACTACTTAGTATTCGTGCTACGTTTGTTGGCCTGCGTCAAGGCGTAGTGTGCGGTAGCTAACTAGTGCTTATCTACAACATAAGATGAGATTGGATTAGAGTAGTCGTGCGACTTTGTTGGCCTGCTTCAAGGGTCGTGCGGGTGGGTTTAATTCAATCAGGAATTGTACGGGTTGAACTTGACTAGCGGACTATGGTTTGTTGGCCTGCGTCAAGGTCATAGGACGCTAGGGGAAAAATATTATCGGGAATTTCAAGTGTTGAAATTTGCAATGAGATTGCATACCTTCTATGAGATAGTTGGATCCCGATACCCACTGTGAGCAAGAGTTACTCCTGGGAGAGTTGTACACATCACAATTAGCCGATCAAGTAGGTGTTTAGAAAGGTGTTAACGGGGTTATGCCTTTAGGAAAACGAGGTTTATTTTAATTAGGTCCGTGCGAAAGCACGGGGGACCTCCCTCAAAATACCGACACTGGCCTGGCCGAAAGATTGTCGAACTTGTAGGGTGTAATTAATCCCGGCTAGTCTTACCTTTTAGGGTTTGAAAGAGGGTTGGATAAAAACAGTGGGAGCCATCCTGATTAGATAAGATAATAACCAATCTAATCTTGTAAGAGCATACGCTAAAGTGTTTTCTTCTCTCTCTCCAGGTAGCGACCATGCCAGGTCTTAATCAAGATAATAATATGGATGTATTGACTGAACTCGCTTGTTATACTGAGCAGGAGAACGTTGGTTCCGTTCTTTCTTATAATTGTTATAAGACTGAGCAAGAAATAGGGGAATATTCGGATTCCCACGCCACCCAAACGAAGAATCAGCATGTTATGCATCTTCTTCGGGTGTGTTAGTTACCGAGAACTGTTTCTCAGTACACTCTACGTACTGGGTATTAGATACCGGATCGGGATCCCATATATGTAATATGTTGCATGGGCTAAGGAAAGGTAGAGAACTGGGAATAGGTGATCATTCCGTAAGCGTAGGGAATGGTGCAAATGTTGCAGCCAAAGCAGTTGGCGAATATCACCTTGTATTTTCAAATGGTAATACATTGATTCTGAACGAATGCTATTACATACCGAACCTGATATGCAATCTTATGTCAGTTTCTTTATTAAGTAAAGAAGGATATAATTTTGTAGTACAGGATAATGTTATGAACATTTTTATGAATCAAAAGTTTATTGGATCAGGCTCGTTAAACAATAGCATATACGTTCTAAATCAAAGCACAGTTCTTAGCGTACAAAACACACACAAGAGGAAGAGTTCAGAAATAAACGAATCCTTCTTGTGGCTTTATAGACTAGGTCATATCAATGCGACACGACTGGATAAGTTACATAAGGATGGATATTTGAATCCGTTCGAATTATTATCTTATGAAACTTTCCAGTCTTGTCTCAAAGGAAAAATGACCAAAACTCCGTTTATTGGACACGGAGAAAGAGTTACGGAACTCTTGGGACTGATACATAGTGATGTATGCGATCCCATGTCTACACATGCCAGGAATGGTTCATCGTACTTGATTACATTCACTGACGATCTCTCAAGATACGGACATGTGTTCCTGTTGAAACACAAGTCTGAAGCTTTTGAGAAATTCAAAGAATATAAGCATGAAGTCGAGAACCAGACGGGTAAAAGTATTAAAATCCTACGATCTGATCGGGGAGGAGAATACTTGAGCACGGAATTCCGTGACTATCTAAAAGAGAATGGGATTCTCTCTCAGCTTACTCCTCCGTATACACCACAGCACAACGGTGTACCGGAGCGGAGGAATCGCACCCTATTGGATATGGTGCGCTCTATGATGAGTACTGCTGAGTTGCCTATTTCCTTTTGGGGATATGCACTAGAGACAACTGCAGACCTATTGAATATGGTTCCCACCAAATCTGTGACAACCACTCCATATGAGATATGGAAAGGAAAGAGACCATATCTTAATTATGTTAAGATATGGGGTTGTCCGGCATATGTGAAAACACAAAATCCGGACAAGCTCGAGGCAAGGTTTTTTGTGTAAGTTTATTGGATATCCCAAATATTCACGAGGGTATATCTTCTACCACACCGAGGAACAAAAGGTGTTTGTTTCTCGACATGCCACCTTTTTAGAAAATGAATTTCTTGAAAAAGAAATTAGTGGCAAGTAGGTAGAACTGGAAGAGGTTCCTGCTATACAAACTACGACAGAAGATTTGGTAGAACCAGAGGATTCGATAGTTCCCAACGAACCCCAGCCTCTCCGCCGATCTAGTAGGGTTCCTCATCCACCTGAAAGATACTACGGTTTTCTCATTGATGGTGGGAGCGAGGATTGTATCATGGAAGATGATGAACCAACTAGCTTCGAGCAGGCCATCACGAGTGGGGACTCTGTGAAATGGCTGGATGCAATGCGATCTGAGATGGAATCCATGTACACCAACAAAGTATGGACTTTGGAAGTTTCTCCTGAAGGGGTAAAACCCATCGAGAGCAAATGGATCTTTAAGAAGAAACTTGGTGTAGATAAAAAAGTTGATACTTTCAAAGCTAGACTTGTTGCAAAAGATTTTCGTCAATGACCAGGTGTGGATTATGATGAAACCTTTTCTCCAGTGGCTATTCTTAAGTCCATCCGGATCCTACTTGTCATCGCTGCATACCATGACTACGAAATCTGGCAAACGGATGTTAAGACCGCCATTCTAAATGGTGATTTAGAAGAGAGCGTGTACATGACTCAGCCAGAGGGCATCTTAGATAGTGGGAGAAGCGGAAAGGTGTGCAAGCTGCTTAAATCCATCTACGGGTTGAAGCAGGCATCGCGGAGTTGGAACATCTATTTTGATGTGGTAGTCAAAGAGTTTGACTTCATCAAAAACATAGATGAACATTGTATATACAAGAAGGTGGCAGAGAGTAAGGTTGTCTTCCTTGTATTGTACGTGGATGACATACTCTTGATAGAAAATGATGTTGCTATGCTGCACTCGGTTAATCTCTTCTTATCACAAAGATTCTTAATGAAAGATCTAGGTGATGCCTCCTACATCTTGGGTATTAAGATATATAGAGATAGATCTAAACGGATACTGGGATTGTCCCAATCCAGGTACATTGTGTAACATTTCAGAAAATATAAAATATTATTTTTGGAATTTAATATTAAAATAATATATTTTGCGAAAAACTACCCGATTTGCAAAATTGGGGTTTTCGTAAAATGGTATAAATATATACCAATATTTGTGAAATAAATGGAGATTAAAATGATTTATTCATTTAAAAATATATTTATTGGATTTGGCATTTTTATAATTTATTATATGCAGTTTGAATAAAACTTGATTAGTGCACTACTAATCGCGATTAAGCCAAATCCGTATTTCTACAGTTTTCCATGGCTAGTGCACCATGTCATGTTGCATTTGTTGCATGTTGTTTCATTTGTGTTGTTTTATTAGTGTTATGTGATTATTGTGAGAAAGAAAAATGAGAAGAGAAAAAAATGAATTACTGGAGAGAGAGTGTGACATGGCATGAATGTGAGAAGGTGTGAATAAGAAAGAGAGAGAGAGAGGGCTGCCCATTCATTTCCTCCCCTTTGTTCTTCATCTCCTTCAACCTCATCTCCCTCCACCTCCACCTCCATATATCATCTCAAAATCTTCATCAAAACCCTAAACTCCTTTCATTAAAGTTGATCCCCACCTCATCCTCAACACTTTGGACCAATCAAAGTTGGATTTTGAAGACTTTGGGAAGTTAGGGTTTTTCTTGAGTTGACCAAATGAGGTATAATTCCTTTCATTTAGTTTAATTTTAGTTTCTTGCACCCTAGTTTAGTTTAGAATGTGATTTGGTTAGGGTATGTGATGTTTGGAAAATTCAAGAGAAGGGTTTGGGTGTTTGTGTGGAATCATGAGGCGTAGTGAGTGTTTTAAGACCTTAAGGATTGATTTCAAGACTTAAAAATGAGTACAGAAACCAAAATACAGACTTAGGAAATTCCCCATGTCGGTTTTGTGACATTTTAGTGGCCTACAGGGAATCTGGAGCAACCCGGGAAGTTTATGAGAAAAACTAGCAACTCTAGAGACCTAGTTAGATCAATAGGAGACCATCCTGAGAAGAAGAACCAGAACGGAGAAGATTGGGCCGAGCAGGCCGGTTTTGGTGGGTATGTATCCAGCCAAGTTGGAGTACTTGGTGTCTAGGTTGGTTCAGTAGCTCACATACTCTATATACAACACCCTATACTTGCTAGTTTTGTTCCAATTGACCTGAACCAAAATCTGGGAGCACATTGGGGTGTTTTTGGTTATGCTTTCCGTATTTTGGAATTCTTGGTTTTAGTATTTGATGTTGTATTGGGTCGTTGGATGTTTGTACGTCAACGACGAGGGTTGTTTGATTGTTTTTGCATGCGTAGGCTATAGGTTCTAACCTATAGGCGATCCGTGTGCCGTATTGGTTTTCGGACTTGATGTTAATAGCATTTGTGATTGTGTATTTATTGTAGGTATCTTCGCGTGGATACTGAGACGACGAAGCCATCGAATACAGCTGAACAAGAAGATCCGCAGGTGAGTAGATATATATCTATGGGGGAAGTCGGGTGGATGGCGTATAGCACCCCCGCAAGTTTTGATGGAAACCGATATATAGAATATGGTTAAGGAAACATAGATTAGAAAACTATGGATAGGGTTAGAAAGATAGTTAGAGATGATATGAATGATTGAATATATATATCGAGATATGAGATGAAAGCTATAGGGATATGACTCTTTGACATGATATGATAGAAATAATGTCTCGAATTGATATATAAGGTATGAAAAGTGAATGTAAATCACGATATATAGATGTGTAGTTGCACTAGATTAAGTATGAGATTTTAGTGGCATGTAATGAGATAAGATAATACGAGCGGGTATGATTGATATAGGATATGAAACGAGATGTATAAGGATGTGACATGAGATCGATGAATATGATGAGATTGAGATAGATGTGTTATGAGATCGGTCAAATAAGATAAATATATATAAGATGACTTGATGTAAGATGATTTAATATGATGAAAAGAACATACGATGTAATATGATGACTTGATTGATATGTCGGTATACGGATGCGAGTCGATATAAGAGGATTGATACCTTTGCCGGTCCCCTGATATGAGATTGTTATGGATGTGACCTGGGATATAGGTATATAGATATATGTAATGTTGTGAATCATGAGTGATATGCCGTACGAGACGTTAAGTCCGTACCCTCATTGTCATATAGGTTGATAGGATCTCTAATAGTTTAATACCGCCGTACGATGATTTACCGTATATGATGAGTTTTATGATGATTGATCCGTACCCTTGACTAGAGGATGCCGTACGATGGATTATACAGTACGTGATGTTGTGAGGCTGGATGCCAATTGATAGATTCACCGACTCGGTCATGTTAGATACGTATACCTTATAGCATTTAGATGACGATGTACTTTTTGCTACGTTCATGTCATTCTCATTGTATTACATATACCTGTGCTAGTACACCTACACCATTATCGATGATGCGTATATTACACTTACACAGATTGGCTGGCTCACACACTTTCATCATCGATAATTGCTATGTCACTACACAGTACAATTGCTGCATCATGATATGACTCCTTGCATGATTTACTTGCTATATTCATATCACTGTTTCATGTTGCATGATATACGGATATACTTACATTTCTGTATCGCATACATCATGCTTTATGATTATACGCATTGAGTTGCTGTTTTCATGAGATTTCTGGATTTGAGAACCGTGGTTATTTCAAAGGAAAGTATATATTGTTTTAAAAACCCGGTTTCTCTTGATATGATATTTCGAGACGTCCACCATGTGTTTTCTTGGTTCTGAGATTGGCATGTGAAATCCGATTCGAGGAGCGGTAGGCACCGTCTGCGGGTACATGGTGGACCCGGTGAGGTATCCTGGGGCAAGAAGACTCATATTTGTTAGGCGGTGAGCCTGGCAGGGGAGCACTACCTACCGGTGATAGTATTTGGACCTGGCGGTTATCCGGAGGATACTGACCGGAGTCATGAGATGGATATGAGGGCTGACCAGAGTATGCGGCGCCTGAGGGCCGATCTAAGGATGCGGCGCCTGAGATATGAGAATTTACGTGTCGATACTGGACACGGGTTTCATGATATTTCGAGTGTCCTTGTTGGACACTCAGGTTCCATGATTTGATGTGTCATTGATGGACACACATTTTTTGATATCCTCATATATTTACATGCATATGCTTTTATGATGTTTCAAGTGGACGAGATCCACATCCATACAGGCATTGATTACATTGTTGGATGATTTCCACATGCATACTGACATTGATTATTGTTGCCATATATGTAGATACGGTCACCCTAGATATCATAGTATTACCTTTATGATATAGTTGACCTAGGAATCGTTGTTTATTCGATTTCTACCTGATGATGTTTTTACTCACGAGTTGGCAACTCACCCCCGTTGTGCCACAGTTCTTGCAGGTTGACCGCATGGATCGGTAGTGGCGTCGTTGGCACACAGCTTGCATTCGTGTGACTTACTTTGGTAGGTGGTACATATTGGATCGTACCACTATTGTATTTATTATTCATGTTGTATCTAGTTAACTCCATCAATCAGAAACTAGTATTTGTATATGTAGTAAGACTTAGCAAGACTTGTAGTTGCGAGACTTGAGCGATGGGTCATAGGTTCGCTTGGTGGGTTTGATGTCTTGCTTTACATTATTCTTTGTGTTGATCTTCGCCGTTGGGCGTCGTATACATATATTTCTGTCTTGCGTGGTTGTGATTCCGCCGATTGGCGAAAATCTAGCTCCTGCTTGGTGATGCCTTTTATATTATCATGTATTTGTGGTTTTGGATCAAAATATACAAAGAAGGTGCTACCCAAATTTTTAAAAGACGAAACATGTTTTTCAACTAGTAAATCCACTTGCATTTTTCATGTTCCTTTATCTATGCATTTAAGAAAACTTTTGATTTCATCATACCTTTATTTCAAAACTTCACCTCTTTTATTTTCTTAAAAAGGTTTAGATTTCTAGGCTTCGGCTTACTTGATTTACGTTGCTCCTTTAGACGTTGCGTGAATTATGTGCCGGTCACGAACAATATTTTCGGGTCGTGACAAAGTTGGTATCAGTGCGCTAAGTTTAACCTTGGTTCGAGTCTAGGTTTGACTAGGTGGAGTCTAGGGCGTAATTATTTCGGAACCTAGGCTTGACCTTATGGAACTTAGACTTGAACATGGGGGTATTAGACCCGAACTTTTGTTACATAGGCTGACCCTGATTGATGGAGTAGGTAGCTTGAGTAGAGTGACGTACCGTACGTATGTTCCACGGCATATTTACGATACGATACTCCACTTAAGAAACCTTAGGATGTACATATTTTGAGATCTGTGATTCTCTTCGTTCCCTTGATCATACATCCATTTAAGATTCTTGATTCTATTCGTTTCCATGATCATACTCTCACTGATTCCGTTCCTCCTTATGATCATGTATCCATTTTGGGATCTGTTGATTCCTTTCATTCCTTTGATCTACCTTCATCGATACATGCTTGAGGTTCCTGTCACCATGGTTTGAGCGCAGATTGAGCTGCTGCTATTGATGCGGTCAGGGCGAGCTCGTCATGGACGAGGACTGACCATCGTGTTTTCTGGTGACATGGGAACGTCTCGATTTAGTATTTGTGTTGTGACCTCTTGTTTGAGGCGAATGTTTGGTTTGCACTGGATGATCGGGCCATTGTTAGAGGCTGCCTATTGTGAGAGGACTGTTGATGTACAGCCTACCTCAGAGCTTATGATGTCGTCTACCGTGTAGATAGATGACCCAGCTGTTGCTGAGATTGATGGGATGTCGCTTCCAGAGCTTACGAGCTGAGATCGCTGGAGCTTTCAGGCAGAGATACGACAGATGATAGCTAGTCTATCTTGAGTTGAGAGACGAAGGTGATTCGTCTGATTTGATGCGCCGACACAGGTTCAGTTGAGTTGAAGATTTACAGTATAGAGAATCTTACTCAGATCTAGAGTAGATCGATCCAGAGATGACGTTGTTCGTTGGATGATCCGATAGGAGATCAGTAGGTTGACCAGCTTTGGATAGAGGACCTCACCCAGACGCGTTGTGAGTTGATCGAGAACGGACGAGTATTGAGTATTCCCCCGATGGTTGGGACGAGTTCCCGAGGACGTGTTCGGCTATAGATTTTCTATAGAGTGATGAAGATACCGAGTTCGCGATTTCGAGTCCGTGTGAGAGATTCCGGATTGACTGTAGCCGAGAACAATTGCAGTACGCAGATAACATGACGTGACGTCGAAGTGGACGATAATAAAGACGAGTGGAGCAAGAGCTTCGTGCGAGATGTTGACGAGCTGTTGTTACTCCCCGTTGAGATTAGAGATCGGATATGTATACAGAGGCGTTGGGATACGGCCAGTTCTCGAGGAAATGCTGTGCTGAGAACGCAGATGTCCAGAAGACAAGAAAAGATTATGCAAGAGTACCAGCCTCCGTATAGTTCGACATATGCGAGATCGGAAGAGACCTTGAGCATGTTCCTTCCAGGACACTTCTGCGATAAGATTTGAACCGAGGATCAGTTGTGTCACGTGTATTCAGAGGGCCAGAGGCCGACGCCAGTGACGTACTGCTTTACGAGTGGTCATGCTAATTGGCCGAGAGATGACCAGAGGAGTGCCAGAGCGGAATCGTTTCCTTTAGCATACCCGACCGGGCCGATGAGCCGATGGATTGCGGGATCGGTAATCCATAGAGAAATGAAGACCCGGAGACAGAGGACGCCAGACCGTGAGCAGGAGGCAAGCGGATGTTCTTGCTCTGCCAGTTTTGGGCGCACCGATATTCTTTCGACATTGTAGGAGGTGTACCTCATTGTCATTTGTTGCGATTTGCATTTGTGATCCGAGTATCACGCTTATATCGCTTGGATTTGAGTTTTGATGATTGAGTTTCATGATATTGTTTTCGTGCACCATGGCTGCACCTACTGGGTATTTACATTTTGTGTATACCTATTGCACTTGATATAAGTTTTATACACCGTTGTGTTAGTTTGCGATTTGTGCATACCTATTGCACTTGATGTTGATTTTGTGCCTTGGTAGCACGTATTTATGATTTCATGGATTTCATACGGATGATTTGATTTTTGTGCATGTGGTACGCACTTGATTTGATTTTTGCACTCGGTATAGCTCACATGTGCTTGCAGTGCATTAATACGGATTTAGTGCACATAGTTGCGCACGTTTTTTGATTTTATACACCTTGGTACACTCGGTGTTGCTTTTTATACGCATTTGAGTTATTGATGGTATTTCGTGCATTTGTTGCACTAGATTTGTATTTCGTGCACTGGATGCACCGGAATTGTATTTCGTGCACTAGATGCACTGGATTTGTATTTCATGCACTGGATGCACCGGATTTGTATTTCGTGCATTTGTTGCACTAGATTGTTATTTCGTGCATTTGCTGCACCAACTTGATATTTCGTGCATTGGTTGCACCGGATTTATACTCCGTACCTTGGTTGCACCCGATTTATATCTTTGAGTATTTGTGTTACCAGATTTGTGTTTTTGTGTGCGTTTGCACTTGACGTTCGTTTTCGTGCATGCTACTGCGCTAGATGCATTTCACGGACCTGACGCGCTTAGGTTGGATTTTGCGCATATTAGGCGCTTGGTATTGGATTCTGTGCGCATCGGATGCACTTGAGTGAGATATTATTCATGCATGTCGGATGCACTTGATTGAGATTTTATTCATGCATGTTGGATGCACTTGACTTAGATTTTTATTCGTGCATGTTGGATGCACTTGATTTAGATTTCATTCGTGCATAACGGATGCACTTGATTTGGATTTTCGCGCATGTCGGGCGCACGATATGAGATGTGATTTTGTGCACACCGGATGCACTCGATTGGGATTTTCATTGTGCAGGTTAGTTGCACTGGGTTGAGATTTTCGTGTACTATAGATGCACTTGATATTGTTGTCGTGCACACCCGTTGCACTGGACAGATGTTGTCGTGCATACTCGTTGCACTGGACAGATGCTTTCGTGCACACCCGTTGCACTTATTTTTGCTTTTGTGCATATCGTAGCAATTGTATTGGATTTGATTTCCGTGCGTACCAGACACACGTGATTGTTGGATACGCCTTTCGAGGCTGATTTTGCTCTTGAGCACTTTGTTTTCATGATAGGTACTATATTATATAGTGGCCGGACATGACTGATCTGAGGACAGTACTTGAGTACTTTGCATGCATTAAAAGTTTAACAAGAGGTTTTCAAAAAGGAGCTATAGTCTCGCTATTTCCTACGTGTCCGTGAGCGGCACGAATGTTTATAAAGGAAAACCTTTTGGGATGTTTCAAAAAGGGCGGAACGTATATTTTAGCAAAATATATGAACATATATTATTACTTTACGAATGAGCGTCCGTCACTTGTGCCGTGATTTACGCATCACACGGCAATTTAGAAAGGATTTTGCATGTGTTTTATTCAGTTTTAAGAGATTTTTCCAAGGATGCGTATTATATACATATTATAGTATTTGACTAGTGCATGTTAGATTTCGAGATCTGTGTCTCCATTGTAACTCCGATGATTTGCGTGCAAATCCGAAGATTTGCGTGACGCTTGACGGAGTTCGATTTTTTGTTTCATACCCGTTTTCAGGTGCACGCGATGCGCTGTAGTATTTCTATATCTTCCGTGATTTCGGAGCTCCATTGATTTGAGTTGATTATTGAAATGTTTTAGCATTTGGGGGTTTAAATTTAAATTCGAGGACAGAATTTATTTAAGGGGGGAAGATTGTAACATTTCAGAAAATATAAAATATTATTTTTGGAATTTAATATTAAAATAATATATTTCGCGAAAAACTAATAGATTTGCAAAATTGGGGTTTTCGTAAAATGGTATAAATATATACCAATATTTGTGAAATAATTGGTGATTAAAATGATTTAATCATTTAAAAATATATTTATTGGATTTGGCATTTTTATAATTTATTATATGCAGTTTGAATAAAACTTGATTAGTGCACTACTAATCGCGATTAAGCCAAATCCGTGTTTCTACAGTTTTCCATGGCTAGTGCACCATGTCATGTTGCATTTGTTGCATGTTGTTTCATTTGTGTTGTTTTATTAGTGTTATGTGAATTATTGTGAGAAAGAAAAATGAGAAGAGAAAAAGGGAATTATTGGAGAGAATGTGACATGGCATGAATGTGAGAGGGTGAGAATAAGAAAGAGAGAGAGAGGGGGGGTTGTCCATTCATTTCCTCCCCTCTGGTATTTATCTCCTTCAACCTCATCTCCCTCCACCTCCACCTCCACCTCCATATATCATCTCAAAATCTTCATCAAAACCCTAAACTCCTTTCATTAAAGTTGATCCCCATCTCATCCTCAACACTTTGGACCAATCAAAGTTGGATTTTGAAGACTTTGGGAAGCTAGGGTTTTTCTTGAGTTACCCAAATGAGGTATAATTCCTTTCATTTAGTTTAATTTTAGTTTCTTGCACCCTAGTTTAGTTTAGAATGTGATTTGGTTAGGGTATGTGATGTTTGGAAAATTCAAGAGAAGGGTTTGAGTGTTTGTGTGGAATCATGAGGTGTAGTGAGTGTTTTAAGACCTTAGGGATTGATTTCAAGACCTGGAAATGAGTATAGAAACCAAAATACGGACTTAGGAAATTCCCCATGTCGGTTTTGTGACATTTTAGTGGCCTATAAGGAATCTGGAGCAACCCGGGAAGTTTATGAGAAAAACTAGCAACTCTAGAGACCTAGTTAGACCAATAGGAGACCACCCTGAGAAGACGAACCAGAACGGAGCAGATTGGGCCGAGCAGGCCGGTTTTGGTGGGTATGTGTCCGGCCAAGTTAGGGTATTTGGTGTCTAGGTTGGTTTAGTAGCTCACATACTCCATATACAACACCCTATACTTGCTAATTTTGTTCTAATTGACCTGAACCAAAATCTGGGAGCACATTGGGGTGTTTTTGGTTATGTTTTCCATATTTTGGAATTCTTGGTTTTAGTAGTTGATGTTGTATTAGCTCGTTGGATGTTTGTACGTCAATGACGAAGGTTGTTTGGTTGTTTTTACATGCGTAGGCTATAGGTTCTAACCTATAGGCGATCCGTATGCCGTATTGGTTTTCCGGACTTGATATTAATAACATTTGCGATTGTATATTTATTGTAGGTACCTTCGAGTGGATTCCGAGACGATGAAGCCATCGACTACAGCTGAACAAGAAGATCCACAGGTGAGTAGATTTATATCTACAGGGGAAGTCGGGTGGATGGCGTATATCACCCCCGCAAGTTTTGATGGAAACCGATGTTAGTTGTATATATGCCCTAGAGGCCATTATTGTACATATAATGTATATTATAGTGGATACTTGTACATATATAGAGAGAACTTTCTTGCTCGACATGATAGTATGCTATCTGGTTGCACTTTATCTTAACATGTATACTTGTCTCTTGATACTGTCTTATGGTTACATGTTGGTAAAGCCCTTAGGATATGTACTTGACTACCAGGATTATGATGCAGATCATATTAGTGGGGCTATGGTAGTCCATAAGTTCATCCTTTAATGTTCCTAGTCGTGGGTGTATCGAGACATGGCATCGATATACCAGAAGTAGACTAGCGTATACGCTTCTCGACCCATGAGATGGGCGATGGATGATCCCATATCCATTGGTGTTTGACATCAGAGATGGTATACGGGTGCTCAGTGGAGACTGGGTACACTGGACGGACTCGCCGAGAAATCCTAGATGGTATTATACCGCACGTCAGATAGCAGTTCTCTGGTGACACTGGTACAGGTTAGTCTGTAGACCCGAGATCGTCATAGAGTCTTGTGTGATTCCCACTGTGCTTTGATTTCCACCTTACCACGTTCAAGAGGATGTGCAAAACGGTGGTTTTTGGGTACAGTCCCGAGTCACATGGAGGCAATGAGCGATAAGAGGGGTTTCGTCTCTCCCGGTATTGGGGTTGATGTTGCGCTGTGCTCGATTGGCCATAACACGGAAGTCCCTGGTCAGGGCTGATTTAGAGATTTACTGGTAAGTGTTATCAGTAGTTTCTCGACCCGTTATGAACCTCGTATCGGTATGACTTATCGAGTTATTGGGGTCTGACGTTTACCACCCCTAGACTTGATATGCGACATATCAGACGAGGAGACCGGACTGTACGGTAGTGTTACTGACAGGCTTTACAGGAGCTAGAGCGGGCTTGCTTGTTGATCTTCTGATCGTTCAATATCCGGGTAGCCGTTACGTCCAGATAGTACCGCTGACGGCTTGTGGGTGCTTGATGTGATCATCACTTACCGCCGGCGTATTGACAAGTCTTTAGAGTCCTACATAGAGGTTTTACTGGCTCAGGCAAAATGAAGTAGGAGCACATATGTGATATGTGCGGGACTGAGAATAATACGAGTATGTGATACAGTATTCTATTCTCGCGATAGTTGTATCGGTCGGTTATATGTGATATAGCCGGGTTATCGAATCAAGTGTTGATTCGATAAGATGGTACATATTATAGTAGTCGGTTATATGTGATATAGACGGATTATTAAATCAAGTGTTGATTTGATAATTTAGTGTATAATTGTATATTTGATATACTAGTTTACATTAACTAATATTAGCTCACTTAACCATTTATTTTTTCTCACATGTGCACACTTAATATATATGTGATATATATTAATTGTGTTTTATTTTGTGTCATGGTTGTTGATACACACTACATGGGTGTATGAGACTTACACCATACTAATTATAATGCAGAGTTTAAATATTTATAGTAAATCCAAATTAGTGGATAATTAGTCACATGCATGAAGCTTCATGAAGCTTTGAGATGCATTGACTTGGTCCACTAATTTTGTTTTACTAAACATATTTATTAACCTAACCATTATAATTTAGCTATGGTTATTTCTCTACATGAGTTAGCTATATGATACAAACTCACCTATGGTTGATTCTCTCACCTCATTAGTTCATTCTCATCTCTTGATCATCTTCTTCATCCTTGAGAAAAGGCTTGCTACCTTTTTCCAAAGAGAGAAAATATTGTGAGAAAAATAAAATTAAAGTGAGCTCATTTCCTACTTCATCATCCTCTACTAGATTAGCACTCTAGTATAGGGTGTTAGCTTCACTAATCTCTTATTAGTAAAGTAGTAGCTTGAGTTAATGTCTCCTCGACGTAGATCATCTTCGACCTTGAAGACTTCAAGCAAGATCGTTCCTTTCACCTTGAGAAGCCATGCAAGAGTCCGGGAGTTCCATGATCGCAGCGAAGGGACCACTACAAGGAGCTATTGAAGTGAAGGACCGGTCTACAAAGGTTGTATTCCGTTATCACTTAGATGTAAAGATGTTTACTTTCTAGTTTAGCTCCTAAAACTCTAGTTTGATCCTAGGTTAGGGTTGTTTGGCACACTAAAATTTTAAATATAGCATTTTTGATGCCTTGTGAAACCTTGTGGTTGTGCCTAAGAACCCTACAACCGATATATAGAATATGGTTAAGGAAACATAGATTAGAAAACTATGGATAGGGTTAGAAAGGTAGTTAGAGATGATATGAATGATTGAATATATATATCGAGATATGAGATGAAAGCTATAGGGATATGACTCTTTGACATGATATGAAAGAAATAATGTCTCGAATTGATATATAAGGTATGAAAAGTGAATATAAATCACGATATATAGATGTGTAGTTGCACTGGATTAAGTATGAGATTTTAGTGGCATGTAATGAGATAAGATAATACGAGCGGGTATGATTGATATAGGATATGAAACGAGATGTATAAGGATGTGACATGAGATCGATGAATATGACGAGATTGAGATAGATGTGTTATGAGATCGGTCAAATAAGATAAATATATATAAGATGACTTGATGTAAGATGACTTAATGTGATGAAAAGAAAATACGATGTAATATAATGACTTGATTGATATGTCGGTATACGGATGCGAGTCGATATGAGAGGATTGATACCTTTGCCGGTCCCCTGATATGAGATTGTTATGGATGTGACCTGGGATATAGGTATATAGATATATGTAATGTTGTGAATCATGAGTGATATGCCATACGAGACGTCAGGTCCGTACCCTCATTATCATATAGGTTGATAGGATCCCTAATGGTTTAATGCCGCCGTACGATGATTTACCATACGTGATGAGTTTTATGATGATTGATCCGTACCCTTGACTAGAGGATGCCGTACGATGGATTATACAGTACGTGATGTTGTGAGGCTGGATGCCAATTGATAGATTCACCGACTCGGTCATGTTAGATACGTATACCTTATAGCATTTAGCTGACGATGTACTTTTTGCTACGTTCATGTCATTCTCATTGCATTACATATACCTGTGCTAGTACACCTACACCATTATCGATGATGCGTATGTTACACTTACACAGATTGGCCGGCTCACACACTTTCATCATCGATAATTGCTATGTCACTACACAGTAAAATTGCTGCATCATGATACGACTCCTTGCTTGATTTACTTGCTATGTTCACATCACTGTTTCATGTTGCATGATATACGGATATGCTTACATTTCTGTTATATGTCGCATACATCATGCTTTATGATTATACGCATTGAGATGTTGTTTTCATGAGATTTCTGGATTTGAGAACCGTGGTTATTTCAAAGGAAAGTATATATTGTTTTAAAAACCCGGTTTCTCTTGATATGATATTTCGAGACGTTCACCATGTGTTTTCTCGGTTCTGAGATTGGCATGTGAAACCCGATTTGAGGAGCGGTAGGCACCGTCTACGGGTACATGGTGGACCCGGTGAGGTACCCCGAGGCAAGAAGACTCGTATTTTATAGGCGGTAAGCCTGGCAGGGGAGCACTACCTACCGGTGATAGTATTTGGACCTGGTGGTTATCCGGAGGATACCAACCAGAGTATGCGGCGCCTGAAGGCCGATCTAAGGATGCGGCGCCTGAGATATGAGGATTTACGTGTTGATGCTGGACACGGGTTTCATGATGTTTCGAGTGTCCTTGTTGGACACTCAGGTTCCATGATTTGATGTGTCATTGATGGACACACATTCTTTGATATCCTCATATATTTACATCCATATGCTTTTATGATGTTTCGAGTGGACGAGATCCACATACATACAGACATTGATTACATTGTTGGATGATATCCACATGCATACCAACATTGATTATTGTTGGCATATATGTAGATACGGTCACCCTAAATATCATAGTATTACCTTTATGATATTGTTGACCTAGGATTCATTGTTTATTCGATTTCTACCTGATAATGTTTTCTACTCACGAGTTGGCAATTCACCCCCGTTGTGCCATAGTTCTTGCAGGTTGACCGCATGGATCGATAGCGGCATCGTTGGCTTACAGCTTGCATTCGGGTGACTTGCTTTGGTAGGTGGTACATGTTGGATCGTACCACTATTGTATTTATTATTCCTGTTGTATCTAGTTAACTCCATCAATCAGAAACTAGTATTTGTATAGGTAGTAAGTCTTAGCAAGACTTGTAGTTGCGAGACTTGAGCGATGGGTCATAGGTTCGCTTGGTGGGTTTGATGTCTTGCTTTACATTATTCTTTGTGGTGATCTTCGCCGTTGGGCATCGTATACATATATTTCTGTCTTGCGTGGTTGTGATTCTGCCGATTGGCGAAGAGCTAGCTCCCGCTTAGGGATGCCTTTTATATTATCATGTATTTGTGGTTTTGAATCAAAATATACAAAGGAGGTGCTGCCAAAATTTTTAAAAGACGAAACATGTTTTCAACTAGTAAATCCACTTTCATTTTTCATGTTCCTTTATCTATGCATTTAAGAAAACTTTTGATTTCATCATACCATTATTTCAAAACTTCACCTCTTTTATTTTCTTAAAAAGGTTTAGATTTCTGGGCTTCGGCTTACTTGATTTACGTTGCGCCTTTAGACGTCGCGTGAATTAAGTGCCGATCACGAACAATATTTTCGAGTTATGACACATTGACACCATACTAAAGAGGTTTAGTATGGAAGATTCCAAGTGTGGGAATTCACCTACGATTTCAGGACTCACTCTCTCCAAAGAGATGTCTCCCAAGACTGATTTGGAGAGAGCTCGCATGCAAGGGATATCCTATACTTCAGCAGTAGGCTTTATCATGTACGCGATGCTATGTACCAGACCCGATGTAGTATACTCACTAAGTGTAGTGAGTAGGTATCAAGCAGATCCAGGAGAGAATCACTGGATAGCTGTGAAGAACATTCTCAAGTACTTGAGAAGGACTAAAGAGATGTTCTTGGTGTATGGTAATGGAGAACTCCAAGTGGAGTCCTTTACCGATTCGAGCTTCCAGAGTGATAAGGACGACTTTAAGTCGGTCTCGGGATTTGTCTTTACCCTCAATGGAGGGGCGGTTTGTTGGAAGGGTTCCAAGTAGGAAACCGTGGCAGACTCGACGATGGAGGCTGAATACATCGCTGCCAACGATGCTGCCAAAGAGGCTGTCTGGATGAAGAAGTTCATAAACAAACTTGGTGTGGTTCCGTCCATTGAGCATCCAATACCTTTGTATTGCGATGACAATGGAGCAGTGGCTTTGGCCAAGGAACCCAGGTCCCATCTGCGATCCAGGCATATTCTGAGGCGGTATCACCTGATCCGGGAGATAGTTGATCGCCGGGAGATCGAGATCAGGAGAGTGGACACGAAGAACAACACGACAGATCCACTTACGAAGGCCATACCCCAGATACAATTTGAGAGACTCTTCGGGATGTTGGGTATGAGATACTACAACAACTGGCCTTAGTGCAAGTGGGAGATTGTTAGTTATATGTATGCCCTAGAGGCCATTATTGTACATATGATGTATATTATAGTGGATGCTTGGACATATATAGAGAGGACTTTCTTGCTCGACATGATAGTATGCTATCTGGTTGCTCTTTGTCTTAACATGTAGACTTGTATTGTGATACTGTAACAACTCCAATTCTTGTGTACATAAAATTGATTTAAAGTTAATGTATACTTGGGGTATTTACATTTCCTGTGAGTACTATAAGTATTTGTTTTGCTTTTTAATAACAAGAAGGAGCTTGTAGCTCATCGGTGATAACTTGCACTGCTGAACCAAAGCACCCATTAGCCACATTATTTTTAATTAATTTTCTTTTAAATTTTTAGAAGCCCAAGAGTCTATACGTGCATAACTCGTAAAAACCAAAAGTCACATATAAAACAAACTGACCCAGGTGAAAGACCAAAAGACGAGGGAGACATGACGACGAGCTCGGCCCTGACTCCGCCGGATCGGGTCGGCGACACGCCTGACTCGGCCGCCGCCGCCAGCCGATTCCGCTCCAAATCCGATTCACCCTTCTTGAAAGTTGTGTCTTTTGGTCTCTTTATAACCCTTGTACACTTTAAATACCCTGCACATTAACAATGCTTTTTTAAAACACCATTAATATATTTTTAATACAAATTTTTAATACAATTTCCAATACACCCTTTCATCTACTCTAACTCTAATATTTTCCTATAAATACCGCTCCAATTCACACCCTCTTCACTCAAAAACTCTGTCCAAACTCTCAAGAAAAATCCCTAGAACTTTTGTGTACAAGTGGAGTTAGCGAAGGGCGAAACTCCGGCGAATTTCCGACGACGACCCTAGGAGCTCCTGACGACGAAACGATGCACCGGCACCTCCGACCACTCCCTCTTCCTCTTCTCTAATCTAAATTCCAGTAAGTCCCTACTCCCTCTTCTATTTTATATTCTTAAAACTCATATTTCTAAAACCCGACGGAAGCGGAGTTAATCCGACTTCCGATTCGGTTTTCTTTAAAAAGTTCCAATTTTCTTATATACAACCATACCAAACTTGCACATCACGACTATTAAATATTAAAAAAACATATTGAACAAGTTTCATAGCAAAAGAATTCATATTGTAATTTTTATCGCACTTTTTCAGAAAAATACCATGCAGTTTAGTTTCGACTTTAAACATCATATTTTCTTGCTATACCTTTAGATAGATCACGAGGTAATGACCCAACTCCTCACAAAACTCATATGAAATATAGCACGATACCTTTCGGGAACATAGAATACGGGAAAATGCAATTTTACACATAAATACCTTTTACTATTAAAAACCCTTTTCTACAAGATTATGTATTTTACACAAATCTTTGCAAAACGCCGCTACAATCCAATTTGGGGAACTCATTCGGGATGGTGCGGATTATCGCACATCCTCGAGCTTAGTAGTGTGAGATGAAGACCTCACAAGGAGCATTCGGTCTCGAAAGATTTAAAAATACAAATAACTTAAGAAAATGAGATTTTTAGAAAAATAATAAATTAAAAATTATTTTATATATATATATATATATATCATCAAAATATCTATTTTTGATATAATATAAATATTCCAATTTTTCTAAATCAAAAGAATCACTTTACATGAAAATACCATGCAATTCCATACAAGTTCAATACTTTACAATTAAATACCATATATTATGAAATTAGGTTTTATTCACTAGAAATGTCACATATATAAAATCTACATCTATGAAAACTCTAAAGACGATAATTAAATACTTGCGGTGTTTTTTGACAATTATACAAAATTATTTTTACATAAACCCCCCTCAAGTTTTATAAATTACAATAAAGACCCTAGTAAATATAGGTTTAAGCGGGACCAGTCTCTTGAGCCTCAGGGAGCCGGAGATATAGGTGCTTGCCTATTTAAGGTAGACAACTTAATAAACGGTGTTATCAACACGGTAATCGTCTTTGAAAAAGACACAAATCCTGCCGCCCATGTGCAGCGGTTACCGATAACACTAAAACCTAATTCAGGACTTCAATTTCTTTTCTAATTGTTCTGACTCAGACTGAGTCTCATTTTAAATAATCTGTCTTGAATATGATTCAAGTACAAATTACAATTCAATATGAATCCATACAATCAATCTGTTCAATCTATCAATCTATACAACTTGACCGAACCGAACTATGGATATACCTCCATCTACATGATTCTCCAGTTACATCCATTTACTGATATCATGGTTTTGGCAAATCATCCATCTATACAATCTATAATACAAGACATTACAATTTACAATACAATACAAACAATACAATCAAGACATCGTGGGGTTTAAGGGGTAGATTGGTACGGAAGGTGTTAGAAGTGGCACGAGACTGCAAGATTTAAGACACCTAACCTGTATTCCATTGTTGTTGTACTGTGGCATAAACGGTTCCTTGTACATTCCGTTCAACTTAGTCTCTGGTCAACTGAGACTCCTCTCGTATACACTGGTATCCTTCTGTACCAAGCTACAAGCAACAGCGTTAACACTAAATACTACATTATACAATATAATACAACTTTAAAAGTTACACTCTCTCTGTCTATCCTATTTCTCCCTCATCTTTGGGACTCACCGAGCGATTGATCGCTGACGGCATTCCTTCTCTTTCTTCTTTGGAATGTTGTCAGGTGATTCGGACCTTCAGGATATCGAACCCACCAACGAGGACTTGGATCAGCTAGTTTACAACCCAGAGTTTTAGATTCATTGTGCACATTTCATTTCAGTGCTTTCCATTTCTGTTATGCCACTGTTTAGGCATTGCTTTCATTCAGATGTATTTACTTTTCCATATACTGTAAAAGAATGTTAATAAATAAAGTTGCTGTTCATTACATTTGTCTCTTGTGTATATTTCTTTTATATTGCTTAGTTACGCTTAGCGCATTTACTTCTGAGTAAATACGTAGCGGCCAGTCGCGCCCTCTACCCGTACACTGGGAAGCGGGGCATGACGGATACTGTCTTGCTCTCACATGTTGATGAAGCCCTTAGGATGTGTACTTGACTACCAGGACTATGATAGAGATCATACTAGTGAGGCCAGGGTAGTCCACAAGTATATCCTTTAATTGTTCCTAGTCAAGGGTGTATCAAGACAGGGCATCGATATTCCAGAGTAGACTAGCGTATACGCTTCTTGATCCATATGATGGGCGATGGATGATCCCACATCCATTGGTGTTTGACATCAAAGATGGTATACGGGTGCTCAGTGGAGACTGGATACACTGAACGGACTCGCCGAGAACTCCTAGTTAGTATTATACCTATCGTCAGATAGCAGTTCTCTAGTGACACTGGTACAGGTTAGTCTGTAGACCCGAGACCGTCATGGAGTCTTGTGTGATTCCCATTATGCTTTGATTTCCACCTTACCACGTTCAAGAGAACGTGAAAAACGGTGGCTTTTGGGTACAGTCCTGAATCACATGGAGGCAATGAGCGATAGAAGGGGTTTCGTCTCTCCCGGTTTTAGGGGTTGATGTTGCGATGTGCTTGATTAGCTATAACAGGAAGTCCTTGGCCAGGGCTGATACGGAGATCTACTAGTAAGTATTATCAGTAGTTTCTCGACCCGTTATGAGCCTCACATCGGCACGACTTATCGGTTACTGGGGTCTGATGTTTACCACCCCTGGACAAGATATGCGACATATCAGATGAAGAGACCGGACTGTACGGTAGTGTTACTGACAGGCTTTACAGGAGTATAAGCAGGCTTGCTTGTTGATCTTCTGATCGCTCAATACCCGGGTAGCCGTTACGTACAGCTAGTACCGCTGACGGCTTGTGGGTGCCTGATATGATCATCACCTACTGCCGGCGTATTGACGAGTCTTTAGAGTCCTACACAGAGGTTTCCTGGCTCATGCGAAACGAAGTAGGAGAACATATGTGATATGTGCGGGACCGAGATTAATATGTGTATGTGATACCGTATTCTATTCTCGCGATATGTGATATCGGTCGGTTATATGTGATATAGCCGGGTTATCGAATCAAGTGTTGATTCGATAAGATAATACATATAATATTAGTCGGTTATATGTGATATAGCCGGATTATTGAATCAAGTGTTGATTTGATAATTTAATGTATAATTATATATTTGATATATTAATTTACATTAACTAATATTTGTTCCCTTGTGTTTTCTTTTTCTCACATGTGCACACTTAATATATATGTGATATATATTAATTGTGTTTTCTTTTTTGTGTCATGCTTGATTATACATGCAACATGGGTGTATGAGACTCACACCATGCTCATGATAATGTAGGGTTTATTTATTTAAAGTAAATCAAAAATTAGTTGAAAATTAGCTCATGGTTGAAGCTTGTAGAAGCTTGTTGATTCATTGACCTAGTCCACTAATTTTGTTTTACTTAAGATATTTTCTAACCCAACCATTCTCATTAGCCATAGTTAAGTCTCTACATAAGTTATATGAGATATTATCTCACCCATGGTTGCCTCTCTCATCGATTCATTCTATTCTCTTCATCTTCAACAAGAGAAAGCTCTCTGGCTTTTGAGGAAGTGAGGAAAAATAGTGAGAAAAAGAATTCTAAAGTGAGCAAAAATCCTACTTCAACATCCTCTACTAGATCAGCCATTTAGTTTAGGGTGTTAGCTTCACTAATCCCTAATTAGTGAAGAGGTAGCTTGAGTTAGAGTCTCCTCAAAGTAGATCATCTTCGGCCTCGAAGTTCATTGAGCAAGCTCGTTCATTTCGACTAGTGGAACCTACGGAGAGTCCGGAACGCCACTACTTGGAGCGAAGGGACTTCTACACGGAGCATTTTAAGTGATGGACTGGTCTATAAAGGTTGTATTCCATATTCACTTAGTTGTAAAGATGTTTACATATTGTATTGTCTAATTCTCTAGTTAAGATTCTAGGGTTAGGGTTGTTTAGAATGGCAATTTTTTGAAAATGGCATGGACTATGCCTCCCAAAACCTTACTGTCATGCTAGGTAACCCTACAGAGGGGACACCTATTAGGGTTTTTTTCTTTTTGGATTAAACAAAATGGGTGAAGGAAATGAGATGGATTTGAGCATTGAACCTAGCATGGCTACTTGGTGACTCATGGTCATAAGTCACCACAAGATATTTGTGAAGGGTTATTGATATTTTAGTGTGATATTTATCTCATAAAAATCTTATATTATTCATTCTATCTCAAGTGGGCATCCAAGCCTAGTCCAATGTTCACAACTCTCCTCTCTCATTTCTCAAGCCTCTTCTCTTCATCACAAACCCTAGACTTCTCATAAGTTGAGAAACCTAGGGTTCCAAGAGATAAAGCACTCCATCTTCACACTCTACACCCTCTAGGACTTCTAGTTTAGCGAACTAGAAGCCATAGTTGTCTCGGATTTGAGGTAGGAACTCGGACAATAGACTCTCGGGTGGATCTTCTTTGAATCGAGGAGGCCGTCAAGGTTATCCTTGGAGCCGACGATGAGTGGAGGACAGCGATGAAGACCCGAAGGACTTGAATCATGATGTATAACTTCGTATCATAGTAGTTAAACCTCATGTAGTTTGCTAGCTATGATTTGTGATCGATCCTTGTTTCAAGTCGGTGTTGTGAAACCCGTAAAAATCATTTTTTTCCATTTCCTCCTCCCCGCGAACACGTGGGGTGCGCGATATCGACTTACAGGATTTTCACAGTTCAAGTAAATTGACACTATATTAAAAATGTTTAGTATGGAAGATTCCAAGCATGGTAATTTACCCGCTTGTCACGGGATTACCCTCTCCAAAAAGATGTCTCCAAAGACTGATGAAGAGAGGGCTCACATGAGCATTGTACCCTATGCTTCAGCGGTAAGATCTATAATATATGTGATGTTATGTACCAGACCAGACGTAGCTTACGCACTTAGTGTGGTAAAAAGGTATCGGTCAAAGCTAGGTGAGAAGTATTGGATAGCAGTAAAAAAAATTCTCAAGTATCTAAGAAAGACTAAGGAGATGTTCTTAGTGTACGGTAAAGGGGACTGATCAATCGAAAATAATATATTTTTAACACGTCAATTTCCCTATCATTTGCATTCATCTAAAGGTATTCGGTATTCATATTGCACATATTAGCAAAACACCCCTAAAATACCAGATTACCTATATTGTATACTAAAACCGGCATTTTTAGAGAAATTGACTGTTTATCATGGCATCGCATCATCCTTGTATTGCGCAACACTTGTTTCGAAGTCTGTGCAGGAAATTCCAGGAGAAAGGTCAAATTTGTATAACAGTGCTGTTAAAGAATACGCCAACTCAAGGATTTGAAATCTGGCAATGATCTAGAAGGAATTCAGGGAATCAACATATCAGAAAGTACACCTGAAGACAGACGAAGAAAATACATGAAGTTTCATGCCCTCAGGCTCCTATTGGACCGCGGATCCGCGGCCGGAGCCAGCTTGCGCCGCGGATCCGCGGTAGGTATGCCACGTCATCACCTCTGTTTCACATCAGAACTCTTTTCTCAGTGTCTACACCTCAGAAAGCTACTGCAATTTCCAGAACATTCCAGAACTTTCTGCCAGATCAGCAAAGGCTCCTTGTGCAAGCTAATGATGTCCAAGCTTCCAAAGCAAGCTTCACCTTAACTACCTTAAAAGCCTAGAACCTTCTCCCTAACCTCCAAGCTTAAGGTAGAAACTAAACCCTAACTAACTAGTTCTAGAGGCTTCTGCCTAACTAACTAGCTTACAAGGGAAGCTAACCTAGTCCAAGCTTCTTAAGGAAGCTAATCATTCTTAAGTCTATAAAAGGGACCCTAGGCCTCACTTGAAAAGGTTGTTGATTGTTTTTGAAATTCTATCATCTCTTCAACCCCAACACTTGCCACCTCCAGACCCTAACCCTAATCCAATCAAGAAAGCCAAAGTTCAAGATCTTTGAGTTCAATCAAAGCAAGCCTTCATCCATCCTTTAGAAGCGAAGCCGGATTTCATCGGAGCATGTGATCCAAGCCGATCCGTGACTCAAGGAGCCGATGCAACGCTAGATTCAACAATCTTGTTCCTTTCTCAAATTCTTGTAGTTCTTTGAGCAAAGTGTAACAAATTGTTGAATAAATAAAGGTGAGATTCTTTTAGCTTGCTTATCTTTCAATTCAAGTATTATGATTCAATTTCGATTCTTGAATGTATTCTTTGTGATGATGCTTGAGTAAAACTCCGCTCGTGGAGGAGTCGACACGATCGATAGAATGATGATGTTGACGAATCTTTAAACATTTTCTTAAGTCCTATAACGATTGTAAAATTCTTGAAAATTGAATGATCGATGATCTAGTTCCAATGCGAAATGCTTTCTTGATTATTTTCGCACGGAACTAGAGATCAACGATCGATCATTTGATTTCCTAGAAGCTATCTTGTGAATGAGATTCATCGAAAGGACAAAGGATAAGATGAGGAAACCCTGATTCTTTGCAAGATCCTTAATCCTCGATAAATCAACATCGATCTAGCATCATTAATGGATAAGAAAAGGTAATTGTTAATCTTCTTCACATCTATAATCTAATCGACTCTTACGAGCTACATTTCAATTCTTGAAACTTTAATCGATTGGAATTCTATCAATTCTTGTTCTTGATTTTTTAATGCTTTCTTGATTTTTGATGAGATTTAGATGATTCTTGAAATTCATTGATATAAATCATATAATCAAGTTTTCTTTTCTCTTCTCATAAATTTTCAATTCAAACAAAACAAATACGAACGAATCGCACAATCCCTGTGGACGATCCACACTTACTAACGCGCTACAATTCGACACCGTTATTGATTGCGGTCAAATAATTCTTTGATTGTGATTTCTATTCATTTTCTAAACCGACACATAAAGAAAGTTATCAATCAAATGGCGCTGTTGCCGGGGATCGTGCGCTAATTCGTTCGTTATTGAAATTTGAATTGAAAGATTTATTCCATTACAATTTTGAGATCAAAATTCGCGCAAAATCTAAACGTGTTGTTGTGATTTGATTACGAGGAAATCTGGAAGCTGTGGAGCAAGTGAATTTTTTTTCAGAATATTCCAAAGGACTGAGGAAGTGAACAGAGGCTTGTTGTGAATTTTGTGCGCAGTGAAAATTTCAAACCGCCGCTGATCCGCGGTTTAAAGGCCTAATTGCCGCGCAACCGCGGTGCTACTGTAGAGATAGTGTTCCATTTTCCTCAGGTGAATTCTACACTTTCTTATCTCTCTCTCAATCTGCTCCAATTAACAATTTTCTGCAGGTTTCTTTGCAAAAATCGCAGCGCCGCAAAAAGCAATAAAAATTGTGCGTGTTTTTGGTTTTTGGTTGTTTGCATATTAATACAGAAATTAAGGGGCACGGCCAGATCCAGATTAGGTAGGGAGTTCATTACCCTTCCTAAGCCCCAAAAATCACAAACTTGCATCCGCATTTACCCTCATTAACTAAAAAAGATCTAGAGATGACTCTAAGGACCGTCGCGGTCACTTAGGACAGAAGAAGGCCGTGGGTAATTCATTGCTTATCCGCGTTTCTTTTGTGGTGTCTAAGGCAAGTGTGTCGAAGGCTAGTGGTTACTTAATTAGGCCCACTACTTACGTAGTGGAGAACCTCCCACTTACCTGGCACTTACCTGGCCACAGGAGAGACAAAGAGGCAGTGGAGGATTTATCCCGCGACTTGTCTTTTGGCAGTTAGGAGCGGTCTAGAGCTTTGACCTAGGCGACCAATAGAATTAGGGTTTTGCTTGTTGCATTTGTTGTGATCGCATCATTTTTTCAAAAATCCGTCCATTTTTCAAAACAAACACCACATTCATCATTTCCCCTAATTATAAGTCACGCTGCCACTTGTACTAACCTTTTTTAGTGCAAGATAGGCTGGACACGGGATTCTAGTGCCCGTTTAGTCCGTGTTCTCCCGATCGACTCCGAAGTCGGTATTTCTACATTTACCTCTTCTTTACCCACCACCACACCCACATCGATGGATCCGTCTCCATCGAACTTCTTTACCACTAATCTGCCGTCGTCCGTTGGTGCGCAGAATTCACCCCGCATCTCTCTCCAAGAGAGGTGCTATCCTATGCGAGGTCCTCTTTCGACCTGCTTATCCACACCACCAGCCAACGGGGATAATTTTGAGATTAAACCCCAATACATCAATCTTCTACCCAAATTCCACGGTCTCGAGTCTGAGGACGCATACGTCTTTATCACAAAATTTGAAAATGTATGCGCAATGATGGGTACGTCACAACTTTCAGCGGATGCTATGCGTCTACGTCTTCTTCCATTTACCTTGTGCGATATAGCCGAGAAGTGGCTATATAACACTACCGCACATTCCATTTCGAATTGGGAAGAATTCGTTGCGGCATTCCTTAAGAAATTTTACCCTATGCAAAAGACAGCTCGAGTCCGTAGCGAACTAAATCAATTCACCTAGCTTCCAAATGAACCGTTCTCGAAGTGCTTTGAACGCTTCAAGGATCTTTTGGTTCAATGTCCTCATCATGGCATCCCGAGATGGGATCTGTGCCGAATCATTTATGAGGGCATTAACCCAAACACTAAACAGAACCTTGAAGCTATATGTCAAGGCAATTTTATGACCAAGGATGATGGGGGAGCTTGGAAATTTTTAGGAGAGTTCGCTGAAAAGTCCTTACAGTGGGAGAGTGGAAACATGTCATCGTCTAGGGGTGGCGTACATCAAATTGATGTGTCCATAGGTGTTCGAGCTGAGATGACAGCAATGCAAAAGAAGCTCGAGGCTATGGAACATAAATTTTTAGCAGCCACCCTAAACCCAATGTCGCTCCCCAAAACTGTTTGTGGATGTTGTTCTGATCCTTCTCATTTGACGGAAGAATGTCCATTAAATTCTTCGTTTCAAGGTCACGAGCATACCAATGCCGCTTTTCAAAGACCTAGAAACGATCCATATTCTTCCATGTACAATCAGGGTTAGAGGAATCACCCGAACTTTGATTGGAACCAATCCCAATCTCAAAACACGGTTCCAAATCCGAATCATTTTCAAAGGGATCCTCCACCACAACAGCAACCACTTCAACTCACTCAGCACCCCTACCAGTCACAAAATTTTCAAAACCAGGTCAACACTCCTGCACCGTCTAATCCTATGCAGTTGACCTGTTCTGACGAGTTCTCTCAATTCACACAAACCATGAAGTCACTCTTGTCAAATTTCATGGAAGTGTCGGCTGAGTTTAGGTCTTCCGTCAGTGAGATAAAGAAAAACTCAGCGTCCCAAGCTGAGAGTATCAGATCGATGGAAGCAGAAATTGCACAACTAAAAGCCGAAATGAGTGCGAGAGAAAAAGAGAAACTTCCGTCTCAACCCCTACCGAATCCTGGGCATTACAATGTAAATGCCATTAAAACATTGAGATCAGGAAGTGTGCTGAATAACCATGTTGGGGAAGAAATTGATGATATTGAAAATCATATCAATAACACCCCGGTTGAGACCTTTTCTCACACACACACTTCTACTTCTGATCCTTGTTCTTCTACCCCACCGCCTTCTCACGAGCCTATTCTCCATTTCCCTCTAGGCTCGACACCTCAGCAAACCTCTTCTAGTTCTCCACAGACGATCCCCACTCCTCTTTTGGGATTACGTCTACACCTACCACCTTCTCCTATGATGGACCCAGCGCTTATTGCTAAAGCTCCTTATCCTAATCGATTAAGGGGTAACAAATCGAGTCCACATATGGAGAAGATTATGGAAATGTTCAAACATGTTAAAATCAACATCTCTCTCCTAGATGCTATTCAACAAGTCCTCGCTTATGCGAAAATTCTTAAAGACTTGTGCACTAGGAAGAGAAAGACTCAAGTGCCAAAGAAGGTCTTCATGTCTAATAATATTAGCACTGCTTTTATCCCACAGCTACCAAAAAAACATAAGGACCCAGGATGTCCTACGATATCGATTTCTATTGGGGGTAAAAACATAAACCGTGCTCTTTTATACCTAGGCTCGACACCTCAGCAAACCCCCAAGACCCGGTATGCGATACTCTCAGACGAATAGACCGGACTGTGCGGATATTGTCACGGTTAGGCTCAGTAGAGGTTCAGATGAGTTTGCTCATCGGCCTTCATTTCGACAGGTACCTGGATAGCCGTTACGTACAACTAGTACCGCTGTCGTGCTTGTGGTTAAACTCACTGTCAGCGTACTGTCGAGTCTTTAGAGTTCCATACAGAGGGTTTCTATGGTTCAGACAAAACGATGTAGAGGTCGTATGTTTATACGTGCAGGGTTCCGATTAATTACATATACTAGTTGCACAAAATTTAATCGGACGGATTATAATACTAGCAGGTTTAGGATTAAGCCGGTTTGTTAAATCAGATATTGATTTAATGTTCGTATTATATTAGTAGTATTATTCTATCTCTAGGTTATTCGTATTTTGGTATGAATACGGGTAAGCATATACGGTAGAAAGTATTTTGTATTTATACAAAATATCATCTAGAAGGAGGACACCTCATTCATGTATAAACCATTTATTTTGATATTTGGAAATGAGGTGGAGGGTTATGTGACAAAAGAGAATGGTGTGAGACATGGCCAAATGAATTGGAATTACTATTGAAGCATGATTCATTTGTTTATTGTGAAAAAGATTTGATAAAACAAAAATGGTCATGAGATTTTTCACAACCTCACTTCATTTTCATTTGCTCCTTCTCTATTTTCTCTTGAGTTCATTCTCCTCCTTAACCCTAAACCTTTCTCATGTGTTGAGATATACATGGTTAGAGATAGAAAAAATTACTACTAATCATCTCTACATCTCCTAAACAAACTAGATCAGCAAACTAGTTAGTTTAGAAGATTTAATCAATAACTTTCGGGTGGATCATCTAGGATCGAGGAGGCCGACGACCAAACATGATCTAGAAGTGGAAAGGAGTTTAAGAAGAGAATCAAGAAGACCTGAAAGACACGAATCCATCGGTATAAAACTTTTATCACAGTAGTTAAGCATCTATGATATTTTGCTATTAGGGCTTCTGGTTGTTTTTGGTTTAGTAGTCTTTGTTGCATACTTCAAAATCGATTTTTGAAAATTCCGTCTCTTTACAAACCCCGTTGTGTGTGGAACATAGACTTAGAGTATGACACTAATAACAAGACTAGTTAGTTCTTGTATGCATATAGCTACAATGAAAGTTGGTAGAAAAAATATAGCCCATTTGAAATACATATCGTTGTATGAAAGAAAGCAAAAGAAATTAATTGAAAAAGAAATAACTAAAGAAAAACCGAAAAAATTGAACCCTTTCTCGATTGGAGCCATCAAGGTTTGCCAAAAATTCAAATATCAGCATGCACATAGCACGTGCCAAACCGTGGTCTCTACAACCTTAGCCAAACTCAATTGGCAAGCAGTCTTAGGAAGTCCCCATCAATAGTTCAACACAGAATTGATTAACAACTAAGACACACTTCTCATATGGAATTTGACTAATTTGGAGCTTTGTGTGGTAGTTGGTGATGATATTAGCCAGTCAAATAGAGGCATATCCAACTTGCTCTCTAAAGCTCCCTATGTTTGAACTTGAACTTTTCCTAAGACGTCTAACGCGTATGGAGCTGAAACTTATTTTGTCCCACCCTCAATTAATTTGAAACTGGTCATTTTTACTTCCTCATGCGACACCAAAAGAGGATACCAAGGGGCAAAGACAATGAAAGAGGCTCAAGCCTAATGTTTCCATCATAAAGAGAGAGATGGTATTCCTCTCAATCTCATGAGACGTTCAAATAAGAAGAACAAGAAAATCATCTATAAATGCAAAGGCCATTGAAAATGTTATATGCTTTCTCTGGAAAAAAAATGTGATCATTTTCATTCTGAAAGTTCAATAAGAGTTGGTGGATATGATTTATATTTTATATGAGCTGGTTTAAGGCATGCAACCATCACAAATGAATACAAGACCAACTTTACTAATTCAGGGATGAGGGTGGGTCCGCCATGGGTGCAATGTTTGAATTTGAAATTTGTGTCTTCCTTTAATCCATATTAATAAGAGGCAGCAAAAAATAAGCAGCAGTAGGAACGTATGGAACCATTTTCATTTGTTATGTATAGCAGGAATTCATCCTAAGTTGTAAGAACAAGCAAATTTTAATAGATATCAATATTTCAGTATCTTATACTTTCTGACGGATGTAGGCTCACGTCAAGATGTTACCTTCCATAGATCTGCTGTTGGCGACGATGGACGACTGAGATTGGGTTGGAGGTTGACTCCTGAAGCGTGCGGATCTCAATGGGTTTGAGGTGGTTGAGGCCGAGCTACCTGCAAGGAAGTCCCGGGGTGATTGTACCACCGAGGACCCTCCGACGATCAAGTTAGACCGGATATTCGAGCATAGTAACGGCCTAGTGGGGAAAGAATGACTTACTTGAACCGTCTGAAAGAGGGGTTTATATAACGGCGGCAACAGGCAGGCAGGCGCGAGAATCACGCCGGCCGTTACGCTCCCGACGTCACGCCCACGTGATAGGCGGGATCTCCCATAATGACGAGACATGCTCGTTAATGGGGGATCGTGATGGCGTGGAACGCGGGACGTGGCCGGCGGATATCTCGCGTATGGCGAGATTCGCGGAGGTGAGGCGGTTGCGCTTGCTATGGGTGCCGTTGGTCGGTCGATGGGACCGAGGAATACGAGCTCGGCGGGAGGCTCGGGGACGAGCGGGAGGCCGAGGTATCTTGGTTCTGCTACAGCCCGGAGACGAGCTGAGAGGGCCAAGGAGGCCACTTGTGCAGGGGGCTCGGAGACGAGCCAGCGGTTGTTTGTAGGACGGGCATAGGAGTGGCATGGTCGGCCACTGTAGGTCCTTTCTTGCAAGATTCGGGACACGTCATCTGCCACGTGTCATGATCTGGGAGATCACCGATATCGAGCATCATCATTAGCCCCCCACTCTCGTCCCGACCCGCTCATGGGTCGGGTCGAGAGTGGTCTGCCGAGTCATCCGAGGTGAGCTCCTTTTCGAAGATATCGTCGGGGCGTGTTCCCGGGTAATCTGTCGTATTCTCATGATGACGTCAGCGAATCAGGGGTCAGATCTTCCATTAAAAGGGATGCGCCGAATCGTGCGTACGTTTGCCGAGGCGACAGCCCAAGTGTTTGGCGCTGGTTGGTTGACGTGACGGGCGCGGGTTTCCTGCGTCCGATGGGGTGCGACCAATGTGTGTGTGACAGATGGAGCGATGGTGGCCGTCGAATGCGATGGGTCGTTTTGGCGGGAGATGACTGTCGCCGTTGGATGTGTACGCCGGCAGCTATAAATAGTGATGCCCCCCCATCATGGCCTATCCCTCTTCATAATCTCCTCGTCTTGAGTCTCGTTAGCTCGGCGCTCTCCTTCTTAGGTCGGATCTCTGCGTTTTCTCTTCCGAGGACTCATCCACTTCATCAGGTTAGATGTTTTTTGTGAAGAGTCCGTAGAAATAGTTCGGGTAGAGTCTAGGGAGCCCCCTGTAGATTCGTCCTCTTCTTCTTCTGTTTCTTCTTCTTTTGAGTCGAGCCTGTTTCCCTCCTTGGTAGAACAAATGGACCGATCCAGGATTCTTGCTGCCCTCGGTGCCCTTTCCCAGAAGAGAGCCGGGGTCGCCGTGCCTCGGGTTGACCCGATCTCCACGCCAGAGGAGTCGCCAGCGGCGAGGCCATCTGCTTCGACCCAAGCCCCCGATGATTGCCGCGGCGGCGGCCAGAGGCGTCCGCGGGTTCCCGAACCCTGGACGAGGGAAGCGGAAGAGGACGAAGACATGTTCCTCTTAAGAGGAAGAAGACGGTCTCTCGCGCGCCACCGACTTAGATTCCCGAGGGGATTCCTGTGCAGGAGGGGGACACCTGTTTCATGGTCCCGTCCGGGCTTTCCGTTGCTGCCAGCGTGCTCGCTGATATGGAAGAATCAGCTGGAGGCAAGATTCCGCGGGGGACCTTAAGGGCCCAAGTGGCGGCTATAGCCCAGGAGGCGGTGTAAGTACGTACTCCCTTATGTGCTACTTTGAGCGCCTTTTTCTCAGTTCGAGCGTCTCTAAGTCTTTCTGCTGTTTTTCATCAGATTCTTCAGCACTGCGCCCTCGTTGCTCGCATGGAGGCCTAGGAGATTGCCCCTGCTATGAGGGGGCGGGGGAATCCTCTTCGGAGGCCGAGGATCTGCGGCTTGAGCTGCGTCTAGAGAAGGAAAGGATGGCCGTCCTTGAAGCCCGATCGGCCGCTGCAGAGCTCACCGTCTCAAAGTGCCGGGAGTCATATCACCGTCTAAGTGAGTCCCACCGAGCCATTAAGGCTAAGTTGGTGGAGCTGGCCGATCTTTATGCAGTAGTGAAGAGGGCGAGGGATGCCAGCAGGCGGGATGCCGAGGCTGCTCTTCAGGCGGCGGAGGTTGCCGAGGTTCGAGCTCGAAAGGCGGTGGCCGAATACAAGGGGTCGGACCGGTTTTACGCCGACCTCGGTGAGGCCTCTGCCGTTGCATGGCACAGAGCTCTTGATGCCGTCAAGGAGCAGTTTTCGGAGTTTGCCGATGGTGAGCTCCGTGCTCGGGTCCCACTTTCGGTGGTCATGCCTCCGGCAGATGGTGATGAGGGAGGTGAGTTCCAGGCGGAGCTTGCAGCCTGAATTTTTTGGCTTTGCCTCCATGTCTCACTTTTTGTAAGCCTTCGGGCAATTTGGTAAGGCTGGGGAGCCCACAATACCCTTGTAAAGACTTTTGACTTTTTGAATAAATTCTTCTTGCAGTAGCATTTGCACGCGTATTTTCCTTTGTCGGTAAACACTTGTATTTGCACAGTACCGCCTTCGTGTTAGGCCCGTCTTTCGTCTAGTGATCACACGCCGAATTGAATCTGATCATTTGCCATGTGTGCAAAGACCGGTGGGAATACTGTATCCCCATGGCCCCGAAGTCAAGGTAGAGATCGCTCAGACGTAGATAGACCGGATGCCTTTTGGTGAGGGCTTTGTTCTTTAGCATTGGAGAGGTCGTTAGAGGCCTGCTAAGGACTGGCCGAGCAGGGTTGTTGCTCGGTACCTCTTGGCGAGGGCTTCGATCCCTGGCGTTATGGGGTAGGGAACTACCAGACAGGGATAACCGAGCAAGGGCGGGCCCGGTTGCCTCTTGGTGACAGCTTCGATCCCTGGCGTTGTGGGGGTAGGGAACTACCTGCCAGGGATAACCGGGCAAGGGCGGGCCCGGTTGCCTCTTGTCGAGAGCTTAGATCCTTAAGGACGGGCCGAGCAAGGTTACTGCCTGGTGCCTCTTGGCGAGGGCTTTGATCCTTGGCGTTGTGGGGTAGGGAACTACCGGCCAGGGATAACCGAGCAAGGGCGGGCCCGGTTGCCTCTTGTCGAGGGCTTAGATCCTTAGCGCGGGAAGGGCCGTAAGAGTCCTGCTAAGGACTGGCCGAGCAGTGTTGCTGCCCGGTGCCTCTTGGTGAGGGCTTCGATCCCTGGCGTTGTGGGGTAGGGAACTACCGGCCAGGGATAACCGAGCAAGGGCGGGCCCGGTTGCTTCTTGTCGAGGGCTTAGATCTTTAGCCCGGGAGGGGCCATAAGGGGCCTGCTAAGGACTGGCCGAGCAGTGTTGCTGCCCGGTGCCTCTTGGCGAGGGCTTCGATCCCTGGCGTTGTGGGGGTAGGGAACTACTGGCCAGGGATAACCGAGCAAGGGTGGGCTTGGTTGCCTTTTGTTGAGGGCTTAGATCCCTGGCGTTGTGGGGTAGGGAACTACCTGCCAGGGATAACCGAGCAGGGGCGGGCCCGGTTGCCTCTTTTCGAGGGCTTAGATCCTTAGCGCGGGAGGGGCTGTAAGAGGCCTGCTAAGGACTGGCCGAGCAGTGTTGCTGCCCGGTGCCTCTTGGCGAGGGCTTTGATCCTTGGCGTTGTGGGGTACGGAACTACCTGCCAGGGATAACCGAGCAAGGGCGGACCCGGTTGCCTCTTGTCGGGGGCTTTGATCCTTAGCGCGGGAGGGGCCGTAAGAGGCCTGCTAAGGATGGGCCTAGCGGGGTTGCTGCCCGGTGCCTCTTGGCGAGGGCTTTGATCCTTGGCGTTGTAGGGGTAGGGAACTACCTGCCAGGGATAACCGAGCAAGGGCGGGCCCGGTTGCCTCTTGGCGAGGGCTTCGATCGACCCTCCTGACCTGTGAACATTGGGAAGGGTAATAGTCGCGGACGACACGTGTTAGGAACGTACGGGGGAAGGCAGAACGTTTCGGGAAGCCGCGTCAGTTTCTCCACGTGGCCGCGTGGCATTGGAGTAGTTGCGGCGATTCCCAAGATTCGCGCCGGTACGCGCGAGAATCCGGGTCCTTGAAGATTCTGTGTGAGGCTTAAATAGGGACGGAGATGGCAGCTCCTTCGGCACCGCTTTCTTTTGAGATGACTGGGCGTATGTATTTGATCGAAGAGATCATCTCCTTTGGTGATGTCTCCTTGTATGACCAATCTCTGGCCGAGGAGGGGTACCAGGGAGTGGTTCAGCACCTCGAGGATCACTTTGGCCGGCTTCTTCCTAGGCGGTCGTCCCTGCTCCAAATGTTGATGTATGCGATCTGGAGGAGGCCCCCGGGTCTGGATAACCCCTTCACCGAGGAGCTTCTGGACGAAGCGCTCGACAAGGTGCATTCGATCTTCTTGTTCGGCCTTATCTCGAAAGCCAGGTACGACCGGTCCTTGGCTCTCATTCTGGAGTGTTTCAAGATGAGGTACATCGCGGGCGAAGGCTCAGAGGGCGGAGCGTTGGGTGTTTCTGTGGCATCCCGGGTCCGCGCGCAGCGTCGGCGGGAGCGGGCTCTAGCGGCCAGGGCCCGGCTAACGGAAATCTACTCCGAGTATCACCAGGAGTACTTCCTTGATCCCGTTCCGCCTTTCTTGTAACTTTCTCTTTTTCTGTAAGGCTGAGGAGCCCATAGTACCTTTTTGGATGAATAAGATTCTTCTTTTTGCAATGTTCTAGCGTTCCCTTCTTGTTATTTGAATGGAAAGGACTTTTAGAGAAGTTTACATTGTCTTTATGAAAGAAAAGATACACACTCGTAGGTATTCCCCTCACCGGTACAGCTTGAGCTTCTCAGCGTTGTAAGGCCGTGGAAGCTTGCGCCCGTCCGCGTCTTGCAAGCGGTAGGCTCCGACGGGAAGTACCTCGGAGACGAGGAAAGGACCGTCCCATTTTGGAGAAAACTTATGCAGCCTGCCTTGATCGACGAACTCGTTTCGCCTCAGGACCAGATCCCCAGTCTTGAAGAAATGATGCTTGACACGCATGTTGTAGTATCGGGCGGTTTGCTGTTGATAGGCGGCAGCTCTGATCTGAGCCCGATCTCGTTTCTCCAGCAAGATGTCCAGGTTGGTCCGTAGCGCCGTAGTGTTTGCTTCGTCGTCGAAGTGTTCGACCCGGTGACTGGGTAGCCTGATCTCCGCTGGGACCATTGCCTCGGTCCCGTAGCATAGGCTGAAAGGGGTTCCCCCGATAGGGGTCTTCTTTGACGTGCGCAGGGCCCACAGGACACGGGGTAATTCCTCGACCCAGCTGCTTTGGCATCCTTCTAGGCGGGTCCGGAGACCTCGAAGAACGTCTCGATTAGCGACTTCGGCCTATCCGTTGCATTGGGGATGTGCGACCGCGGAAAACTTCATGAGGATATGATACTCATTGCAGAATTCCTTCACTTTCTCGTTTTCGAAGTTCGTCCCGTGGTCGGTGATGATACACCTCGGGATTCCGAACCGGAGTATTAGGTTGTTCTTTAGGAACTTGATGGTCGTGGTGGCATCCGGTTTCCTGATGGGGACTGTAGGGTGTTTTTCGTCACCCCATTGAGATGGGAATACGCGCGCGCTTGTCAGGCGTACTACAGATTCCCCCGGCCTAGGGTAGGCCGGGGTTTAATGATGGTGGGGATCCGAATCTCCGGCAGCCGCGGACTAAGCTGCCGTTAATTACCCATCGCCTTTGGGGCGAGGGAACCTCCGATTAACGGGTTAAACTGGTCATGCGAACTCAATGTGCAGTGTGCGTGTGTTTTGAAAGGGGGGTTTTGGATATATCGGGAGCCACGCAGAGTTTTTACGGGGGTCCCGCTACCCGGATAGCGGGCTGGGGGTCAAGGGGGCTAGCAGCCCCCTTGCGGGGTGCGGGGCAGCGCCCCGTTAGAAATTTTTTTCTAACAGGGACAGTGTCGTGGAGTACGTGTATGTATAAATTTGTATACATATGTATATGTGTATATATGTACACAAAAGAGGGGGAAAAGACATCCAAGGGATGCGCAGTTGCGCAAGCGCGCGCGCCACGTGTCGGCACGCGGGCGACTTGCGCACTTGCGCAGTTGCGCAAGCGCGCGCGCCACGTGTCGGCACGCGGGCGACTTGCGCACTTGCGCAGTTGCGCAAGCGCGCGCGCCACGTGTCGGCACGCGGGCGACTTGCGCACACAACAGGCTTTTAGCCTAAAAAGATTTCTCTGAAGAGAAATCAAAGAGGAGTTAGACTCCTGAGTGTGTTTTTTTTTTTTTGTTGGGTTAATGGAAGGGTTCTTCTTCTTCCTCCTGTTGCTTGCTGGATCTTGAAGATCAAGAGATGTAAAATCTCAAAATCTCTCCTTTTTAAGATCTGATGGCAGATCCAAGTTCCCCTTTGTGGGTTTTGTGGTGGAAAACTATTTAGTTTTGAAAAAGGAAGAGTAAAACTCTTGATTTAATTCGAGAGAAAGAAGAAGGTTTTGGAACCTTGAAGAAGGAAGAAAGAGCTCAGCTCTAATTTTTTTTGGAGAGAGAAAAAGTTGTGAGATATTTTCATTATCTTTGCCTTTATAGGCTATACACTTTACACATAGCCCCTTGGGCTTCACAAAATGGCATTTTGCCTATTTCATGGCTCATGTGCCATTTCTTTTTGCACATAAGCCATGGGCTTTACAAAAATTTGGCTTTTATGCCCATTTTCTTACATTTATCCATAAAATAAAATAAAAGAAAATGCAACAAAATTATTTATTACAAAATTTTTATCTTGGCATGGGGGGAGGCCGGCCGCTTCATGTTCGGGTTCGACCCGGGCATGGGCCCACTGGGTCTGGGCTTGGGCCCACTTGGCTTGGGGTTGACTTGGATTTTGACTTGGTCAACCGGGGTGTAAATTTTTACCCCAACAAATTGCCCCCCATCAATAAATGCACACCACATATGTGGGTCGTGTGCATGAAATTGATGGATCTTCTTTCACGTGGAGGCGACTTGATTTGGTTCCCGCTTTTTGGGAAGCTGGCACTGCCCTTTTTACGACATGGACGGTCGTTGCTTGACATGTCTCCGGGACGGAGTGTCCGTGATAGGCGTTTTCCCTGGCCCGGAGTTATCTGGTTCCCGCTTTGTAGGAATCCTGCGCTGCCCTTTTTGCGACTTGGACGGTCGGTGCTGCCCTTTTTGCGACGTGGACGGTCGATGCTGCCCTTTTAGCGACGTGGACGGTCGATGCTGCCATTTTTGCGACTTGGACGGTCGATGCTGCCCTTTTTGCGACTTGGACGGTCGATACTGCCCTTTTTGCGACTTGGACGGTCGATGCTGCCCTTTTAGCGACGTGGACGGTCGGTGCTGCCCTTTTAGCGACGTGGACGGTCGGTGCTGCCCTTTTAGCGACGTGGACGGTCGGTGCTGCCCTTTTTGCGACGTGGACGGTCGGTGCTGCCCTTTTAGCGACGTGGACGGTCGATACTGCCCTTTTTGCGACTTGGACGGTCGATGCTGCCCTTTTAGCGACGTGGACGGTCGATGCTACCCTTTTTACGACTTGGACGGTCGTTGCTGCCGTTTTAGCGACGTGGACGGTCGATGCTGCCCTTTTAGCGACGTGGACGGTCGATACTGCCCTTTTTGCGACTTGGACGGTCGATGCTGCCCTTTTAGCGACTTGGACGGTCGGTGATGCCCTTTTAGCGACGTGGACGGTCGATGCTGCCCTTTTAGCGACGTGGACGGTCGATGCTGCCCTTTTAGCGACGTGGACGGTCGGTGCTGCCCTTTTAGCGACGTGGACGGTCGGTGCTGCCCTTTTTGCGACGTGGACGGTCGGTGCTGCCCTTTTAGCGACGTGGACGGTCGATACTGCCCTTTTTGCGACTTGGACGGTCGATGCTGCCCTTTTAGCGACGTGGACGGTCGATGCTACCCTTTTTACGACTTGGACGGTCGTTGCTGCCCTTTTAGCGACGTGGACGGTCGATGCTGCCCTTTTAGCGACGTGGACGGTCGATACTGCCCTTTTTGCGACTTGGACGGTCGGTGATGCCCTTTTAGCGACGTGGACGGTCGATGCTGCCCATTTAGCGACGTGGACGGTCGATGCTGCCCTTTTAGCGACGTGGACGGTCGGTGCTAATTTGACTTGCTCTGCTTCTTGCAATGTCAGGGGTAGACTTGACTTGCTCCGCTTCTTGCGGTGTCGAGATTGGATTCTGACTCGCTCCGCCTTCTGCGGTGTCGGAGTGGAAGTTGACTTGTTGATTTTGATTTGGGTTGACATCAGCATCGCTACACTGGAATAATGCCAGGAGCGACTCATCATCTGTCATTGAGAGGATTCTGGGATTTTGGTTTTTGTTTGGCATCTGCATTGCTGCACTGGAATAATGCCAGGAGCAACTCATCATTTGCCCCGAGAGAATTTGAGAATTGATGGCTTAGGAGGCAGGTTTAGATCCCTATCACCTAAGACTTTTCAATTTTATGGGCCGTGAGGGTCCCATAAAAGCATTTTCTCCCTACGAGTCGAAAGGATCTCGTAGGTGTATTTCCTCCATAGGAGTCGTGGGGACTCCTAAGTGTGTTGCTCCTTTGTGAGTCGTAAGGATCTCACGCGGGAATTTTCTCCTCTCAAAGTCGAGAGGACTTTGAGAGTGCATTTCATCTTCTTTTCACGAGTTTGCGCCCTTTCAGGTTTTCACAAACTCGTCGGCAGTCCTGCTGTTTTTACTCACGGAGCCCTTTCGGGTTTTCCTCCGTGCCCATTTTGCTTGTGGACATACCCCTTTTTTTTTCTTTTTTTTCTTTTTTTTTTAGTGGGACTTTGAATGTGGTCTCACCGGTAGGACTTAGGAGAGATTGGGATTGTTTTACGCCCGTGGATTGTATACGGTTTTGCAGGATGTATGATCCAGACCGTAGGGCCAGAAAGATTTCAGGGATTTGTTGGCGTCTGCATCGCTGCACTGGAATGTGGTACCAGGAGCGACTCATCATTCGCCGTTGGGGTATGGGATTTGGAATTTGGTTGGCATCTGCATCGCTGCACTGGAATATGGTACCAGGAGCGACTCATCATTCGCCATTTAGGGACTTGGAATTTGGATCTTGTTTGGCATCAGCATTGCTGCACTGGAATAATGCCAGGAGCAACTCATCATTTGCCTTGGGAGGACTTGGGATTTGGGTTTTTGGTCGGCATCAGCACCGCTAACACTGAAGCGAAATGCCAGGAGCGACTCATCATTTGCCGTTGCCCGTTGGGAAACGATGGCTTAGGAGATAGGTTTGGGTCCCTACCACCCAAGGCTTTTCAATTTTATGGGCCGTGAGGGTCCCATAAAAGCATTTTCTCCCTACGAGTCGTAAGGATCCCGCAGGTGTATTTTCTCCTTAGGAATCGTGAGGATTCCTAAGTGTGTTGCTCCTTTGTGAGTCGTAAGGATCTCACGCAGGGGTTTTCTCCTCGCAAGGTCGAGAGGGCTTTGCGAGTGTATTTCATCTCTTTTCACGAGTTTGCGCCCTTTCGGGTTTTCACAGACTCGCCGGTAGTCCTGCTGTTTTTACTCACGGAGCCCTTTCGGGTTTTCATCCGTGCCCGTTTTGCTTGTGGACATACCGTTTTTTTTTTGTTTTTTTTTGTTTTTTTTGTTCTTTTTTTTTGTTTTGTTTTTTTTTTGCCGCTGGTGGGACTTTAAAAGTAGTCTCACCGGAAGGATTTGGGAGAAATAGGGGTCATTTACGCCCGTGGATTGTATACGGTTTTGCAGGATGTCTGATCCAGACCGTAGGGCCGATGTGCTCAATTCGCCTGCGACTTGGAGCATTCATGTGTAGTATTTCTTGAGATATCGGCCATTGATGGGTGGCATGGGCCTTTCTCCCTCGGCACTTATTAGTTGGTAGGATCCTCCGTCGAACACTTTCTCGATGACGTATGGTCCTTCCCAGTTCGGCTCGAATTTTCCCTTGGCATGTCGATTGGGGATGATCGGTCTTTTGAGGACCAACACCAATTCACCTTTCTTGAAAGCACGGAGACGGGTTATCTTGTCATAGGCCCGTGACATTTGGGCTCGGTATAGCTCCAGATTTTGCTGCACCGCGAGCCTCTTTTCTTCGAGGGCATCGAGTTCTTCAAGTCGAAGGAGCACGTTTTCTTCCTCCGTCAACTCATGTTGGACGGCCATTCTTAAGCTTGGAACTTCAACTTCGAGGGGGAGGACCGCCTCCACTCCGAAGAGCAATGAGTATGGAGTGGACTGAGTTGGAGTACGGTGTGTGGTACGATATGCCCACAACGCCTCGTGAAGTTTGAGATTCCAGTCTCTCTTGTTGGCTGAAGCATTTTTCCTCAGGAGCTTGCATAGAGTCTTATTGAAGGCTTCGGCTAGCCCGTTGGCTCTTGGATTATAGATGGAGGAATATCTCCAGTCTATCTTGTGCTGAGTAGCGAACCTTGAGACATTGAAGCTCTTGAAAGAAGGCCCGTTGTCAGAAATGATTCTTCTTGGTGTACCGAAGCGGTATAGAATATTATGCTGGAAGAATGTCAGAATATCCTTTGTCTTAACTTCTTTTAGCGGGACAGCTTCAGCCCATCTGGAGAAGTAGTCTGTCGCGGCCAGTATAAACCGATGGCCTTTGGATGACGGAGGATCAATTGGGCCAACAATGTCGGTGCCCCAGACTTCGAAGGGCCACGACGCCACTGTAGGATGCAATGGATTGGGATGCTTGTGAATAAAATCACCGTGAATTTGGCAGATATAACATTTCTTTGCATGCTCTCCGCAATCCCGTATCATGGTGGGCCAGTAATACCCAAGCCGTTTGATTTGAAGTCGCATCTTGGGGCCAGATTGGTGAGCACCGCAAACGCCCGAGTGGACATCTTTCATGACCTTTTGGGCTTCGGCCAATGACAGACACCTGAGCCATAGTTGGTCGTATGACCTGCGGTATAACGTGTCATTTACAAACACATATCGGAGAGCTCTTTTCTTCAGCTGAATCCTCGCAGATTTTTCTTCGGGCAGCTTGTCGTATCGGAGGTACTCTATGAAGGGTTCTCTCCAATCGGGCTCGTCTTGGATGATCGAAGCTTCTTCCGCAGGACTGCTCTTCTGTTCCGCGCTTTCCTCTTCTCGTAGAGAGACTGGGGGTAGAATTTGTCGGCTCCTGACTGTGATCAGAATTTCGTCCATGTCAGGATCAGCCAGCTCCTTGGCTAGGCGAGCGAGTATATCGGCTTTTCCGTTCAATGCTCTAGGGACTCTTGTTAGTTCGATATGAGTGAACTATTTCATGAGTTCCACCACCCGGCTTCTGTATCGAGCCAACTCGGGTTTGTATATCTTATAGTCGCCGCTTACTTGGTTGACGACAAGCTGGGAATCACCGTAAACCCGTAGCCGAAGGATTTCCATTTCTATGGCGAGCTCCAAACCAGCTATCAGAGCTTCATACTCGGCCTCATTGTTTGTGCGAGGCTCGGTGAGAGCAAAAGAACGCCGTAGGGTTCCCATTGATGGTGTGATAAACACCAATCCTATCCCTGCTTTTATCTCCAGGACGCTTGATTTACTGGAGGTTCTTATCGATGAGGCCCCATCGAAGTAGAGCTCCCAACATGGCTCGTCATTCTCGAGATGCAGCACTTGTTCGTCGGGTAACTCACAATTTAGTGGCGACCCTTCTGGTATGGGATGAGCAGCGAGAAAGTCTGCAAGAGCTTGCCCTTTTACTGCTTTCTGAGGAGTGTAAACTATGTCAAACTCAAGTAGCATGACAGCCCATCTTGCCATTCTGCCGGCTAGGCTTGCTTTGGTCATCAAGTGTTTGAGCGGGTCGACCTTGGAGATTAGCATAACCCGATGAGCGAGCAGATAGTGCCTCAGCTTCTTCACAGCAAATATCAGAGCCAGGCATTGCTTTTCGATTGGGGAGTAGTTGTGTTCCGCCCCGACTAGAGTTCGACTGAGGTAGTAGAGGGCATTTTCTTTTCCTTCCTCATTATTCTGGGCGAGGAGCGCACCGAGTGACTCATCTAGCGCGGCAGTGTAGAGAATCAACGGTTTGTTTGGAATGGGAGCAGCCAGCACTGGAGGGTGCAACAAGTATTGTTTGATGCTTTCGAACGCTGCTTGACATTCGGCATCCCAGATAAAAGGAGCTCCTTTTTTCATGAGCTTTGAGAGGGGCCTACATCTCCCCGATAAATTTGAGATAAACCTCCGTATATAAGCAAGCTTGCCTTGAAAAGATCTTAGCTGCGTCAGACTCTTCGGAGGGGGCATCTCTATGATGGCCTTTATCTTCGACGGGTCAACTTCGATCCCTCGATGTCGGACTATGAAGCCCAAGAATTTTCCCGATGACACGCCAAAAGCGCACTTCAGAGGATTCATCTTCAGATCGTATTCCCTCAGTCTGGTGAGAACGGTCCTAAGATCTTGGATATGATCGGCCCTGGTTTTAGTCTTGACGACCAGATCATCGACATAACATTCGACGACTTTATGGATCAGGTCATCAAAGATATTGGTCATTGCCCTTTGATATGTAGCACCTGCGTTCTTCAGTCCGAATGGCATTACCTTGTAGCAATATATTCCGATCGGGGTTCGAAATGCTGTGTGCTTCTCATCCTCAGGCGACATCTTGATCTGATTATATCCAGACGAGCCGTCCATAAAGGTGAACAGTTCATAATTTGAGGTGTCATCGACCATCATTTCCATGACCGGTAGCGGGAAGTCATCTTTAGGACATGCCTTATTGAGGTCCCTGAAATCGACACAGACTCGGATCTGCCCATTTTTCTTCTTCACTGGGACTATGCATGCGATCCAGTCTGCATATTTCTCTTCCCTGATGAAGCCGGCATCGATGAGCTTCTTAGTTTCCTCGATGACCTTTTCTTCTAGTTCCCTTCTCATTCTTCGAGGAGCTTGTTTGACTGGCTTAGCATCAGGAGATATAGCCAACTTATGTACGGCCACTTCAGGGGAAAGGCCAGGCATTTCTTTGTATGTCCACGCGAAGCAGTCGACGAACTCATGCAGCAGGGCGATTATCTGCGCTTTCATTTCCTCTGACAAGAGCGAGCTGAGGTAGGTCGGCCTTGGATTATCGGGCGTTCCTAAGTCAATCTCGGTTAGCTCGTCAAAGGTTGCTTGCCCGCCATCTTCGAGCTCTTGAGGAGCTTCTTCTGGCTCGGCTATCTCGTCGTCATCATTTGATCTTTCGCTGGCCTCACCAACATGGATCATGTAGCATGCTTTGGAATCAGGTTGAATGTAGCCTATGCCCCGTCTATCTGGAATTCGTCCATCGATGAGTGCTCGGACCTGGGGCGGATGCCATAGCCCTTCGTAAAACTTTGCTTCGGACTCCGTTTGATATAACCGGCATCCGCACTTCTTAAAGTATTCCCGCATCTCGGGCGCATAGTATCTGGGATTGAGGACGGCTCTTATGCCTCTCTCATAGGGAAGGCACGCGACAGAAAGATCGTCCGGGTGCACAACGGGGTTTGACCCATAAAATAGGATGCCCTTCTGTCCACTTTTCCTCCCGGGAACGTAGAAAGTTTTCAGCTGGTCCACGGTGGAGATTGATAATGCATCGAGCTCTTTGTACATCTGCTCTGGTACCCTTGTCACGGCTAGGGACCCTTCTGCAACTTCGAAGGTCTCTCGTAGTTTCTCTTGTTGCATAGGGGTCCAATCTGCATCGCTGTTGCATGGCAGGTCCTCTTCCTCCGACTCTTCAGTGTCGCTGCCAAGATGAGGGCGGACTTTGCTGCTAGATGGGCCTTCAGTAACAGATTCGTCTGTATCGCTGCCGAAACGAGGACGAGTTTTACGGGAGGACGGGCTTCCAGCGTCGGACTCGTCAGTGTCGCTACCGAAATGCGGGCGCACTTGGGCGTTTTTACTTTTGAAAGTGACAACCGGCGCAGATTTGCTTTTGGGTCTTGGGGCCGGTCTATCTTCAGTCAGTTGTGGCTTAGCATTTTGGTGGTTCATAAAGTACCGAGAATCTTCATAGCGGACTTCATGCACACCGAACGGCTGGATGTCTCCGTCAATGCGTCTTTCTTCGCCATTTTTAGTATACTTCATGCATTGATGGAGAGTTGATGGAATGATGCCGTAATCGTGGAGCCACGGCCGCCCCAGGAGAATCTTATAAGACGTGTCGGCGTCGATCACGTATATCTTAGCTTCAGTTTGCAGATCCCCGAATTTGATTGGCAAAGCTATGGACCCCAGAACTTGCTGGCAATTTTGGTTGAAGCCTTGAATGACAATCCTTTCCCTTGACAGATGTCGGACGTCCATTGATAAACTCTTCAGAGTTCGCAAGTTCATGATGTTCACTGAGGACCCCGGATCAATCAATATGCGATTAATTCGATCTCCGTCGCTGTACCCGGTCACGTAAAGCGGCCGATTATGCTCAGCCGTTCCCAGTAGCAAGTCTTCATCCTTAAACATGACTGCGGCGGCATGCAAAGCGTGCTGGGCTTCTTTCATATTAATTTCCGCAAAGTGGGCCTGATACCGCTCGGGGTTTTGTAGAGCGTGGATGAGAACATCTCTAAGCTCCTTAGATAGGACCAAGGCGTCATAGATGCTCAGGAGAGACGGAAGCTTCCGGAGATGCGCCAAGACATTATAGTCCACCGAGGAAGGACTTATGTTTTCATCAGCCGGTTCTCTGCCATCTTCTTCATTAGCGACTTGTTTTTCCTTCCCTTTTGGGGCGTTGCCCTGATTCGGCGGTAGAGCCCTGCCGCTTCTGAGCTGGATTTGATTGGTCGTTGTGGCGAGCTCCTCATCCTCTTCGGGAAAACAAAGATCATCCTCGGAGTCGCTGCCAAGATGGATGGCGTAGCAGGTCACTACTGGGATCTCTTTATTGGAGTCTTCTTCTAACTCCTCCAGAATTTCAGCCGCTTGTACAGGGAAGAACTCCTTCAATTGAATCAATGTTCTTTCCTTTTGTTCATATTCTTCGAGAGAATCGATATATTTTTGAATGGTTGATCTCCCTGCAGACTCTTTTTCGCGCCGAGCTGCACTTTTCTTCTTCTTCAGCTTCTTGGATTTTGAGCCTGATGGAACCGCATTGGCAGCTGGACTGGTAGGCTTCTTCTGCCCTTCCCATTCCGTCCTGGGTTCTTTCTGAAGTAGCTTTATCATCTTCTTCGTCTTATTAGATATGTGCGTACTCCACGGAGGCCGCGATGAGTCAGTTTCATTTCTTAGGGCCGCGGGTTCGGCTGTCTGCTCCCAGAAGGCTTCGGCTTCTGTCTGTATAAAGTTGGCGGTTGCAACTTGATTGTTCACCAACACGCTTTTGGATAGCTCGATCTCTCCAGCCTTGTACTGCTTCTCGACCCAGTCTTTGAAGATATAGCAATCCTCGATCGCATGGCTCACTACTCGGTGGTACGGGCAATACAGAGGATTGTCGGTCATTTTTGCTTCTTGGGGTCTTTTCGACTCCGGCAATTGTAAGCCGTTGTTCAAGGCATCTTTAAATATCTTACGGACCTTGTCCCTTCTGAAAGAGTAAACCTTGTTCTTCTTCTCTTCTAGGGAAGGCCCATCTCCTCCCAGCAATGGCTTTCGAGACCGGTTGGTTTCGGATTCGCCCGCCCTTCGCTTTTCTTCATTGTCGGAGGCATTGAAGACATTGGTACTGCTGGAACTCCCGCTTCTACGGTTGTCGTCCCGCTTGCTTTTCCAGGTTTTGTCTCTCTGAGTGTCCGGCGGCAACTCTTGCTTTGAGCGTTCCAGCATTTGGACTTTCTTGGTTAGCTCCTGAAATGTCTTGAGGCCCACTGTACACAAGAATGGGACCATCCAATTGCTGAGGTTCCCAATGAGAAGGCTGACGGACTGGTCCTGCTCCAGCGGCGGTTCGCATTTGACTGTGAGATTACGCCATCGGGCGATAAAGTCAGTGTTACTTTCATTCTTCCCCGACTTGGTCCTCACAAGGTCGGCAATGGAGATTTTATCACTGACGCTCATGAACCTTTGCCGGAACAGAGACTCCATTTGGGCAAAGGTAATGACGGACCCATCTGGTATGCTCGCGTACCAGTCGAAAGCAACACCGGTCAGGCTGTTGACAAACTGACGAAGAAGGAGCGCGTCATTGCCCCCTGTATTTCCGCACGATGCTTTGAAGTGGGCGACGTGCTGATTTGCATTCCCCGTTCCATCAAATCTTCCGAACTTAGGAATGACGTAGCCTCTTGGGAACTCAATCAGATCGTACTGCGCGGGATATGGCCGCCCACTACTGCCGATTTCTTTTTGAGCTTCGGCTTCGGCCACCAATGTTTTAACCTTGCTGGTGACCAAATCCATTATCCGATCCTGTGTTAGCGGGATGGTGCTATCTGGGGCCAAGGCGTCCCCAGAAGCGGAATGTAGCCGGCTTTCATTTGGCTCGACCAGTCTTGGTCCCAAAGGAACAGGCATTGGCTGCCTCGGATTGTCATCACCCGGCTGATTAGTAGCGGCTTGTGCTTGATTAGGAGGCGCTCGAGCAATTTGAGCCGTAAGCTGCATCACCACGTTCGTTAAGTCGTCAATCTTCGAATAGAGCTTGGCCATCTCTTTATCTTTGCTCCTGAGCTGTTTTCGAAGTTCTTGAAGCAGCTCTTGCTCCGCAGTCCTAGGGCGGAAAGTCGGCTCTTCCTCGCTGTCCGAGCTTGACTCTGCATGGACCGAGGGGTCTTTCTGCCTATCATCCTCATCTAGAGGGTTTTCTTCATCCAGCAGGGGCGGCTGTTCTTGGGCAGCGGCAACCACATTCGGGCTAGATTGAGCTTGGGATGTGGTGGCCCCATCCTTGCTTTTGCTGCGAAGGTTGTCGCTGGGGCGTCCGCCCGCCATATAGACCGTATGGATGATGTATCCGGCCGTCTTTCTATCATTGGAAGCTGATTTCACGGATCGCTGTCTTGACCCCCTTGCTTCGGTAGCTGGTAGTCGATTGAAGGCAGCTGGCCTAACCAGGTTCTTGAATGGTGCTGGCGCTTATTTTCTGGGTTTGCCCCGCTTCTTTCGTGCGGCACAGAGCGCTTGATAGACTCTTGAAGAGATAGTGTCGTACTTTTTCTGTTGGGGCGGGGACACGTCTCTTTGTGGCACTGTTCGGACCGCTGTCTTCTTGATTCTGGCGGTCATGGCGTTTTTCTGAACCCACTTCAGAGGCTCGAAGGAATTGCTGATTCTTACGTCCGACTCAGCCGTCGTCGCGGGGAAACCCTGCACTTGGAACTTCACATGGTTCCATTTGGCCGAAGCCTTGGCCCTCTTGTTGGCTCGATACCTGAGTCGCTTCTGCCTTAACTTTTCTGTTCTAAGCACCTGGCAGACTTCAACTCTTTGGGAAGACGTCGCAGACCGGGCGATGGAAGGCCTTGGAGATACGCTCGATTGTGCATTTGTTGGAGTAATCGCGTGAGCTCGTCCGCAACATTGGATGTTGCCCTTTGTACCGGAGTTCTTGCCCCCCGCTGGAGCACCAGAGAATCGTTCACACACCGTCTTGAGTTTTGGTTGTGGTGCCTTGGCGATCACGACATTCGGCCTCTTGCCCCTTGGGACCGGCTTGGCCACCTGTTCCGCTGGGATCTCTGCCAGATGAGCGCTCCCGGCAGGGTAGATGATGACGGAGCCAAACTGGCGGGGCGGTTCCTCCCACTGTCGACTGAGGCTCGCGGGGAGAACCACACGAGCGTTGATCTTGACCACGTACGGAATCGGGGTCACATTGGAAGCTGAATCCGTCTGGGGAGACATTGTAATCGAAGGTTGATTGTTGCATGGAAAAAAGAACATCATTTCAGTATAGGCAATCGATATGTATATTGATTGAGTTCGTATGAACGTTTAACCCGAAATATGGGAGGAGAGATGGGTCCCACCGGGCGTGCCAGAGTCTGTAGGGTGTTTTTCGTCACCCCATTGAGATGGGAATACGCGCGCGCTTGTCAGGCGTACTACAGATTCCCCCGGCCTAGGGTAGGCCGGGGTTTAATGATGGTGGGGATCCGAATCTCCGGCAGCCGCGGACTAAGCTGCCGTTAATTACCCATCGCCTTTGGGGCGAGGGAACCTCCGATTAACGGGTTAAACTGGTCATGCGAACTCAATGTGCAGTGTGCGTGTGTTTTGAAAGGGGGGTTTTGGATATATCGGGAGCCACGCAGAGTTTTTACGGGGGTCCCGCTACCCGGATAGCGGGCTGGGGGTCAAGGGGGCTAGCAGCCCCCTTGCGGGGTGCGGGGCAGCGCCCCGTTAGAAATTTTTTTCTAACAGGGACAGTGTCGTGGAGTACGTGTATGTATAAATTTGTATACATATGTATATGTGTATATATGTACACAAAAGAGGGGGAAAAGACATCCAAGGGATGCGCAGTTGCGCAAGCGCGCGCGCCACGTGTCGGCACGCGGGCGACTTGCGCACTTGCGCAGTTGCGCAAGCTCGCGCGCCACGTGTCGGCACGCGGGCGACTTGCGCACTTGCGCAGTTGCGCAAGCGCGCGCGCCACGTGTCGGCACGCGGGCGACTTGCGCACACAACAGGCTTTTAGCCTAAAAAGATTTCTCTGAAGAGAAATCAAAGAGGAGTTAGACTCCTGAGTGTGTTTTTTTTTTTTTTTGTTGGGTTAATGGAAGGGTTCTTCTTCTTCCTCCTGTTGCTTGCTGGATCTTGAAGATCAAGAGATGTAAAATCTCAAAATCTCTCCTTTTTAAGATCTGATGGCAGATCCAAGTTCCCCTTTGTGGGTTTTGTGGTGGAAAACTATTTAGTTTTGAAAAAGGAAGAGTAAAACTCTTGATTTAATTCGAGAGAAAGAAGAAGGTTTTGGAACCTTGAAGAAGGAAGAAAGAGCTCAGCTCTAATTTTTTTTGGAGAGAGAAAAAGTTGTGAGATATTTTCATTATCTTTGCCTTTATAGGCTATACACTTTACACATAGCCCCTTGGGCTTCACAAAATGGCATTTTGCCTATTTCATGGCTCATGTGCCATTTCTTTTTGCATATAAGCCATGGGCTTTACAAAAATTTGGCTTTTATGCCCATTTTCTTACATTTATCCATAAAATAAAATAAAAGAAAATGCAACAAAATTATTTATTACAAAATTTTTATCTTGGCATGGGGGGAGGCCGGCCGCTTCATGTTCGGGTTCGACCCGGGCATGGGCCCACTGGGTCTGGGCTTGGGCCCACTTGGCTTGGGGTTGACTTGGATTTTGACTTGGTCAACCGGGGTGTAAATTTTTACCCCAACAGGGACGGCCTCGATCGACTTCGTGAAGTAATCTACTGCGATGAGGACATACTTGTGCCCGCCCGTACCGGTAGGGAACTGCCTATCATGTCCAATCCCCACTGGGCGAACGGCCATGGGAAGGTTAGAGTGGTCAGCTCGGTAGCCGGAAAGCGAGATATGCTTCCCTGGAGTTGGCAAGTTTTGCATCTCCTGACGAGCTTCTGGGCGTCTTGGTGAATAGTTGGCCAGTAGTACCCCTGGAGCAATGCCTTCTGGATTAAGGTGCGGGCCCCTTGGTGTGCGCCGCCGACCCCTTCATGGATTTCACGGAGGACGTAGTTGGCTTCGTGGGGGTCGACGAATCGGAGCAGGGGCTGTGTAAAGGACTTCTTGTAAAGGTTCCCATTGCTCCAGACGAAATGACGGGCTTTGGCTCGGAGACGGCGGGCTGCTCCCCGATCTTCTGGGAGCGTACCTTCACTTAGGAATTCCACGAAGGGCTTCCTCCAGTCTCGGTCTTCTTCCTGGGCTGTGTACACATGAAGTATTGTCGCCCCGTCTTCCACGCTGGGCCGTGGCAAGGTCTCGAAGAGGATAGATCGCTTATTGTTGGCCGAGTAGGATGAAGCCAGCTTACTCAGGGCGTCGGCTTGGGCATTGAGTTATCTGGGTATTTGATCTACCTAGACTTCGTCGAAGTTCTTTCGAAGTTTTCTTACCTCGGCCAGATACTTTACTATTAGAGGTTCCCGAGCCTCGAAATGGCTGGTCACTTGGCCAACGACTAGGGCTGAGTCGCTGCGAATCCGAATTGTTTTCAGCCCCAGCCTGGAGGCCATGCGCAGTCCAGCCAGCAGGGCCTCGTATTCTGCCGCGTTATTTAAGGCCTTGAACCCGAGCTTTAGAGAATACTCTATTTCAGCCTCGTTCGGGCCTCGAATGATGAGGCCGGCACCACAGCCCTCCTCGGTTGAAAACCCGTCGACGTAAATGACCCACTCAGGACTGAGTCGGGCCTCCCCTCGGTCGGGTGTTGGGCCACGAGGGTCGGCATGGACTCCGGTTCCTTACTGGGGATGCTGCACTCGACGATAAAATCGACCAGGGCTTGTGCTTTGATGGCCTGCCTCGGGCAGTATTTTATGTCAAACTGGGAAAACTTCCATCTCCACTTCTCTAAGCGTCCCGAGGATTCGGGTGAAGCGAGGATAGCCCCCAGCGGGCGCTCGGTAAGAACGAGGATGGTGTGCGCCTGGAAGTAGTGCCGTAGCTTCCTTGAGGCCATAATGAGTGCCAAGACGATCTTCTCTATGGCTGGATACCTCGTTTCTGCGTCTTTGAAGACGTGGCTCACGTAGTATACTGGCTTTTGCACTCCGTTGACCTCTCGGACGAGCACTGAGCCCGCTGCTTGGTCGGATACCGCCAGATACAGTGACAACTCGTCTCCTTCAACGGGTCGGATGAGCAGCAGTGGCGTCGCAAGACGCCTCTTTAATTGGTCAAAGGCGGTCTGGCGCTCCTCTGACCACTCGAGCCTCGGGATCTTCCTTAGAGCTTTGAAGAACGGGAGGCATTTCTCTCCAGACCTCGACATGAAACGGCTCAGAGCAGCTACCCTTCCTGTTAGTCGCATGATCTCGACGTTGGTCTTGTGTGCGGCCATGTTGAGGATAGCGTCGATTTTCTCTGGGTTAGCTTTCCACGGTGGGTGACCATGAAACCGAGGAACTTTCCCCCGGTGACTCTGAATGCGCACTTGGCGGGTTTCAGTTTCATCTTGAACTTGCGGAGTACCTCGAAAGCCTCGCCCAGATCCTTGGCGTGGTCGGCCGACGAGACTGATTTGATGAGCATATCGTCGACGTAGACTTCCATGTTCCTGCCGATCTGCGGCTTGAACATGCGGTTGACCAATCGTTGGTACGTGACTCCGGCGTTTTTAAGGCCGAAGGGCATCACCTTGTAGCAGTATACCCCCCGGCCCGTTGTGAATGCGGTGAGATCTTCGTCTGCCGGATTCATACGGATCTGATTATAGCCGGAAAAGGCATCCATGAAGCTCAATAGCTCGTGACCTGCCGAGCTGTCGACGAGCTGATCTATCCGAGTGAGGGGATAGTTGTCTTTGGGGCAGGCCTTGTTGAGGTCGGTGAAGTCGACGCACATGCGCCATTTCCTGCTCGACTTTTTGACCAAAACTACGTTTGCCAGCCACTCCGAATAGGGTACATTCCGAATGAAGTTGGCGGCGAGGAGCCAATCCACTTCGTCCTCGATAGCCTTCTGTTTGACCGGGGCGAAGCTTCGCTTTTTCTGCCTACGGGTCGGGCCGTGGGATCCACCCTGAGCTTGTGAGATATAATTTTGGGGTCGATCCCCGGCATGTCAGCAGGCGTCCAGGCGAACACGTCGGAGTTGTTTCTGAGGAAATAGACCAGGTCATCTCGCTGAGCCCCTGTCAGAAGCGATCCGATCTGAACGATTTTTTTGTCGTTCCCTTCTACGAGGGGGACCTCGGTCAGTGGTTCCACCGGGGTCCCTTGGACCTCTTTTTGCTCACTCTGAGTGTCCAGAGAACCCCTGATGTCTCCTTCACCCTCAGCGTCGTCGGTTGGCTGCTCAGACGAAGATGTTGCGGTGAAGCAAACCCTTGCAATCCGCTGGTCTCTATAGACCCGACTTATCCCGCCCTGGTCGAGAGGGAACTTCATCGCCAGGTGGTAGGTCGATATTTGGGTCCGGAGGGAGTTCAGCGTTGGCTGGCTGAGGAGGATGTTGTAGGTCGATGGGATTCTCTCTACGATGAATTCCACAGGAACTGTCCGCGTACGGCCGGCCTCCCCGACAATAAACTGCAGAGTGACTACACCTTCCGCCGGGATGGAGTGGTTGGTGAATCCTGAAAGGACGTGGGAGGTCGGCCTTAGGTCTGCTGGGGTGAGCCCCATGCGCAGAAAGCAGTCGTAGAAGATAATGTCCGCCGAGCTTCCCGAGTCGACTAGTATCCTGTGCACCTCGTATTAGTGGACCCGAGCCGTAATCACCAGAGGGTCGTTGTGAGGCAGGGATATGCCGTGGAGGTCCCCGTCGTAAAAAATGATCGGCTCGGTCTCCCTGGCCTTCTTCCTCGGACGGCTGTTGGCCTCTACGGCCGGCGTGGGGTGCTGAGTCTCGTAAGTACTCAACGTACCCCCCGTCGACATGACCGTGATTTTTGATGAGCCCCGATTCCTTTTGATGGGGTTCATTAGTTCCCCTGGCGAGGTAGCCTTCGAGCTGCCGGGACGAGTCCCGTCCGCGCGATCCCATCGAGGGAGGGGGTGTCGGTCATGCCTGGGAGCAGGCGAGCTGACTGACACCTCCTCGGGAGGGACAGGGGTGCGATGGGGCTCGGGGCGAGGCGCTCTGGCGACGGACCTCGGTGTTGAACTGTGGGGCGCCCAGGGGGTCATAGAATATGTTGGCCCGAGCGATCTACGGCCGTGGGAGGTAGCGAGGCGGTGGTCGGTAGTACCGGCGTGAGCAGAGTCTTCTCTCCCTCTGTAGGCGTCCCGGTCCCGAGGTGGGGGCGCGGCGACCTGGGGAACTTGCCCCGCCGTTTGGACACGGACGAGCGCATCCACGACGGACGCGAGTCGATCTATCTGGACGACTAGGGCGTTGATGGCGTTCGGGGGAGGAGATTCGTTTGCGCCTCCGTTGAGGGGGAGGCAGCGGCTGGTGCTTGGATCGTCGCGGTGATCGCTTGCCATAGAGTTGAGATCGGAAGATGAAATTTGTTCAGTAGAATCAAGAGTTTCCCGCAGACGGCGCCAGCTGACGGATGTCGGATCACGTCAAGATGTTACCTTCCGTAGATCTGCTGTTGGCGATGATGGACGACTGAGATTGGGTTGGAGGTTGACTTCTGAAGCGTGCAGATCTCAATGGGTTTGAGGTGGTTGAGGCCGGGCTACCTGCAAGGAAGTCCCGGGGTGATTGTACCATCGAGGACCCTCCGACGATCAAGTTAGACCGGATATTCGAGCAGAGTAACGGCTTAGTAGGGAAAGAATGACTTACTTGAACCGTCTGAAAGAGTGGTTTATATAGTGGTGGCAACAGGCAGGCAGGCGCGAGAATCGCGCCGGCCGTTACGCTCCCGATGTCACGTCCGCGTGATAGGCGGGATCTCCCATTAATGACGAGACATGCTCGTTAATGGGGGATCGTGATGGCGTGGAACACGGGACGTGGCCGACGGATATCTCACGTATGGCGAGATTCGCGGAGGTGAGGCGGTTGCGCCTGCGATGGGTGCCATCGGTCGGTCGATGGGACCGAGGAATACGAGCTCGGCGGGAGGCTCGGGGACGAGCGGGAGGCCGAGGTATCTTGGTTCTGCTACAGCCCGGAGACGAGCTGAGAGGGCCGAGGAGGCCACTTGTGCAGGGGGCTCGGAGACGAGCCAGCGGTTGTTTGTAGGACGAGCATAGGAGTGGCCTGGTCGGCCACTGTAGGTCATTTCTTGCAAGATTCGGGACACGTTATCTGCCACTAGTCACTATCTGGGAGATCACCGATATCGAGCATCATCACTTTCTTATTCCAAAATTACAACTAACCCCTCTTTAATCGCATATTATTATTTAAAGCCTTCTTGTGACCTAATGATATCTTTGATAAGCATGCAATATGTTATATATGTGTGTATGATTAGGAATGAATATACTCCAAATGTTAAAAATGGGCGTAAACTGGAGGTTTTTTTAAAGCTTTAAGAACGAATGGTTCGCTTTTGCTTCAAAGTTATTGTTAATTATTTTAATCTGAATAATATTTATGAGTATCACCCTAAACTAAAAGGCGACTTCGTACCCACGCTACAGATTTTAGAATTAGTTAATGGAGAATGAAGGGAAGAAGTTATTGAAATTAGAAACTGATTCATATTGTTGCTATTGACACGGTTCATAATTTAAGAATTAATTAATGACATGGCTCATAATAACGCGTAAAATGAAAGGAACAGATACATATAGCCGATCCCAAAAATTTGGAATAAAGATTTGTTATTATTTTTGTAGTCGTCGTCGTTGTTGTTGTTGATGATGATGATGGAGAATCAAGCTAAGATCGATTTTTTATGCCATTTAACTGCATTTGCATGCTAAAAATATAACAATTAAGATTCTCATTTATAACTTAAAAGTTGATCAAACAATGATTTATATTATTAAGTTTTTGATACAAATATGTGTGTGTCATGTAATTGATACAAACGGATTAAGTTAGAAGTCAAGCGGTCCGATTCATAGATAAACAAAATTACAAAGCTCACAGATGATAAAAAAAAAATTAAAAGAGAAGAATTTAAATTCATACCGTAGTTACTAAATGATAGATGATTAAAATCTCAAAGATTAATGCTTATTTTAATGAGGAATTATACCTGATTTTGCATTGGAAGATACTCTGTAAATAGATGGATCAGCCCCAAAGCAGCAATTACCCATTGATGATATAAACCAAAGAATGCCTCTCACAAAGATACCACTTCCATGAGAGATAGAAAGAGAGAGAGAGAGAGAGAGAGAGCTGGCTTATTTGGACACAGTAATTGTTTAGGTTGGTGAAAAGGAGAAATCAGGAGAAAACAAAAGGATTGGAGCATGTAAAGGAATTCATTGAACATGTCTTAGTTCTTTCATGTCAGCTATAATTTTGGTTGAGAGATGGAAACAAAAGCCACAAAAATGTAATCTTTTTCAGCCCTTTTTTGGTTTGGGTTTCTAGATTATGAAATGGCCAAAAGGAAAGTAAGAAATTACAGACACACACAAACACACACACAAACATATAATATAATTTTTTAAAATAGAATCTTGGAAAATTCCAAATGAAAGTCGAAGCAAACCTCTCATTATCACAATGAAAGACAACCCACCATTAAAAAAATTTGAGTGGCATTTTTAGAGACTTTTGTTTTAAATAATGGGCAGGCCTTTGCTTCTATTCTACTTCTTGAAATCTTCTTTTGAATGTCTATAGTTGGTGGGCTAACGCTTTGATTTTATAGTCTGCTGTAGCAATGATGGGGCCTTAATAGGTGAAGGCAAAATTGAAATTTGGTGGGAGAAAAAGGAGAGAGAGAAGACCATCCAAGATAGCATTAATTATGCTTCTGAGTGCTGATACCCATGTTCATAAATTCATCGTTGAGGAATTATTCGGCGAGTTCGAAAATTTCGGGAACTATTCGGAAAAAATCGGCAGGTATTCGGAAAAAATCCGACAGGTATTCGGGAAGAATTTCAAGCAAGAAATTAATATATGAGACGCTGGGTTTTGATATTGCGAATTATTCGCTGTTTTGTGAATTATTCGCTGTTTATTTGAATTATTCGCGAATAATTCACGAATAATTCGAAGCGTTCGTCAGTGGCATAAAAAATTCGCGAATTATTGACGAGTTCGCCGAATTATTGGCAAATTATGTGACTATGCCCATACTCATTGTTGGGGTAGTGATGGGTATTAAATTAGAATTAAAGAGAGGAAGGTGATAGGCTCATTCTAACAAGGTGGATATGTAAGCTCCTTTCTTCTAAGGGAAATTGCTCATTCTGTAAGTGTGATACACAAGGACAAGAGAGAAAAAGTGATGGACAAATTCGGACATCCCTCGGACAACTTGATGGGCTCCGTGTTCTTGTTTTTCTCTCTCTGATCAGGCATATATGGCAGGCACACCATAAAAGAAATTCCCCTTTCTTCGGTTAAAACGCCGTTTTGAAACCTGTTCTTCTCTATTATGAACTTATGCTTAGATATACTTCTTTAAAATTGAATGGTTTTTTCTTTTCTGCAAAATACTAAAAATGAAAACCTATATTACCATTCACCTGCACCGTCTCTGCTATCCGAACAATCTAAACTTGACATCTATATGTTGTTTAGAATTTTCATGTGATGATGCTCTATATTGGCGATCTCCCAGATCAGGATACGTGGCAGATGACGTGTCCCAGAACTCAGAAGAAAGGGTCCACAGGGGCCGACCGGGCCGCTCCTGTACCCGACCTGCAAGCACAAGATGGCTCACCTCAGATCCCCCCTGCAAACTGGCCTCCTCGGCCTTTCAGCTCGCCCCCGAGCTGCCACAGGACCAAGATATCTCGACCCTCCCGCTCGTTCCCGAGCTCTCCCGCCGATGCCATCTTCCTCGGTCCCTCCGACCGACCAACTTCACCGCTCGCAGGTGTAACCGCCGCTCCGCAAATCTCGCCATGCGCGGATTACCCACCGGCAACATCCCACGTTCCACGCCATCACGATCCCCAGTAACGGACGATCCGCTTATTACGCGGGCGTGACGTCGAGAGCGTAACTGCCGGCGAAATTCTCGCACCTGCTACTGCGTGCTGTCGCCGCTATATAAACCCTCATCACAGAGGGGTCAAGTAAGCTTTTTTTCACCCCACTTAGCCATTACTCTGCTCGGATCTTGTGCTAATTTGATCGTCGGAGGGTCCTCGGTGGTACCAAACCACCCCGGGACTTCCTTGCAGGTACTCGGTGCCAACTCCTCAAACCACTAATCTTCTCAAAACCCATTGAGACCCACACGCAACAGGAGATCACCTCCAAAATCCACCGGGAGATCGACGGAAGACAACATCTGACGGAGACCCGAAAAGGACCTCCATCAGTTGGCACCGTCTGTGGGAAATAAACTCCACAAAAAAACAAAGTTGGCCTTCCGATCTCCATCCACATGGCAAGCGATCACCCTGAAGATCCAGGTACCAGCCGTCGCCCCCCCTCAATGGAGGCACGGATGAACCTCCTCCGGCGGCTGTCATCAATGCCCTCGCCGTCCGAATAGACCGACTACATTCCATCGTGGAGGCGCTCATCCGCGTCCAAACGGCCGGGCCAGGGCCCCAGATCGCCGCTCCTCCGCCTCCAGAAGACTCTGCCCTCATCGGCACGGCTGACCACCGGCAGGCTACGTCCCATGGCTACAGATCTCACGGGCCGATACTCTCTGCGGTCCGCTGGGCGCCCCACAGCTCCACACCAAGATTCGCTGCCAGAGTGCCTCACATCGAGCCTCCTCACGACCCCCACCCCCTTGAGGAGATGTCGGTCACCTCGCCCGTCCCCAGGAATGACTGACACCCCCTCCCTTGACGGGGTCGCACAGAAGAGGCTCGCCACGGCAGCCCAAGGGCCACCTCGTCTGGGGATCTGAGGAACCTCATCAAGAGGAACCGTGGCCGTACCCAGACGCAGAGGCTAAGGATCATAAGGCGCCGAATCCTCGGGTTACCACGGCCGACTCGACGCCCTCGAGAAGAAGATCGAGGGTATACGCCGAGAAGGTCACCTCTCGGGCGACGGGGCTAAGTACGCCGCCGACTCGCTCACCAAGCCATTGGCCAAGGGACTACTCACTGTTCACGTCTCCTCGCACAACAAGCCCCCGAAAGTCTCTTTGTTCGACGGGAAAACCGACCCGAAAGACCATTTGGATGCTTTCACCGCGGGAATGAGCTTCCAGGACCATTCCGACACCGCTCGGTGCAGAGCCTTCCCAGCCACCCTTATCCGCTCTGGTCGGGACTGGTTCCGAGGACTCGAGCCTCGCTCAATCTCGACCTTTGATGAGCTGGCTACTCAGTTCCTCGGCCACTTCGTCGGGAACCGTCGGTAGAAGCGCACGGTCGACTACCTCCTCACAATTAAGAGCGGGAACAAGGAGACGTTCAAAGCTTACATCACCCGCTTCTACAACTCCCTCCTCGAAGTTCCCGAGCACCGGGACGAGACCGTCATCACGACGCTCAGATCTGGTCTTAGGCATAAGGAGTGGTTGCGGTCCTTCGCATTGGTGCAGCTTAAGACTATGGCTAAGGTCAAGGCGTAGACCGAGCGTAAGGTCCAGATGGAGTCCGAAGTGAACGCGAACCTCTCTCGAGCAGAACGGTCCGACCAGAAGAAGAGGGCTCGGGAAGAGAGGCCGGAGCGTCAGCAACCCTATCACCCAAAGTTCCAGGAGTACACCCCGCTCAACGTCTCCCTCGCAGTGTTACTAGAAGAGGCCCAGGGTGAGGGGTTCTTAAAGTTCCCTCCAATCCCGCGTCAGGCCTCGAAGCGAACCCGGGGCCCCTACTGCGCCTTCCATCGGACACTGGGCCACGCCACGGAGGATTGTAAGCAACTCCGGGACTACATCGAAGAGCTCATCCGATCAGGGCACCTCACCACTTACTTGAGGGACAAGCAGAAGGCCGACCGCGAGCAGGAGCAGCGTCCCCCTCCCGCCGAGCTGACCATCGGCCAGATCATGCTCGTTTCGGCAGATGACCAGTCCGGCGCCCAGGGAGCCCCATACCCGGCGCCGAGCACGGAGAACAACAAGCCTACGAGGAACTCGGGCTACGCTAATAAGGCCATCTATTAACATTTACTTTTTTTAGGGGCAATGTAAACTCTTCCTAGGGTCTGTTGTTAATTTAATAAAAGATCAATGGAACATTGCAAAAAGGAAGGAAATGTCTTATTTATTCAAAAAGGTATTATGGGCTCCTCAGCCATACATACAAAAAGAAAAAGAAAATTACAGCAGCGGAGGAAGGGGTGCAGAGAGCACTGCTCATGGTACTCAGTAAAGATCTCTGCTAGCCGAGGTCTCACGAGATCTAGTCTCTGCCCTCGATTCCCCCCGCGTGCGTTGACCTCGCGCCTCAGTTCGTAGCACTCAAGGACGAGTGCCACCGAGCAAGCCAGCCGACTCGCGGAGATCAGGCCGAAGCGCTTCAGAGACTGCAGCTTGCCCACGGCCTCATCGTAGAGCTGCTCGGACAAGGGGTTGTAAAGCCCCGGCGATGCCCTCCAGATGGAGTACATCAGCAGCTGCAGCAGGGGGAAGCGCCGGGGGAGCAGCCGGCCGAAGTGGTCTTCGATGCTCCCATAGACCAACTGCACCATGTCCTCGGTGCAGTTCTGGTCGTAGAGGTATACGTCTTCGAAGTGGATGATGTCGGGGATGGTGAAGGGGAAGTCTTCCATTCTCAACGATCTGTTTGTGAAGAAAAGAAGGACCGGCGCTCCCTCAGCTTTATATAGCCCACTGCGCCCCAACGGAACTCAACAATCGCCTGTTTTCGTCCAAAAAGTCGCTGCCACGCGGCGATCATTGAGCCTTCTCTGGCGGAATCGAAACGACGCGACTCTGGCGCTTCGCCTCCCCACACATTCAATGCGCTTGCTACGCGCACGTTCGCCATGACCGTTCCTGTTCTCCATACCTGCGACTGGATGGTCGGGTGAAACCTCATGATGAATCGGCCAAGCATCTACCATGCTCGGCTATCCCTGGCCGGTAGCTTCCCTACACGTAACGCCGGGGATCAAAGCCCTCGCCAAGAAGCAACCGTGCAGCTTCACTGCCCAGCTATCCTTAGCAGGCCTCCTACGGCCCCTCCAACGCTAAGGATCAATGTCCTCCTTAGAGGCAGCCGAGCAGCTATCCAACTCGGCTATCCCTAGCCAGTGGCTTCCCCACTCGTAATGCCAGGGATCAAAGCCCTCGCTAAGAGGCAACCGCGCAGTTTCACTGCCCGGTTATCCTTAGCACGCCTTTTACGGCTCCTCCAACGCTAAGGATCAAAGCCCTCCTTAGAGGCAACTCGGCAGCTACCTTGCTTGGCTATCCCTGGCCGGTAGCTTCCCTACTCACAACGCCAGGGATCAAAAAGTCCTCCCAGAGGCAGTCGAGCCCGACCCCCGTTCGGCTATCCCCGGCTGGTAGCTTCCTACCACAACCGACAGGGATCAAAAGCCTTCCCAGAGGCAGTTGAGCCCGACCCTCGCTCGGCTATCCTTCAGGACAGAAGCCCTCGCCAAGAGGCACCGGGCAGTAACCCTGTCGGGCCAAGGGTCCTTGGTAGGCTTCTTACAACCCCTCTCGCGCTAAGGACCAAAGTCCTCCTTTGAGGCAGTCGAGCCCGACCCTTGCTCGGCTATCTCCGGCTGGTAGCTTTCTACCATAACCGACAGGGATCAAAGTCCTTGCCAAGAGGCACCGGGCAGCAACCCTGCTCGATCCCCATCCTGAAGGATCAAAGTCCTCGCAAGAGGCAACCGAGCGGCTACCCTGCTCGGTCATCTCCGGCTGGTAGCTCCCTACCCATGACGCCAGGGATCAAAGCCCTCGCAAGAGGCATCTGAGCGGCTACCCCGCTCGGTCATCCCCGGCTGGTGGTTGCCTACCCAAGACACCAGAGATCAAAGCCCTCGTCAAGAGGCAACTACGCAGCTTCATTGCCCGGTTATCCTTAGTTGGCTTCTTACAGCCCCTCCAACGCTAAGGATCAAAGCCCTCGCAAGAGGCAACCGAGCGTCTACCCTGTTTGGTCATCCCTGGCCGGTAGCTTCCCTACTCACAGCGCCAGGGATCAAGGCCCTCATCAAGAGGCAACCGTGCAGCTTCACTGCCTGGTTATCCTTAGCAGGCCTCCTACGGCCCCTCCAGTGCTAAGGATTAAAGTCCTCCCAGAGGCAGTCGAGCCCGACCCTTGCTCGGCTATCCCCGGTTGGTAGCTTCCTACAACAACAGACAGGGATCAAAGCCCTCGCCAAGATCAACCGTGCAGCTTCCCTACTCGGTCATCCCCAGCAGGCATCCTCCTGCCCAGCAGACGCTGCGGGTTTGTAGCCTTCATAAGGAGGCCGCTGAGCCCCTTTATGTTCGGCACAACTACGGAGGACATCCCTCCGCCCATCACATGCAGCAGATCCGAAGCCCCAACATGAGACATCAGGTCTATCCTAGTCTGAGTGATCCCCCTCGACTTCGAGGCCATGGGGATGCCTCCTTCTCAACAGCGCTTGGCATACTTGGCAAGTGATCGAAATCAACTCGACGAACGATCGCTAGACAGATAGCCGACCTGACATGGAAGCCCAACAGTTCAAGCAAGGATATTTTACGAGCATTCTTCACAAACAGAAGATAAAGTGCAAGCTGATGAAACAAAAAGTTTTACTACCAAAAGAGAAGTCTTTACAAACGGTATTTTGGGCTCCCCAGCCTTACAGACTGCCCGGAGGCTTACAAAAATTCCAGAAGTGGCAAAATAAAAATAGGAGGAAGATGGGGGCTTTAGGCCCAAAGCCAGACGTGACCTCAGGATCCTCGATATCTACAACGAGTCGAGCAGGGTCCTCGGCCACCTCCTCGTCAGGAATCTCTTCCCCTTACTCATCGACGTCCGCGAGGGGGTATTCGGCCCGGAGCTCTTCGTCGACAAACTCCGGCATCCGGGCTTTAACGGCGTTGAGGGCCACGTGCCAGATGCGGGTGGTGGCCACGGCTAGGTCTTTGTAGAAGTCCTTCGACTTCTTGTAGTCCTCCACCGCCTTCGCCGCCCTCAGCTCCTTCCGGAGGGTCCTCACCGTTTTCTTCATGTTGCCGGCGAGTGCCTGAGCGTCCTCAACCTTGACCTCGGCAGCCACGGCGGCCTCGCGGTACCGGGCAACCTCCCGTTTCCCGGCCTCCACTTCGCCCTCCAGGGCGGCAACCCTCGCCATCACCGCCTCCAGCTCCCGCTTGGAGCTCTCTTCCAGCGAGACAAGCTGGTCCGCAGCCTTCATTGCCGGGGCTATCACCTCGGCCTCCATGCGTAAGGCAAGGGCGACGTGCTGGAGAACCTGAAAAATAGGAAAGAGGTCAGGAAGACGAAGGAGGCACCGAATCTCACAAACAACCGAGTACTTACCTGCACGGACTCCTGGGCGATGGATGCTATCTGGGCCCTGAAGGTCCCCCGAGGACCCTACCCCCTGCCGACTTCTATATTTCGTGTAGCAGGCTATCCGTGACGGATAGCCCCGAGGGCACCGCGAACTGGAGTCCCCCCCCTCTACTATGATCGGCAAGGGCGGGCCCCGGGAAGACCTCCGGGAACCCCTCTTGAGTGGCTCCGATGGAGAGCCGATCTCTTCCTCCGAGACCAGGTCCTCCAGAATTCGAGCTCGCTTCCGGCCCGGCGCTCTGCTAGGCCCCGGGGCAGGATCCTCCCCCGAATGCTCATGGGACGCGGACACCGGAGGAGAAGGAGCCGGGGAAGGCTTCAAGCCGGAAGAACTGGCGCCTCCAGCCTTCGTGACCTTCCTCGGCTGGCGCATGGAGGCTTGGAGCTCATTCATGTCCATGGGTCCTGCACAAAACCAAATGCAAAGAAGTCAGCGACACATGCAATATAAAAACCAAAAAGCAAGCCTAACTTACCGACGAACTCAACGGAACTGAGCCCGGCCCAACTCAGGACCCTCTCAGACAGCAGCACGTCGAATCGGGGAACGGGCTCCCACGACGCCACTCTCACCGCGGCCGGGTCATTGGACTGGTTCCCCGGCAAGCATTTTTCTTTCGACCACTTGGTGGGCACGGTCCAGTCCTTGCCCTCAGGCAGGGCAACGAAGAAAAACTTCTTTTTCCAGTCGTGAATGGAAGAAGGAAGGGCTACAACCCCTGTCCCGGCGCCGCCCCCCTGTCGCTTTCTAAAAGAGAGATAGACCCACCTCGGGTCGCCAGCTCGACCCCCAGGATGATTTTTGAAAACGAAGGAAGAATCAAAGGATGGAGAGGCTGAAGGGAACTGCCTATAACTTCAGGTGGATCAGGAACCCGAGGAGAATCCTCCATGAGTTCGGCACTAACTGGACAGGGGCTAACCCGAAGAAGTTCAGCGCTTCAACGACCTCGGGAGAGAAATGCAGGAGCATTCCACCCCTAAAAGCTTCCAAGTACAGGGAAATCTTCCTACCCCGTACTTGGTCTGCCCTCTCTCCCTCCTTGGCCAGACGAAGCGTATAACGTGAGGGGATGTGGAAGCGAGCCCGAGCATTGGCAAGCTCGTCCTCATGACTCACCCAACACGACGCGCCGGGGGCAGCGTCTACCACCTCCTCCCTGGGGGCTGCCCCCGCCGCACGATCCCGGGAAGAGGATCCGATCCCTACTCCCCGGGAAGAATCAGGCTCAACTAGAGGGTCCCTAGAACCAACTCCTACGACATCTACAGGCTCTACGAAAGAAGACATCTAACCTGGAGAAGAGGGATCCTCGAGAAATGAAAGCAGAAGAAAGAAGACGAGCGCCGAGCAACCAGGACTTAGAGAGAGGAAATATGAAGGAGTAGGGGCCCTAGAGTGGGCCCCACCCCTATTTATCACCGTAGTTTCACTCATCCAACGGTGCCCTTCATCTCCCGCCAAAGCGCCTCCTCGCGTCCAACGGTTCCGATGTGTAACACCTTAGGATGTGTTTAGTGGATAATTATATTTTAATATATGGTTTTTAATAAAAAGTTTACCAAATTAATTTTCAAATATTTTATCCTATTTAATGAATATTTTATTAGAATTTTCCTAGGCTTGTACACACATGTGCATGTTAACTAGGGTTTTAAAATGGGGTTAAACCATGATTAGCCATCATGGTGGATTAACCCAATTGCCTTAATCTAGTTTAAAAGTTTTATTAAGTGTTTTGGGTTTTAATTTTGTATGGTTGTTTTTAAAAGAAAAACGAAAAAGGATTTGAAAATGATTTCTTTTGTTGAAAGAGAGAGAGAAGAGCATGGGGCAACATGGCATGAGCCATGCCCATTTAATGAAGAGAGAGAGAGTGAGAAGGGGGGTTTGAATTGTTTGCTCTCATTCTCATTCTCACTCTCATTTCTCTCATTCTCTCACACCCACACACACACACACTATCAGCAGCAGCAGCAGAGGTATCAGCAGCAGCAGCAGAGGCATCAGCAGCAGCACAGGCAGCATCAGCAGCGGCTTCATGCAGCAGCAGCAACATGCAGCACCTGCAGCAGCAAGCAGCAGCAGCAACTCAGTTCTTCTCTTTCTCCTTGTGTCTAGGGTCAAGTGAGGTATACTTCTTAGGCTTGACTTCCAAGTTTGTTAAACTTGTGTAGAATTAGCTTCGGTTTGTGTTAAATAGTGAGTTTAGTGCTAAATATGGTGATTTGTGTGAGGTGTTGTCCAAGTGATGTTAGTATTGGTTAATCTAGCCTATTTAAGTGTTATTAGGGCCAAGTAAACCTAGCTTCAACCCAGATTTCACTAAAATACCATAGGGTTTCCATTTTGTGCAAAATTGTGGTTTTAAGGTGAATTTGTAGCTTTCTGTGATCTGCTTGTGACCCGGCTCCTTCAGGGAAAAATTAAGGAAACTGGAGTATGTTTACTAGGTCTAGACCACACCACCTGAGCACGAGCCCCTCATTCTAAACCTTGGCCGCCAATTTAACCATTCTGGCCGCAAATTGCGGCCAGGTAGGGGACTGGGGTGTTGGGGTTTTGGTTAGGGTAGTCTGCTACATATTATAGTGTTTTGGCATGTGCAATTTTGTGATATTTTACCTGTATCAAAATCTGGGACCATATATTGCTTTTCTAGTACGTTTTGTTTGCGTGATACGCGCTATACGTGAGTGGGTTCTGTGATCCAGCGTGTCGCGACGTGTCGGGGTAGTTTTAGACGCGTATACACACGATTCAGCGTATCGTACACACGCGCGTTTAGTTCGCAACGCGAGTTTCTCGTTTGGTTTCGATATCGCGTTTTGCGAGATATTTTACTTATATATGGATTCCTTGTGTAATTTCCAGGTTTGCAGGCGGATACATCGGACGCAGCAAAGAAAGGGAAGCAGGTGGTCGGCTACGTGTAGCACGCGACCAGGTGAGTAGATTTATCATTTACAGGGAAATCGCCCGCATGGCGTCATGCGTCTGGGCCTGGAATGTTAATACCTGTCGCATATTCTATATTATATTTAGAATTGCGCATTTACCCTATTACTTAGATATTGTTGTGCTTGGACTAGTAGCCGTAGGACACTACACATATTATTGACGATTCATGTTGCACGAGCACTGATTGTATGCTACACACACCGTCAATAATTGCCATGTCACACACAAACCACTTATAGATATTATATTGCTTGGTTAGGGACATTGTGACATTGATTCATATTTCTTATCACATATGACATTTAGCATACCTGTATACCTATAGAGTATTGTACCATTAGTGATAGGTACATACACACTTTACAATATAGCTACAGGTATACCTTGCTCACATATTCCACTTATACCCGGGGGGGTATACTTCATCATTTCTTATAGGTAGATACCTATACCTTGCTACACCTGTACGTTACACATATATCAGTTACAGCTACATATTTACCTATACTTGATGTTAATTAGCGGTTTTTCCTTTATATGCTCACATTTCAGTTATGTCGCATATATTATATTCATGGATTTTCGCATTGTTATATGGATTTTTCATGATGTTTTCTGGATTTGGGAACCGCGGGAGTTCATGAAATTATGCATTATTTGAAAAATCCAGTTTCCTTGATATGATATTCAGCATCCACCATGAGTTTTATCGGTTCTGATATATATATATATATATATATATATATATATATATATACTGTTAGTTGTATGTATGCCCTAGAGGCCAGTATTGTACAGATGATGTATATTATATTGGATGCTTGGACATATATAGAGATGACTTTCTTGCTCGATATGATAGTATGCTATCTGGTTACTCTTTATCTTAACATGTACACTAGTCTCTTTATACTGTCTTATAGTTACATGTTGGTAAAGCCCTTAGGATATGTACTTGACTACCTGGACTGTGATGCAGATCATACTAGTGGAGACATGGTAGTCCATAAGTACATCCTTCAAGGTCCCTAGTCGTGGGTGTATCGAGACGGGGCATCGATATACCAGAGTAGACTAGCGTATACGCTTCTCGACCCATGAGATGGGCGATGGATGATCCCACATCCATTGGTGTTTGACATCAGAGATGGTATACGGGTGCTCAGTGGAGACTGGGTACACTGGACGGACTCGCCGAGAACTCCCAGATGGTATTATACCTCACGTCAGATGGCAGTTCTCAAGTGACACTTGTACAGGTTAGTCTGTAGACCCGAGATCGTCATAGAGTCTTGTATGATTCCCACTGTGCTTTGATCTCCACCTTACCACGTCCATGAGGGCGTGCAAAACGGTGGTCTTTGGGTACAGTCCCGAGTCACATGGAGGCAATGAGCGATAGGAGGGGTTTCGTCTCTCCCGGTATTAGGGGTTGATGTTGCGCTGTGCTCGATTGGCCGTAACAGGGAAGTCCCTGGCCAGGGCTGATCAGAGATTTGCTGGTAAGTGTTACCAGTAGTTTCTCGACCCGTTATGAGCCTCACATCGGCATGACTTATCGGTTATTGGGGTCTGACGTATACCACCCCTAGACTTGATATGTGACATATCAGACGAATAGACCGGACTGTACGGTAAGTGTTACTGGTTGGATTCATAGGAGTGTGAGCGGGCTAGCTCGTCGATCTTCTGATCGCTCAATACCCGGATGGCCGTTACGTTTAGCAGACCGCTTGCGGCTTGTGGGTGCTTGATATGATCATCATCTGCTACTGGCGTATTGACGAGTCTTTAGAGTCCTACACAGAGGTTTCCTGGCTCAAGCGAAACGAAATAGGAGCGCATATGAGATATGTGCAGGACCGAGAATAATGCGTGTATATGATACCGCATTTCATTCTCGCGATAAATGTTTCGATTGGTTATATTCGATATGACCTAGTTATCGAATCATTGATTCGATAAGCCGATACATAGAATACTAGTCGGTCATGTGCGACATGACCGGATCATTGAATCAAGTGTTGATTTAATGATTTAATGTATAATTATATATTTGATATATTACTTTACATTAACTAGTATTGGTTCACTTTAAACGGATTTTTCTCACTTGATGCACATTGTATATGTGATATGCTTTTGTGCACATTTTTGTATCATGTTTGATGATACTTGATCATGTGGTTAAGTGTAAAGGATTAAACCATGGTTAAGAGATGATTAGGGTTTTGCTTTTTCATTTATTTATTTGTTTATTTATTTGGAAATGATTTAGATAAGAATGGTGGCTTCTTTTGTTTCTAGTTGAAGCTTCATGAAGCTTTGACTTATGCAACCATTCTTGTCATCATACTTAACCCTAACCCTCTCAAGTGACCATGGTTTATTCTCTACACTTAACCCTAGTTAGATTATGATAAGTATGGATTTTTCTTTTCATTTTAAAACAACTTATCATAAACTAGCTTCATCTTCTCCTTCTTCTTCAAGAGAGAAAACTAGATGCCATCAATGGCAACTTGAGAAAAAGTGAGTGAAATCCAATTCTAAAGTGAACCCACCTCCTATTTCTTCACCCTCTACCTCTTGCCAAGTTGTTTTGGGTGTTTTCTTCACAAGTTTCACAACTTGGTGAAGTTGGAGCTTGAACTTGCGCAACCTCGACGTAGATCGTCTTTGACACGAAGCCGACGACCTATTCCGCTCGTTTTCCCGATGAAGCCGACGAATGAGTCTAGGATTCGAAAAGGACAGAGAGAGGATGATTACGTGGAGCTAAGGAAGTGGATATCCGGATCTACAAAGGTTGTAGCATCTAACTTTTAGTTAAAGTGTTAACTAGTTTATAGTTTCGCCTAGAAATCTAGCCGACGATCCGTATTAGGGTTTCTCGGCACCCATAAAATTTTAAATTGGCATGTTCGATGCCTTGTGAGACCTCTATAGTGTGCCTAGGAACCCTACATATACACCCCTACGAGGAGGCGTAGAGGCCGTATGAGGGTGCATGGTGGGGCCCGGAGGTACCCCGGGGCAAAAAAGGGATGTCGATGCACCACGCTGATGAGCCCGGCAGGGGAACCATACACTCCGGTGACATTACCTATGACTCGGCGGTTATCATGGGGATACCGACGGGAGTCATGTACGTATGGATACGTCGAAAGGCGAGGGTCAGAGCTAGGCACTCGAGCTTTCGGTATAGCGTATAATACGTACCTATCACTGTGCCAGTCTTGGTGACAGCACCTGATAGATCAGTATTTCTGTGTCGATACTTGGCACATTGGTTTCATGATATTTCTTTTTACTTATATGTATATATAACAGTGGTTTAGGACGCTGTTATATATGCCCTTACACCAATATTAGTGGAATGGGACGCTAATATATGTGTATTGACATTAATATATATACCTTATCATATTTATTCACACAAATATAGCTAGGTTATAAGAGAATCACTTGATATTGGATTTAGGACATATGATATTTACTTGAGATTTGATAAAGGATATACGAGACTCACTTGATTTTGTACATTCAGGATATAGGAGATTTATTCGATATTGTACATTGAGGAGATGCGGGACTTATATGATATGAGAGCCAATTTGGGGGTTTATTTGAGGAATTGGGATTTTGATTGTCTTGATGGATTGTGATCCTACCACGATGTCAGGATTCCGTGGAAATGACATATTTCACTCCATACCTCACATTTATTGTTTATGCACTGTTTCATGTATTAGTAGTACCTGTTAGTGTACCTTTCATGATTGTTGCATATATATACATTTTCATATCATTATTGCATTATTATTGCATTCATATGACCTGTCATTGCTGTTAATTGCATATCTTAGATTCACGCTGTACGTGCATACTTGCGATTACCTGCATATGTTATTTACTATTCACGAGTTGGCAACTCACCCCCGTTGTGCCACAGTGTTTCGCAGGGTGTCTCCCCAGAGTAGTCGAGGCAGGCTATTCATCTATCTGATCATCTTTTGCTACGGATACCGCTTCAGCTCATAGTATGCAGTTTTGCTTAGGTGGGTTTTATGGTTATCCATATTTTTGTATTGCATATTGTTGTATCCTTGTACTCTCCATCTACTGTTATTTTGTTGACTTAGAGACTTGGTGAGGACGATATTGTAAGTCTATGCTACCTCTCCCGGTACTTACGGGCTTGCGGAAATGATGAAAAACGATTTTTCTAGAGGTGGTAACATGGACTCAAAATACGGATCTTTGTTAAACAACTACCTAACAAACTAACTAGGAGTTTTACCTACTCGGTTAGGGGGTTATACCTTTCTTGAACTCCTCCGTCTTCAACTCTTTGCGGTGTCCGGATCGCCCTCACCTCGTCGTCTCCTCGCGCCGAAGATGGATCCACCCGAAAGCTTCTACCTTTTGGCTTCTCTTTAAACTTGAAGAAACTAGAACACTTGGTTTGCTAAACCTTGTGAACTAGGATGAGTAGAGGAGTGTGATGGGTTTTATCTCAATGGTTCTTGCTTCTCAACACATGAGACAAGTGAACCATGAACTAGAGAGAGAGAGCAAGAGGAAGAGGGAGAGAGCTTGAGGATGAGAGAGCTCAAGAGAGAGAAAGTAAATCCAAGAATGAGCACGACTTTTTTCAACCTCTCTCTCATAATCCAAAAAGAATAATAATAATAATAATTGAGTATTATGTGATGGTTCATATCATATCAAGTGGCATTATCATTTCATGCACTCATTTTGCAAAGCACAACAAGCAAGCAAAAGACTTTGCATGAAATGACAACCATTGCAATGATGATGGTCAACTAGTCCAACCTAGTCAACCGGTCAACAAGTCAACAAAGTCAACCTTCATCCCAACCATGACACAATAATACTTAATTAATATTATCATTAATCATATTTCTTATTCTCATTAGGGTTTAGCAAAAGTCAATAGTCAACAGTCAACAACCCTAATGAGAATCCTCTGCCTCTGTCTCTCTGTCAACTGTGCATACACATCCGCATCCGCGTTCCGAGGAACACGAATACAAACGAGATAAAACCAAACCCAAAACGTACACTAGGATCTGGCTTAAACAAAGCCCGCTAGTGTTAACTGTCCGGACACTAAACGTGCACAAGTGCACCGATGTGACCGAACCCTGTCGCAAAATCATGCGACTTGTCGCAAAACCATGCGACCTCTACTCTTTTGCCTAAAGGCGAATAGCTCTCTGTGTGGGACTCTAAAGACTCGACACTACGCTGGCAGTGGGTTTAACCACAGACCGCAAGCGGCACTAGATGTGCATAACGGCCCCCAGGTAGATGCCGATAAGAAGACGGACGAGGTGAAACCCATCTGAACTCCTACTGAGCCTGAATGTGACAATCTCCGTACAGTCCGGTCTGTTCGTATGATACATCGCATGGCGGGCCTAGGGGGCGGTAAACGTCAGTCCCCTAATAGCGGTACAAGTCGTGTCGGAGTGTAGCCCAGAACACCCTGAGATAGGACTGGAAACCTATCAGTATATCTCGCTTGCCCTGGCCAGGGACTACTCGTGTAATGGCTCTCCTAGACACAGCGCGATGTCAACCCCCAATACCGGGAGAGACGAATCCTGTCTAACCGTCACTTCCTCCAAGTGCTTCGGGACTGCACCCAAAAACTACCTGTTTGCACGACTCCTTTTAGCCGTGGTAGGGTAGTAATCAAAGTACAGTGGGAACACACTCGAGGTGAAGTGACAGTGTCAAGTCAATGGATTAAGCTGTACTCATGTCATCTGGGAACTGATAACTGACGATAGGTATAATACCAACCAACAGTTCCCGACGAGTCCTGTCCAGTGTACTCGTAACCTAACGAGCACCCGTATACTATCTCAACTACAACGCACTGACGGCTGTGGGACAGACCGTCTCCCAAGCTTGGATAAGAAGCGCATACGCTAGTCTACTCCGGAGTATCGATGCCCTGTCTCGATAGTCCTGCGACTAGGGACCTGCATAAGGATATGCTTATAGATTACCCAGCCCCCACGAGTGTGACTGCCATCACAACGCTGGTAATCAAGTAAAGATCCTAAGGGCTCTACTAATATGTATAAGCGATATGCTAAAAGAAACACATGCACATATTGAAGTAGAGACAAACCAAGTAGCATACTACCATTTTGAGCAAGATTGTCTATACAAGGTGAATATCCCAAGCTTCCATTATGTAATATACAAACTAGTATGATACAGTAATGGCCTCTAGGGCATATACACTAACAATCTCCCACTTGCACTAAGGACATGTACTGGCGTATCGAAGACCTATCATCTCGATCAGCCTCTTGAACTGAGTCTGAGGCAAGGCCTTCGTGAGTGGATCAGCAGTGTTATCTTTTGTATTTACTCTCTTCACCTCGATCTCCCGGCGATCAACGATCTCCCTGATCAGGTGGTACCGCCTCAAAATGTGCCTGGACTTCTGATGGGACCTGGGTTCCTTCGCTAAAGCTATAGCTCCGTTGTTGTCACAATACAGCGGTATTGGATCAACACTGGTAGGAACCACCTGAAGCTCCGTGAGGAACTTCTTCATCCAGACAGCTTCCTTTGCGGCATCGCAAGCAGCTATGTACTCCGCTTCCATAGTTGAGTCAGCAACAGTTTCCTGCTTGGAGCTCTTCCAGCAAACCGCCCCTCCATTGAGGGTAAAGACATAACCCGACATGGACTTGGAGTCATCCTTGTCACTCTGGAAGCTGGAGTCAGCAAAGGCCTCGATCTGGAGGTCTTTTCCGCCATACACCAAGAACATCTCCTTAGTCCTTCTCAGGTACTTGAGAATGTTCTTTACTGCTATCCAGTGTTTCTCCCCTGGGTTCGACTGATACCGGCTTACAACGCTCAATGCGTATGCTACATCTGGTCTGGTACACAACATCACATACATAATAGAGCCTACCGCAGATGCGTAGGGTATTGATGACATGCGAGCCCTTTCCAAATCAGTCTTGGGAGACATCTCTTTGGAAAGGGTGATTCCGTGACAAGCCGGTAGATTACTGCGCTTGGAATCTTCCATACCGAATCGTTTCAATATGGTGTCGATATACCTTGACTGTGAAAGTCCCAACATCCTTTTAGATCTATCACGATAGATCTGGATCCCCAGAATATAGTTGGCATCGTCCAGGTCCTTCATGGAGAACCTCTGTGACAAGAATCCTTTGACTGACTGTAGCATAGGAATATCATTTCCTATTAGGAGAATGTCATCGACGTACAAGACGAGGAATACCACATTTCTCCCTATAATCTTACTGTAAATGCATGGTTCATCTGGGTTTTTGACAAAGTCGAATTCTTTGACAGTATCATCAAAGCAGATGTTCCAACTCCGCGATGCCTGCTTGAGTCCATAGATGGACTTGAGCAACTTGCACACTTTACCGCTGCTCCCACTCTGAATGAATCCCTCTGGCTGATCCATATAGACGCACTCTTCCAAATATCCATTTAGGAAAGCCATCTTTACGTCCATCTGCCAGATTTCATAATCGTGGAAGGCAGCAATGGCAAGAAGGATCCGAATGGATTTCAGCATAGCCACTGGAGAAAAGGTTTTGTCATAGTCCAAACCAGGTCTTAGACGAAAACCCTTTGTAACAAGTCTAGCCTTATAGGTCTCAACCTGTCCATCTACACCAATCTTCCTTTTGAAGATCCACTTGCATCCTACGGGTTTTACCCCATCTGGAGCGACGTCCAACGTCCATACTTTGTTGGTGTACATGGACTCCATCTCGGTCCGCATTGCATCTAGCCAATTTACCGAGTCACCGCTCTGAATGGCTTGCTGGAAGCTACTAGGCTCGTCATAATCAATGCCGCAATCCTCTCTATCCCCGTCTATGAGAAAACCGTAGTATCTCTCGGACGGATGAGACTGCCTACTACTCCTTCGGAGCGGCGCAGGAATGTCCGGTTCCCCTGAAACTTCTGGTTCTTCCAAGCTTTCAGTAATAGCTTGTGGTTCTGGAATTTCTTCCAGTTCTATTACGCTCCCACTTGTCTCTTTTTCTAAAAACTGATGTTCCAGAAAGTGGGCATGACGAGAAACAAAAATCTTTTGTTCCTCTGCGTAATAGAAAAAATACCTCCTGGAGTTCTTTGGGTATCCCACAAACTTACACAGTACTGAGCGTGACTCGAGCTTGTCCGCATGCTGCTTTTTTACAAAAGCTAGACATCCCCATATCTTCAGATATTGAAGACGGGGTTTCTTCCCACACCACATCTGATATGGTGTGGTAGGCACAGTCTTGGAGGGAATCTTGTTCAAGAGATATGCAGCTGATTCTAGTGCATAACCTCAGAAGGATCGCGACAACTCAGCCTTACTCATCATGGAACGAACCATATCCAATAGGGTTCGATTCCTCCTTTCCGATACACCGTTGTGTTGTGGTGTGTATGGAGGAGTAAGCTGAGAGAGAATTCCATTCTCTTTTAAGTAGCCCAGAAACTCGGCACTCAAGTATTCACCACCTCGATCAGATCTCAGTGTCTTGATACTTTTTCCTGTTTGTTTTTCAACTTCATTCTTGTATTCCCGAAATTTCTCAAAGGCCTCGGATTTGTGCTTCATCAAGAAGACATGCCCATATCTTGAGAAATCATCAGTGAAAGTAATGAAGTATGAATAACCACTTCGCGCATGTGTAGACATTGGACTACACACGTCACTGTGTATGAGTCCCAAGAGCTCGCTCGCTCTTTCTCCGTGTCCAGTGAACAGAGTCTTTGTCATCTTTCCCATGAGACAAGATTCACAAGTGGCATAAGACTGGTACTCGAACGGATCCAAGTATCCTTCTTTATGTAACTTTGTCAACCGTGTCTCATTGATGTGACCCAGTCTACAATGCCATAAGAAAGTCTGATTTAATTTTGGAGACTTTCTTTTAAGTGTGTTCTGGACACTGAAGACCTGAGCTTGATTCAAAACGTATATACCGTTTTTCAATGTACCTGACCCAATCAGAACTTGATTTAGGTGGATGTATACTACATCGCTTACAAAAGCAAAATCATATCCTTCCTTAGAAAGTAAGGATACAGATATGATATTACAAGTCGCACCTGGTACATAAAAACAGTCACGCAGAATCAATATCTGCCCAGTTGTCAGTCCTAAATGATATTCCCCTACGGATTCAGCATACATGCTCATTCTGTTAGCAACCCTGAGAGTCATATCACTTTTCTTGATAACCCTACGGTTTCTCAGAGCCTATAACGAATTACAGATATGAGATCCTGATCCGGTATCCAATACCCAGGAAGTAGGGTTAACTGACATACAGTTCTCTATTACAAACACACCCGAAGCCGAAGCCACAACATGCTTCGAATTCTGGCTACTGGCTTTGCAAGCCCTGCAATCCTTCTGCCAATGTTCATTCCCGTTACAATAGGAACGTCCCTCTTTTACTATATCCAGTCCCGAAACTTTTGTCCTTCCCTTTCCTTCTTCTTCCCTGGTTTCCTTCAGGGTATAAGCAGAGGGCATGGACTGTAGAATCAAGTCAGTACTTGACCCATTCTCCAACGTGGTCTCCAGGTCCGTGAGCTCAAAATAGCTGGTCTCTGTAAGGACGTTGCCCCCTACAGATGACCCGACAGCCAACCTCGCTTGAAGCAATTCGTTCGAGGTCTCATATCTTATGATACGAGATTGCTCTCCATATAAATCTTTGTTATGGAGGAAGATAGAAACTGAGTCCAGCTTCTCGTGCTGCCTCTGGTTTGCACCATCAACTGAGGATAACACGAGGCACTTGGCTTTCGCACAGTCTTTTTCCGATGTCATACGGATGTCAATGTCCGTGACAGGGGAAACTGGTCCTAAGACGGCAGGGGTTCGATTAGTTAAGAGGTGTCCCAGCTTGTCACGGGTAATGGACATCTGGATATACCTTTGCCAATCAAAACAGTCAGGTTCAGTCATTTTATTATCTAGATGTAACCTATGTGTGGTCACTGGGTCGCTGCAATTAAGAGAGAGAGAAGAAAACACTCAGCATGATGCTCTTGCAAGTTTAGATTGGTTTTTAATTTATCTAAACAGGATGGCTCCCACTGTCTCTCGAATCCCTCCTCAAACCATAAAGGAAGAATTAGTCGGGATCAATCTCACCGTACAATTCTTGCTTAACCGTTCAGCCAGGCCAGTGTCAGTACTTCGAGGGAGGTTTTCCAACGCTTTCGCGAAGTTCCTTAATTAAGTAACCTCTTTTCCCTATGGGCGTAGCCCCGCTAACACCTTTCTAGACACCTACTTGGTTTATAGCATTGATCGTTAAGTGAGAAAGTTCCCGAGGAGTAGCATATACTCACAGTAGGATCGGGATCCAAATATCATCGCGTGAAAAAACTGAAGGAATCCTACCAGAATCATCACACTCCAAATGGTATGCAGCGCTAGCAAGTTTCAGTTCTTTTGAAACTCCCGATGTGGATTTTTGTCCCATGCTCTTATGACCTTGACGAAGGCCAACATATCATAAGTCACATGTCAAGTTCTACCCGTCATTGTCCAGGTTAATTTGAACCCACCCGTACATACCCTTGACGAAGGCCAAAATAGTAGTACGACTGTCCCAAACCAACGCATCTATCAATGCTACAGATAAATATTCAGCAGCTACCAATCACTATGCCTTGGCGAAGGTCAAAATACATAGCTTGAATACTACTGAATATTTAACTGAAATGACGGAGGGCTACGAATGGTTTTGTCGAAACCGTGAACGTAGTGAACTTGATATAATCGATGGAACGAGATAGCTTTTAAAAGGAGTGGCTCAAACTCCGCGTTTAAAAGTTGGTTTTTGAAAAGAACCGAGTGGTTTTTGAAATTGTTCCAACGACTTTACTTTGGTTTATTTTCTTGCATTAATTTTTAATGCATCCCATCATTTAATCCTACCATTGCAGAAAACAACCAAAATATGACGTACGCTTATGCCATCTGCATTCGCCATGGGGCCCCGTCATTACCCGTTAGGTTACTTAACTAACGGCAGAGCGGGGGCTGGACTAGCGCGGATGCAAAATATAAGCAACGCCTAAATAATATCATATATAGATATATTGCAATGATAGCCATTCCAGATCACAGATGAACACATTGGATATATTAGGAATCCGCAATTCGTACGAGCCTGTAACGAAAAGCGGATTACACGGTCGCGGTGAATAGCCAAACCCCACCCTAGACCCTTACGGGTGCGGCAAACTACCCGTCAAGTACCCGAAGCGAAGCAACCTCCCTCAACTCGTGAGTAGGCCACTCGGCACTTCGAGATACCCGGTAGTTTGTGCACCCCATCTTGGGACTATCCTAGGAGCAAAAACAGTAAAAAGAAATTATACAATGACGGCTACAACCCCGACCCGGTTGTGCGGCCATACAAATAATATTACATCAATTTACATATTACATGAATTGAAAGAAAAGAAAACTCTCATCTCATAACCCCCGACTATTCACCCGCGACAATCCAATGAATTCATATACACATACCATCAACATTACAGATCACAGATATGTATAACCCCCACTAATCGACGTATAGCGATTAGCGGCCGTTCAATACATATATCACATCACAGATATAAACCCGTTAGCTTTAGTCTGTTAGTTATATATATGCCCTAGAGACCATTACTGTACATACGATGTATATTGCAGTGGATGCTAGGACATATATAGGGAGGACTTTCTTGCTCGACATGATAGTATGCTATCTGGTTGTACTTTATCTTAACATGTATTCTGATTGTCTTTACATTACATGTTGATAAAGCCCTTAGGATGTGTACTCGACTACTGGGACTATGATGAGATCATACTAGTGGGGCCACGGTAGTCGACGAGTACATCCTATAATTGTTCCTAGTCGAGGGTGTATCGAGACAGGGCATCGATGCACCAAGTAGACTAGCGTATACGCATCTTGACCCATATGATGGGCGATAGATGATCCCATATCCATCGGTGTTTGACATCAAGGATGGTGTACGGGTGCTCAGTGGAGACTGGGTACATTGGACGGACTCGCCGAGAACTCCCAGATGGTATTATACCATACGTCAGATGGCAGTTCTCCGGTGACACTGGTATAGAGTAGTCTGTTGACCCGAGATCGTCATAGAGTCTTGTGTGATTCCCACTGTGCTTTGATTTCCATCATACCACGTCCAAGAGGGCATGCAAAAAGGTGGCTTTTGGGTACAGTCCCGAATCATATGGAGGCAATGAGCGATAGGAGGGGATTCGTCTCTCCCGGTATAGGGAGTTGATGTTGTGCTGTGTTCGATTGTCTATAACCGGAAATCCCTGGCCAGGGTTGCTGAGATTTACTGGTAAGTGTTATCGGTAGTTTCTCGAACTGTTATAGACCTCAAATCGACACGACTTATCGAGCTACTGGGGTCTGACGTTTACCATCCCTAGGCGAGATATGCAACATATCAGACGACGAGACCGGACTGTACGGGAGTGTTACTGTTTGGATTCGCAGGAGAATGTACAGGCTTGCTTATTGATCTTCTGAGCGCTCAATACCTGGGTAGCTGTTACGTTTAGCTGACCGCTTGCAGCTTGTGGGTGTTTGATATGATCATCACCTACTGCCGGCGTATTGACGATTCTTTAGAGTCCTACACAGAGGTTTCTTGACTCAGGCAAAACGGAGTAGGAGCACATATGTGATATGTGCGGGACCGAGGATATTACGATATGAGATACCGTATTCTATTCTCGCGCAATTTGATATCAGCCGGGTCATCGGATCGAGTGTTGATTCGATGAATCGGTACGGATAAATATTAGTCGGTTATATGCGATATAGCCGGATTGTCGGATCAAGTGTTGATTCGATAATTTAATGTATAATAATATATATGATATATTAAATTGCATTAACTAATATTTGCTCACTAAAAGATTCTTTTTCTCACTCGGGTAATACATTGATATATATATATGCGATATATGTTAAATGTATTATTTTATTTTGTTACAATAAATATTGTATATGTGATATATAATATTGTAACATATTATAATTATTAATGCAACATGTTTAGAGGAGTTTAAACATGATTAGGGTTTGGATTAGGGTTAAACCTTCTAGTTGATTCTAGAAGCTTTACTTTGTCTTTGTTAAGATATTATGATAGATATTTGTAAGTGACTCACCCTTTGACCTAACCCAAACCCTAACCCTAGTAAACTCTCTACAATGGTTACTACAACCATGGTTGCATAAATGATTATGATAACATTCTTTCTATTCATCACAAATGATTATTCATCTTCTTCCTCCTTCATTCTTTCATGAAAAGCTTACTAGTTTTTCAAAAGGTGATGAATAAATATGAGAAAAAGATAAATAAAGAGAGCAAAAATCCTACTTCATCATCCTCATCTTCCCTTGCCATTCAGATGAGGGTGTTCACATCATTTCATGAGTGTTAGCTTGTGTTAAAGAAACTTCAAGGTAGATCATCTTAGTATCGAAGATCGGAAGCAAAGGTTGCGTCTTTCTCTTCTGGAACCTCTCGAGAGTCCGGATCCGGATGATCGCAGCGAAGGGACCACAACACGGAGCAGATGAAGTGAAGGACCGGATCTACAAAGGTTGTAATCCCTCTCACTTAGTGTTAAAGTTGTTAACATGCTTGTTTTCGCCTAATCTCTAGTTTAAAGTTCCGTATTCGGGTTGTTCGGCACGACTAAATTTTAAATCGGGCATGGTTGATGCCTCGTAGACCCTTGTGCGCGTGCCTAGCAACCCTACAGTAGTATCAGAGCCAAGCTAGAGCTTTAGACGAAGTCTAGACGAAATTTAAAGTCCGATCGAAACCCGAAACCCCGATAAAACCCGCTCTCTGGACTTTTTCTAAAAACTGGGATTTTTCCACATTAAAAATGCTTAAAAAATTCAGCAGGGAATTATAAGAATTGCGGTGCAAAAAGTTTTTGATGAACAGTATAAAGAGCGGCGGAACCGCGGCAGAAGCATGCCTTCTGCGGCGGTTCCGCGGCGAAATGATGACGTCAGCATCTCCTGTTTGCACAGTAACTCCTATTTTAATATGCTGGATTTTCTGGGAATTTTTAATATTTATTCTCCTGTTGAGTTTTCTGGGGTTGTTTAGGGATTCGATGATTCGATCGGATTATCAGATTTTGTCTATGTGTGTTTTCCGGATAATTTTTAGAAACTGTTAAAAAGTTCGAACGGATATCAATAACTCACTTTTTCCCCTGTCGGAAAATTTTTCAAAAGTTGGATTTTTTCTCGTGTTTAAGAATGTTCTAAGTCGTGCAAGTAACTCGGTGGACCCTCTAGAAGACAACAAACCTTAACTCGATTATGTGACCGTCTTGAACTGCCTTTTGAACCTTAGGGTTTGGGACAGTACGGCGTGCCACATGTGAGGCGTTGGCTTGACCCTTCTACAGCTGGACCATTGGTACTATGGCATGTGTTGGATGTTTTTAAACTGATTTCAAGTGTTGAGATATATTGGGGAAATCTTGGGTGCTTGATGATTCGATCGGAAAGTTTAACTTTTTCTATTTATCTGGAATGTGATACAATATTTGGAATCCACAGGCAGTTATGAGATAACTGATTTGAATATTATAAACATAGCAGTTTAGTCTCAGATGATCGGTTGCCACAGAATTTTGATGTGATCAAAAGTCCGTCGCAATCACGTAGTGTACGCGGATACTCGCCGGGTAAACTTAATAGACAGCCACGCCCCATAGCCCCGACCAAGTGACTGTAGGAGAACCCCGTCGCCGAAAGCATCCGTTCGGGTGCTCCCGGTAGCGGTGTTCCGCCTTGGTGCACTTCGTCGACGGTATCGGGGGTGCGGCCGTCTACTAAAGTTTGTGACGAGCATTCGATCAGGACGTCGGGAATCTTGTTGAATTGCCCGACTTGATATTGAAAAGTGTTTTCGATAATGAGATTAAAATGCGGGGTTTATAAGGAATTCATTTGGTTAGGCATGTGATGTCTAAGGAGGTTGCGGATTCCAACTGTTGTAGTTTTACACTTTCTTTTCTGTGACCGTAAGCGTAGTATGTGGTGTATCGCCGGCTTCGTTGCTATACATCAACGACAATCGGGATACGCATACTTGTTTACGTTGATGATATGAGATATTATGTGTTGCTGTGATATGTTAGATTGGATCGTCGCGTTTTGAATAGCCGGGGGTTTTATGTGAGATGAGAGTTTTTTCTTTTTCATTCATGTAAAATTCATTTGTATGTAATATTCTTTTATTGGGGCACTTCCAGGTAGCGGAAGATGTCACCGTTGTATATTATTTACTTTTCCGCATTAGGTAGACCCAAGGCGGGGAGCACAAGTAACCGGGTTCTAGGGTCCAGTGGGAGACCATCTCGAGGAGTCGGGACTGGGTCTCCTAACCGTAGAATTGGCAGTGTTACTTGCCGCTCTCGTAAGGGTCTAGGGATGTGGGTTTGGCTATTCATCGCGACCGTGGAATCCGTGTTTTATACAGGCTCGTATTAAAAACACGGACGTCCTAGTATATCCAATATTTCATATATGTTTCTTCTGCTGCAATGTTCTGTGATGAGATCATATTACTGCCTGAGACGAATGTTTATATTATATATATGAGATATATGTTATATTGCAGATTTCGTTTCAAAAGAGATGCTTGTGAAGCATAATAAAATGGGACCTCATTAATAAGATTAATAAAATAAAAGAAACCTAAGATGTTGTAGAAACTTGTTTATAAAAACTGGTAGCTCTAGTTCTTGCTTTGCATAGCGGTGTTCCTTGTAGAACATCCAGCACCTTATTCGATAAGGAAAGGACCGAGATCCCTTCACCGGGAGTGACTCCTTTAGCAATAACTGGTAGATGCTACAACTCTCGGTTTGTCCTTTGATTGCTTCTATAGTTTCTGCTTTGCATAGTGATATTTGTGAAATATCCTGCACCTTATTCGATGAGGAAAGGGCCGACGATCCCTTCACCGGGAGTGACCCCTTTAGCAAAACTAGAAAAGCTTCAAAAACTCTCCATTTAAAATCACTCGATTCTACAACGATATCAAGTTCATTACGCAAAGGGTTTTCTTAAAAACCTGTCGTAGCCCTCCGTCATTTCAGATAAGGACATTTTAGTATTCGTGCTGCGTTTGTTGGCCTTTGTCAAGGCGTAGTGTGCGGTAGCTGAATAGTACTTATCTGCTTATGCATATGATGCAGATTGGATTAGGGTAGTCGTGCGACCTTGTTGGCCTTTGTCAAGGGCCGTGCGGGTGGGTTTACTTCAATCAAGAAATGACGGGTTGAACTTGACTAGCAGCCTATGGTTTGTTGGCCTTTGTCAAGGTCATAGGAGGCTTGGGGCAAAATATTATTGGGAATTTCAAGAGTTGAAATTTGCAATGAGATTGCATACCTTCTATTAGATAGTTGGATCCCGATACCCGCTGCGAGTAAGAGTTACTCCTGGGAGAGTTTTACACATTACAATTAGCCGATCAAGTAGGTGTCTAGAAAGATGTTAACGGGGTTACGCCTCTGGGAAAACGAGGTTTACTTTAATTAGGTTCGTACGAAAGCACGGGGGACCTCCCTCAATGTACCGACACTGGCCTGGCTGAAAGATTGGCGAACTTGTAGCGTGTAATTAATCCCGGCTAGTCTTTGCTTTTAGGGTTTGAAGGAAGATTTGACTAAAACAGTGGGAGACATCCTGATTAGATATATTAGATAACCAATCTAATCTTGCAAGAGCATACGCTGAGTGTTTTCTTCTCTCTCTCTCCAGGTAGCGACCATATCACGCCTTAATCAAGATAATAAAACGGATATATTGACCGAACACGCTTGTTATACTGAGCTGGGGAACGTTGGTCCCGCTCCAACTTATAATTGTTATAAGACAGAGCAGGAAATTGGGGAATACCAGATTTCCCGTGCCGCCCAAACGAAGAAAGTGCATGCTGATGCATCATCTTCGGGTGTGTTCATTACAGAGAACTGTTTCTCAGTATCCTTTACGTCCTGGGTATGTGATACCGGATCAGGATCCCGTATATGTAATCTGTTACATGGGCTACAGATAGGTAGAGAACTGAGAACGGGTGATAAGTTTCATGAGACAGAAAACGGTGCAAGTGTTGCAGCCAAGTCTGTTGGTCACTATCACCCTGTATTACCAGAATACATTGATTCTGAACAAATGTTATTAGATACCGAACCTGATATACAAAATCATATCAGTCTCTTTATTAGTAAAGAAAGGATATAATTTTGTATTGTTGGATAATGTTTTGAACATTTCCTATATCAAGAGTTGATCGGTTCAGGCACGTCATCTAAAAGCATTGTCGTTCTAAATCAAACTACAGTTCTTAGTATACGGAACACACACAAGAGGAAGAGTTCAGAAATGAACGAATCCTTCTTGAGGCATTGTAGACTAGGTCATATCAATGCGACCCGACTGGCTGAAGTTACATTTAGATGCATATTTAAATTAGTTTGAATTTACATCTTATGAAACTTACTGGTCATGTTACAAAGATAAGATGACCACAGCTCTGTTTATTGGAAACAGAGAAAGAGTTAGTGAACTCTTGGGATTGATACATGTTGATGTATGTAAGGTCCCCTGTCTACACATGCCAAGATCGGTTCTTTCTACTTCATTACATTCTCTGATAATCTCTCAAGATTCAGACATATGTTCCTGTTGAAACACAAGTCTGAACCTTTTGAGATATTCACAGAATATAAGTTAGAAGTAGAGAACCAAAATACGGGTATAAGTATTATGTCCTTTGATGAGATCAAGGAGGAGAATACTTGAGCACGGAATTCCTGGACTATTCTAAAGGAGAATGAGATTCTCTCTCAGCATTACTCCTTCGAGTACACCATAGCACATTGGTGTATCGGGGCGGAGAAATAGCACCCTATATGATATGGTGTGCTCTATGATGAGTACTACTGAGTTTCCTATTTCCTTTCAGGGAGTTATGCACTTGTGTAGTTGCATACCTATTGAATAGGGTTCAAATCAAATCAGTTGCCTACCACTTCATATGTGATATGGAAAGGGAAGAGCCCATATCTTAAGTTGGTTAAGATTGGGGTTGTCCGGCCTATGACTAAAAGCAAAATCCGGACAAGCTCGAGGCAAGGTCTGTTATGTAGAACTGGAAAGGTTCCAGCTATACAAAATGCAGCTGATGATTTGGTAGAACCAAAGGATTCAATAGTTTCCAACGAACCTCAGCCTCTCCGCCGATCTAGTACGGTTCCTCACCCACCTGAGAGATACTTCGTTTTCTCTATGACAGTGGGAGCGAGGATTGCATCATGAGATAATGACCCAACTAGTTTCGGGCTGGCCATCAGGAGTGGGACTCTGTAAGAATGGCTGGATGCTTATCGATCTGAGATGGAATCCTTATACACCAACAAAGTATGGACTTTGGTTGCTTTATCTGAAGGGTTAAATCCCCATCAGGAGCAAGTATATCTTGAGAAGATTACTTGGTGTACATGGAAAAGTTGAGACTTTCAAAGCTAGACTTGTTAAAGGTTTGCATCATAGACCAGGTATGGATTATGTTGAAACCTTTTCTAAGGATCTATGCTTAAGTCCATCCAGATCCTACTTGCCACGGCTACATACCATGACTACGATATCTGGTGGTTGGGTGTCATGACTGCTTTTCTAAATGATGTTTTAGAAGAGAGCGTCTATAAGTACACAGCCAGAGGGCTTCGTAGACAGTGGGAGCAGCGGAAACGTGTGCAAGATGTTTTATATGATAAAACAGGCATCGCGGAGTTGGAACATCTGTTTTGATGTGGTAGTCAAAGAGTTTGACTTCATCAAAATGGTAGATGAACCTTGTATATACAAAAAGGTAGTATGGAGTATGGTGGTGATCCTCGTAGAGTACGTGGATGACATACTCTTGATAGGGAAGAAGTTTCCTATGCTACGCTCGGTCAATCTCCGCTTATCACAAGGATTCTCCATATAGGATCAAAGTGATACCTCCTAAATCCTGGGTTTTTGGATCTATGAGATAAATCTAATTGGATGTTAGGATTCTCACTAGTTGTAGTGAGATGGTATCAATCGATCCTGGGGAGAATCACTGGAAATGTTCCAGGGTGATAAGGACGACTGAATGTCAGTCGCAGGCATTGTCTATACCCTCAGTGGAGGGACGGTATGTTGGAAGAGTTCCAAGCTAGATACCGTGACATACTAGACGATTAGAGGCAAGATACATCGTTACCAAGGATGCTACCAAAGAGGCAGTCTGGATATATATAAGTTCATAAGATAAACTTCGTTCCTGCCATTGTGTGACAATGGAGTTGTGGCTTCAGCCAAGGAACTACCGTCCCATCAGAAATCCAGATATAATTCTTAGGCAGTATCACCTGATCATGGAGATGGTTGATCTCCAGGGAGATCGAGGTTAGGAGAGTAGACACAGAGGACAACAGCGCGGATCCACTCACAAAGGCCTTTTTCCCAGTAGAGACTTTTAAGGGATGGTTGAGTATGAGATACTTCAACCGCAGCTAATTGTTGGGTATGCGATACCATAACAGTTGGCCCTAGTGCAAGTGGGAGATTGTTAGTTATATGTATGCCCTAGAGGCCATTACTATACATACGATGTATATTGCAGTGGATGCTAGGACATATATAGGGAGGACTTTCTTGCTCGACATGATAGTATGCTATCTGGTTGTACTTTATCTTAACATGTATTCTGATTGTCTCTACATTACATGTTGATAAAGCCCTTAGGATGTGTACTCGACTACTGGGACTATGATGAGATCATACTAGTGGGGCCACGGTAGTCGACGAGTACATCCTATAATTGTTCCTAGTCGAGGGTGTATCGAGACAGGGCATCGATGCACCAGAGTAGACTAGCGTATACGCATCTTGACCCATATGATGGGCGATGGATGATCCCATATCCATCGGTGTTTGACATCAAGGATGGTGTACGGGTGCTCAGTGGAGACTGGGTACACTGGACGGACTCGCCGAGAACTCCCAGATGGTATTATACCATACGTCAGATGGCAGTTCTCCGGTGACACTGGTACAGAGTAATCTGTTGACCCGAGATCGTCATAGAGTCTTGTGTGATTCCCACTGTGCTTTGATTTCCATCATACCACATCCAAGAGGGCGTGTAAAAAGGTGGCTTTTGGGTACAGTCCCGAATCATATGGAGGCAATGAGCGATAGGAGGGGATTCGTCTCTCCCGGTATAGGGAGTTGATGTTGTGCTGTGTTCGATTGGCTATAACCGGAAATCCCTGGCCAGGGTTGCTGAGATTTACTGGTAAGTGTTATCGGTAGTTTCTCGAACTGTTATAGACCTCAAATCGACACGACTTATCGAGCTACTGGGGTCTGTCGTTTACCACCCCTAGGCGAGATATGCAACATATCAGACGACGAGACCGGACTGTACGGGAGTGTTACTGTTTGGATTCGCAGGAGAATGTACAGGCTTGCTTGTTGATCTTCTTAGCGCTCAATACCCGGGTAGCTGTTACGTTTAGCTGACCGCTTGCAGCTTGTGGGTGTTTGATATGATCATCACCTACTGCCGGCGTATTGACGATTCTTTAGAGTCCTACACAGAGGTTTCTTGACTCAGGCAAAACGGAGTAGGAGCACATATGTGATATGTGCGGGACCGAGGATATTACGATATGAGATACCGTATTCTATTCTCGCGATATTTGATATCAGCCGGGTCATCGGATCGAGTGTTGATTCGATGAATCGGTACGGATAAATATTAGTCGGTTATATGCGATATAGCCGGATTGTCGGATCAAGTGTTGATTCGATAATTTAATGTATAATAATATATATGATATATTAAATTGCATTAACTAATATTTGCTCACTAAAAGATTCTTTTTCTCACTCGGGTAATACATTGATATATATATGCGATATATGTTAAATGTATTATTTTATTTTGTTACAATAAATATTGTATATGTGATATATAATATTGTAACATATTATAATTATTAATGCAACATGTTTAGAGGAGTTTAAATATGATTAGGGTTTGGATTAGGGTTAAACCTTCTAGTTGATTCTAGAAGCTTTACTTTGTCTTTGTTAAGATATTATGATAGATATTTGTAAGTGACTCACCCTTTGACCTAACCCAAACCCCAACCCTAGTAAACTCTCTACAATGGTTACTACAACCATGGTTGCATAAATGATTATGATAACATTCTTTCTATTCATCACAAATGATTATTCATCTTCTTCCTCCTTCATTCTTTCATGAAAAGCTTACTAGTTTTTCAAAAGGTGATGAATAAATATGAGAAAAAGATAAATAAAGAGAGCAAAAATCCTACTTCATCATCCTCATCTTCCCTTGCCATTTAGATGAGGATGTTCACATCTTTTCATGAGTGTTAGCTTGTGTTAAAGAAACTTCAAGGTAGATCATCTTAGTATCGAAGATCGGAAGCAAAGGTTGCGTCTTTCTCTTCTGGAACCTCTCGGGAGTCCGGATCCCGATGATCGCAGCGAAGGGACCACAACACGGAGCATATGAAGTGAAGGACCGGATCTACAAAGGTTGTAATCCCTCTCACTTAGTGTTAAAGTTGTTAACATGCTTGTTTTCGCCTAATCTCTAGTTTAAAGTTCCGTATTCGGGTTGTTCGGCACGGCTAAATTTTAAATCGGGCATGGTTGATGCCTCGTAGACCCTTGTGCGCGTGCCTAGCAACCCTACATAGTCTTTAGAAGTTCGATCAAAATACGGATTTTTAAGCCCCAAATACAAATTTTTCTTTCTGGAAAATCTGGGCAGAAAAATCATATTTTAAAAATCCCATAACACCCCCAGAAACACACTGCAAGAAAATTGAGCCACGACCGACTCAACTCGGCCGCGGATCCGCGGCGGGAGCGTGCTCCCGCCGCGGTTCCGCGGCGCTTTGAACGGTTCTGTGGACCAAATTTCTTGAGTGTGTTTTAAAAAGCCTGAATCGATTTTTGGTGTATGATTTATCAATTTTTGAACAGAATACAGAATCGACAGAAACTTGATTTTCCGGGTATTTTCCGTGACTTTTTCTCCGATCGAACTTCTACTTACTTTGCTAACATGTTAGATAGTGTTTAACTAGGCTCTGATACCACTGTAAGTCCATGCTACCTCTCCCGGTACTTACGGGCTTGCGGAAATGATGAAAAACGATTTTTCTAGAGGTGGTAACATGGACTCAAAATGCGGATCTTTGTTAAACAACTACCTAACAACCTAACTAGGAGTTTTACCTACTCGGTTAGGGGGTTATACCTTTCTTGAACTCCTTCGTCTTCAACTCTTTGCGATGTCCGGATCGCCCTCACCTCGTCGTCTCCTCGCGCCGAAGATGGATCCACCCGAAAGTTTCTACCTTTTGGCTTCTCTTTAAACTTGAAGAAACTAGAACACTTGGTTTGCTAAACCTTGTGAACTAGGATGAGTAGAGAAGTGTGTTGGGTTTTATCTCAATGGTTCTTACTTCTCAACACATGAGACAAGTGAACCATGAACTAGAGAGAGAGCAAGAGGAAGAGGGAGAGAGCTTGAGGATGAGAGAGCTCAAGAGAGAGAAAGTAAATCCAAGAATGAGCAAGACTTTTTTCAACCCCTCTCTCATAATCCAATAATAATAATAATAATAATAATAATAATAATTGAGTATTATATGATGGTTCATATCATATCAAGTGGCATTATCATTTCATTCACTCATTTTGCAAAGCACAACAAGCAAGCAAAAGTCTTTGCATGAAATGACAACCATTGCAATGATGATGGTCAACTAGTCCAACCTAGTCAACCGGTCAACCAAGTCAACAAGTCAACAAAGTCAACCTTCATCCCAACCATGACATAATAATACTTAATTAATATTATCATTAATCATATTTCTTATTCTCATTAGGGTTTAGCAAAAGTCAATAGTCAACAGTCAACAACCCTAATGAGAATCCTCTGCCTCTGTCTCTCTGTCAACTGTGCATACACACCCGCATCCGCGTTCCGAGGAACACGAATACAAACGAGATAAAACCAAACCCAAAACGTACACTAGGATCTGGCTTAAACCAAAGCCTGCTAGTGTTAACTGTCCGGACACTAAACGTGCACAAGTGCACGGATGTGACCGAACCCTGTCACAAAACCATGCGACCTCTACTCTTTTGCCTAAAGGCAAATAGCTCTCTGTGTGGGACTCTAAAGACTCGACACTACGCTGGCAGTGGGTTTAACCACAGACCGCAAGCGGCACTAGCTGTGCGTAACGGCCCCTAGGTAGATGCCGATAAGAAGACGGACGAGGTGAAACCCATCTGAACTCCTACTGAGCCTGAATGTGACAATCTCCGTACAGTCCGGTCTGTTCGTCTGATACATCGCATGGCGGGCCTAGGGGGCGGTAAACGTCAGTCCCCTAATAGCGGTACAAGTCGTGTCAGAGTGTAGCCCAGAACACCCTGAGATAGCACTGGAAACCTACCAGTATATCTCGCTTGCCCTGGCCAGGGACTACTCGTGTAATGGCTCTCCTAGACACAGCGCGATGTCAACCCCCAATACCGGGAGAGACGAATCCTGTCTAACCGTCACTGCCTCCAAGTGCTTTGAGACTGCACCCAAAAACTACCTGTTTGCACGACTCCTTTGAGCCGTGGTAGGGTAGTAATCAAAGTACAATGGGAACACACTCGAGGCGAAGTGACAGTGTCAAGTCAACGGACTAAGCTGTACTCATGTCACCTGGGAACTGATAACTGACGATAGGTATAATTCCAACAGTTCCCGACGAGTCTTGTCCAGTGTGCTCGTAACCTAACGAGCACCCGCATACTATCTCAATTACGACGTATTGACGGCTGTGGGACAGACCGTCTCCCAAGCTGGGATAAGAAGCGCATACGCTAGTCTATTCCGGAGTATCGATGCCCTGTCTCGATAGTCCTGCGACTAGGGACCTGCATAAGGATGTGCTTATAGATTACCCAGCCCCCACGAGTGTGACTGCCATCACAACGCTGGTAATCAAGCAAAGATCCTAAGGGCTCTACTAATATGTATAAGCGATATGCTAAAAGAAATACATGCACATATTGAAGTAGAGACAAACCAAGTAGCATACTACCATTTTGAGCAAGATTGTCTATACAAGGTGAATATCCCAAGCTTCCATTATGTAATATACAAACTAGTATGATACAGTAATGGCCTCTAGGGCATATACACTAATAGATATTGTATATTATTTGTGATTTGGTTGTCTTTTATACAGTTTCCTTTCTATAGTCTTTTATTTCTTCGCTACGGCGTCGTATTTTTGTTGTGGTGGTTGTTTTCCGCCCTTGGGCATGTATTTGCTCCCGTTTGGGGATGCTTCATTTATATTTATGTTGTACCCATCTTTGGGCTAGTTTTTACAAAAAGGGTGCTGCCAAAATTTTAAAGAAAGAAAGTTGGACTTTTAAAGAATTTGGGTTGTGATTTCAAATGTTTCAAAAATTTCTATTATCTTTTCTTGTCTTTTTAATGGTTTAGATTTCTGGGTTTTGGCTTTCTTTTACTGCGTTACGCCTTTAGACGTTGCGTAGTATTAGGGCCGTTACGTGCCAATTTCGGGTCGTGACACGATCGCTCCACTTGTTGTTCCCATACTGGGCCGCATCCCATCAGACGCAGGTCTGCACACATCGTGTCTGCCAACCGACGCTTGACACGCGGACCGTCGCTTCAGTGACAGGATGCACGGACCGGCGCACCTTCCTTAAATGCAGAGATATCGCCTGATTCGCTGGCAGAAAAGACAGTTGGCAGCCCGGGGACGCGTCCAGACGAAATCTTGAGAGAGAGCTCACCCTGGGCCTCCCGGCAGTCCACTCTTGACCCGACCCGCCAGCTGGTCGGGACAAGAGTGGGGGGCTAATGATGATGCTCTATATTGGCGATCTCCCAGATCAGGACACGTGGCAGATGACGTGTCCCAGAACTCAGAAGAAAGGGCCCACAAGGGCCGCCCAGGCCGCCCCTGTACCCGACCTGCAAGCACAAGCTGGCTCACCTCAGAGCCCCCTGCAAATTGGCCTCCTCGGCCTCTCAGCTAGCCCCCGAGCTGCCACAGGACCAAGATATCTCGGCCCCCCGCTCGTTCCCGAGCTCTCCCGCTGATGCCATCTTCCTCGGTCCCTCCGACCGACCAACTCCACCGCTCGCAGGCGTAACCGCCGCTCCGCAAATCTCTCCATGCGCGGATTCCCCACCGGCAACATCCCACATTCCATTCCATCACGATCCCCAGTAACGGACGATCCGCTTATTACGCGGGCGTGACGTCGGGAGCGCAATTGCCGGCGAGATTCTCGCGCCTGCTACTGTGTGCCGCCGCCGCTATATAAACCCCCATCACAGAGGGGTCAAGTAAGCTTTTTTTCACCCCACTTAGCCGTTACTCTGCTCGGATCTTGTGCGAACTTGATCGTCGGAGGGCCCTCGGTGGTACCAAACCACCTCGGGACTTCCTTGCTGGTACTCGGTGCAAACTCCTCAAACCACCAATCTCCTCAAAACCCATTGTAACATTTCAAAAAAATAAAATATTATTTTTGGGATTTTTTAGAATTTAATATTAATTTTAATGAATATTTTAATATTTCGGTATAATTAAAATATTTCGGTATAATTAAATACCGATAAAATAGGGAAAAATTTGAAAAATTATAGAAATTACTAAAAGAGGTTGTTTTATGTGAATTATGCCATTTTTAAGTTTTTATGATTAATTATATGTTAGTTTAGTGTTAATCGTGATTAAAAATCGCTAATCGGACTTTAAGCGTGTTTTGTGCACATGTCTTTTTTTCCACACTTGTTACATTTTCCTACATGTTTTGGGTGCATGGCTTGTTATTTTGGGGTTACTATTGTGGAGAGAAGAAAACAAAAGAAAAAAAGAAAAAGAGTAGAATATATAGGCATGGGCAAGAGAGAGAGTGTGTGAGGGGTCAAGAGAGAGAGCCATTCCCCTTTGACCATTGTTTAATCTTCATCATTTTCTCCTCTCCACTTCATCCCCATGGCAGCACCTTCTCCGCCTCCACTTCAAACCTCCACTTCATCATCAAAACAACTCCAAAACTTCATCCCCATTTCACAAAAAAGGTGCACAAGCCCTCAAGCTACCCATTGGACCAAGAAAAATTCGATTTTGGCGCTGTAAAGGATTCTTGGGAGCTAAATGAGGTAATCCATTCACACTAAGTGTGGTTTTTCATTGACTTTAAACCATTTATGTGTTAAGTTGTGATTTGGTGCGATTTGGTGAACTTTGGAGATTTCTAGAGAGGGTTGTGGGATTCTTGAGTTGTGGTTGTGTAATTGGACTTTAGTTGTGACCCTAAATACCCCAATTGCCCAAAACCCTGACCTAACAAAACCTAAAAACCAAAAATACGGAATTACGGGACTTTCATGTCGGTTTGTGACGACTTTGAGGGTGCAGGGAAATCTGGAATGAACTGGGATTTTTACTGGAAAAATAAACAAGTCCAGAGACCAATTTGAGACCCTAGGAACCGCCTGTAGCAAGACGGACCCCATTGAAGCAGGCCTGGCCGGAATTTAGGGGGAGGGGATCGGCCACTTGGTGAGGGGGTAGGTCCAGGTTTCTTCAGTAGGTCATATGTACCCTATATATCACCCTAGTGTTGTTTTGGAACCTTGGTTTCACCTGAAACAAAATCTAGGAACACTTTTATAAGTTGCTGCCTTATGTTTTGCGTATGTTTGAATTCAAGTTTTGGATATTTGGTATTGTATTCGATCACTTGACGTTTGTACGTCTATATCAGGTGTTGATTGGTGATTTTGAAGGCGTGGTCTATAGGTTCTAACCTATAGGCTTTTAAGCGTATCGTTTTGGTTTTCGTGTGTCGTTTCGTCTTCGATTTGGTTTTAATGCGATGCGATACGTGTGACTTGTAGGTACCCCCACGACGATTCGAGACGATGAAGAAGATGTGGCGACATCGACATCGGCAAACAAGATCAAGGTGAGTAGATTATATCTACGGGGGAAGTCGGGTGGATGGCGTATAGCACCCCCGCAGTTCGATGTTTAGTATAGTATATATGTACTATTTATGATAGCTTATAGTGTGTCGTGGATATTTGAGATGAGATTATGTGTACTATGGTTAGATTAGGGCGTAGGAGTAAACTAGTATAGTTCCTAGTTATGAACCCTAGAATAGGCTTACACCCACACGCACACACCTGCATATTTGTTATACATATACTTAGGTGACGAGGATAGTGTATGATGTTTGGAGATGAGTTGATTGAGTTTGGGCATAGTGCTATGAGATCGGTGATATATTGTGATTCATATTTGGGATACGACATGTGATTTTAGCGGGCCTTGGGACGTGTGTTGCACACACGCATTTATATTTAGATAGACGGTATCGATTTGTACTAGACTTAGATCAGTACCCCAGATCATGATATATGAGGATAAGGATACCAGATAATTGATGAGATGAATGTGATATTGACCCGTACCCAGCATTTGGGATGCCATACGATGATTTACCGTACGAGCTTTATATTGATGATAGATCCGCACTCATGACTCGAGAATGTCATATGATATTGTATCGTACGCGGTACTTTTGAGGCGGGATCACCGACTATTATACTTATATATATATATATCGACTCAGATTTAGGTGGTTTCCATACCCCTCCTATTTGACTTGTTAGCTAGATCTGTAGTTGCTAGTAAAGGTTAGGCTAGGCTGATGTCATACCTATTTTAAAACTAACGAATCGGGAGTATTTCAAGAATAGGCACAGGGATACTACGGATATTTTCAAAAGACGCATCTTTTCTTAAAAACACCGTAGCCCTTATTATACTAAAAACCCCGATTCGTCTTATTTCAAATGACAAACTGTATGACTTTCTTTATATTAATGCAGATGCATCACTGTTGAAATTATTAGTCGATTCTGCATATTCTTGTTATTCGCTTCGAATTGCATGTGCAAATGGTTATTGTTATATTAAACTCATTCTGTTAGGACACCAGCACCATTATCGATGATACATATGTTCCACGTACACCTGCTTACCGGCTCACACACTTCATCATCGATAATTGCCATGTCACTACACTGTAGGACTGTTGCATTCAAAATATGATCTCTTTCATGACATACTTGTGTACATACCCATTGTACACCAATATTTACATACATAAGTAATTGCACATACATTGATGATTCTGGCTTGATTAGAGATTTGGGAACCGCAAGATACTATTTAAAACTGATTCATTATAAAAGAGCGGTTTTCCCCCATCGTGTGCATATTACTATTCCATATTGCATGATATACTGATATGCTTACATTTCTTTTACATGTCGCATACATCATGCTTTTGATTATACGCATTGAGATATGTTGTTTCCATGATATTTCTGGATTTGGGAAGCCTGGATATTTCCAAAGAGAGTATGTAATTGTTTTAAAAACCCGGTTACCCTTGATATGACATTTCAGTGCGTCCACCATGTGTTTTCTCGGTGCTGAGAGCGACATGTGAAACCCAATTCGAGGAGCGGATGAGGCCGATTGCGGGTACATGGTGGACCCGGTATGGTACCCCGGTACGAAAACGGATCTGCTGTGTAGCTAGACGGTGAGCCTGGCAGAGGGACCACTACCTACCGGTGATTGTATTTGAGCTCGGCGGATATCCGGAGGATACTGACCAGAGTTGAGAGATGATATGGGCCGATCCAGACTGACGGAGCCCGATATATGAGGATTTACGTGCCGATGCTAGGCACAGGTTTCATGATGTTTTCGAGTGTCGATGCTTGACACTCAGGTTCCATGATTTTGATATATCGCGAGCGACACATGTTGATTTACATTCTCATACTTCCATGCATATGTTTATGATATTTACATGCATGATGCTTATTGTCATTGGGTGACACGTGGATGATTTCCACATATATATATTGACATTTATGATATGTTATTACCTGAGGCACCGACACGAGCACTTGGTACTACACTTATGTATAGATGTTATATTGCCACTTTATCATGTTTCAGACTTATTCATATTGAGGATATATTATTATTGATCGTATTGACCTAGGATTGTGTCATGCATACGATTTCTACTCTGCGATGTTTTCTATTCACGAGTTGGTAACTCACCCCTGTTGTGCTACAGTTCTTGCAGGTTTTTCCGTACAGGTTTCATTGCGGCTTTTCTGGCACACTGCTTCCTTTCTGGGTGATTGCATTGGTGGGTGGGTTCACTCGCATCGTGACCACCCTTGTATTTTTTATTCAGTTGTATCTAGTAATTCCATCAACCAAACTTGTATTTTGTTTCAGACTTAGAAAACCAGTTATGTATTATTTCGACCTTAGAGTCGCGCGTTGTAGTATTATGGGTTTTCATGTTAATTTTGAGTTTCCTTTTGAGTTTTGATCCTCGCCCTTTGGCGTTGTATATTATATTGCTTGCATGGTTGTGACTGTCGATTGACGAAGAGCTAGCTCCCGCTTGGGGATGCTTTTATCATTGTGTATATATTATTCTTGTTGTACCCCGTTCGGGGCCAGTATTTACAAAGGAAACTCTGCCGAAATTTTCATAAAAGATTGGAGATTTTTTTAAAATGCATTTTCGGCTTACTTATTTAAAAACCTTGTTTTTAAAACATGTTTTCCTTACTTCTTAAAAAAACTAGTTTCTTATTTACTCCTTAAAATGGTTTTAGATTTCTGGGCTTTTGGCTTACTTGAATTAGATGGGGTCCTATAGGCTTCATATGATTCAAGTGCCAGTCACGGGCTATTTCGGGTCGTGACAAAGTTGGTATCAAAGTGCTAGGTTAACCTTGGTTCGAGTCTAAATTTGACTTTGTGGAGCCTAGAGCGTTTATATATATACGGAACTTAGGCTTGACCTTACGGAACTTAGACTTAGTCGAGGGGGTATTATACCCGAACCTTCGTCGCGTAAGTTGACCCTTGGTTGATGGAGTAGGTGACTTCAGTAGAGTGACGTACCATGTGTATGTTCCGCGGCATACTTACGACACGCTACTCCGCTTAAGAAACCTTAGGATATACATTTCCTTGCACAGTATTATATTCATTCCTATGATCTATCCTCATCGATATCGGTTATGATTTTGCTGCTACGATTGCACGGGCAGAGAGAGCTACGGCTAGAGTTGCGTCAACATGAGCTCGTCACGGACGAGGACTGACCAGGGCGTGATTCCAGAGACGTACAATTGCATAGAGGCTTTCTCTTATTGTGTTTTCGCGCCATGAGCGTTTGACAGACACTTTTACGAGATTTCCCGGATGTGCTGATCGGCACCAGAGGATCAGGCTACTGCTAGAGGCCAGATAGAATGTGATGACCATTGATGTATCGCTTATTCATGATGATGGAGGCGCTGTTCGGCGTACAGACGAATGAGCCAGTTGCTGCTGCAAATGATGAGATATCGCCCAGACGTTAGAACTACCGCAGCATGAGTATATACTCAGAGATATGATGGAAGGTCGCTAGTCACCCGAAGATGAATCACTAGGACATATGGTTCGTTCGCTTACCCCAATGCGAGGTCATCAGATTGATTGATTCCATCTAGAGACGACTTCACGCAGGTTCGTTGGTAGTCGATGGAGGCGATCGAATGTCAGAAACCCATATTCCAAGTTTAAAGTATTCGGAAAGACATGCAAGCGATTCTATGGACCCTCTAGAAGAATGAAACCCTAACTCGACATAATGACCATGTGAAAGCCTTTGAACCTTAGGGTTTGCGGCAGTTCCACGGCGCCATTAGTGAGGCTTGGGTTTGCCCTTCTACGTCTGGAACACTGATGCTGTGGTATGTACCCGATACTATTAAATTGTACCCAAGATGTTGATCTCTTGGGGGATTATGAGGTTTTGACGAATCGATCGGATGGTTCGACATATTTCGGATATCATGTGATGGGATACACTGCTTGGGAGACTCCAGATATGAGTATAGCCGTTGGAGCGCAGTCCATGCAGCCACGAGAAGACGAGTCCGAATCAGTCGACATTGGAACAAAGTGGAGTAAAGAGTTCGCACGAGATTTCGACGAGGTGACGTTCCACTCCGCTGACATCAGAGATGCGATACGCATGCAGAGGCGTTGTATATGGAGTATACCTCCGCAGGTTGGGACGAGTTCCCGAGGACGTGTTCTGCCAGATATCTTCTACAGAGTGATGAAGATACCGAGTTCGTGATTTCGAGTCCGTGTGAGAGACTTCGGATGGACCATAGCCGAGAACAATTGCAGTGCGCAGATAGAGACGTGACGTCGGAGTATACGATGATATAGACAAGTGAGACAAGAGGTTGAGGCGAGATGCTGACAAGCTGTTGTTACTCCCGTTAAGGTTAAAGGTCGGATATGTCTACAGAGGCGTTGGGATGCGACCAGTTTCCGAGGAAATACTGTGCTGTGGACGCAGATGACCAAGGAAGTGCCAGGACGGAATCATCCCTGTTAGGACACCTGACAGGGCCGATGAGCCGATTGATTGCGAGATAGGTAATCCGCAGAGAAGATAAGGACCCAGAGACAGAGGACACCAGACCATGAACAGGAGGCAAGTAGATATCTTGCGCTGCTAGCATTGAATGCACCGACACCTTCTCGACTGCGAAGGAGGAAATATCGACGACGGTATTTATGATTTGTGATTTGGTGATTCGATTATCACGTATCCGTCATCATGGATTGTAACGTTTTGAAAATCGTTTCGGTGAAATTTCGAAAAAACGGTAAAATAAGGGGGTTTTCTGTAAAAAGTCAAAATGCAAATATCTTTATTATAAAATTAAATATACATATTCTAGCTATATAATTGCTAGTATTTGGTGTTTATTGAGCCACTGCTGAAATTTCAAATTTTATGAAAATTTTTCCGAAATTAATTATTTTAATATTATTGTAAGCCGGTAAGAAAATACATTAAATTAGCGATAAATACAAATTTAAATGGGCTAATTTTAATCTTTAAAATCATGTTAATTAAAATCTAGTTGTAATATAATTTTTTTGTATTTTATTTCAAGTTTTAATTGATTTATTTTATGGAAAACAAAAATATAGTTATTTTGAACTAAAACTTGCAAATATGGTATTGTGGGGGGTCTTTTTGCATAAATTTTTTTTGTAAAGTCTCTCACACTCACCCTCACTCCCCTTGGCCGGCCTCACACTATTGTAGCAGCCCAAGAATTTTATTTCCCTCTTTTTGACCTTAAATCATGTGAGAAATGGGTTAAAATAAGGTTTTTTATATAGTAAAGTAGGTGGGGGTATTATGGTAATTGGGAGGGGCTTTGACTTGGATATTTTTGGCACCATTCCCTCACATTTTCCCTCACTTCCCCTTGGCTGAACCTGGACCAGCAGCAGCTCCCCCTTTCTCCTTCTCTTTTCTCTTCAAAACTCCATCAAAAAAATCATCCAAAATGCTTCAAAAATCCCACAAAATCAAAATCTAATTCCTACCCATTTTCCCTTGGCTACCATAGCATGGATCTAGGGATTTAGATTTCAATTTGGGAGGCGAAGTGTGCTTGTGGGATCTTCAAATTTATTTGGGTATAATTCTAACCTTATTCATATATTGTTGTTTAATTGCTTCTATGTTACAAATTTGATGTTTAATTGGGTTTTATTGCAACTTTAGGAAATTCAAGACTAGGGTTTGAATTTAATTAGGGTTTTTATCATTAGTTTATGGTTGTAATGAGGAGATTAACATGTAATTGTATGCAAAATCTAAGTTGGTTGCTACTTGCTAATTTGTTAAATTAAAATGGTGATAATTTTGCTAAATTGCTAACTAGGTTTTAAAAAAATTATTTAAATATTGGGTTTAAAAATGTGATTAGGTTTTTCATGACTTCATTAACATTATAAAATATAGTTTAATACTTCAGTTCATGAAAATCCAAGCTAAATTGTTGTTTGTGCATTTTTGCTATAAAATTGTTAAATTTGTGTATATTGTAAACTAGAATTTTGGAATTTATGGAAATTGATGAGAATAAATTATAGGAATGGTTTATATAACTTTGTTATGATATTTAGTGAATATTGTGGCCACTAGATTCGTTTAAACATCAAGAGGTTGTATTAAAGCGGTTAATTTTGCTTATTAGGTTTTCGGAAAAATAGCTTTAAAGCGAATTTGAAGTTTTGGTGATTTTAACCCTATTTTATATATATATAATTAAGGTGTTGTGAAACCACGATTGATACGTTTGAGTTTTTCTCGATGGTTTGGCGTTTGTACGCCGACGTCGAGGGTTTTTGGGTTGATTTGTGAAAGCAACCATAGGTTTTGACCTATGTGGGATTCGTGCGTCGTTTTGGTCATGAGTCGGATTTTAATGCGGTATGGTGCGTTATGATATGTAGGTACCCCATGTGGACTTCGAGACGACAAGCAAGCGCGTGGCGACGTCGGCACCGGCGAACGAGGACCAGGTGAGTAGATTTATATCTACGGGGAGAAGTCGGGAGGATGGCGTATAGCACCCCCGCAGTCCGTGGTGGTGTATACGGATGCGTATACACACCCACAATTTATATGTTATTTGGGATTAATAACGATGTTTAGGATGGATATTGGTGTGTTGGATTATTTTAGTGTTGCGACCCCTAGGGTAGTGTTGCACTACACATACACACATACATACTTGCATACATTCCTATTTATATGTGCTCATGGGATTCTTTATAGTTTTGTGTTCACATGGGTATGGGACTATGTGTTCACATACGGATTTGAGGATGATACTTGGGATTGAGCTGAGTCGATGAGATTTGTTTTGTGGTTGTGATATCGGTGATATGGCAGGATTCGTATTTGAGATACGATATGACGTTGTAGCGGGTCCTTGACGTAGTGTTTCACACACGTCCATGCATACTTAGGCTATATCAGTAGTGCACTAGACGTAGATCAGTACCCCAATCATGATATTTGATAAAGAGGATACCAGGTGAATAGTATGATGAATGCGATATTGACCCGTACCCAGATTTAGGGATGCCGTACGACGGATTTACGTACGAGCTATATATTGATGATTGATCCGCACTCTTGACTTGGGATGTCTGATTTTAGATATGGTATCGGATATGATATTACTTAGGCGGGATCACCGACTAATATATATATACAGGTATGTATATGTATCAACTCAGATGTTAGGCGGTTTCCTTACATGTAGTTCTGCTTGTTAGTTCAGCCGTATAGTTTAGTGTAGTTGTTAGACTAGATTAGACTCCTACCTATTTCAAAACTAGCGAATCGTGGGTATTTTAAAAAGACCGATCAAGGGATTATACGGATATTTCAAAAGACGTATCTTTTCTTAAAAACACTGTAGCCCTTATTTTCAAAACACCGCGATTCGTGTCATTTCAAAAGGCACTATTATAGGACTTATATTAGGGTAATGCAGTTTAGTTATCGTTGTGTCTAGTATTCAGCTCCCGCATATTATTGCTGTTGCTCCGCATCGCATACTTATTGTAATTCATATTTCATTATTGATATCATGATGTTAGGACACCATCACCATTACCGATGATGCGTATGTACCACGTACACTTACTTGCCGGCTCACACACATCTTCATCGGTAATTGCCATGTCACGAACACTTTAGGAAATACTATATCATTGACATAGGTTGTTAGCTAATAGTTTAGACATGATATTAGTGTACTTGCCTTGTATGCCAGTTTAGACATTGTAGTTATGCCGCATTCATGGATTCTCATGTATATATTCACTATTTTATGTGCTATTGAGGTTTTGGATTCGGATTTCCTTGAGATTTTCTGGATTTGGGGGAAAACCGCAAAACTTATACAAACTTCTTCTCTCTTTTTAAATAAAAAGCGCGGTTTTCCCATGATGTATGAGTCGTCCACCATGAGTTTGCTGATTGATTTCGAGACCCGATTCGAGGAGACGGATGAACCATTTCGGGTACATGGTGGACCCGGTAAGGTACCCCGGGGCAAGAAGCGCGTGATGATGACGATGTGAGCCTGGCAGGAGAGTACTACCTACCGGTGATTTTACCCGACGCGTCGGATATCTGGAGGATACCGTCGTGGTCTTGAGATGGATGGTAGGGTCCGGTCTGGACTGACGGCGCCCTAGATATTGAGGTACAGAGACTGTGATACAGAGATATCGAGATATTGGGATTACGTTTTGTGCCGATGCTAGGCACTGTTTTATGCTGATTTCATTATGATACCTCATTTTAAAAATACAAAGGAAATCTCACTAAATTATGAAAACGGTTCTTCATTTACATGTATTCTGTTTTCATGCATTCATACCTCATTCATATGATATATTGCTACTTGAGGCACTAACACGGGCACATGAGATTACACTCTGGTTGGATATTTACCCTAGCCTTGTTATAGGCTACGTGTTATTTATATATTTGAGGATATATTATGATCTTTGACCTAGGTTGCGTTATTTATGTGATTTCTGTGCGTAGATGTTTTTCTACTCACGAGTTGGCAACTCACCCCCGTTGTGCCACAGTTCTTGCAGGTTTCGCCGTACAGGTTTCATTACGGCTTGCTGGCACTATTTCCATTTCCGGGTGACTTGCTAGTAGGTGGGTTTATTTGTATCGCACCCATCATTATATCTTGTATATCATTATTCTATTGTATCTAGAAGTTCCATCAACCAAACATGTATTTATTTTTGAGATAGAGACCAGTGATGTTATTCTTTTGACCTTAGAGTCGCGCGTTATATTTCGTTGGATTTCTTGTTGTTTTGAGTTTCCTTTTGAGTTTTGATCCTCGCCCTTGGCGTTGTATATTATATTGCTTGTGTGGTTGTGACCGTCGATTGACGAAGAGCTAGCTCCCGCTTGGGGATGCCTTTTTATTGATTTCGTATACTATTCATGTTGTATCCCGTTTGGGGGCCAGTTTTACAAAGGAGACTCTGCCGAAATTTTCAGGAAATACTTGATGTTTTTAAAACCGCATAACTCGGCTTATGCTATTGAAACTACTTGCTTCAAGTTGGTTTTTCCTGCACTCTACATCTTTTCTTGGTTTGGATTTCTGGGTTTTCGGTTTACTTAGATTACGTACGCCTCGAGACGTTCGTAGTTTAAGTGCCGGTCATGTTCCGTACTTTCGGGTCGTGACAAAGTTGGTATCAGAGTGTTAGGTTTTACCTTCGGAGCGTAGGATGACCCTTGGTTGATGGAATAGGTGACTAAAGTAGAGTGACGTACCGTGGGTATGTTCCGCGGCATACTTACGATACGCTACTCCACTTAAGAAGCCTTAGGACGTACATTTCTTTGCTCAGTATTATATTCATTCCTGATCTAGCCTCATCGGTGCTAGTTATGGTTCTGCTGCCACGATTACAGGCAGGGAGAGCTATGCCTAGAGTTGCGGTCAGCACGAGCTCGTTACGAACGAGGACTTACCAGGGCGTGATTCCGGCGACACGCGATTGCGGAAATGTGACTTTTTACTGTGTTTTTGCGCCACGAGCGTTTGGCGGATCGCCTTTACGCGATTCCTCGGACGTGCCGATCAGTACCAGAAGATTGAGCCACTGACAGAGGCCAGCCAGACTTTGATGACCATTGAAGTATTACTTACTCCTGATGATTGAGGCACCGTTCAGCGTGCAGACGAGTGAGCCAGTTATTGCTGCGAACGACGAGATATCGCCCCAGATGTTGGAGCTATTGCAGTACGAGTTGTACGAAGAGATGATAGAAGGTTGCTAGCCACTGAGGATAAATGACTAGGACATGTGGTTCGTTTGCTACCCCGATGCAAGGTCATCAGATAGATTGATTCCAGCTAGAGACGACTTCACACAGAGACGTGAGGGTCGACAGAGACGATCGAATGTCAGAAACCTATTATTCCAAGTTTAATGTATTCGGAAAGTCATGCAGGCAATTCTATGGACCCTCTAGAAGAATGAAACCCTAACTCGACATAATGACCGTGTGAAAGCCTTTGAACCTTCGGGTTTGCGGCAGTTCCACGGCGCCATTAGTGAGGCTTGGGTTTGCCCTTCTACGGCTGGACCATCGATGCTGTGGTACGTACTCGATACTGTTAAACTGTACCCAAGATGTTGAGCTTTTGGGGGATTATGAGGTTCTGACGAATCAATCGGATGGTTCGACTTCAATCGGATGCTAGGTGGTGAGATGCATTCTTGGGAGACTCCAGATACGAGGATAGCCATTGGAGCTCAGTCCATGCAGCCATGACGAGACGAGTCCGAAGCAGTCGACGTTAGAGAAAAGTGGAGTAAGAGGTTCGTACGAGATCTTGATGAGACTACGTTCCACTCCACCGACATCAGAGATGCGATGCGCATGCCGAGGCATGGTACTTGGATTTACCTTCCAGAAGGAGTCGCGATGAGTATGCAGTCGTTCCAGAGCAAGATGCAGATATAGGAAAGGACGATGAATTCCGGACAGTTGGCAGAGACGAGACATGGAAGAGACCGTGAGCAGGATTCCTTCCAGGATACTGCTGCAATGATACTTGCACCCAGGATCAGATGTGTCACATACATTCAGAGAGCCAGAGGCCGACGCCAGTGATATGCTGTCTTACGAGTGGTCGTGATGATTGACCGAGAGATGACCAGAGAAGTGCCAGAACGGAATCATCCCCGTTAGCACATCTGACAGGGCCGATGAGCCGATGGACCGAGAGATTGGTAATTCACAGTGAAGACCTTGACCCAGGAGTGGTCATTGTTACGCACACCAGCAGACCAGAGTTCATGATCATCGATGAGACGTCCCACTAGTGACCGCGACAGTTGGCCCGAGATTCTTAGAGGATGCACTTGAGCGATACTATTCCGCCATTATTGATTTCGATGTTTTGGGTGATTTATTCGCATGATTTGATTTTGATGATTGAGGATTTATGATCTTTGCACAGTGTTGCACTTGATATCGTTTTCGTGCTTTGGTTTCACATGTTTGTGATTTTACGGTTTTAGACATTTGAGTTGATTTTGTGCGTATGCACGCACACGATTTGGTTCCTGCAGTCTGTATAGTTTATATATGCTTGCAGTGCAGTGATACGCCTTTTGTGCACTTAGATGCACTGGACTTCGATTTCGATTGTGATACTCGATATTTGTTTTGTGCACCTTGTGCACCTGATTTGATTTTGCGCATATTCGGCGCTTGATATTGGATTTCATGATTTCGTGCACGATGGATGATCCCGATTTGGATTTTCGCGCATGTTGGGCGCATGTTTTGAGGTGCGATTTTGGTGCACACCAGATGCACTAAATCGAGATTCTTCGTGCATGTCAGATGCACCTGATTTTGCTGTCAGGCACACACGTTGCCTACGACAGATGCTTTGTGCACACCCGATGCACTTAGATCTTGTTTCTGTGCACTTATATGGCATGTATATGGATTTTGATTTCCGTGCGCACAAGACGCACGTAGTATTCATGCGCGTATTTTGGGGATTGATTTTTCTTATAGAGCAGTACGTTTTTATGATATTGCTATGTGTTTTCGTACTGAGCAGGACTAGTCAGAGGACAGTACCTGAATATATTTTACATATATAGTTTCGAGTTATATCATATTGGTTTTGATTTGGATTTGGTATTGATGTCTTCCCCATGACTCCGATGATTGCGGGATGCTTGACGGAGTTCTGATTTGAGTTATATGCTCATTTTTCATGCGTATGCGTTGCCCTACGATTTGTTTTATGTATTTATGATTTCGGAGCCCCGGCGATTTGATGGTTTTGGCTGAAATATTTTAGTATTTGGGGGAAGTTTTAATTTAAATTCGGGGACCGAATTTCTTTAAGGGGGGAAGATTGTAACGTTTTGAAAATCGTTTCGGTGAAATTTCGAAAAAACGGTAAAATAAGGAGGTTTTCTGTAAAAAGTCAAAATGCAAATATCTTTATTATAAAATTAAATATACATATTCTAGCTATATAATTGCTAGTATTTGGTGTTTATTGAGCCACTGTTGAAATTTCAAATTTTATGAAAATTTTTCCGAAATTAATTATTTTAATATTATTTTCAGCCGGTAAGAAAATACATTAAATTAGCGATAAATACAAATTTAAATGGGCTAATTTTAATCTTTAAAATCATGTTAATGAAAATCTAGTTGTAATATAATTTTTTTGTATTTTATTTCAAGTTTTAATTGATTTATTTTATGGAAAACAAAAATATAGTTATTTTGAACTAAAACTTGCAAATATGGTATTGTGGGGGGTCTTTTTGCATAGAATTTTTTTGTAAAGTCTCTCACACTCACCCTCACCCCCCTTGGCCGGCCTCACACTATTGTAGCAGCCCAAGAATTTTATTTCCCTCTTTTTGACCTTAAATCATGTGAGAAATGGGTTAAAATAAGGTTTTTTTATATAGTAAAGTAGGTGGGGGTATTATGGTAATTGGGAGGGGCTTTGACTTGGATCTTTTTGGCACCATTCCCTCACATTTTCCCTCACTTCCCCTTGGCTGAACCTGGACCAGCAGCAGCTCCCCCTTTCTCCTTCTCTTTTCTCTTCAAAACTCCATCAAAAAAATCATCCAAAATGCTTCAAAAATCCCACAAAATCAAAATCTAATTCCTACCCATTTTCCCTTGGCTACCATAGCATGGATCTAGGGATTTAGATTTCAATTTGGGAGGCTAAGTGTGCTTGTGGGATCTTCAAATTTATTTGGGTATAATTCTAACCTTATTCATATATTGTTGTTTAATTGCTTCTATGTTACAAATCTGATGTTTAATTGGGTTTTATTGCAACTTTAGGAAATTCAAGACTAGGGTTTGAATTTAATTAGGGTTTTTATCATTAGTTTATGGTTGTAATGAGGAGATTAACATGTAATTGTATGCAAAATCTAAGTTGGTTGCTACTTGCTAATTTGTTAAATTAAAATGGTGATAATTTTGCTAAATTGCTAACTAGGTTTTAAAAAAATTATTTAAATATTGGGTTTAAAAATGTGATTAGGTTTTTCATGACTTCATTAACATTATAAAATATAGTTTAATACTTCAGTTCATGAAAATCCAAGCTAAATTATTGTTTGTGCATTTTTGCTATAAAATTGTTAAATTTGTGTATATTGTAAACTAGAATTTTGGAATTTATGGAAATTGATGAGAATAAATTATAGGAATGGTTTATATGACTTTGTTATGATATTTAGTGAATATTGTGGCCGCTAGATTCGTTTAAACATCAAGAGGTTGTATTAAAGCGGTTAATTTTGCTTATTAGGTTTTCGGAAAAATAGCTTTAAAGCGAATTTGAAGTTTTGGTGATTTTAACCCTATTATATATATATATATATATATATATATAATTAAGGTGTTGTGAAACCACGATTGATACGTTTGAGTTTTTCTCGATGGTTTGGCGTTTGTACGCCGACGTCGAGGGTTTTTGGGTTGATTTGTGAAAGCAACCATAGGTTTTGACCTATGTGGGATTCGTGCGTCGTTTTGGTCATGAGTCGGATTTTAATGCGGTATGGTGCGTTATGATATGTAGGTACCCCATGTGGACTTCGAGACGACAAGCAAGCGCGTGGCGACGTCGGCACCGGCGAACGAGGACCAGGTGAGTAGATTTATATCTACGGGGAGAAGTCGGGTGGATGGCGTATAGCACCCCCGCGTCTGTGGTGGTGTATACGGATGCGTATACACACCAACAATTTATATGTTATTTGGGATTAATAACGATGTTTAGGATGGATATTGGTGTGTTGGATTATTTTAGTGTTGCGAACCCTAGGGTAGTGTTGCACTACACATACACACATACATACTTGCATACATTCCTGTTTATATGTGCTCATGGGATTCTTTATAGTTTTGTGTTCACATGGGTATGGGACTATGTGTTCACATACGGATTTGAGGATGATACTTGGGATTGAGCTGAGTCGATGAGATTTGTTTTGTGGTTGTGATATCGGTGATATGGCAGGATTCGTATTTGAGATACGACATGACGTTGTAGCGGGTCCTTGACGTAGTGTTTCACACACGTCCATGCATACTTAGGCTGTATCAGTAGTGTACTAGACGTAGATCAGTACCCCAATCATGATATTTGATAAAGAGGATACCAGGTGAATAGTATGATGATTGCGATATTGACCCGTACCCAGATATGGGGATGCCGTACGACGGATTTACGTACGAGCAATATATTGATGATTGATCCGCACTTTTGACTTGGGATGTCTGATTTTAGATATGGTATCGGATATGATATTACTAAGGCGGGATCACCGACTAATATATATATACAGGTATGTATATGTATCAACTCAGATGTTAGGCGGTTTCCTTACCTGTAGTTCTGCTTGTTAGTTCAGCCGTATAGTTTAGTGTAGTTGTTAGACTAGATTAGACTCCTACCTATTTCAAAACTAGCGAATCGTGGGTATTTTAAAAAGACCGATCAAGGGATTATACAGATATTTCAAAAGACGTATCTTTTCTTAAAAACACCGTAGCCCTTATTTTCAAAACACCGCGATTCGTGTCATTTCAAAAGGCACTATTATAGGACTTATATTAGGGTAATGCAGTTTAGTTATCGTTGTGTCTAGTATTCAGCTCCCGCATATTATTGCTGTTGCTCCGCATCGCATACTTATTGTAATTCATATTTCATTATTGATATCATGATGTTAGGACACCATCACCATTACCGATGATGCGTATGTACCACGTACACTTACTTGCCGGCTCACACACATCTTCATCGGTAATTGCCATGTCACGAACACTTTAGGAAATACTATATCATTGACATAGGTTGTTAGCTAATAGTTTAGACATGATATTAGTGTACTTGCCTTGTATGCCAGTTTAGACATTGTAGTTATGCCGCATTCATGGATTCTCATGTATATATTCACTATTTTACGTGCTATTGAGGTTTTGGATTCGGATTTCCTTGAGATTTTCTGGATTTGGGGGAAAACCGCAAAACTTATACAAACTTCTTCTCTCTTTTTAAATAAAAAGCGCGGTTTTCCCATGATGTATGAGTCGTCCACCATGAGTTTGCTGATGGATTTCGAGACCCGATTCGAGGAGACGGATGAACCGTTTCGGGTACATGGTGGACCCGGTAAGGTACCCCGGGGCAAGAAGCGCGTGATGATGACGATGTGAGCCTGGCAGGGGAGCACTACCTACCGGTGATTTTACCCGACGCGTCGGATATCCGGAGGATACCGTCGTGGTCTTGAGATGGATGGTAGGGGCCGGTCTGGACTGACAGCGCCCTAGATATTGAGGTACAGAGACTGTGATACAGAGATATCAAGATATTGGGATTACATTTTGTGCCGATGCTAGGCACTGTTTTATGCTGATTTCATTATGATACCTCATTTTAAAAATACAAAGGAAATCTCACTAAATTATGAAAACGGTTCTTCATTTACATGTATTCTGTTTTCATGCATTCATACCTCATTCATATGATATATTGCTACTTGAGGCACTGACACGGGCACTTGAGATTACACTCGGGTTGGATATTAACCCTAGCCTTGTTATAGGCTACGTGTTATTTATATATTTGAGGATATATTATGATCTTTGACCTAGGTTGCGTTATTTATGCGATTTCTGTGCGTAGATGTTTTTCTACTCACGAGTTGGCAACTCACCCCCGTTGTGCCACAGTTCTTGCTGGTTTCGCCGTACAGGTTTCATTACGGCTTGCTGGCACTATTTCCATTTCCGGGTGACTTGCTAGTAGGTGGGTTTATTTGTATCGCACCCATCATTATATCTTGTATATCATTATTCTATTGTATCTAGAAGTTCCATCAACCAAACATGTATTTATTTTTGAGATAGAGACCAGTGATGTTATTCTTTTGACCTTAGAGTCGCGCGTTATATTTCTTTGGATTTCTTGTTGTTTTGAGTTTCCTTTTGAGTTTTGATCCTCGCCCTTGGCGTTGTATATTATATTGCTTGTGTGGTTGTGACCGTCGATTGACGAAGAGCTAGCTCCCGCTTGGGGATGCCTTTTTATTGATTTCGTATACTATTCATGTTGTATCCCGTTTGGGGGCCAGTTTTACAAAGGAGACTCTGCCGAAATTTTCAGGAAATACTTGATGTTTTTAAAACCGCATAACTCGGCTTATGCTATTGAAACTACTTGCTTCAAGTTGGTTTTTCCTGCACTCTACATCTTTTCTTGGTTTGGATTTCTGGGTTTTCGGTTTACCTAGATTACGTACGCCTCGAGACATTCGTAGTTTAAGTGCCGGTCATGTTCCGTACTTTCGGGTCGTGACATGGATTTCGGTATTTTGTGAGATCTATTCGCATGATTTAGTCTTGATGGCCAAGTTCCATGATTTCTGTTTTCGTGCACCATGGTTGCACCTACGGGGTATTTATATTTTGCACATAGTTATTACGCTTGAGGTATTGATTGTGATTTCATGCCTATTTTATACCGTTGATTTGATTTATGCTTCCAGCATAGTTTTCATGCACTTTTAGTGTTTTGATTTGATTTGTACACGCTGATGCACATGATTGTGAGCTTATACACCGCGGTACACCTGCTTTTGATTGAGCCGTATTGTATACCGTTGGCTTTGATTCTGATATTGATGTTGATTTCTTGCACTCCATGCATTTGATTTGGATTTTCGCGAGTGATGAGCGCATGTTTTGAGATACGATTTTGGTGCACACCAGATGCACTAAATCGGGATGCCTTATGCATGTCCGGTGCACCTGATTTTGCTGTCAGGCACACACGTTGCTTATGACAGATGTTTCGTGCACACCCGTTGCACCTAGATGTTGTTTCTGTACACATGTATGGCACATATATGGATTTTGATTTCCGTGCGCACCAGACGCACAGGGTATTCTTATATACATTTTAGGATTGATTCCTTATGGATGCTATTTGTCTTCGTACTGAGCAGGACTAGTCAGAGGACAGTGCCTGGATATACTTTTCATGCATTTTCTTCAGATATTTACATGTATAGTTCTGATTTATATCATATTGGTTTTGTTTTGGATTTGACATTTGTGTCTTTACCATGACTCCGATGATTGCGGGATGCTTGACGGAGGTTTGATTTTGAGTTATCTGCTCACTGTTCATGCGCATGCATTGCGCTATGATGCGTTTTCTGTATTGATGATTTCAGAACCCCGACGACTTGGACTTTTATGGAAATGTTTTAGAATTTGGGGGTTTAAATTTAAATTCGGGGACCGAATTTCTTTAAGGGGGGAAGATTATAACATTTCAAAAGAATAAAATATTATTTTGGGAATTTTTAGAATTTAATATTAATTTTAATGAATATTTTAATATTTCAGTATAATTAAATACCGATAAAATGGGGAAAAATTTGAAAAATTATAGAAATTACTAAAAGAGGGTGTTTTATGTGAATTATGCCACTTTTAAGTTTTTATGATTAATTATATGCTAATTTAGTGCTAATCGCGATTAAAAATCGCTAATCGGACTTTAAGCGTGTTTTGTGCACATGTCTTTTTTTTCCACACTTGTTACATTTTCCTACATGTTTTGGGTGCATGGCTTGTTATTTTGGGGTTACTATTGTCGAGAGAAGAAAACAAAAGAAAAAAAGAAAAGGATTAGAATATATGGGCATGGGCAAGAGAGAGAGTGTGTGAGGGGTCAAGAGAGAGCCATTCCCTTTTGACCATTGTTTAATCTTCATCATTTTCTCCTCTCCACTTCAGCCCTATGGCAGCACCTTCTCCACCTCCACTTCAAACCTCCACTTCATCATCAAAACAACTCCAAAACTTCATCCCCATTTCACAAAAAGGTGCACAAGCCCTCAAGCTACCCATTGGACCAAAAAAAATTCGATTTTGGCGCTGTAGAGGATTCTTGGGTGCTAAATGAGGTAATCCATTCACACTAAGTGTAGTTTTTCATTCACTTTAAACCATTTATGTGTTAAGTTGTGATTTGGTGCGATTTGGTGAACTTTGGAGATTTCTAGAGAGGGTTGTGGGATTCTTGAGTTGTGGTTGTGTAATTGGACTTTAGTTGTGACCATAAATACCCCAATTGCCCAAAACCCCGACCTAACAAAACCTGAAACCCAAAAATACGGAATTACGGGACTTTCATGTCGGTTTGTGACGACTTTGAGGGTGCAGGGAAATCTGGAATGAACTGTGATTTTTACTGGAAAAATAAACAAGTCCAGAGACCAATTTGAGACCCTAGGAACCCTTCGTAGCAAGACGGACCCCATTGAAGCAGGCCTGGCCGGAATTTAGGGGGAGAGGATCGGCCAATTGGTGAGGGGGTGGGTCCAGGTTGCTTCAGTAGGTCATATGTACCCTATATATCACCCTAGTGTTGTTTTGGAACCTTGGTTTCACCTGAGACAAAATCTGGGAACACTTTTATAAGTTGCTGCCTTATGTTTTGCGTATGTTTGAATTCAAGTTTTGGATATTTGGTATTGGATTCGATCACTTGACGTTTGTACGTCTATATCAGGTGTTGATTGGTGATTTTGAAGGCGTGGTCCATAGGTTCTAACCTATAGGCTTTTAAGCGTATCGTTTTGGTTTTCGTGTGTCGTTTCGTCTTCGATTTGGTTTTAATGCGATGCGATACGTATGACATGTTGGTACCCCCACGACGATTCGAGATGTTGAAGAAGATGTGGCGACATCGACATCGACATCGATAAACAAGATCAAGGTGAGTAGATTATATCTACGGGGGAAGTCGGGTGGATGGCGTATAGCACCCCCGCAGTTCGATATTTAGTATAGTATATATGTACTATTTATGATAGCTTATAGTGTGTCGTGGATATTTGAGATGAGATTAGGTGTACAATGGTTAGATTAGGGCATAGAAGTGTAACGTTTCCAAAATAATAAAATATTATTTTCGGGAATTTTTATAATTTAATATTATTTTAATGAATATTTTAATATTCGGGTATAATTAAATACAAATAAATGGGGAAAAATTATGGAAAATTCTAAAATAGGGTATTTTATGGAATTATGCCATTTTAAAGTTTTTAAGATTAGTTATATGCTAATTTGGTGCTAATCGCGATTAAAAATCGCTAATTGGATTTTTAGCTTTTTTGTGCAAAAATGTGCACATATCATTTTCCACACTTGTTACACTTGTGTTACATTTCTTTTGCCATGGTTGTTCTTTTGGGTTCACTATTGGAGTGAGAGGGAAAAGAAAAAGGAAAAGAAAAGAAAAGGAAAAAGTAGCATGAGAGAGAGAGACCAAGTCAACCCCCATTTTTTGAACCATACCCATTATTTTCCCCTTCTCATTCTCTCTCCTCTCCCTCTCTTTGAGCTGCTGCTGCCCCTCTCCCTCACTCTTCCTCTTCACAAAAACCCTAGATCCACCATGAAAACAAAGCCAAAACCCCGTTCCCACTTCACAAAACTTGCTCCCAAGCTCACTAGCTACACATTGAACCTAGCAAGATTGGATTTGGAGGACTTTGAGCAACTCAAGAATTTTCTTGAGTTGCCAAAGGAGGTAATTTCTGCACCCCTAGTGTAGTAATTCAATTCTTATTGCATCAATACTAGTTTTGTGTCGATATGGTGTCGTTTGATGGATTTATGAAACTTCAAGTTAGGGTTTATGTGAGATCTGAAATTAAAGATGAAATTGAGGATTGTGGTGACCTTAGAACCCCTTGTGTGATGCTAATTTGAACCCAAACCTGAACTAGAAACCAGAATACGGATTTATGAGACGATGTCGGAGAAAAACTGTGAATCTGTGATCGTATTTAAGAATCTGCTATCACCCCGAGACCCTAAAAATAAAACTGAGATGACAGTGAGATGTGCAGGCACCATGGAACCACCACACCAAACCCTAGCCCCCAACTCCAAACCTCGGCCGCCAATTAATTCCTTCTGGCCGCAATTTGCGGCCAGAGCAGGAGGAAACCGTCTCGATTTTGGTGCATGGCCCTATTTCCTCTATTCTTGACTCTGGGTATGTCTAGTTTTGACTGATTCCAGTTAGGGTAAAATCTGGGTTGATTTGCTTGAGTTGGCGTATGATTTGCGACTTGTTTTAGCATGGATTTTGGTGTTTGATAATTCGTTTCTGTCGGGTGGCGTTTGGACGTCAATGACAAGTGGATATTGAACGTGTTTACATGCGAGACGATAGGTTTTTACCTATGCGAGTAGTGTGTGCTATTTTGGTTTCCGATGTGATTTTCATGTGCTTTAGCGTTGTGATATACTTGTAGGTACCCTACGTGATGTTGAGGCAAAGAAGATGAAGATGGCGACATCGGCACCGACACATGAGAAACAAGGTGAGTAGATTATATCTATGGGGAGAAGTCGGGTGGATGGCGTATAGCACCCCCGCAGTCCGTGGTGATGTATACGAATACGTATACACACATATATTTATTATGTGTTGTTTAGGATTATTGATGGTAATAATGGTATTATTGGTGATAAGGATGTATTGGTTTAGTATAGTGCGAAACCCTAGAGTAGTGGTTGCACCCACACATACGCGTACACATATACTTGCATGCATTCTTTCATTTATCTGTGCGCATATTGAGGTGTGTATATCTACACATGGGTATGGGACTATGTGTTCATATACGGTATTGAGGATGATACATAGGATTGAGTTGAGTCGATGAGGTTTGATTGAGGCCGTGAGATTCGGCGATATGACAGAGTTCGTTATTGTGATGTGATATGATAGTAGTGATACCAGATATGTGATGAGATGAATGCGATATTGACCGTACCCAGCTATTGGGATGCCGTACGACGATTTACCGTACGAGCTTTATATTGATGTTAGATCCGCACTCATGACTCGAGGATGTTATATGATATACTGTATCGTACGTGATACTATTGAGGCGAGATCACCGACTATATATATATATGTATATCGACTCAGATTTAGGTGGTTTCCATACCCCTCTCGATTGACTTGATTGTTGGGTTCGTAGTTCACATAGTAGGCGTTACACTAGACCCGAGTCATACCTATTTCAAAACTAACGAATCGGGGATATTTTAAAGATAGGCAAAAGGGTTTATACGGATACTTTCAAAAGACGCATCTTTTCTTAAAAACACCGTAGCCCTTATTTTACCAAAAGCCCTAATTCGTCTTATTTCAAAAGGCAAGGTTGCATGATATATCTATTGAGGCAGGTTCTTTACTGTTGCGTTGATTATTCGATTCCGCATATTCATGCTATTTGCATTGCATCTCTTGTATTGTTGATATATTTCAGTCATGCTGCTAGGACACCAGCACCATTATCGATGATGCGTATGTTCCACGTACACTTGTTTGCCGGCTCACACACTTCATCATCGATAATTGCCATGTCACTACACTGTAGTACTGTTGCGTTCAGTGTATGTTGCTTACATTTCCTTACATGTCGCATACATCTTGCTTTCTGATTATACGCATTGAGATATATTGTTTCCATGATATTTCTGGTTTTTGGGAACCGTGGATGTTCAAAAAGAGAATATGTAATTGTTTTAAAACCCGGTTACCCTTGATATGATATTTCAGTGCGTCCACCATGTGTTTTCTCGGTGCTGAGAGCGACATGTGAAACCCGATTCGAGGAGGCGGATGAGGCCGATTGCGGGTACATGGTGGACCCGGTATGGTTCCCCGGGGCAAGAAATGTTTTTCGTGGAGTAGACAATGAGCCTGGCAGGGTGGCGAGTACTTACCGGTGATTGGTTGGACCTGGCGGTCATCCGGAGGATACTGACCAGAGTCGATAGATGGATATGGGCGTACTGCCGGGGCCGAGAGCCGATACCATAGACAGAGCCCGTGGGCCGATCCGGACTGACGGAGCCCGATATATGAGGATTTACGTGCCGATGTTGGGCACAGTTTTCATGATGTTTTCGAGTGTCGATGCTGGGCACTCCGGTTCCATGATTTTGACGTGTCGCGAGGGACACCGATGGTTTATATCCTCATATTATTCCCATGCACATGCTTTACGATATTTACATGCATGATGGTTATTATCATTGGGTGACGAGTGGATGGGATCCACGTGTATGCAGATTTGATTACATTGATCATACCTCACATTTATGATATGCTATTACCTGAGGCACTGGCACGAGCACTTGGCACTACACTCATGCATAGAGATTACCTTGCCAGTTTAGCATGCTTCAGACTTATTCATGTTGAGGTTTATTTATATCTGATCGTATTGACCTAGATTGGGTCATGCATTCGATCTCTGCTTGTAGATATTTTCTATTCACGAGTTGGCAACTCACCCCCGTTGTGCCATAGTTCTTGCAGGTTTTTCCGTACAGATTCCATAGCGGCATTTCTGGCACACTGCTTCCTTATGGGTGACTTGCTTGGGTAGGTGGGTTCTTTTGTATCAGAACCGCCATTGTTCATGTATTATTCATTGTATCTAGAAATTCCATCAACCAAAACTTGTATATTGTTTCAGACTTAGAAAACAGTGTTGTATTATTTCGACCTTAGAGTCGCGCTTGTAGTATTACGATTTTCTGGCTGTTTTGAGTTCTTTTTGGGTTTTGATCCTCGCCCTTTGGCGTTGTATATTATTATTGCTTGCGTGGTTGTGACCGTCGATTGACGAAGAGCTAGCTCCCGCTTGGGGATGCCTTTTATCATTTCATATATATTATTCTTGTTGTACCCCGTTCGGGGCCAGTTTTTACAAAGGAAACTCTGCCGAAATTTTCAGGAAAGGTTACACATTTTTAAAAAAATACATATTCGGCTTAGTTATTTAAAAACTTTGATTTTCGAAACATGATTTCTTTACTTCTTAAAACCAGTTTTCCTTATTTACTCTTTAAATGGTTTTAGATTTCTGGGCTTTTGGCTTACTTGGATCAGATGGGGTCCTATAGACTTCATATGGTTCAAGGGCCAGTCACGTGCTCTTTCGGGTCGTGATAAGAAGTAAACTAGTATAGTTCCTAGTTGCGAACCCTAGAATAGGCTTACACCCACACGCACACACCTGCATATTTGTTATACATATACTTAGGTGACAAGGATAGTGTATGATGTTTGGAGATGAGTCGATTGAGTTTGGGCATAGTGCCATAAGATCGGTGATATATTGTGATTCGTATTTGGGATACGACATGTGATTTTAGCGGGCCTTGGGACGTGTGTTGCACACACGCATTTATATTTAGATAGACGGTATCGATTTGTACTAGACTTAGATCAGTACCCCAGATCATGATATATGAGGATAAGGATACCGGATAATTGATGAGATGAATGTGATATTGACCCGTACCCAGCATTTGGGATACCGTACGATGATTTACCGTACGAGCTTTATATTGATGATAGATCTGCACTCATGACTCGAGAATGTCATATGATATTGTATCGTACGCGGTACCTTTGAGGCGGGATCACCGACTATTATACTTTTTATATATATATATATATCGACTTAGATTTAGGTGGTTTCCATACCCCTCCTATTTGACTTGTTAGCTAGATCTGTAGTTGCTAGTAAAGGTTAGGCTAGGCTGATGTTATACCTATTTCAAAACTAACGAATCGGGAGTATTTCAAGAATAGGCACAGGGATACTACGGATATTTTCAAAAGACGCATCTATTCTTAAAAACACCGTAGCCCTTATTATACTAAAAACCCCGATTCGTCTTATTTCAAATGGCAAACTGTATGACTTTCTTTATATTAATGCAGATGCATCACTGTTGCAATTATTAGTCGATTCTGCATATTCTTGTTATTTGCTTCGCATTGCATGTGCAGATGGTTATTGTTATATTAAACTCATGCTGTTAGGACACCAGCACCATTATCGATGATGCATATGTTCCACGTACACCTTCTTGCCGGCTCGCACACTTCATCATCGATAATTACCATGTCACTACACTGTAGTACTGTTGCATTTAGGATATGATCTCTTGCATGGCATACTTGTGTACATACCCATTGGACACCAATATTTACATACATAAGTAATTGCACATACATAGATGATTCTGGCTTGATTAGAGATTTGGGAACCGCAAGATACTCTTGAAAACTGATTCATTTTAAAAGAGCGGTTTCCCCCATCGTGTGCATATTACTATTCCATATTGCATGATATACTGATATGCTTACATTTCTTTTACATGTCGCATACATCATGCTTTTGATTATACGCATTGAGATATGCTGTTTCTATGATATTTCTGGATTTGGGAACCATGGATATTTCCAAAGAGAGTATGTAATTGTTTTAAAAACCCGGTTACCCTTGATATGATATTTTAGTGCGTCCACCATGTGTTTTCTCGGTACTGAGAGTGACATGTGATGCCCGATTCGAGGAGCGGATGAGGCCGATTGCGGGTACATGGTGGACCCGGTATGGTACCCCGGTGCGAGAACGGATTTGCTGTGTAGCTAGACGGTGAGCCTGGCAGAGGGACCACTACCTACCGGTGATTGTATTTGAGCTCGGCGGATATCCGGAGGATACCGACCGGAGTTGAGAGATGATATGGGCCGATCCAGACTGACGGAGCCTGATATATGAGGATTTACGTGCCGATGCTAGGCACATGTTTCATGATGTTTTCGAGTGTCGATGCTTGACACTCAGGTTCCATGATTTTGATATGTTGCGAGCGACACATGTTGATTTACATCCTCATACTTCCATTCATATGTTTATGATATTTACATGCTTGATGCTTATTGTCATTGGGTGACACGTGGACGATTTCCACATACATATATTGACATTTATGATTATTACCTGAGGCACCGGCACGAGCACTTGGCACTACACTTATGTATAGATGTTATATTGCAACCTTATCATGCTTCAGACTTATTCATATTGAGGATGTATTATTATTGATCGTATTGACCTAGGATTGTGTCATGCATACGATTTCTACTCTGCGATGTTTTTTATTCACGAGTTGGCAACTCACCCCTGTTGTGCCACAGTTCTTGCAGGTTTTGCCGTACAGGTTTCATTGCGGCTTTTCTGGCACACTGCTTTCTTTCTGGGTGATTGCATTGGTAGGTGGGTTCACTCGCATCGTGACCACCCTTGTATTATTTTATTCAGTTCTATCTAGTAATTCTATCAACCAAACTTGTATATTGTTTCAGACTTAGAAAACCAGTTATGTATTATTTCGACCTTAGAGTCGCGCGTTGTAGTATTATGGGTTTTCATGTTGATTTTGAGTTTCCTTTTGAGTTTTGATCCTCGCCCTTTGGCGTTGTATATTTTATTGCTTGCATGGTTGTGATCGTCGATTGACGAAGTGCTAGCTCCCGCTTGGGGATGCTTTTATCATTGTGTATATATTATTCTTGTTGTACCCCGTTCGGGGCCAGAATTTATAAAGGAAATTCTGCCGAAATTTTCATAAAAGACTGGAGATTTTTTTAAAATGCATTTTCGGATTACTTATTTAAAAACCTTGTTTTTAAAACATGTTTTCCTTCTTAAAAAAACTAGTTTCTTATTTACTCCTTAAAATGGTTTTAGATTTCTGGGCTTTTGGCTTACTTGAATTAGATGGGGTCCTATAGGCTTCATATGATTCAAGTGCCAGTCACGGGCTATTTCGGGTCGTGACAAAGTTGGAACCCACATGCAACAGGAGATCACCTCCAAAATCCATCGGGAGATCGACGGAAGACAACATCTGACGGAGACCCGAAAAGGACCTCCATCATCATGAATTCGAATCTTCAAGAAAACCAAGTAAAAAATTGATTTTGATTTATTTCCTAATTCATGTTATTAATTGAGTAAGATAAATTAGCTTTCATATTTAAATAAAATAAAGATAGGAGAGATTCTATTTAAATTGATAAGGAAAGTGTTGTGTAGCAACACTTGTTGTATGTATGTTCTTAAGGCCATTATTGTGTGTGTGTGCGTGTGTGTGTCTCTCTCTCTCTCTATATATATAGTGGATGCTTGGGCATATGTATGTACATGACAATCTTGCTCGATATGATGGTATGCTATTTGGTTTCTTTTTATCTTAACATGTGTATGTTTTACTTGTTATTACATATCACTAATACATGATGATAATGCATATAGGATTATTACTTGACTACCAGCGTTATGATGGAGACCATAGATGTGGGGGCTGGGTAGCCTATAAGCACATCTTAAATGTCCATGGTCATGGGAGTATCGAGACTGGGTATCGATATTCCGAAGTAGACTGGTGTATACGTTTCTAGACCCCAACGAGAGGCGATGGTAGGTCTCACAGCCATTGGTGTCTGATAACTAAGATCGTATACATGTGGTCACTGGGGGTGAGTACACTGGACGGACCGGCCGAGAACTTCTAAATGGTATTACACTTATCATCAGGTAGCAGTTCTTAGGTGATATGAGTACAGATTAGTCTTTAGACCAGAGATTGTCATTTGTCTCGTGTGAGTTCCCACATGTTAGTTGTATGTATGCCCTAGAGGCCAGTATTGTACAGATGATGTATATTATATTGGATGCTTGGATATATATAGAGATGACTTTCTTGCTCGATATGATAGTATGCTATCTGGTTGCTCTTTATCTTAACATGTATACTTGTCTCTTTATACTATCTTAGAGTTACATGTTGGTAAAGCCCTTAGGATGTGTACTTGACTACCTGGACTATGATGCGGATCATACTAGTAGGGACATGGTAGTCCATAAATACATCCTTCAAGGTCCCTAGTCGTGGGTGTTTCGAGACGAGGCATCGATATACCAGTGTAGACTAGCGTATACGCTTCTCGACCCATGAGATGGGCGATGGATGATCCCATATCCATTGGTGTTTGACATCAGAGATGGTATACGGGTGCTCAGTGGAGACTGGGTACACTGGACGGACTCGCCGAGAACTCCCAGATGGTATTATACCTCACGTCAGATGGCAGTTCTCAGGTGACACTTGTGCAGGTTGGTCTGTAGACCTGAGATCATCATAGAGTCTTGTGTGATTCCCACTGTGCTTTGATTTCCACCTTACCACGTCCATGAGGGCCTGCAAAACGGTGATTTTTGGGTACAGTCCCGCGTCACATGGAGGCAATGAGCGATAGGAGGGGTTTCGTCTCTCCCGGTATTGGGGGTTGATGTTGCACTGTGCTCGATTGGCCGTAACAGGGAAGTCCCTGGCCAGGGCTGATAAGATATTTACTGGTAAGTGTTACCAGTAGTTTCTCGACCTGGTATGAGCCTCACATCGGCACGACTTATCGGTTATTGGGGTCTGACGTTTACCACCTCTAGACTTGATATGCGACATATCAGACGAGGAGACAGGACTGCACGGAAAGTGTTATCGATTGGCTCGACGGGAGTTGTAGCAGGTTCGCTTGTTCTCTTCTGATCGCTCAATACCCGGGTGGCTGTTAAGTTTAGCTGACCGCTTGCGGCTTGGGGGTGCTTGATATGATCATCACCCACTGCCGGCGTATTGACGAGTCTTAGAGTCCCACAAAGGAGTTACCTAGTCCTGGCGAAACGTTGTGGTGCGCGTATGCGATATGCGCATGGACCCGGTTAAAATGCGCGTATGAGATACCGTATATTAATCGGGTGGCTTGCTTTTGGTTAGGTCGTATGTGATATGCCCGGATTGATAAATCAAGTGTTGATTTATCATTTAACCATTAGTTTCTCACTAGAAATCCTTGTATTTTTTGGATGTATGCATGCATCTGTGCATTCTTTCATGATTCATGCACATATGGATGTGCATGCACACATACATACATACATCATCCTTCATGGTTGTATATACAAAGAAAATGGTGGCAATATAAGACTCACACCATGGTTTTATATATATGAATTATTATTGCATTTGATTTAAAACAAAAAGAAAAAGGAAAGGATAATTCATGGTTTCTTTCTACACTCTTCTTTGACCTAACCATGCTCACCCACCATTTAACCATGGATTAACTTTCCTTTTGGGTTTTAACTCAAGTTCAATAATATCCTTATTGTTCAACCATGGTTTGAGATGAGAGGTAAAAAATATATATAGATATATTTTCTATTTTCTTAAGTGAGTTTATCTTTTCTCTTATTCTAAAAGGCCACCATCTTCTTCCTCCTTCATCTTTTGCTCTCTAGATTTATCTAGTGAGCAAATTACTCATCAAGTTAGGATTTTGAAGTGAGAAAAGCCACCACAAAACCATTCTACACAAGTCTTGCCCACTTGTTTAGAGTGTTAGCTTCATTTCATTCTCTTGATAAAGTGAAGTTGCAAGCTTGGATAAAGCGGACTCCGGGTGGATCATCGTGGACCTAGAGGAGTTCAAGCGGACTTTTTCCAAACCCCAAGTAGCCGAAGAGTCTAGCGTAGGGAGCTACAAAGGTTGTACTCTCAAAACCCTAGCTTAATCTACTTGTAATGAAGTGTTGTTTTTGAAACCCTAATTTTTCTAGGAATGATTCTTTGTATGCTTACCTAGCACCCTAAAATTTTAATGTTTGGTACATGTGATGCTTCCAAACCCTTCATGAGGTGCTAGGTAAACCCAACATTAGTATCAGAGCCGACCTAGAACATTAGGCAACACTTTAGCGAAGTTAAAACCCCGATCGAACCAAAATACGAACTTTTCGGACACTCTCTGGACAATTTTTAAAAACTGGTTATTTTCAGAATTAAAAATATGTAAAAAATTCAGCAGGTAAATATAAGAACAACTGTTAAAAACGATGCAGTGAACAGTCCTTCTTGCCGCGGAAACGCGGCCAAAGCTTGCTTAGGCCGCGGTTCCGCGGCCGTACACATGAATCAATGCTTGGTTTTTATACAGTAATACTTATGTATGCTTGTATATTTTTTGGGGTATTTTTAATCTGAATTTATTGCTGTTTATTTCTGGAGATTGTTTTGGAGTCGGTGTTTCGATCGGAATTTTGATTTCTTGTCTTTTCCGGGTAAATTAGAAAGTATTGAATTGTTCGAACGAGTATCATTTGCTCACTTTTCACGGGGTTTAAATCTTTCGGAATTACGTGCAAGTTTTGTGGTGGACCCTCTAGAAGACAACAAACCTTAACTCGATTATGTGACCGTCTTGAACTGCCTTTTGAACCTTAGAGTTTGGGGCAGTACGGCGTGCCACATGTGAGGCGTTGGCTTGACCCTTCTACGGCTGGACCGCTACTACTGTGTCACACGCTGGGTTTTTGAACTCCGCTCAAGTGTTGAGCTTTAGGGAATTTTGGGTATTTGATCATTCGTTCGAAAACTTTAATACCGTCTATTTATCTGGAATGTGATGCAATGTGTGGAATTCATATAGCTAGATATGAAATACGAAGTATGTGATATTTCACATTTACGATGTCTAAACAGAATATGGATTCCAAATATTGCAGTTTTACACTTTCTTTTCTGTGACCGTAAGTGTAGTATGTCGATATCGCAGGTTTCGTTGCTATACATCAACGACAATTGGGGTACGCATACTTACATACGTTGATGATATATGATATTATGTGTTGCTGAGATATGATGTGCAGGATTATCGCGATTGAATAGCCGGGGGTTTTTATGTGAGATGAGAGTTTTATATTTTCATTCATGTAAATTTAAATGTAATGTAATATTCTTTTATTTGGGGCACTTCCGGGTTGAGGTTGATGCCACCAGTGTTGTATATTATTTACTTTTCCGCATTAGGATGGACCCAAGGAGGGGAGCACAGGTGACTGGGTTCTGGGGTTCAGTGGGAGGCCATCTCGAGGAGTCGAGACCGGGTCTCCTAAACTCCAGAATTGGTAGGGTCGCTTGCCGCTCTCATAGGGGTCCAGGGTGTGGGCTTGGCTATTCATCGCGACTGTGGAATCCGTATTTTCTATTGTTGGCTAAATACTAAATACAGACGTCCTAGTATATCCCACATTATATCTATGTTTCTGCTGCGATATCTGTGATGTGATCATTTGATATGTTGTGATGGATACAGTATATAGTATATATGATATATTATATAGACGTTACTTATGTTTTACACCCGCACTAGCCGTGCCCTGCTCTGTCGTTAGTTACCTAACCTAACGGTGCACGAGGGGACATCGAGGCGAATGCGGATGGCATAAGTGTACGTCGTATTTATCTGTGATGTTTAGGTAACTTAAATGATGGGACTTCATTAATGTGATTAATGAAAGAAAAGAAACCTAAAAGATGTTGTAGAATCAAATTTTTCCAAAAAGGGTAGCTACAGTTTTGCTTTGCATAGCGATATATATGATATATCCTGCACCTTATTCGATGAGGAAAGAGCCGAGATCCCTTCACCGGGAGTGACCTCTTTAGCGAAACTGGCAGATGCTACAACACTTGGTTTGCTTTTGATTACTTTTGGAGTTTTGCTTTGCATAGTGATATATATGAAATATCCCGCACCTTATTCGATGAGGAAAGAGCCGAGATCCCTTCACCGGGAGTGACCTCTTTAGCAAAACTAATAAAAGCCTCAAAATCACTCCATTTCAAAATTTACATGATTCTACAACGATATCAAGTTCATTACGCAATAGGTTTTCAGAAAAACCTGTCGTAGCCCTCCGTCATTTCAGATAAGTCCTACTTAGTATTCGTGCTACGTTTGTTGACCTCCGTCAAGGCATAGTGTGCGGTAGCTAATTGGTATATATCTGCTTATGCATATGATGCAGATTGGATTAGGGTAGTCGTACGACCTTGTTGACCTCCGTCAAGGGTCGTGCGGGTGGGTTTGATTCAATCAAGAAATGACGGGTTGAACTTGACTTGCACCCTGTGGTTTGTTGACCTCCGTCAAGGTCATGGGATGCTTGGGGCAAAAGATTATCGGGAGTTTCAAGTGTTGAAATTTACAATGAGATTGCATACCTTCTATGAGATAGTTGGATCCCGATACCCACTGCGAGTAATTGTTACTCCTGGGAGAGTTTTACACAGGACAATTAGCCGATCAAGTAGGTGTCTAGAAAGGTGTCAACGGGGTTACGCCTCTGGGAAAACTAGGTTTACTTTAATTAGGTCCGTGCGAAAGCACGGGGAACCTCCCTCAAAGTACCGACACTGGCCTGGCTGAAAGATCGGCGAAGTTGTAGGGTATAATTAATCCCGGCTAGTCTTTCCTTTTAGGGTTTGAAGGAAGATTTGATAAAAAACAGTGGGATCCATCCTGATTAGATAAGATATTAACCAATCTGATCTTGCAAGAGCATACGCTAAAGTGTTTTCTTCTCTCTCTCTCCAGGTAGCGACCATGTCATGCCTTAATCAAGATAATAATATGGATGTATTGACCGAACCCGCATGTTATACTGTGCTGGGGAACGTTGGTTCCGTTCTTTCTTATAAGAGTTATAGGACTGAACATGACATAGGGGAATACCAGGATTCCCATGCCACCCGAATGAAGAAAGTACATGATGATGCATTTTCTTCGGGTGTGTTCATTACAGAGAACTGTTTCTCCATTTCCTCTACGTCCTGGGTATTGGATACCGGGTCAGGATCCCATATATGTAATCAGTTACATGGGCTTAAGAAAGGTAGAGAACTTGGAGAAGGTGATAAAAACATAAGAGTTAGAAATGGTGCAATTGTTGCAGCTAAAACCGTCGGGGAATATCACCTTGTATTACCAACTGATAATACATTGATTCTGAACGAATGCTATTACATGCCGAACTTGATATGCAACATTATATCGGTTTCTTTGTTAAGTAAAGAGGGATATAATTTTGTATTACAGGATAATGTTATGAACATTTTCCGTAACCAAAAGTTGGTTGGATCAGGCACCTTGTGCAATGACATTTATGTTCTAAATCAATTAACAGTTCTGAGCATAACAAACACACACAAAAGGAAGAGTTCAGAACTAAACGAATCCTTCTTATGGCATTGTAGACTGGGTCACATCAATGCGACGCGACTAGCTAAGTTTCATAAAGATGGATATTTGAATCCGTTTGAATTTTCATCTTATGACACTTGCCAGTCATGTCTCAAAGGCAAGATGACCAAAACTCCGTTTACGGGACACGGAGAAAGAGTTACGGAACTCTTGGGACTGATACATAGTGATGTATGCGGTCCCATGTCTACACATGCCAGGGATGGTTCTGCGTACTTCATTACATTCACTGACGATCTCTCTAGGTTAGGGTATGTGTTCCTGATGAAACACAAATCAGAAGGTTTTGAGAAATTTAGAGAATATAAACAAGAAGTCGAGAACCAAACCGGAAAAAGTATTAAAATCCTACGATCTGATCGAGGAGGTGAATACTTGAGCATTGAATTCCTGGACTTCCTAAAAGAGAATGGGATTCTCTCTCAGCTGACTCCTCCATATACACCACAGCACAACGGTGTGTCAGAACGGAAGAACCGCACCCTATTAGATATGGTGCGCTCTATGATGAGCACAGCTGAGTTACCTATTTCCTTCTAGGGGTATGCACTGGAAACAGCTGCAGACCTATTGAATATGGTTCCCACCAAATCCGTGCCAACCACTCCATATGAGATATGGAAAGGAAAGAGACCATGTCTTAATTATGTTAAGATATGGGGTTGTCCGGCATATGTAAAAACGCAGAATCCGGACAAACTCGCGGCAAGGTCCACTCTGTGTAAGTTTGTTGGATATCCCAAACATTCGCGTGGGTATATCTTATACCACACCGAGGAACAAAAGGTGTTTGTTTCTCGACATGCCACCTTTTTAGAAAAGGAATTTCTTGAAAAAGAGATTAGTGTCAAGGAGGTAGAACTGGAAGAGGTTCCAGCAATACAGACTACGACAGAAGATTTGGTTGAACCGGAGGATTCGGTAGTTCCCAACGAACCTCAGCCTCTCCGCCGATCTAGTAGGGTTCCTCACCCACCTAAGAGATACTACGGTTTTCTCATAGATGGTGGGAGCGAGGATTGCATCATGGAGGATGATGACCCAACTAGCTTCGAGCAGGCCATCACGAGTGGGGACTTAGTGAAATGGCTGGATGCAATGTGGTCCGAGATGGAATCCATGTACACCAACAAAGTATGGACTTTGGAAGATGCTCCTGAAAGGGTAAAACCCATTGGGAGCAAGTAGATCTTCAAGAAAAAATTTGATGTAGATGGGAAAGTGGAGACTTTCAAAGCTAGACTTGTTGCAAAGGGTTTTCGTCAAAGACTAGGTGTGGACTATGACGAAACCTTTTCTCCAGTGGCTATGCTTAAATCCATCCGGATCATGCTTTCCATCACTGCATATCATGATTACGAAATCTGGCAAATGGATGTTAAGACCGCCTTTCTAAACGGTGATTTAGAAGAGTGCGTGTACATGACTCAGCCAGAGGGCTTCATAGATAGTGGGAGCAGAAGGAAGGTGTGCAAGCTGCTTAAATCTATTTATGGATTAAAGCAAGCATCGCGGAGTTGGAACATCTGCTTTGACGTCGTTATCAAAGAGTTTGATTTCGTCAAAAACGTAGATGAACCTTGTATCTACAAGAAGGTGGCAGAGAGGAAGGTTGTCTTCCTTGTATTGTACGTGGACGACATACTCTTGATAGGAAATGACATTCCTATGCTGCAATCAGTCAAGCTCTTCTTATCACAAAGATTCTCAATGAAAGATCTTGGTGATGCCTCCTGCATATTGGGAATTAGGATCTATAGAGATAGATCCAAATGGATATTGGGATTGTCCCAATCGAGGTACATTGACACCATACTAAAGAGGTTTAGTATGGAAGAATCCAAGCGTGGTAACTTACCCACGATCTCTGGAGTTACTCTCTCCAAAGAGATGTCTCCCAAGACTGATTTGGAGAGAGCTCGCATGCAAGGGATACCCTATGCTTCGGCTGTAGGCTCTATCATGTACGTGATGCTATGTACCAGACCTGATGTAGTATACTCACTAAGTGTAGTGAGCAGGTATCAAGCTGACCCTGGAGAGAGTCACTGGACAGCTGTGAAGAGCATTCTCAAGTACTTACGAAGGACTAAAGAGATGCTCTTGGTGTATGGTAACGGAGAACTCCAAGTGGAGTCCTTTACCGATTCAAGCTTCCAGAGTGATAAGGACGACTCTAATTCGCAGTCGGGATTTGTCTTTACCCTTTACGGAGAGGCAGTTAGCTGGAAGAGTTCCAAGCAGGAAACCGTGGCAGACTCGACGATGGAGGCTGAATACATCGCTGCCAACACTGCTGCCAAAGAGGATGTTTGGATCAAGAAGTTCATTACTGAACTTGGAGTGGTTCCATCCACTGAGCATCCAATACCTTTGTATTGCGATAACAATGGAGCGGTGGCTTTGGCCAAGGAACCCAGGTCCTATCAGCGATCCAGGCATATTCTGAGGCGGTATCACCTGATCCGGGAGATAGTTGATCGTCGGGAGATCGAGGTCAGGAGGGTTGACACGAAGAATAACACAGCGAATCCACTTACGAAGGCCATTGCCCAGATACAGTTTGAGAGACTCTTCGGGATGCTCGGTATGCGATACTACAGCAACTGGCCCTAGTGCAAGTGGGAGATTGTTAGTTGTATGTATGCCCTAGAGGCCAGTATTATACAAATGATGTATATTATATTGGATGCTTGGACATATATAGAGATGACTTTCTTGCTCGATATGATAGTATGCTATCTGGTTGCTCTTTATCTTAACATGTATACTTGTCTCTTTATACTGTCTTAGAGTTACTTGTTGGTAAAGCCCTTAGGATGTGTACTAGACTACCTGGACTATGATGCAGATCATACTAGTGGGGACATGGTAGTCCATAAGTACATCCTTCAAGGTCCCTAGTCGTGGGTGTATCGAGACGGGGCATCGATATACCAGTGTAGACTAGCGTATACGCTTCTCGACCCATGAGATGAGCGATGGATGATCCCATATCCATTGGTGTTTGACATCAGAGATGGTATACGGGTGCTCAGTGGAGACTGGGTACACTGAACGGACTCGCCGAGAACTCCCAGATGGTATTATACCTCACGTCAGATGGCAGTTCTCAGGTGACACTTGTGCAGGTTGGTCTGTAGACCCGAGATCGTCATAGAGTCTTGTGTGATTCTCACTGTGCTTTGATTTCCACTTTACCACGTCCATGAGGGCCTGCAAAACGGTGGTTTTTGGGTACAGTCCTGAGTCACATGGAGGCAATGAGCGATAGGAGGGGTTTCGTCTCTCCCGGTATTGGGGGTTGATGTTGCACTGTGCTCGATTGGCCGTAACAGGGAAGTCCCTGGCCATGGCTGATAAGAGATTTACTGGTAAGTGTTACCAGTAGTTTCTCGACCTGTTATGAGCCTCACATCGGCACGACTTATCGGTTATTGGGGTCTGACGTTTACCACCCCTAGACTTGATATGCGACATATCAGACGAGGAGACCGGACTGCACAGAAAGTGTTGCCGGTTGGCTCGACGGGAGTTGTTGCAGGTTCGCTTGTTCTCTTCTGATCGCTCAATACCCGGGTGGCCGTTACGTTTAGCTGACCTCTTGCGGCTTGGGGGTGCTTGATAAGATCATCACCCACTGCCGGCGTATTGACGAGTCTTAGAGTCCCACAAAGGAGTTACCTAGTCCAGGCGAAACGTTGTGGTGCGCGTATGCGATATGCGCATGGACCGGTTAAAATGCGCGTATGAGATACCGTATGTTAATCGGACGGCTTGATTTTGGTTAGGTTGTATGTGATATGGCCGGATTGATAAATCAAGTGTTGATTTATCATTTAACCATTAGTTTCTCACTAGAAATCCTTTCTTGTATTTTTTGGATGTATGCATGCATGTGTGCATTCTTTCATGATTCATGCACATATGGATGTGCATGCACACATACATACATACATCATCTTTCATGGTTGTATATACAAAGAAAATGGTGGCAATATAAGACTCACACCATGGTTTTATATATATGAATTATTATTGCATTTGATTTAAAACAAAAAGAAAAAGGAAAGGATAATTCATGGTTTCTTTCTACACTCTTCTTTGACCTAACCATGCTCACCCTCCATTTAACCATGGATTAACTTTCCTTTTGGGTTTTAACTCAAGTTCAATAATATCCTTATTGTTCAACCATGGTTTGAGATGAGAGGTAAAAAATATTTATAGATATATTTTCTATTTTCTTAAGTGAGTTTATCTTTTCTCTTATTCTAAAAGGCCACCATCTTTTTCCTCCTTTATCTTTTGCTCTCTAGATTTATCTAGTGAGCAAATTACTCATCAAGTTAGGATTTTGAAGTGAGAAAAGCCACCACAACACCATTCTACACAAGTCTTGCCCACTTGTTTAAAGTGTTAGCTTCATTTTATTCTCTTGATAAAGTGAAGTTGCAAGCTTGGATAAAGCGGACTCCGGGTGGATCATCGTGGACCTAGAGGAGTTCAAGCGGACTTTTTCCAAACCCCAAGTAGCTGAGGAGTCTAGCGTAGGGAGCTACAAAGGTTGTACTCTGAAAACCCTAGCTTAATCTACTTGTAATGAAGTGTTGTTTTTGAAACCCTAATTTTTCTAGGAATGATTCTTTGTATGCTTACTTAGCACCCTAAAATTTTAATGTTTGGTACATGTGATGCTTCCAAACCCTTCATGAGGTGCTAGGTAAACCCAACACCACTGTACTTAGATTGCTACCCTATCATGGCTCTATTGAGATGTGCAAACATGTTTTAGTTGGGTACAGTCCCGAGCCGCATGGAGGCAGTGAGCGATTGTTAGGGATTCGCCTCTTCCGGTATAGGGAGTCAATATCGCACTGTGTTCGGTTGGCCAGCACCATAAGATCTTGGCCAAGACAGATGAGATATACTGATGGTTAGATCAGTAGTTTCTCGGATCGGTCGTGAGCCACATCGACATGAATTATCGGGTTATTAGGGTATGACGTTTACCACCCGTAGACCCGGTATGGGATACACTTGTTGGATACGTATGCACTAGAGCCCTATATTGTATAGGATACTAGAGATATTTATGTACAGGACAATCTTGCTCAGTTATATAATATACTGTAACATTTCAGAAAAATAAAATATTATTTTTGGAATTTAAATAAATAAAGTAATTAATTTTATAAAAATTATAATACACACACACACACACACACACACACACACACACATATATATACATATGGAGATTGGTTTTAAATGATATGGTAAAATTATATAACGATAGTTTGGAAAATAATTAGGAATCAATATGAATTATTGATTTTGAGGGTATTTAGTTGATTTAGACATTTTAAGAATTGTAATACAATTGTTTATATATAATTTTAATACTAAACTTGATTAATATTTACTAATAATGAATTAATCCGGTTTATGTGCATGACATGCACCATAGCATGTTACAAACACTTGTTGCATTTGTGAACTATGTTTCATTTGTATTGTATGGTTTTGATTTTGTATTAAAAAAAAAGAAAAGAAAAAAATGGAATTTTTCTAAATGGACAAAGGGATATGAGAAGTATGGGCATGAGTGAGAGAGAGATGGGGGGAGAGGGGTTCTCTGACCATGGCTCAATCTTTGTAGTTCTTCACTTCCCTCCTCATTTCCTCACCTCTATTTTCCATCTCTATCTCCCTCATCCTCCACTTCTTACTACCACCCTCAAAACCACCCTAAATCCACTCCAAAACTTATACTTCCTTCAAAAAAAATATTCCCCTCATCACTACAAAGACCATGGATAGATCAAGTTTGGGTTTCGAAGACTTTGTGCAACTCAAGAAAATTCTTGAGTTGCCAAATGAGGTATAATCCTACACCATTGGTTTAGAATCTTGTTTTCCTCATATCTTATTGTGGTTTAGAGTAAAACTTGTGTAGATTAGTGAGGTTAGAATTTTCCAAGATGAAGGATTAGGGGATATTATGAAGTGTAAATGTGTATTTGAGATTTAGTAGTGATCTTAAACTCCTGTAGTGATAGAAATTCTGGACAAACCAGAGACTTAACCCCAAAAACATGAACTTTGAATTGGCCGATATTGGAAATTATGGAAGTTGTGATGATATTTAGGGATCTAATATGACCCGGGGGACCTGAAAATTTTATAGCGATTACAGTGAGTCGTGCAGGTGACCTAGAAGATACCCTAGAGACCTGAGCCCCAAACCGTTTATCTTGGACGCAAATTTAACCCATAAGGATGTAATTTGCTTCCTGGGTATGGTGAAACTGATTCATGCTGGGTTCATTGCTCCATTATCTTGTAATTAGACCTATCCTATATGCTAAATGTCCCAATTTGACCTGAGGAAAAATCTGGAGGTGTTTTCTTGAGTTGCTGATTTCGTTTTACGACTTTTAATGACTTTGGTTTTGGTATTTGTGTTTTATCTCGGTCGATTGACGTTCGTACGTCGATGTCGAGAGTTGTTTGGTTGTTTTTGCATGCGTGGGCCATAGGTTCTAACCTATGTGTGTTTCGTGTGCCGTATCGGTATTTCTTGTATTTGAGTCTTGTTTTACGATGCGATGTGCTTGGAAACTGTAGGTACCTTCGCGTGGACTTCGGGATGACAAAGAAAATCAAGGCGTCATCGATTTCAGCAAGCGATGATCGAAGGTGAGTAGATGTATATCTACGGGGGAAGTCGGGTTGATGGAGTATAGCACCCCCACAACCGTAGCTTAGGGTTGTTAGATAATTTATATTATATGTCGACGTGAGTTTTGGATACTTAGCAAGTAGAATTCTAGGAGACTATATGGTAGATTAAGCATAGTTGTAGGACGATGCATCCTTAGTCTTATTTATCTTAGTCGCGAACTTTAGGTTATGTGTAGTCACACACACACATACATACACACTTGATAGATGTGTGTATGTGTGTGTATGTGTTTGATTATATATATATATATATAATATACATGTGAGATGAGGATAGTATATGTTTTATGGATATGAGTCGATATGATCGGGCATGATGCCGTTAGATTTTGACATGTGATTGAGTCGAGACACCGTATATGATATGCCATATTAAAGGATCGTTGGGCGATATATATAGATATGCAAACATGCGATAACTTGTGACTGGATGAAAGATAGATTGTACGAGACCTTAGATCCATACCCCTGATGATGATATTGTACGACGATTGATACCGTGTGAATTATATGATATACATATGATATTTGACCCGTACCCTTGATTTTGAGGATGTCGTACGATGGATATTACCGTACGAGATTTTTATGATGATTGATCCACACTCTTGATTCGAGGATGCTGTACGACGGACTATACCGTACGAGATGTATATATGATGATTGATTCACACTTTTGATTCGAGGATGCCGTACGACGGACTATACCGTACGAGATGTATATATGATGATTGATCCGCACTCTTTACTCGAGGATGCCGTACGATAGATATTACCGTACGTGATAATATGAGGCTGGATCGCCGACTATTAGATATATCGACTCGGTTCTTAGTTTAGTCTTTTAGTCGCTTTTAATGTTTATTTTCTGCTATGATCATACTACTCTTATTGCATTGTAGATATTTATACATGTGCTTTCATTAGCTGTTAAGATCTTGTCTGCTAGGACACCTGCACTATTACCGATGATGCATATGTTGCATGTACACTTACTGGCCGGCTCACACAGATCATCATCGGTAATTGCCATATCACGTACACATTAGAAAATGTTATTTCACTATTTAACCTGATAACTTGTAGTTAAGTAGTGTTGTTAGCATTCATGATATTATATGTTAGTTTAGATATTGCATTCATATACACACACACACACACACACACTTTCTGCTTATGCACTGTGCTGGGGCTTTATGCCGATATTCATTGTTTTCTTATTGACTCATGATTATGAGATTTCGGTATTTCATGAGATTTCTGGATTTGGGAAACCGCATAATAATTTGAAAACTTATGCTCTTTTCAAAAGAAGAAATGCGGTTTTCTCTTGATATGATATTTCATGTCCACCATGATGTTTTCTCGATTCTAAGCTTGTTTTCGAGACCCGATAAAAGGAGTGGAGGAACCGTCTGCGGGTACATGGTGGACCTGGTAAGGTACCCCGGGGTGAGTGTGATTTTGTGGGGATGACGATGAGCCTGGAAGGGGAGCACTACCTACCGGTGATATTTTGGCGTGGTGGATATCTGGAGGATACCGACCTACTCATGAGATCAGATGATATGGGCCGATCCGGACTGACGGAGCCCATGGGCCGATCCGGACTGATGGAGCCCATGGGCCGATCCGGACTGACGGAGCCCGAGATTTGAGGATGTAAGTGCACGGCGGCGCCCCGGCCTCCATCTCGAGGCCAAATGCGGAAGCGATGGTTAACTTTAATTTTTCAAACTGGCACCACCGCGCACTAAAACCCGGATCGGGCCATTAACTAGTCCTAGCTAACTACAAGATGGGGAAGAGAGATATACCGACTGATCCGTGTCCTCCGGTCTTCTCGTCGTCGTCCCGATCTCCCGCGGAAGCTCCGGTCTCCACCTCGTCGCCAGAAGGGCACCATGTCGCCGGCTTCTTTTACGAGCTCCCACCTCTATACCGAGGCAACTCGGGTACGAAGTTGGCGAGCCGACGTGCCTAAGGTTTGCTGTAGAATGCGTGTAGTGCTCATGTCTCATTTTGGGGTTCATGGAGGTTGCCTTTTGGTGGAGGGATGATACAAGCTAATGGAGATTGATCTTGTGGGATTTTTATCAAAGCAAAAGCACAAAAACCCCACCTCTAGATTTTTGGACAGCCCCCAAGGAGCTTGGCCGACCATGCATATTGGAGAGGAGAGAATGAGAGAGAGTGAGGGGGTGAAAAAGGATAGCCACACCAATAAGCAAGTGAAAGGAAATGGTTATCATATTCAACCATCATCAAAAGCATGATGACTCCAAAGTCAAGCAATGATCACTAACAAATCCATACTCCACCAACTAATCAACAACCATGATTGCTACAAAAAGTCAAGCAATCATGAACCATGGAAGGTCAAAGGATGGGGCTCCATCATGAAACCATCATGACACAAAAGTATGCAAAGAACACCTTCCACAAATGCTTATTTGCACAAATGCAAATAAGCCCTCCTCCACCAAACTTCGGCCATTGAAAGATACAAAGAAATATGGCCGAAACGGAAAGCAAACTGGCAACTCCAGAAAACTGGTCCCGTAATAAATTACAGGAAAACCCCGATACTGTGTATACACACCCGTATTTGTATTCCGACCGAAATACAAATGCAATGAGACAAAATCTACACTGTACTATACTAGGATCCGGCTTAAACCAAAGCCGGCTAGTATTAGCCGTTCGATCCTGATCCGTGCAATATGTTAGTTATATGTATGCCCTAGAGGCCATTACTATACATAGGATGTATATTGTAGTGGATGCTTGGACATATATAGGGAGGACTTTCTTGCTCGACATGATAGTATGCTATCTGGTTGATCTTTACCTTAACGTGTATACTGATTGTCTCTCTGTTACATGTTGGTAAAGCCCTTAGGATGTGTACTTGACTACCTGGACTATGATGCGGATCATGCTAGTGAGGACATGGTAGTCCATAAGTACATCCTTCAAAGTCCCTAGTCGTGGGTGTATCGAGACGGGGCATCGATATACCAGAGTAGACTAGCGTGTACCTTCTCGACCCATACAGATGGGCGATGGATGATCCCATATCCATTGGTGTTTGACATCAGAGATGATATACGGGTGCTCAGTGGAGACTGGGTACACTGGACGGACTCGCCGAGAACTCCCAGATGGTATTATACCTTACGTCAGATGGCAGTTCTCTGGTGACACCGGTACGGAGTAGTCTGTTGACCCGAGATCGTCATAGAGTCTTGTGTGGTTCCCACTGTGCTTTGATTTCCATCTTACCACGTCCAAGTGGGCGTGCAAAATGGTGGTTTTTGGGTACAGTCCCGAGTCACATGGAGGCAATGAGCGATAGGAGGGGATTCGTCTCTCCCGGTATAGGGAGTTGATGTTGCGCTGTGTTCAATTGGCTATAACCGGAAATCCCTGGCCAGGGTTGCTGAGATTTACTGGTAAGTGTTACCAGTAGTTTCTCGAATTGTTATAGACCTCATATCGACACGACTTATCAAGCTATTGGGGTCTGACGTTTACCACCCCTAGGCGAGATATGCGACATATCAGACGATCAGACCGGACTGTACGGTAGTGTTACTGGTTGGATTCACTGGAGTGTGAGCGGGCTTTCTCGTCGATCTTCTGATCGCTCAATACCCGGGTGGCCGTTACGTTTAGCAGACCTCTTGCGGCTTATGGATGTTTGATATGATCATCATCCGCTGCCGGCGTATTGACGAGTCTTTAGAGTCCTACACAGAGGTTTCCTGGCTCAAGCGAAACGAAATAGGAGCGCATATGAGATATGTGCGGGACCGAGAATAATGAATGTATGTATTCTCGCGATGAATGTATCGATTGGTTGTATGCGATATAACCTAGTTATCGAATCAAGGATTGATTCGATAAGCCGATACATTGGATATTAGTCGGTTATATGCGATATGACCGGATCGTTAAATCAAGTGTTGATTTAATGATTTAATGCATAATTATATATTTGATATATTACCTTGCATTAACTAGTATTGGTTCACTTTAAATGGATTTTCTCACTTGAAGTTCATAAGTTGTATATGTGATATACTTTTGTGCACTTGATTGTATCATGTTTGATGATACATGCTAACTTGATTAAGTGTATGATTAAACCATGGTTAGTTGATGGTTAGGGTTTCATTTGATCCATTTATGCACTTATTCATTTCTATTATCTTTGTAATTTGGATTAAAAAGAAATGGCAAAAGAAAAGAAAATGGTTGCTAGTTTTGTTTTTCATTGAAGCTTCATGAAGCTTTGACCAAAGTGACCATTTTGTCTTCATACCTAACCTAACCATTCACCTAACCTTAGTTTAGTCTCTACAATTGACCATGGTTGGTTTATGATAAGTATTCTTTGATTTTCTATTTTAAAAATAACTTATCATTTTATTTCTATCTTCTTCTTCTTCTTCTTCAAGAAGAAAACCTTGACTTCATCAATAGTGATTGATGAAAAAGGGTGAGAAATCCAATTCTAAAGTCTACCCACTTCCTATTTCTTCATCCTCTACCTCTTGCCAAGTAGTAGAGTGTGTTTTCTTCACAAGTTTCATGACTTGGTGAAGTTGGAGCTTGATCTTGTGATGCCTCGACGTAGATCATCTTCGGCACGAAGTCGACGACCTAGCCCGCCCATTTCTCCGATGAAGTCGACGCTAGAGCCCGGATTTCCATTTAGACAGCGAGAAGACTTCATTGCGGAGCTATGGAGGTGGAGGACCGGATCTACAAAGGTTGTATTTCCGTTACACTTTAGTTAAGTTGTTAACTAGCTCGTTCTTTCGCCTAAATTTCTAGTTAACGATCTGTATTAGGGTTTCTCGGCACCCGTAATTTTGAAAGTGGCATGGTTGATGCCTTGTGAGACATCTTGGGAGTGCCTAGGAACCCTACAGTGGTATCAGAGCCTAGCTAGAGCCTTAGGCGAAGTCTAGACGATGTTTGAAACCCGATCGAACCCGAAACCCCATTTTTTCACGCTCTCTGGACTTTTTCTAAAAACTGGGTTTTTTCCAGATTAAAAATGCTTAAAAAATTCAGCAGGGAATTATAAGAATTACGGTGCAAAATTTGACTCATGAACAGTACAAACTGCGGCGGAACCGCGGCATAAGCCTGGCTTCTGCGGCGGTTCCGCGGCAAGTTGATGACGTCATCCTTCCCAGTTTGCACAGTAACTCCTATTTTATTATGCTGGATTTTCTGGGAATTTTTAATATTTATTCAAGAGTTGAATTTTCTGGGGTGGTTTTGGGGATTCGGTGTTTCGATCGGGGTATCAGATTTTGTCTATGTGGCTTTCCGGATAAATTTTAGAATATGTTAAAAAGTTCGACCGGATATAAATACCCAATTTTTCCCCTGTCGGGAAATTTCCAAGTGTTGGATTTTTCCGTAGTTTAACGACGTTCTAAGTAGTGCAAGTAACGCGATGGTCCCTCTAGAAGACAACAAACCTTAACTCGATTATGTGACCGTCTTGAACTGCCCTTTGAACCTTCGGGTTTGGGGCAGTACGGTGTGCCACATGTGAGGCGTTGGCTTGACCCTTCTACGGCTGGACCGTTGGTACTGAGGCACGAACTGAATGTTGTTAGACTTATTTCATGTGTTGAGCTGTTTCGGGAAAACTTGGGTGTTTGAATGTTCGATCGGAAAGTTTAACATTTTCTAATTATCTGGAATGTGTTACAATAATTGGAATTCACAAGTAGTTATGAGATAACTCAATGAATGTTATAAACATAGCAGTTTAGTCTCAATTGATCGTTTGCTACGGAATTTTGATGTGATCAAAAGTCCGTCGCAATCACGTAGCGTACGCGGATACTCGCCGGGTAAACTTAATAGACAGCCTCACTCCATAGCCCCGACCAAGTGGCTGTAGGAGAACCCCATCGCCGAAAGCATCCGTCCGGGTGCTCGCGGTAGCGGTGTTCCTCCTTGGTGCACTTCGTCGATGGTATCGGGGGGGTGCGGCCGTCTACTGAAGTTTGCGACGAGCATTCGATCAGGATGTCGGGAATCATGTTGAATTGCCCGACTTGATATTGAAAAGAGTTTTCGATAATGAGACTAAAATGCGGGGTTTATAATTGTTAGGCATGTGATGTCTAAGGAATTCATTGGTTTAGGCATGCGATGTCTAAGAAGGTTGCGGATTCCAACTGTTGTAGTTTTACACTTTCTTTTCTGTGACCGTAAGTGTAATATGTGATATCGCCGGTTTCGTTGCTATATGTCAACGACAATTGGGATGCGCATATTTACTTACGTTGATGACATGTGATGTTATGTGTTGCTGGATATGTTATATTGGATCGTCGTGTTTGAATAGCCGGGGGTTTTTATGTGAGATGAGTGTTTTTCATTTTTATTCATGTAAAAACTTGTATGTAATATTCTTTTATTGGGGCGCTTCCAGGTTGCGGAAGATGTCACCCTTTGTATATTATTTACTTTTCCGCACTAGGATAGACCCAAGGAGGAGGGCACAAGTGACCGGGTTCTAGGGTCCAGTGGGAGACCAACTCGAGGAGTCGAGTCCGAGTCTCCTAACTCTAGAATTGGTAGGGTTGCTTGCCGCTCTCGTAGGGGTCTAGGGGTGTGGGTTTGGCTATTCATCGCGACCGTGGAATCCGTGTTTTATACTGGCTCGTATTGAAAACACGGACGTCCTAGAATATCCAATATTTCATATGTTTTTTCTGCTGCGATATCTGTGATGTGATCATGTGATATGTTCTGTGATGGATACTTTATATAGTATATATGATATATTATATAGGCGTTACTTATGTTTTACATCCGCGCTAGCCCTGCCCCGCTCTGCCGTTAGTTACCTAACCTAGCGGTGCACGAGGGGACATCGAGGCGAATGCGGATGGCATAAGTGTACGTCGTATTTATCTGTGATGTTTAGGTAATTTAAATGATGGGACTTCATTAATGAGATTAATGAAATAAAAGAAACCTAAAGATGTTGTAGAATCGAATTTCAAAAATAAAACAGGTAGCTACAGTTCTTGCTTTGCACAGCGGTATATGTGATATATCCTGCACCTTATTCGATAAGGAAAGGACCGAGATCCCTTCACCGGGAGTGACTCCTTTAGCAATAACTGGCAGATGCTACACACTCGGTTTGTCTTTTGATTGCTTTTAAGAGTTTTTGCTTTGCACATCGATATATATGATATATCCCGCACCTCATTCGACGAGGAAAGGACCGACGATCCCTTCACCGGGAGTGACTCCTTTAGCAAAACTAGAAAAGCATCAAAGACACTCCATTTCAAAATCATTTGATTCTACAACGATATCAAGTTCATTACGCAATAGGTTTTCAGAAAAACCTGTCGTAGCCCTCCGTCATTTCAGATAAGTCCTGTTTAGTATTCGTGCTGCGTTTGTTGACCTTGTCAAGGCGCAGTGTGCGGTAGCTAACCAGTATTTATCTGCTTATGCATATGATGCAGATTGGGTTAGGGTAGTCGTGCGGCCTTGTTGACCTTGTCAAGGGTCGTGCGGGTGGGTTTGATTCAATCAAGAAATGACGGGTTGAACTTGACTTGCGGTCTATGGTTTGTTGACCTTGTCAAGGTCATAGATCGTTCGGGGCAAAATAATATCGGGAATTTCAAGTGTTGAAATTTGCAATGAGATTGCATACCTTCTATGAGATAGTTGGATCCCGATACCCGCTGCGAGTAAGAGTTACTCCTGGGAGAGTTTTACATATTACAATTAGCCGATCAAGTAGGTGTCTAGAAAGGTGTCTACGAGGTTACGCCTCTGGGAAAACGAGGTTTACATTAATTAGGTTCGTGCGAAAGCACGGGGGACCTCCCTCAAAGTACCGACACTGGCCTGGCTGAAAGATTGGCGAACTTGTAGTATGTAATTAATCCCGGCTAGTCTTTCCTTTTAGGGTTTGAAGGAAGATTTGATAAAAAACAGTGGGAGCCATCCTGATTAGATAAAATTATAACCAATCTATTCTTGCAAGAGCACACGCTGAGTGTTTTCTTCTCTCTCTCTCTTCAGGTAGCGACCATATCACGCCTTAATCAAGATAATAATACGGATTATTGACCGAACCCGCTTGTTATACTGAGCTGGGGAACGTTGGTCCCGCTCCAACTTATAATTGTTATAAGACAGAGCAGGAAATAGGGATTACCAGAATTCCCGTGCTGCCCAAACGAAGAGAGTGCATACTGATGCATCATCTTCGGGTGTGTTCATTATATAGAACTGTTTCTCTGTATCCTCTACGTCCTGGGTATGTGATACCAGATCAGGATCCCAGATATGTAATATGTTACATAAGGCTACAGAAAGGTAGAGAACTGAGAACGGGTGATAAGTTTCATGAGACAGAAAACGGGGCAAGTGTTGCAGCCAAGTCTGTTGGTCACTGTCACCCTGTATTCCAAATACATTGATTCTGAAAGAATGTTATTAGATACCGAACCTGATATACAAAATCATATCTATCTCTTTATTAGTAAAGAAATGATAAAATTTTGTATAGTTGGATAATGTTTTGAACATTTCCTATATCAAAAGTTGATCCGTTCAGGCACGTTATCTAAAAGCATTGATGTTCTAAATCAAACTACAGTTCTTTAATATACGGAACACACATAAGAGGAAGAGTTCAGAAATGAACGAATCCTTCTTGAGGCATTGTAGACTAGGTCATATCAATGCGACCTGACTAGCTGAAGTTACATTTAGATGCATATTTAAATCTGTTTGAATTTACATCTTATGAAACTTGCCAGTCATGTCACAAAGATACAATGACCATAGCTCTGTTTATTGGAAACAGAGAAAGAGTTAGTAAACTCTTGGGATGATACATGTTGATGTATGTAGGTCCCCTGTCTACACTTGCCAAGACCGGTTCTTTATACTTCATTACATTCTTTGATGATCTTTCGAGATTCAGACCTATGTTCCTGTTGAAACACAAGTCCGAACCTTTTGAGATATTCACAGAATATAAGTTAGAAGTAGAGAACCAAAACGGGTATAAGTATTATGTCCTTTGATGAGATCAAGGAGGAGAATACTTGAGCATGGAATTCCTGGATTATTCTGAAGGAGAATGAGATTCTCTCTCAGCATTACTCCTCCGAATACACCATGGCACGATGATATATCGGGGCGGAGCAATAACACCCTATATGATAAGGTGTGCTCTATGATGAGTACTACTGAGTTACCTATTTCCTTTTGGGAGTTATGCACTTGAGAAGCTGCATACCTATTGAAAAAGGTTCAGATCAAATCAGTTGCCTACCACTTCATATGTGATATGGAAAGGGAAGAGCCCATATCTTAAGATGGTTAAGATTTGGGGTTGTCCAGCCTATGTCTGAAAAGCAAAATCCGGACAAGCTCGAGGCAAGGTCTGTAATGTAGAACTGGAAAGGTTCCAGCTATGCAAACTACAGCAGATGATTTGGTAGAACCAAAGGATTCAGTAGATTCCAACGAACCTCAGCCTCTCCGCCGATCTAGTAGGGTTCCTCACCCGCCTGAGAGATACTTCGGTTTCTCTATGACAGTGGGAGCGAGGATTGCATCATGAGATGATGACCCAACTAGCTTCGAGCTGGCCATCAGGAGTGAGACTCTATAAGAATGGCTGGATGCTTAGCGATCTGAGATGGAATCCTTATACACCAACAAAGTATGGACTTTGGTTGCTATATCTGAAGGGTTAAATCCCCATCAGGAGCAAGTATATCTTGAGAAGATTACTTGGTGTACATCGAAAAGTTGAGACTTTCAAAGCTAGACTTGTTAAAAGTTTGCATCATTGACCAGCTGTGGATAATGATGAAACCTTTTCAAGTACCTATGCTTAAGTCCATCCAGATCCTACTTGCCACGGCTACATACCATGACTACGATATCTGGTGGTTGGGTGTCATGACAGCTTTTCTAAATGATGTTTTAGAAGAGGGAGTCTATAAGTACACAGCCAGAGGGCCTCGTAGAAAGTGGGAGTATCGGAAACGTGTGCAAGATGTTTTATAGGATAAAGCAGGCATCGCGGAGTTGGAACATCTGTTTTGATGTGGTAGTCAAAGAGTTTGACATCATCAAAATGGTAGATGAACCTTGTATAAACAAAAAGGTAGTAGGGAGTATGGTGACGATCCTCGTAGAGTACGTGGATGACATACTCTTGATAGGGAAGGAGTTTCCTTTGCTACGCTCGATCAATCTCCGCTTATCACACTGATTCTCCACATATAGGATCAAAGTGATACCTACTAAATCCTGGATTTTGGATCTATGAGATAGATCTAATTGGATGTTAGGATTCTCACTAGTTGTAGTGAGATGGTATCAATCGATCCTGGGAAGAATCACTGGAAGGGTTCCAGGGTGATAAAGACGACTGACTGTCAGTCACAGGCATTGTCTTTACCCTCAGTAAAGGGACGGTATGTTGGAAGAGTTCCAAGCTAGATACCGTGGCATACTAGACGATAAAGACAGGATACATCGCTACTAAAGATGCTACCAAAGAGGCTGTTTGGGTGCATATTGGTTCATGAGATGAACTACGTTCCTACCATTGTGAGACAATGGAGTTGTGGCTTATGCCGAGGAACGCCGGTCCCATCAGTGATCCAGACATATTCTAAGGCAGTGTCACCTGATCATGGAGATGGTTGATCTCCAGGGTGATCGAGGTTTGGAGAGTAGACTCAGAGGACAAACACAGCGGATCCACTCACAATGGCCTGTTCCCAGAGAGAGATTTTTATGGGATGGTTGAGTATGAGATACTACAACCACTGCTATCAGATGACCCTAGTGCAAGTGGGAGATTGTTAGTTATATGTATGCCCTAGAGGCCATTACTATACATAGGATGTATATTGTAGTGGATGCTTGGACATATATAGGGAGGACTTTCTTGCTCGACATGATAGTATGCTATCTGGTTGATCTTTACCTTAACGTGTATACTGATTGTCTCTCTGTTACATGTTGGTAAAGCCCTTAGGATGTGTACTTGACTACCTGGACTATGATGCGGATCATACTAGTGGGACATGGTAGTCCATAAGTGCATCCTTCAAAGTCCCTAGTCGTGGGTGTATCGAGACGGGGCATCGATATACCAGAGTAGACTAGCGTGTACCTTCTCGACCCATACAGATGGGCGATGGAATATCCCATATCCATTGGTGTTTGACATCAGAGATGATATACGGGTGCTCAGTGGAGACTGGGTACACTGGACGGACTCGCCGAGAACTCCCAGATGGAATTATACCTTACGTCAGATGGCAGTTCTCTGGTGACACCAGTACAGAGTAGTCTGTTGACCCGAGATCGTCATAGTGTCTTGTGTGGTTCCCACTGTGCTTTGATTTCCATCTTACCACGTCCAAGAGGGCGTGCAAAACGGTGGTTTTTGGGTACAGTCCCGAGTCACATGGAGGCAATGAGCGATAGGAGGGGATTCGTCTCTCCCGGTATAGGGAGTTGATGTTGCGCTGTGTTCGATTGGCTATAACCGGAAATCCCTGGCCAGGGTTGCTGAGATTTACTGGTAAGTGTTACCAGTAGTTTCTCAAATTGTTATAGACCTCATATCGACACGACTTATCAAGCTATTGGGGTCTGACGTTTACCACCCCTAGGCGAGATATGCGACATATCAGACGATCAGACCGGACTGTACGGTAGTGTTACTGGTTGGATTCACTGGAGTGTGAGCGGGCTTGATCGTCGATCTTCTGATCGCTCAATACCCGGGTGGCCGTTACGTTTAGCAGACCGCTTGCGGCTTGTGGATGTTTGATATGATCATCATCCGCTGCCGGCGTATTGACGAGTCTTTAGAGTCCTACACAGAGGTTTCCTGGCTCAAGCGAAACGAAATAGGAGCGCATATGAGATATGTGCGGGACCGAGAATAATGCGTGTATGTGATACCGTATTCTATTCTCGCGATGAATGTATCGATTGGTTGTATGCGATATAACCTAGTTATCGAATCAAGGATTGATTCGATAAGCCGATACATTGGATATTGGTCGGTTATATGCGATATGACCGGATCGTTAAATCAAGTGTTGATTTAATGATTTAATGCATAATTATATATTTGATATATTACCTTGCATTAACTAGTATTGGTTCACTTTAAATGGATTTTCTCACTTGAAGTTCACAAGTTGTATATGTGATATACTTTTGTGCACTTGATTGTATCATGTTTGATGATACATGCTAACTTGGTTAAGTGTATGATTAAACCATGGTTAGTTAATGGTTAGGGTTTCATTTGATCCATTTATGCACTTATTCATTTCTATTATCTTTGTAATTTGGATTAAAAAGAAATGGCAAAAGAAAAGAAAATGGTTGCTAGTTTTGTTTTTCATTGAAGCTTCATGAAGCTTTGACCAAAGTGACCATTTTGTCTTCATACCTAACCTAACCATTCACCTAACCTTAGTTTAGTCTCTACAATTGACCATGGTTGGTTTATGATAAGTATTCTTTGATTTTCTATTTTAAAAATAACTTATCATTTTATTTCTATCTTCTTCTTCTTCTTCTTCAAGAAGAAAACCTTGACTTCATCAATGGTGATTGATGAAAAAGGGTGAGAAATCTAATTCTAAAGTCTACCCACTTCCTATTTCTTCATCCTCTACCTCTTGCCAAGTAGTAGAGTGTGTTTTCTTCACAAGTTTCATGACTTGGTGAAGTTGGAGCTTAATCTTGTGATGCCTCGACGTAGATCATCTTCGGCACGAAGTCGACGACCTAGCCCACCCATTTCTCCGATGAAGCCGACGCTAGAGCCCGGGTTTCCATTTGGACAGCGAGGAGACTTCATTGCGGAGCTATGGAGGTGGAGGACCGGATCTACAAAGGTTGTATTTCCGTTACACTTTAGTTAAGTTGTTAACTAGCTCGTTCTTTCGCCTAAATTTCTAGTTAACGATCCGTATTAGGGTTTCTCGGCACCTGTAATTTTGAAAGTGGCATGGTTGATGCCTTGTGAGACCTCTTGGGAGTGCCTAGGAACCCTACACAATACCGCACGTATCTGATCGAACCCTACCATATCTCCATACGGCCTCTACAGCGTTTCTCCCGAAAACTTGAGCAACTGAATGTGGGGGAATTTAAAGACTCGTCAGCACCATGGTTATGGATTTAACCACTAGCACATCAGAGGTATAAGCCAATACGTGACAGGCCACCAGCTATTGACCAAAAGGGATGTCGATGAGCGAACTCATCCTGACACCCTACTGAGCCTGTCAGTGACAATATCCGTACAGTCCGGTCTGTTCGTCTATGAGCATCGCATGGCGGGCCTAGGGGGTTGGTAAAAGTCAGACCCCCAAAAGCGGTACAAGTCATGTCGGAGTGTAGCCCAGAACACCCTGAGTTACTACTGGAATACCTACCAGTAAATCTCCTGCCTCGGCCGAGGGCTTCGTGTAATGGCTCTCCTAGACACAGCGCGACCTCACCCCCAATACCGGGAGAGACGAACCCCTGAAGATCCGCTCACTGCCTCCATTTGGCTCGGGACTGTACCCAACTAAAACCTGTTTGCACGTCTCCTTTGAGCGTGGTAGGGTAGTAATCAAAGTACAGTGGGAACTCACACGAGACAAATGACGATCCTCAGGTCGATGAACTAACCTGTACACATGCCACCAGGGAACTGCTATTTGACGTCAGGTATAAGACCAACTAGCATGTTCCCGGCGAGTCCTGTCCGGTGTACTCATAACCCAATGAGCACCTGTATACATCTTAGGTGAACCAACTAACACCAGTGGCTTGTGAGACCGGCCACCGCCCCTCGTCGGGGTCTCGACTGTATACACTAGTCTATTCTGGAGTATCGATGCCCTATCTCGAAACTCCCACGACTAGGGACCATTTAAGGATGTGCTTATAGACTACCAACTCTCACGTATATGATCGCCCTCATACTGTTGGCAGTCAAGCAAGAATCCTAGGGGCTCTATCAACGTGTACTAGCGACCTGTCTGGTCACCTAAAGCAGTACACGATGATAAAGATAAACCAGATAGCATACTATCATCTCGAGTAAGACTGTCCTACCGGGATAGGTCCTCTCTCAATCATTGCAATCACGTGTCTGTGATCCAATAATTGACTCTGAGGGCACTATCTCCAACAATCTCCCACTTGCACTCAAGACTAATTATTGCGATGTCGCATACTCACAGCCCATGTGATACCGAACACCCAACTCCTCTACTAGTCAGTCTCACAAAGCTCGTTGCGAAACTATTGCGTTCGAGGAATAGCCTCAGCGAGTGGATCCGCTTTGATATTTCTTTCTATGTCTCTCTATATCTCAAGTTCGCGGAGAAAACCATCTCCCGAAATGAGCAATACCTGTCTTAGAATGTGTCTGGATGTTTGATAGGACCTAGCTCATAAATGAACTACAAATCCAAACTTCTTAAACTGTATCGTCAACTGAACTTAATCAGTATCCTGCGCCATGCCTCCCTCAGTATTGCCTTGGACCACCTGTCCAAAATACTGCCCCTCATCAGAAGGAAAACTATAACTCTGACAACCTCCTTGTCGTCCAGGTCACCTTGGAAGCCTGGAATGATAACTGTCTCCCGAATGAGGCTGTCGTTATCATATCCCTAGAACATCCACTTATGTTCTAAAACTGCTTCCGACTGTTTCTCCAGGATTGGATCAACATCAACTTATTGCATCTAATGCAAGAACAACATCTGGTGTGGTACTTGACATCTCATGATTGACTCAATTGCCTGAGCAAGTGATCTGTCAATCATGCACATCCCTCTCCCCTTTAGTCTGTAAGACACCTTTAGAGAGGGTGACTCCATCACCTGCAGGTACACTACCGTGCCAGGAGTCGTCCATTCTAAATACTCTTAGAATGCTGTCTAAGTACCCTTAATTGGGAAACCACCCAAATCTAGATCTAAAACCATAGATCTAGTAACCAGTATGTCTGATATAATGTCCAAGTCCCATGTGGAGAAACCACTGTGTGACGACCAAAGTATAACCGATCGTAGTATAGGAATATCACTTCCTACTCTGTGTATGTCATCTAAATACCAGGACATACTACCTTCTTAACAGATCTATCCCCTATTATGATGAAGTCAAACCTATGACTGTCATGTCAGAAATAGATGATCTATCTCCGCTATATCTGCTTTAGTCTATAAATAGACATAAGCCACCTGTCCACCAATGCTTCCGCTGCTCCCGCTGACTACGACAATCCTCTGGCAGAGTCATATACACGTACACTTTTAAAGCTAGTTTAGAACGACGCTATACTCATCCTCCCGCCGGGTCTCACAGTCTGGAACAACAGCAATGGCAAGTCTGGGTAAACAAGAACCTCCCTGCCACCGTCCTTGAGCATACTGAAGTACCTCTCGGGTGCCTGAGGTTACCCACCTTATCTGCGGAGTGGCCAATGGAATGTCAAACCAGATTGAATCTTTAGGTTCCTATCAAATCTTCAGTAATCGTTTGTGGTTCTGGAATCACTTCCAGTTCTACCATACTCCCACTACTGTTTTCTGAAAAAATCCATTTTTACTAAAACTGTGGCGAGTTTAGAACAATATCACTATTGATCTTCCAGATGGTAGAAAGTCAACCCTCATCATAGCCTGGGTCAACCCACAAACAGCCATTACAGAAACGTGCCTTGAGTTGTCCAGTGTCTGGTTTTAATCATAAGCCGGACAACTCCCCGTACCTTAACATCGTTAAGATATGAACTGTTCTATATCCAATATAGAACCAGAGGCACTGATTTAATTGAACCAGATTCAAATCATGCAGCTGTCTCCAGTGCATGTCGACTAAATGGAAGGAGGCCGATCAGCGTTACTTAACTTAGGAATGCTTCCAATTATGAGTAACCTCAAAGAGAAGCAAGGTCTCTTAATCATTACTATCAACTGAATACCATACTCAAGTATCTACATCTCCGATCACTTTGAAGAATCCCGATACTTGCAATATCTGGCTCTCTACTTTATTCATATACCTATAACTTCTCAAAATTCGGACCCTGTGTTTCCACGAAACACCTGTCTAAAAACTAGAGAAGTCATAAGTAAACCGAATATAGTACGAGGACCAACCCCTCTGTCCTGATGGACCCTGGACAACATACAATACTCTGTATAAGTCCCTTGAGTCTGATAACTCATCCACTGTGTGTCGTAGGTTGAAAATTGTACTTATGGTTAAGAAGAATTACACCGCTGTTTAATGCTCCATACCCAACCATCCACTGATATAGGTAAATGTCATAGACATAATTTCAAAAAAGGTATATCTCACTCTATGAAAATAGACGTACAGATATATCAATTTGAAATTGGTGCATAACAGCGGATATTCAAAACCAAATATTTGCCGACCGGCAAACAGCCCAAGTGATTTCCTCAAATATCACCGATTACAACGAATCCTGATATAATGAGGATGATCACCTAATTCCTACTAACCTACTCCCACTCATCATCTGTAAAACCATACAGATGTGAGAATCATACCTGGTAAATACATACCCTGGAGCAAGTGTCTAATCGGGAAATCAGTTTTCTTTTAACAGTACACAGTGAAACTGAAACATTGAAATGTTTCGTAGGGGTATCCGGGTATTCCTAATAATGCTTCTTCTATTATCCAGATTCACAACTATAATCGTATATTTCTTTGCCACCTCTCCAAATCCCTTTATATGTCTTTAGTCATTACCTTCTGTACACCCCTTTAGGCCAAATGGCTTTCTTCCTTCCCTACCGTTCGGCACCAGCCTATGGTTTGGAAGAAGACTATCCAATTAGCATAATAGGTGTACTGTCCTAATCCTAGGAGCACTCGCAATGCGAGAGAAGGTGAGGATAAAAGACAACCGAATAAACCTTATTCCTGTTTCTCCCGAACCAGAATCCATCCCCGAACTGGAACAAGTTCCTTTCGAGTTCGTATATAACCATACGATGGAGTATCCAATAAACTGTGGATCTTCGTAGTGATACGGAGTGTTCTGGAGAAATACAAAGGTGAAATGGGAGTGGTAATGAAATACCTGGTTTGGTCGTGAACATCAGTCGCAATTTACTTTGCCCTCTTACTAATCCCTTGATATGTCTTTACTTAATACCTTCTGTACACCATCGTTAGGCTAATTGGTTTTCTTCATTCCCTACCGGTCGGCACCAGCCTAAGGTTTGGAAGAAGACTATCCAATTTGCGTAATAGGTGTACTATCTCCTAAACCAAGGAGTACTCTCAACCTGAGAGAAGGTAAAAGGAAAAGACAACTGAATAGTCCTATCCGTTTTCTCCAAAACCTGAAACCATCCTCGAATAAATTATTTCGAGTTCGTATCTAACCATACGATGGTTTTGTCCAATGGAAGTGGACGTTCGTAGTAATACGGGGTGTCCTGGAGAAAAGGGTAAAAGTAGGAGTGGCAATGAGGTTTGCAACTCTGACAATCCAAAAGCCAGTGTTTAAGAAGGTTCGGTTAATTTTGGTCTCTGAGTCATAGTCTAGGGTCGGGTCAATGGTCGCTGCCAAAGAGAGAGAGAAAAGAAACACTCAGCGTGCACTCTAACCTAGATCAGAATGGTTACCAATTTGTCTAATCTGGAAACCTCCCACTGTACCGTCAAATTCTCCTCCAAACCTAAAAGAAGAATTAGTCGGGATCACCCGAGGAGTAAGCCAACTCATCAGTGGGAATCGGGATCCAACTATCATCGCATGATAACGTGACGGAATCCGCTCATGCTATCACACTCCAGAAGGTATGCGCATATCTGGCAAGTTTCAGTTTCTTTAGAAACCCCCGATGTGATTTTTACCCCATGCTCTTATGACCTTGACTTTGGCCAACAAATCATAAGTCACATGTCAAGTTCTACCCGTCATTCTCCAAGTTGATTTGAATCCACCCGTACCTACCCTTGACTTTAGCCAACAAGGCAGTACGACTGTTCCAAACCAACGCATCTATCTATGCTGCATATGAATAACCAACAGCTACCAAACACTGTGCCTTGACTTTGGCCAACAAACACAGCTTGAATACTATTGACTACCCATATGAAACGACGGAGGGCTACGAATGGTTTCTGGAGAAAACCTTTAACGTAATGAACTTGATATCGTTGAAGGAACGGATAGCTATTTAGAAAAATATAGTGACGAAAACCTTTGCTAAAGAGGTCACTCCCGGTGAAGGGATCTCGGCTCTTTCCCCGTAGAATGAGGTGCAGGATATTCCAACTGAATACCACGATGCAAAGCAAAAGTAATCGGCTATAGTGAAGTTAATGCCCTGACGCAAACTTTTTGTCCAAGGGGTCACTCCCGGTGAAGGGATCTCGGCCCTTGCCTCGTCGACTGAGGAGCTGGATATTCATAACCGAATATCACTGTGCAAAACAAAAGAGAGCGTCCTTGCAATAACAGCTTTTTGAAAAGTTTTCCAACAACATCAGATTAGGTTTGTTTTTAACTTGCATTGATCCGAATCAACGCAGTCCCATCAATTGATCACACCACAAAGAATGAAAATATATTGATGTACGTATATGCCATCCGCATTCGTCACTGGGTCCCGTCATTACCCGTTAGGTTGGCTAACTAACAACAGAGCGGGGACTGGACTAGTGCGGATGCAAAAGATATACAACATCTACTAATATATATATACCAATATATAATATTTCGCTCAAGGCGTGATAAAAATGCAACATCACAGAAATGTACAGCATCACAGAACAATACAGATATCTGGGATCCCCGGGTTTCACAGAGCCACTACTGAAACCCGACGTTCCCCTGGTCATATGGATAGCCTGTGCAATGAAATCCTAGACCCCTATGGGCGCGGCAAGTTACCCGCCAAAACCTGAAGCGAGGCAGCCCCCTTCAGCAACGTGAATGGACCACCCAGCACTTCACGGAATCAGGTAACTTGGGCACCCCTCCTGGGTCAACCTGTACCCCCTACGAGTGCGGCGAATAGCCCGCCAATTCTAGAGTGAAGCCCCTTCCGTCTCAATGCCATGAGATGCGGGCTTGGGCCTTCTAGAACCCGGCTATCCATGCACCCCTCCTTGGGGTAATCCTAGTACAGAAAGTAAAATATACATACAACGGGTACACCGACCGCAACCTGGTCGTGCCCCAAAAGAATAATACAAACAGGCAGTGACGGCAGTCCACATGTCGGACGCTCGCCCCGCAATATCAAATGTACATAATACAACAAAACTGTACTACCACTGCAACCAGGCTATCCCCACGACCGATCCGCAACATCACAGCAAAATCACAGAACATCAACGTGAAAGTCACGTTCGCAAATCCGTCTAACCGGGCTATAGCAGTTAGACAGGATTTACCGATCAAGTGACATTCACGGTCGCAGATATAATGTAAATACTGTGAAATAATGTGTTTAAAATATCCGATCGATCAAATTTACCCAAGTGGGCCCCAAGCAATACTATAGCAGTTAAAGAAATTCCGGGCCCAAACAAAGTATACCAAAACCCCTATTTTCAGCCCACAAGCCCACTGCAAAAAATTGGTGACGTGAATCCAAATTCCTGCGGCGGAACCACGGCCAAAGAGGGGTTGTGGCCGCGGTTCCGCGGTCGTACGGAAGGATCAGGTGACCAAAATTCTACAGTGTTCTTAGGATTCCCTGCACATCATTCTGCAACATACTGAAAAATTTTTGGACTCCAAAAAATTTCGACAGAAACTGATGTGAAGAAAAATACGGTTTTTGGAAAATTGTTCGATCGGAAATGTAAAACACATTAGACAAAGCTAGACTATGTTAATGGCGAGGCTCTGATACCACTGTAAGTGCACGGCGGTGCCCCGGCCTCCATCCCGAGGCCAAATGCGGAAGCGATGGTTAACTTTAATTTTTCAAACTGGCACCACCGCGCACTAAAACCCGGATCGGGCCATTAACTAGTCCTAGCTAACTACAAGATGGGGAAGAGAGATATACCGACTGATCCGTGTCCTCCGGTCTTCTCGTCGTCGTCCCGATCTCCCGCGGAAGCTCCGGTCTCCACCTCGTCGCCGGAAGGGCACCATGTCGCCGGCTTCTTTTACGGGCTCCCACCTCTATACCGAGGCAACTCGGGCACGAAGTTGGCGAGCCGACGTGCCTAAGGTTTGCTGTAGAATGCGTGTAGTGCTCATGTCTCATTTTGGGGTTCATGGAGGTTGCCTTTTGGTGGAGAGATGATACAAGCTAATGGAGATTGATCTTGTGGGATTTTTATCAAAGCAAAAGCACAAAAACCCCACCTTTAGAATTTTGGACAGCCCCTAAGGAGCTTGGCCGGCCATGCATATTGGAGAGGAGAGAATGAGAGAGAGTGAGGGAGTGAGGGAGTGAAAAAGGATAGCCACACCAATAAGCAAGTGAAAGGAAATGGTTATCATATTCAACCATCATCAAAAGCATGATGACTCCAAAGTCAAGAAATGATCACTAACAAATCCACACTCCACCAACTAATCAACAACCATGATTGCTACAAAAAGTCAAGCAATCATGAACCATGGAAGGTCAAAGGATGGGGCTCCATCATGAAACCATCATGACACAAAAGTATGCAAAAAACACCTTCCACAAATGCTTATTTGCACAAATGCTTATTTGCACAAATGCAAATAAGCCCTCCTCCACCAAACTTCGGCCATTGAAAGATACAAAGAAATATGGCCGAAACGGAAAGCAAACTGGCAACTCCAGAAAACTGGTCCCATAATAAATTACAGGAAAACCCCGATACTGTGTATACACACCCTCATTTGTATTCCGACCGAAATACAAATGCAATGAGACAAAATCTACACTGTACTATACTAGGATCCGGCTTAAACCAAAGCCGGCTAGTATTATCCGTTCGATCCTGATCCGTGCAATACCGCACGTATCTGATCGAACCCTGCCATATCTCCATACGGCCTGTACAGCGTTTCGCTCGAAAACTTGAGCAACTGAATGTGGGGGACTTTAAAGACTCGTCAACACCATGGTTGTGGATTTAACCACTAGCACGTCAGAGGTATAAGCCAATACGTGACGGGCCACCAGCTATTGACCAAAAGGGACGTCGATGAGCGAACTCATCCTGACACCCTACTGAGCCTGTCAGTGACAATATCCGTACAGTCCGGTCTGTTCGTCTATGAGCATCGCATGGCGGGCCTAGGGGGTTGGTAAAAGTCAGACCCCCAAAAGCGGTACAAGTCGTGTCGGAGTGTAGCCCAGAACACCCTGAGATTCTACTGGAATACCTACCAGTAAATCTCCTGCCTTGGCCGAGGGCTTCGTGTAATGGCTCTCCTAGACACAGCACGACCTCACCCCCAATACCGGGAGAGACGAACCCCTGAAGATCCGCTCACTGCCTCCATTTGGCTCGGGACTGTACCCAACTAAAACCTGTTTGTACGTCTCCTTTGAGCGTGGTAGGGTAGTAATCAAAGTACAGTGGGAACTCACACGAGACAAATGACGATCTTCAGGTCGATGAACTAACCTGTACACATGTCACCAGGGAACTGCTATCTGACGTCAGGTATAAGACCAACTAGCATGTTCCTGGCGAGTCCTGTCCGGTGTACTCATAACCCAATGAGCACCTGTATACATCTTAGGTGAACCAACTAATACCAGTGGCTTGTGAGACCGGCCACCGCCCCTCGTCGGGGTCTCGACTGTATACACTAGTCTATTCTTGAGTATCGATGCCCTGTCTCGAAACTCCCACGACTAGGGACCATTTAAGGATGTGCTTATAGACTACCAACTCTCACGTATATGATCGCCGTCATACTGTTGGCAGTCAAGCAAGAATCCTAGGGGCTCTATCAACGTGTACTAGCGACCTGTCTGGTCACCTAAAGCAGTACACAATGATAAAGATAAACCAGATAGCATACTATTATCTCGAGTAAGACTGTCCTACCGGGATAGGTCCTCTCTCAATCATTGCAATCACGTGCCTGTGATCCAATAATTGACTCTGAGGGCACTATCTCCAACAGAGGATTTATGTGTTGCTGTTGGACACGGACTTTATGATGTTTTCAAGTGTCGGTGCTGGGTACTCAGGTTTTATCATGATTGGTGTGTCGTTGTTGGACACACGTTGGATGATGCATTCTTACGTGATACACATGAATTGTTATTACTCATGACATGGACACGGGTACTTTGATATCATACATATGTTACATTGTTACCCTTGTTGTATTATTAGTATATAATTTTATGACCTAGGAGATCGTCATACATGCGATTTCTACTCGGTGATGTCTTGTACTCACGAGTTGGCAACTCACCCCCGTTGTGCCATAGTTTCTTGCAGGTTTGGCCGTACAGGTTCCGTTGCGGCTTGCTGGCACATCATTGTCTTTCGGGTGATTGCTTGGTAGGTGGTTTCATATGCATCGTGACCACCATTTAATATGTATATTACATTTCAGTTTTATTTGCTATTTATTTCAGTTGTATCTAGTTAAAAGCTCTATCAACCAGACTTGTATATTAGTAGACTTAGAAAACCACAATTTGTATATTCTTTCGGCCTTAGAGTCGTGCTTATGTATATGTTATTGTTTTCTGGTTTTCTTATTGATGCCTGTTTTCCTTATTTTCTTTCTGAGTTTTGATCCTCGCCTTCAGCGTTGTATATTTGCATTGCTTGCATGGTTGTTTCCGCCAATTGGCGAAGAGCTAGCTCCCGCTTGGGGTTGCATATTATTATTGTTTGTATTCATTTTCGGGTTAAAAATTACAAAGGAGGTGCTGCTCAAATTTTCAATGACAAAAGGTTTTCAAGTTAGATACAAATATAGTGTTTCATATATTACGACTTATCTCTATATAAGAGTAAACTTGATTTCAGTGTACCTTATTTCAAAACTGCACCTCTACTATTTTCTTCCTTAGAAAGGTTTAGATTTCTGGGCTTTTGGCTTACTTGAATTAGGTGGGGTCCTATAGACTTCACATGATTCAAATGCCAGTCACGTGCCTTTTGCGGGTTGCGACAAAGTTGGTATCAGAGCATTTGGTTTAACCTTGGTTCGAGTCTAGGTTTGACTATGCGGAGTCTAGGGTGTATATTTCTATTCAGAACCTAGGCTTGACCTTACAGAACTTAGACTTGGCCGAGGGGGTATTAGACATGAAATTTCATCGTATAGGTTGACCTTGGTTGATGGAGTAGGTGACTTAAGAAGAGTGACGTACCGTCTGTATGTTCCGCGGCATACTTACGATACGCTACTCCGCTTAAGAAGCCATATGATGTACATTTCTTTGGCACCATATTTCTATTCGTTCCTATGATCTATCCTCATCGATATCGGATTGTAGTTTTCGTTACCATGGCTAGACGAGCAGAGAGAGCTGCGGCTCGAGATGCAGTCAGAGCGAGCTCGTCACGAACGAGGACTGACCAGGATATTTTCCGTTGACATGAGCGTTTTGATGTGTTGATTTTACTAAGATTTCCCGTTGACGTAGATGGTCAGATCTGCACCAGATGATCGGGCCATTGCTAGAAACCAGTCAGTTTGCGACGACTATTAATGTATCGTCTACATCATATGATCGGGCCACTATAAGTGGCAGCCAGAATGTAAGGACTGTTGATGTACCGTCTACTCCAGAGGATTGAGGCGTTATCTACCGTGCGGATAGATGAGCCAGCTGTTGCTGAAATTGATAGGATTTCGCCCCAGACTTCAGAAGCTAATGCAGCAGGAGTTTACACGCGGAGTTGTAATAGAAGATCGCTAGTCACCCTTGGATAAGACTACGACCTTTTGTTCATTTGGATACTTCGACGCGAGGTCATCAAATGACTAATTTCAGCTAGAAGAGGCCTTTACACAGACGTGCTGTGAGTCGATCAAGAAAAGACGTGTTCGTTGGATACTCCGATGTAAGATCAGTAAGTTGACCAGCTTCGTATAGAAGGACCTCACACAGATGCGTTGTGAGTCGATCGAAAATGGACGAGCGAAAGTGTATTCCTTCGATAACTTGGACGAGTTCCCAAGGACGTAATTGGCCAGATGCCATCTACAGGATATTGGAGATGTCGAGTTCGTAGCTTCAAAAGAGACTCCAGATATGAGTACAGTCGATTGTAGCGCACTCTACATGGCTACGAAGAGATGATTCCGAATGGGTCCCTACTGAAGGGGAGCGGAGTAAGAGGTTCGTACGAGATCTTGACGAGATGACGTTCCACTCCGTTGACATCAGAGACTTGGTACCCATGCAGAGGCGTTGGATACGGCCATATATTTAGAGGAAAGTCATGATGAGTACGCAGCTATTCCGGAGCAAGAAATGAATTGAGTAAAAAGTGCCAACTTCAGAGCAGTCCTGCAGAGATGAGAATTAGGGAAAGAGACCCTGATAGGATCTTTCGGGAATACTACACGAGAAGACTTGGACCTAGGATCGGTGGTATCACGCATATTCAGTAGGCCAAAGGCTGCCATCATTGACGTGATACGTTATGAGTGACTATGTCAATTGGTCAGGAGATCTTCAGAGAAGCGCCAAAGCGGGACTGTTTCCGTCATTACTCCGAATAAGATTTCGAACCGAGGAGTCTTATAACTGATAATCTATAGAAAGAAATAAAGATCTAAGAGCAGAGGGTGCTAGACCGTGGGCAAGAGGCAAGTAGATATTCTTGCTCTGCCAGCCTTGGATGCATCGGTACCTTTCGATATAGAAGGAAAGGCACATCGACGACAGTTATTTATGATCTGCGTCCTGATAATTCGGATAACGTGTTTTCTTCGTTTTGATTTTGATATTTGACGATTTGTTTTATGATTGATATTTTCTATGTGCACCACAGTTGCACATGATTCGTATTTCTATGTATCAGTTGTGCTAATTTTTGTTTTGTGCATATTCATTGCACCCGATTTCGATTTTATGCTATCCGAGATATCTGATTTGATTTCGTGCATATAGTTTGCACATGATTTGACTTATGCTTTCGGTGTAGTTTATACGAGCTTTTAGTACTTGATATGGGTTTTTTTGCACGCAATTACACACGTTTATCAGTGCTTATACCACGGTATACTTAGTTTTGATTGATTTATGTCTTATACCGTTGAATTTGATTCTTATACTCGATATTCGTTTTCGTGCACCTTGTGCACTGGATTAAGATTCTTGCGCATACATGGCGCACTTGATGTGATTTTGTGCACACCAGATGCACTAAATCGAGATTCTTCGTGCATATTAGATGCACCCGATATTGTTGTCAGGCACACCCTTTGCACTTGGCAGATATTTTCGTGCAGACCTGTTGCACTTGGATTTTGTTTCCGTGCACATTCGTGGCACCTGTCTTGATTTTGATTTCCGTGTGCACCAGATGCACGTGGCATTTTTATTGAGATTGATTTCATTTCCAGCATCATGTTTTTACGATATGTACTATACGGTTTAGTAACTGAGAATGACTAGTTTGAGGACAGTACCTGAGTATTTTACATGCATCGATAATTACGGAAGGGATTATCTAAAGAGCTATAGTCTCAATATTTTCCTACGTGTCCTTGACGACATAAAACTTTACAAAGAAAACCCTTCTCGAAACATTTCCAAAAAGGCGGGACGTGTATGTTAAACAAAGGATATATATATATATATATATATATATATATAGATATTTTCCTTTCAATGAACGTCCTCTACTTATGTCGTGATACGCGCATCGCATGGCAATTTGAAAAAGGTTTTGCATGCATTTCTATTTGGATGTTTTGACGATTTTACAACGATGCGTACTATATACATGTTATAGTTTTGATTATATCATGTTGGTTTTCGTATTGGATTTTGACATTGTACTTTCGCCATAACTCCGATGATTGCGTGATGCTTGATGGAGTTTTGATTTTGAGTTTGACACTCGTTTTTCATGCGCCTGCATTGCTCCACGATATGTTTTGTGTATTTATGATACTCGGAGCCGCGTTGATTTAATTTATTTTCTGAAATGTTTTAAGTATTTGGGGGGGTTTAAATTTAAATTCGGGGACCGAATTTATTTAAGGGGGGAAGATTGTAATATTTCAGAAAAATAAAATATTATTTTTGGAACTTAAATAAATAAAGTAATTAATTTTATAAAAATTATAATATATATATATATATATATATATATATATATATATATATATATATATATATATGGATATTGGTTTTAAATGATATGGTAAAATTATATACCGATAGTTTGGAAAATAATTGGGAATCAATATGAATTATTGATTTTGAGTGTATTTAGTTGATTTAGACATTTTAAGAATTGTTATACAATTGTTTATATATAATTTCAATACTAAACTTGATTAATATTTATTAATTATGCATTAATCCGGTTTATGTACATGACATGCACAATAGCATGTTACAAACACTTGTTGCATTTGTGAACTATGTTTCATTTGTATTGTATGGTTTTGATTTTGTATTAAAAAAAAGAAAAGAAAAGAAAAGAAGATGGAATTTTTCTAAATGGACAAAGGGACATGAGAGGTATGGGCATGAGTGAGAGAGAGAGAGAGGGAGAAGGGTTCTTTGACCATAGCTCATTCTTTGTAGTTTTTCACTTCCCTCTTCATTTCCTCACCTCTATTCTCCATCTCCATCTCCCTCATCATCCACTTCCTACTACCAACCTCAAAACCATCCCAAATCCACTCCAAAACTTATACTTCCTTCACAAAAAAATATTCCCCTCATCACTTCAAAGACCATGGATAGATCAAGTTTGGGTTTTGAAGACTTTGTGCAATTCAAGAAAATTCTTGAGTTGCCAAATGATGTATAATCCTACACCATTAGTTTAGAATCTTGTTTTCCTCATATCTTATTGTGGTTTAGAGTAAAACTTGTGTAGATTAGTGAGGTTAGAATTTTCCAAGATGAGAGATTAGGGGATATTATGAACTGTAAAGGTGTATTTGAGGTTTAGTAGTGATCTTAAACCCCTGTAGTGATAGAAATTCTGGACAAACCAGAGACTTAACCCCAAAAAAATGAATTTTGAATTGACCGATATCGGAAATTATGGAAGTTGTGATGATATTTAGGGATCTAATATGACCCGGGGGACCTGAAAATTTTATAGCGATTATAGTGAGTCGTGCAGGTAACCTAGAAGATACCCTGGAGACCCGAGCCCCAAACCTTTTATCTTGGCCGCATATTTAACCCATAAGGCCGTAATTTGCATCCTGGGTATGGTGAAACTGATTCGTGCTGGGTTCATACCTCCATTATCTTGTAATTAGACCTATCCTATATGCTAAATGTCCCAATTTGACCCGAGGAAAAATATGGAGGTGTTTTCTTGAGTTGCCGATTTCGTTTTACGACTTTTAATGACTTTGGTTTTGGTATTTATGTTTTATCTCGGTCGATTGACGTTCTTACGTCGACGTCGAGAGTTGTTTGGTTGTTTTTGCATGCGTGAGTCATAGGTTCTAATCTATGTGTGTTTCGTGTGCCGTATCGGTATTTCTTGTATTTGAGTCTTGTTTTACGATGCGATGTGCTTGGAAACTGTAGGTACCTTCGTGTGGACTTCGGGATGACAAAGAAAATCAAGGCGTCATCGATTTCAGCAAGCGATGATCGAAGGTGAGTAGATGTATATTTACGGGGGAAGTCGGGTGGATGGCGTATAGCACCCCCGCAACCGTAGCTTAGGGTTGTTAGATAATTTATATTATATGTCGACGTGAGTTTTGGATACTTAGCAAGTAGAATTCTAGGAGACTATATGATAGATTAAGCGTAGTTGTAGGAAGATGCACCCTTTGTCTTATTTATCTTAGTCGCGAACCTTTAGGTTATGTGTAGTCACACATACGCACACATATACACACTTGATAGATGTGTGTATATGTGTATGTATGTGTGTGTGTGTGTGTGTGTGTGTTTGATTACACACACACATACATACACGTGAGATGATGATAATATATGTTTTATGGATATGAGTCGATATGATCAGACATGATGCCGTTAGATTTTGACATGTGATTGAGTCGAGACACCGTATATGATATGCCATATTAAAGGTTCGTTGGGTGATATATATATAGATATACAAACATGCGATAACTTGTGACTGGATGAAAGATAGATTGTACGAGACCTTAGATCCATACCCCTGATGATGATATTGTACGACGATTGATACCGTACGAATTATATGATATACATATGATATTTGACCCGTACCCTCGATTTTGAGGATGCCGTACGATGGATATTATCGTACGAGGTATATATGATGATTGATCCGCACTCCTGATTCGAGGATGCCGTACGACGGACTATACCGTACAAGATATATATGATGATTGATCTGCACTCTTGATTCGAGGATGCCGTACGACAGACTATACCGTACGAGATGTATATATGATGATTGATCCGCACTCTTTACTCGACGATGCCGTACGATAGATATTACCGTACGTGATAATATGAGGCTGGATCGCCGACTATTAGATATATCGACTCGGTTCTTAGTTTAGTCCTTTAGTCGCTTTTAATGTTTACTTTATGCTATGATCATACTACTCTTATTGCATTCTAGATATTTATACATGTGCTTTCATTAGCTGTTAAGATCTCGTCTGCTAGGACACCTGCACCATTACCGATGATGCGTATGTTGCACGTACACTTACTGGCCGGCTCACACACACCATCATCAGTAATTACCATGTCACGTACACATTAGAAAACGTTATTTCATTGTTTAACCTGATAACTTGTAGTTAAGTATTGTTGTTAGCATTCATGATATTATATGTTAGTTTAGATATTGCATTCATATATATATACATTTTGCTTATGCACTATGTTGGGGCTTTATGCCGATATTCATTGTTTTCTTATTGACTCATGATTATGAGATTTGGGTATTTCATGAGATTTTTGGATTTAGGAAACTACATGCAAATTTGAAAACTTATGCTCTTTTCAAAAGAAGAAATGCGGTTTTCCCTTGATATGATATTTCGTGTCCACCATGATCTTTTCTCGGTTCTGAGCTTGTTTTCGAGACCCGATTCGAGGAGTGGAGGAACCGTCTGAAAGTCGACCCTAGCACCACCAAGTGGTTTTAGTAGCATCAAGCATGCCAAATTTTAAATTTTAACTTAGCACCTAATAAAAATTTAAAATTTGGCATGCTTGATACTACTAAAACCTCTTGGTGGTGCTAGGGTCGACTTTCATGATATCAGAGCCAAGCTAGAACATTAGGGTAGACCATCATATCTTGTAGCGACTTAGAAATCTGCCGTTTTTGTCGCGCAAAAACTGCCGATAAAAATAGTTTCCAAAATGATGTTTTGAGTTGTTTGCACACCCCGCGGGCTCACGGTTTGAACCGAGAAGCCACGGGGTGGAGCGTGCGCACCCCGGGGACACCCCGGTAGGGACCAGATGCTGGAACCACACCCCAAGACCACCACATGGTGGCCTTAGGGGTGGGTGATTCGAGAGCACCCCAACTGGGTGCTCTCGGGTCTGCCTTCCTCTAGGGGCCACTTCGAGATGGCCCCCAGGGGTTGGTACCCCTTCGAGGCACCCATTCGATAGTTAATTTTAGGGTCTTCGCCTCCGCGAAGATTCGGGCAGGTTTCGAGTTCGTTTCGACTCTCGGATTGGCTTAACACGATCGGTTTTGGAACTTTAGCTCACTGGATTTTTCATGTCTTGGAAAAATTAGTTTAGTTTTCTAATTGCGTGCGGAATTCTAATATCGCGGTTACTTTACAAGCTTTGTGATATGTGATACAATTATTAGAATCCGTATTAATTATTTTTATGAAAACTAGTTAGTATATTGTAAACCTAGCCGTTTAGTCTCAATTGATCGATTGCCACGAAGTTTTGATTCGGATCAAAACTCCATCGCAATTGCGTATTGTACGCGATCACTAAGTCGGGAATCTTGTTGAATTATTCGACAACCAATTGAAAAGAGTTTTCAATTGGAGACTAAAATGCAAGTTTTATAAGTTAGGCATGAAATCCGGAATATGAGATATTCCGGGTTTATTCTGTCTAAGGATATTACGGATTCTAATTATTGTAGTTTTCTGTTTTCTTTTCTGTGACCGTAAGTGTAATATGTGGGGTATCCCAATCTCGTTGTTATATATCAACAAGTTTTAGGGATACACATATTTTCCAACGTTGATGATATGTGATATCATGTGTTGCTGTTGATATGATTTATTCGATCGTCGTGAAAGAATAGCCGGAGGGTTCTATGTGAGAAGAGAGTTTTTATTTTCATTCATGCAAAATCTGTATGTAATATTCTTTTATTGGGGCACTTCCGGATTGAGGATGATGTCACCATTGTTGTATATTATTTATTTTTCCGTATTTGGATAGACCCAAGGCGGGGAGCACAAGTAACCGGGTTCTAGAGTCCAGTGGGAGACCATCTCAAGGTGTTAAGACCGGGTCTCCTCACTCTAGAATTGGTAGGGTTACTTACCGCTCTCGTAGGGGTCTATGGGATGTGGGTTTGGCTATTCTTCAGGATCGTGGAATCCATGTTTTACATTACTAGCTAAATTTAAAACACGGACATCCTAGAATATCCAATATTTCATATGTTGCTTTTGCTGCTTGATTCTGTGATGTTGATCATATAACTGCGTGAGACGAATGTAATATTATATATATGATATATAATAAACGTTGCTGATGTTTTGCACCCGCGCTAGTCCAGCCCCCGCTCTGCCGGTAGTTAAGTAACCTAACGGTGCATGACGGGGCCCCGTGGCAAATGCGGATGGCATAAGCGTATGTTCTATTTTCGTTTCATTTTTCTGTAATGTTTAGGAAACATTAAATGACGGGACTTCATTAATGAGATTAATGAAAAGAAAGAAACCAAAAGATGTTGTAGAATCAAATTTTCAAAAAGGGTAGCTCTAATTTTTGCTTTGCATAGTGGTATTCCTTGATGAATATCCAGCACGCCAGTCGATGAGGAAAGAGCCGAGACCCCTTCACCGGGAGTGACCTCTTTAGCGAAACTAGCAAATGCTACAACTCACTTGGTTTTGTTCTAGTTCTTGCTTTGTATAGTGGTATTCATGAATATCCATCACCTCATTCGACGAGGAAAGAGCCGAGATCCCTTCACCGGGAGTGACCTCTTTAGCGAAAGTAGCAAAAGCCTAAAAGACACTCCTTTTCAAAATCACTAGATTCTACAACGATATCAAGTTTGTTACGCTCATGGTTTTCTTAAAAATCTGTGTAGTCCTCTGTCATTTCAGATAAGTACTATTTAGTATTTGTGCTACGTTTGTTAGTCTTCGTTAAGGCGTAGTGTGCGGTAGCTGATTAATGCTTATCTGCCAGCATGTGATGTGATTGGATTAGGGTAGTCGTGCGAATTTGTTGGCCTTCGTCAAGGGTCGTGCGGGTGGGTTTAATTCAATCAAGAAATGAACGGGTTGAAATTGACTGGCGGCCTATGTTTTGTTGGCCTTCATCAAGGTCATAGGAAGCTAGGGGTAAAAACATTATTGGGAATTTCAAATGTTGAAATTTGCAATGAGATTGCATACCTTCTATATGATAGTTGGATCCCGATACCTACTGTGGGTAAGAGTTACTCCTGGGAGATTTTTGCACTTTACAATTAGCTAATCAAGTAGGTGTCTAGAAATGTGTCAACGGGGTTATGCCTCTAGGGAAACGAGGTTTATTTTAATTAGGTCCGTGCGATAGCATGAGGAACCTCCCTCGGAGTACCGATACCTGCCTGGCCGAACGATTGGCGAACCTGTAGGGTGTAATTAATCCCGGCTAATCTTACCTTTTAGGGTTTGAAGGAAGATTTAATAAAAACAGCGGGAGCCATCCTGATTAGATAAGATAATAACCAATCTAATCTTGCAAAGAGCGCACGCTAACGCGTTTCCTCCTCTCTCTCTCTCCCCCTCCAGGAAGCAACCAATGTCACGTCTTAATCAAGATAATAACATTGATGTATTGACCGAACCCACTTATTATACTGAGCTGGGGAACGTTGGTTCCTTAGGAATAGGGGAATATCAGGATTCCCGCGCCACCCGAGTGAAGAAACAACATGTTTATGCATCTTCTTCGGGTGTGTTTGTTACCGAGAACTGTTTCTCAGTTTGTTCTACGTCCTGGGTATTGGATACCGGATCAGGATCCCACGTATGTAATTTGTTACATGGTCTAAAGAAAGGTAGAGAACTGGGGAAGTGTGATAAATCCCTAATAGTAGGGAATGATGCAATTGTTGCTGCCAAGGCAGTTGGCGATTATCACCTTGTATTACCAACTGGTAATACATTGATTCTGAACGACTGTTACTACGTACCAAAGATGATGTGCAACATTATATCGATTTCTTTGCTAACTAAAGAAGGATGTAATCTCACATTAGAGGATAATGTTTTGAACATTTTCCAGAATCAAGTGTTGATTGGATCTGGTACGTTATGTAACGGTATATACATTCTTAATCAAAGTACAGTTCTTAACGTACAAAATACAAACAAGAGGAAAATTTTAGAAATAAACGAAGCCTTCTTGTGGCACTGTAGACTAGGTCATATTAATGCGACAAGACTGGCTAAGTTACATAAAGATGGATATTTGAATCCGTTTGAGTTTTCATCTTATGAAACTTGCCAGTCATGTCTCAAAGGCAAGATGACCAAAACTCCGTTTACTGGACACGGAGAAAGAGCTACTGAACTCTTGGGACTGATACATAGTGATGTATGATGTCCTATATCTACACATGCCAGGAATGGTTTTTCGTACTTTATTACATTCACCGATGATCTCTCAAAGTTCGGACATGCGTTCTTGTTGAAACACAATTCTGAAGCTTTTGAGAAATTCAAGGAATATAAGTGCGAAGTTGAAAACCAGACGGGCAAAAGTATCAAATCCTACGATCTGATCGGGGAGGTGAATACTTGAGCGGGGAATTCCGAGACTATTTAAAAGAGAATGGGATTTTCTCTAAGCTTACTCCTCCGTATACACCACAGCACAACGGTGTATCGGAGCGGAGAAATCGCACCCTATTAGATATGGCGCGCTCTATGATGAGTAATGCTGAGTTACCCATTTCCTTTTGGGGATATGCGCTTGAGAAAGCCGCACACCTATTGAATATGGTCCTCACCAAATCTGTACCTACCACTCCATATGAGATATGGAAAGGGAAGAGAGCATGTCTTAATATTGTTAAGATATGGGGTTTTCCGGCCTATGTGAAGACACAAAAACTGGACAAGCTCGAGGCAAGGTCAGTATTGTGCAAATTTGTAGGATATCCCAAGAATTCGCGAGGGTATATCTTCTACCACTCAGAAGAACAAAAGGTGTTTGTTTCTCGACATGACACCTTTTTAGAAAAGGAATTTCTTGTGAAAGAAATTAGTGGCAGTGAGGTAGAACTGGAAGAAGTTCCAGCAGTACAAACCACAACTGACGATTTGGTGGAACCAGGGGATCCAATAGTGCCCAACGAACCCCAGCCACTCCACAGATCTAGTAGGGTTCCTCATCCACCTGAGAGATACTACGGTTTTCTCGTAGACGGTGGGAGCGAGGATTACATCATGGAAGATGATGACCCGACTAGTTTCGAGCAGGCCATCACTAGTGGGGACTCTGTGAAATGGCTGGATGCTATGCGGTCCGAGATGGAATCCATGTACACCAACAAAGTATGGACTTTGGATGTTGCTCCTGAAGGGGTAAAACCCATTGGGAGCAAGTGGATCTTCAAAATGAAGATTGGTGTAGATGGAAAGGTTGAGACTTTCAAAGCTAGACTTGTTGCAAAAGGTTTTCATAAATGACCTGGCGTCGACTATGATGAAACCTTTTCTTCTGTCGCTATGCTTAAGTCCATCAGGATCCTACTTGCCATTGCTGCATACCATGACTACGAAATCTGGCAGATGGACGTCAAGACCGCTTTTCTAAATGGTGATTTAGAAGAGAGCGTATACATGACATAGCCAGAGGGCTTCATAGATAGTAGGAGCAGCGGAAAGATGTGCAATCTGCTTAAATCCATCTACGGATTAAAGCAGGCGTTGCGGAGTTGGAACATCTGTTTTGACGAAGCTATCAAAGAGTTTGACTTCATCAAAAATGTAGATGAACCTTGTATATATAAGAAGGCTGTAAAGAGTAAGATGGTCTTCCTCGTATTGTACATGTATGACATACTCTTGATAGGAAACGATGTTTCTATGCTATAGTCGGTCAAGCTCTTCTTATCACACAAGTTCTCCATGAATAATCTTGGTGATGCCTCCTGCATCCTGGGGATAAAGATCTATAGAGATAGATCTAAACGGATTTTGGGATTGTCCCAATCCAGGTACATTGACACCATACTAAAGAGGTTTAGTATGGAAGATTCCAAGTGAGGTAATTTACCCGCTTGTTCAGGAATCACTCTCTCCAAAGAGATGTCTCCCAAGACTGATTTGGAGAGGGCTCGCATGCAAGGGATACCCTATGCTCGGCAGTAGGCTCTATCATGTATGCGATGTTATGTACCAGACCGGATGTAGCTTACTCACTAGGTGTAGTGAGTAGGTATCAATCAGATCCTGGAGAAAACCACTGGACAGTTCTGAAGAACATACTTAAGTACTTGAGAAGGACTAAAGAAATATTCTTGGTGTATGGTAACGGTGAACTCCAGGTGGAGTCCTTTACCGATTCGAGCTTCCAGAGTGATAAGGACGACAGTAAGTCAGTCTCGGGTTTGGTCTTTACCCTCAACGGAGGGGCGGTGTGTTGGAAGAGTTCCAAGCAAGACACCGTAGCAGACTCGACGATGGAGGCTGAATACATCACTGCCAATGATGCTGCCAAAGAAGCTGTCTGGATGAAGAAGTTCATTGCCGATCTTGGTGTGGTTCCATCCATTGAGCATCCAATACCTATGTATTGTGATAACAATGGAGCTGTGGCTTTGGCTAAGGAACCCAGGTCCCATCAGAGATCCAGACATATTCTGAGGTGATATTACCTGATCAGGGAGATAGTAGATCGCTGGGAGATCGAGGTCAGGAGAGTTGACACGAAGGACAACATAGCGGATCCACTCACGAATGCCTTTCCCCAGATACAGTTTGAGAGACTTTTTGCGATGTTGGGTATGAAATACTACAACACATGACCTTAGTGCAAGTGGGAGATTGTTAGGAATATGTATGCCCTAGAGGCCATTATTGTACATGTGATGTATATTATAGTGGATGCTTGGACATATATAAAGAGGACTTTCTTGCTCGACATGATAGTATGCTATTTGGTTACACTTTACCTTAACATGTTGACTGGTATTCTTTACTGTCTTGCTCTCACATGTTGATAATGCCCTTAGGATATGTACATGACCACCAGGATTATGATGAGATCATACTAGTGGGGCCAGGGTGGTCCAAAAGTAAATCCTTTAATTGGTTCCTAGTCGTGGGAATATCGAGACTAGGGCATCGATATTCCAGAGTAGACTAGTGTGTACGTTTCTTGTCCCTTAAAGGGCGATGGTTGGTCCCACAACTATTGGTGTGTAACATCAAAGATTGTACACAGGTGCTCATTGGAGAATGGGTACACTGAACATGACTCGCTGAGAACTCCTAGTTGGTAGTATACTTATCGTCATATAGCAGTCCTCTGGTGACACTGGTACACAAGACTCTATGACGATCTCGGGTCTACAGACTAACCCATACCAGTGTCACCAGAGGACTGCTATCTGACGATAGGTATACTACCAACTAGGAGTCCTCAGCGAGTCATATTCGGTGTATCTATTCTCCAATGAGCACCTGTGTACAATCTTTGTAGGGTTCCTAGGCACTCTCAAGAGGTCTCACAAGGCATCAACCATGCCAATTTCAAATTTTAACGGTGCCGAGAAACCCTAATACAGATCGTTGGCTAGAAGTTTAGGCGAAAAACAAACTAGTTAACACTTAACTACAAGAATACGGAAATACATCCTTTGTAGATCCGGTCCTCCACCTTCATGGCTCCATGATGAAGTCCTCTCCGCTGTCTTCATGCAATCCTGGGCTCTAGCGTCGGCTTCATCGGAGAAGAAGCGGGCTAGGTCATCGACGACGTGCCGAAGATGATCTACGTCGAGGCATCGCTAGATCAAGCTCCAACTTCACCAAGTCAAGAAAACTTGTGAAGGAAACACACTCTACTACTTGGCAAGAGGTAGAGGATGAAGAAATAGAAACTGGGTAGACTTTAGAATTGGATTTCTCACTCATTTTCATCAATCACCATTGATGAAGAAAGGTTTTCTTCAAGTGAAGAAGAAGAAGAAGATGAAGATAATATTATAATAAGTATTTTAGAAAATAGAAAATAAAAGAATACTTATCATAATCAACCATGGTCATGTGTAGAGAATTGACTAAGGTTAGATGAATGGTTAGGGTTAAAGATGAAGACAAAGTGGTGACTTTGGTCAAAGCTTCATGAAGATTCAAGATGCAAACAAAGAAAGCCACCATTTTGTTTTCTTATCCATTTCTTTTTAATCCAATTAAAAAGATAAATGAATGAATAACAAAATAAAAACCCTAACCATTTACTTAACCAAGGTTTAATTCTTTACACAAACCCTAGCAAACATGTATCATCAAACATGATACATGCAAGTGCACAAAAGTATATCACATATACAATGCGCACACCCGAGTGAGAAAATCCATTTAAAGTGAACCAATACTAGTTAATGCAAAGTAATATATCAAATATATAATTATGCATTAAATCATCAAATCAACACTTGATTTAACGATCCGGTCATATCGCATATAACCGACTAGTATCCAATGTATCGGCTTATCGAATCAACCCTCGATTCGATAACTAGGTTATATCGCATACAACCATTAGATACATTCATCGCGAGAATTAAATACGGTATCACATACACGCATTATTCTCGGTCCCGCACATATCTCATATGCACTCCTATTTCGTTTCGCTTGAGCCAGGAAACCTCTGTGTAGGACTCTAAAGGCTCATCAATACGCCGGTAGCAGATGATGATCATATCAAACACTCACAAGCCGCAAGCGGTCTGCTAAACGTAACGGCCACCCGGGTATTGAGCGATCAGAAGATCGACGAGCAAGCCCGCTCACACTCCAGTGAATCCAACCAGTAACACTACCGTACAGTCCGGTCTGATCGTCTGATATGTCGCATATCTCGCCTAGGGGTGGTAAACGTCAGACCCCAATAGCTCGATAAGTCGTGTTGATATGAGGTCTATAACAATTCAAGAAACTACAGGTAACACTTACCAGTAAATCTCAGCAACCCTGGCCAGGGATTTCCTGTTATAGCCAATCGAACACAGCGCAACATCAACCTCCTATACCGGGAGAGACGAATCCCCTCCTATCGCTCATTGCCTCCATGTGACTCGGGACTGTACCCAAAAACCACCGTTTTGCACGCCCTCTTGGACGTGGTAAGGTGGAAATCAAAGCACAGTGGGAACCACACAAGACTCTATGACGATCTCGGGTCAACAGACTACTCTGTACCAGTGTCACCAGAGAACTGCCATCTGACGTAAGGTATAATACCATCTGGGAGTTCTCGGCGAGTCCGTCCAGTGTATCCAGTCTCCATTAAGCACCCGTATATCATCTCTGATGTCAAACACCAATGGATATGGGATCATCCATCGCCCATCTGTATGGGTCGAGAAGGTATACGCTAGTCTACACTGGTATATCGATGCCCCGTCTCGATACACCCACGACTAGGGATTTTGAAGGATGTACTTATGGACTACCATGTCCCCACTAGTATGATCCGCATCATAGTCTAGGTAGTCAAGTACTCATCCTAAGGGCTACCAACATGTAACAGAGAGACAATCAGTATACACGTTAAGGTAAAGAGTAACCAGATAGCATACTATCATGTCGAGCAAGAAAGTCATCCCTATATATGTCCAAGCATCCACTACAATATACATCCAATGTACAGCAATGGCCTCTAGGGCATACATATAACTAACAATCTCCCACTTGCACTAGGGCCATCTGATAGCAGTGGTTGTAGTATCTCATACTCAACCATCCCATAAAAGTCTCTCTCTGGGAACAGGCCTTTGTGAGTGGATCCGCTGTGTTGTCCTCTGAGTCTACTCTCCTAACCTCGATCTCCCTGGAGATCAACTATCTCCATGATCAGGTGACACTGCCTTAGAATAAGTCTGGATCACTGATGGGACCGGGGTTCTCGGGCCAAAGCCACACTTCCATTGTCACACAATGGTAGGAACCTAGTTCATCTCATGAACCAATATACACCCAAACAGCCTCTTTGGTAGCATCTTAAGTAGCGATGTATCCTGCCTTTATCGTCTAGTATGCCACGGTATCTAGCTTGGAACTCTTCCAACATACCGTTCCTTTACTTAGGGTAAAGGCAATGCCTGTGACTGACTATCAGTCGTCTTTATCACCCTGGAACCCTTCCAGTGATTCTCCCCAGGATCAACTGATACCATCTCACTACAACTAGTGAGTAGCCTAATATCCAATTAGATCTATCTCATAGATCCAAAATCCAGGATTTAGGAGATATCACTTTGATCCTATATGGAGAATCTTTGTGATAAGCGGAAATTGATCGAGCGTAGCATAGGAAACTCCTTCCCTTTCAAGAGTATGTCATCCACGTACTCCACGAGGATCGTCACCATACTCCCTACTACCTTTTTGTTTATACAAGGTTCATCTACCATTTTGATGATGTCAAACTCTTTGACTAATTCATCAAAACAGATGTTCCAACTCTGCGATGCCTGCTTTATCCTATAAAGCATCTTGCACACACGTTTCCGCTGCTCCCACTGTCTACGAGGCACTCTGGCTGTGTACTTATAGACGCTCTATTCTAAAACATCATTTAGGAAAGTGTCATGACACCCAACCACCAGATATTGTAGTCATGGTATGTAGCCGTGGTACGTAGGATCTGGATGGACTTAAGCATAGCCACTTGAAAAGGTTTCATCATCAACCACGCCTGGTCGATGACGAAAAGCTTTAACAAGTCTAGCTTTGAAAGTCTCAACTTTTCCATTTACACCAAGTAATCTTCTCAAGATATACTTGCTCCTGATGGGGATTTAACCCTTCAGATATAGCAGCCAAAGTCCATACTTTGTTGGTGTACATGGATTCCATCTCAGATCGCTAAGCATCCAGCCATTCTTACAGAGTCTTACTCTCGATGGCCAGCTCGAAGCTAGTTGGGTCATCATCTCATGATGCAATCCTCGCTCCCACTGTCATAGAGTAACCGAAGTATCTCTCAGGTGGGTGAGGAACCCTACTAGATCGGCGGAGAGGCTGAGGTTCGTTGGTTTCTACTGAATCCTTTGCTTCTATCAAATCATCAGCTGTTGTTTGTATAGCTGGAACCTTTCCAGTTTTACATAAGAGACCTTGCCTCGAGCTTGTCCGGATTTTGCTTTTAGACATAGGCCAGACAACCCCAAATCTCAACTAACTTGAGAGATGGGCTCTTCCCTTATCATATCAAATATGAAGTGGTAGGCAACTGATTTGATTTGAACCTTATTCAATAGGTATGCAGCTTCTCAAGTGCATAACTCCCAAAAAGGAAATAGGTAACTCAGTAGTACTCATCATAGAGCACACCTTATCATATAGGGTGAGATAGCTCCGCCCCGATATACCATCGTGCTTTGGTGTATTCGGAGGAGTAATGCTGAGAGAGAATCTCATTCTCCTTTAGAATAATCCAGGAATTCCGTGCTCAAGTATTCTCCTCCTTGATCTCATCAAAGGACATAACACTTTTACCCGTATTGGTTCTCTACTTCTAACTTATATTCTGTGAATATCTCAAAAGGTTCGGACTTATGTTTCAACAGGAACGTATGTCTGAATCTTGAGAGATCATCAGAGAATGTAATGAAGTAAAAGAACCGGTCTTGGCATGTGTAGACAGGGGACCTACATACATCAACATGTATCATCCCAAGAGTTCACTAACTCTTTCTCTGTTTCCAGTAAACGGAGCTATGGTCATCTTATCTTTGTGACATGACTGGCGAGTTTCACAAGATGTAAATTCAAACTGATTTAAATATGCATCTATATGTAACTCTAGCTAGTTGGGTCACATTGATCTGACCTAGTCTACAATGCCTCAAGAAGAATTCGTTCATTTCTGAACTCTTCCTCTTGTGTGTGATCCGTATACTAAGAACTGTAGTTTGATTTAGAACATCAATGCTTTTAGATAACGTGCCTGAACCGATCAACTTTTGATATAGGAAATGTTCAAAACATTATCCAACAATACAAAATTTTATCATTTCTTTACTAATAAAGAGACTGATATGATTTTGTATATCAGGTTCGGTATCTAATAACATTCATTCAGAATCAATGTATTTGGAATACAGGGTGACAGTGACCAACAGACTTGGCTGCAACACTTGCCCCGTTTTCTGCCTCATGAAACTTATCACCCGTTCTCAGTTCCCTACCTTTCTGTAGCCCTATGTAACAGATTACATATCTGGGATCCTGATCTGGTATCACATACCCAGGACGTAGAGGATACAGAGAAACAGTTCTTTGTAATGAACGCACCCGAAGATGATGCATCAGCATGCACTCTCTTCGTTTGGGCGGCACGGGAAATCTGGTATTCCCTAATTTCCTGCTCTGTCTTATAACAATTATAAGTTGGAGCGGGACCAACGTTCCCCAGCTCAGTATAACAAGCGGGTTCGGTCAATATTCCGTATTATTATCTTGATTAAGACGTGATATGGTCGCTACCTGGAGAGAGAGAGAAGAAAACACTCAGCGTGCGCTCTGTCAAGAATAGATTGGTTATTATTTTATCTAATCAGGATGGCTCCCACTGCTTTTTATCAAATCTTCCTTCAAACCCTAAAAGGAAAGACTAGCCGGGATTAATTACACACTACAAGTTCGCCAATCTTTCAGCCAGGCCAGTGTCGGTACTTTGAGGGAGGTCCCCCGTGCTTTCGCATGAACCTAATTAATGTAAACCTCGTTTTCCCAGAGGCGTAACCCCGTTGACATCTTTCTAGACACCTACTTGATCGGCTAATTGTAATGTATAAAACTCTCCCAGGAGTAACTCTTACTCGCAGCGGGTATCGGGATCCAACTATCTCATAGAAGGTATGCAATCTCATTGCAAATTTCAACACTTGAAATTCCCGATAATATTTTGCCCCTAACCTCCTATGACCTTGACAAAGGCCAACAAACCATAGGATGCTAGTCAAGTTCAACCCGTCATTTCCTAATTGAATTAAACCCACCCGCACGGCCCTTGACAAAGGCCAACAAGGTCGCACGACTACCCTAACCCAATCTGTATCATATGCATAAGCAGATAAGCACCAGTTAGCTACCGCACACTGCGCCTTGACAAAGGCCAACAAACGCAGCACGAATACTAACTACTACTTATCTGAAATGACGGAGGGCTACGACAGGTTTTTCTGAAAACCTATTGCGTAATGAACTTGATATCGTTGTAGGATCGAATGAATTTTTAAAATGGAGTGTTTTTGAGGCTTTTCTAGTTTTTCTAAAGGAGTCACTCCCGGTAAAGGGATCGTCGGTTCTTTCCTCGTCGAATGAGGTGCGGGATATATCGTATATATCACTGTGCAAAGCAAAAACTCTTAAAAGCAATCAAAAGACAAACCGAGTGTGTAGCATCTGCCAGTTATTGCTAAAGGAGTCACTCCCGGTGAAGGGATCTCGGTCCTTTCCTCATCGAATAAGGTGCAGGATATATCATATATACCGCTGTGCAAAGCAAGAACTGTAGCTACCTGTTTTATTTTGAAATTCGATTCTACAACATCTTAGGTTTCTTTTTCTTTCATTAATCTCATTAATGAAGTCCCATCAGTTAAGTGCCTAAACATTACAGATAAATACGACGTTCACTTATGCCATCCGCATTCGCCTCGATGTCCCCTCGTGCACCATTAGGTTAGGTAACTAACGGCAGAGCGGGGCAGGGTTAGCGCGGGTGTAAAACATAAGTAACATCTATATAATATATCATATATACTATATACAGTATCCATCACAGAACATCACATGATCACATCACAGATATTGCAGCAGAAGAATCATATGAAATATTGGATATACTAGGACGTCCGTGTTTTCAATACGAGCCAGTATAAAACACGGATTCCACGGTCGCGATGAATAGCCAAACCCACACCCCTAGACCCCTACGAGAGCGGCAAGCAACCCTACCAATTCTAGAGTTAGGAGACCCGGACTCGACTCCTCGAGTTGGTCTCCCTCTGGACTCCAGAACCCGGTTACTTGTGCCCTCCTCCTTGGGTCTATCCTAGTGCGGAAAAGTAAATAATATACAAACGGTGACATCTTCCGCAACCTGGAAGTGCCCCAATAAAAGAATATTACATACAAGTTTTTACATGAATTAAATGAAAAACACTCATCTCACATAAAAACTCCCCGGCTATTCAAACACGACGATCCAATATAACATATCCAGCAACACATAACATCACATGTCATCAACGTAAGTAAATATGCGCATCCCAATTGTCGTTGACATATAGCAACGAAACCGGCGATGTCACATATTACACTTACGGTCACAGAAAAGTAAGTGTAAAACTACAACAGTTGGAATTCGCAACCACCTCAGACATCGCATGCCTGACCAAATGAATTCCTTAGACATCGCATGCCTAACAATTATAAACTCCGCATTTTAGTCTCAAAATCGAAAACACTTTTCAATATAAAGTCGGGTAATTCAACAAGATTCCGGACATCCTGATCGAATGCTCGTCGCAAACTTCAGTAGACGGCTGCACCCCCGATACCGTCGACGAAGTGCACCAAGGCGGAACACCGCTACCGCGAGCACCCGAACGGATGCTTTCGGCGACGGGGTTCTCCTACGGTCACTTGGTCGGGGCTATGGAGCGAGGCTGTCTATTAAGTTTACTTGGCGAGTATCCACGTACGCTACGTGATTGCGACGGACTTTTGATCACATCAAAATTCCGTGGCAACCGATCAAGTGAGACTAAACTGCTATGTTTATAACATTCATTTAGTTATCTCATAACTACTTGTGGATTCCAAGTATTGTATCACATTCCGGATAAATAGAAAATGTTAAACTTTCCGATCGAACATTCAAACACCCAAGTTTTCCCGATACAGATCAACACATGAAACAAGTCTAAAAACATTCAGTTCGTGCCTCAGTACCAACGGTCCAGCCGTAGAAGGGTCAAGCCAACGCCTCACATGTGGCACGCCGTACTGCCCCAAACCCGAAGGTTCAAAGGGCAGTTCAAGACGGTCACATAATCGAGTTAAGGTTTGTTGTCTTCTAGAGGGTCCATCGTGTTACTTGCACTACTTAGAACGTCTTTAAACCACGGAAAAATCCAACACTTGGAAATTTCCCGACAGGGGAAAAATTAGGTATTTATATCCGGTCGAACTTTTTAACATATTCAAAAATTATCCGGAAAGCCAAATAGACAAAGTTTAATACTCCGATCGAAACACCGAATCCCCAAAACAACCCCAGAAAATTCAACTCTTGAATAAATATTAAAAATTCCCAGAAAACTCAACACCTGAATACATGAATTACTGTGCAAAAATTAAACAGTGATAACATATATTGGCCGCGGAACCGCCGCAGAAGCCAAGCTTCGGCCGCGGTTCCGCCGCACTGTAGCAGCTTCACTTGAAAAATTTTGCACCGTAATTCTTAGTTTTCCCTGCTGAATTTTTTAGCAATTTTTAATTTGGAAAAATCCACGTTTTCAGAAAAAGTCCAGAGAGCGTGGAAAAATGGGGTTTCGGGTTCGATCGGACTTCAAACTCCGTCAAGACTTTGCCTAAGGCTCTAGCTAGGCTCTGATACCACTGTAGGGTTCCTAGGCACTCTCAAGAGGTCTCACAAGGCATCAACCATGCCAATTTCAAATTTTAACGGTGTCGAGAAACCCTAATACGGATCGTTGGCTAGAAGTTTAGGCGAAAAACAAACTAGTTAACACTTAACTACAAGAATACGGAAATACAACCTTTGTATATCCGGTCCTCCACCTTTATGGCTCCATGATGAAGTCCTCTCCGCTGTCCTCATGCAATCCCGAGCTCTAGCGTCGGCTTCATCGGAGAAGAAGCGGGCTAGGTCATCGACGACGTGCCGAAGATGATCTACGTCGAGGCATCGCTAGATCAAGTTCCAACTTCACCAAGTCAAGAAAACTTATGAAGGAAACACACTCTACTACTTGGCAAGAGGTAGAGGATGAAGAAATAGGAAGTGGGTAGACTTTAGAATTGGATTTCTCACTCATTTTCATCAATCACCATTGATGAAGAAAGGTTTTCTTCAAGTGAAGAAGAAGAAGAAGATGAAGATAATATTATAATAAGTATTTTAGAAAATAGAAAATAAAAGAATACTTATCATAATCAACCATGGTCAAGTGTAGAGAATTGACTAAGGTTAGATGAATGGTTAGGGTTAAAGATGAAGACAAAGTGGTGACTTTGGTCAAAGCTTCATGAAGATTCAAGATGCAAACAAAGAAAGCCACCATTTTGTTTTCTTATCCATTTCTTTTTAATCCAATTAAAAAGATAAATGAATGAATAACAAAATAAAAACCCTAACCATTTACTTAACCAAGGTTTAATTCTTTACACAAACCCTAGCAAACATGTATCATCAAACATGATACATGCAAGTGCACAAAAGTATATCACATATACAATGTGCACACCCGAGTGAGAAAATCCATTTAAAGTGAACCAATACTAGTTAATGCAAAGTAATATATCAAATATATAATTATGCATTAAATCATCAAATCAACACTTGATTTAACGATCCGGTCATATCGCATATAACCGACTAGTATCCAATGTATCGGCTTATCGAATCAACCCTCGATTCGATAACTAGGTTATATCGCATACAACCATTCGATACATTCATCGCGAGAATGAAATACGGTATCACATACATGCATTATTCTCGGTCCCGCACATATCTCATATGCGCTCCTATTTCGTTTCGCTTGAGCCAGGAAACCTCTGTGTAGGACTCTAAAGACTCGTCAATACGCCGGTAGCAGATGATGATCATATCAAACACCCATAAGCCGCAAGCGGTCTGCTAAACGTAACGGCCACCCGGGTATTGAGCGATCAGAAGATCGACGAGCAAGCCCGCTCACACTCCAGTGAATCCAACCAGTAACACTACCGTACAGTCCGGTCTGATCGTCTGATATGTCGCATATCTCGCCTAGGGGTGGTAAACGTCAGACCCCAATAGCTCGATAAGTCGTGTTGATATGAGGTCTATAACAATTCGAGAAACTACTGGTAACACTTACCAGTAAATCTCAGCAACCCTGGCCAGGGATTTCCTGTTATAGCCAATCGAACACAGCGCAACATCAACCCCCTATACCGGGAGAGACGAATCCCCTTCTATCGCTCATTGCCTCCATGTGACTCGGGACTGTACCCAAAAACCACCATTTTGCACGCCCTCTTGGACGTGGTAAGGTGGAAATCAAAGCACAGAGGGAACCGCACAAGACTCTATGACGATCTCGGGTCAACAGACTACTCTGTACCAGTGTCACCAGAGAACTGCCATCTGACGTAAGGTATAATACCATCTGGGAGTTCTCGGCGAGTCCGTCCAGTATACCCAGTCTCCACTAAGCACCCGTATATCATCTCTGATGTCAAACACCAATGGATATGGGATCATCCATCGTCCATCTGTATGGGTCGAGAAGGTATACGCTAGTCTACACTGGTATATCGATGCCCCGTCTCGATACACCCACGACTAGGGACTTTGAAAGATGTACTTATGGACTACCATGTCCCTACTAGTATGATCCGCATCATAGTCCAGGTAGTCAAGTACTCATCCTAAGGGCTTTGCCAACATGTAACAGAGAGACAATCAGTATACACGTTAAGGTAAAGAGTAACCAGATAGCATACTATCATGTCGAGCAAGAAAGTCATCCCTATATATGTCCAAGCATCCACTACAATATACATCCAATGTACAGCAATGGCCTCTAGGGCATACATATAACTAACAATCTTGATGTCACACACCAATGGTTTTGGGATCTACCATCGCCCTCTAAGGGACTAGAAACACACACACTAGTCTACTCTGGAATATCGATGCCCTAGTCTCGATATTCCCATGACTAGGAACTAATTAAAGGATGTACTTTTGGACCACCCTTGCCCCACTAGTATGATCTCATCATAATCCTAATGGTCAAGTACATATCCTAAGAGCTTTATCAACATGTGAGAGCAAGACAGTAAAAAATACCAGTCAACATGTTAAATAAAGTGTAACCAAATAGCATACTATCATGTCGAGCAAGAAAGCACTCTATATATATGTCCAAGCATCCACTATACTATACATCACATTTACAATAATGGCCTCTAGGGCATATATATTCCTAACAATCTCTTAGTTGCACTAAGGCCATGTGTTGTAGTATCTCATACCCAACACCGTCTGCGGGTACATGGTGGACCCGGTAAGGTACCTCGGGGAGAGAGTGATTTTGTGGGGATGACGATGAGCCTGGCAGGGGAGCACCACTTACCAGTGATATTTTGGCGCGGCGGATATCCGCAGGATACTGACCGTAGTCGTGAGATTAGATGATATGGTCCAATCCGTACTGACGGAGCCCATGGGCCGATCCGGACTGACGGAGCCCGCGATTTGAGGATTTATGTGTCGCTGTTGGACACGGACTTCATGATGTTTTCGAGTGTCGGTGCTGGACACTCAGGTTTAATCATGATTGGTGTGTCGTTGTTGGACACACGTTGGATGATGCATTCTTACGTGATGCACATGATATGTTATTACTCATGATACAGACACGAGTACTTTGATATCATACTTATGTTACACTGTTACCCTTGTTGTATTATTAGTATATTATTGTATGACCTTGAAGATCGTCATACATGGGATTTTTACTCGGTGATTTCTTCTACTCATGAGTTGGTAGCTCACCCCCGTTGTGCCACAGTTTCTTGCAGGTTTTTCCGTACAGTTTCCGTTGCGGCTTGCTGGCACATCATTGTCTTCCGGGTGATTGCTTGGTAGGTGGTTTCACTTGCATTGTGACCACCATTGTAAATGTATATTACATTTCAGTTGTATTTTCTATTTAGTTCAGTTGTATCTAGTTAAAAGCTCCATCAACCAAACTTGTATATTTAATAGACTTAGAAAACCACAGTTTATATATTCTTTCGGCCTTAGAGTCACGCTTATGTATATGTTATTGTTTTCTGGTTTTCTTGTTGATGCCTGTTTTCCTTATTTTCTTTCTGAGTTTTGATCCTCGCCTTCGGCGTTGTATATTTGCATTACTTGCATGGTTGTTTCCGCCAATTGGCGAAGAGCTAGCTCCCGCTTGGGGATGCATATTATTATTGTTTGTATTCGTTTTCGGGTTAAAAATTACAAAGGAGGTGCTTCCCAAATTTTCAATGACATAAGGTTTTCAAGTTAGATACAAATATAGTGTTTCATATATTACGACTTATCTCTATATATAAGAGTAAACTTGATTTCAGTGTATCTTATTTCAAAACCGCACCTCTACTATTTTCTTCCCTAAAAAGGTTTAGATTTCTGGGCTTTTGGCTTACTTGAATTACGTGGGGTCCTATAGACTTTACATGATTCAAGTGCCAGTCACGTGCCTTTTCCGAATCGTGACATATACTAATTGGGTTGTCTTTATCTAAACATGTGTTTTTGTTTTTCTTGTTTCTTTGTATTACTTATACATGTTGATAATGCCTAGATATAGTAGTATACTATTTTGGTTTGTTCTTATCTTATCATGTGCATATGTTTTACTTGATATCACATATAGCTGATAAATGTTGATAAAGCCCATAGAATTTTTCTTGACTACCAGAGTTATGATGGTGATCATACTTATGGGGGCTGGATAGTCCATAAGCACATCCTTAATTGTCCCAAGTCGCAGGAGTATCGAGACTGGGCATCGATACTCCAGAGTAGACTTGTTTATATGTTTCTAAACCCTGACGAGAGGCGGTCGTTGGTCCTACAGCCAATAGTGTGATCACCTAAGATTGTATACAGATGCTCACTTAGGGTGAGTATACTGTACGAACTCACCAAGAACTTCTAGACGGTATTATACCTATCGTCAGATAGCGGTTCTCAGGTGATATGAGTAAAAGTTAGTTTTTAGACCTGAGATCGTCATTAGTCTCGTGTGAGTTCCCACTGTACTTAGATCACTACCTTACCACTACTTTACTGAGTCATGCAAACAGGTTTTGGTTGGGTACAGTCCCGAGCCACATAGAGGCAGTGAGTGATTGTCAGGGATTCGTCTCTCCCGGTATTAGGAGTCGATATCGCACTGTATCCGGTTGGCCAGAACCATAAGACCTTGACCAAGGCAGATGAGATTTACTGATGGTTAGATCAGTAGTTTCTCAGATCGGTCCTGAGCCACATCGAAACGACTTATCGAATTTTTAGGGGTCTGACGTTTACTTCCCCTAGAACCGGTATGAGATACTTTTAGACGAAGAGACCAGACTGTATGGAGATTGTCACGAATAGGCTCAGTAGGGGTTCAGATGAGTTTGCTCGTCAGCCTTCTTTTCGACTGGTACCTGGGTAGCCGTTATGTACAGGTAGTGCCACTGCCATGCTTATAGTGAAACCCACTGCCAGCGTACTGTTGAGTATTTAGAGTCCCACACAGAGAGTTTTCTTGGTTCAGGCAAAATGATGTAGTGGTAGCATTTTGATATGTACAGGGTTCCGATTAAATACGTGTACCAGTTATGTGGAATTTAATTGGACGTATTGTAATACTGGCGGGCTTAGGATTAAACCAGATTATTAAATCAAATATTGATTTAATACTAGTATTATAATAGTAGTATTAATCTATCTCTAGGGTATCCGTATTTTGGTACGAATACGGGCATGTATATATGGTAGAAAGTATTTTGTATTTATACAAAATTCATTTTAGAAGGAGGACGCCTCACTCTTGCATTTTCCATTTATTCATTTATTTGGAAATGAGGTGGAGGGTTATGTGGCAAATGAGAATGGTGTAAGGTATGGCCAAATGAAATTTTAGTTCATTTGGTATTACTATTCTAGTATAGTAGCTATTTTTAATCGTGAAATTCTTTTCACAAAACAAAATGGTTATGATATTTTTCTCAACATTGCTTTCATTTTTCATTAGCTTCTTCACTCTCCTTTATTCTTCCTCAACCCTAATCCCTCTCATGTATTGAGAACCATAGGGTTTAGAGATAGATAAATACTATTAACAATCTCTACATCTTCTAAATGAGCTAGATTAGCAAACTAGTTTGTTTAGTTGCTTCATTTGTGAAGTGCAAGAATGAACCATATTCTTTCGGGTGGATCATCTAGGATCGAGAAGGCTTCCAAGCAAGTTTGATCTAGGACCTACAAGAGCACAAGAAGGAAGAGTTTTGAAGACCGAAGGACACGAATCTATTGGTATAACATATTTTCATAGTCGTTAAATTCTTCCAAGTTTCTAGTTTAGGCATATGGTTTGATCACTTGGGGTTTTGTTGATTGTGCTTGCTCAAAATTTGATTTTTGTGCATTCATGTTGGATATATATGCCCTAGAGGCCTGTTTTGTATAGGATGCTAGGGAAATGTATGTACAGGACAATATGCTTAGTTGTATATAGTATATTATCTAAGTTATCTTTGTCTTAATATGTTTATTTTTTCTCTTTCTTCTTTATATTGTTTACACCTATTGATAAACACTCGATACAGCAGTATACTATTTTGGTTTGTCATTATCTTAACATGTTATGTTATACTCAATATCACATATGGCGGATACATGTTGATAAAGCTTGTAGGATTTTTCTTGACTACCAGCATTATGATCGCGATCATACTAGCGGGAGCTGGGTAATCCATAAGCACATCCTTAAAGGTTCCAAGTCATAAGAATATCGAGACCGGGCATCGATATTCCAGAGTAGACTTGTGTATATGTTTCTAGACTCCAATGAGGGGCGGTGGTTTGTCCCACAGCCATTGGTGTGATCACCTAAGATTGTATGCAGATGCTCACTAGGGGTAAGTACACTGGACAGACTCGCCGAGAACCTCTAGATGATATTATACCTATCGTCAGATAGCGGTTCTTAGGTGATATGAGTATAGATTAGTCTCTAAACCTGAGATCATCATTTGTCTCATGTGAGTTCCCACTGTTCTTTGATCACTACCCTACCATGGCTCTACTGAGTCATGCAAACAGGTTTTGGTTGGGTACAGTCCCGAGCCACATAGAGCCAGTGAGTGATTTTCAGGGACTCGTCTCTCCCAGTATTGGGATTCGATATCGCACTGTGTCCGGTTGGCTAGAACCATATGACCTTAGCCAAGATAGTTGAGATGTACTGATGGTTAGATCAGTAGTTTCTCAGATCGGTCCTGAGCCAAACCGACACGACTTATTAGGTCAGTAGGGGTCTGACGTTTACCATCCCCTAGACCTGGTATGCGATACTCCTAGATGAAGAGACCGGACTGTACGAAGATTGTCACGGATAGGCTCAGTAGGGGTTTGGATGAGCTTGCTCGCCGATCTTCTTTTCGACATGTACCTGGGTAGACGTTATGTACAGCCAGTGCCGCTGACGTGCTTGTGGTTAAACCCACTGCCAGTGTACTATCGAGTCTTTAGAGTCCTACACAGAAGGTTTCTCTAGTTCAGGCGAAATGATGTGGCGGCCGTATGTTTATACGTGTTGGGTTTCAATCGAATGATAATATTAGCCGGTTTAGGATTAATCCAGATTATTAAATCAGGCATTGATTTAATAATTTACATATACACATTTCGATATGTATATTCCAGTGTCATCCAGATTTTCGATCAAGCAGGGTTCCGATCGAATGATAATACTAGCCGGCTTAGAATTAAGCCGAATTATTAAATCAGGTATTGATTTAATAATTTACAGATACATATTTCGATATGTATATTCTATTGTTATCCAGGTTTTCTATCGGACGGTTGATAATACTAGCGGGCTTATGATTAAGCCGGTTTATTAAATCAGATATTGATTTAATATTAGTATTATATTAGTAGTATTATTCTATCTCTTGGGTATTCGTATTTTGGTACGAATACATGTATATATATACGGTAGAAAGTATTTTGTATTTATACAAAATACCTTCTAGAAGATGACACCTCATCATGCATTTTTCTATTTTTTTGAAAATAGAAAATGAGGTGGAAAAGAATGAGATGACATGAAGGATGGCTTTGTATTTATTGCAAATACTATTGTAGTATGGCTGTGATTTTAAAAGAAAAGAAAATACTTCATAAGAACACTTATCCATTCTTCACTTATCATTCTTCATGTGATGGTTTCTTCACTTGCTCTCTTCTCTTCATCTTCTTGAGTTCATTCTCTTGCAAATCCTTATCATTCTCATGTGTTGAGAACCAATGGATTTGAGATAGAAAACTACTAATAAACACTCACTAGATCATCTTAGCAATCTAGATTAGCAAACTAGGTTGTTGAGTTGCTTCATTAGTGAAGCTAAGCTTGGACCATAAACTCTTGGGTGGATCATCTAGGATCGAGGAAGATGGCCATCAAGGTTGATCTAGGAAACCCCAAGGAGCTTAAGAAGAAGAGTGAAGACCCAAAGGACACGTGTTTATCGGTATAACCTTCTCTCATTGCAGATAGATCTCTTATAACTTGCTAGTTTAGGGTTATGGTTTGATCACTTAGGTTAAGTTGGTTGTGTTTGCTTAAAAATTTAATTTTTATACATTCTGCCTCTTTACTTCGATATAGAGTGAGCACAACTCACCAACATGGAATTAGAGCCACTCCATAAAGCTTGACTATAATAGTTTGTACTAATTTAGGGTTTCGATCGACGGAATTTTCCGAATCGCATTTTCATATCTTTGCTTGCTGTTCGAATTTTAAAGTTGTTCAAAAAATATTTCTGGTTGCATTAAAATTATGTGCATGCAAAATTAGAGCCGAGAAAAAAAATTGGGCACCTAAACCTAAAATTCGACCGTGGAACAGAAGCCAAATGCACCATTTGGCCGCTGAACCGCGGTCCAATTTTGGCTACAGTGTGCGAAATTTTTTTGGGTCTCTAATACATGGAAATATAATTTTTGGAATATTTAGTTTTGGTCTAGATGTGTTTGTGTTCTGGATTGTACTTGGGGCCAATACGGAAAGTTTTAATTGATCGAAATTTTAAATTTGTGTCTTTCTAACCATTTGTTTCTGCGACCGTGAATATCAAAGCGCGGTATAATCCGACTGGTTGCTATTTGTACAACCATACGGGTTTACGAACATGATATTCGCATTGATGTTGTGTGTTGCACTGATGTTATGGATGGATTGTCATGGTGGATAGCTTATAGTGCAATGGTAGTTGTACAGTGTTGATGAAAGTCGACCTTAGCACCACCATGAGGTTCTAGAGGCATCAAGCATGCCAAATTTTAAATTTATTAGGTGCTAAGTTAGACTAACAAGATCTTTACTAGAATATTAAGGTTTTCCTTTGATGACGTGATGAACTAAAGAGAAGAAAAGAGCATACAACCTTTGTAGTTCGAGTCCTTCACTTCACATGCTCCGTGTAGTAGTCCCGCGACTCCACTAGGTTCCACTTGAGGCTTTGGATGAGCTTCCTCCGATGACCTTCGTGCCAAAGATGATCCATGCGAAGTCCCTCCACCTCAAGCTACCTCTACACTATACTCTTTAGCGTAGTAAACACGTTACACTCGATCGCTAGTAAAGTGTAGGATGGTGAAGTAGAGGATGTTAAAAGCTCATAAGTTTGTGTTCAAGCTTCATGGTTCACATCACATGTGAGGGTTGAAACTTGAACTATAGCAATTGAGGAAGAAGAAGAAGCTAGAGAGCAACCATGGGAGCAACTCAAGAAAATTGATTAAGTGTTGAGAATGAGCTAAGAATGAATGGCAACTCTTGACCCCCACTCATTCAAGCATGGAATTTTGCAATATAAAATTGCAACCATGCTTGAATAGTGAGTCAAGATGAATAAACTATGAATAAAGCCCATGCTTGGAACCATGCTTTCATTTTCCACCTCTTTTCAATTTTTCTCAAAAATAGAAATCAAGCCATGCTACATATATATATATATATATATATCATATTGTAACATTTTGTAAAATTAAGAATATTTAATTATATATTTTTATTATAAAAATAATATAATTGATAAGTTTACGAAAATGATATCGCTTATGAAATTGAGTATCGGAATCATATCCGAAAAATGTAATTATTTTGATAAATATGAATAAAGTGGGTGATATTAAGAAAATGATATTTTAATTATTCTATCATGACATTTTATTTGTCATTGAGCTAATGATAATTAAGTGATAGATTTATCATTTCATATCTTTTATGTTATATGGATTTGGATTTATGATATAAAGGTTTTTACTTATTGTTATATTTTTATCATGGATGGCATATAACATTCTATGCTAACTTTCATACAAACACCTCATTTTCACCCTTACTTATAACCTTACACCTCCTCCATCATAGCTTTACACATCCTTCTTCAAATCTAACACCTCCTCCTTGCATGAATCAATCATGCTTCTTCAAGTGACACATCCTTCTTCCTCTCATGCCACCTCCACCTCTCATCCTACACCTCATGCTTTCTCTACAAAACTCCTCACCCTATTTACACATTATACTTATAATTTTCAGTAGCTATTCCAACTGAAACACTACACTCTTCAGCCCCAAACCAAGAAAATTTTCTAAGTGTTCATACCGGGGAGTGAGAGCAATGAATCCCTTCATCAACTTGTACCCATAATCAAGCTTGATCTATTACCAAACCTAGATGCTTCCACATACAAATTAGAAGCTGGTGTTCTACTATACACAATCTCCATAGGTATATCTTTCTCTCTTTTTAATTTAATCAAATTCTGTCCAATATCAGTTTTCATAAGAAAAATAGAAAACATGAACTTTTGTGATGTTAAACCTACTATAAATAAATCTGGAACTAATACGTATAATCACTAGAAAACTAGTAAGTCCAAAAGTATAATGAGACCAATAGGAAACACCACTTGAAACCAGAGCCCCAAACTCGTTAATTAATCCGGCGACAAGCACACAAAATTCGGCGACGCCGGCCTTATCTAGGCATTTGGTGTTGATTCTTCTTCTGTAACTTTGAGTTTGTATTTTACAAGTCTCTGTATTGTTTGTGTTGTCCAAATATATACATAGTAAAATCTGGGAACTTTGTAGTAATGGTTTTATCAAATTTCAGATATTTACGATACGGAGTTTTCGTATTTTGATGTTGCAGCTGAAACGTTAACGTTTATACGTTAACGACAGAATTATATTGTCGTTCTTGGGTTAAGTATGCTATAGGTTCCAACTTACTGGTGTTTAGCTTGTCGTTTTGGTTTTCGATATGATATTTACATCAATGCGATTTAAATACGAATATAGGTACGATTCAAGGATTCCGAGACGGATTTGGCGATATAGCAGCGTGGATTCAGCAAGCTTTTAAGTTGGTGAGTAGATTTACATCTACAGGGGGAGTCGGGTGGATAGCGTATAGCACCCCTGCAACCTTATAAGTATTATTATGATATCTAGTTAGTGTAGTATTTATTCAAGTTATTGATATAGTATCACATCTTGTATGTCCTTCATTTGCATAAAGTTTCATATGTAGTTTTAAATGAGATACGTACGTGATGTTAGATCCGTACGACCTGGATATGGTTTGATGGATTTGTACGAGGGATCATGCCGTACTTGAGATGATACAGATATAGCGATATGATGAGATATTATACAAGAGTTTATATGTATTGGAATTGATGAAATTCGTATGCCGAATAACGGCAAGGTTTTTCCTTTAGACTCGTAGCAATAGGTGATATTCCGTTTTAGGATGTAATACATGTGTGAGCTATATTCTTTTAAAAACCATAATTCATTTATCTTTTAATAAAATACTAGGATGTAGTGCCAATTTCCAAAACGAATATCTATTTTAAATTTAGGGCAGCTTCCTTATTTCAAACGTTTCGTTTATTCCTAAAGATAATGGTATAGCTCATAGCAAGTAATTACAATAGTTACGTTTAAATTACTTTACATGTTTGCATTATATTATCGACGTTATCTACGATACGAATACTTTGATAGAACACTGCACAAATACCAATGAATACTTTGCTGCACAAGCACGTAAATATATGTTACACTACACCTCATTGGTACTGCCATGTCACTGTAGAACCGTTCTGTTGTATAATGCGTATATATACATGTGTTAATATAAATAGGTTGTTATACCGTAGAACACTTGTACAAATACTAATGATTGCCATGTTGTACGAGCACAGACACGTATGCTATACTACACATCATTAGTATTGCCACGACACAGTAGAATTGAGATCATTATGCCTATGTGATATAATTACGTAGTCTTTCTTTATTCCTGTTGTAAATTACGAATATTAGTACTATAGATGCTGATTATTATGGATTTTCTGGATATTTTACTCCTGATGATATATATCGGTGGTATGAGACACTGTTATATATGTATATATATAATATATCATCAATATAATCTATGCAGGTATTCTTATTCCTTACCTGATATTTTTGATATGATGAGTTAAACGTCCACCATGAGTTTTGTATTTTCTGATTTTGATTCCGAACCTAGTGGGGTAGCTGTACGGTTCCGAATTTATGAAATATCCATACTGAGTGGGGTAGCTATACAGCGGGATACATGGTGGACCTGGTTCGGGACCGAGAGGCAGGATAGCCGCATTATAGGCGGGGAGCCTAACGAGGATACTCGATACCGGAGATACAGATGAGCACGACAGATATCCAGAGGATACTGACCGGGGTTCGATTGGGCACGACGGATATCCAGGGGATACTGATCGTAGCCAGGATATCGGGTGGCGATCATCTGTTGAGGTGGTGTCGACGATATCTGTATTTACGTGTCGGTGATGGACACGAGGGATTTCTGGTTTTTGGGTGTCGATGCTGGACATCCATAGATATATATTGATATGTGGTTATCATGAGATATACAGTAGATTATGGTTACTGTAGCCGACCAAGACTGATTCCGGGGACAGTACGTGTATATATTTGTACGGGCATTCATATACATAAACAGGATTTCAAAACTCGAGCTATAGCCTCATTATTTTGACGTGTCTGAGATGACACCGAACTCTTTTAAACTGTAAACCTCTTAACACTATTTTTTAAAATAGCAGGATGTATATCCTAAATAAGATACCTATTATATTTCATACTATCATGTCTACTTTATGCCGTGACATATCTATTCCACGGCTATTTTAAAGAAGAGGTTTATATATATATATATATATATATATATATTTTTTTTTTTCGGCTACATTGGGCTTATACCTAGATATAGGTCATCTGCATTGATAGGTGTTACTTGGGATTGCATGATAGATGGTGTTGCATTATGATACATATGCAGATCATATAGTATATTGGTACGGATTATGATAGTACTATATATATGACCTAGGTATAGTCGTGCATTTCCATTTCTATCTTTAGATGTACTTTTATTCACTGAGTTGGCAATTCATCCCCGTTGTGCCACAGTTTCCTGCAGGTTTTACCGCTTGGATTATCAGCGGCTTTGGGCACACTTTCTTCTCGGTGATTGATGGGTATGTGGGTTACTATTGTATCGTACTCATACTTGATTATTCTTACATTCTTGTATCTAGTGAAAACTCCATCAACTTAGAAATGGTATATTATGGACTTAGAAGCGAGGCTTAGAGTTTTATATGTGGTGGGGTCACACTCTTTGGAGTCGACTTCTGATTTAGATTGTTGGTTGCTCCATCGTTTGGACGTGGAGACTAGCTCCCGTTGGGATGCTATTTTATTATTATATTGTATCGGGTTTTACAAAAATGCAAAGGAGGTGATGTCAAGTTTCAAAACGTCATAGATGTTTTTCAAATATACTTAGTTAAACTTAAAGTTTATTTTAAACTGACTTCATCGGAGGACTATTTTAAACCTCATCTCCAATGTTTTCAAAAAGGGTTTAGATTTCGGGTTTCGGCTTACTTGGATCGCGTCGATGTCTGTAGATGTCACGTGATTTAAGTGTCGGTCACGTGCCGCATTTGGGTCGTGACACACACACACACATATATATATTAATACATATAAGAAAATATTTAGTGAGCTAATGATATTAGTTAAGATATAATTATATCACATATAATATATATCACATTATTAAATCAACACTTGATTGAATAATCCTGGTTATATCACATATGACCGACTAATATCATTTTTCTGCATATCACATTATCAAATCAACACTTGATTCGACAATATGGTTATATCACATATAACCGAAGCGATAGCAGATAACTGCAAGATTACAATAAAGTATCATATACACGTATTTAATCAGGCCCACACATATATAACATATGTGTCCTACTTCATTTCGCTTGAACCAGGAAACTTCTGTGTGGGACTCTAAAGACTCGTCAATACGCCAGCAGTAGGTGATGATCACATCAGTCACCCACAAGCCGTTAGCGGTACTAGCTGGACGTAACGGCTACCCGGGTATTAAGCAATATGAAGATCAACAAGCAAGTTTGTCCATAGACTCCATGAAGCCTATCAGTAACACTACCATACAGTTCAGTCTCTTCGTCTGATATGTCGCATATCATGTTTAGGGATAGTAAACGTCAGACCCCAGTAACATGATAAGTCATGCCGATGTCTGGCCTATAACAGGTTGAGAAACTACTGATAACTCTTATCAGTAAATCTCATAAGCAGCCCTGGCCAGGGACTTCCAGTTATAGCTAATCGAGCATAGCGCAGCATCAACCCCCAATACCGGGAGAGACGAAACCCCTCCTATCGCTCATTGCCTCCATGCGACTCGGGATTGTACCCAAAATCCACCTGTTTGCATGTCTCCTTTTAGTATGGTAGGGAGGAAATCAAAGCACAGTGGGAGCCACACATGACTCTATGACGATCTCGGGTCTACAGACTAATCTGTACCAGTGTCACCAGAGGACTGCTATCTGACGATAGGTATACTACCACATAGGAGTCCTCGGCGAGTCTTGTTCGGTGTATCCATTCTCCAATGAGCACATGTGTATAATCTTTAATGTCACACACCAATGGTTGTGGAATCAACCATCGCCCTCTAAGGGACAAGAAACGTACACACTAGTCTACTCTGGAATATTGATGCCCTAGTCTCGATATTCCTTCGACTAGGAACTGATTAAAGGATGTATGTTCAGTCGCAATAATTGCAATCTTAAACATAACAATTTCCTCACTTTTCTAATCATCTAAGGTTGTTTATTATAAATATAACACATATTACAAGTTCATCTGGAAAATATCAAATACTACGTGTTATACATTATTATCAACATTTTGGAAGGAAATTGTAAGTTTATTATTTCACGCATGATATTGTATATCTCAACATTCTTCATGGAGATTTTATGCAGAAAATTATATCAGGACAGATATCGGAATTGCAAATTCGCCGACAAAATACAGGAAATCAAAGAGTTAAAATCTGACAGAGATTCAGAATGTTAGTGTATATGCCCTAGAGGCCATTACTGTATCATACTAGTTTGTATATTACTTGATGGAAGCTTGGGATATTCACAGTTGTATATACAATCTTGCTCGAAATGGTAGTATGCTACTTGGTTTGTCTCTGCTTTAATATGTACATGTGTTTCTTTTAGCATATCGCTGATATACATATTAGTAGAGCCCTTAGGATCTTTGCTTGATTACCAACGTTGTGATGGCGCTCACACTCGTGGGAGCTGGGTGATCTATAAGCACATCCTTATACAGGTCCCTAGTCGTTGGACTATCGAGACAGGGCATCGATACTCCGGAGTAGACTAGCGTATGCGCTTCTCATCCCAGTATGGGAGACGGTCTGTCCCACAGCCGTCAGTACGTCGTACTTGAGATAGTATGCGGGTGCTCGTTAGGTTACGAGTACACTGGACAGGACTCGTCGGGAACTGTTGGTTGGTATTATACCTATCGTCAGTTATCAGTTCCCAGGTGACATGAGTACAGCTTAGTCCGCTGACTTGACACTGTCACTTCGCCTCGAGTGTGTTCCCACTGCACTTTGATTACTACCCTACCACGGCTCAAAGGAGTCGTGCAAACAGGTAGTTTTTGGGTGCAGTCCCAAAGTACTTGGAGGCAGTGACGGTTAGACAGGATTCGTCTCTCCCGGTATTGGAGGTTGACATCGCGCTGTGTCCAGGAGAGCCATTACACGAGTAGTCCCTGGCCAGGGCAAGAGAGATATACTGGTAGGTTTCCAGTGTTATCTCAGGGTGTTTTGGGCTACACTCCGACACGACTTGTACCGCTATTAGGGGACTGACGTTCACCGCCCACTAGGCCCGCCATGCGATGTATCAGACGAACAGACCGGACTGTACGGAGATTGTCACATACAGGCTCAGTAGGAGTTCAGATGGGGTTCACCTCGTCAGTCTTCTTATCGACATCTACCTGGGGACCGTTACGTACAGCTAGTGCCGCTTGCGGTCTATGGTTAAACCCACTGCCAGCGTAGTGTCGAGTCTTTAGAGTCCCACACAGAGAGCTATTCGCCTTTAGGCAAAATGAGTAGAGGTCGCATGGTTTTGCGACAGGGTTCGTTCACATCCGCGCACTTGTGCACGTTTGCTGTCCGGACAGCTTATACTAGCGGGCTTTGGTTTAAGCCGGATCCTACTATATGATTTGGGATTGGTTTTTCTCATTGTATTCGTGTTCCTCGGATCACGAATACGGGTGCGTATGCACAGTTGCTTGAGACAGAGGGAGAGGACTTTGATTAGGGTTAATGACTATTGTCATTTTATTAACCCTAATGCTTATGTGTGTATTATTGTTAATTGATATTAGTTTAATAATTGTGCATGGTTATGGTTGTTGACCATTTGACCCATCTTGACTTATTGACCTTATTGACACTTTGACCATCATCATTTCATTTGGAAGGTGCTCTTTGATCCTTGCAATTTGCATTAAAAATGAAATGATAATGGTCATATCTTGATTAAGCCATGACAATTATCTCACTAATTTTCTAATTACAATAATTCACATATATGAGAGAATGCTTCATATTATTCTCTCATTCTATTATTCACATTCTCTCTCTTGTTCTTCCTCTCCCTCAAGCTCTCCCCTCTCATGTGTTGAGAAACACTTGAGCTTGAGAAAAACCCTCTCTTGATAATCTCTACTCTCATCTAGGGTTCAAGGATTAGCACTTCTTGCACCCTAGTTACTTCTAGCTTAGAGTTGAAGCCAAAGGTTGAGGCTTTCGGGTGGATCTTTCTTCGACGAGAGAAGACGACAAAGGTGACCTCCTTCCACCACTCTAAGGAGCAAGGAGAGAAGGACATAAAGCCCAAGGTATAACCTTTCTAGCACTTAGCTAGTTTCTAGTTAGCTTTAGCTTGTTTTTGTTTAGCAAAGATCCTTCATAGTGTAGTCCATGTTGCCTAAGCTCATAAAAATTCGATTTTTATTCCGTTTTCCGCCTCCCCGCAAGTACCGGGGTGGGCAACGTGGACTTACAGTGGTATCAGAGCCTAACTAAATATAAACTAGCTAGGTAGTAGAGTGTATCGAAGTTCGAATCGGAAAAATCGAAAAACCGAGTTTTAAAACCCTAAGTTTCTGTTAAATTTTTTTCTGTTCAAAATAAAATTTGTCATACTCCAAAAATCATCTCAGGGTTTTTTTTAAGAAAACCACCAAAAACGATCCAGTGATTCGACCAAAGAGCCGCGGTTCCGCGGCAATAGCAAGCTATTGCCGCGCAACCGCGGCCGTCTTGGCTCTTCACTGGGTCGAGTTTGGTGCAGTGTATTTCTGGCTTGGTTTTAGGATTTTTAAGATGGTTTATATGTGCCCAGATTTTCCAGAATAGAAATTTGTTTTGGGGGCCTATAAATCCGTATTTTTTTTCCGAACTTCAATACACTTTGACTAAAAGGTTATATCTGTGATGTTTACATGTATTGAACGTCGGCTAATCGCTATATGTCGATTAGTCGGGGTTATACATATCTGTGATCTGTGATTGATGATGGTATGTGTATATGAATGGGTTGGATTGTCGCAGATGAATAGCCGGGGTGGATGTGAGATGAGTGTTGCTTTTTCTTTCATTCATTCTAATTTGTAAATTGATGTAATATTATTATTTGTTTGGCCGCACAACCGGGTCGGGGTTGTAGCCGTCATTGTATAATTCTTTTTACTATTTTTGCTCCTAGGATTGACCCATGGAGGGGGTGCACAAACTACCGGGTATCTCGAAGTGCCGAGTGGCCTACTCACGGTGGTGAGGGAGGTTGCTTCGCTTCGGGTACTTGACGGGTAGTTTGCCGCACCCGTAGGGGTCTTGGGTGGGGTATTGGCTATTCACCGCGACCGTGTAATCCGCTTTTCGTTGCAGGCTCGAACGGATTGCGGATTCCTAGTATATCCAATGTATTCATCTGTGATCTGTAATGTCTATCATTGCTATATATTTATATATATAACTGTTTAGGCGTTGCTTATGTTTTACAGCCGCGCTAGCCCAGCCCCCGCTCTGTCGTTAGTTAAGTAACCTAACGGGTGATGACGGGGCTCCGTGGCGAATGCGAATGGCATAAGCGTACGTCATATTTTGGTTGTTTTCTGCAATGGTAGGATTAAATGATGGGACGCATTAGAAGAACTAATGCAAGAAAATAAACCAAGTAAAAGTCGATTGGAACACTTTGAAAACCACTCGGTTCTTTTCAAAACTAAACTTTTAAACGCGGAGCTTGAACCACTCCTTTTAAAAGCTATCTCGTTCCATCGATTATATCAAGTTCAATACGTTCACGGTTTCGCCAAAACCATTCGTAGCCCTCCGTCATTCCACATGAATGGTCAAAAGTATTCAAGCTATGTATTTTGGCCAAAGTCAAGGCATAGTGATTGGTAGCTATTGGGTATTTATGTGCAGCATAGATAGATGCGTTAGTTTGGGACAGTCGTGCTGCCATTTTGGCCAAAGTCAAGGGTAGGTACGGGTGGGTCCAAATTAACCAGGAGAATGACGGGTAGAACTTGACATGTGACTTATGATATTTTGGCCAAAGTCAAGGTCATAAGAGCATGGGGCAGAAATCCACATCGGGAGTTTCATAAGTACTGAAACTTGCTAGCGCTGCATACCATTTGGAATGTGATAATTCTGGTAGGATTCCTTCGGTTTTATCACGCGATGATATTTGGATCCCGATCCTACTGTGAGTATATGCTACTCCTCGGGAAAACTCTCACTTAACGATCAATGCTATAAACTTAGTAGGTGTCTAGAAAGGTGTTAGCGGGGCTACGCCCCCAGGGAAAAGAGGTTACTTAATTAAGAAACTTCGCGAAAGCGTTGGAAAACCTCCCTCGAAGTACCGACACTGGCCTGGCTGAACGGTTAAGCAAGTATTGTACGGTGAGATTGATCCTGACTAATCCTTTCTTTACGGTTTGAGAAGGGATTCGAGAGACAGTGGGAGCCATCCAGTTTAGACAAATTAATAACCACTCTAAACTTGCAAGAGCATCATGCTAAAGTGTTTCTTTTCTCTCTCCTAATTGCAGCGACCATTCAACATGACCGGACTTAAGTTATTACTAGATAAAAACATATTGACAGGGCCGAACTACAAAGATTGGCTCAGGAATGTCAAGATGGCAATCACTTACGACAAGTTGGGGTATGTCCTTACCACCAAAGCTCCCCCTGTCCCAGGTCCCAAAACCAGTGTCGTAGATAGGGAAATCTACAAGACCTGGGAAATAGATTGCGCGAAGGCTAGATGACTCGTACTAGCCTCGATGGACAACGAACATCAGAGGAGGCATGAGAATATGGACCTAGAGTCCATATTTCTTCATAAAAAAGAACTGTATGGAGAGCAGTCTCGTATCGCAAGATACGAAGTGTCGAAGAAGTTATTTTTGGCAAGGTTGGCCGTCGGATCATCGGTAGCGGAACACGTGCTTAAGATGATTGGCTACATAGAGGAGCTCGCGGACCTTAGGACCACGTTGGAGAATGATCTCTATACTGATTTGATTCTCCAGTCCCTTCCTTCCACTTACGCCCAGTTTATTCTTAACTTCAACATGCAAGGAAAGGAGGTTGAACTTTTCGAACTTCTGAACATGTTGAGGAGTGCTGAGGGCACCCTACAGAAGGGTACGGAGACATCCACTTTGTTTGTAGGAGGATCTTCCTCTTCTCGGTCCAGGGCGAAAGCCAAGGGCAAGAAGAAGAAAGCCCCCGCCAAACCAAGAGGCGGTGTCGGTAAAGTGGATACGAAGGGAAAAGGAAAAGCAACAAAGATACCGGGAAAGCTGGTGGGGAAGGAAGAATGCTTCTATTGTCACAAAAGTGGTCACTGGAAACAGGATTGCAAGGCTTGGAAGGCCAGAACACAGGATTTGAAGCGAGTTGCAGCTTCAGCTTCAGGTATGTATGTTATTGAAAACTGTCTATCAATAAACTCTATATCCTGGGTATTGGATACCGGATCAGGATCTCATATCTGTAATTCTTTGCAGGCGTTAAGAAAGCGTAGAGTTTTGAAGGCAGGTGACATGACCCTCAGAGTTGCAAACGGTGCTAGCATGAATGCTGAGGCCGTGGGGGACTATCACCTGGGATTGTCGGATGGACACTTTTTGGTTTTGCGTAGTTGTTATTATGTACCAAATGCAACCTGTAATATCATTTCTGTATCTTTATTATCTAAAGAAGGTTATGAATTTGCATTTGTAAGTAATGTAGTGAACATTCACCTTAATCAAGTTTTGATTGGGTCAGGTACATTGAACAACGGTATATACGTATTAAACCAACCACAGATTTTCAATGTACAGAATACACACAAAAGAAAGTCTCCAGAAATCAATAAAACTTTCTTATGGCATTGTAGACTGGGTCACATCAATGAGAGAAGGTTGACTAAGTTACATACAGAAGGATATTTGGATCCGTTCGAATATCAATCATATGCAACTTGTCAATCCTGTCTCAAAGGAAAGATGACAAAGACTCCGTTCACTGGACACGGAGTAAGAGCGAGCGAGCTCTTGGGACTCGTACACAGCGACGTGTGCGGTCCAATGTCTACACATGCGCGAAGCGGTTATTCTTACTTCATTACTTTTACGGATGACTTTTCAAGGTACGGTTATGTTTTCTTAATGAAACATAAATCCGAGGCTTTTGAAAAATTCCAGGAATATAAAAATGAAGTAGAAAAACAAACAGGCAAAAGTATCAAGGCACTGAGATCTGATCGAGGTGATGAATACTTGAGTGCCGAGTTCCTGCGTTACTTAAAAGAGAATGGAATTCTCTCTCAGCTTACTCCTCCATACACTCCGCAACATAACGGCGTATCGGAGAGACGGAACCGAACCCTATTGGATATGGTACGGTCCATGATGAGTAACACTGAGTTACCACGATCGTTCTGGGGATATGCGCTAGAATCAGCTGCATACCTTTTGAACTGAGTTCCAACTAAGACTGTGCCTACTACACCATATCAGATGTGGTGTGGGAAGAGACCCTATCTTAATCATATTAAGACATGGGGATGTCCAGCTTTTGTAAAAAGCCAGCATGCGGACAAGCTCGAGGCACGCTCAGTACAGTGTAAGTTTGTGGGATATCCAAAGAACTCCAAGGGATATTTCTTCTATTGCGAAGAGGAACAAAAGGTGTTTGTTTCTCGCCATGCCCACTTTCTAGAACACCAGTTCATAGAAAAAGAATTAAGTGGGAGCGCAATAGAACTGGAAGAAATTCCAGAACCGCGAGCTATTGCTGAAAGCTTAGTAGAACCAGAAGGTTCGAAAGATCAGGACATTCCCATGCCACTCCGCAGGAGTAGTAGGCAGTCTCATCCGCCCGAGAGATACTACGGTTTTCTCATTGACGGGGGTAGAGAGGATTGCATCATAGACTTTGATGAGCCTACTAGCTTCCAGCAAGCCATTCAGAGCGTCGACTTGGTAAAATGGCTAGATGCAATGCGGACCGAAATGGAGTCCATGTACACCAACAAAGTATGGACGTTGGACATTGCTCCAGATGGGGTAAAACCCGTAGGATGCAAGTGGATCTTCAAAAGGAAGATTGGTGTAGATGGACAGGTTGAGACTTATAAAGCTAGACTGGTAGCAAAGGGTTTTTAGTCAGCGACCTGGTTTGGACTATGACGAAACCTTTTCTCCAGTAGCTATGCTGAAATCCATTCGGATCCTTCTTGCCATTGCTGCCTTCCACGATTATGAGATTTGGCAGATGGACGTAAAGACAGCTTTTCTAAATGGACATTTAGAGGAGTGTGTCTATATGGACCAGCCAGAGGGTTTCATTCAGAGTGGGAGCAGCGGAAAGGTGTGCAAGTTGCTTAAGTCCATTTATGGACTAAAGCAGGCATCGCGGAGTTGGAACATCTGTTTTGATGAGACGGTCAAGGAATTTGGCTTTATCAAAAATCCAGATGAACCATACATCTATTGTAGATTTGTAGCGAGAACTGTAGTATTCCTCGTTTTATACGTGGATGACATTCTCTTAATAGGAAATGACATTCCTATGCTACAATGTGTCAAGGGGTTCTTGTCACACAGGTTCTCTATGAAAGACCTGGGTGATGCCTCATACATTCTGGGTATCCGGATCTACCGTGACAGATCCAAGAGGATATTAGGACTTTCACAGTCCAGGTACATCGACACCATACTGAAGAGATTCAGTATGGAAGATTCCAAGCGCGGTAATCTACCGGCTTGTCACGGGATCACCCTCTCCAAAGAGATATCTCCCAAGACTGATTTGGAGAGGGATCGCATGTCTATTATACCCTACGCTTCTGCGGTAGGCTCTATAATGTATGCGATGTTGTGTACCAGACCGGATGTGGCTTATGCACTGAGTGTGGTAAGCAGGTATCAGTCAAACCCTTGGGAGAAACATTGGATAGCAGTAAAGAACATTCTCAAGTACTTGAGAAGGACTAAGGAGATGTTCTTGGTGTATGGCGGAAAAGACCTCCAGATTGAGGCCTTTGCTGACTCCAGCTTCCAGAGTGACAAAGATGATTCCAAGTCCATGTCGGGTTTTGTCTTTACCCTCAATGGAGGGGCGGTGTGTTGGAAGAGCTCCAAACAGGAAACCGTTGCTGACTCGACTATGGAAGCGGAATACATCGCTGCATCTGATGCCGCAAAAGAAGCTGTCTGGATGAGGAAGTTCTTGAGAGAACTTCAGGTGGTTCCGTGCATTGTTGACCCAATACCTCTGTATTGCGACAACAAAGGGGCTATAGCTTTAGCGAAGGAACCCAGGTCCCATTAGAAATCCAGACACATCTTAAGGCGGTATCACCTGATCAGGGTGATCGTGGATCGCCAGGAGATCGAGGTACGGAGGGTTGCTTCAGAAGATAACACAGCAGATCCATTCACCAAGGCCTTGCTCCAGACTCAGTTCGAGCGGCTGATCGAGATGATAGGTCTTCGATACGCCAGTACATGGCCTTAGTGCAAGTGGGAGATTGTTAGTGTATATGCCCTAGAGGCCATTACTGTATCATACTAGTTTGTATATTACTTGATGGAAGCTTGGGATATTCACAGTTGTATATACAATCTTGCTCGAAATGGTAGTATGCTACTTGGTATGTCTCTGCTTTAATATGTGCATGTGTTTCTTTTAGCATATCGCTGATATACATATTAGTAGAGCCCTTAGGATCTTTGCTTGATTACCAGCGTTGTGATGGCGCTCACACTCGTGGGAGCTGGGTGATCTATAAGCACATCCTTATACAGGTCCCTAGTCGTTGGACTATCGAGATAGGGCATCGATACTCCGGAGTAGGCTAGCGTATGCGCTTCTCATCCCAGTGTGGGAGACGGTCTGTCCCACAGCCGTCAGTACGTCGTACTTGAGATAGTATCCCGGGTGCTCGTTAGGTTACGAGTACACTGGACAGGACTCATCGGGAACTGTTGGTTGGTATTATACCTATCGTCAGTTATCAGTTCCCAGGTGACATGAGTACAGCTTAGTCCGCTGACTTGACACTGTCACTTCGCCTCGAGTGTGTTCCCACTGCACTTTGATTACTACCCTACCACGGCTAAAAGGAGTCGTGCAAACAGGTAGTTTTTGGGTGCAGTCCCGAAGCACTTGGAGGCAGTGACGGTTAGACAGGATTCGTCTCTCCCGGTATTGGGGGTTGACATCGCGCTGTGTCCAGGAGAGCCATTACACGAGTAGTCCCTGGCCAGGGCAAGAGAGATATACTGGTAGGTTTCCAGTGTTATCTCAGGGTGTTCTGGGCCACACTCCGACACGACTTGTACCGCTATCAGGGGACTGACGTTCACCGCCCCCTAGGCCCGCCATGCGATGTATCAGACGAACAGACCGGACTGTACGGAGATTGTCACATACAGGCTCAGTAGGAGTTCAGATGGGGTTCACCTCGTCAGTCTTCTTATCGACATCTACCTGGGGACCGTTACGTACAGCTAGTGCCGCTTGCGGTCTGTGGTTAAACCCACTGCCAGCGTAGTGTCGAGTCTTTAGAGTCCCACACAGAGAGCTATTCGCCTTTAGGCAAAATGAGTAGAGGTCGCATGGTTTTGCGACAGGGTTCGTTCACATCCGCACACTTGTGCACGTTTGCTGTCCGGACAGCTTATACTAGCGGGCTTTGGTTTAAGCCGGATCCTAGTATATGATTTGGGATTAGTTTTTCTCATTGTATTCGTTTTCCTCGGATCACAAATACGGGTGCGTATGCACAGTTGCTTGAGACAGAGGGAGAGGACTTTGATTAGGGTTAATGACTATTGTCATTTTATTAACCCTAATGCTTATGTGTGTATTATTGTTAATTGATATTAGTTTAATAATTGTGCATGGTTATGGTTGTTGACCATTTGACCCATCTTGACTTGTTGACCTTGTTGACACTTTGACCATCATCATTTCATTTGGAAGATGCTCTTTGATCCTTGCAATTTGCATTAAAAATGAAATGATAATGGTCATGTCTTTATTAAGCCATGACAATTATCTCACTAATTTTCTAATTACAATAATTCACATATATGAGAGAATGCTTCATATTATTCTCTCATTCTATTATTCACATTTTCTCTCTTGTTCTTCCTCTCCCTCAAGCTCTCCCCTCTCATGTGTTGAGAAACACTTGAGCTTGAGAAAAACCCTCTCTTGATAATCTCTACTCTCATCTAGGGTTCAAGGATTAGCACTTCTTGCACCCTAGTTACTTCTAGCTTGGAGTTGAAGCCAAAGGTTGAGGCTTTCGGGTGGATCTTTCTTCGACGAGAGAAGACGACAAAGGTGACCTCCTTCCACCACTCCAAGGAGCAAGGAGAGAAGGACATAAAGCCCAAGGTATAACCTTTCTAGCACTTAGCTAGTTTCTAGTTAGCTTTAGCTTGTTTTTGTTTAGCAAAGATCCTTCATAGTGTAGTCCATGTTGCCTAAGCTCATAAAAATTCGATTTTTATTCCGTTTTCCGCCTCCCCGCAAGTACCGGGGTGGGCAACATGGACTTACACAGAAGAGATAAGAAGATTCCAGATATCACCTGAATACATATAGACCAACACCAAACTACCACAAGAAACTAAAGCCACAAGCCCACCAAACAGCAGCGGAACCGCGGTCGAGTCAGGCCGATCCGCCGCGGATCTGCGGCCGAGTTAGGGCATCGGGTGACAAGTTCCCTCCAGAAGTTTCCCTACAACTACCTAGCATGTTGAGGACGCTCCATTGTAACAACCTTGTTCTGGAAACTTTCCTACAACAACCTAGTTTCTTGAGGAAGCTTGATAACTACCTTATTCTAGAAGCTTCCCTACAACTACCAAGCTTTTTGGGGAAGATTGATCTAGCTTCTTGAGGAAGATTGGTGAGGGGCTATATAAAGGACTCTAGTCTTCATTTTGAGGGGTTGAACAATTCGTTACGCAATTTGGGGAGACAATTTGAGTGACACAACTTGTGATCCCAACACCAATTCCAAATCAAGATCCAAAATCAAGAATCATTGAGAACAACATCAAGAGACGACATTCAAGATCCTTTACGTAAAGCCGAGCATCATCTACGAGCAAGTGATCCTCGACAGGTCCAAGTCTCATGATGATCGAGCAAAGCGAAGATCGACGGAGAAATTGCCTCTTTAAGGGAGTGATCGAGAGCATTCTTTCTTGTAATCTCGAATTGAGAAGTGTAATTCTAAGTTGAGTAATAAAGGTGATCATTCATTTAGTCTTGCTTTCTTTAAATTCTCGCATTACAAAATCTCTATTTGTTGATTCTTCTATTTTCATAATGTGTGAATAAATCTCTGCTTGCTAAGAATTCGAAGGAATTTGGTAGATCAAATGTGATAAATCCTATATTCATCTTAACTCTTATGGGAATTATGAACTTTAGGAAAAAGAATCATCAACGACCAAATTGGGAGCGAGATTACCGTTCTTGATAATTTCGTTGCAATTTAGGAATTAGATGATTGATGATTTTCTATGCTAAAGGCTAGATTTGAATGGTGAGCAATGAAAAGACAAGGGATAATGAAGGAGAAACCTCAGTTTCTTCAATAGATCCCTAATCTTCATTCCTTGCCATCAATCTAGCTATAATTCATCAATAGATAAGACGAGTCATTTTTAGTATTCATCATTGCTACTAATTCCTATCGAATCCTACAAGCTATTCTTCAATTTTCTTGATAACTAAAATTGATCTTGGATATTTTCTTGATTACTAATTCTTGAAAATACTTTCTTGATTTTCTTGAAAATATGAATTCCACTCAATCTTGAACTATTTCTTGAATTTTCTTTAATAATTCTTTCGACTCAACTAAAGCAAGAATTTACGAATTCCTCGTATCTCAGTGGACGACCCATGCTCACTAACGATCGCTACAAGCGACACCGTTATTGATTGCAGTTATTAAAATACGATTAAAGCTCTACATCGCTTCTTTACTGTTGGGTGGCGGCAGCGCCCCGGCCGTCGAAACGCGGCCAAAATGTGGAATAAAAATTTATTAAACCGGCGCTATCGCTACCTGAATCCCGGATCGACCTTAAACCCTAAACTAGCAAACTAACTAAGAGTTAGAATCATTATACCGAGTTGATCCGTGTCCTTCGGTCTTCATTCCAAGCTCCTAGTGATCCTTTGATGATGTTTGGTTGTCGGTCTTCCTCCATCTCCGATGATCCACCCGAGGGAAACGACGCAAGCTCCAGCCTCGACAAACGAGGCAACCGACGCTCCAAAGTCGCTAGCGATGGAGAGTGGGGGTGTATGAAAATGTCACTACAATTTTCTCTCAACCCAAAACTCAAATGAGTAATGCAAGAAGAAGATGAATGGAGGTGATGAAGACTTTGGCATGAACTAAAAATGGCTAAGTCTTTGTGAACTTGAGAGAGTGAGAGAGTGAGCTAGCATGTGTAATATATCATCATCCAAAATGAAATGAACCCCCACCTCAAAATAGTGGCCGGCCCCCCCTCTCTCTCCCATCAAAAAATCTCATTTTCTTTTTCCATAAAATAATAGCAACCATTAAACAAATGAGACCATACCTTGCTACATGCATAAACCCATGCCTCAAAGTCAAGTCACCTTTTCCACCTTATTAATAAAACAAATGAATTTCCATAAATGGAAAATCATATAAATGAGGTGGCATCTTTTAGAAGCTATTTCGTACAAAATACGGAATACTTCCCGGTACATGTATCGAAATACATATACGCGTATTCGTACCAAAAATACGAATAACCAAGAGAGAAAACGAATAGTGAACAATAATACTAGAATACGTATATACAAATACATATATGAATTATTAAATCAAAACCCGATTTAATAATCCGGCTTAATCCTAAGCCGCTAGTATTATCAACTGTCTGATTAAAGTTTGCGCAGCAAGTGCACACCCGTATGTACCAACATACGACATGTACACCATATCGCCTGAACCGTGAACACCCTCTGTGTGGGACTCTAAAGACTCGTCAATACGCTGGCAGTGGGTTTAACCACAAGCACGTCAGCGGCACTAGCTGTACGTAACGGCTACCCAGGTATTGAGCGAAAGGTAGGCCGACGAGCAAACTCATCCTGAACCCCTACTGAGCCTGACAGTGACAATATCCGTATAGTCCGGTCTGTTCGTCTAAGAGTATGGCATATCGAGTCTAGGGGGGTGGTTAAAGTCAGACTCCCAACAACGCGATATTTAGTGTCGGGATGAAACCCATCACCACCTGAGAAACTATCGATCCTGGATCGATAGTTCTCGTCCACTGTGGCCACGGATTTATGGTGATGGCCATCCGTACACAACGCGGCATCAACCCCCAATACCGGGAGAGACGAATCCCCGACGATCCGATCACTGCCTCCATGTGGCTCAGGACTGTACCCAACTAAAACCTGTTTGCACGACTCCTTTGAGCCGTGGTAGGGTAGTAATCAAAGCACAGTGGGAAATCACACGAGACAAATGACGGTCTCAAGTCGACAAACTAACCTGTACACATGTTACCTGGAACTGCTATCTGATAATAGGTATAATACCAACTAGCATGATCCCGACGAGTCCGTCCAGTGTACTCATAACCTAATGAGCACCTGTATACTATCTTAGGTGAACAAACTAACACCAATGGCTTGTGAGACCTGGCCACCGCCCCTCGTCGGGGTCTCGATCAGTATACACTAGTCTACACTGGAGGATCAATGCCTGGTCTCGATACTCCTACGACTACGGACATTTAAGGATGTGCTTATAGACCCCAGCTCCCACATATATGATCGCCATCATAATGCTGGCAGTCAAGCAAGAATCCTATGGGCTCTATCAACATGTACATGATGATAAAGACAAACCATATAGCATACTACCATCTTGAGTAAGACTGTTTTATCGGTATAGGTCCTGCCGCAATCATCATAATCATCTGTCTGCGACTATGATAATTGCCTTGAGGGCACTATAGCCAACAATTACTACATCTTTACTTTAAAAATTAAATAGGCGAGAAAATCGATATAAAATCAAATGGCGCCGTTGCCGGGGATCCGTGAGTAATTTGTTCTTTCTTGCTATTTGAGTTGAAATATTATTATTCCATCAAAAAATTTGAATCAAAATTGCATCGTGTGCTTAACGATTAGTGTGTGAATTTTGCAAGGGAATATGGAATTATTGGAGCAGAGAGATAAAGATTCTGAAGCATTTAACAGGACTAGAGGACCAAGGGAGCACCAGTACAAATTTTAGGTCAAAGATCATTGAAATTGACCGTGGAACCGCGGCAATAAGCTTGCATCAGCGGCGGAACCGCGGCAGTTTAGAGGATTTAGGGCTCCAGTTTTCTCTGGTATATTTTATACATTTTTCTCTCTTCTCTGCCAAGTCCAATAACAACTTTTCTGCAGGATTCTTTGCAAAAATTCGCATCGCTTAAAAAATTCTTGCTGCGAGTTTTGATATTGGTTGTTTTTGCATATTTTAATACGAAAATTAAATGGCAAAGACCAAATTCAGATTAGGTGGGGATTTCATTACCCTTCCTAAACCCTAAAAATCACAAAACTAGCATCCGCATCACCCTTCATTAACAAAAAAATATCTAGACAAGGCTCTAAGGACCGTCGCGCTCAATTAGGACAGAAGAAGCTCGTGGGTAATCTACTGCTTATCCGCATTTCTTTTGTGGTGTCTAAGGCAAGTGTGTCTAAGGAAAGTGGTTACTTAATTAGGCCCGCTACTTTCGTAGCGGATACCTCCCACTTACCTGGCACTTACCTGGCCACAGGAGTGATAAATAGGTAGTAGAGGATTTATCCTGCGATTTGTCTTCTAGAAGTCTAGGAGCGGTCTAGTGACTTGACCTAGGTGACCGTAGATCTAGGGTTGATTGTGCATTTTTTGTGTGATTTTTCTAAATCCGTCTTTTTCAAAACAAACCAAAAATAAAAACAACCCACTTTATCTAATTATCACTTACTCTACCTGATCATTCGAAAAAACTGCATTTTTAACACGGCAATTTCCTTATCTTTTGCATTCATGTAGAGGTGTTCGGTATTCATATCGCACATATTAGCAAAACACCTGTAAACTACTGGATTACCTGTACTGTATACTAAAACCGGCATTTTTAGGGAAATTGACTGTTTATCAGGGCATTGCATCATTCTTGTGCAGTGCAACACGTGTTTCGAAGTCTGTGCAGGAAATTTCAGAAGAATGGTCAAAATTTGTATAACAATGCTGTTAAAAAATACGCCAACTCAATGACTTGAGATCTGGAAGTAATCTAGAAGGAATTCAGGGAATCAACATATTAGAAAAGACACCTGAAGACAGAAGAAGACACTGCATGAAGTTTCATGCCTTCAGGCTCTTATTGGACCGCGGATCCGCGGCAGGAGCCAGCTTGCGCCGCGGATCCGCGGTGATGTTGCCACGTCACCTCCTCAGATTTACATCAAAACTCCTCTCTCAAGTCAAGTACCCCTTTAAGCCACTGTAATTGCCAGAACACTCCAGAACATTCTGCCAGATCAGAAAGGGTTCCTTGATCAAAGCTTAACACTCCAAGCTTCCTAAGCAAGCTTCACCTTAACTACATTAAGAGCCTAGAACCTTCTCCCTAACCTCCTAGCTTAAGCTAGAAGCTAAACCCTAACTAACTAGTTCTAGAGGCTTCTACCTAACTAACTAACTTACAAGGGAAGCTAACCTAATCCAAGCTTCTTAAGGAAGCTAATCATTCCTAAGCCTATAAAAGGGACCCTAGGCCTCACTTGAAAAGGTTGTTAAAAGTTGTTCATCATTAGTTCAAGAAATTCTCCATCATCTTCCACCCACAAGTTGAGTGACACGACTTGTGCCTCAAAACCTAACCCTAATTCCAATTCCAAAATCAAGATCAAGATCCCGAGTACCATTCAAGCGAGATGCCTTCGATCCTTTAGAAAGCGACGTCGGACTTCATCGGAGCAAGAGATCAAAGGAGATCCACGACTCAAGGAGCCGAGCGAAGCCGAAATCGACGATCTAGTTCCTTCCTTTTGTAAATTTCAAGAGAGTTGTAACGAAATTTGTCGATAAATAAAGGTGAAATTTCTATATCTTGCTTATCTTTTAATTCAAGCATTATGATTCGATCTCAATTTGTGATTGTGTTTGTTATTATGATGTTTGAGTAAAACTCCGCTCGTGTAGGAGTTGTGAAGATCAATAGATGATGATGATTTAGACACTTGTACAATTCTTAAATCCTATAATGTTTGTAAATTCTTGTGAATCAAATGATCGATGACCTAGTTTCAAGACGATGCTTTCTTGATTGTGTTCACTCGAAACTAGGGATCAACGATTGATCGTTTGATTAATTTGAAGCTAGAATTTGAATGAGATTCATCGAAAGGACAAAGGATGAGATGAGGAATCCCTAGCTTCTTCGCAAGATCCTTAACCCTCGATAAATCGACATCGATCTAGTATCAATTCGTTAATGGATAAGAATGAGTAATCATTAGATCTCATCACATCTATAGACCCGATCTACACCTACGAGCCACACTTCGAATCTAGATTGTTGGTTTGGAAATCATCACATCTCAATTCTTGATTTTAATGTTTTCTTAGATCTAAATTTTTCTCATTCTTGAAATTCAATTACAAATCATGAATTGTTTTGTTTTCTTTTCCTTAAAGTTTAAACTCATCTAATTCGAAACACGAACGATTACACTTTCCCTGTGGACGATCCGCACTTACTAACGCGCTACAATTCGACACCGTTATTGATTGCGGTCAAATAATTTTTGGTTGTGATTTCTATACAATTTTCATACTACACAATCCGAAATCAATTCAATCAAATGGCGCTGTTGCCGGGGATAGTGCGCTAATTGTTCGTTATTTTGAAATTTGAGTTGAAAAGTTTATTCCTTCTATATTTTTAGATCTAAATTCGCACAAACCCTAAACGTGTTGTTGTGATTTGTTGCGAGGAAATCTGGATTTTGTGGAGCTATGGAAAATTTTTTCAGAGCATTCCAGAGAGCTGTGTAAGTGAACAGGAGCCTGTTGTGAAAAATTTGTGCAGTGATCCCATATTCAAACCGCGGAAGCGCGGTCTAAGACATCTCCTGTGGCTGAACCGCGGCTGCCCTGTAGGAACACTGTACCAAAGTTCTCTGGTAATTTCTCAACTTTCTTATCTTCTCTCTTATCTGCTCCAATTAATAATTTGCTGCAGGTTTCTTTGCAAATAAATCGCAGCGCCGCAAAAAGCAATAAAAATTTGTGCTTGTTTTTTATTCTTGGTTGTTTGAATATTAATACGGAATTTAAGGGGCACGGCCAAATCCAGATTAGGTGGGGAGTTCATTACCCTTCCTAAGCCCCAAAAATCACAAAATTGCATCCGTATTTACCCTCATTAACTAAAAAATATCTAGAGATGACTTTAAGGACCGTCGCGCTCACTTAGGACAAGAGAAGGCCGTGGGTAATTCATTGCTTATCCGTGTTTCTTTTGTGGTGTCTAAGGCAAGTGTGTCGAAAGCTAGTGGTTACTTAATTAGGCCCACTACTTACGTAGTGGAGAACCTCCCACTTACCTGGCACTTACCTGGCCACAGGAGAGACAAAGAGGCAGTGGAGGATTTATCCTGCGACTTGTCTTTTGGCAGTTAGAAGCGGTCTGGAGCTTTGACCTAGGTGACCACTAGATTTTAGGGTTGCTAGTTGCATTTGTTGTTATTGCATCATATTTTCAAAAATCAGTCCATTTTTCAAAACAAACACCGCATTCATTCATTTCCCCTAATTATAAGTCACGCTGCCACTTGTACTAACCCTTTTTAGTGCAAGATAGGCTGGACACGGGATTCTAGTGCCCGAATTGTCCGCGTTCCCCCGATCGACTCCGAAGTTGGTATTTCTACATTTACCTCTTCTTTACCCACCACCACACCCACTTCGATGGATCCGTCTCCATCGAACTTCTTTACCACTAATCTGCCGCCGTCCGTTGGTGCGCAGAATCCACCCCGCATCTCTCTCCAAGAGAGGTGCTATCCTATTCGAGGTCCCCTTTCCACCTGTCTTTCCATTCCACCAGCCAACGGGGACAATTTTCTGATTAAACCACAATACATCAACCTTCTACCCAAATATCACGGTCTCGAGTCTGAAGACGCATATGTGTTTATTACAAAATTTGAAAATGTATGCGCAATGATGGGTACTTCACAGCTTTCTATGGAGGCTATGCATCTTCTTCTTCTCCCATTCACCTTGTGCGATATAGCCGAGAAGTGGCTGTATAACACAACCGCACATTCCATTTCAAATTGGGAAGAATTTATTAAAGCATTCCTTAAGAAATTCTACCCACATCATAAAACAGCTCGAGTCCGAAGCGAAATAAATCAATTCACCCAGCTTCCAAATGAACCATTTTCAAAATGTCTTGAACGCTTCAAGGATCTGTTAGTCCAATGTCCACATCATGGAATCCCTAGATGGGATCTGTGCAGAATCATATATGAGGGCATTAATCCTAACACAAGACAGATCCTTGAATCCATGTGTCAAGGAAACTTCATGACCAAAGATGATGGGGAAGCTTGGAAATTTTTAGAAGATTTCGCTGAAAAATCTTTACAGTGGGAGGGTGTGAGTCAATCGTCTAGGGCTGGCAATAACCAATCGGAAGTTTCCATAGGAGTTAGAGCTGAGATGTCAGCTATGCAAAAGAAACTCGAGACTATGGAAAACAAATTTTTAGCTGGCGCCCTAAATCAAATGTCACTCTTCAAAACTGTATGTGGATGTTGTTCAGATCCTTCTCGTTTGACGGAAGAATGTCCAATAAATTCTCCGTTTCAAGGTCATGAGCATATCAATTCTGCTTTCCAACAACGACCTAGAAACGATCCTTATTTTTCCACGTACAATCAGGGTTGGAGGAATCACCCAAATTTTGCTTGGAACCAATCACAAAACACGGTTCCAAACCAATACAATTTCCAAAGGGTCCCTCCACCACAACAGCAACCACAATTGAGTCAGCACCCCTTTCAAGCACAAAATTTCCAAAATCCGGTCAACACACCTGCACCGTCTAATCCTTTGCAGTTGACCGGTACTGATGAATCCTCTTCATTCATGAATTTGCTTTTGACAATAAAGACTTCCGTCGATGATATAAGGAGAAACTCCACTTCTCAAAGTGAGACTATTAAATCGATGGAAGAAGAAATTGCACGATTGAAAGCTGAAATGAGTGCAAGAGAGAAAGGGAAACTTCCAGCTCAACCTTTACCCAATCCTGGCTATTCACATCATGTGAATGCAATCACGTTGAGATCTGGAAGAGTGCTTGACAATCACGTTGGGGAAGAGTTTGATGATACAGAAAGATCTATCAATGACACCTCGGCTGAGATCTTTCTTTCCACTTCTACTTCTAATTCTAACCCCAATTCTTCTACCCCACCACCTTCTTGCGAGCCTATTCTTCGTTTCCCAAAAGGCTCGCCACCTCAGCCCATTTCTTCTAGTCTACCACCGACGATCCCCACTTCTATTCTGGGATCGGTTCCACACACACTTCCTTCTTCTATGATGGACCCAGCGTTTATTGCTAAAGCTCCTTATCCGAATCGGTTAAGGGGAAACACATCAAGTCCACATATGGAGAAGATCACTGAAATGTTTAAACAGGTTAACATCAACATCCTTCTTCTAGATGCAATACAACAAGTCCCCGCTTATGCGAAAGTGCTTAAAGACTTGTGCACTAGAAAGAGGAAGACTCAAGTGCCCAAGAAGATATTCATAGCAAAGACAGTAGACACAGCTTTCCCCCAACAATTACCGAGGAAACGTAAGGATCCTGGCTATCCTACAATTTCCATTTCTATCGGGGAAAAACACATTAACCGTGCTCTACTTGATCTTCACGCAAGTGTTAACCTGCTTCCTTTCTCAGTCTATGAGCAGTTAGGGATCGGAGAGTTGAAACCAGCCCATTGCACTCTCCAAATGGCTGACCGATCAAGCACCAAACCTAGGGGTGAACTGGAGGATGTGTTAATAAAAATCGGGGAATTTATGTTCCCTGTGGACTTTATTGTAATTGATACACAGCCTGTAGCGAACCCACGGAATCAAATTCCGGTGATTTTAGGTCGCCCCTTTTTGGCCACTTCCAATGCAATAATCAACTGTCGTAATGGTTCTATGACCCTATCCTTGGGGAATAGGTCAATAGAGCTGAACATTTACAAGTTGGGAAGTGTACCCTCCGAACCTACTGCTCAGGTCTGTTCTGTCGACTTAATGGATATCGACAGCAGCGAATTTGATGATCCTCTTGATACTGATCTTGACTCTTTTCATATGTTGTTGTTTGACCCAACTATGTATCATACACATACGGACTCTTCCACTGAGATGTCCGGGTCAACATCTAACACTGATTATGAACTGCTTTTAGAGTCTGAAGATCACCCCGTACTTTGTGATGACATTATTCTTCGGGGTATTGATGAGACTTTTGAGGAAATCTTCGCTGATGAACTCACATTTTTGAATGACACGGGTGTTGAGATGAATCATCTTCCAATCAATGAAATTGAACCTCCACCCCTTCTTCTGAACTGTAAAAAGAATGCGAGCAATCCACCACATTCACTGCATCGTCTCTCCAAAATGAGACGCACACACATTCTATTCCACCCCTTACCCTTTCCCCACTTCTTCTTCCACCAACCAGAGCACTGCATTGATAAAATTTTCGAGTGGTTGTGTTAACTTTCGGTCTTTGCAAAGCTTGGCATCGACCACTGATTTTTGACCCCCTCATGTGATTTTCAAAGATTAACATTGTTTAACTCAAGTTTGGAGGGGTATAATCTGGCTCTTGGAAAGAAATTTTTTATATAAAATGATGAGCAAAAAAAATAAGTTTGGGGGTGGTTCTTCACTTAAATATTTTGCCCCCACTAATAAATTTCCTCCCAAGCTTACAGGTTTTTCGAGATATAGCAGATGGCAACAATGAGGACACTGTTGAAAACAAGTTTGGAGGAGGTTTGTGCTTATTTTTGCATCATTTGCATCATACTTTGCATAAGCACAAAACATTTTCTTGAAAACCTATAAAAATTTTAAAAAATATTTCAAAAGATAAAAATATTTTTGTACATAAATAAGATAATAAAAGTTTAGATAGTGAAAAATTACATCCAAAAGATTGGAAAAATTTAAGAAAACCAAGAAAATTAGAAGTTTTCTTATACGAACTAGTAATAAGTAGTTATGAGCTGTTGTCCCAAGGGTTAGTAAGATGAAGGAAGTCACTAATCTGAGGATAAAAATAAGTCTGAAAAATAGTTCATATTCTGGAAGCCAAACATTTTGAACGTTGATACTCTGCTATTCGCACTTGCACACGTCTTGAAGCTCGGGATAGTAAAGGATACCTTGAAATGCTCTTGTCTTAAAGCCAAAGTATGAAGAAAATAAAAAAAAATGAAGAAAATATAAAATGGTGAGAAAAATGGACACTGGTTTTGTTATCGCCAAGACAGTAATAAAAAATATAGCGAGGGTGCCTCTTCACCTAGTGCCCTAAGACCAACTGGTCTGGGAGTCACTGCTAAGCCTTAGGTGGTGCAAGACGAGGAAAAACACCAAATAAGCAAGCACATGAGTAATCGGTCGGTTAGTACTTCAAGACGTATTAACGGTCGCATGAAAGTGTGTGAGCAATCTCATCTAATATTCATTAATTAAAAAGTACTGAGGTGGATGGACAAGAGTATGATAGCTTGAATTGAATTCTCCGGGTGTAGGGATGTTCTTTACACACACGTAGGGTTATATGATCGATGTTTGGAAGAAAGATAGAAATGAAGAACAAGATGATGTTTTATTGAGGGATGACGTGATTTCTAACATCTTTTCATGACTATTAAGATAGGGCTCATGACAACCGAAAAGCTAGCTTAGTTGGAAACCTTAATTTTCAAGGCTTTTCTTTTACAATTCTTTTCTTTAAATGTAATATTCACGATCTTCCTTTTATTATTGGATTTTGTGGGTGCAATCCGCTGAAAACCCTCAGGAGACAACACTCCTCCTACTAAGGACACCTAGAGGTTTAAAGGCTTGTTACAGGTGCTCAGTGCAATCGTGTTGCCTACGAAAGTGTGCTAGTTAGTTTTTTTTTCTCTTTTTAATAAAACAATTCGCTCGAGACGACCGAAAATAAGTTTGGGGGAATTTGATCAGTCGAAAATACTGCATTTTTAACACGGCATTTCCCTATCTTTTGCATTCAAGTAGAGGTGTTCGGTATTCATATCGTACATATTAGCAAAATACCTGTAAAATACTGGATTACCTGTACTGTATACTAAAACTGGCATTTTTAGGGAAATTGACTGTTTATCATGGCATTACATCATTCTTGTGTAGCGCAACACGTATTTCGAAGTCTGTGCAGGAAATTCCAGAAGAATGGTCAAAATTTGTATTACAGTGCTGTTAAAAAATATGCCAACTCAATGAATTGAGATCTAGAAGTAATCTAGAAGGAATTCAGGGAATCAACATATCAGAAAGGACACCTGAAGACAGAAGAAGACACTGCACGAAGTTTCATGCCCTCAGGCTCTTATTGGACTGCGGATCCGCGGTAGGAGCCAGCTTGCGCCGCGGATCCGCGGTGATGTTGCCACGTCACCTCCTCAGATTTACATCAGAACTCCTCTCTCAAGTCAAGTACCCCTTTAAGCCACTGTAATTGCCAGAACACTCTAGAACATTCTGCCAGATCAGAAAGGGTTCCTTGATCAAAGCTTAACACTCCAAGCTTCCTAAGCAAGCTTCACCTTAACTACATTAAGAGCTTAGGACCTTCTCCCTAACCTCCTAGCTTAAGCTAGAAGCTAAACCCTAACTAACTAGTTCTAGAGGCTTCTACCTAACTAACTAGCTTACAAGGGAAGCTAACCTAATCCAAGCTTCTTAAGGAAGCTAATCATTCCTAAGCCTATAAAAGGGATCCTAGGCCTCACTTGAAAAGGTTGTTGAAAGTTGTTCATCATTAGTTCAAGAAATTCTCCATCATCTTCCACCCACAAGTTGAGTGGCACGACTTGTGCCTTAAAACCCTAACCCTAATTCCAATTCCAAAATCAAGATCAAGATCCCGAGTACCATTCAAGCGAGATGCCTTCGATCCTTTAGAAAGCGACGCCGGACTTCATCAGAGTAAGAGATCAAAGGAGATCCGTGACTCAAGGAGCCGAGCGAAGCCGAAATCGACGATCTAGTTCCTTCCTTTTGTAAATTTCAAGAGAGTTGTAACGAAATTTGTCGATAAATAAAGGTGAAATTTCTATATCTTGCTTATCTTTTAATTCAAGTATTATGATTCAATCTCAATTTGTGATTGTGTTTGTTATTATGATGTTTGAGTAAAACTCCGCTCGTGTAGGAGTTATGACGATCAATAGATGATGATGATTTAGACACTTGTACAATTCTTAAATCCTATAATGTTTGTAAATTCTTGTGAATCAAATGATCGATAACCTAGTTTCGAGACGATGCTTTCTTGATTGTGTTCGCTCGAAACTAGGGATCAACGACTGATCATTTGATTATCTTGAAGCTAGAATTTGAATGAGATTCATCGAAAGGACAAAGGATGAGATGAGGAATCCCTAGCTTCTTCGCAAGATCCTTAACCCTCGATAAATCGACATCGATCTAGTATCAATTCGTTAATGGATAAGAATGAGTAATCATTAGATCTCATCACATCTATAGATCCGATCTACTCCTACGAGCCACACTTGGAATCTTGATTGTTGGTTTGGAAATCATCACATCTCAATTCTTGATTTTAATGTTTTCTTAGATCTAGATTTTTCTCATTCTTGAAATTCAACTACAAATCATGAATTGTTTTTTCTTTTCTTTTCCTTAAAGTTTCAACTCATCTAATTCGAAACAAGAATGATTACACTTTCCCTGTGGACGATCCACACTTACTAACGCGCTACAATTCGACACCGTTATTGATTGCGGTCAAATAATTTTTGGTTGTGATTTCTATACAATTTTCATACTACACAATCCGAAATCAATTCAATCACTGCCACTTGTTCTAAACCGCTTAGTGCATGCTCGGCTGGACACCGGATTCTAGTGCCCGTCTTGTCCGCGTTTCTTCTATCAACTCCGAAGTCGGTATTTCTTCATCTTCTTTTTCCTCACCACACACCACACCGAGATGGACGGTTCTCCATCGAATTTCAATAACACCACTTTGCCACTACCCGCAGGTGCGCAGAATCTACCGCGTATATCTCTCCAAGAGAGATGCTACCCTATACGTGGTCCTCTTTCTACTTGTCTTTCCATGCCACTAGCCAATGGGGATAATTTTGAAATCAAACCACATTATATCAATATTTTACCTAAATTTCACGGTCTTGAGTCTGAAGATGCATACGGTTTTATCACCAAATTTGAAAACGTATGTGCTATTGTAGCGTTTTGAAAATCGTTTCGGTGAAATTTCGGAAAATCGGTAAAATAAGGGGGTTTTCTGTAAAAAGTCAAAATTGCAAATATCTTATTATAAAAATTAAATATACATATTCTAGCTATGTAATTGCTAGTATTTGGTGTTTATTGAGCCACTGTTGAAATTTCAAATTTTCTGAAAAAAATTATTTTATTATTATTTTAAGCCGTCACTAATACATTTAATTAGGGAAAATTACAAATTGGAATGAGTTGAAATAAATTTTGTGCATCATAAAACTTTAAATAAAATTTTATCATATGGTTTTTGAAACAAAATCGTTTGCCAAAACGGTTTAGAAAATATCGAAGAAAAATGCTTTTTTTCGGTGAAATTAGTGTAAATGGTTGTTTGGGGTATAACATTTATCTTTTTCCCCCACACCCACACCCACACTCACTCACCCCCATCCCCATGTGGCTGAATTCAGCAGCACATCCCCCCCATTTCCCCACTCCATTCCACACAAAAAAGAAAAGAAAAGAAAAGAAAAAGGGAAATGAAAGAAAGTCAAAAGGGGGTGTAGACTTTGTCTTTTTCTCCCCATTTTTTCCCACCTCCCTCTCTCTCCTCCCCCACTCCCTTTCTGGCCGAAAATTTCTGCACCAACAGCCCTCTTTCTCCCCCCCATTGTTCCATCTCTTTTGCTTCAAAAAATTCATCAAATACCCATCAAAAAAATCCCAAAATCTAAATCTAGTTCTTACCCATTTTAGTGTAGCCTTAGATGCATGGATCTTGGTGCAAGGATTTCATTTTGGAGGTCTAGATTTCATGTTTGATCATGGATTTGTGAGGTATAAATTTTTGTGCCCCATGATTGTTTGTTGATTAGTTGCTTATATGATTTTGTTTATAAGTGTTAAATTGGTTGTTGTGGTTTGTGTGATGAAAATTCAAGAGAAGAACTTGAATGCAAGTTAGGGTTTTGTGAAATTGGTGTATGGTTGTGTAATGTGTTTAAGCTCTTATGACATGTTAAAACAACTTAGTAATTAGTTGTTAATTGTTAGTTTAAAAATTATGATAATTACACTAATTTGCTATCTAGGTTTTTGGAAATGGTTAAATAATTGGGTTTAAAATTATAATTAGTTTTTTTTATGACTTCATTAACATTATTAAGTGTGGTTTAATGTCTTTAGTTCATGAAAATCCTAGCTAAATTGTTGTTTGTGCATTTTTGCTAAAATGGTTGAAATTTGGGTAAAATTGCAAACTAGTTTTTTTGAACGTATATAGTTTGATGAGATTAAGTTGTGGTTATAGGTTATATGACTTATTTAAGTTATTTAATAAGTATTATGGCCGCTAGAATTGTTTAAACGTCGAGTTTTTTACTAAAACGGGTAATTTTGCTTGCTAGTTTTTCGGAAAAACGGCTTTTAAAGTGAATTTGGGGTTTTTGTGAGTTTTAACCTATTTTATATTAAAATTAGTGTTCGTGAATGTGCAAATGAGTGTATTTTCTCGATGGTCTGGCGTTTGTATGCCGACATCGAGGGTTTTTGGGTTGATTTGTGGAAGCAACCATAGGTTTTGACCTATGTGGGATTCGTGTGTCGTTTTGGTCATGAGTCGGATTTTAATGCGATACGATGTGTTGTGATATGTAGGTACCCCCATGTGGACTTCGAGACGGCAAGCAAGCGCGTGGCGACGTCGGCACCGGCGAGCGAGGACCAGGTGAGTAGATTTATATCTACGGGGAGAAGTCGGGTGGATGACGTATAGCACCCCCGCAGTCCGTGGTGGTGTATACGGATGCGTATACACACCAACAATTATTATATGTTATTTGGGATTAATAACGATGTTTAGGATGGATATTGGTGTGTTGGATTATTTTAGTGTCGCGAACCCTAGGGTAGTGTTGCACTACACATACACACATACATACTTGCATACATTCCTATTTATATGTGCTCATGGGATTCTTTATAGTTATGTGTTCACATGGGTATGGGACTATGTGTTCACATACGGATTTGAGGATGATACTTGGGATTGAGCTCAGTCGATGAGATTTGTTTGTGGTTGTGATATCGGTGATATGGCAGGATTCGTACTTGAGGTACGTCCTGGTGTTATAGCGGATCTTGGGGCGGCGATACGGGTGAATAGTGTTATAAATAAAATGGTCGACATGTGATCGTGATATGAGGCATGATATGCTAGGATATTGATATTAGGCCATATCGGGCGATGTATACCCCTTGATGATGATATGTGCCGACGATATCGGTTTGTACGAGATTGTCGATCAGTAGTCAGATCATGAGTATATTGAGAATATTAGTATTGTACTAGACATAGGTCAGTACCTTAGACTATGATCTTGGATAAAGAGGATACCAGAGGAATAGTGTGAGGAATATGATATTGACCCGTACCCAGATTTGGGGATGCCGTACGACGGATTTACGTATGAGCTATATCTTGATGATTGATCCGCACTCTTGACTTGGGATGTCTGATTATAGATATGGTATCGGTCATGATATTATTGAGGCGGGATCACCGACTAATATATATACAGGTATGTATATGTATCGACTCAGATGTTAGGCGGTTTCCTTACCTGTAGTCTAGCTTGTAGCTTAGCCCTTTAGTTTAGTTAGTTGTTAGATTAGATTCGGTTCCTACCTATTTCAAAGCTTACGAATCATGCGTATTTAAAAGACAAGTCAAGGGATTCTACGGATATTTCAAAAAAAAAAACCGTATCTTTTCTTAAAAACACCGTAGCCCCTATTTTCAAAACCCCACGATTCGTGTTATTTCAAAAGGCACCATTGTAGGACTTATATTAGGTTAAAGCAGATTAGTTATCGTTGCGTCTAGTATTCAGCTCCCGCTCATTATTGTTGTTTGCTCCGCATCACATGCTTATATTATGCTTCATATTCTACTGTTGATATCTTGTGGTTAGGACACCAGCACCATTACCGATGATGCGTATGTACCACGTACACTTACTTGCCGGCTCACACACATCTTCATCGGTAATTGCCATGTCACGTACACCTTAGAAAATATTATTGCTTGACATAGCCTGTTAGCTAATAGTTTAGACATGATATTAGTGTACTTGCCTTATATGTTAGTTTAGACATTGTAGTTATTACCTGCTACTTCATGCATACTATTATTCATTGTTATGCCGCATTCATGGATTCTCATACATATATTCACTTTTTACGTGCTATTGAGGTTTTGGATTCGGATTTCAATGAGATTTTCTGGATTTGGGGAAAACCGCAAAACATATACAAACTTCTTCTTTCTCTTTTTAAATAAAAAGCGCGGTTTTTCCCATGATGTATGAGTCGTCCACCATGAGATTGCTGATGGATTTCGAGACCCGATTCGAGGAGTTGGATGAACCGTTTCGGGTACATGGTGGACCCGGTAAGATACCCCGGGGCAAGAAGCTCGTGGTGATGACGATGAGCCTGGCAGGGAGAGACTACCTACCGGTAATTTTACCCGACGCGTTGGATATCCGGAGGATACCGTCGTGGTCTTGAGATGGATGGTAGGGGCCGGTCTGGACTGACGGCGCCCTAGATATTGAGATTGAGACATTGAGATTTCGAGATATTGAGGTACTGAGATTTGATGATACAGGCCAGTCCGGATAGCCGGAGCCTGAGGTTTTAAGACATTGAGATTTATGGTTTGTGTCGATGCTAGACACTGTTGATGTTGATTTCATTTATGATACCTCATTTTAAAAATACAAAGGAAATCTCACTAATTTATGAAAACAGTTTCTTCATTTACATGTATTCTGTTTTCATGCATTCATACCTCATTCATATGATATATTGCTACCTGAGGCACTGACACGGGCACATGAGATCACACTCGGGTTAGATATTACCCTAGCCATTGTTATAGGCTGCATGTTATTCATATATTTGAGGATATATTATGGTCTTTGACCTAGGTTGCGTTATTTATGCGATTTCTGTGCGTAGATGTTTTTCTATTCACGAGTTGGCAACTCACCCCCGTTGTGCCCCAGTTTCTTGCAGGTTTGCCGTACAGGTTTCATTACGGCTTGCGGGCATAGTTTCCATTGGGTGATTTGCTAGTAGGTGGGTTTACTTGTATCGTAACCCCCATTATATAACTTGTATATTATTACTCTGTTGTATCTAGAAATTCCATCAACCAAACATGTATTTATTTCAGAGATAGAGACCAGTGATGTTATTCTTTCGACCTTAGAGTCGCGTGTTTTATTTCTGTGGTTTTCTTGTAGTTTTGAGTTTTGATCCTCGCCGTTGGCGTTGTATATTATATTGCTTGTGTGGTTGTGACCATCAATTGACGAAGAGCTAGCTCCCGCTTGGGGATGCCTTTTATTGATTTCGTATACTATTCATGTTGTATCCCGTTTGGGAGCCAGTATTTACAAAGGAGACTCCGCCGAAATTTTCGGGAAATATTGATGTTTTTTTTTAAAACCGCATAATTCGGCTTATGCTATTAAAACTACTTGTTTAAATTGGTTTTCCTTCACTCTACTACATTTCTTGGTTTGCATTTCTGGGTTTTCGGCTTACTTGGATTACGTACGCCTCGAGATATTTCGTAGTTTAAGTGCCGGTCATGTTCCGTACTTTCGGGACGTGACAGCTATGATGGTCACTTCACAACCTTATGTAGATGCTATTCCTTTACGTCTTCTCCCGTTTACTTTGTGCGATTTAGCCGAGAAGTGGCTTTATAACACACCCGCACACTCTATTTCAAACTGGGATGAATTCGTCATAGCATTCCTTAAGAAATTCTATCCCAATCATAAGACCGCCTGTGTTAGGAGCGAAATCAACCAGTTTTCCCAGCTTCCCAATGAACCATTTTGGAAATGTTTTGAACAGTTCAAGGATCTGCTTGTCCAATGTCCTCATCACGGAATCCATAGATGGGATCTGTGCCGAATTATATATAAGGGCATTAATCCAATGACAAAGCAGATGCTTGAAACCATGTGTCAAGACAATTTCATGTCTAAAGACGATGGTGAAGCGTGGAAATTCTTGGAAAATTTCGCTGAAAACACTTTGCAATGGGAAAGCATTAGTCATTCATCTAGAGGAGGTATCCATCAACTTGATGTTTCCATTAGCGTGAAAGACGAAATGGCAGCAATGCAAAAGAAACTCGAAGCTATGGAAAATAAATTTTTATTAGCCTCCCTAAACCAGGTGACGCTCCCTAAAACCGTGTGTGGATGCTGTTCAGATCCATCACATCTGACGGAAGAATATCCTTTGAATTCTCTGTTTCAAGGTCAAGAACACACTAATGTTACTTTTCACCAACGACCTAGAAACGATCCTTATTCTTCCACATATAATCAATGTTGGAGGAATCACCCAAATTTTGCTTGGAACCAACATCAAAATCAAAATACGGTTCCAAACCAAAATAACTTTCAAAGGATCTCTCTATAACAACAGCATCCAACACAGGGTCAGCACCCCTTTCAACTACAAACTTTCCAAAACCCGACCAACAATCCTGCACCGAATAATAATTCTTTGCAATTGGCCGATATCGATAACTCCTCTTCACTCGAACGAACCTTGGATTTTGTCACGACCCGAAATATTAGCTCGTGACCAACACTTGAATCACTCAACGTCTAAAGGCGTAACGGAATTCAAGTAAGCTGAAACCCAGAAATCTAAACCTTTTTAAGAAAATAAAGGAGGTGAGGTTTTGAAATAAAGGTATATGAAATCAAGTTTTCTTAATGCATGGAAAAAGAACATGAATGATTCATATGAAATTTACCAGTTTGAAAACATGTTTCGTCCTTTAAAAATTTTGGCAGCACCTCCTTTGTATATTTTGATCCAAAACCACCAATACATAATAGGAATAATGGCATCCCCAAGCGGGAGCTAGCTCTTCGCCAAACGGTGGATCACAACCACGCAATACAGTATAAATAAGTATACGACGTCCAACGGCGAAGTTCACCACAAAAGATAAAGAAATGAGCAAATATAACCCCAAAAGTGAATATAAAACCCATCGCTCAAAATCTCGCAACTACAAGTCTCACCAAGTCTCATCACTTATACAATTACAACTTTTGATTGATTGATGGAGTTAACTAGATAAAATATGAAATATAACACAAGAGTGGGTATGATACAAATGTCCCACCTACCAATGCAAAACAGCCGAATGGAACTGTGTGCCAGCGAAGCCGCTACTGATCCAAGCGGTCAACCTGCAAGAACTGTGGCACAACGGGGGTGAGTTGCCAACTCGTGAATAGAAATATATCTACAAGTAGAAATCAAATAAACAACGACTCCTAGGTCAACTATATCAAAGGTAATACTATGATATCTAGGGTGACCGGGTCGTATATGTGCTAACAAGGTAGTCAATACCTATATGCAAGTGGATAACATCCAATAGTAATAATCAATGCATGTATGCATGTAGATCTCGTCCACTCATAAATCAATATCTATAAGCATGTGCAAAATCTCCGATAGTAGAATCGGTATATGTATGTATGTATGTGCATCTAGTCCACGCGTCAACCACTGACACAACAATATCATGCGTGTAAATATCATAAAAGAGTGTGCATGAAAGTATGAGGATATATAAATCAACGGTGTCTCTCCCGGCACATCAAAATCATGGAACCTGAGTGCCTAGCATCGACACTCAAAAACATCATGAAAACAGTGACCAGCATCGGCACGTAAATCCTCATATATCTCAGGCGCCGCATCCTCAGATCGGCCCTCAGGCGCCGCACACCCTGGTCGGCCCTCATATCCATCTCGCCACTCCGGTCGGTATCCTCCGGATAACCGCCGAGTCTAAATACTATCACCGGTAGGTAGTGCTCCCCCTGCCGGGCTCATCGTCTAACATATACGAGACTTCTTGCCCCGGGGTACCTCACCAGGTCCACCATGTGCCCGCAATCGGTGCCTACCACTCCTCGAATCGGGTTTCACATGCCACTCTCAGAACCGAGAAAACGCATGGTGGACTCACTGAAATATCATATCAAGAGAAACCGGATTTTTAAAACAGTACATGCTTCCTTTTAAAATAGTCACGGTTCTTAAATCCAGAAATCTCATAAAAACAGCATATCTCAATGCGTAAAATGCGTAGAGTATGATGTATGCGACATATAACAGAAATGTAAGCATATCAATATATCATGCAGCCTGGAACAGTGATATGACATATTAAGGGGAAACCGCTCCTTTAAAATGATTCCAGTTTTTAAAATATAACATGCGGTTCCCAATCTCCCAATAAAATCAGTTATCTATGTAGGTACAATATGTATATGCGCAAGTATAGATGTACCATGTATGTGTGCACAAATATGAATATACAATGTGTATGTGTACAAGTATGAGTGTATCAAGGTATATGTACACCAATATGGATATACGAATGTGTATATCCGCAAGTATGAATGTATCAATGTATATGTGGACGAATATGAATATACAAACGTGTATATCCGCAAGTATGAATGTATCAATGTATATGTGCACGAATATGGATATACAAACGTGTATATCCGCAAGTATGAATGTATCAATGTATATGTGCACGAATATGGATATACAAATGTGTATATCCGCAAGTATGAATGTATCAATGTATATGTGCATGAATATGGATATACAAATGTGTATATCCGCAAGTATGAATGTATCAATGTATATGTCATGATGCTGCAACCCTACTGTGTAGTGACATGGCAATTATCGATGATGAAGTGTGTGAGTCGGCAAATCTGTGTACGTGTAACATACGCATCATCGATAATGGTGCAAGTGTACTAGCACAGGTATAAGCAATGCAATGGAAATGATATGAATGCAGCATAAGGTAAATCATCAGCTAACAGCTATAAGGTATACGTAACTATCATATGTCCGCGTCGGTGAATCTATCAGTCGTCATCTAGCCCAAAAACATCGCGTACGGTATAATCCATCGTACGGAAATCTCTAGTCAAGGGTAAGGATCAATCATCAAGTTAAACTCATCACGCACGGAAAATCATCGTACGACGGCATTAAGCTAATAGGGATCCTAAAATCCTATAAAACAAATGAGGGTATGACCTGATATCACTTACGGCCTATCATCCATGGTTCATAACATCCTATATATGGATATATATCTATGTACCTATGTCCCGGTTCACATCCGTAATAATCTCATATCAGGGGACCGGCAGGGTATAAATCATCTCGATCGACTCACATCCGTATACCAACATATCATCATATCATCATATCCGTCTTATATTCTTTTCATCGCATTTATAACTCATATCAAGTCGAGTTTACCTAAACCTTCTATCTCTACTATAAGTATAGGTATCTAATCTAGCATACACACCCGAACCATACAAGCAGATTTTAAAGAAGCGAATCGTAGTTTTGAAAATAGGGGTACGGTGTTTTAAGGAAAAGATATCATTTGAAAATCCGTAACATCCCTAAAGTTACATATTTAAAAGTTACATACGATTCTTCGGTTTAGAAAAAGGTATGGTTCGGATGACGCATCTACATCGACTATCTAACCCTACAGTACCCTAAAATGCAATATCGCTAAACGCAATCCTATGATAGTCGTAACATATCACTTCTAACTATCCTCTAGTTTCTAATATGGTTTCATAGCTATCTCATTCTAACCCTAGTTTCCTAATCTAGGTTTCCTAACCATATTCTATAAATCAGTTTTTCCATCAAACTTTGCGGGGGTGCTATACGCCATCCACCCGACTTCCCCGGTAGATATAGATCTACTCACCTTGCTTCTTCCTTGCCGAAGTCAATGACGCCATGCTCCGTCACCTCGGAATCCATGCGAAGGTACCTACAATAATAAACAACTGCAATACGTATTAAAATCGAAGCAGAAAATCGATACGGCGCACGGTGTGCTCATAGGTTAGAACCTATGGTCTAAACGTGCAAATCAATCAAACAACCCCTGTTGTCGATGTACAAACACACGACAACCAAATAAAAATCCAAATATCAAGAAAGTGCATTTTAAAATACGGAAAACATAGCCTAAAACACACCAAAATGCTTCCAGATTTTCCCCAGGTGACAATTAGCCAAAACTGCATATATGAAGGGTCTATTTTAGTGCAAAAGGAGCCATGGACCAAATCTGGAACCCTATTTCCCTGCTTTGGCCGCAAATTGCGGCCAGAATGGATAAATCTGCGGCCATTTGGTGGAGTTGGGGTCTCAGGTCTCTGTGGTAGCTTCCTAGGTGCCTGCACGACTCTCAGTAAATCCAAAATCATTTCTAGTGTCCCCGGGTTGCTCCAGATTCCAAAATACCCTCTAAAATCACACAATTATCCGATGTCGGGGTTTCTAAATCCGTGTTTTGGGGTTTCTAAGGTCTGGTCCAGGTCACTAAACAGCACCCAAGTCTAGTTAACAGCCACTAGGCATCACCAAATTCAAACAACACTCAAACCTTCACTAGAGTTTCCCAAAGTTCATTAATCTTCACAATATCACATCTAAACACATATGAATACTAAAGTAAATGAAAAACTACCCAATTAGTGAAGGGATTACCTCATATAGCACCCATGAATCCCTAAGATCATCAAAACTGAATTTTTCTTGGTCCCATGTATAGAGGTTGAAGAGGGGATTAATTCTTGTGAAGGGTGTGTAGGGTTTTGGGGATTGTTAGGAGATAGATCTAGGGGTTTTAGTGGAGGGTTGTGGCTTGAGGGAGATGAAGAAGCAAAGGAAAATGATGTGGGAAATGGCCAAGGCAGTAGCCTCCTTCTCTCTCTCTCTATAATTCACACACACTCTCTCTCATCACTAGTATACCTACCCCATCATTATGTCCCCTTGACTTTTTCTTTTTCTTTGTCTTTTCTTTTCTCACCAAAACCATAATATATATACCAAATGAAATGAAACATGTAACAAAATGAAACATGTCATGGTGCACTAACCATGAAAACTGTAAAAACGCGGATTTGGCTTAATCGCGATTAGGAGTGCACTAATCGGGTTTTTATCAAAACTGCATAAAATAAATTTTAAAAATTCCAAATCCTTTAATTATATAATTAAATGAATAAATCATTTTAATTTCCAATTATTTCACAATTATTGGTATATATTTATACCCTTTTTCGAAAACCCCAATTTCGCAAATCGGGCGGTTTTTGGGAAAAATATCACTTTAATATTAAATTCCAAATATAATATTTTATATTTTCTGAAATGTTACAATATTCCCCCCTTAAATAAATTCGGTCCCCGAATTTAAATTTAAACCCCCAAAATTTAAAACATTTCAATAATCGGATCAAAACAACGGGGCTCCGAAATCATGGAAATCGCAGAAATAACACAGCGCGTCAAGTGCGCATAAAATCGAGTACAAAACTCAAAATCGAACTCCGTCAAGCGGTACGCAAATCATCTGATTTGCACGCATATCCTCGGAGTTACAATGGAGATGCAGATCTCGAAATCCACTACTGAAATCCAATATGCACTAGTCAAATACTATAATATGTGTATAGTACGCATCTTTAAAACTCCAAAATCTGAATAAAACACATGCAAAGATCTTTTCTAAATTTCCGTGTGATGCGTAACTCACGGCATAAGTAACGGACGCTCAGTTTAGAATAATAATATATGTCCATATATGTTTTGCTAAATATACTTTCCGTCGTTTTCAAAATATCCCAAAAGGTTTTCCTTTATAAACGTTCGTGTCGCTCACGGACACGTAGGAAATAGCTAGAATATAGCTCCTCTTTTTCGAAAACCTCTTGGTAAACTTTTAATGCATGCAAAGTACTCAGGTACTGTCCTCAGATCAGTCCTGTTTGGCTACTACACAATATAGTGCCCAACATGAAAACAAGATGCTCAAAAGCAAAATCAGCCTCAAAAGGCGTATCCAATAATCACATGCGTCTGGTGCACATGGAAACCAAATCCAAATACCGGTGCCATAATACGCACAAAAACCCAAAACTAAGTGCAACGGGTGTGCACAAGGCATCTGTCCAGTGCAACGGGTGTGCACGACAACCATACCAAGTGCATCTAAAGTGCACTAAAATCTCAATCCCATGCATCCGGTATGCACAGAATCACATCTCATATCATGCGCCCAACATGCGCGAAAATCCAACTCAAGTGCATATGTCCCGCACGAATGAAATCACATCCAATATGCACGGAAGAAAATCCAAATCAAGAGCATCCCACATGCACGAGTAAAATCTCACTCAAGTGCATCCGATGCACACAAAATCCAAAATCGAGCGCCTAATATGCGCAAAATCCAACCAAAACGCGTCGGGTCCGTAAAAGCATATAGTGCAGTAACATGCATGAAAACGAACGGCAAATGCCAACGCGCACGAAAATACAAATCTGGTCAAACAAATGCTCAAGGATATAAATCGGGTGCAACCAAGGTACGAGGTATAAATCCAGTGCGTCAACGCATAAATACCCGTCCGGTGCAACAAATGCAGAATGCAATCTAGTGCATAAAATACAAATACAGTGCATCCAGTGCACGAAATACAAATTCGGTGCATCCTGTGCACAAAATACCGATCAATAACTAAAATGCATAAACAGCAACACCGAGTACACCAAGGTGTATAAAATCGTAAACGTGTGCAACTGCGTGCACAAAACGCATATCAATGCACTAGGAGCACATACAAGATATACCGAGTGCAAAAATCAACTCGAGTGCGTACCACACGCACAAAATCAAATCACCATGTGAAATCCATGAAATCATAAACACATGCTACGCGGGTATAAAATCGACATCAAACACAATAAGCATGCACAATCGCAAATCAACACAATGGTGTATAAAATATATATCTCAAGTGCAATGACTATGCACAAAATGTAAATACCCAGTAGGTGCAGCCATGGTGCACGAAATCAATATCAAGAAACTCGTCATCAAAACTCAAATCCAAGCGATATAAGCGTGATACTCAGATCACAAACGCAAATCACAACAAAGGACATCGAGGTACACCTCCTATAATGTCGAGAAATAAATCGGTGCGCCTAGAAACTGACAGAACAAGATCATCCGCTTGCCTCATTCTCATGATCTGGCATCCTCGGTCTTTGGGTCCTTATCTTCTCTACGGATTACCAATCTCGCAATCTATCGGCTCATCGGCCCTGTCAGGTGTCCTAACGGGAATGATTCCGTTCTGGCACTTCTCTGGTCATCTCTCGGTCAATCATCACGACCACTCGTAAGGCAGCACGTCACTGGCGTCGGCCTCTGGCTCTCTGAATACACGTGACACCTCTGATCTTGGGTGCAAATCTCATTGCAGCAGTGTCCTGAAAGGAATCCTGCTCAGGGTCTGTTCCGATCTTGCCTATGCCGAACTGTACGGAGGCTGGTACTCTTATATAATCTTTCTTGTTCTCTGGACATCTGAGTGTTCCGAACACATTTCCTCAGAAACTGGCCATATCCCAATGCCTCTATAAGCATATCAGGTCTCTGATCTCGACGGGGAGTAATAGCAGCTCGTCAGCGTCTCGCACGAACTTCTGGTTCCACTCGTCTTTATAATCTCTCACTATGACGTCACGCCATGCTATCTGCGCACTGCAACTGTTCTCGGCCTCTGTCAATCCGAAGTCTCTCACACGGACTCGAAATCGTGTACTCTGTAGCTTTATCACTCTGTAGAAGATGTCTGGCCGAACACGTTTTCGGGAGCTCGTCCCATCCATCGAAGGAATACTCAATACTCGTCCATCCTCGATCAACTCACAACGCATCTGGATGAGGTCCTCCATTCAAAGCTGGTCAACTTACTGATCTCTTATCACATGATATCTGGATGACATCAAACTTTTCGATCGAGTCATCAAGGTCCCAAAATTTCCCGAAGGCTCAACACCTGAGCGCAGTCTAAAAATATCTGGTACATACCACAGCACCTCTGGACCAGCCGTAGAAGGGCAAACCCAAGCCTCAATGATGGAACCGCTAAACTGCCATAAATCCTAAGGTTCAAAGCGGTTCCATGGTCATCATGTCGAGTTAGGGTTTCATTCTTCTAGAGGGTCCACAGAATTACCTGCATGTTCCTCCGAACACTTTAAACTTGAGAAAAATGGGTTTCTGACACTCGTTTCGAACCATTTAACTTTGCCTAGCCGACATGCGAATACCCCTTGTTCGCACGCTAAACAATGCCTCAATCCTCCAGGAAAGGCGATACATCGGCGGTCACCTCGGGATCGGTCTGCTCTAGATCTGAGTAAGACTCTCCATATTGGAAATCTTCAACTCAACTGGGCCTGCTCCGGCGCATCACTCTGACGAATCACCTTCGTCTCTCAAATCGGGGTAGACTAGATATCATCTGTCGGATTTTTGCCTGGTAGCTCCGGCGGTCTTAGCTCGTAAGCTCTGGAAGCGACATCCCATCATCTCAGCAACAGCTGGGTCACCTGTCTGCACGGTAGGCGACATCAAAATCTCTGAGGTATGTTGTACATCAACAGTCCTCTCGCAACTGGCAGCTCTAACAATGGCCCGATCATCCGGTATAAAACCAAGCACTCGCCTCCATAAGAGGTCACAATAAAATACTAACTTGAGACGTTCCCATGTCACCCGAAAACACAATGGTCAGCCCTCGTACCAAACAAGTTCGCCCTGACCGCAACACTAGCAGCAGCTCAAACCGCGCTCAAACTATGGTGACAGGTACCTCAATCGAATATCGAAGAGAGCAGATCAACGGCAAGAAAGAAAATGACAGATCCAGAATGGATACATGATCATAAGAAGGAACAACATCAATGAAGTATGATCATGGAACTAATAGAATCGAGGATCTCCAATGGATGTATAATCATGGATACAAGAGAATCACTGGTCCCAAAAATACGTACATCCTAAGGTTTCTTAAGTGGAGTATCATATTGTAAATATGCCGCGGAACATACGTACGGTACGTCACTCTACTCAAGCTACCTACTCCATCAATCAGGGTCAGCCTATAAAACGAAAGTTCGGGTCTAATACCCCCCCGTTCAAGTCTAAGTTCCGTAAGGTCAAGCCTAGGTTCCGAAATACATACCCGCCCAAGACTCCGCATAGTCAAACATAGACTCGAAACAATGTTAAACCTAGCGCATTGATACTAACTTTGTGACGACCCGAAATATTAGCTCGTGACCAGCACTTGAATCACGCAACGTCTAAAGGCGTAACGGAATTCAAGTAAGCTGAAACCCAGAAATCTAAACCTTTTTAAGAAAATAAAGGAGGTGAGGTTTTGAAATAAAGGTATATGAAATCAGGTTTTCTTAATGCATGGAAAAAGAACATGAATGATGCATGTGAAATTTACTAGTTTGAAAACATGTTTCGTCCTTTAAAAATTTTGGCAGCACCTCCTTTGTATATTTTGATCCAAAACCACCAATACATAATAGGAATAATGGCATCCCTAAGTGGGAGCTAGCTCTTCGCCAAACGGCGGATCTCAACCACGCAATACAGTATAAATAAATATACGATGCCCAACAGCGAAGTTCACTACAAAAGATAAAGAAATGAGAAAATATAACCCCAAAAGTGAATATAAATCCCATCGCTCAAAATCTCGCAACTACAAGTCTCACTAAGTCTCATCACTTATACAATTACAACTTTTGACTGATTGATGGAGTTAACTAGATACAATATGAAATATAATACAAGAGTGGGTACGATACAAATGTCCCACCTACCAATGCAAAACACCCGAATGGAACTGTGTGCCAGCGAAGCCGCTACTGATCCAAGCGGTCAACCTGCAAGAACTGTGGCACAACGGGGGTGAGTTGCCAACTCGTGAATAGAAATATATCTACAAGCAGAAATCGAATAAACAACGACTCCTAGGTCAACTATATCAAAGGTAATACTATGATATCTAGGGTGACCGGGTCGTATATGTGCCAACAAGGTAGTCAATACCTATATGCAAGTGGATAACATCCAACAGTAATAATCAATGCATGTATGAATGTGGATCTCGTCCACCCATAAATCAATATCTTTAAGCATGTGCAAAATCTCCGATAGTAGAATCGGTGTATGTATGTATGTATGTATGTATGTATGTGGATCTAGTCCACGCGTCAACCACTGACGCAACAATATCATGCATGTAAATATCATAAAAGAGTGTGCATGAAAGTATGAGGATATATATATCAACGGTGTCCCTCCCGACACATCAAAATCATGGAACCTGAGTGCCTAGCATCGGCGCTCGAAAACATCATGAAAACAGTGCCTAGCATCGGCACGTAAATCCTCATATATCTCAGGCGCCGCATCCTCAGATCGGCCCTCAGGCGCCGCACACCCTGGTCGGCCCTCATATCCATCTCGCCACTCCGGTCGGTATCCTCCGGATAACCGCCGAGTCTAAATACTATCACCGGTAGGTAGTACTCCCCCTGCCGGACTCACCGTCTAACATATACGAGTCTTCTTGCCCCGGGGTATCTCACCTGGTCCACCATGTACCCGCAATCGGTGCCTACCACTCCTCGAATCAGGTTTCACATGCCGCTCTCAGAACCGAGAAAACGCATGGTGGACGCACTGAAATATCATATCAAGAGAAACCGGGTTTATAAAACAGTACATGCTTCCTTTTGAAATAGCCACGGTTCTCAAATCCAGAAATCTCATAAAAACAGCATATCTCAATGCGTAAAATGAGTAGAGCATGATGTATGCGACATATAACAGAAATGTAAGCATATCAATATATGCAGCCTGGAATATTGATATGCCATATTAAGGGGAAATCGCTCCTTTAAAATGATTCCAGTTTTTAAAATATAACATGCGGTTCCCAATCTCCCAATAAAATCAGTTATCTATGTAGGTACAATATGTATATGCGCAAGTATAGATGTACCATGTATGTGTGCACAAATATGAATATACAATGTGTATGTGTACAAGTATGAGTGTATCAAGGTATATGTACACCAATATGGATATACGAATGTGTATATCCACAAGTATGAATGTATCAATGTATATGTGCACGAATATGAATATACAAACGTGTTGTAAGTGCACGGCGGCGCCCCGGCCTCCATCCCGAGACCAAATGCGGAAGCGATGGTTAACTTTAAATTTTCTTGAACCGGCACCACCGCGCACTAAAACCCGGATCGAACCATTAACTAGTCCTAGCTAACTACAAGATGGGGAAGAGAGATATACCGACTGATCCGTGTCCTCCGGTCTTCTCGTCGTCGTCCCGATCTCCCTCGGAATGTCCGGTCTCCACCTCGTCGCCGGAAGTGCACCACATCGCCTGCATCTTTTACGGGCTCCCACCTCTATACTGAGGCAACTCGGGCACGAAGCTGGCGAGTCGACGTGCCCAAGATTTGCTGTAGAATGTGGTGTAGAATCATGTCTCTTAGGGTTCATGGAGGTTGCCGTTGGTGGAGGGATGATACAAGCTAATAGAGATGGAACTTGTGGGATTTATGCAAGAGCAAAAGAGCAAAAACCCCACCTCTAGAATTTTGGACAGCTATCAAAGGCTTTGGCCGGCCATGGCTTAAGATGGGAGTGAGAATGAGAGAGTGAGGTGAATGAGAGGAATGGTATGTGATCATGCAAGAAAGAGAAAAGCTCATCATGATGAATAATCATCACACAAAACCAACACTCCAAATCAACCATCATCAACAACCATGATCACACAAAAGTCAAAACATGATGACTAAAGAAAGTCAAGAAATGATGGTGCAAGTATCATGATACAATAATATGCAAAGACCCCCTCCACAATTGCTTATTTGCACAAATGCAAATAAGCCCTCCTCCACCAATCTTCGGCCAATGAACGATACAAAGGAAATTGGCCGAAACGGAAAGCAAACTGGCAACTCCAGAAAACTGGTCCCATAATAAATTACAGGAAAACCCCAATAATGTGCATACACACCCGCATCTGTATTCCAACCAAAATACAAATGCAATGAGACAAAATCTACACTGTACTATACTAGGATCCGGCTTAAACCAAAGCCGGCTAGTATTATCCGTTCGATCCTGATCCGTGCAATACCGTACGTATCTGATCGAACCCAGCCATATCTCCATACGGCCTCTAAAGCGTTTCGTCCGAAACTTGAGCAACTGAATGTGGGGGACTCTAAAGACTCGTCAACACCTTGGTTGTGGATTTAACCACTGGCACGTCAGAGGTATAAGCCAATACGTGACGGGCCACCAGCTATAGACTAAAAGGGACGTCGATGAGCGAACTCATCCTGACACCCTACTGAGACTGTCAGTGACAATATCCGTACAGTCCGGTCCGTTCGTCTATGAGCATCGCATGGCGGGCCTAGGGGGTTGGTAAAAGTCAGACCCCCCAAAGCGGTACAAGTCGTGTCGGAGTGTAGCCCAGAACACCCTGAGATACTACTGGAATACCTACCAGTAAATCTCCTGCCTCGGCCGAGGGCTTTGTGTAATGGCTCTCCTAGACACAGCGCGACCTCACCCCCAATACCGGGAGAGACGAACCCCTGAAGATCCCCTCACTGCCTCCATGTGGCTTGGGACTGTACCCAACTAAAACCTGTTTGCACGTCTCCTTTGAGCGTGGTAGGGTAGTAATCAAAATACAGTGGGAACTCACACGAGACAAATGACGATCCTCAGGTCGATGAACTAACTTGTACACATGTCACCAGGGAACTGCCATCTGACGTACGGTATAAGACCAACTAGCATGTTCCCGACGAGTCCTGTCCGGTGTACTCATAACCCAATGAGCACCTGTATACATCTTAGGTGATCCAACTGACACCAATGGCTTGTGATACCGGCCACCTCCCCTCGTCGGGGTCTCGACTGTATACACTAGTCTACTCTGGAGTATCGATGCCCTGTCTCGAAACTCCCACGACTAGGGACCTTTTAAGGATGTGCTTATAGACCCTAGCTCCCACTTATATGATCGCCCTCATACTGCTGGTGGTCAAGCAAGAATCCTAGGGGCTCTATCAACGTGTAATAGTGACATGTCAGGTCACCTAAAGCAGTACACGATGATAAAGGTAAACCAGATAGCATACTATCATCTCGAGTAAGACTGTCCTACCGGGATAGGTCCTCCTTCAATCATTGCAATCACGTGCCTGTGATCCAATAATTGACTCTGAGGGAACTATCTCCAACAATCTCCCACTTGCACTCAAGGCTAATTATTGCGATGTCGCATACTCACAGCCCGTGTGATACCGAACATCCAACTCCTCTACTAGTCAGTCTCACAAAGCTCGTTTGCGAAACTATTGCGTTCGAAGAATAGCCTCAGTGAGTGGATCCTCCTTGATGTTTTTTTCTATGTCTCTCTATATCTCAAGTTCACGGAGAAACCCATCTCCCGAAATGAGCAATACCTGTCTTAGAATGTGTCTGGATGTCTGATGGGACCTAGCTCATAAATGAACTCCAAATCCAAACTTCTTAGACTGTATCGTCAACTGAACTTAATCAGTTCCTGCGCCATGCCTCCCTCAGTATTGCCTTGGACCACCTGTCCAAAATACTGCCCCTCGTCAGAAGGAAAAACTATAACTCTGACAACCTCCTTGTCGTCCAGGTCACCTTGGAAGCCTGGAATGATAACTGTCTCCCGAATGAGGCTGTCGTTATCATATCCCTAGAACATCCACTTATGTTCTAAAACTGCTTCCGACTGTTTCTCCAGGATTGGATCAATGTCAACTTATTGCATCTAGTGCAAGAACAACATCTGGTGTGGCACTTGACATCTCATGATTGACTCAATTGCCTGAGCAAGTGATCTGTTAATCATGCACATCCCTCTCCCCTTTAGTCTGTAAGACACCTTTAGAGAGGGTGACTCCATCATCTGCAGGTACATTACCGTGCCAGGAGTCGTTCATTCTAAATACTAATAGAATGCTGTCTAAGTACCCAGATTGGGAAACCACCCAAATCTAGATCTAAAACCATAGATCTAGTAACCAGTATGCCTGATATAATGTCCAAGTCCCATGTGGAGAAACCACTGTGTGACGACCAAAGTATAACCGATTGTAGTATAGGAGTTTCTTTTCCTACTCTGTGTATGTCTTCCAAATACCAGGACATCACACCCTACTACCTTCTCAACAGATCCATCCCCTATTCTGATGAAGTCAAACCTATGACTGTCACATCAGAAATTGATGATCTATCTCCGCTATATCTGCTTTAGTCTATAAATAGACATAAGCCACCTGTCCACCAATGCTTCCGCTGCTCCCACTGACTACGACAACCCTCTGGCAGAGTCATATAAACGTACACTTCTAAACCAAGTTTAGAACGACGCTATACTCATCCTCCTGCCGGGTCTCACAGTCTGGAACAACAGCAATGGCTAGTGTGGGTAAACAAGAACCTCCCTGTCACCGTCCTTGAGGCTACCGGAGTACCTCTCGGGTGCCTGAGGTTACCCACCAAATCTGCGGAGTGGCCAATGGAATGTCAAACCAGATTGAATCTTTAGGTTCCTATCCAATCTTCAGTAATCGTTTGTGGTTCTGGAATCACTTCCAGTTCTACCATACTCCCACTACTGTTTTCTGAAAAAAATCCATTTTTATTAAAACTGTGGTGAGTCTAGAACAATATCGCTATTGATCTTCCAGATGGTAGAAAATCAACCCTCGTCATAGCCTGGGTCAACCCACAAACAGCCATTACAGAAACGTGCCTTGAGTTATCCAGAGTCTGGTTTTAATCATAAGCCGGACAACTCCCCGTACCTTAACAACGCTAAGATACGAACTGTTCTATATCCAATATAGAAACAGAGGCACTGATTTAATTGAACCATATTCAAATCATGCAGCTGTCCCCAGTGCATGTCAACTAAATGGAAGGAGGCCGATCAGCGTTACTCAACTTAGGAATGCTTCCAATTATGAGTAACCTAAAAGAGAAGCAAGTTCTCTTAACCATCACTATCAACTGATACCATACACAAGTATCTACATCTTCGATCACTTTGAAGAATCCCGATACATGCAATACCTGGTTCTCTACTTTATTCAAATACCTATAACTTCTTAAAATTCGGACCCTGTGTTTCCACGAAACACCTGTCTAAAAACTAGAGAAGTCATAAGTAAACCGAATATAGTACGAGGACCAACCCCTCTGTCCTGGTGGACCCTGGACAACATACAATACTCTGTATAAGTCCCTTGAGTCTGATAACTCATTCACTGTATGTCGTAGGTTGAAAACTGTACTTATGGTTAAGAAGATTTACACCGCTGTTTAATGCTCCTTACCCAACCATCCACTGATATAGGTAAATGTCATAGAAATAATTTCAAAAAGGTATATCTCACTCTATGAAATTAGACGTACAGATATATCAATTTGAAATTGGTGTATAACAGCGGATATTCAAAACCAAATATTTGCCGACCGGCAAACAACCTAGGTGATTTCCTCAAATATCACCGATTACAACGAATCCCGATATAATGAGGATGATCACCCAATTCCCAATAAGCTACTCCCACCCATCATCTGTAAAACCATACAGATGTGAGAATCATACCTGGTAAATACATACCCTGGAGTGAGGACTAATTGGGAAATCAGTTTTCTTTTAACAGTACACAGTGAAACTGAAACATTGAAATGTTTCGATGGGGTATCCCGGTATTCCTAGTAATGCCTCTTCCAGATTCACGACTGTAACCGTATAATTCTTTGCCACCTCTCCAAATCCCTTTATATGTCTTTAGTCATTACCTTCTGCACACCCCTTAGGCCAAATGGTTTTCTTCCTTCCCTACCGTTCGGCACCAGCCTATGGTTTGGAAGAAGACTATCCAATAAGCATAATGGGTGTACTGTCCTAATCCTAGGAGCACTCGCAATGCGAGAGAAGGTGAAGATAAAAGACACCTGAATAAACCTTATTCCTATTTCTCCTGAACAAGAATCCATCCCCGAACTGGAACAAGTTCCTTTCGAGTTCGTATATAACCATACGATGGAGTATCCAATAAACTGTGGATCTTCGTAGTGATACGGAGTGTCCTGGAGAAATACAAAGGTGAAGTGGGAGTGGTAATGGAATACTTGGTTTGGTCGTGAATAGCAGTCGCAATTTATTTTGCCCTCTTACTAATCCTTTGCTTTGTCTTAACTTAATACCTTCTGTACACCATCGTTAGGCTAATTGGTTTTCTTCATTCCCTACCGGTCGGCACCTGCCTATGGTTTGGAATAAGTCTATCCAATTTGCATAATAGGTGTACTATCTCCTAAACCAAGGAGTACTCACAACTCGAGAGAAGGTAAAAGGAAAAGACAACTGAATAATCCTATCCGTTTTCTCCAGAACCTGAAACCATCCTCGAATAAATCCCTTCGAGTTCGTATATAACCATACGATGGTTTTGTCCAATGGAAGTGGACGTTCGTAGTAATACGGGGTGTCCTGGAGAAAAGGGTAAAAGTAGGAGTGGCAATGAGGTTTGCAACTCTGACAATCCAAAAGCCAGTGTTAAGAAGGTTCTGTCAATTTTGGTCTCTGAGTCATAGTCTTAGGGTCGGGTCAATGGTCGCTGCCAAAGAGAGAGAGAAAAGAAACACTCAGCATGCACTCTAACCTAGATCAGAATGGTTACCAATTTATCTAATCTGGAAACCTCCCACTGTAACCTCAAACTCTCCTCCAAACCTGAAAGAAGAATTAGTCGGGGTCACCCGAGGAGTAAACCAACTCATCAGTGGGAATCGGGATCCAACTATCATCGCATGATAACGTGACGGAATCGGCTCACGTCATCACACTCCAGAAGGTATGCGCATATCTGGCAAGTTTCAGTTCTTTTGAAACTCCCGATGTGATTTTTTTTTGCCCCATGCTCTTATGACCTTGACTTTGGCCAACATATCATAAGTCACATGTCAAGTTCTACCCGTCATTCTCCAGGTTAATTTGAATCCACCCGTACCTACCCTTGACTTTGGCCAAAATGGCAGTACGACTGTCCCAAACCAACGCATCTATCTATGCTGCATATGAATACTCCAATAGCTACCAATCACTGTGCCTTGACTTTGGCCAACATACACAGCTTGAATACTATTGACCATCCATATGAAACGACGGAGGGCTACGAATGGTTTCTGGCAAAAACCTTTAACGTAATGAACTTGATATCGTTGAAGGAACGGATAGCTTTTTGAAAATATAGTAACGAAAACCGTTGCTAAAGAGGTCACTCCCGGTAAAGGGATCTCGGCTCTTTCCCCGTAGAATGAGGTGCAGGATATTCCAACTGAATACCACGATGCAAAGCAAAAGTAATCGGCTATAGTGAAGTTAATGCCCTGACGTAAACTTTTGTCCAAGGGGTCACTCCCGGTGAAGGGATCTCGGCCCTTGCCTCGTCGACTGAGGAGCAGGATATTCCAACTGAATACCACGATGCAAAACAAAAGTGAACGTCCTTGCAATAACAGCTTTTTGAAAAGTGTTCCAACAACATCAAATTAGGTTTGTTTTTAACTTGCATTGATCCGAATCAACGCGGTCCCATCAATTGATCACACCAAAAAGAACGAAAATATACTGATGTACGTATATGCCATCCGCATTCGCCACTGGGTCCCGTCATTACCCGTTAGGTTAGCTAACTAACGACAGAGCGGGGACTGGACTAGCGCGGATGCAAAACATATACAACATCTACTAATATATATACCAATATATTATATTCGCTCAAGGCGTGATAAAAATGCAACATCACTGAAATGTACAGCATCAGAGAACAATACAGATATCTGGGATCCCCGGGTTTCACAGAGCCACTACTGAAACCCGACGTTCCCCTGGTCATGTGGATAGCCTGTGCAATGAAATCCTAGACCCTACGGGCGCGGCAAGTTACCCGCCAAAACCTTAAGCGAGGCAGCCCCCTTCAGCGACGTGAATGGACCACCCAGCACTTCACGGAATCCGGTAACTTGGGCACCCCTCCTGGGTCAACCTGTACCCCCTACGAGTGCGGCGAATAGCCCGCCAATTCTAGAGTGAAGCCCCCTCCGCGGGGCAATCCTAGTACAGAAAGTAAAATATACATACAACGGGTACATCGGCCGCAACCTGGCCGCGTCCCAAAATAATAATACAAAAAGGCAGTGACGGCAGTCCACATGTCGGACGCTCGCCCCGCAAAATCAAATGTACATAATACAACAAAAACTGTACTAGCATTGCATCCAAGCTATCCCCCACGACCGATCCGCAACATCACAGCAATACACAGAACATCAACGTGAAAGTCACGTTCGCAAATCCGTCTAACCGGGCTATAGCAGTTAGAAAGGATTTACCGATCAAGTGACATTCACGGTCGCAGATATAATGTAAATACTGTGAACTAATGTGTTTAAAATATCCGGTCGATCAAATTTTAACAAGTGGGCCCCCAAGTACTACTGTAGCACATCAAGAAAATCTGGGCCCAAAAATAATATTCCAGAAACCCTATTTTCACCCCAGAAGCCCACTGGAAAAATTTGAAGCATTGATCCATCCATACTGCGGCGGAACCGTGGCGCCAAGTGGGGTTTGGCCGTGGTTCCGTGCTCTCCCTGAAAGATCAATGTCTCGAATTTCCCCAGAACTCTTAGGACTTCCAGTACACCAGTTTTATACAACCTGAAAATTTTTTCGAGACAAAAAAATTTCGACAGAAAACTATTGCTATTGAAAATGCGGATTTTGGAATTTTTGCTCGATCGGAAATGTAAAACACATTAGACAAAGCTAGACTATGTTAATGGCGAGGCTCTGATACCACTGTAAGTGCACGGCGGCGTCTCGACCTCCATCCCGAGACCAAATGCGGAAGCGATGGTTAACTTTAAATTTTCTTGAACCGGCACCACCGCGCACTAAAACTCGGATCGAACCATTAACTAGTCCTAGCTAACTACAAGATGGGGAAGAGAGATATACCGACTGATCCGTGTCCTCCGGTCTTCTCGTCGTCGTCCCGATCTCCCGCGGAATGTCCGGTCTCCACCTCGTCGCCGGAAGTGCACCACATCGCCTGCATCTTTTACGGGCTCCGACCTCTATACTGAGGCAACTCAGGCACGAAGCTGGCGAGTCGACGTGCCCAAGATTTGCTGTAGAATGTGGTGTAGAATCATGTCTCATAGGGTTCATGGAGGTTGCCTTTGGTGGAGGGATGATACAAGCTAATAGAGATGGAACTTGTGGGATTTATGCAAGAGCAAAAGAGCAAAAACCCCACCTCTAGAATTTTGGACAGCCATCAAAGGCTTTGGCCGGCCATGGCTTAAGATGGGAGTGAGAATGAGAGAGTGAAGTGAATGAGAGGAATGGTATGTGATCATGCAAGAAAGAGAAAAGCTCATCATGATGAATAATCATCACACAAAACCAACACTCCAAATCAACCATCATCAACAACCATGATCACACAAAAGTCAAAACATGATGACTAAAGAAAGTCAAGCAATGATGGTGCAAGTTTCATGATACAATAATATGCAAAGACCCCCTCCACAATTGCTTATTTGCACAAATGCAAATAAGCCCTCCTCCACCAATCTTCGGCCAATGAACGATACAAAGAAAATTGGCCCAAACGGAAAGCAAACTGGCAACTCCAGAAAACTGGTCCCGTAATAAATTACAGGAAAACCCCGATACTGTGCATACACACCCGCATCTGTATTCCGACCGAAATACAAATGCAATGAGACAAAATCTACACTGTACTATACTAGGATCCGGCTTAAACCAAAGCTGGCTAGTATTATCCGTTCGATCCTGATCCGTGCAATACCACACGTATTTGATCGAACCCTGCCATATCTCCATACGGCCTCTACAGTGTTTCGCCCGAAACTTGAGCAACTGAATGTGGGGGACTCTAAAGACTCGTCAACACCTTGGTTGTGGATTTAACCACTGGCACGTCAGAGGTATAAGCCAATACGTGACGGGCCACCAGCTATTGACTAAAAGGGACGTCGATGAGCGAACTCACCCTGACACCCTACTGAGCCTGTCAGTGACAATATCCGTACAGTCCGGTCCGTTCGTCTATGAGCATCGCATGGCAGGCCTAGGGGGTTGGTAAAAGTCAGACCCCCCAAAGCGGTACAAGTCGTGTCGGAGTGTAGCCCAGAACACCCTGAGATACTACTGGAATACCTACCAGTAAATCTCCTGCCTCGGCCGAGGGCTTTGTGTAATGGCTCTCCTAGACACAGTGCGACCTCACCCCCTATACCGGGAGAGACGAACCCCTGAAGATCCGCTCACTGCCTCCATGTGGCTCGGGACTTTACCCAACTAAAACCAGTTTGCACGTCTCCTTTGAGCGTAGTAGGGTAGTAATCAAAGTACAGTAGGAACTCACACGAGACAAATGACGATCCTTAGGTCGATGAACTAACCTGTACACATGTCACCAGGGAACTGCCATCTGACGTCAGGTATAAGACCAACTAGCATGTTCCCGGCGAGTCCTGTCCGGTGTACTCATAACCCAATGAGCACCTGTATACATCTTAGGTGATCCAACTGACACCAATGGCTTGTGAGACCGGCCACCGCCCCTCGTCGGGGTCTCGACTGTATACACTACTCTACTCTGGAGTATCGATGCCCTGTCTCGAAACTCCCACATCTAGGGACCTTTTAAGGATGTGCTTATAGACCCCAGCTCCCACTTATATGATCGCCCTCATACTGCTGGTGGTCAAGCAAGAATCCTAGGGGCTCTATCAACGTGTAATAGTGACATGTCAGGTCACCTAAAGCAGTACACAATGATAAAGGTAAAGCAGATAGCATACTATCATCTCGAGTAAGACTGTCCTACCGGGATAGGTCCTCCCTCAATCATTGCAATCACGTGCCTGTGATCCAATAATTGACTCTGAGGGCACTATCTCCAACACGTGTATATCCGCAAGTATGAATGTATCAATGTATATGTGCACGAATATGGATATACAAACGTGTATATCTGCAAGTATGAATGTATCAATGTATATGTGCACGAATATGGATATACAAATTTGTATATCCGCAAGTATGAATGTATCAATGTATATGTGCACGAATATGGATATACAAATGTGTATATCCGCAAGTATGAATGTATCAATGTATATGTCATGATGCTGCAACCCTACTTTGTGGTGACATGGCAATTATCGATGATGAAGTGTGTGAGCCGGCAAATCTGTATACGTGTAACATACGCATCATCGATAATGGTGCAAGTGTACTAGCACAGGTATAAGCAATGCAATGGAAATGATATGAATGCAGCATAAGGTAAATCATCAGCTAACAGCTATAAGGTATACGTAACTATCATATGTCCAAGTCGGTGAATCTATCAGTCAACATCTAGCCCAAAAACATCGCGTACGGTATAATCCATCGTACGGAAACCTCTAGTCAAGGGTAAGGATCAATCATCAAGTTAAACTCATCACGCACGGAAAATCATCGTACGACGGCATTAAGCTAATAGGGATCCTATCATCCTATAAGACAAATGAGGGTACGGCCTGATATCACTTACGGCCTATCATCCATGGTTCACAACATTCTATATATGGATATATATCTATGTACCTATGTCCCGGTTCACATCCGCAATAATCTCATATCAGGGGACCGGCAGGGTATAAATTATCTCGATCGACTCACATCCGTATACCAACATATCATCATATCATCATATCCGTCTTATATTCTTTTCATCGCATTTATAACTCAAATCAAGTCGAGTTTACCTAAACCTTCTATCTTTACTATAAGTATAGGTATCTAATCTAGCATACACACCCGATCCATACAAGCAGATTTTAAAGAAGCGAATCGTAGTTTTGAAAATAGGGGTTACGGTGTTTTAAGGAAAAGATATCATTTGAAAATCCGTAACATCCCTCAAGGTACATATTTAAAAGTTACATACGATTCTTCGGTTTAGAAAAAGGTATGGTTCGGATGACGCATCTACATCGACTATCTAACCCTACAGTACCCTAAACTGCAATATCGCTAAACGCAATCCTATGATAGTCGTAACATATCACTTCTAACTATCCTCTAGTTTCTAATATGGTTTCATAGCTATCTCATTCTAACCCTAGTTTCCTAATCTAGGTTTCCTAACCATATTCTATAAATCAGTTTTTCCATCAAACTTTGCGAGGGTGCTATACGCCATCCACCCGACTTCCCCGGTAGATATAGATCTACTCACCTTGCTTCTTGCTTGCCGAAGTCGATGACGCCACGCTCCGTCGCCTCGGAATCCATGTGAAGGTACCTACAATAATAAACAACTGCAATACGTATTAAAATCGAAACAGAAAATCGATACGGCGCACGGTGTGCTCATAGGTTAGAACCTATGGCCTAAACGTGCAAATCAATCAAACAACCCCTGTTGTCGATGTACAAACACCCGACAACCAAATACAAATCCAAATATCAAGAAAGTGCATTTTAAAATAAGGAAAACATAGCCTAAAACACACCAAAATGCTTCCAGATTTTCCCCAGGTGACAATTAGCCAAAACTGCATAAAGGAAGGGTCTATTTTAGTGCAAAAGGAACCATGGACCAAATATGGAACCCTATTTCCCTGCTCTGGCCGCAAGTTGCGGCCAGAATGGATAAATCTGCGGTCATTTGGTGGAGTTGGGGTCTCGGGTCTCTGTGGTAGCTTCCTAGGTGCCTGCACGACTCTTAGTAAACCTAAAATCATTTCTAGTCTCCCCAGGTTGCTCCAGATTCCAAAATATCCTCTAAAATCACACAATTATCCGATGTCAGGGTTTCTAAATCCGTGTTTTGGGGTTTCTAAGGTCTGGTCCAGGTCACTAAACAGCACCCAAGTCTAGTTAACAGCCACTAGGCATCACCAAATTCAAACAACACTCAAACCTTCACTAGGGTTTCCCAAAGTTCACTAATATTCACAATATCACATCTAAACACATATGAATACTAAAGTAAATGAAAAACTACCCAATTAGTGAAGGGATTACCTCATATAGCACCCATGAATCCCTAAGATCATCAAAACTGAATTTTTCTTGGTCCCATGTATAGAGGTTGAAGAGAGGATTAATTCTTGTGAAGGGTGTGTAGGGTTTTGGGGATTGTTAGGAGATAGATCTAGGGGTTTTAGTGTAGGGTTGTGGCTTGAGGGAGATGAAGAGGCAAAGGAAAATGATGTGGGAAATGGCCAAGGCAGCAGCCCCTTCTCTCTCTCTCTCTATAATTCACACACACACTCTCTCATCACTAGTATACCTACCCCATCATTATGTCCCCTTGACTTTTCCTTTTTCCTTTTCTTTTATTTTCTCACCAAAACTATAATATATATACCAAATGAAATGAAACATGTAACAAAATGAAACATGTCATGGTGCACTAACCATGGAAACTGTAAAAACGCGGATTTGGCTTAATCGCGATTAGTAGTGCACTAATCGTGTTTTTATCAAAACCGCATAAAATAAATTTTAAAAATGACAAATCCTTTAATTATATAATTAAATGAATAAATCATTTTAATTTCCAATTATTTCACAATTATTGGTATATATTTATACCCTTTTTCGAAAACCCCAATTTCGCAAATCGGGCGGTTTTCGGGAAAAATATTATTTTAATATTAAATTCCAAATATAATATTTATATTTTCTGAAATGTTACAGATTTGTTCATGAAAAACTTCATGTAAGTTTCGGCTGAGATAAAGTCTTCTGTCGATACTATAAAGAAGGACTCCGCCTCACACGGTGAGAGTATTAAATCGATAGAAGCACAAATTGTCAAATTAAATGCCGAAATGAGTGCTAGAGAGAAAGGGAAACTTCCATCTCAACCCCTACCGAATCCTGGGCACTCACAACACTACAATGTGAATGCCATTATAACGTTGAGATCCAGAAGAGTGCTGAATAACCAAGTCGGTGGAAAGATTGATAATGATGATTTGATCAATGACACCCCGGCTTCCACTTCTTACCCTACTTCATCTACTCCACCTTCTTGCGAGCCTATTCTTCGTTTTCTTCAAGGCTCGAACCCTCAGCCCACTTCTTCTAGTCAACCAACAACGATCCCCACTCTAATTCTGGAATCTATTCCACCCACACGATCTTCTCCAATGTTGGACCCAGCTCTTATTGCTAAAGCTCCTTATCCAAATAGGTTAAGGGGAAACAAACTAAGTCCACAAATGGAGAAGATTATGGAAATGTTTAAACAGGTTAACATCAATATCTCTCTCCTAAATGCGATACAACAAGTTCCGTCCTATGCAAAAATTCTAAAGGACTTGTGCACTAGAAAGAGGAAGACTCAAGTGCCGAAAAAAGTTTTCATGATGAGTAATGTTAGCACAGCTTTTACCCATCAGTTACTAAAGAAACGTAAGGACCCTGGCTGTCCTACAATCTCTATTTCTATTGGGGGTAAAAATATTAATCGTGCTTTACTCGACCTTGGCGCAAGTGTTAACCTGCTTCCATACTCTGTCTACGAGCAGTTAGGTATTGGAGAGTTGAAACCTGCTCACTGTGTTAGTGTGATATGCCCTAGAGGCCATTATTGTATAGTACTAGTTTGTATATTATATTTTGGAAGCTTGGGATATATACACGGATTGACATTCTTGCTCAATATGGTAGTATGCTACTTGGTTTTTATCTATCTTAATATGTGTATGTGTTTCTTTTAACATATCGCTGAAACATATTGATAGAGCCCTTAGGATCTTTGCTTGATTACCAGCGTTGTGATGGCAGTCACACTAGTGGGGGCTGGGTAGTCTACAAGCACATCCTTATACAGGTCCCTGGTCATAGGATTATCGAGACAGGGCATCGATACTCCAGAGTAGACTGGTGTGTACGCTTCTCATCCCAGGAGGGGAGATGGTCTGTCCCACAGCCATCAGTACGTCGTACTGGAGATAGTATGCTGGTGCTCGTTAGGTTACGAGTACACTGGTCATGACTCGCTGGGAACTGTTGGTTGGTACTATACCTATCGTCAGTTAACAGTTCCCAGGTGACATGAGTACAGTTTAGTCCGTCGACTTGACACTGCTGCTTCGCCTCAAGTGTGTTCCCATTGTTCTTAGATTACTACCCTACCACGGCTCTATTGAGTCGTGCAAACAGGTAGTAGTTGGGTGCAGTCCCGAAGCACCTGGAGGCAGTGGCGGTTAGATAGGATTCGTCTCTCCTGGTATTGGGGGTTGATATCGCGTTGTGTTTGGAACGCCATTACACAAAGTTCCTAGCCAGGGCAAGTGAGATTTACTGGTAGGTACTCCAGTAGTTTCTCAGGGTGTTTTGGAACGTACTCCGACACGACTTATACCGCTATTAGGGGACTGACGTTTACCGCACCCTAGGCCCGATATGCGATACTCTTAGACGAACAGACCGGACTGTACGGAGATTGTCACATTCAGGCTCAGTAGGAGTTCAGATGGGTTTTCCTCATCGGCCTTCTTATCGACATCTACCTGGGGACCGTTACGTGTAGCTAGTACCGTTTGCGGCCTGTGGTTAAACCCACTGCCAGCGTAGTGTCGAGTCTTTAGAGTCCCACACAGAGGGTTGTTCACCTTTGGGCGATATGAGTAGATGTCGTATGATTTTACGACATGGTTCGTTCACATAAGCGCACTTGTGCGTGTTCGGTGTTCGGGAAGTAGATACTTGTGGGCTTTGCTTTAAGCCGAATCTTAGTATTGGATTTTGGGATTGGTTTAGTCTCATTGTATTCAAGTTTCTTCGAAACATGGATGCGGGTATGTATGTACAGTTGACAGAGCCAGAGGAGGAGACACCTCATTAGGGTATTGACCATTGACTTGATCAAAACCATAATGAGAAGGAGGAAATTGATTAATAGTTTTAATTAGAGATAATTATATCATGGCTAATGTTGGTTTGACCATTTGACTTGTTGACCCATGTTGACTTAGATATTTTTGTTAAGCATGAGATATTTTCTTTGAGCATGCTTAGCATTAATTGTGACATGATAAAGGTCAAATCAATATACCATCACAATTATCTTAATTAATATTATTATTATCATATTTCCTCATATGAGAGCTTTATTCTCTCATTCTCATATTATCTTTCTCTCTCATGGTTTGCTCTCCTCTCTTCCTCTCTCAAAGATTTAATCTTTCATGAGTTGAAAAACAAAAGCTTTTGAGACTAAACCACCAAAATACTTCTCTACTCATTCTAGGGTTCTTAGTCTAGCAAGTCAAGCACTCTAGTTACTTCATTGTTGAGGTAGAAGCATAAGGTAGAAGCCTTCGGGTGGATCTTCTTCGATATAGAGAAGCCGGTGAGGAGGAGCCATCTACATCATTCAAAGGAGCTCACAACAAGGAGAAGAAGGAGTTCAAGACCAAGGTATAATCATCTAACCTAGTAGTTAAAACTCTAAGTTAGTTTGTTAGTTATTGTTTAGCAAAGATCCTAATGCATAGTCTATGTTACCTTGTGATAAAAATTCGATTTTTACTCTTTCCGCCTCCCCGTAAGTACCGGGGTGGGTATCATAGACTTACAGTGGTACCAGAGCCTATCTAAACAACAACTAACATGTTAGCAAAGTCTTTAGAACTTCGATCCTGAAAAAATCACAAAATACATCAATAATTTGTGTTTTCTGCCGATTTTCAAGACATGTTTAACAATATTTTCAGAGACCTGAAAAATACATGCAGGCCTTTTTAGAGACATCCAAGAAAAACGAGCTCGTGACTCAGTCAGACTGCCGTGGAAGTGCGGCAAAACCATGCGTTTCGCCGCGGATCCGCGGCCGAGTCGACTCGGAGTCAACTCGTTTTTCCTGCAGATTGTCCAGCTTGATGTTTTGTGATTTTTCAGATACTTTGTTTCTGCCTAGATTCCTTTGAGTACAGTGTTGTATTTGGGGTAGTTTCAAATTTGAATATCAATCGAAAATCTATAAACTTTAGCTAATTGGATTATATCTGTGATCTGTGTTATTGGTTTGTGTATATGAACTTGTTGGATTGTCGTGGATGAATAGCCGGGGATGTTAGATGAGTGTTTTTCATTTTTCATTCGATGTAAATTGTAAATTGATGTAATATTATATTTGGGTCGCACATCCGGGTTGAGGATGTAGCCGCCATTGTATATTATTTCTTTTACTTTTTTCTGCTCCTAGGATAGACCCAAGGTGGGGTGCACAAACTACCGGGTACTTTGAAGTGCCGAGTGGCTTACTCACTTTGTTGAGAGAGGTTGCTTCACTTCGGGTATTTGGCGGGTAGTTTGCCGCACCCGTAGGGGTCTAGGATGGGGTTTTGGCTATTCATCACGACGCTGTAATCCGTCTTTCGTTGCAGGCTTGAACGAAACGCGGATTCCTACCATATCCAATGTGTTCATCTGTGATCTGGAATGACTATCATTGCGTCTGACGAATGTATATATCTATATATGATATCTAGTAGATGTTGCTTATGTTTTGCATCCGCTCTAGTCCAGCCCCCGCTCTGTCGTTAGTTAAGTAACCTAACGGGTGATGACGGGGCCCAGTGACGAATGCGGATGGCATAAGCGTACATTATATTTTCGTTGTTTTCTGCAATGGTAGGATTAATTGATGGGACAATATTAAATAAATGTAAAGAAAACAAACCAAAGTTGAATCGTTGGAACAATTTCAAAACCACTTGTTTTTTTAAAACAGCAAAACTTTTGAAAAATGCGGAGCTTAAACCACTCCTTTTAAAAGCTATCATGTTCCTTCGATTATATCAAGTTCACTACGTTCACGGTTTCGCCAAAAACCATTTGTAGTGCTCCGTCATTTCAGTTAAATGTTCAGTAATATTCAAGCCGTGTATTTTGACCTTCGCAAAGGCATAGTGATTGGTAGCTGCTGAACATTTATCTGTAGCATAGATAGATGCGTTGGTTTGGGACAGTCGTACTGCCATTTTATCCTTCGTCAAGGGTATGTGCGGGTGGGTTCAAATTAACCAGGGTAATGACGGGTAGAACTTGACATGTGACTTATGATATGTTGGCCTTCATCAAGGTCATAAGAGCATGGGGCAAAAATCCATATCGGGAGTTTCTAAAGAAACTGAAACTTGCTAGTGTTGCATACCATTTGGAGTGTGATAATTTTGGTAGGATTCCTTCAATTTTATCACACGATGATATTTGGATCCCGATCCTACTATGAGTATGTGATACTCCTCGGGAGATTTTTTTCACTTAACGATCAATGCTATAAACCAAGTAGGTGACTAGAAAGGTGTTAGCGGGGCTACGCCCACAAGGAAAAGAGGTTATTTAATTAAGGAACTTCGCGAAAGCGTCGTAAAACTTCCCTCGAAGTACCGACACCGGCCTGGCTGAACGGTTAAGCAAGTATTGTACGGTGAGATTAATCCTGACTAATTCTTCTTTTATGGTTTGAGGAAGGATTCGAGGAACAGTGGGAGCCATCCTGTTTAGACAAATTAAAAATCACTCTAAACTTGAAAGAGCATCATGCTAAAGTGTTTCTTCTCTCTCTCCTAATTGCTGCGACCAAACTACATGACGGGCCTTAAGTTATTACTAGATAAAAACATACTGACAGGGCCAAAATATAAAGATTGGTTCAGGAATGTCAAAAAGGCAATCACTTATGACAAGTTAGGGTATCTCCTTACCACTAAGGCCCCCGCCGTCCCAGGTCCAGAATCTAGTGTCGCGGATAGGGAAATCCATAAGACCTGGAAGATTGACTGCGCGAAGGCCAAGTGCCTCGTGCTTGCCTCTATGGACAATGAACATCAGAGGAGGCACGAGAATATGGACCTTGAATCCATATTTCTCCATACTAAGGAACTATATGGAGAGCAATCCCGTATCGCAAGATACGATACCTCGAAGAAACTGTTTTCAGCGAGGTTGGCCATCGGATCATCTGTAGAGGAACACGTCCTTAAGATGATTGGCTACATTAAGGAGTTCGTGGACCTTGGGACCACGTTAGAGAACGAGCTCTACACAGACTTGATTCTCGTGTCCCTTCCTTCCACCTACGCCCAGTTTATCTTGAATTTTAATATTCTAGGTAAAGAAGTTGAACTTCCGGAACTCCTCAACATGTTGAGGAGTGCAAAGGGCATCCTGCAGAAAGTCAGGCAAACACCCGCTCTGTTTGTTGGAGGTGCTTATTCTTCTAAATTTAAGGCGAAAGCCAAAGGAAAGAAGAAGAAGGCCCTTACCAAACCGAGAGGCGGTGTTAGTAAGGTGGAAGCCAAGGGAAAGGAAAAAATGGAGGGACAGATAGTGGGAAAGGAAGAATGCTTTTATTGTCATAAGAAATGACACTGGAAGAAAGATTGCAGGGCTTGGAAGGCCAAGAACCAGGACCCGAAGCAGGTTGTGGCTTCGGCTTCAGGTGTGTATGTAATTGAAAACTGTCCGTCAATCAACTCTACTTCCTGGGTATTGGATACCGGATCAGGATCTCATATCTGTAATTCTTTGAAGGGGTTGAGAAGCCATAGAGTTTTGAAGGCGGGTGATATGACCCTCAGAGTTGCGAACGGAGCAAGCATGGATGCTGTGTCCGTAGGGGATTATCACTTAGGATTGACTAGTGGACATGTTTTGGTTTTACACAGCTGTTATTTTGTACCCAGATTGACTTGTAATATCATATCTGTATCTTTAATGTCTAAAGAAGGTTATGATTTTTCATTTGTAAGCGATGTTGTAAACATCGACCTTAATCATGGTTTGGTTGGGTCGGGTACATTAAGAAACGGTATATACGTATTAAACCAACCGCAGATTTTCAATATCCAGAATACACACAAAAGAAAGTCTCCAGAATTAAATTATGCTTTCTTATGGCATTGTAGACTGGGTCACATCAATGAGACAAGGTTAACTAAGTTACATAAAGAAGGATATTTGGATCCATTCGAATATCAATCTTATGCAACTTGTCAATCATGTCTCAAAGGAAAGATGACAAAGACTCCGTTTACTGGACACGGAGTAAGAGCGAGCGAGCTCTTGGGACTCATACACAGCGACTTCTGTGGTCCAATGTGTACACATGCAAGAAGTGGTTTCTCCTATTTCATTAATTTTATGGATGGTTTCTCCAGATATGGACATGCCTTCTTGATGAAGCATAAATCCGAGGCCTTTGAAAAATTCCAGGAGTATAAGAATGAAGTGGAAAAACAAACCGGCAAAAATATCAAGACACTGAGATCTGATCGAGGTGGTGAATACTAGAGTGCCGAGTTCCTGGATTACCTAAAAGAGAATGGAATTCTCTCTCAGCTTACTCCTCCATACACACCACAACACAACGGTGTATCGGAGAGACGGAACTGAACCCTATTGGATATGGTACGTTCCATGATGAGTAACGCTGAGTTACCCCAATCATTCTGGGGTTATGCACTAGAATCAGCTGCATATCTTTTGAACAAGGTTCCTACCAAGACTGTGCCTACCACACCATATCAGATGTAGAGTGGGAAGAAACACTATCTTCAGTATCTGAAGATATGGGGATGTCCAGCTTTTGTTAAAAAGCAGCATGCGGACAAACTCGAGGCACGCTCAGTACTGTGTAAGTTTGTGTGATACCCAAGGAACTCTAGGGAGTATCTTTTCTATCACGCAGAGGAACAAAAGGTTTTTGTTTCTTATCATGCCCACTTTCTGGAACACCAGTTTTTAGAAAAAGAAACAAGTGGGAGCGCAATAGAACTGGAAGAAATTCCAGAACCACAAGCTATTACTGAAAGCTTGGTGGAACCAGAAGTTTCAAAAGAACAGGACATTCCCGCACCTTTCCGCAGGAGTAGTAGGCTGTCTCATCCGCCTGAGAGATACTACGGTTTTCTCATAGACGGGGATAGAGAGGAATGCATCATTGATAATGATGAGCCGACTAACTTCCAGCAAGCCATTCAGAGCACTGACTTAGTAAAATGGCTGGATGCAATGCGGACCGAGATGGAGTCCATGTATACCAACAAAGTATGGACTTTGGACATTGCTCCAGAAGGGGTAAAACCCGTGGGCTGCAAATGGATCTTCAAAAGGAAGATTGGTGTAGATGGACAGGTTGAAACCTATAAGGCTAGACTTATTGCAAAGGGTTTTCTTCAAAGACCTGGCTTGGACTATGACGAAACCTTTTCTCCAGTGGCTATTCTCAAATCCATTCGGATCCTTCTTGCCATTGCTGCCTTCCACGATTATGAAATTTGGCAGATGTACGTAAAAACTGCTTTTCTAAATGGAAATTTAGAGGAGTGTGTCTATATGGACCAGCCAGAAGGTTTCATTCAGAGTGGGAGCAGCGAGAAATTGTGCAAGTTGCTTAAGTCCATCTATGGACTGAAGCAGGCATCGCGGAGTTAGAACATCTGTTTTGATTTGACAGTCAAAGAATTTGACTTTATTAAAAATCCAGATGAGCCATGCATTTATAGTAAGATTGCAGCATGAACTGTTGTATTTCTCTTCTTGTACGTAGATGACATTCTCTTGATAGGAAATGACATTCTTATGCTACAATCTGTCAAAAGGTTCTTGTCACACGAGTTCTCCATGAAAGACCTGGGTGATGCCTCTTACATTCTGGGGATCCGGATACATCGTGATAGATGTAAAAGGATGTTTGGACTTTCGCAGTCCAGGTACATCGACACCATACTGGAAGATTCAGTATGGAAGATTCAAAGCGCGGTAATTTACCGGCTTGTCACGGAATCACCCTCTCCAAAGAGATGTCTCCCAAGACTGATTTGGAAAGGGATCGCATGTCTATTATACCCTACGCTTCTGCGGTAGGCTCTATAATGTATGCGATTTTGTATACCAAACCAGATGTAGCTTTTGCACTGAGTGTAGTAAGCCGGTATCAGTCAAACCCTGGGGAGAAGTACTGGATAGTGGTAAAGAACATTCTGAAGTACCTGAGAAGGACTAAGGATATGTTCTTGGTTTAACGTGGAAAAGACCTCCAAATCGAGGCCTTTGCTGACTCCAGCTTCCAGAGTGACAAGGATGACTCCAAATCCATGTCGGGTTATATCTTTACCCTCAATGGAGGGGTGGTCTGTTGGAAGAGTTCCAAGCAGGAAACCGTTGCTGACTCGATGATGGAAGCGGAGTATATCGCAGCTTCTGATGCCACAAAAGAAGCAGTCTGGATGAGGAAGTTCTTAACAGAACTTCAGGTGGTTCCGTCCATTGTTGCTCTAATATCTCTGTATTGTGACAACAACGGGGCTATAGCTTTAGCAAAGGCACCCATGTCCCATCAGAAGTCCAGACACATCTTGAGGCGGTATCACCTGTAGGGTTACTAAGCACACTAACAAGGCTCTGCAAGGCATCGACCATACCAAAATTAAATTTTTATGTGCCGAACAACCCTAAGCAAGATCGTATACTAGAGTTTAGGCGAAACTAATAGTAAGTAAACAACTTTACTTCCAAGGGAACACGAAATACAACCTTTGTAGATCGTTCCTTCACTTCATTTGCTCCTTGTTGAAGTCCCTTCGCTGCGATCAAGGTTCTCCCGGGATCTTGCATGGCTTCACGAGGTGAAAGATGCGGCCTTTCTTGAAGTCTCCGAGGCCGAAGATGATTTACGTCGAGGGAATTCCGACTCAAGCTACTACTTCACTAATTTGAGAATTAGTGAAGCAAACACCCTATACTAAAGTGCTAGTCTAGTAGAGGATGGAGAAATAGAAAGTGGGTTCTCTTTGGATTTTTATTTCTCACTTTAGTTCTCACTTTGGATCAAACCCTAGCAAGCTTTTCTTTTGAACAATGAAGAAGATGAACAAATGAAAAGAGAAGAGGATAATGATCAAGTGTGTGATCTAACCATGGTGAGTGAGTATCATATACTAACTCTTGTAGAGACTTAACCCTAGGCTAATTGTTATGGTTGGGTTAATAAATATCCATAGTAAAATACAAACTCAAATTGAATTAGTCAATGCATCCGCAAGCTTCCACAAGCTTCATGCATTTTCTAATCCTCCACTTGATTTTGTATTTACTTTAAATATTAAAAACCTAAACTAAAAATTAGCATAGTGTAAGTCTCATGCACCCATGGATGATGTATCATCAACCATGATACAAAAAGATAACACATTTTAATATATATCATATATATAGTAAAGATGTGTACATGTGAGAAAAAACCCTAAGTGAACATGTGTTAGTTAATGTAAACTAGTATATAAAATATACAATTATACAATAAATTATTAAATCAACACTTGACTTAATAATCCGGTCATATCACACATAACCGACTAACATCCAATGTATTGACTTATGGAATCAACACTTGATTCGATAACCCGGCTATATCATATATAACTGACCGATACAAAAAGTCGCGGGAATAGAATACAGTATCACATACATGCATTATTCTCGGTCCCGCATATATCACATATGCGCCCTATTTCGTTTTGCCTGAGCCTGTAAAACCTCTATGTAGGACTCTAAAGACTCGACAAATACGTCGGCAGTAGGTGATGATCACATCACGCACCCACAAGCTGTCAGCGGTACTAGCTGGACGTAACGGCTACCCGGGTATTGAGCGATCAGAAGATCGGCAAGCAAGCCTGCTCCAACTCCTGTAAAAGCCTGCCGGTAACACTTCCCGTACAGTCCGGTCTCCTCGTCTGATATGTCGCATATCAAGTCTAGGGGTGGTAAACGTCAGACCCCAATAACCGATAAGTCGTGTCAATGTGAGGCTCATAACGGGTCGAGAAACTACCGGTAACACTTACCAGCAAATCTCTGAATCAGCCTTGGCCAGGGACTTCCCTGTTATGGCCAATCGAGCACAGCGCAACATCAACCCCCAATACCGGAAGAGACGAAACCCCTCCTATCGCTCATTGCCTCTATGTGACTCGGGACTGTACCCAAAAACCACCATTTTGCACGTCCTCATGGACGTGGTAAGGTGAAAATAAAGCACCGTGGGAATCACACAAGACTCTATGACGATCTCGGGTCTACAGACTAAGCTGCACAAGTGTCACCAGAGAACTGCCATCTGACGTGGGGTATAATACCATCTGGGAGTTCTCGGTGAGTCCGTCCAGTGTACCCAGTCTCCATTGAGCACCCGTATACCATCTCTGATGTCAAACACCAATGGATATGCGATCATCCATCGCCCATCTCATGGGTCGAGAAGCGTATACGCTAGTCTACTCCGGTATATCGATGCCCTGTCTCGATACACCCACGACTAGGAACATTAAAGGATGTACTTATGGACTACACTGTCCCCACTAGTATGATCTGCATCATAGTCCAGGTAGTCAAGTACACATCCTAAGGGCTTTACCAACATGTAACTATAAGACAGTATCAAGAGACAAGTATACATGTTAAGATAAAGAGCAACCAGATAGCATACTATCATATCGAGCAAGAAAGTCCTCTCTATATATGTCCAAGCATCCAATATAATATACATCATCTGTGCAATACTGGCCTCTAGGGCATACATACAACTAACATCACCTGATCAGGGAGAGCGTGGATCGCCGGGAGATCGAGGTTCGGAGGGTTGCTACAGAGGATAACACTACGGATCCATTCACAAAGGCCATCCCTCAGACGCAGTTTGAGAAGCTATTCGAGATGATAGGTCTGCGATATGCCAGCACATGGCCTTAGTGCAAGTGGGAGATTGTTAGTGTGATATGCCCTAGATGCCATTATTGTATAGTACTAGTTTGTATATTACATTTTGGAAGCTTGGGATATATACACGGATTGACATTCTTGCTCAATATGGTAGTATGCTACTTGGTTTGTATCTATCTTAATATGTGTATGTGTTTCTTTTAACATATCGCTGAAACATATTGATAGAGCCCTAAGGATCTTTGTTTGACTACCAGCGTTGTGATGGCAGTCACACTAGTGGGGGCTGGGTAGTCTGCAAGCACATCCTTATACAGGTCCCTGGTCGTAGGATTATCGAGACAGGGCATCGATACTCCAGAGTAGACTGGTGTGTACGCTTCTCATCCCAGGAGGGGAGATAGTCTGTGTTAGTGTATATGCCCTAGAGGCCATTACTGTATCATACTAGTTTGTATATTACTTAATGGAAGCTTGGGATATTCACCTTGTATAGACAATCTTGCTCGAAATAGTAGTATGCTACTTGGTTCGTTTCTACTTTAATGTGTACATGTGTTTATTTTAGTATATCACCTATACACATTAGTGGAGCCCTTAGGATCTTTGCTTGATTACCAGCGTTGTGATGGCAGTCACACCCGTGGGGGCTGGGTAATCCACAAGCACATCCTTATGCAGGTCCCTAGTCATAGGACTATCGAGACAGGGCATTGATACTCCGGAGTAGACTAGCGTATGCGCTTCTCATCCCAGTGTGGGAGACGGTCTGTCCCACAGCTGTCAGTACGTCGTACTTGAGATAGTATGCGGGTGCTCGTTAGGTTACGAGTACACTGGACAGGACTCGTCGGGAACTGTTAGTTGGTACTATACCTATCGTCAGTTATCAGTTCCCAGATGACATGAGTACAGCTTAGTCCGCTGACTTGACACTGTGACTTCGCCTCGAGTGTGTTCCTACTGTACTAAGATTATTACCCTACCACGGCTCAAAGGAGTCGTGCAAACAGGTAGTAGTTGGGTGCAGTCCTGAAGCACTTGGAGGCAGTGACGGTTAGACAGGATTCGTCTCTCCTGGTATTGGGGGTTGATATCGCGCTGTTTCTAGGAGAGCCATTACACAAAGTCCCTGGCCAGGGCAAGAGAGATATACTGGTAGGTTTCCAGTGTTATCTCAGGGTGTTCTGGGCTACACTCCGACACGACTTGTACTGCTATTAGGTGACTGACGTTTACCGCCCCCTAGGCCCGCCATGCGATATTCTCAGACGAACAGACCGGACTTTACGCAGATTGTCACATTCAAGCTCAGTAGGAGTTTAGATGGGTTTCACTTCGTCCGTCTTCTTATTGGCATCTACCTGGGGGCCGTTACGCACAGCTAGTGCCGCTTGCGGTCTGTGGTTAAACCCATTGCCAGCGTAGTGTCGAGTCTTTAGAGTCCCACACAGAGAGCTATTCGCCTTTAGGCAAAAGAGTAGAGGTCGCATGGTTTTGCGACAGGGTTCGGTCACATCCGTGCACTTGTGTACGTTTAGTGTCCGGGCAGTTGACACTAGCGGGCTTTGGTTTAAGCCAGATCCTAGTGTACGTTTTGGGATTGGTTTTATCTCGTTTGTATTCGTGTTCCTAGGAACGCGGATGCGGGTGTGTATGCACGGTTGACAGAGAAAGACAGAGGCAGAGGATTCTCATTAGGGTTGTTGACCGTTGACTTTTGCTAAACCCTAATGAGAATAAGAAATATGATTAACAATAATATTAATTAAGTATTATTGTGACATGGTTGTTGATGGTTGACTTTGTTGACTTGTTGACTTAGTTGATCGGTTGACTAGATTGGACTTGTTGACCATCATCATGACAATGGCTATCATTTCTTGGCTTTGACCTTGGCTTGCTTATTTGTTCACACATTGCATTTAATGCAAGAAATGATATGGCTACTTGATATGATAACAACCATCACATAATACTCAATTATTATTATGTGTTATGATGATTTTGGATTATGAGATCAAGGGTGACAAAAGTCTTGCTCATTCTTTCATTTGCTTTCTCTCTCATGAAAGCTCTATCATCCTCAAGCCCTCCCTCTTCCTCTTGCTCTCTCTCTAGTCCATGGTTCTACTTGTCTCATGTGTTGAGAAGCAAGAACCATAGAGATAAAACCCAACACAATCCTCTACTCATCCTAGTACACAAGGTTTAGCAAACCAAGTGTTCTAGTTTCCTCAAGTTTGAGGTTGAAGCCAAAGGAAGAAGCTTTCAGGTGGATCCATCTTCGGCACAAAGAGACGACGAGGAGAGAACCATCCTACCACCACAAGGAGACCAAGAGAAGGATTTCAAGTTAAGGTATAACCCCTAACTGAGTAGGTAAATCTCTTAGTTAGGTTGTTAGATAGTTGTTTAACAAAGATCCGTATTTTGAGTCCATGTTACCACCAAAAGAAAAATCGTTTTTCATCATTTCCGCAAGCCCGAAAGAACCGGGAGGGGTAACGTGGACTTACAGTGGTATCAGAGCCTAGTTAAACACTATCTAACATGTTAGAAAAGTAACTAGAAGTTCGATCGGAGAAAAAGTCGCAAAACACCCCGGAAAATTCAAGTTTCTGCCGATTCTGTTTTCTGTTAAAAAACTAAAAAATCTTACACTAAAAATCGACTCAGGCTTTTTAGAACACACTGTAGAAAAATGGTCCTGTGACTCTGTCAAAGAGCCGCGGAACCGCGGCAGGAGCATGCTCCCGCTGCGGATCCGCGGCCGAGTTGACTCGGTCGTGGGCGATTTTTCTTGCAGTGTATTCAGTGGGGTGTTTTGGGATTTTTACAATATGATTTTTCTGCCCAGATTTTCCAGAAAGCAAAATTTGTTTTTGGGGCTTAAAAATCCGTATTTTGATCGAACTTCTAAAGGCTTAAGCTAACGGGTATATATCTGTGATGTGATATATGTATTGAACGTCTGCTAATCGCTATACGTCGATTAGTGGGGGTTATACATATCTGTGATCTGTAATGTTGATGGTATGTGTATATGAATTCATTGGATTGTCGCGGATGAATAGCTGGGGGGTTGCGAGATGAGAGTTTTCTTTTTCTTCCAATTCATGTAATTTGTAATTGATGTAATATTATTTATGGCCGCACAACCGGGATGGGGTTGTAGCTGTCATTGTATAATTTCTTTTACTGTTTTTGCTCCTAGGATAGACCCAAGGTGGGATGCACAAACTACCGGGTATCTCGAAGTGCCGAGTGGCCTACTCACGGTGTTGAGGGAGGTTACTTCGCTTCGGGTACTTCGCGGGTAGTTTGCCGCACCCGTAGGGGTCTAGGGTGGGGTCTTGGCTATTCATCGCGACCGTGTAATCCGCTCTTCGTTACAGGCTCGTACGGATTGCGGATTCCTAGTATATCCAATGTGTTCATCTGTGATCTGGAATGGCTATCATTGCATGTGACGAATGTGTATATCTATATATGATATCTATTTAGGCGTTGCTTATGTTTTGCATCCGCACTAGTCCAGCCCCCGCTCTGTCGTTAGTTAAGTAACCTAACGGGTAATGACGGGGCCCCATGGCGAATGCGGATGGTATAAGCGTACGTCATATTTTCGTTGTTTTCTGCAATGGTAGGATTAAATGATGGGACGCATTAAATTAATGCAAGAAAATAAACCAAAGTTGAGTCGTTGGAACACTTTCAAAACCATTCAGTTTCTTTTCAAAAACAACTTTTAAACGCGGAGCTTAAGCCACTCCTTTTAAAAGCTATCTCGTTCCATCGATTATATCAAGTTCACTACGTTCACGGTTTCGCCAAAACCATTCGTAGCACTCCGTCGTTTCATATGGATAGTCAATAGTATTCAAGCTATGTTTGTTGGCCAAAGTCAAGGCATAGTGATTGGTAGCTATTAGGTATTCATGTGCAGCATAGATAGATGTGTTGGTTTGGGACAGGCGTACTGCCTTGTTGGCCAAAGTCAAGGGTAGGTACGGGTGGGTTCAAATTAACCTGGAGAATGACGGGTAGAACTTGACATGTGATTTATGATTTGTTGGCCAAAGTCAAGGTCATAAGAGCATGGGGCAAAAATCCACATCGGGAGTTTCAAAAGAACTGAAACTTGCTAGCGCTGCATACTATTTGGAGTGTGATGATTCGGGTAGGATTCCTTCAGTTTTGTCACGCAATGGTATTTGGATCCCGATCCTACTGTGAGTATATGCTACTCCTCGGGAAATTTCTCACTTAACGATCAATGCTATAAACCAAGTAGGTGTCTAGAAAGGTGTTAGCGGGGCTACGCCCACAGGGAAAAGAGGTTATTTAATTAAGGAAGTTCACGAAAGCGTTGGAAAACCTCCCTCGAAGTACCGACACTAGCCTGGCTGAACGGTTAAGCAAGTATTGTACGGTGAGATTGATCCTGACTAATTCTTCCTTTTTGGTTTGAGGAGGGATTCGAGAGACAGTGGGAGCCATCCTGTTTAGACAAATTAAAAACCACTCTAAACTTGCAAGAGCATCATGCTAAAGTGTTTCTTCTCTCTCTCCTAATTGCAGCGACCAAACATCATGACCGGCATAAGTAACTACTAGATAAAAACATACTGACAGGGCCAAATTACAAAGATTGGCTCAGGAATGTCAAAATGGCAATCACTTATGATAAGTTGGGGTATCTTCTCACCACCAAAGCTCCCCCTATCCCAGGTCCCAAAACCAGCGTCGCGGATAGGGAAATCCGTAAGACCTGGGAAATCGATTGCGCGAAGGCCAAGTGCCTTGTGCTTGCCTCTATGGACAATGAACATCAGAGGAGGCACGAGAATATGGACCTTGAATCCATATTTCTCCATACAAAAGAACTGTATGGAGAGCAATCCCGTATCGCTAGATACGAAGTCTCGAAAAAGCTGTTTTCGGCGAGATTGGCCGTCGGATCATCGGTAGCGGAACACGTGCTTAAGATGATTGGCTTCATATACAAAGTCTCGAAAAAGCTGTTTTCGGCGAGATTGGCCGTCGGATCATCGGTAGCGGAACACGTGCTTAAGATGATTGGCTTCATTGAGGAGCTCACGGACCTTGGGACCACGTTAGAGAACGAGCTCTACACAGACTTGATTCTCCAGTCCCTTCCTTCCACTTACGCCCAGTTTATCCTGGACTTCAACTTACAAGAAAAAGAAGTTGAACTTTCAGAACTTCTCAACATGCTGAGGAGTGCAGAGGGCACCCTACAGAAAGGTAGGGAAACATCCACTGTGTTTGTTGGAGGATCTTCCTCTTCTAGGTCCAAGGCGAAAGCCAAGGGAAAGAAGAAGAAAGCCCCCGCCAAACCAAGGGGCGGTGTTAGTAAAGTGGATACGAAGGGAAAGACAAAGGCAACAAAGGTAGCGGGAAAGCTTGTGGGAAAGGAAGAATGCTTTTACTGTCACAAGAGTGGACACTGGAAAAAGGATTGCAGGGCTTGGAAGGCCAGAACCCAGGATCTGAAGCAAGTTGCAGCTTCAGCTTCAGGTGTGTATGTTATTGAAAACCGTCTATCAATAAACTCTACATCCTGGGTATTGGATACCGGATCAGGATCTCATATCTGTAATTCTTTACAGGCACTGAGAAGGCGTAGGGTTTTGAAGGCAGGTGATATGACCCTCAGAGTTGCAAACGGAGCTGGCATGGATGCTGAGTCCGTGGGGGACTATCACCTGGGGTTGTCAGATGGACACGTTTTGGTTTTGCGTGATTGTTATTTTGTACCCAATGCAACCCGTAATATCATATCTGTATCTTTATTATCTAAAGAAGGTTATGAATTTGCATTTGTAAGTAATGTTGTGAACATTCACCTTAATCAAGTTTTGATTGGGTTAGGTACATTAAGCAATGGTATATACGTATTAAACCAACCACAGATTTTCAATGTCCAGAATACACACAAAAGAAAGTCTCCGGAAACAAATCAGGCTTTCTTATGGTATTGTAGACTGGGTCACATCAATGAGAGAAGGTTGATGAAGTTACATACAGAAGGATATTTGGATCCGTTCGAATATCAATCATATGCAACTTGTCAATCCTGTCTCAAAGGAAAGATGACAAAGACTCTGTTCACTGGACACGGAGTAAGAGCGAGCGAGCTCTTGGGACTCGTACACAGCGACGTGTGCGGTCCAATGTCTATGCATGCGCGAAGCAGTTATTCTTACTTCTTTACTTTTACGGATGACTTTTCAAGGTACGGATATGTCTTCTTAATGAAACATAAATCCGAAGGCTTTGGAAAATTCCAGGAATATAAGAATGAAGTAGAAAAACAAACAGGCAAAAGTATCAAGACATTGAGATCTGATCGAGGTGGTGAATACTTAAGTGCCGAGTTCCTGGATTACTTAAAAGAGAATGGAATTCTCTCTCAGCTTACTCCTCCATACACTCCGCAACATAACGGTGTATCGGAGAGACGGAACCGGACCCTATTGGATATGGTACGTTCCATGATGAGTAACGCTGAGTTACCGCGATCATTCTGGGGATATGCACTAGAATCAGCTGCATACCTTTTGAACCGAGTTCCAACTAAGACTGTGCCTACCACACCATATCAGATGTGGTGTGGGAAGAAACCCTATCTTAAGCACATTAAGACATGGGGATGTCCAGCTTTTGTCAAAAAGCAGCATGCGGACAAACTCGAGGCACGCTCAGTACAGTGCAAGTTTGTGGGATATCCAAAGAATTCCAAGGGATATTTCTTCTATTGCGAAGAGGAACAAAAGGTTTTTGTTTCTCGTCATGTCCACTTCATGGAAACTGAGTTTTTGGAAAATCAGATAAGTGGGAGCGCAATAGAACTGGAAGAAATTCCAGAACCACGAGCTATTACTGAAAGCTTAGTAGAACCAGAGGGTTCGAAAGATCAGGACATTCCTGTGCCGCTCCGCAGGAGTAGTAGGCAGTCTCATCCGCCCGAGAGATACTACGGTTTTCTCATAGACGGGGATAGAGAGGATTGCATCATTGATAGTGATGAGCCAACTAGCTTCCAGCAGGCCTTTCAGAGCGTTGACTCGGTAAAATGGATGGATGCAATACAGACCGAAATGGAGTCCATGTACACCAACAAAGTATGGACGTTGGACGTTGCTCCAGATGGGGTAAAACCCGTAGGATGCAAGTGGATCTTCAAAAGGAAGATTGGTGTAGATGGACAGGTTGAGACCTATAAAGCTAGCCTTGTTGCAAAGGGTTTTCGTCAAAGACCTGGTTTGGACTATGACGAAACCTTTTATCGAGTGGCTATGCTGAAATCGATTCGGATCCTTCTTGCCATTGCTGCCTTCCACGATTATAAGATTTGGCAGATTGACGTAAAGACCGCTTTTCTGAATGGAAATTTGAGGAGTGTGTCTATATGGACCAGCCAGAGGGTTTCTTTCAGAGTGGGAGCAGCGGAAAGGTGTCCAAGTTGCTTAAGTCCATCTATAGACTAAAGCAGGCATCGCAGAGTTGGAACATCTGTTTTGATGAGACAGTCAAAGAATTTGGCTTTATCAAAAATCCAGATGAACCATGCATCTATAGTAAATTTGTAGCAAGAACTGTCGTATTCCTCGTTTTGTACGTGGATGACATTCTTTTAATAAGAAATGACATTCCTATGCTACAATCTGTCAAGGGGTTCTTGTCACACAGGTTCTCCATGAAAGACCTGGGTGATGCCTCGTACATTCTGGGGATCCGGATTTTTCGTGACACATCCAAGAGGATATTAGGACTTTCACAGTCCAGGTATATCGAAACCATACTGAAAAGATTCAGTATGGAAGATTCCAAGCGCGATAATCTACCGGCTTGTCACGGGATCACCCTCTCCAAAGAGATGTCTCCCAAGACTGATTTGGAAAGGGATCGCATGTCTATTATACCCTACGCTTCTGCGGTAGGCTCTATAATGTATGCGATGTTGTGTACCAGACCAGATGTAGCTTATGCACTGAGTGTGGTAAGCCGGTATCAGTCAAACCCTGGGGAGAAGCACTGGATAGCGGTAAAGAACATTCTCAAGTACCTGAGAAGGACTAAGGAGATGTTCTTGGTGTATGGCGGAAAAGACCTCCAGATCGAGGCCTTTGCTGACTCCAGCTTCCAGTGTGACAAGGATGATTCCAAGTCCATGTCGGGTTATGTCTTTACCTAAATGGAGGGGCGGTGTGTTGGAAGATTTCCAAACAGGAAACCGTTGCTGACTCGACGATGGAAGCGGAATATATCGCTGCTGCAGATGCCGCAAAAGAAGCCGTCTGGATAAGGAAGTTCTTGACAGAACTTTAGGTGGTTCCGTCCATTGTTGATCCAATACCTCTGTATTGACAACAACGGGGCTATAGCTTTAGCGAAGGAACCCAGGTCCCATCAGAAGTCCAGACAAATCTTGAGGCGGTATCACCTGATCAAGGAGATCGTGGGTCGCCAGGAGATCGAGGTTCGGAGAGTTGCTACGGAAGATAATGCTGCTGATCCATTCACGAAGGCCTTACCCCAGACTCAGTTCGAGCGGCTGATCGAGATGATAGGTCTTCGATACGCCAGTACATGGCCTTAGTGCAAGTGGGAGATTGTTAGTGTATATGCCCTAGAGGTCATTACTGTATCATACTAGTTTGTATATTACTTAATGGAAGCTTGGGATATTCACCTTGTATAGACAATCTTGCTCAAAATAGTAGTATGCTACTTGGTTTGTTTCTACTTTAATGTGTACATGTGTTTATTTTAGTATATCACCTATACACATTAGTGGAGCCCTTAGGATCTTTGCTTGATTACCAGCGTTGTGATGGCAGTCACACCCGTGGGGGCTGGGTAATCCACAAGCACATCCTTATGCTGGTCCCTAGTCGTAGGACTATCGAGACAGGGCATCGATACTCCGGAGTAGACTAGCGTATGCGCTTCTCATCCCAGTATGGGAGACGGTCTGTCCCACAGCTGTCAGTACGTCGTACTTGAGATAGTATGCGGGTGCTTGTTAGGTTACGAGTACACCGGACAGGACTCGTCGGGAACTGTTGGTTGGTACTATACCTATCATCAGTTATCAGTTCCCAGGTGACATGAGTACAGCTTAGTCCGCTGACTTGACACTGTCACGTCGCCTCGAGTGTGTTCCCACTGTACTTAGATTACTACCCTACCACGGCTCAAAGGAGTCGTGCAAACATGTAGTAGTTAGGTGCAGTCCCGAAGCACTTGGAGGCAGTGACGGTTAGACAATATTCGCCTCTCCCGGTATTGGGGGTTGATATCGCGCTGTGTCTAGGAGAGCCATTACACAAAGTCCCTGGCCAGGGCAAGAGAGATATACTGGTAGGTTTCTAGTGTTATCTCAGGGTGTTCTGGGCTACACTCCGACACGACTTGTACCGCTATTAGGGGACTGACGTTTACCGCCCCCTAGGCCCGCCACGCGATATTCTCAGACGAATAGACCGGACTGTATGCAGATTGTCACATTCAGGCTCAGTAGGAGTTCAGATAGGTTTCACCTCGTCCGTCTTCTTATCGGCATCTACCTGGGGGCCGTTACACACAGCTAGTGCCGCTTGCGGTCTGTGGTTAAACCCACTGCCAGCGTAGTGTCGAGTCTTTAGAGTCCCACACAGAGAGCTATTCGCCTTTAGACAAAAGAGTAGAGGTCGCATGGTTTTGCGATAGGGTTCGGTCACATCCGTGCACTTGTGCACGTTTAGTGTCCGGGCAGTTGACACTAGCGGGCTTTAGTTTAAGCCAGATCCTAGTGTTCGTTTTGGGATTGGTTTTACCTCGTTTGTATTCATGTTCCTAGGAACGCGGATGCGGGTGTGTATGCACGGTTGACAGAGAAAGACAGAGGCAGAGAATTCTCATTAGGGTTGTTGACCGTTGACTTTTGCTAAACCCTAATGAGAATAAGAAATATGATTAACAATAATATTAATTAAGTATTATTGTGACATGGTTGTTGATGGTTGACTTTGTTGACTTGTTTACTTAGTTGACCGGTTGACTAGGTTGGACTTGTTGACCATCATCATGACAATGGCTATCATTTCTTGGCATTGACCTTGGCTTGCTTATTTGTTCACACATTGCATTTAATGCAAGAAATGATATGGCCACTTGATATGATAACAACCATCACATAATACTCAATTATTATTATGTGTTTTGATGATTTTGGATTATGAGAGCAAGGGTGACAAAATTCTTGCTCATTCTTTCATTTTCTTTCTCTCTCATGAAAGCTCTCTCATCCTCAAGCTCTCCCTCTTCCTCTTGCTTTCTCTCTAGTCCATGGTTCTACTTGTCTCATGTGTAGAGAAGCAAGAACCATAGAGATAAAACCCAACTCACTCCTCTACTCATCCTAGTGCACAAGGTTTAGCAAACCAAGTGTTCTAGTTTCCTCAAGTTTGAGGTTGAAGCCAAAGGTAGAAGCTTTTAGGTGGATCCATCTTCGGCACAAAGAGACGACGAGGAGAGAACTATCCGACCACCACAAGGAGACCAAGAGAAGGGTTTCAAGTTAAGGTATAACCCCTAACCGAGTAGGTAAATCTCTTAGTTAGGTTGTTAGATAGTTGTTTAAAAAAGATCCGTATTTTGAGTCCATGTTACCACCAAAAGAAAAATCGTTTTTCATCATTTCCGCAAGCCCGAAAGAACCGGGACGGGTTACGTGGACTTACAGTCTGTCCCACAGCCATCAGTACGTCGTACTGGAGATAGTATGCAGGTGCTCGTTAGGTTACGAGTACACTGGACATGACTTGCTGGGAACTATTGGTTGGTACTATACCTATCGTCAGTTAACAGTTCCCAGGTGACATGAGTACAGCTTAGTCTGTTGACTTGACACTTCTGCTTCGCCTCTAGTGTGTTCCCATTGTTCTTAGATTACTACCCTACCACGGCTCTATTAAGTCGTGCAAACAGGTAGTAGTTGGGTGCAGTCCCGAAGCACTTGGAGGCAGTGGCGGTTAGATAGGATTTGTCTCTCCTGGTATTGGGGGTTGATATCGCGCTGTATTTGGAACGCCATTACACAAAGTCCCTGGCCAGGGCAAGTGAGATTTACTGGTAGGTACTCCAGTAGTTTCTCAGGGTATTTTGGAACGTACTACGACACGACTTATACCGCTATTAGGGGACTGGCGTTTACCGCCCCTAGGCCCGATATACGATACTCTTAGACGAATAGACCGGACTGTACGGAGATTGTCACATTCAGGCTCAGTAGGAGTTCAGATGGGTTTTCCTTATCGGCCTTCTTATCGACATTAACATGGGGACCGTTACGTGCAGCTTGTACCGCTTGCGGCTTGTGGTTAAACCCACTGCCAGCGTAGTGTCGAGTCTTTAGAGTCCCACACAGAGGGTTGTTCACCTTTGGGCGATATGAGTAGATGTCGTATGATTTTACGACCGGGTTCGTTCACATACACGCACTTATGCGTGTTCGGTGTTCGGGGAGTAGATACTAGTGGGCTTTGGTTTAAGCCGGATCCTAGTATTGGATTTTGGGCTTGGTTTAGTCTCATTGTATTCGTGTTTCTTCGGAACACGGATGCGGGTATGTATGTACAGTTGACAGAGGCAGAGGAGGAGACACCTCATTAGGGTTTTGACCATTGACTTGATCAAAACCATAATGAGAAGGTGGAAATTGATTAATAGTTTTTATTAGAGATAATTGTATCATGGCTAATGTTGGTTTGACCATTTGACTTGTTGACCCATGTTGACTTAGATATTTTTATTAAGCATGGGATATTTTCTTTGAGCATGCTTAGCATTAATTGTGACATGATAAAGGTCAAATCAGTACACCATCATAATTATCTTAATTAATATTATTATTATCATATTTCCTCATATGAGAGCTTTATCCTCTCATTCTCATATTATCTTTCTCTCTCATGGTTTACTCTCCTCTCTTCCTCTCTCAAAGCTTTAATCTTTCATGAGTTGAAAAGCAAAAGATTTTGAGACTAAACCACCAAAATACTTCTCTACGCATTCTGGGGTTCTTACTCTAGCAAGCCAAGCACTCTAGTTACTTCATTGTTGCAGTAGAAGCTCAAGGTAGAGGCCTTCGGGTGGATCTTCTTCGATATAGAGAAGCCGGTGAGGATGAGCCATCTACATCATTCAAAGGAGCTCACAACAAGGAGAAGAAGGAGTTCAATACCAAGGTATAATCATCTAACCTAGTAGTTAAAAATCTAAGTTAGTTTATTAGTTATTGTTTAGCAAAGATCCTAATGCATAGTCTATGTTACCTTGTGATAAAAATTTGATTTTTACTCTTTCCGCCTCCCCGTAAGTACCGGGGTGTGTATCATAGACTTACACACTGCACTCTCCAGATGGAAGATAGATCTATCACCAAACTTAGGGGTGAACTTGAGGATGTGTTGATAAAAGTCAAGGAATTTATATTCCCTGTGGACTTTATTGTTTTAGATACACAACCGGTAGCAAACCCACGGAACCAAATTCCGGTGATTCTTGGTCAACCCTTCTTAGGCACTTCCAATGCTGTCATTAATTGCTGAAATGTTTCTATGAACTTATCCTTCGGGAAAATGACAATTGAGCTTAACATTTACAAGCTAGGAAGTCAACCATCTGAACCTTCTGCTCAGATTCTTGATGTCTAGTCTTTCCACGAGATAGCTCCCGAAAGCTGCAAGGTTGATAAACTTTGCTTTGATGATCTCGATGACATTAGCACAGCATTGTTTGATCTTGCACAGTATCATAGTGAGGACACTTTTGATGAGTCCACCCCCGAGTTTGAACCTTTTGACTCATCACAAAAATCAGTAGCACTTTCCGAGTCAATATCATACACAGGTTATGATCTTCTTCGAGAATCCGAATTTCATTCCCTTACCCCACCTTCTATTGTTTCTCCGCCAACATTAGATCTCAAACTGTTACCTTCTCATCTTAAATATGCATATTTAGGTGAGAATGAGTCTTTGCCTGTGATCATATCATCTTCTCTAGCTTTAGAGCAAGAAGATGTTCTTTTGATGGTCTTGAGATCTAATCGGCAAGCATTTGGTTGGACAATGGCAGACATCAAAGGGATTAGTCCCTTGATTGTAGAACATCATACATTTGATGGATGAAGCCAAACCAACCAGAAAACTACAAAGACGGTTAAATCCCGTCATGAAGGATGCGGTAATGAAAGAAATTGTCAAGTGCCTTGATAGTGGTATAATTTACCCAATCTCTGATAGCCAATGGGTAAGTCCTATTCATGTGGTCCCTAAGAAGTCCGACATCACGGTCATAAAAAATGAGGCTAATGAGTTGATTCGGACACTCACCCAAACTGGGTGGCGTATATGTATTGATTATAGAAAACTTAATGCCGCAACGAGGAATGATCACTTCCCTCTACCTTTCATTGACCAGATGCTGGAACGATTAGCTGGACATGAATATTATTGTTTCATGGACGGATACTCTGGCTATAACCAGGTCCTTATTGCCAAAATGGATCAAGATAAAACAACATTTACTTGTTCTTTCGGTACATTTGCTTATAGACGCATGACTTTTGGGTTATGCAATGCTCCCGCTACATTTCAGCGGTGTATGATGGGGATATTCTCGGACATGGTCGAGAATTTTCTGGAGATTTTCATGGATGATTTCTCTATATTCGGGGACTCATTTGAGGATTGCTTATCTCATCTTGACGCAGTTCTTACCCGCTGTAAGGACAAGAACTTAACTTTGAATTGGGAAAAATGCCATTTCATGGTCCAAGAAGGTATTGTGCTTGGACATGTCATTTCAGGAAAAGGCATTGAGGTAGATAGAGCTAAAATAGATGTCATCCATAACCTTCCTCATCTCAAATGCATCAAAGATATACGATCTTTCCTTGGTCATGCAGGATTTTATAGGAGACTCATTAAGGATTTTAGCAAAATTACTAGACCTTTAATTCTTCTCTTGGCCAAGGATACTACATTTCACTTTGATTTGGACTGTGAGGCTGCTTTTGAATTGCTTAAAACATCTCTCACTACAGCCCCCGTTCTATCATCTCCTGATTGGAACCACCCGTTTGAGCTTATGTGTGATGCATCGGATTTCGCTGTTGGTGCAGTCTCAGGAGAACACATTGATAAGATGCCACATGCGATCTATTATGCAAGTAAGACCTTGAATGTTGCCCAAATTAATTATACAACCACCGAGAAAGAACTCTTGGCCGTTGTATTTGCATTAGAAAAATTCAGGCCTTACTTGATTGGCTCACCGATAGTGGTTTACACCGATCACTCCGCCCTAAAACATCTTTTATCTAAGAAGGATGCTAAGGGCAGGTTAATACGTTGGATCCTATTATTACAAGAATTTGATCTTGTCATTCGGGATAAGAAAGGATGCAAAAACGTAGTCGCCGACCATCTTTCACGCATCTCTTCTTCACCTACTGTGACCTTGCCAATAAACGACTCTTTCCATGACGAACAGCTCTTGACCGTATCATGCGAACCTTAGTTTGTGGATATTGTGAATTATCTAGCAACAGGACTTATTCCCAGCGAATGGTCTAAACAGGACAAACATCGATTTCTATCCCGAGTAATGCATTTTTACTGGGACGAACCTTATTTGTTTAAGTATTGTCCTGACCAAATCATTCGCAGATGTATCCCTAATGATTAATTCAAGAGTGTTCTGTCTTTCTGTCATGATCAGGCATGTGGCGGTCACTTTGGTCCACGTAAGACGGCGGAGAAAGTTTTGCAATGCGGTTTTTACTGGCCTACATTATTCAAAGATGCATTTGATCATTGCAAAACTTGTCCACGGTGTCAACACACGGGTCAGATTTCTCGGAGAAATAAGATGCCACTCCAACCTATCTTGGTTGTAGAAAATTTTAACGTTTGGGGTATTGATTTTATGGGTCCATTCCCAACTCTTTTGGGAATTTGTATATTTTGCTAGCGGTTGATTACGTCTCAAAATGGGTGGAAGCAATACCATGTCGCACTGATGACAACAAGGTTGTTATTAAGTTCCTTAAAGAAAACATCTTTTCGCTATTTGGACACTCTCGCGCTATCATTAGCGACATCAAGGCGCATTTCTGTAATCGGTCTTTCGAGACATTGATGCGAAAATATGCAATCAACCACAAACTTTCTACGCCCTATTATCCCCAAACGAGTGGGCAAGCTGAGATTTCCAATAGTCAAATCAAACAAATTTTAGAGAAAACAGTTTCTAAAAACCGGAAAGATTGGTCAACCAAATTAACGGATGCTCTTTGGGCATTCCGTACCGCTTATAAGACTGATCTTGGTATGTCTCCTTACCACCTAGTATTTGGAAAGGCTTGCCACCTTCCTGTTGAGATTGAACATAAAGCAATGTGGGCCATTAAAGAAGTTAACTTCGATTTAAATTAAGCCTGCAACTTTCGGATGCTGCAAATAAATGAGCTAAGCGAACTCCACGATGAAGCATACGATAATGCGGTGATAGTAAAGAACCGGACTAAGCTATTTCACGATAAAAATATTTTGAGAAAAACTTTCATCCCAGGTCAACAAGTCCTTTTCTATGATTCCCGTCTCCATCTTCATGCGAGTAAGCTAAAATATCGTCGGAAAGGACCATTTGTGGTGCGGTATGTATACCCGCACGGGGCAGTTGAAGTTGAAAATATGAAAAACGGTTCAATTTTCAAAGTGAACGGGCATAGATTAAAACCGTAGTTTTCCACTGACCCCACGGAGGAGCTCCTGTTTTTATAGGAGCCAATTTATCATAACTAAATTTCCTCTGCCTCACCTCCATGACTCGATAATATTGTCTCATCTTAAGAATGGAGGTGAGTAATAAAAAATAAGTTTGGGGGAGATTTTCACGGTCATTCATTCTTGTCCCCGATAATAACTTTTCCTTCCAAGTCTACAGGTTTTTGAGGTTTAAAAGACGACAACAGTGAAAGGACACTGCTGTAAACAGGTTTGGGGGAGGTTTGTGCTTATTTACGTATCACTTTGCATTGCACTTTGCATAAGCACAAAATTTTCAAAAATTTTCTTTTATAATAAAAGATTAGAAAGTGAAAAATTACAGTTAAAAGATTGGAAAAGTTTAAGAAAACCAAGAAAGTTAGATGCTTTCTTAAACGAAACTAGTAATAAGTAGTTATGAGTCGTTGTCCCAAGGGTTAGTAAGATGAAAGAAGTCACTAGTCTGAAGATAAAAATAAGTCTGAAAAATAGTTCTTATTTTGAAAGCCAAACATCTGAACGTTGATACCCTACTATACGCACTTACACACGTATTGAAACTCGGTATAGTAGAGGATACCTTGACGTTTAGGCACCAACCAATCGATAAAAGGAACTGAAATGCTCTTGTCTAAAAGCCAAAGTATGAGGAAAATAAACATAAATGAAGCATAAAAGTATAAAATGGTGAAGAAAAATGAACACTGGTTTTGTAATCACCAAGGCAGCATAAAAAAATATAGTGAGGGTGCTTCATTACCTAGTGCTTTAGACCAACTGGTTTGGGAGTACTGCTAAGCCTTAGGTGTAGCAAGACGAGAAAATTGTTAATTGCGCCTAATATGTGAGCACATTTAGTAATCGGTCGGTTAGTACCTCAAGAAGTATTAATGGTCGCATGAAGAATGTGTAAGCAATTCCATCTAAAATATCCACCGACTAAAAAGTACCGAGGTAGATGGACAAGAGTATGATAGCTTGAATTGAATTCTCCGAGTGTAGGGATGTCTTTTACACACACGTAGGGGTATATGATCGGTGTTTGGAAGAAAGGTAGGGATGAAGAATAAAGGCGATGTTTTATTGAGGGATGATGTGATTTCTAACATCTTTTCATAACTATTAAGATAGGGCTCATGACAACAGAAAAGCTAGTGTAGTTGGAAACTCTGATTTTCAAGTTCTTTCTTTTACAAATCTTATCTTTATATGTAACTTTCACAGTCTTTCTTTTATTATAGGATTTTGTGAGTGCAATCCGCTAAAAACCCTCAGGAGACAACACTCCTCCAACTAGGGATACCTAAAGGTTTAACGGCTTGTTTGTCACGACCCGAAAAGTACGGAACATGACCGGCACTTAAATTACGAAACGCCTCAAGGCGTACGTAATCTAAGTAAGCCAAAACCCAGAAATCAAAACCAATTAAGCAGTAGAGTGAAGGAAAAACCAATTTAAAGCAAGTAATTTTAATAGCATAAGCCGAATTATGCATTTTTAAAACATCAAGTCATTTCTGAAAATTTCGGCAGAGTTTCCTTAATAAATACTGGCCCCCAAACGGGGTACAACATGAATAATATACGAAATGATAAAAGGCATCCCTAAGCGGGAGCTAGCTCTTCATCAAACGACGGGCACAAGCACGCAAGAAATATAATATACAACGCCGAAGGGAGAGGATCAAAACTGAGAAAGGAAACTCAAAAACAGCATGAAAAACCCATAATAATACAACGCGCGACTCTAAGGTCGAAATAATAAACACTGGTCTTCTATCTCTATCAAAAATACAAGTCTGGTTGATGGAGTTTACTAGATACAACTGGATATAAATTTAAAATACAAGGGTGGTCATGAAGCAATTGAAGCCACCTACCGAAGAAATCACTCGAAAGGAACAGTGTGCCAGCAAGGCCGCAACGAAACCTGTACGGCAAAACCTGCAAGGAACTGTGGCACAACGGGGGTGAGTTGCCAACTCGTGAGTAGAAAACATCTACAAGCAGAAATCGCATGCATAACGCAATCCTAGGTCAATACGATCAAATATATATAACCTCAAAATGATAAGTCTGAAACCATGGAAAGGTGGCAAGGGTAAACATCTATACATAAGTGTAATCCCATGTGCTCGTGTCAGTGCCTTAGATAGCAATGTATCATATGTATGAGGTATGTATGTAATGTAATGAAATGAGTGAGACAACTGTTTTCTTTATTTAATGGGATTTCGGTATGTATATAAATCGATTATCATCAATGAAATCAATAGACAAATCCGTGTCAAGCATCGACACAAAACATAAATCGTAATACCTCAATATCTCAGGCTCCGGCTATCCGGACTGGCCTGTATCATCAAATCTCAAAATCTCAGTGTCTCAAATCTCAATATCTCAGGCATCCGTATCATCTGCGGGATCGGCCCATGGGCTCCGGCAGAACGGATCAGCCTGGATCCATCTCATGTCTCCGGCCGGTATCCTCTGGATAACCGACGAGTCCAAATAATATCACCGGTAGGTAGTGCCCCCTGCCAGGCTCATCATCCTCCATGAAATCACTCTCGCCTCGGGGTACCTCACCGGGTCCGCCATGTACCTGCAAACGGTTCATACGACTCCTCGAATCGGGTCTCGAAATCCATCTCATAACCGAGAAAACATCATGGTGGACGACTCATACATCACGAGAAAACCGCACTTTTCATTTTAAAAAGAGAGAGAGAGAGAGAAGTTTATACATATATACTTGCGGTTTTCTCCCAAATCCAGGAAATCTCATGAAAATCCGAAATCAAATCATCAATAACAAGTAAACAGTGAATATCGGCATAAAACTCCATAATACTGCAATAATCAATGAATATATGAACACATGAGATAGCAAGTAATGAATGCAATGTCTAGACTAGCATATAAAGCAAGTACACTATATCACGTCGAAACTATCAGCTAACAAGCTATGTCAATAAAATAATAATCTCTAAAGTTTACATGACATGGCAATTACCGATCATAATGTGTGTGAGCCGGCAAATAAGTGTATGTGGAACATACGCATCATCGGTAAGGGTGATGGTGTCCTGACAGCATGATTTCAATATTAACATATGAAAATACAATATAAGTATGCGATGCGATGCGAACAGAATAATATGCGGGAGCTGAATAATAACGCAACAATAAGGAATTTATAATACTATACATGTGTCAAAACTGGTTTTCCATTTGAAATAATACGAATCGTGGTGTTTTGAAAATAAGGGCTACGGTGTTTTTAAAAAAAGATACGTCCTTTGAAATACCCGTAGAATCCCTTGTCCTGTCTTTAAAATACACAAGATTCGTTGGTTTTGAAATAGGTATGAGTTAAATCTAGTCTAACATCTACAAATAAACTACAGGATTGAGCTAACAGGCTAAACGAAAGGTAAGGAAACCGCCTAACTTCTGAGTCGATACATATATAATATATAATAATCGGTGATCCCGCCTCAATAGTATCCCATACGATACCCTAATATAATATAACCTCCTCGAGTCAAGAGTGCGGATCTATAATCAATATATAGCTCGTACGGTTATCCGTCGTACGGCCTCCCAAATTTGGGTACGGGTCAAGCCACATTATCTCATTATTTGTTTGGTATCCATTTTTATCAATCATCATGATTCGCGGTATTCATCTACGTCTAGTACAATACTGATACCAATCTAAGTATATGCATGCGTGTGTATGAAAACACCACGCCAAAGGACCCGCTAAAACATCACGTCGTATCTCAAATACGAACCATGTCACATCACCGATCTCACGGCCTCAAGCCCAATCTCATCGACTCATCTCCAATCCCAAATACTATCCTCATCATCCATGTATACACACACACACACATACATAGTCCCATACCCATGTGTATATATATATACATATCCCCATATACACACAAGTAATAAAATACATGTATGCATGTGCGTGTGTGCGTGTGTGCGTGTAACAACTACTCTAGGGTTTCGCAACTAATACTAAACTAATCCATGAACATATAACCCTATCATGAATAAACATGTCTCGCATAACAACAACATACATATATATAACATATATATAGTATACTACTTCGAACTGCGGGGGTGCTATACGCCATCTACCCGACTTCCCCCGTAGATATATATCTACTCACCTGATCTTCGTTTGCCGATGCCGATGTCGCCACGTGCTTGCTTGTCGTTTCGAAGTTCACATGGGGGTACCTACATGTCACAACGTATCGTATCGCATTAAAAACCAAATCGAAACCAAAACGACACGCGGAACTCACATAGGTCAAAACCTATGGTTTGCCCTCGCAACTTAACCAAATAACACCCGATAGAGACATACAAACGTCAAGTGATCGAGATAACACACAAATACCAAAACATGAATTCATAAACACAAAATAATTCAAAGCAGAAACCCACCAAAATGGTCCCAGATTTTGTTTAAGGGAAAAACAAGGTTCACAAACAACACTGGGGTGCTATTTAGGGTACATATGAGCTACTGGAACAACCTGGACCCATTCCCCCACCCCATGGCCGGCCACACATGCCAAAAATCTGGCCTCCTCGGATTTCTAGTGGAGTTGGGATGTCGTATTGGTAGGGTATCTTCCTATGGGTCCCACTAGGTCTCTGGTATTGTTTACTTTTCTAGTAAAAGTCCCGGTTCATTCAAGATTTCACCGCATGCCCTAAAACTCACAAAACTAGACATTTAAGTTTCTGTAAATCTGTATTTTGGGTTTTAGTTGGGTTGGTCTGGGTTTCTATCAATTGGGAGGGGTTTAAGGTCACCAAACACACTCAAGTTCACCACACTACTCAAATTAACCCTAACCCTCTCTAGAATTTCCCAAAGTCCACTAAACTTCGCCAAATCGATTTTAAACTTGAATAGAGGCTCAAGAAAATGAAATACTACACTAATTGTGAAGGGATTACCTCATTTGACACTCATGAATCCTCTACAGCACCAAAATGCAAACTTTCTTGGTCCAATGTGTAGCTTGTGAGCTTGTGTACAATTTTTGTGCAGTGGGGATGAGGTTTTGGTGTTGTTTTGATGAAGTTTTGGGATTTTGAAGAGGGGGAGGGTGGAGGTGCTACCATGGGAGTGAGGGAGGAGAGGAAAAGATGAAGGGGATGAATGCTGAATGAAAACAAAATGAGAGCCATGCTTGGTTGATCCCTCACCCCCTCTCTCTCTCTCATGCCCATCCCTCTTGTCATCATTGTGTCCCCTTTTGACTTTTTATTTTTCTTCTTGTTTTCCTTTTCTCTTTTCTTAAAATAAACAACCATGCTAAAAATTAAAGAGGAGGTCATGATAAAAATGTAACAAGTGTTAAAAATGACATGTGCATGTCATATGCACAAAGCACGCTTAAAGCCCGATTAGCGATATTTAATCGCGATTAGCACTAAAATAGTGTCAAATAATTCATAAGATTTCATAATTTGCTTAAATCCAACAAACACCCTCTTTTTAGTAATTTCCACATTTTTCCCAAATTTTTTCTCAATTTATCGGTATTTAATTATACCGTCCTATTAAAATATTCATTAAATTTATTATTTAATTAAAAAAATTCCCAAAAATAATATTTTATTTTTCTGAAATGTTACAATCTTCTCCCCTTAAAGAAATTCGGTCCCCGAATTTAAATTTAAACCCCTCAATACTAAAACATTTCAGTAAAAGGCTAAGTCGCTGGGGTCCCGAAATCATAAATACATAAGGTACATCGTAGCTCAATTGTAGCACCTTGAAAAGTCGTTTTGGTGTTTTCCCGAAAATCGGTGAAAATTCGGTATTTTTCCGTAAACCGTCTTTTTTATTATTTTGCAGTTTAGGACTAATTATACCTAATTTGGATAGGTAATTGCTTGTTTTTAGTAGCAAATGAGTTACTTATGAAATTCTGGTCGTTTAAAAATTTTCCCTAATTTTTCAATTTTTAATATTATTTTAAGCCGGTAAGAAAATACATTAAATTAGCGATAAATACAAATTTAAATGGGCTAAATTTAAGTTTTAAAATCATGTTAATTAAAATCTAGTTGTAACATAAATTTTTAGTAATTTATTTTAAGTTTTAACTAATTTTTATTATGGTAAACGAAATTTATTGAATTTAAACTTAAACTTGCAATTTTGGACTTGTAGGGGGTCTTTTTGCAAAATTTTTTTTTGTGCACTCTCACACACACATCCTCACATCTCTTTGGCTGTCCCAAACTGCAAAAAATTCCCCCTCTCTCTTTTGTTTTAAAATTCTTTTGTTAGGGATGAATTGAGTTGAATGTGTAGGTTTTAAAATATAGTATTTTGGAGGTATGGTGTATTTGACTTTGGGTGTGGTTTGACCTTGACTTCTCCCACACCCCACACCATCCCCCTCTCCTTGTGCTGGCCTAGAGCAGCTCCCCCCCTTCCATTATTTTTCCTTCTCTTTTCTCTCATTTTCTTCAAGGAAATTCCATCAAAATTCAACAAAATCAACAAATTTCTTCACAATTTCAAAGCAAAACCCTATTTCCTCTCTTTTCAAACCTAAATGGGTTTAAATCTTGGTGAAAGGAGGCATCTTTGGAAGCAAATTGTTCTTGCTAGATCTCTAGTTTGAGGTATAAATTCTACCTAGTTAAATTCTTTTGGTTAAGTTTCTTAAATTAAATTGTTTTAGTATTAATTTAGTGTTAGTTTCATTCTAGTTTTTTTAAAGTTAATGGTTTGAGTTAAACTAGGGTTTTAGAAACCATTATTTAGTTAATTAAAGCTATTTTGTTATCTAGTTATTTTGTTAGCTTAATCTAAGTGGTTAACTTGCTAATTGGGCTAAAACCTAGTGTTAATTTAGGGTTTTACATGTATAGTTGGATTAAGATTGCTAATTACCAAAATTCAAGAAAGGGTTGTGTTTGGATAATGGGTTTTGTAGCATGGTAAATGAGTTAAAATTGTGTTATTGTGGCTAACTAGTTGTGTGGTTGGATGTTTGTGTTGGATTGTGATAACTTTGTCGCTAATTGTCGATGTTTGCACCAAATTGCAAATTTCTAGCTTACTAGTTTTGTTATAAAATATTGTGATGAATTAATTGCGATATCTTGATGATATTTTTGGCATATCCTATGACATTTAGGATGTGTGAGTGCGGATTTTTGGGTGTTCGGGTTTTAGTTTTTCCGGGCGACCAAATCGACGTTTTAGTTAGTTTTTGCGATTTTCGCGTGTGTTCCGCGCACCTTGTGCACGTTGTACCTAGCTTGTGAACGTTAGTATTTTCGTTTGGGTTTTGCGTCGTTCTCGATACGTAACCTTATGTTTGGTATTGATGTAAATTCCAGGTTCGGTCGCGGAGACGTCAGACGCGGCACGAAAGGGGAAAGCGGTGATTGGACGTGACTAGCTCGGGATTCCGGTGAGTAGATGTAACATCTACGGGGGACTATCGTTGGATGGCGCAAGTCGCCCGATAGTTTTAGTAACTTAAAAGATTCTTAGTAATGTTAGTAGGGGTGTAATACTTGTATGATTATTTGCTACATTCATGCCTTATATTGACATACATATGCGAACCCATTTTTTTTAGGACACCTGCACCATTGCCAGGGTTTTTATATGCAGCACGAGCACTATTCATGCTTACACCCACGCCCTGGTGATTGCCATGCCACCACACTAGATAACCTTTAAATTGAAACCTTTTACTATAATTGATACTTAAACTTGTACTATTGCCTTTAATTCCTTAAAATGAAATCGTAGGATTGCTATTCAGGTGCATGTACCTCATCATATTATTTGTTCATTCTTAGTCTATTAATCACACATCGCAACTTGATTATTGATACCATATGCATTCATTATCATTGACATATGCACTTATGAGGGTTTCTTGAGATTTTATGATATTTCTGGATTTCGGGGGAAAGCCGCAAAATTTCTAAACTTATTATATTTTTAAAATATGTAAATTGCGGTTTTCTAGTGATGTAAGTGTCGTCCACCATGAGTTTGCTGTGGTTTTCGAGACCCGTTTCGAGGAGTTGGATGAACCGTCTCGGGTACATGGTGGGCCCGGTAAGGTACCCCGGGGTAAGAAGCTCGTGGTGCTGACGATGAGCCTGGCAGGGGGCGGATTATCTACCGGTGACTGTTTGGGACGGCGGATATCCAGAGGATACCGACCGTGGCCGCGAGATGATGAGATATTGATATTGAGATGGGTCAGCCAGATGGCTGAGGCCAGAGATACTATGACATGGATATATGAGATTTGTGATAGTTTTGAGGTGTCGTTGCTGGACACCGGTTCTTGTTGATTCTATTGGTATTGTGCTGGTATTTCAAAAGAGATTCCTAAAAGAAAAACATGATTCTTATACTTACACACTCAGATCATGAGTTGATTCACATTGCATTCATACCTGCTAGTATATTCATATTGCATACATACCTGCTATTATGTCCTGCCATACCTGTATTATAGATGCTAGGATGCTTGTGTGCATGCATTCGATAGCCTGTGTAGATGTTATTTATTACTCACGAGTTGGCAACTCACCCCCGTTGTGCCACAGCCTTTTTCAGGTCCGCTCCGTCAGTACAGTAGCGGCGGGCGCACTTGCTTCTTTTGCCTGGACTCGAGGTTTTGCTCTTAGGTGGGTTATATTATTATTTTGTACCACCTTGTATATTCTTTGTATCTAGTGTACTCCATCTACTGTATCTACCAGTATTGTTGTATATTGACCTAGAGATGAGACTGTGAGATTTGTGGACTTTTTGCTGTATTTTGGGGTCGAGCTCACTTGAGTCGACGTGCGGTTTTCTCATGCTTCTTTATGATTATTTTGCATGTTGTTGTTTTTTATTGCGTGGGATTTGTGACCGCCTTGTGGCGAAGAGCTAGCTCCCGCTTGGGGATGCCATATTTGTTGGATTCATATATATTCTTGTTGTACCCATTTTGGGGGCCAGTATTTACAAAGGAGACTCTGTCGAAATTTTCGGAAAAATTGATATTGTTTTAAAAAAAAGGCTTGATATGACTCATTTGATATCATCAATACGTCGGCAGTAGGTAATGATCATATCAAACACCCACAAGCTTCAAGCGGTCAGCTAAACGTAACAGCCACCCAGGTATTGAGCGATCAGAAGATCAACAAGCAAGCCTGTACATTCTCCTGCGAATCCAATCAGTAACACTCCCGTACAGTCCGGTCTTTTCGTCTGATATGTCGCATATCTCACCTAGGGGTGGTAAACGTCTGACCCCAGTAGCTTGATAAGTCGTGTCGATATGAGGTCTATAACAGTTCGAGAAACTACTGATAACACTTACCAATAAATCTCAGCAACCCTGGCCAGGGATTTCCAGTTATAGCCAATCGAACACAGCGCAACATCAACTCCCTATACCGGGAGAGACGAATCCCCTCCTATCGCTCATTGCCTCCATGTGATTCGGGACTGTACCCAAAAGCCACCTTTTTGCACGCCCCCTTAGACGTGGTATGATGGAAATCAAAGCACAGTGGGAATCACACAAGACTCTATGACGATCTCGGGTCTACAGACTAACCTATACCAGTGTCACCAGAGAACTGCCATCTGACGTGAGGTATAATATCATCTGGGAGTTCTCGGCGAGTCCGTCCAGTGTCCACTGAGCACCCATATACCTTCTCTGATGTTAAATACCAATGGATATGGGATCATCCATCGCCCATCATATGGGTCAAGAAGCGCATACGTTAGTCTACTCTGGTATATCGATGCCCGGTCTCGATACACCTACGACTAGGAACTTTTGAAGGATGTACTTGGCGACTACTCTGTCCCCATTAGTATGATCCGCATCATAGTCCTCGTAGTCAAGTATTCTAAGGGCTTTATCAACATGTAACATAGAGACAATCAGAGCACAAGTTAAGATAAAGTGTAACCAGATAGCATACTATCATGTCAAGGAAGAAAGTCCTCCATATATATGTCCAAGCATCCACTACAATATGCATCGTATGTACAGTAATGGCCTTTAGGGCATACATATAACTAACAATCTCCCACTTGCACTAGGGCCATCAGTTGTGGTATCGCATACCCAACAATCAGCTGTGGTTGAAGTATCTCATACTCAACCATCCCATAAAAGTCTCTACTGGGAAATAGGCCTTTGTGAGTGGATCCGCACTGTTGTCCTCTGTGTCTACTCTCCTAACCTCGATCTCCCTGGAGATCAACCATTGCCATGATCAGGTGATACTGCCTAAGAATTATATCTGGATTTCTGATGGGACGGGGGTTCCTTGGCCAAAGCCATAACTCCATTGTCACACAATGGTTGGAACGAAGTTCATCTCATGAACTTATATTTATCCAGACTGCCTCTTTGGTAGCATCCTTGGTAACGATGTATCTTGCCTTTAATCATCTAGTAAGTTATGGTATCTAGCTTGGAACTCTTCCAACTTACCGTCCCTCCACTGAGGGTAAAGACAATGCCTGCGACTGACATTCAGTCATCCTTATCACCCTGGAACCTTTCCAGTGATTCTCTACAGGATCGATTGATACCATCTCACTACAACTAGTGAGAATCCTAACATCCAATTAGATCTATCTCATAGATCCAAAACCCAGGATTCAGGAGGTATCGCTTTGATCCTATATGGAGAATCCTTGTAATAAGCGGAGATTGACCGAGCGTAGCATAGGAAACTCCTTCCCTATCAAGAGTATGTCATCCACGTACTCTATGAGGATCATCACCATACTCTGTACTACCTTTTTGTATATACAAGGTTCATCTACTATTTTGATGAAGTCAAACTCTTTGACTACCACATCAAAACTGACGTTCCAACTCCGCGATGCCTGCTTTATCACATAAAACATCTTGCACACGTTTCCGCTGTTCCCAATATCTACGAAGCCCTCTGGCAGTATACTTATAGACGCTCTCTTCTGAATCATCATTCAGAAAAGCAGTCATGACACCCAACCGCCAGATATTGTAGTCATAGTATGTAGCAGTGGCAAGTAGGTGTAGGGTTCCTAGGCACTCTAATGGAGTCTCACAAGTGATCAAACATGCAAATTTCTAAAAAATACGGTGCCGAGAAACCCTAGAACGGATCGTTAACTAGATAAATAGGCGAAGCAAGCAAGTAAACGGAAATATAGCTAAAGGAAAGGGGGTACAACCTTTGTAGATCCGGTGCACCACTTCCTAAGCTCCACGATGATCTCCCTCCGCTGTCCAAATCGAACCCTTGACTCTAGCATTGGCATCATCGAAGAATGGGCGGGCTTGATCGTCGGTTCGATGCCGAAGATGATCTACGTCGAGGCATCACAAGAACAAGCTCCAACTTCACCAAGTCTTGAAAACTTGTGAAGGAAACACCCTATACTACTTGGCAAGAGGTAGAGGATGAAGAAATAGGAAGTGGGTAGACTTTAGATTTGGATTTCTCACTCAATTTCACTAGTTGCCATTGATGGTCACTAGCTTTCTTCAAGGAAGAAGAAGATGAAGAAGAAGAAGGTATGATAAGTTAATTAAAAATGAGATAATTAAATCAATACTTATCATGACTTCAACTATAGTTAAGTGTAGAGAATTAACTTGGGTTAGTTAAATTGTTAGGGTTAAGTATAAGACAAGAATGGAGACAAAGTCAAAACTTCAAGAAAGTTCAACTAAAAACAAAACAAGCAACCATTCATTTATCCTTTTCATTTCCAAAATGAATAAATGAATAAGATAAATGAATAAGTAATTAAGTAAACAAAACCCTAATCATTAACTTAACCATAGTTTAATTCTTTACACTTAACCAAATAAGCATGTATCATCAAACATGATACAATCATGTGCACAAAAGTATATCACATATACAACTTGCACAATTCAAGTGAGAAAATCCATTCAAAGTGAACCAATACTAGTTAATGCAAAGTAATATATCAAATACATAATTATACATTAAATCATTAAATCAACACTTGATTTAACGATCCGGTCATATCGTATATAACCGACTAGTATCCAATGTATCGGCTTATCGAATAAATCCTTGATTCGATAACTAGGTTATATCACATACAACCATTCGACACATTCATCGCGAGAATGAAATACGGTATCACATACACGCATTATTCTCGGTCCCGCACATATCTCATATGCGCTCCTATTTCGTTTCGCTTGAGCCAGGAAACCTCTGTGTAGTACTCTAAAGACTCGTCAATACGCCGGCAGCGGATGATGATCATATCAAACATCCACAAGCCGCAAGCGGTCTGCTAAACGTAACGGCCACCCGGGTATTGAGTGATCAGAAGATCGACGAGCAAGCCCGCTCACACTCCTGTGAATCCAACCAGTAACACTTACCGTACAGTCCGGTCTGTTCGTCTGATATGTCGCATATCTCGCCTAGGGGTGGCAAACGTCAGACCCCAATAGCTCGATAAGTCATGCCGACTTGAGGTCCATATCATTCGTGAAACTACTGATAACTCTTACCAGTATATCACTGCAACCCTGGCCAGGGATTTCCTGTTATGGCCAGTCATGCATAGCGCAACATCAACCCCCAATACCGGGAGAGACGAATCCCCTCCTATCGCTCATTGCCTCCATGTGAATCGGGACTGTACCCAAAAACCACCTGTTTGCACGACTCAGTAGAGCCGTGGTAGGGTGGAAATCAAAGCACAGTGGGAGACACACAAGACTCTATGACGATCTCGAGTCAACAGACTAAGCTGTACCAGTGTCACCAGAGAACTGCCATCTGACGTGAGGTATAATACCATCTGGGAGTTCTCGGCGAGTCCGTTCAGTGTACCCAGTCTCCACTGAACACCCGCATACCATCTTCAATGTCAAACACCAATGGATATGGGATCATCCATCGCCCATCACATGGGTCGAGAAGATATGCGCTAGTCTACTCTGGAATATCGATGCCCCGTCTCGATATTCCCTCGACTAGGAACATTTCAAGGATGTACTCATGGACTACCCAGGCCCCACTAGTATGATCTACATCATAGTCCTGGAAGTCGAGTACACATCCTATGGGCTTTATCAACATGTAATCAGAGAGACAGAAAGTATACACGTTAAGATAAAGAGCAACCAGATAGCGTACTATCATGTCGAGCAAGAAAGTCCTACCTATATATGTCCCAACATCCACTACAATATACATCCAATGTACAGTAATGGCCTCTAGGGCATACATATAACTAACAATCTCCCACTTGCACTAGGGCCATCTGTAGCAGTGGTCGCAGTATCTAATACTCAACCATCCCATATGAGTCTCTCTCTGGGAAAAGGCCTTCGTGAGTGGATCCGCCGTGTTGTCCTCTGAGTCTTCTCTCCTAACCTCGATCACCCTGGAGATCAACTACCTCCATGATCAGGTGATGCTGCCTCAGAATTTGTCTGGGTCACCGATGGGACCAGGGTTCCAGGGCCGAAGCCACACTTCCATTGTCATACAATGGCAGGAACCTAGTTCATCTTATGAACCAATATACACCCAAACTTCCTCTTTGGTAGTATCTTCAATAGCGATGTTACCAGCCTTTATCGTCTAGTTTGCCACGGTATCTAGCTTGGAACTCTTCCAACATACCGTCCCTTTACTGAGGGTAAAGACAGTACCTGTGACTGACATTCAATCGTCTTTATTACCCTGGAACACTTCCAGTGATTCTCCCCAGGATCGATTGATACAATCTCACTATACCTAGTGAGAACCCTAATATCCCTTTAGATCTATCTCATAGGTCCAAATCTCAGGATTTAGGAGGTATCATCTTTATCCTATTTGGAGAATCCTTGTGATAATAGGAGATTGACCGATCGTAGTATAGGAAACTCTTTTCCTATCAAGAGTATGTTGTCTACGTACAATACGAAGATGACCACCTTACTCTCTACTACCCTTTTGTATATACAAGGTTCATCTACCATTTTGATGATGTCAACTTCTTTGACTAATCCATCAAAACAGATGTTCCAACTCCGCGATGCCTGCTTTATCCTATAAAGCATCTTGCACACGTTTCCGCTGCTCCCACTGTCTACGAGGCCCTCTGGCTGTGTTCTTATAGACGTTTTCTTCTAAATCATCATTTAGAAAAGTTGTCATGGCACCCAACCACCAGATATCGTAGTCATGGTATGTAGCCGTGGCAAGTAGGATCTGGATGGATTTAAACATAGTCCCTGAAAAAGGTTTCATCATTATCCGTGCCTGGTTGATGACGAAAAACCTTTAACAAGTCTAGCTTTGAAAGTCTCAACTTGTCCATCTACACCAAGTAATCTTCTCAAGATATACTTGCTCCTGATAGGGAATTAACCCTTCAGATATCGCAACCAAAGTCCATACATTGTTGGTGTATATGGATTCCATCTCAGATTGCTAAGCATCCAGCCATTCTTACAGAGTCCCTACTCTTGATGGCCTGCTCGAATCTAGTTGGGTCATCATCTCATGATGTATTCCATGCTCCCACTGTCATCGAGAAACCGAGGTATCTCTCAGGTGGGTGAGGAACCCTACTAGATCGGCGGAGAGGCTGAGGTTCGTCGGGAACTATAGAATCTTATGGTTCTGTCAAATCATCAACTGCAGTTTTGTATAGCTGGAACCTTTCCAGTTCTACAGAACTGATCCTGCCTCGATCTTGTCCGGATTTTTCTTTAAACATAGGCCGGACAACCCCAAATCTTAACTCGCTTAAGAGATGGGTTCTTCCCATACCATATCTTATATGGAGTGGTAGGCAGTGATTTGATTCAAGCCTAATTCAATAGGTATGCAGCTTCTCAAGTGCATAACCCCAAAAGGAAATAGGTAACTCAGTAATACTCATCATAGAGCACACCATATCTAATATTGTGCAATTGCTCCGCCCAGATACACCGTTGTGCTGTGGTGTATTCAGAGGAGTAACACTGAGAGAAAATCTCATTCTCCTTTAGAATAGTCCAGGAATTCTATGCACAAGTATTCTCCTCCCTGATCTTATCATAGGACATAATACTTATACCCGTATTTTGGTTCTCTACTTCTAACTTATATTCTGTGAATATCTCAAAAGGTTCGGACTTATGTTTCAACAGGAATATATGACTGAATCTTGAGAGATTATCAGAGAATATAATGAAGTATAAAGAACCAGTCCTGGCATGTGTAGACAGGAGACTTTACATACATCATCATGTATCAGTCCCAAGAGTTCATTAACTCTTTCTCGGCTTCCAGTAAGCAGAGCTGGTGTCATTATATCTTTGTGACATGACTGGCAAGTTTCACAAGATGTAAATTTAAACTGATTTAAATATGCATCTAAAATGTAACTTCAGCCAGTCGGGTCGCATTGATATGACCTAGTCTACAATGCCTCAAGAATGATTCGTTCATTTCTGAACTCTTCCTCTTGTGTGTGTTCAGTATACAAGGAACTGTAGTTTGATTTAGAACGTCAATGCTTTTAGATGACGTGCCTGAACCGATCAACTTTTGATATAGAAAATGTTCAAAACATTATCCATCAATACAAAATTATATCATTTCTTTACTAATAAAGAGACTGATATGATTTTGTATATCAGGTTCGGTATCTAATAGCATTTGTTCAGAATCAATGTATTGGTAATACAGGGTGACAGTGACCAACAGACTTGGCTGCAACACTTGCCCAGTTTTCTGCCTCATGAAACTTATCACCCGTTCTCAGTTTTTCTACCTTTTTGTAGCCCTATGTAACATATTACATATCTGGGATCCTGATCCGGTATCATATACCCAGGATGCAGAGGATACCGAGAAACAGTTCTTTGTAATGAACACACCCGAAGGAGATGCATCTCATGCACTTTCTTCGTTTGGGCGGCATGGGAATCCTGACATTCCCCTATTTCCTGCTCTGTCTTATAACAATAATAAGTTGGAGCGGGACCAACGTTCCCCAGCTCAGTATAACAAGCGGGTTCGGTCAATACATCCATATTATTATCTTGATTAAGGCGTGACATGGTCGCTACCAGGAGAGAGAGAAGAAAACAATCTGCGTGCGCTCTTGCAAGATCAGATTGGTTATATATTTTATCTAATCAGGATGGCTCCCACTGTTTTTATCAAATCTTCCTTCAAACCTTAAAAGGAAAGACTAGCCGGGATTAATTACACTCTACAAGTTTGCCAATCTTTCAGCCAGGCCAGTGTCGGTACTTTGAGGGAGGTTCCCCGTGCTTTCGCACGGACCTAATTACAGTAAACCTCGTTTTCCCAGAGGCGTAACCCCGTTGACACCTTTCTAGACACCTACTTGATCGGCTAATTGTAAAGTGCAAAACTCTCCCAGGAGTAACAATTACTCGCAGTGGGTATCGGGATCCAACTATCACATAGAAGGTATGCAATCTCATTGCAAATTTCAACACTTGAAACTCCCGATAAAGGTTTTTACCCTTAGCACCTATGACCTTAACTATGGTCAACAAATCACAAGTACTAGTCAAGTTCTACCCGTCATTTCGTGATTAATTAGACCCACCCACATGACCCTTAACTAAGGTCAACAAAGTCACGCGACTGTCCTAACTAATCGCATCATATGCGGTGTAGGAAGACATCACTTAGCTACAGTACACTGTGCCTTGACTATGGTCAACAAACACAGCACGAATACTAAGTACTCTACTTCCTAAAATGACGGAGGGTTGCGAATGGTTTTTGTGAAAACCTTTAACGCTTTGAACTTGATCTCGTTGCGGAATCAAATGGTTTTTAAATGGAATGTTTTCGAGGCTTTTCTAGTTTTGCTAAAGGGGTCACTCCCGGTGAAGGGATCGTCGGCCCTTTCCTCGTCGAATGAGGTGCGGGATATATCATATATATCACTGTGCAAAGCGGAAACTATAGAAGCGATCAAAGACAAAAACCGAGGGTTGTAGCATCTGCCAGTTATTGCTAAAGGAGTCACTCCCGGTGAAGGGATCTCGGTCCTTTCCTCATCGAATAAGGTGCAGGATGTTCTATAATGAACACCGCGATGCAAAGCAAGAACTGTAGCTACCTGTTTTTATTTTGAAATTCGATTCCACAACATCAATTAGGTTTATTTTCTTTCATTAATCTCATTAATGAATATCCCATCATTTAAGTCCACCTAAACATCACAGATAAATATAACGTACGCTTATGCCATCCGCATTCGCCTCGATGTCCCGTCTGCACCGTTAGGTTAGGTAACTAACGGCAGAGCGGGGCAGGGCTAGCGCGGGTGTAAAACATAAGCAACGTTTATATAATATATCATATACATTATATATAATATCTGTCACAGAACATCACATGATCACAGATAAATCACAGCAGAAGAAACATATGAAATATTGGATATACTAGGACGTCCGTGTTTTCAATACGAGCCAGTATAAAAACACGGATTCCACGGTCGTGATGAATAGCCAATCCCACACCCCTAGACCCCTACGAGAGCGGCAAGCAACCCTACCAATTCTAGGGTTAGGAGACCCGGACTCGACTCCTCGAGTTGGTCTCCCACTGGACCCCAGAACCCGGTTACTTGTGCTCCCCTCCTTGGGTCTATCCTAGTGCAGAAAAGTAAATAATATACATCAACGGTGACAACTTCCGCAACCTGGAAGTGCCCCAATAAAAGAATATTACATACAAGTTTTTACATGAATGAAAATGAAAAACACTCATCTCACATAAAAACCCCCCGGCTATTCAAACACGACGATCCAATATAACATATCCAGCAACACATAACATCACATGTCATCAACGTAAGTAAATATGCGCATCCCAATTATCGTTGACCTATAGCAACGAAACCGGCGATATCACATATTACACTTACGGTCACAGAAAAGAAAGTGTAAAACTACAACAGTTGGAATCCACAACCACCTCAGACATCGCATGCCTGACCAAATGAATTCTTTAGACATCGCATGCCTAACAATTATAAACCCCGCATTTTAGTCTCATTATCGAAAACACTTTTCAATATCAAGTCGGGCAATTCAACAATATTCCCGACATTCTGATCGAATGCTCGTCGCAAACTTTAGTAGGCGGCCGCACCCCCGACGCCGTCGACAAAGTGCACCAAGGCGGAACACCGCTGCCGCGAGCACCCGAACGGATGCTTTCGGCGACGGGGTTCTCCTACAGTCACTTGGTCGGGGCAATGGAGTGAGGCTGTCTATTAAGTTTACCCGGTGAGTATCCGCGTACGCTACGTGATTGCTACGGACTTTTGATCACATCAAAACTTCGTGGCAACCGATCAAGTGAGACTAAACTGCTATGTTTATAATATTCATTCCGTTATCTCATAACTATTTGCGAATTCCAATTATTGTATCACATTCCGGATAAATAGAAAATGCTGAACTTTTCGATCGAACAATCGAACACCCAAGTTTTCCCGATACAGCTCAACACATGAAATAAGTCTAACAACATTCAGTTCGTGCCTCAGTACCAATGGTCCAGCCGTAGAAGGGTCAAGCCAACGCCTCACATGGGGCACGCCGTACTGCCCCAAACCCGAAGGTTCAAAGGGCAGTTCAAGACGGTCACATAATCGAGTTAAGGTTTGTTGTCTTCTAGAGGGTCCATCGCGTTACTTGCACTACTTAGAACGTCGTTAAACTACGGAAAAATCCAACAATTGGAAATTTCCCGGCAGGGGAAAAAGTGGGTATTTATATCCGGTCGAACTTTTTAACATATTCTAAGATTTATCCGGAAAAACACACCGACAAAATTAGACAATCCGATCGATACACCGAGTTCCCAATACAACCCAGAAAATGCAACTCTAGAAAAATTATTAAAAATCCCCAGGAAAACCAGCACAGACAACTACGAATTACTGTGCAAAATAGGATGCACAAAAAGACAAAAGGGCCGTGGATCCGCCGCATGAGCCTCCTGTAAGGCCGCGGATCCGCGCCTCCTTTATGGAATCACACCCTCGAATTTTACAGTAACCCTTATATCTTCCTGCTGATTTTTCTGAATATTTTTAATCTACAAAAAACCACGTTTTTCAAAAAAGTCCAGAGAGCATTTTTCAAGTCGGGTTTTGGGTCGATCGGACTTCTGATTCCGTCGGGACTTCGCCTAAGGCTCTAGCTAGTCTCTGATACCACTGTAGGGTTCCTAGGCACTCTAATGGAGTCTCACAAGTGATTAAACATGCAAATTTCTAAAAAATACGGTGCCGAGAAACCCTAGAACGGATCGTTAACTAGATAAATAGGCGAAGCAAGCAAGTAAACGGAAATATAGCTAAAGGAAAGGGGGTACAACCTTTATAGATCCAGTCCACCACTTTCTAAGCTCCACGATGATCTCCCTCCGCTGTCCAAATCGAACCCTTGACTCTAGCATTGGCATCATCGAAGAATGGGCGGGCTTGATCGTCGGTTCGATGCCGAAGATGATCTACGTCGAGGCATCACAAGAACAAGCTCCAACTTCACCAAGTCTTGAAAACTTGTGAAGGAAACACCCTATACTACTTGGCAAGAGGTAGAGGATGAAGAAATAGGAAGTGGGTAGACTTTAGATTTGGATTTCTCACTCAATTTCACTAGTTGCCATTGATGGTCACTAGCTTTCTTCATGGAAGAAGAAGATGAAGAAGAAGAAGAAGGTATGATAAGTTAATTAAAAATGAGATAATTAAATCAATACTTATCATGACTTCAACTATAGTTAAGTGTAGAGAATTAACTTGGGTTAGTTAAATGGTTAGGGTTAAGTATAAGACAAGAATGGAGACAAAGTCAAAACTTCAAGAAAGTTCAACTAAAAACAAAACAAGCAACCATTCATTTATCCTTTTCATTTCCAAAATGAATAAATGAATAAGATAAATGAATAAGTAATTAAGTAAAAAAAACCCTAATCATTAACTTAACCATAGTTTAATTCTTTACACTTAACCAAATAAGCATGTATCATCAAACATGATACAATCATGTGCACAAAAGTATATCACATATACAACTTGCACAATTCAAGTGAGAAAATCCATTCAAAGTGAACCAATACTAGTTAATGCAAAGTAATATATCAAATACATAATTATACATTAAATCATTAAATCAACACTTGATTTAACGATCCGGTCATATCGTATATAACCGACTAGTATCCAATGTATCGGCTTATCGAATAAATCCTTGATTCGATAACTAGGTTATATCACATACAACCATTCGACACATTCATCGCGAGAATGAAATACGGTATCACATACACGCATTATTCTCGGTCCCGCACATATCTCATATGCGCTCCTATTTCGTTTCGCTTGAGCCAGGAAACCTCTGTGTAGGACTCTAAAGACTCGTCAATACGCCGGCAGCGGATGATGATCATATCAAACATCCACAAGCCGCAAGCGGTCTGCTAAACGTAACGGCCACCCGGGTATTGAGTGATCAGAAGATCGACGACCAAGCCCGCTCACACTCCTGTGAATCCAACCAGTAACACTTACCGTACAGTCCGGTCTGTTCGTCTGATATGTCGCATATCTCGCCTAGGGGTGGAAAACGTCAGACCCCAATAGCTCGATAAGTCATACCGACTTGAGGTCCATAACATTCGTGAAACTACTGATAACTCTTACCAGTATATCACTGCAACCCTGGCCAGGGATTTCCTGTTATGGCCAGTCGTGCATAGCGCAACATCAACCCCCAATACCGGGAGAGACGAATCCCCTCCTATCGCTCATTGCCTCCATGTGAATTGGGACTGTACCCAAAAACCACCTGTTTGCACGACTCAGTAGAGCCGTGGTAGGGTGGAAATAAAAGCACAGTGGGAGACACACAAGACTCTATGATGATCTCGGGTCAACAGACTAAGCTGTACCAGTGTCACCAGAGAACTGCCATCTGACGTGAGGTATAATACCATCTGGGAGTTCTCGGCGAGTCCGTTCAGTGTATCCAGTCTCCACTGAGCACCCGCATACCATCTTCGATGTCAAACACCAATGGATATGGGATCATCCATCGCCCATCGCATGGGTCGAGAAGATATGCGCTAGTCTACTCTGGAATATCGATGCCCCCTCTCGATATTCCCTCGACTAGGAACATTTCAAGGATGTACTCATGGACTACCCAGGCCCCACTAGTATGATCTACATCATAGTCCTGGAAGTCGAGTACACATCCTATGGGCTTTATCAACATGTAATCAGAGAGACAGAAAGTATACACGTTAAGATAAAGAGCAACCAGATAGCGTACTATCATGTCGAGCAAGAAAGTCCTACCTATATATGTCCCAACATCCACTACAATATACATCCAATGTACAGTAATGGCCTCTAGGGCATACATATAACTAACAGTAGGATCTGGATGGACTTAAGTATAGCTTTGAAAGTCTCAACTTTTCCACGTACACCAAGTAATCTTCTCAAGATATACTTGCTCCTGATGGGGATTTAACCCTTCAGATAAAGCAACCAAAGTCCATACTTTGTTGGTGTATAAGGATTCCATCTCAGATCGCCAAGCATCCAGCCATTCTTACAGAGTACCACTCCTGATGGCCAGCTCGAAACTAGATAGGTCATCATCTCATGATGCAATCCTCGCTCCCACTGTCATAGAGTAACCGAAGTTTCTCTCAGTTGGGTGAGTAACCCTACTAGATCGGCGGAGAGGCTGAGGTTTGTTGGTTACTATTGAATCCTTTGGTTCTACCAAATCATCAGCTGCAGTTTTGTATAGCTGGAACTTTTTCCAGTTCTACCTCATGACCACTAATTTCTTTACAAGAAATTCCCTTTCACAAAGGTGGCATGCTGAGAAACAAAACATCTTTTGTTCCTCGGTTTGGTAGAAGATATTCCCTTACGAATGCTTAGGATATCTAACAAACTTCTACAGAACTGACTTTGCCCTGAGCTTGTCCGGATTATGTTTTAGACATAGGTCAGACAACCCCAAATCTTAACTATCTTAAGAGATGGGCTCTTCCAATACCATATCACATATGGAATGGTAGGCAACTGATTTGATTGGAACCATATTCAATAGGTATGCAGCTTCTTAAGTGCATAACTCCCAAAAGGAAATAGGAAACTCAGTAGTACTCATCATAGAGCGCACCATATCAAATAGGGTGTGATTACTCCGCCCCGATACGCCGACGTGCTGTGGTGTATACGGAGGAGTATTGCTGAGAGAGAATCTTATTCTCCTTTAGAATAGTCCAGGAATCCCGTGCTCAAGTATTCTCCTCCCTGATCTCATCAAAGGACATAATACTTATACCCGTTTTGGTTCTCTACTTCTAACTCATATTCATTGAATTTCTCAAAAGGTTCAGACTTGTGTTTCAACAGGAACATATGTTCGAATCTTGAGAGATAAACAGTGAATGTAATGAAGTATAAAGAACCGTTCCTGGCATGTGTAGACAGGGGACCTTATATACATCATCATGTATCAATACCAAGAGTTCACTAACTCTTTCTCTGTTTCCAATAAACAGAGCTATGGTCTTCTTATCTTTATGACATGACCGGCAAGTTTCATAAGATGTAAATTCAAACTAATTTAAATACGCATCTAAATGTAACTTCAGCTAGTCGGGTCGCATTGATATGACCTAGTCTACAATACCTTAAGAAGGATCCGTTCATTTCTGAACTCTTCCTCTTGTGTGTGTTCTGTACGTTAAGAACTGTAGTTTGATTTAGAACGTCTATGCTTTTAGATAACGTGCCTGAACCGATCAACTCTTGATATAGGAAATGTTCAAAACATTATCCAACAATACAAAATTATATCCTTCTTTACTAATAAAGAGACTGATATGATGTTGTATATCAGGTTCGGTATCTAATAACATTCGTTCAGAATCAATGTATTCTGGTAATACAGGGTGATAACTACCAACAGACTTGGCTGCAACACTTGCACTGTTTCTATCTCATGAAACTTATCACCCGTTCTCAGTCCTCAACCTCTCTGTAGCCTATGTAACAGATTACATTTGTGGGATCCTGATCTGGTATCACTTACCCAGGACGTAAAGGATATTGAGAAACAGTTCTCGGTAATGAACACACCCAAAGAAGATGCATCAGCATGCACTTTCTTAGTTTGGGCGGCATGGGAATTCTGGTAATTCCCAATTTCCTGCTTTGTCTTATAACAATTATAAGTTGGAGCGGGACCAACGTTCCCCAGCGCAGTATAACAAGCGAGTTCGGTCAATACATCTGTATTATCTTGATTAAGGCGTGACATGGTCGCTACCAGGAGAGAGAGAGAAGAAAACACTCAGCGCATGCTCTTGCAAGATTGGATTGGTTATTAAAATATCTAATCAGGATGTCTCTCACTGTTTTAGTCAAATCTTCCTTCAAACCCTAAAAGGAAAGACTAGCCGGGATTAATTACACCCTACAAGTTCGCCAATCTTTCAGCCAAGCCAGTACCGGTACTTTCAGAGAGGTTCCCCGTGCTAGCGCACGGACCTAATTAAAGTAAACCTCGTTTTCCCATGGGCGTAACCCCGTTGACACCTTTCTAGACACCTACTTGATCAGCTAATTGTAATGTGTAAAACACTCCCAGGAGTAACTTTTACTCGCAGCGGGTATCGAGATCCAACTATCTCATAGAAGGTATGCAATCTCATTGCAAATTTCAACACTTGAAATTCCCAATAATATTTTACCCCTAGCATGCTATGACCTTGACGCATGCCAAACAACCCATAGTCTGCTAGTCAAGTTCAACCCGTACATTTCTTGATTGAATTAAACCCACCCGCACGACCCTTGACGCATGCCAAACAACGCCGTATGGATACCCTAATCTAATCACATCGTATGCAAGCAGATAAGCACTAGTTAGCTATCGTACACTACGCCTTGACGCATGCCAAACTACCGCAACACGAATACTAAGTAGTACTTATCTGAAATGACGGAGGGCTACAACAGGTTTTTAAGAAAACCTTTTGCGTAATAAACTTGATATCGTTATAGAATCAAGTGAATTTAAATGGAGTGTTTTTGAGGCATTTTCTAGTTTTGCTAAGGATGTCACTCCCGGTGAAGGGATCGTCGGCTCTTTCCTTATCGAATAAGGTGCAGGATATTTCACAAATATCACTATGCAAAGCAAAAACTATAAAACCTATCAAAAGACAAACCGAGTTTGTAGCATCTGCTAGTTTCTCTAAAGAGGTCACTCCCGGTGAAGGGATCTCGGCTCTTTCCTTATTGAATAAGGTGCTGGATGTTCTACAAGGAACACCGCTATGCAAAGCAAGAACTGGAGCTACCAGTTTTTAAACAAGTTTCTACAACACCTTTAGGTTTCTTTTAGTTTCATCAATCTCATTAATGAAGTCCCATTTTATTATGCTTCACAAGCATCACATTTAAAAGGAAATCTGCAATATAACATATATCTCATATATATAATATAAGCATTCGTCTCATGCGGTAATATTATCTCATCACAGAACATTGCAGCAGAAGAACATATATGAAATATTGGATATACTAGGATTTCCGTGTTTTATGCAAGCCTGTATAAAACGCGGATTCCACGGTCGCGATGAATAGCCAAACCCATATCCCTAGACCCCTACGAGAGCGGCAAGCAACACTGCCAATTCTAGGGTTAGGAGACCCAGTCTCGACTCCTCGAAATGGTCTCCTACTGGACCCTAGAACCCGGTTACATGTGCTCCCCGCCTTGGGTCTACATAATGCGGAAAAGTAAATAATATACAATGGTGATATCATCCTCAGCCCGGAAGTGCCCCAATAAAAGAATATTACATACATTGAATTTTACATGAATGAAAAACAAAAACTCTCATCTCACATAAAACCCCCGGCTATTCAAAACACGACGATCCAATATAACATATCAGAGCAACACATAATATCACATATCATCAACGTAAGTAAATATGCGTATCCCAGTTTTCGTTGATGTACAGCAACGAAACCGGCGATACACCACATATTACACTTACGGTCACAGAAAAGAAAGTGTAAAACAACAACAGTTGGAATCCGCAACCTCCTTAGACATCGCATTCCTAACCACATGAATTCCTTAGACATCACATGCCTAACAATTATAAACCCCGCATTTTAGTCTCGATCTCGAAAACACTTTTCAATATCTTGTCGGGCAATTCAACAAGATTCCCGAAAACCTGATTGAATGCTCGTCGCAAACTTTAGTAGACGGCCGCACCTCCGATGCCGTCGACGAAGTGCACTAAAGCGGAACACCGCTGCCGCGAGCACCCAAACGGATACTTTTGGCGACGGGGTTCTCCTACAGTCACTTGGTCGGGGCTATGGGGCATGGCTGTCTCTTAAATTTACCCGGCGAGTATCCGCGTACGCTACGTGATTGCGACGGACTTTTGATCGCTTCAAAATCCTGTGGCAACCGATCATCTGGAACTGAACTGCTAGATTTATAACATTCAAGTTAGTTATCTCATAGCTACTTGTGGATTCCAAATATTGTATCACATTCCAGATAAATAGACAATGTTAAACTTTCCGATCGAATAAACAAACACCCAAGATTTCCCAAATAGTTTTCAACACTTGAAACAGATTTAAAAACATCCATCACATGCCACAATACCAATGGTCCAGCTGTAGAAGGGTCAAACCAACGCCTCACATGTGGCAACGTCGTACTGCCCCAAAACCTAAGGTTTAGAGGCAGTTCAGACGGTCACATAATCGAGTTAAGGTTTATGTTCTTCTAGAGGGTCCACCGCGTTACTTGCACGATTTAGAACGTTCTTAAACTACGGAAAAATCCAACACTTGGAAATTTTTCGGCAAGGGAAAAAGTGAGTTATTGATATCCGTTTGAACTTTTTAACACATTCTAAATTACCCGGAAAAATCATAAACGAAGTTAAACTTTCCGATCGAATCAATGATTTCCCAATACAACCCAGAAAACTCAACACTTGAGTAGAATTAAAAATTCCCAGATACATGCAAAAGTACCTACGGATATTACTGTTGAAAACCGATCCCATAATTCTACTGTTTGGCCGCGGAACCGCCGTGCAAGCAAGGGTATTGCCGCGGTTCCGCGACGCAATAAAGGTATTTTAGGCTCGTTGTTTACAGTAATCCATAAAATCACCTGCTGAATTTTCTGAGCATTTTTAATATGAAAAAGTCAACTTTTTGAAAAATTTCCAGAAACTAGGTTTTATCGGGTATTCGGAGTTCGATCGGACTTTAAACTTCTCCTAGACTTCGCCTAAAACTCTAGCTTGGCTCTGATACCACTGTAGAGTTACTAGGCACTCTCACAAGGTTCTACAAGGCATCAAACCATGCCCGATTTAAAATTTAGACGTGCCGAACAACCCTAACCAAGATCTTTACTCGAGATTAGGTGAAACAAATAGCAAGTACACAACTTTACTTCTAAGAGTTTGGGATTATAACCTTTATAGTCTGGTCCTTCGCTTCATAAGCTCCGTGTTGAGGTCCCTTCGCTGCGATCATCAAGTTCCCGGACTCTAGAGAGGCTCCATGAAGAGAAAGATGCATGCTTGCTTCCGATCTTCGATAACAAAGATGATCTACCTTGAAGAAACTCAAGCCCAAGCTTTTGCTTCACTAATCAAGTATTAGCAAAGCAAACACCCTAATCTAAGTGGCTAGAATAGATTAGGATGATGAAGTAGGGATTTAGCTCTCATTTGTTTTCTTAATCTCACTCATTTTCATCACCAAAGAAAAAGCTAGAAAACTTTTCTTCAACGAAGAAGAAGAAGAATATCCAAAACCTTTTTGTGATGAATAATGAAACTCTAGTCTATGGTTAGAAATGCAACCATGGGTTAAGTATGAAGACTTAACCCATGTAGAGAAACAACTTTGGTTAAAGGGTTGGGTTGGGTTAAGAAAATATCTATGCAAAATATCATGGTCAAAGTCAAAGCTTCAAGAAGCTTCTTGAAAGCTTCATGAAAGCTTAACCCTAATCCAAACCCTAACCACAATTAAACTCCACAAAACATGTTGCATTTATAACCATAACATGTTACAATATTATATATCACATATACAATATTTATTGTAACAAAATAAAATAATACAATTAACATATATATCAATGTATTACCCAAGTGAGAAAAAGAATCTTTAAGTGAGCTTATATTAGTTAATGTAATTTAATATATCAAATATATAATTATACATTAAATTATCGAATCAACACTTGATCCGATAATCCGGCTATTTCACAAATAACCGACTAATATAATCTGTATCAGTTCATCGAATCAACACTTGATCCGATGACCCGGCTATATCACATATACCCGGCCGATATCTCATATCGCGAGAATCTAATACGGTATCGCATACACGTATTATTCTAGGTCCCGCACATATCACATATGTCCTCCTACTCCGTTTCGCCTGAGCCAGGAAACCTCTGTGTAGGACTCCAAAGAATCGTCAATACGCCGGCAGTAGGTGATGATCATATCAAACACCCACAAGCTGCAAGCGGTCAGCTAAACGTAACAGCCACCCAGGTATTGAGCGATCAGAAGATCAACAAGCAGCCTGTACATTCTCCTGCGAATCCAATCAGTAATACTCCCGTACAGTCATGTCTCTTCGTCTGATATATCGCATATCTCGCCAAGGGGTGGTAAACGTCAGACCCCAGTAGCTTGATAAGTCGTGTCGATATGAGGTCTATAACAGTTCGAGAAACTATTGATAACACTTACCAGTAAATCTCAGCAACCCTGGCCAGGGATTTTCAGTTATAACCAATCGAACACAGCGCAACATCAACTCCCTATACCGGGAGAGACGAATCCCCTCCTATCGCTCATTGCCTCCATGTGATTCGGGACTGTACCCAAAAGCCACCTTTTTGCACGCCCTCTTGGACGTGGCATGATGGAAATCAAAGCACAGTGGGAATCACACAAGACTCTATGACGATTTCGGGTCTACAGACTAACCAGTACCAGTGTCACCAGAGAACTGCCATCTGACGTGAGGTATAATACCATCTGGGAGTTCTCGGCGAGTCCGTCCAGTGTACCCAGTGTCCACTGAGCACCCGTATACCTTCTCTGATGTCAAACACCAATGGATATGGGATCATCCATCTCCCATCATATGGGTCAAGAAGCGCATACGCTAGTCTACTCTGGTATATCGATGCCCGGTCTCGATACACCTAGACTAGGAACTTTTGAAGGATGTACTTGGCGACTACTATGTCCCTACTATTATGATCTGCATCAAAGTCCTGGTAGTCAAGTACTCATCCTAAGGGCTTTATCAACATGTAACATAGAGACAATCAGAGCACATGTTAAGATAAAGTGTAACTAGATAGCACACTATCATGTCGAGCAAGAAAGTCCTCCCTATATATGTCCAAGCATCCACTATAATATACATCGTATGTGCAGTAATGGCCTCTAGGGCATACATATAACTAACAAGTACCTCTCGGGCGCCTGAGGTTACCCACCATATCTGCGGAGTGGCTAGTGGAATGTCAAACCTGATTGAATCCTTAGGTTCTATTAAATTTTTCTGTAATCGTTTGTGGTTCTGGAATTACTTCCAGTTCTACCATACTCCCAGTACTGTTTTCTGAAAAAATCCATTTTACTAAAACTGTGGTGAGTCAAGAACAATATCATTATTGATCTTCCAGATGGTAGAAAGTTAACCCTCTTCATAGCCCGGGTTAACCCATAAATTGCCATTACAGGAACGTTCCTTGAGTTATCCAGAGTCTGGTATTAAGCATAAGCCGGACAACTCCATATACCTTAACATCGTTAAGATATGATCCATTCTATATACAAAATAGAAACAGAGGCACTGATTTAATTGGAACCAGATTCAAATCATGCAGCTGTCTCCAGTGCATGTCATCCAAATAGAGAGAGGCCGATCAGCATTACTCAACTTAAGAGTGCATCCAGATATGAGTAACCTGAATGAGAAGCAAGTTCTCAAAACCATTACTATCGAATGAATACCAAACACAAGTATCTACATCTTCGATCACCTTGACGAATCCTGATACTTGCAACACATGGTTCTCTACTTTATTTTTGTACCTATAACTTCTCAAAACTTGGACCTTATATTTCTACGAAACACTTGACTAAAACTTGAGAAGTGACAAGTAAACAGAATATAGTACGAGGACCAACCCCTTTGTCCTAATGGACACTGGACAACATATAATACTTTGTATAAGTCCCCTGAGTTGAATAACTCAAACCTTGTGCGTCGTAGGTTGAAAACTGTACTATGGTTATGAAGAATTACACCGTTGTTTAATGCTCCTTACCTAACCATCAACTGATATAGGTAAATGTCATGTACATAATTTCAAAAAGTTATATGTCACTTTATAAAATAAACGTACAGATATATCAGTTTGAAATTGGTGTTTGACAACGGATATTCAAAACTAAATATTTGCCATCCGACAAAAACCCAGGCGATTTCCTCAAATATCACTAATTACAACGAATCCCGATATAATGAGGATAATCACCTAATTCCCAATAACTTACTCTCACTCATCATCTGTAAAACCATACAGATGTGAGAATCATACCTGGTAAATAGATACCCTGGAGCAAGGGTCTAATTGGGAAATCATTTTTCTATTATTAATATATAGTGAAACTGAAACATGAAAATATTTCGAAGGGGTGTCCGGGTATTCCAAGTAATACCTCTTCCACTATCCAGATTCATGACTGTAACCTTATATTTCTTTGCCATCTCTCCAAATCCTTTTATTTGTCTGTACTCATTATCTTCTGTACACCACACTTAGGGTAATTGGTTTCCCTCTTTCCCTACCGTTCGGCACCAGCCTATGGTTTGGAAGAAGACTATCCAATAAGCGTAATAGGTGAACTCTCTTAATCCTAGGAGTACTCACAGCCTGAGAGAAGGTAAAGATTAAAGACTACTGAATAAACCATATTCTATTTCTCCTAAACCAGAATCCATCCTCGAACTGGAACAAGTTCCTTCGAGTTCATATATAACCATACGATGGAGTATCCAATAACTGTGGATCTTCATAGTGATACGGGGTGTTCTGGAGAAATCCAAAGGTGAAGTAGGAGTGGCGATGAAATATGTGGTTTGGTCATGAATGATCGCAGTCGCAATTTACTTTGTCATCTTTCTAATCCCTTTATTTGTCTTTACTTATTACCTCCTATACACCACACTTAGGCTAATTGGTTTTCTTCTTTCCCTACCGTTCGGCACCTGCCTATGGTTTGGAAGAAGACTATCCAATAAGCGCAATAGGTGTACCCTCTCCTAATCCTTGATGCCCTCACAACCTGAGAGAAGGTAAAAGGCAAAGACAACCGAATAGTCCTATTCATTTTCTCCAGAACCGGAAACAATCCCCGAATCTGAAACAAGTTTCTTCGATTTCGTATGTAACTATACGATGGTCATATCCAATAAAATGGGATCTTCGTAGTGATACGGGGTATTCCGGAGAAAAACAAAGGGTAAAAGAAGGAGTGGCAATGTTGTATGCAACTCTGACAATCCAAAGGCCAGTGTTTTAAGAAAGTTCGGTTAACTTGGTCACTGAGTTATAGTCTAGGGTCGGGCCATGGTCGCTGCCAAAGAGAGAGAGAAAGAAACACTCAGCGTGCACTCTAACTTGGATCAGAATGGTTAATCACTTTATCTAATTAGGATATCTCTCACTGTATCCGCAAATTCTCCTCCAAACCTGAAAGAAGAATTAGTCGGGATCACTCGAGGAGTAAACCAACTCTTCAGTGGGATCGGGATCCAACTATCATCGCATGATAAACTGATGGAATCCACTCAAGTTATCACACTCCAGAAGGTATGCGCATGCCTGGCAAGTTTCAGTTTCTTTAGAAACTCCAGATATGATTTTTACCACAAGCGGTTTATGACCTTGATCAGGTCAACAAACCATAAACCGCTAGTCAAGTTCAACCCGTCATTATCCTGGATTGCATTAAACCCACCCGCACGTGCCCTTGACAAGGTCAACAAGGCCGCATGACTGTCCTAACCAATCCCATTTATGCAACAAACAAGCACCACTTAGCTACCGAACACTCTGTCTTGACTAGGTCAACAAACGCAACACGAATACTAAATAATATTCGTAAGAAACGACGGAGGGCTACGACTGGTTTTTGGCAAAAAACCTTTAACATAATAAACTTGATATCATTGAAGGAATCGCATAGCTTTTTATAAATATATAGTAGAGAAAACCTTCGCTAAAGAGGTCACTCCACGTGAAGGGATCTCGGCTCTTTCCCCGTATAATGATGTGCAGGATATTCCAAATGAATACCGCGATGCAAATCAAAAAGTAATCGACTATTGTGAAATTATTACCCTGATGCAAACTTCTACCCAAGGGGTCACTCCCGATGAAAGGATTTCGGCCCTTGCCTCGTCGAATGAGGTGCTGGATATTCATAACCGAATATCTCTGTGCAAAACAAAAGAGAACGTCCTTATAATAAAAGATTTTTGAAAATTATTCCAACAACATCGAATTGGTCAGTTTTCCTTGCATTGATCCGAATCAATGCAGTCCCATCAATTAATCACACCACAAAATAACGAAAATATAATGTACGTATATGCCATCCGCATTCGCCACTGGGTCCCGTCACCACCCGTTAGGTTACTTAACTAACGGCAGAGCGGGGACTGGACTAGCGCGGGTTGAAAACATATACAACATCTACTAGTATATATAGCATTATACAATAATTGCTCCAGGCGTGATAAATGCAACATCACAGAAAAGTAATAAGCATCACAAAACAATATAGATAATATGGGATCCCCGGGTTTCCTTTGAGCCGCAAGTGAAACCCCACGTTCCTCTGGTCGTGTGGATAGCTTATGCAATGAAAACCTAGACCCCTATGAGTGCAGAAAGTTATCCGCCAAAACCAGAAGCAAGGCAGCCCCCTTCAGTAAAGTGAATGGGCCACCGAGCAGTTCACGGAATACGGTAACTTGAGCACCCCACCTTTGGTCAACCTGTACCCCTTACGAGTGCGACGAATAGCCCGTCAATTCTAGAGTGAAGCCCCCTCCATCTCAAAGCCATAAGATGCAGTCCCGTTGCCCTCTAGAACCCGGCTATCCGTGCACTCCACCGTGGGGTAATCCTAGTACAGAAAAGAAAATATGTACATCGGTGACATCGACCTCAACCCGGTCGAACCCCAAAAGAAGAATATACAAACAGGCAGTGACGGCAGTCCACATGTTGGACGCTCGCCCCGCGATATCAAATATACAAATAAAACTAAACTGTACTAACATTGCACTCAAGCTATCCCCTACGACAATCCGCAACATCATAGTACAATACAAAACATCAGCGTGAATGCCACGTTCGCAAACCCGTCTAAAGGAACCATAGCGACTAGACAAGTTGTACCGATCAAATGACATTCACGGTCGCAGATAGAAATGTATGTACTGTAAACTGTAAACAACGTTAGAAAATATCGAGTTCGAAATAACCACGAATAGCCCCAAACAACTAGATAAAACCATATCAAAACTGGGCTAAACAAACAATACCATTGAACCAACATTCCAGAGACAAGACAACACCCAAAGCATGAAGTCCAGAAGCCCCTAAAGAACTGGCCTGCTCGGTTTTTACTGCCCTGTGCTCGGCGAAAATCCGACGGAATTGGTTTGTGTTTAGGGTGAAGTCTATGGGTCATGTCAGTAGTCTTCTAAAGTTGTTTAAATAATTTTTGAAGACACTTAGAAAATCTGTTGGAGATAGTGCCCTCAGAGTCAATTATTGGATCACAGGCACGTGATTGCAATGATTGAGGGAGGACCTATCCCGGTAGGACAGTCTTACTCGAGATGATAGTATGCTATCTGGTTTATCTTTATCATCGTGTACTGCTTTAGGTGACCTGACATGTCGCTATTACACGTTGATAGAGCCCCTAGGATTCTTGCTTGACTGCCAGCAGTATGATGGCGATCATATACGTGGGAGCTGGTGGTCTATAAGCACATCCTTAAAAGGTCCCTAGTCGTGGGAGTTTCGAGACTGGGCATCGATACTCCATTAGTAGACTAGTGTATACAGTCGAGACCCCGACGAGGGGCGGTGGCCGGTCTCACAAGCCACTGGTGTCAGTTGGTTCACCTAAGATGTATACAGGTGCTCATTGGGTTATGAGTACACCGGACAGGACTCGCCGGGAACCTGCTAGTTGGTCTTGTACCAGATGTCAGATAGCAGTTCCCAGGTGACATGTGTACAGGTTAGTTCATCGACCTGAGATCGTCATTTGTCTCGTGTGAGTTCCCACTGTGCTTTGATTACTACCCTACCACGGCTCAAAGGAGTCGTGCAAACAGGTTTTAGTTGGGTACAGTCCCGAGCCACATGGAGGCAGTGAGCGGATCTGCAGGGGTTCGTCTCTCCCGGTATTGGGGGTGAGGTCGCGCTGTGTCTAGGAGAGCCATTACGCAAAGCCCTCGGCCGAGGCAGGAGATTTACTGGTAGGTATTCCAGTAGTATCTCAGGGCGTTCTGGGCTACGCTCCGACACGACTTGTACCGCCTTTGGGGGTCTGACTTTTACCAACCCCCTAGGCCCGCCATGCGATACTCATAGACGAACGGACCGGACTGTACGGATATTGTCACTGACAGGCTCAGTTGGGTGTCGGGGTGAGCTTCCTCATCGACGTCCCTTTTAGTCAATAGCTGGTGGCCCGTCACGTATTGGCTTATACCTCTGACGTGCCAGTGGTTAAATCCACAGCCATAGTATTGACGAGTCTTTAGAGTCCACCACACTTTCAGTTACTCAGCTTTCGGGCGAAACGCTGTAGAGGCCGTATGGAGATATGGCAGGGTCCGATCAGATACGTGCGGTATTGCACGGATCAGGATCGGACGGTTTGTACTAATCGCCGTATAGTTATATGGCAGGGTTCGATCAGATACGTGCGGTATTGCACGGATCAGGATCGAACGGTTTTTTACTAGCCGGCTTTGTTTTAAGCCGGTACTAGTTTAGTACAGTGTAGATTTTGTCTCATTGCATTTGTATCCGGACGGAATACAGATGCGGGTGTGTATGCACAGTATTGGGGTTTTCCTGAATTTATTACGGGACCAGTTTTCTGGAGTTGCCAGTTTGCATTCCGTTCCGGCCGGTTTTCCTTTGTTCTTTCCCGGCCGGACTTTTCCGATGGAGGGGGGTAATTTGCCGTTTTGCAAATTACTTTTGTGGAGGGGGTTTCTTGCAAAAGTATTGATTATGATAGCTTTCATTTCTTTTGCTCCATGCTTTTGAATTGAGAGATTTGAAAGGTTATGGAGTGAATAGGAGAATAAGCATGGTTGATGTTTTCTTGTCTAGGATGTGGTCACCTCTTGTTCTCTCCTACACTCACCTCCCTTCTTGCTTCATATATTCATTCCTCCACCTTATTCTTCTCACTTGATGAAGATGGTTGAAAAAACATTTGAGAGAAAAAGAAAAGATGAGAGTTTTCCTTCTTGAGAGTTTCATTCTTCTTGATCTCATTTTCATGCTAGAAAAATGCAAGCACCATTTTTCTAGTCTTGATTCCTCCATCATGGCAACTTAACCCCATTGAGACAAAGCATCTTCTACACTACATTCTACAGCATATCTTGAGCATGTCGAGTTGCCGGCTTCATGCTCGAGTTGCCTCGGTATTGAGGCGGGAGCCCGTAAAAGACGAAGGCGATGTGGTGCCCTTTCCGGCGAGGAGGCGACGATGTGGAGCCAAGACTTTCCGCGGGAGATCGGGATGATGAAGAGAAGACCGGAGGACTCGGATCACTCGGTATACTTTTCTTCCAATCTCTAGATAGCTAGTATAGGTTAATGGTTTTCGATCCGGGTTTTTCTTTGTCCGCGGTAGCGCCGGTTTCCGAGTAAGGGAAAAATTTTGATTCCGCAATTTGGCCTCGAGTAAGACGGCCGGGGCGCTGCCGTGGCGCAACATGGTATCAGAGCCACGCCATTAACCTTACCTAGCTTCGTTTGATGTGTTTGCGTTTCCGATCGACCAAAGTTTCCAAAAACCGTATTTTTCTAGCACATCAGTTTCTGTTGAAATTTTTTGAAGTCTAAAAATTTTTCAGGTGATCTCAGAAAGATGTGCAGGGTGTTCTAAGAATAATGGGAAAAAACGATACAGTGATCCCTGACCTCGAGCGCGGAAGCGCGGCACTAACCTACTTTCTGCCGCCCTTCCGCCGCAATATGGTGGGCCCACTTTGTCGTTTTTCTTCAGTTGTTTTATGGGATGAAATTAGGGGTTTTGGAATATTAAAATTTGGCCCAGGTTTTCTGTGAGTGCTACAGTTTTGATTGGGGGCCCACTTGTTAATTTTTGGTCAATCGGAAATTTTTAAACACATTTTTCACAGTATTTACATTATATCTGCGACCGTGAATGTCACTCGATCGGTAAATCCGGTCTAACTGCTATAGCCCGGTTAGACGGATTTGCGAACGTGACTTTCACGTTGATGTTCTATGTTTATGCTGTGTTGTTGCGGATCGGTCGTGGGGGATAGCCTGGATGCAATGCTAGTACAGTTTTGGTGTATTATGTACATTTGATATTGCGGGGCGAGCGTCCGACATGTGGACTGCCGTCACTGCCTGATTGTATTATTCTTTTGGGGCACGACCTGGTTGCGGTCGATGTACCCGGTGTATGTATATTTTACTTTCTGTACTAGGATTGCCCCGCGGTGGGGTGCACGGATAGCCGGGTTCTGGAGGGCAACGGGCCCGCATCTCATGGCATTGAGACGGAGGGGGCTTCAGTCTGGAATTGGCAGGCTATTCGCCGCACTCGTAGGGGGTACAGGTTGACCCAGGAGGGGTGCCCAAGTTACCGGATTCCGTGAAGTGCTGGGTGGTCCATTCACGGAGCTGAAGGGGGCTGCCTCGCTTCAGGTTTTGGCGGGTGACTTGCCGCGCCCGTAGGGGTCTAGGATTTCATTGCACAGGCTATCCACACGACCAGGGGAACGTCGGGTTTCAGCAGTGGCTCTGTGAAACCCGAGGCTTCCAGATATCTGTATTGTTCTGTGATGCTGTACATTTCTGTGATGTTGCATTTTATTCACGCCTTGAGCGAAATACTATATATTGGTATATATATTAGTAGATGTTGTATATGTTTTTCATCCGCGCTAGTCCAGTCCCCGCTCTGTCGTTAGTAAGCTAACCTAACGAGTGATGACGGGACCCAGTGGCGAATGCGGATGGCATATACGTACGTCAGTATATTTTCGTTCTTTGTGGTGTGATCATTTGATGGGACTGCGTTGATTCGGATCAATGCAAGTTAAAACAAACCTATTCTGATGTTGTTGGAACACTTTTCAAAAAGCTGTTATTGCAAGGACGTTCACTTTTGTTTTGCATCGTGGTATTCATTTGGAATATCCTGCTCCTCAGTCGACGAGGCAAGGGCCGAGATCCCTTCACCGGGAGTGACCCCTTGGACAGAAGTTTGCGTCAGGGCAATAACTTCACTATAGCCGATTACTTTTGCTTTGCATCGTGGTATTCAGTTGGAATATCCTGCACCTCATTCTACGGGGAAAGAGCCGAGATCCCTTCACCGGGAGTGACCTCTTTAGTAAAGGTTTTCGTCACTATATTTTATAAAAGGCTATGCAGTTCCTTCAACGATATCAAGTTCTTTACGTTAAAGGTTTTTCGCCAAAAACCAGCCGTAGCCCTCCGTCATTTCCTACAGGTATTATTTGGTATTCGTGCTGCGTTTGTTGACCTAGTCAAGACGTAGTGTTCGGTAGCTGAGTGGTACTTGTTTGTTGCATAAGTGGGATTGATTAAGACAGTCGTGCGGCCTTGTTGACCTAGTCAAGGGTACGTACGGGTGGGTTTAATGCAATCCAGAATAATGACGGGTTGAACTTGACTGGCGGTTTATGGTTTGTTGACCTAGTCAAGGTCATAAACCGCTTGGGGTAAAAATCACATCAGGAGTTTCAAAAGAACTGAAACTTGCCAGGCATGCACATACCTTCTGGAGTGTGGTGACGTGAGTGGATTCCGTCACGTTATCATGCGATGAGAGTTGGATCCCGATTCCCACTGATGAGTTAGTTTACTCCTCGGGTGACCCCGACTAGTTCTTCTTTCAGGTTTGGAGGAGAATTTGAGGTACAGTGGGAGGTTTCCAGATTAGACAAATTGGTAACCATTCTGATCTAGGTTAGAGTGCACGCTGAGTGTTTCTTTTCTCTCTCTCTGGCAGCGACCATTGACCCGACCCTGGATTTTGACTCAGTGACCAAGTTGACCGAACCTTCTTAACACTGGCTTTTGGATTATCAGAGTTGCAGACCTCATTGCCACTCCTACTTTTACCCTTTTCTCCAGGACACCCCGTATTACTGCGAACGTCCACTTCCATTGGACAAAACCATCGTATGGTTAGATACGAACTCGAAGGATTTCGAGGATGGTTTCTGGTTCTGGAGAAAACGGATAGGACTATTCAGTTGTCTTTTCTTTTCACCTTCTCTCAGGTTGCGAGTACTCCTTGGTTTAGGAGATAGTACACCTATTACGCAAATTGGATAGTCTTCTTCCAAACCTTAGGCTGGTGCCGAACGGTGGGGAATGAAGAAAACCAATTAGCATAACGATGGTGTGCAGAAGGTATTAAGTTAAGACAAAATAAAGGGATTAGTAGGAGGGCAAAGTAAATTGCGACTGATATTCACGACCAAACCAAGTATTTCTTCGCCAATCCTAAATCACCTTTGTATTTCTCCGGGACACTCCGTGTCACTACGAAGATCCACAGCTTATTGGATACTCCATCGTATGGTTATATACGAACTCGAAAGGAACTAGTTCCAGTTCGGGGATGGATTCTGGTTCAGGAGAAATAGGAATAAAGTACATTCAGGTGTCTTTTATCTTCACCTTCTCTCGCGTTGCGAGTGCTCCTAGGATTAGGACAGTACACCCTTTATGCTTTTTGGATAGTCTTCTTCCAAACCATAGGCTGGTGCCGAACGGTAGGGAAGGAAGAAAACCATTTGGCCTAAAGGGGTGTACAGAAGGTAATGACTAAAGACACATAAAGGGATTTGGAGAGGTGGCAAAGAATTATACGGTTACAGTTGTGAATCTGGATAATGGAAGAGGCATTACTAGGAATACCACGATACCCCAACGAAACATTTCAATGTTTCAGTTTCACTGTATACTGTTAATGGAAAACTGAATTCCCAGTTGGACACTTGCTCCAGGGTATGTATTTACCAGGTATGATTCTCACATCTGTATGGTTTTACAGATGCTGAGTGGGAGTAAGTTATTGGGAATAGGGTGATCATCCTCATTATATCGGGATTCGTTGTAATCGGTGATATTTGAGGAGATCATCTGGGCTGTTTGCCGGTCGGCAAATATTTGGTTTTGAATATCCGCTGTTGTGCACCAATTTCAAATTTATATATCTGTACGTCTATTTTCATAGAGTGAGATATACCTTTTGATATTATGTCGATGACATTTACCTATATCAGTGGATGGTTAGGTAAGGAGCATCAAACAGCGGTGTAATTCTTCTTAACCATAAGTACAGTTTTCAACCTACGACACACAGTGAAAGAGTTGTTAGACTCAGAGGACTTATACAGAGTATTGTATGTTGTCCAGTGTCCATCAGGACAGAGGGGTTGGTCCTCATACTATATTCTGTTTACTTTTAACTTCTCTAGTTCTTAGACATATGTTTCGTGGAAACACAGGGTCTAAGTTTTGAGGAGTTATAGGTATTTGAATAGAGTAGAGAACCAGGTGTAGCAAGTATCGGGATTCTTCAAAGTGATCGAAGATGTAGATACTTGTGTATGGTATTCAGTTGATAGTAATGATAAAGAGAAATTGCTTCTCTTTCAGGTTACTCATAATTGGAAGCATTCCTAAGTTGAGTAACGCTGATCGGCCTCCTTCCATTTAGTTGACATGCACTGGAGACAGCTGCATGATTTGAATCTGGTTCAATTAAATCAGTGCCTCTGGTTCTATATTGGATATAGAACAGTTCATATCTTAACGATGTTAAGGTACGGGGAGTTGTCCGGCTTATGCTTAAAACCAGACTCCGGATAACTCAAGGCACGTTTCTGTAATAGTTGTTTGTGGGTTGACCCAGGCTATGATGAGGGTTGATTTTCTACCATCTGGATGAACAATAGCAATATTGTTCTAGACTCGCCACAGTTTTAATAAAAATGGATTTTTTCAGAAAACAGTAGTGGGAGTATGGTAGAACTGGAAGTGATTCCAGAACCGCAAACGATTACTGAAGATTTGATAAGGAACCTAAAGATTCAATCTGATTTGACATTCCATTAGCCACTCCGCAGATAAGGTGGGTAACTTCAGGCACCCGAGAGGTACTCCGGTAGCCTCAAGGACGGTGACAGGGAAGTTCTTGTTTACCCACACTTGCCATTGTTGTTGTTCCAGGCTGCGAGACCCGGCAGGAGGATGAGTATAGCGTCGTTCTAAACTAGCTTTAGAAGTGCACGTCTATATGACTCTGGCAGAGGGTTGTCATAGTCAGTGGGAGCAGCGGAAGCATTGGTGGACTTCAGGCTTATGTCTATTTATAGACTAAAGCAGATATAGCGGAGATAGATCATCTATTTCTGATGTGACAGTCATAGGTTTGACGTCATCAGAATAGGGGGTGGATCTGTTAAGAAGGTAGTAGGAAGTGATATTCCTATACTACGATCGGTTATACTTTGGTCGTCACACAGTGGTTTCTCCACAAGGGACTTGGATATTATATCAGACATACTGGTTACTAGATCTATGGTTTTAGATCTAGATTTGGGTGGTTTCCCAATCTGGGTACCTTGACAGCATTCTATGAGTATTTAGAATGGACGACTCCTGACACGGTAGTGTACCTGCAGTTGATGGAGTCACCTTCTCTAAAGGTGTCTTATAGACTAAAGTGGAGAGGGATACTCATGATTGGCAGATCACTTGCTTAGGCAATTGAGTCAATCATGAGATGTCAAGTACTACACCAGATGTTGTTCTTGCACTAGATGCAATAAGTTGATATTGATCCAATCCTGGAGGAACAGTCGGAAGCAGTTTTAGAACATAAGTGAATGTTCTAGGGATATGATAACGGCTGCCTCCTTTAGGAGACGGTTATCACTCCAGGCTTCCAAGGTGACATGGACGACAAAGGAGGTTGTCAGAGTTATAGTTCTCCCTCTGACGAGGGGCAGTATTTTGGACAGGTGGTCCAAGGCAATACTGAGGGAGGCATGGCGCGGGATACTGATTAGTTTCAGTTGTTGATACAGTCTAAGAAGTTTGGATTTGGAGTTCATTTATGAGCTAGGTCCCATCAGACATCCAGACATTCTAAGACAGGTATTGCTCGTTTCGGGAGATGGCTTTCTCCGCGAACATGAGATATAGAGAGACATAGAAAGAAACATCTGAGCGGATCCACTCACTGAGGCTATTCCTCGAATGCAATAGTTTCGCAAACGGGTTTTGTGAGACTGACTAGTAGAGGAGTTGGGTGTTCGGTATCACACGGGCTGTGAGTATGCGGCATCGCAATAATTAGCCTTGAGTGCAAGTGGGAGATTGTTGGAGATAGTGCCCTCAGAGTCAATTATTGGATCACAGGCACGTGATTGCAATGATTGAGGGAGGACCTATCCCGGTAGGACAGTCTTACTCGAGATGATAGTATGCTATCTGGTTTATCTTTATCATCGTGTACTGCTTTAGGTGACCTGACATGTCGCTATTACACGTTGATAGAGCCCCTAGGATTCTTGCTTGACTGCCAGCAGTATGATGGCGATCATATACGTGGGAGCTGGTGGTCTATAAGCACATCCTTAAAAGGTCCCTAGTCGTGGGAGTTTCGAGACTGGGCATCGATACTCCATTAGTAGACTAGTGTATACAGTCGAGACCCCGACGAGGGGCGGTGGCCGGTCTCACAAGCCACTGGTGTCAGTTGGTTCACCTAAGATGTATACAGGTGCTCATTGGGTTATGAGTACACCGGACAGGACTCGCCGGGAACCTGCTAGTTGGTCTTGTACCAGATGTCAGATAGCAGTTCCCAGGTGACATGTGTACAGGTTAGTTCATCGACCTGAGATCGTCATTTGTCTCGTGTGAGTTCCCACTGTGCTTTGATTACTACCCTACCACGGCTCAAAGGAGTCGTGCAAACAGGTTTTAGTTGGGTACAGTCCCGAGCCACATGGAGGCAGTGAGCGGATCTGCAGGGGTTCGTCTCTCCCGGTATTGGGGGTGAGGTCGCGCTGTGTCTAGGAGAGCCATTACGCAAAGCCCTCGGCCGAGGCAGGAGATTTACTGGTAGGTATTCCAGTAGTATCTCAGGGCGTTCTGGGCTACGCTCCGACACGACTTGTACCGCCTTTGGGGGTCTGACTTTTACCAACCCCCTAGGCCCGCCATGCGATACTCATAGACGAACGGACCGGACTGTACGGATATTGTCACTGACAGGCTCAGTTGGGTGTCGGGGTGAGCTTCCTCATCGACGTCCCTTTTAGTCAATAGCTGGTGGCCCGTCACGTATTGGCTTATACCTCTGACGTGCCAGTGGTTAAATCCACAGCCATAGTATTGACGAGTCTTTAGAGTCCACCACACTTTCAGTTACTCAGCTTTCGGGCGAAACGCTGTAGAGGCCGTATGGAGATATGGCAGGGTCCGATCAGATACGTGCGGTATTGCACGGATCAGGATCGGACGGTTTGTACTAATCGCCGTATAGTTATATGGCAGGGTTCGATCAGATACGTGCGGTATTGCACGGATCAGGATCGAACGGTTTTTTACTAGCCGGCTTTGTTTTAAGCCGGTACTAGTTTAGTACAGTGTAGATTTTGTCTCATTGCATTTGTATCCGGACGGAATACAGATGCGGGTGTGTATGCACAGTATTGGGGTTTTCCTGAATTTATTACGGGACCAGTTTTCTGGAGTTGCCAGTTTGCATTCCGTTCCGGCCGGTTTTCCTTTGTTCTTTCCCGGCCGGACTTTTCCGATGGAGGGGGGTAATTTGCCGTTTTGCAAATTACTTTTGTGGAGGGGGTTTCTTGCAAAAGTATTGATTATGATAGCTTTCATTTCTTTTGCTCCATGCTTTTGAATTGAGAGATTTGAAAGGTTATGGAGTGAATAGGAGAATAAGCATGGTTGATGTTTTCTTGTCTAGGATGTGGTCACCTCTTGTTCTCTCCTACACTCACCTCCCTTCTTGCTTCATATATTCATTCCTCCACCTTATTCTTCTCACTTGATGAAGATGGTTGAAAAAACATTTGAGAGAAAAAGAAAAGATGAGAGTTTTCCTTCTTGAGAGTTTCATTCTTCTTGATCTCATTTTCATGCTAGAAAAATGCAAGCACCATTTTTCTAGTCTTGATTCCTCCATCATGGCAACTTAACCCCATTGAGACAAAGCATCTTCTACACTACATTCTACAGCATATCTTGAGCATGTCGAGTTGCCGGCTTCATGCTCGAGTTGCCTCGGTATTGAGGCGGGAGCCCGTAAAAGACGAAGGCGATGTGGTGCCCTTTCCGGCGAGGAGGCGACGATGTGGAGCCAAGACTTTCCGCGGGAGATCGGGATGATGAAGAGAAGACCGGAGGACTCGGATCACTCGGTATACTTTTCTTCCAATCTCTAGATAGCTAGTATAGGTTAATGGTTTTCGATCCGGGTTTTTCTTTGTCCGCGGTAGCGCCGGTTTCCGAGTAAGGGAAAAATTTTGATTCCGCAATTTGGCCTCGAGTAAGACGGCCGGGGCGCTGCCGTGGCGCAACAAAATCAACAGAACTTGGAATGGTGCAGGGCAGTGTATCGGGTTTGTTTCGATTTCGATAGTTTAACATTGTCTAAACAAGCTAGCTAAGGGTTAATGGGTTGGCTCTGATACCATGTTGGGAAACGCCAGCGCCCCGGCCGTCAATCCGAGGCTAAATGCAGAACAAAAACTTTTCAAACTGACGCTAACGTAACCCTAAAACCTGGATCATGCCATTAACCCTATACTAGTAAACTTGTAAAGTGGAGTTTAAGAGATTATACCGATCGATCCGTGTCCTTCGGTCTTTAACCACTTCCCAAGCTCCTCGCGACTGCTCCAGGATAAGTTCGATCTCCGGTCTCCCTTGCCGAAGAAGATCCACATCGAGGGTTCTTTATACGGGCTCCCGCTTCAAACCGAAGCAACTCGGGCATCCAATTTGCAAGCCTAGATACCCAAGATGAAGTAGAGATAGTGTGTGAATACTTTGTCTCAAAGCACCCAAGGATTTGGGTGGAGGTAAATGAAGTTGCCATTTATGGAAATTGTGAGCACAAGAATTTTTTGCCAAGTGAAGAAAGGAAATGGGCTCGGCCAAATTCCTCAAAGGGTTCTCTGTGGAATAGTGTCAAGTGGTGGTGAGGTCTATGTAATAAAAAACAAAAGCAACTCATGAAAAAACCCCTCACCTAAAACAATCAGCCCAGAAAAATCCTTGCTGGAAAAATCAGCCACCACCATTCCTTCACACAAAATATCCTACCCATTCCCTCTTGAAATCTCACACCTCATCACAAGCATGGAAAATAATTAATGCAATCAATGACTCACCACAAAGCACGCATGCATGAACAATTGCCTACGAATTTCCACAGCAAGAAAAACATAGCCCAAAAATGACTCACAAATTCCACACATAAACATTAAACTGTTTAAATAGGAAGATAAGAAAATGGCAACTCCAAAAGTAAACTCGTAACGAATTACAAGAATACTCCTCATCGGTATATACATAACTACATCCGTATTCCGACTGAACACGAATACAACGAGACGAAAATACTCCAACAATATAATACTAGGATAACCAAAGCCCACTAGTATGATCCGTTCGATCATGATGCGTGCACGTATTTGATCGAACCCTGCCATAAAACCATACAGCCTCTACAACGTTTCGCCCGAACTAGGGAAACCTTCTGAGTGGGACTCTAAAGACTCATCAATATGCTGGCAGTGGGTTTAAACACAAGCACGTCAGTGGCACTAGCTGTACGTAACGGCTACCCAGGTATTGAGCGAAAGGGAAGCCGACGAGCGAACTCATCCTGAAATCCTACCGGGCCTATCTATGACAGTCTCCGTACAGTCCGGTTTGTTCGTCTATCAGTATCGCATATCAGGCCTAGGGGGATGGAAAACGTCAGACCCCCAATAGCGGTACAAGTCGCGTCGTAGTGTAGCCCAGAACACCTTGAGAAACTACTGGAATACCTACCAGTAAATTTTACTTGCTTTAGCCAAGGACTTTGTGTAATGGCTCTCCAAACACAGCGCGATATCAACCCCCAATACCGGGAGAGACGAATCCTATCTAACCGCCACTGCCTCTAAGTGCTTCGGGACAGCACCCAACTACTACCTGTTTGAACGACTCCTGTGAGCCGTGGTAGGGTAGCAATCAAAGAACAGTGGGAACACACTTGAGGCAAAATAGCAGTGTCAAGTAAACGGACTAAGCTGTACTCATGTCACCTGGGAACTGCTACCTTACGATAGGTATAGTACCATCCAGCAGTACCCCTGTGAGTCCGTCAGGTGTACACATAACGCAATAAGCACATGTATACTATCTTAGGTGAGCCAACTGACACCAAAGGCTTGTGAGATCGGCCATCGCCCCTCGTCGGGGTCTCGATCTGCATACACTAGTCTACTATCGGTGTATCGATGCCCAGTCTCGAAACTCCCACGACTAGGGACACTTTAAGGATGTGCTTATAGACTAACCAACTCTCACATATATGATCGCTATCAGACTGTTGGTAGTCAAGCAAGAATCCTATGGGCTCTATCAACGTGTAATAGTGATCTGTAATGTCACATGAAGCATGTACACGATGATAAAGACAAACCAGATAGCATACTATCTTCTCGAGTAAGAATGTTCTATCGGTATAGCTCCTCCCTCAATCATTGCTATCACGTGTCTGTGATCCACTAATTGACTTGAGGGCACTACAGCCAACAGGATATCCGTCGAGTCTCCATACAATTACAGGTCGGCTTGCTCCCCTACCGGGCTCAACGCCTTTCTATACGATCTTCTTGCCCCGAGGTACCGCACCGGATCCACCATGAACCCGCGGACGGTCCCTCACCCTACCTCGAATCGGGTGTATGATACCGCTCAAGAACCGAGAAAACCCATGGCAGACATCACAATATCATATCATAAGAAAATTGATAATGACTTTATAAATCCTTGCGGTTTCTCCAAATCCAGAAATCTCAGGGAAAATCCGAATCCCATAATCAAGAGTAAATAAACAGTTATTTACCGGCATAAAGCCCCATAATATCGCATAACAAATGAATACATATACATGCATGGTATCTAAGTAAAGAATGCAATATTTAAACTAGCATAGTAATTATATATCGGAACTATCTACTAGCAGTTATATCCATGAAGTAATATTCTCTAACGTGTACGTGACATGGAAATTACCGATGATGATGTATGTGAGCCGGCAAGCAAGAGTGCGTAGAGCATACGCATCATCGGTAATGGTGCTGGTCTCCTGACAATAGGGTTTATAATGACTAAAGAAAACGCAGGTATAAGCATGCAATGCAATGGGGACAACATGAATCAAACGGGAATGAATAGTAATCGCAACAATGAAGAATATACATTTTTTTATATACGAGTCATACAGTGTTGACATTTGAAATAGCACGAATCGTGATTTTTAGAAAATAGGAGCTACGGTGTTTTTAAGAAAAGGTACATCCTTTGAAAAATCCGTAGTATCCCTTGGCCTGTCCTTAAAATACTCACGATTCGTTAGTTTTGGAAATAAGTATGACTCGACCCCAGTCTAACATCTACCAAGTAAACAACAGGACGAAGCTAAGAGACTAAACAAAATGGTAAGGAAATCCACGTAAGTCCGAGTCTATATATCTAGTTGTCGGTGATCCTGTCTCAATAGCGTCACGTACGATAAAATATATAATGCGACATCCTTGAATCAAGAGTGCGGATCAATCATCAGATTTATATCTCGTACGGTAAAATCCATCGTACGGCATCCCAAAATCGGGGTACGGGTCAATTATCACATTTATCTCATTATTGATATGGCATCATTATTATAATATCATGAACTAGGGGTACTAATATAAAGTCTAGTACATTCCGATACCATCAACATATATCCGCGTGTGTATGAAAACACATCTCCCATTAATCCGCTATAATATCATGTCGTATATCATAATACGACCCATATCATATAACTGATCTAACGGCATCATGCCCGATCATATCGACTCTCCTCCGAGTATCATATACTCCTCCGAGTATCATATACTATCCTCATCACCCGTGTATACATATACATGTATGTGTATATATATATATGTATATATATATATATATTAACACATCCACACACACACACACACACACACAAACAAACATATATACATATAACCATATACACCAAAAACAAATCACGTGTGTGCATGTGTGTGTGTATCAACCTATACTCTAGGGTTTCGCGATTAAGAAATTAAACTAAGAACGTTTTCTTCCAACTACACTAAAACTAACCCATGCTCTCCTTAAGCTGTTCATGCTAATTATCCACGTATCACAAAACACTTAAATATATATAATATGTTCACGTATTACACTACGAAACTGCGGGGGTGATATACGCCATTCACCCGACTTTCCTCGTAGATATACATCTACTCACCTTGATCCTTGCTTTCCAAAGTCGATGTGAGGGTGCTTGCACATATAAACGCATAGTATCGTAAACCGAAATCGCGCAGGAAAACCAAAACGGCACACGTATCATACATAAGTTATAACCTTTGGTCTACTCATGCAAATCAACCAAACAACTCCCGATATCAACGTACAAACGTCAAGTGACCAATACAAAACACAAATATCAAAACTTCAAGTAATTAAAACCCACAAAACATAAATAGCAACTTAGAAAACTGGTTCCATATTTTGGTCCAGGTAAAATTAGGCTAAACTAGCAGTACAGTGGGGTAGTATATAGGGTATATGAGCTACAAAACCAATTCAAACACCAAATCCCACAAATGACCCGGCGACATACCTCTAAAATCTGGTGAGCTCGGTTTTCCTATGGTGAAACATTCTCGTATTCTCAGGGTGGTCTCCTAGTGTTAATTCTAGGTCAATAGGGTTGCTAGTTTTTCCTGAAATGGTCTCGGATTGCTCCAGATATCCTGTTGTCCTCAAAATCTCACAAAACCGATATGGAAGTTTCTAAAGTTCAAGTCTTGGGTTCTAGAATTTATTTGGTGTAGGGTCTTAACACTAAAAAGGGTTCTAGTCACTAATTACACCTCAATTGCACCCTCACAACTCAAGAAAACTTCATCTTGGAATTTTCCAAGATCACTAAACTACACTTAATCAATTCTAAACATAAATAGAATCTAAAAGAACTTAATTACTACACTAATGGTGAAAGAATTACCTCATTTGGCAACTCAAGAAAATTCTTGAGTTGCCCCAAGTGTTCAAAATCCCTACTTTCTTGGTCTTCCTTGCTTGTAGTGAGCTTGTGCACATTTTTTGTGAAGGGAATGCAAGGTTTTGATGTGGTTTTTGTGGTGTTGTGAGGAGGTAGAGGAGGTAGAGGAGAGAGGGCAGCCATGGGAGAGGAGAAGAGAAGAAAATGATGAAGGAAACAAGTGAAAAACAAAGAGCCATGGTTCAAGGAACCCCTCACCCCTCCCCCTCTCTCTCTCTTCTCTCTCTTGCCCATACCTCATTCTTTATTCTTTTCTTTATCTTTTCTTTTCTTTTTAATTTCCAACAAAACATAAACCAAATTCAATAGAAATGGAGCATGGTTTCAAACAATAAAAGAAATGTACAAGTATTATGCAACATATCATGTTGCATGTCATGCACATATCATACTTAAAGAATAATTAGTAAACACTAATCGAGTTTAGTAATAACCCCTTTCAAATTAATTGTATAATAATTCAAAGAATGTCTAAATCACATAAACACCATCAAATCAGTAATTCTTTTTAGTTTTCAGAATATTTTTCAAATTATTGGTATATAGCTATACCCTTTCAACAAAACTAATCTCCATACTTCAAATATTCTTAATATTCATTATTTGATTTATTTAAATTCCCAAATATAATATTTATATTTTCTTGAAATGTTACAATCTTCCCCCGTAAATAAATTCGGTCCCCGAATTTAAATTTAATCCCCCCAAATACTAAAACATTTCTGCAAAATAATGAAGTCGTCGGGGCTCCGAAACTATCAATACATAAAACACATCTTAGCGCAATGCATGCGTATGAAAGCGAGTATATAACTCAAAATCAAAACTCCGTCAAGTATCACGCAATCATCGGAGTTATGGTGAAGATACCAATGTCAACGTCCAATGTGGAAACCAACATGACATACTCAAAACTATAATATGTACATAGTACGCATCGTTGTAAACTCGTCAAAACATCTGAAAAGAAATGCATGCTAACCCTTTTTCAAATTGCTATGCGATGAGAGTATCACGGCACAAGTAGCGGACATTTATTGTAAGAAAAATAATTATATATATATATATATCCTTTTTTTAACATACACGTCCCGCCGTTTTGAAAATAATTTAGAAGGGTTTCTTTGGTAAAAAGTTTCGTGTCATCTCGGACACATAGGTAAATACTGAGACTATAGTTACTTTTTGGAAATCCCTTCAGTAACTATTGATGCATGCAAAAACATATTCAGGTACTGTCCTCTGACTAGTCTTGCTCAGTTATTATACCAAATAGTAAATATCACAAAATATACTACTCCAAAAGAAACCAACCCCAAAATGGATATAAAAACACCACGTGCGTCTGGCGCGCACAGAAATTGAAATCAATGAATGTGCCATACATGTGCATAGAAACAAAATTTAAGTGCAATGGGTGTGCACGAAAACACCTGTCAATGGCAACGAGTGTGTCTGACAACGATGTCAGGTGCATCTGATATGCAAAAAGAATCCCGATTTAGTGCATATGGTGTGCACCAAAATCGCATCAAGCGCGCCAAGTATGCATTAGAATCCAACTCAAGTGCACAAGGTGCACGAAAACAATATTGAATATCACAATCGAAATCGACGGTATACAACAAACCTCAATCCAAATCAGGTATACCGTGGTATATAATCTCACAACTACGTGCATCAGCACGCACAAAATCGAATAAAAGTACTAAAAGTGTATGAAAAATACGCCGAGGGCACTACTCAAATCACATACATACCGTATTCATGAAATCAAATCAAACATCTCGAACGATATCAAATCGAAATCAAGTGCAACTGTGGTGCACGAAAACTCAATCATGCAATAAATCGCCCAAAACACCGAAATCCAAAATAACGGACACGTGATATTCGAATCACCAAATCGCAAATCATAAACGCTGTCGTCGATGTGTCCTTCCTTCAAATTTGAGAAGGTGTCGGTGCATCCAAAGCTAGCAGGGCAACATATCTACTTGCCTCCTGTTCATGGTCTGGTGCCTGGTGCCCTTAGCTTCTCGTCTCTCACTGCGAATTGCTAGTTACATAGCTCCTTGGCTTAACGGCCCAAAATGGAACGATAACGGAAACAGTTCTACTCTGGCATATCCTCTAAATATCTCTGGCCAACTATCATGGTCACTCATAACATGTCTCGTCGATGATACCGAACTCTGGTCTACTGGGTGTGCGTAATACATCCGATCCTGGGTCCAAGTCTTCTCGTATAGTACTCCAGAAAGGTTCTGTCGAGGTCGCTCCCAAATCTCGTTCCTGCTGAACTTCCCGGAAGTTATCACCCTTTACTAAATCCATTTCTTATTCCGGAACAGCTGCATACTCATCACTACTTTTTCTAAAAGATATAACCATATTCAATGCCTCTGCATGCGTATTACATTTCTGATGTCAACGGAATGGAACACCATCTCGTCAAAATCTCGTACGAATCTCTTACTCCACTTATCTCTAATGTGGACTGATTCGGACTCGTCTCATCGTAGCTGTATGGACTACACTTTAAATGGCTATGCTTATATCTAGAGTCTCCCTTTCGAAACTACAAACTCGACAGCTCAATATCTTATGGTAGGTATTTGGCCAACTACGCCTTCGGAAACTCTTCCAATTCGTCAGAGGAATACTCTTCATTCGTCTGTTTTCTATCGACTCTCAACGTACCTGTGTGAAGTCTTCTCTAGCTGAAATCAATCAATCTGATGACCTCGCATCGGGGTATGCAACGAACCACATGTCCTAGTCGTTCATTCATGGGTGGCTAGCGATCTTCTAACAAATCCCTAAGTACAACTCATGCTGCAATAGCTTCAAACATTTAGGGCGATATCTTGTCAGTCGCAGCAACAACTAACTCATTCGTCCGCACGCTAAACAAATCCTCAATCATCAAGGAAAAACGGTGCATTGACGGTCATCACATTCTAGCCGGCCTCTGACGGTCATCACATTCTACCCGGCCTCTAGCACCGGACCAATCCTCTGGTGTTGATCTGATCGTTCGTGTCAACGATAAAACATAGTAAAACAATCCATCAAAACGCTCATGTTGCGATAAACACAATAAAATGACATATCTATGCAATCGTGTATCACCGGAATTACGCCCTGGTCAGTTCTTGTCCAAGACGAGCTCATGTTGACCGCAACTCTAGCCGCAACACTCTCTTCCCGTGTAACCGTGGTAACAGAAACCACAAACCGATATCGATGAGGATAGATCATGGGAATGAATAGAACACTGTGCAAAGAAATGTACATCCTAATGCTTCTTAAGCGGAGTAGCGTATGGTAAGTATGCCGCGGAACATACACACAGTACGTCACTCTACTTAAGTCACCTACTCCATCAACCAAGGTCAACCTATGCGACAAAAGTTCGGGTCTAATACCCCCTCGACCAAGTCCAAGTTCCTTAAGGTCATGCCTAGGTTCCGAATATAAATATATACGCCCTAGACTCCGCATAGTCAAACCTAGACTCGAACCAAGGTTAAACCTAGCGCTTTGATACCAACTTTGTCACGACCCGAAATGGCACGTGACTGTTACTTGAATCATATTAAGTCTATAGGATCCCATCCAATTTAAGTAAGCCAAAATACTAGAAATCTAAACCATTTAAAGAAGAAGTGAAGGAAAACTTTGTTTTAAAGAAAGTGGTTTTAACAACATAAGTCGTAGTAATAATTTTAAAAGCCTCAATTATTTCCAAAAATTTTGGCAGAGTTTCCCTTGTAAAAACTGGCCCCAAACGGGTACAAATATGCATAATATACATAATGGACAAAGGCATCCCCAAGCGGGAGCTAGCTCTTCGCCAATTGGCGGAAACAACCACGCAAGTAATATAATATACAACGCTGAAGGGCGAGGATCAAAACTCATAAAGAAACAACATCCTCAAGAAAACCAGAAAAGAACCATCATAACAATACAAAGCGCGACTCTAAGGTCGAAAGAATATACAACTGGTCTTCTAAGTCTGATAAATATACAAGTCTGGTTGATGGAGTTTACTAGATACAACTGAATATAAATAAAAGTACGACGGTGGTCACAATGCAAGTGGACCCACCTACCAAAGCAATCACCTGAAAGGAAGCGGTGTTCCAGCAAGCCTCAACGAAACCTGTACGGCAAAACTTGCAAGAACTGTGGCACAACGGGGGTGAGTTGCCAACTCGTGGGTAGAAAACATCACCGAGAAGAAATCGCATGTATGACTCTCTCCTAGGTCACACAATAATATCCTCATAATATATAACCTGAAGCATCTAATAATGGCAAGGGTAAACATCTAAACATAAGTGTAATACCAAGTGCTCGTGTCAGTGCCTCAGGTAGCAACATATCACATATATGATGTATGAATGCATGAAAACAGAATACATCTTAAATGAGAAAACTGTTTTCTTATCTCAGTGAGATTTCTGTATAAAAATCGAAGTATCATCAATGAAATCAACAGAGAATCCGTGACAAGTATCGACACAAAATATATATCCCAATATCTCAATATCTCGGGCTCCAGCAATCCGGACTAGCCCATATCATCAAATCTCAATACCTTGGGCTCCGGCAATCCGGACTGGCCCATATCATCAAATCTCAAAACCTCGGGCTCCGCATGATCAGGATCGTCCCATAACTCCGAACGGTATCCTCCGGATATCCGTCGAGACTCCATACAATCATCGGTCGGTAGTGCTCCCCTACCGGGTTCAACGCCTTTCTATACGATCTTCTTGCCCCGGGGTACCGCACCGGGTCCACCATGCACCCGTAGAAGGTCCCTCCCCCTATCTCGAATCGAGTGTATGATACCGCTCAAGAACCGAGAAAACCCATGGTGGACATCACAATATCATATCACGAGAAAACCGCAAATTTCTATTTTTAGAAATGATAATGAGTTTATAAATCCTTGTGGTTTCTCCAAACCCAGAAATCTCAAGGAAAATCCGAATCCCATAATCAAGAGTAAATAAACAGTGAATTATCAGCATAAAGCCCCATAATATCGCACGAAAAATGAATACATATACATGCATGGTATCTAAGTAAAGAATGCAATATTTAAACCAGCATAGTAATTATATATCGGAACTCTCTATTAGCAGTTATATCCATGATGTAATATTCTCTAACGTGTATGTGACATGGAAATTACCGATGATGATGTGTGTGAGCCGACAAGCAAGTGTACGTGGAGCATACGCATCATCGGTAATGGTGCCGGTGTCCTGACAATAGGATAATGACTAAAGAAAACGCAGGTATAAGCATGCAATACGATGTGGACAACATGAATCAAACGGGAATGAATAGTAATCACAACAATGAAGAATATACATTTTTATATATACGAGTCATACAGTGTTGACATTTGAAATAGCACGAATCATGGTTTTTAGAAAATAGGGGCTACGGTGTTTTTAAGAAAATGTACATCCTTTGAAAAATCCGTAGTATCCCTCGGCCTGTCTTTACAATATTCACGATTCGTTAGTTTTGGAAATAAGTATGACTCGAGCCCAGTCTAACATCTACTAAGTAAACTACAGGTTGAAGCTAAGAGACTAAACGAAAGGGTAGGGAAATCCACCAAATTCCGAGTCGATATATCTAGTAGTCCGTGATCCCGCCTCAATAGCTTCACGTACGATAAAATATATAATGCGATATCCTCGAATCAAGAGTGCGGATCAATCATCATAATTATATCTCGTATGGTAAAATCTATCGTACGGCATCCCAAAATCGGGGTACGGGTCAATTATCACATTTATCTCATTATTCATATAGCATCATTATCATAATATCATGAACTAGGGGTACCGATCTAAAGTCTAGTGAATTCCGATACCATCAACATATATCCGCGTGTGTAAGAAAACACATCGCCCATCAATCCGCTATAATATCATGTCGTATATCATAACACGACCTAAGTTACATAACCGATCTCACGACATCATGCCCGATCATATCGACTCTCCTCCGAGTATCATATACTATCCTCATCACCCATGTATACGTATATGTATGTATATATATATATATATATATATATATATATATATATATATTAACACATCCACACACACACATACACACACACACACACACACATATATATACATATAACCATATACACCAAAAACATATCACGTGTATGCATGTGTGTGTGTGTATATCAACCTATACTCTAGGGTTTCGCGATTAAGAAATTAAACTAAGAACGTTTTCTTCCAACTACACTTAAACTAACCCATGCTCTCCTTAAACTGTTCATTCTAATTATCCACGTATCACAAAACACATAAATATATATATAATAAGTTCATGTATTACACTACGAAACTGCAGGGGTGCTATACGCCATTCACCTGACTTCCCCAGTAGATATACATCTACTCACCTTGATCCTTGCTTGCCGAAGTCAATGTCGCCATTCTCTTCCTCGTCGTCCGAAGTCCACGTGAGGGTGCCTACACATATAAACACATAGTATCGTAAACCGAAATCACGCACGAAAACCAAAACGGCACACATATCACACATAGGTTAGAACCTATGGTCTACTTATGCAAATCAACCAAACAACTCCGGATATCGATGTACAAACGTCAAGTGACCGATACAAAAGACAAATATCAAAACTTCAAGTCATTAAAACCCACAAAACATAAACAGCAACTTAGAAAACTGGTTCCAGATTTTGGTTCAGGTAAAATTAGGCTAAACTAGCAGTACAGTGGGGTATATGAGCTACAGAACCAATTCCAACACCAAATCCCACAAACGACCCGGCGACATACCCCTAAAATCCAGTGAGCTCGGTTTTCCTATGGTGAAACGGTCTCGTATTCTCAGGGTGGTCTCCTAGTGTTAATTCTAGGTCAATAGGATTGCTAGTTTTTCCTGAAAATGTCTCGGATTGCTCTAGATATCCTGTTGTCCTAAAAATCTTACAAAACCGATACGGAAGTTTCTAAAGTTCAAGTCTTGGGTTCTAGAATTTATTTGGTGCAGGGTCTTAACACTAAAAGGGGTTGTAGTCACTAATTACACCTCAATTGCACCCTCACAACTCAAGAAACCTCCAAACTTCATCTTGGAATTTTCCAAGATCACTAAACTACACTTAATCATTCTAAACATAAATAGAAGCTAAAGGAACTTAATTACTACACTAATGGTGAAAGAATTAGCTCATTTGGCAATTCAAGAAAATTCTTGAGTTTCCCCAAGTGTTCAAAATCCCTACTTTCTTGGTCTACCATGCTTGTAGTGAGCTTGTGCACATTTTTTGTGAAGGGAATGTAAGGTTTTGATGTGGTTTTTGTGGTGCTGTGAGGAGGTACAGGAGGTGGATGAGAGAGGGCAACCATGGGAGAGGAGAAGAGAAGAAAATGATGAAGGAAACAAGTGAAAAACAAGGAGCTATGGTTCAAGGAACCCCTCACCCTCTCTCTCTCTCTCTCTCTCTTCTTTCTCTTGCCCATACCTCATTCTTTATTCTTTTCTTTTCTTTTTAATTTCCAACAAAACAATAACCAAATTCAATAGAAATGGAGCATGGTTTCAAACAAAAAAAGAAATGTTCAGGTATTATGCAACATATCATGTTGCATGTCATGCACATATCATACTTAAAGAATAATTAGTAAACACTAATCGAGTTTAGTAAATAACCCCTTTCAAATTAATTGTATAATAATTCATAGAATGTCTAAATCACATAAACACCATCAAATCAGTAATTCTTATTAGTTTTAAGAATATTTTCCAAATTATCGGTATATAGCTATTCTCTTCCAGCAAAACTAATCTCCATACTTCAAATATATTTAATATTCATTATTTGATTTATTTAAATTCCCAAATATAATATTTTATTTTCTTGAAATGTTACAGTACTTGGGGCCAATGCGGAAAGTTGTAATTGATCGAAATTTTGAATTCGTATTTTTCGGTGCATATGTTAGTTTCTGCGAGCGTGAAATCATAGAGCGGTACAATCCGACTGGTTGCTATATGAACAATCAGATGGGTTTACGAACATGATATTCACGTTGATTTTCTGTGTTGCACTGATGTTATGGATGGATTGTCATGATGGATAGCCTTGTGTGCAATATTAGATGTACAGTTCAGATTCATTTGTATATTGTTTATTGCGGAGCGAGCGTCCGACATGTGACTGCCGTCGCTGGCAGTTATGTATATTCATTTATTGGGGCACGACCGGGTTGAGGTCGGTGTCACCATTGTATATATATTTTCTTTTCTGTACTAGGATTTGTAGGGTTCCTGGCACTCTCAAGAGGTCTCACAAGGCATCAACCATGCCAATTTCAAAAATTATGGTGCCGAGAAACCCTAGTGTACGGATCGTTGGCTAGATTTCTAGGCGAAAAACAATCTAGTTAACACTTAACTAAGAGATACGGAAATACAACCTTTGTAGATCTGGTTCTCCACCTCCATAGCTCCGCAATGAAGTCTCCTCGCTGTCCTAATGAGTTCCCGGGCTCTAGCGTCGGCTTCGTCGGAGAATGGGCAAGCTAGGTCGTCGATGTCCACGCCGAAGATGATCTACGTCGAGGCATCGCTAGATCAAGCTCACAACTTCACCAAGTCATGAAACTTGTGAAGTAAACACACTCTACTACTTGGCAAGAGGTAGAGGATGAAGAAATAGGAAGTGGGTAGACTTTAGAAATGGATTTCTCACTCTTTATCATCAATCACCATTGATGAAGAAAGCTTTTTCTTCCTTGCTCATGAAGAAGAAGAAGAAAGAAATATATGATAAGTTAATTAAAAATAATAGAAAAACAAATACTTATCATATTATTAACTATAGTCAAGTGTAGAGAATGAATCATGGTTAGTGGGAATGGTTAGGGTTAAGGATGAGATAAGAATGGTTGACTTGATCAAAGCTTCATGAAGCTTCAACTAAACTCCAAAACTAGCAACCATTCTTTTCTCTTCTTTTCCAAAATGAATAAACAAATAAATAAATGAATAAATAAAGGAAATGAAACCCTAGCCATTCTTTTAACCATGGTATAATTCTTTGCACTTAACCAAGTAAACATGTATCATCAAACATGATACAATCAAGTGCACAAAATCATATCGCATATGTAATGCGCACATCCGAGTGAGAAAATCCATTTAAAGTGAACCAATACTAGTTAATGCAAAGTAATATATCAAATATATAATTATACATTAAATCATTAAATCAACACTTGATTCAATGATCCGGTCATGTCGCACACAACCGACTAGTATACAATGTATCGGCTTATCGAATCAACGCTTGAATCGATAACTAGGTTATATCGCATACAACCATGCGATACATTCATCGCGAGAATGGAATACGGTATCACATACACGCATTATTCTCGGTCCCGCACATATCTCATATGCGCTCCTATTTCGTTTCGCTTGAGCCAGGAAACCTCTGTGTAGGACTCTAAAGACTCGTCAATACGCCGGCAGCAGGCGATGATCATATCAAACACCCACAAGCCGCAAGCGGTCTGCTAAACGTAACGGCCACCCGGGTATTGAGCGATCTGAAGATCGACGAGCAAGCCCGCTCACACTCCAGTGAATCCGACCAGTAACACTACCGTACAGTCCGGTCTGATCGTCTGATATGTCGCATATCTTGCCTAGGGGTGGTAAACGTCAGACCCCAATAGCTCGATAAGTCGTGTCGATATGAGGTCTATAACAATTCGAGAAACTACTGATAACACTTACCAGTAAATCTCAGCAACCCTGGCCAGGGATTTCCTGTTATAGCCAATCGAACACAGCGCAACATCAACCCCCTATACCGGGAGAGATGAATCCCCTCCTATCGCTCATTGCCTCCATGTGACTCGGGACTGTACCCAAAAACCACCGTTTTGCACGCCCTCTTGGACGTGGTAAGATGGAAATCAAAGCACAGTAGGAACCACACAAGACTCTATGACGATCTCGGGTCAACAGACTACTCTGTACCAGTGTCACCAGAGAACTGCCATCTGACGTGAGGTATAATACCATCTGGGAGTTATCGGCGAGTCCGTCCAGTGTACCCAGTCTCTACTGAGCACCTGTATATCATCTCTGATGTCAAACACCAATGGATATGGGATCATCCATCGCCCATCTGTATGGGTCGAGAAGGTATACGCTAGTCTACTCTGGTATATCGATGCCCCGTCTCGATACACCCACGACTAGGGACTTTGAAGGATGTACTTATGGACTACCATGTCCCCACTAGTATGATCCGCATCATAGTCCAGGTAGTCAAGCACACATCTTAAGGGCTTTACCAACATGTAACAGAGAGACAATCAGTATACACGTTAAGGTAAAGTTCAACCAGATAGCATACTATCATGTCGAGCAAGAAAGTCCTCCCTATATATGTCGCAGCTTCCACTACAATATACATCCTATGTACAGTAATGGCCTCTAGGGCATACATATAACTAACAATCTCCCACTTGCACTAGGGCCATCTGATAGCAGTGGTTGCAGTATCTCATACTCAACCATCCCATAAAAGTCTCTCTCTGGGAACAGGCCTTTGTGAGTGGATCCGCTGTGTTGTCCTCTGAGTCTACTCTCCTATACTTCGATCACCCTGGAGATCAACCATCTCCATGATCAAGTGATATTGCCTTAGAATATGTCTGGATCACTGATGGGACCGGCGTTCCTTGGCATAAGCCACAACTCCATTGTCACACAATGGTAGGAACATAGTTCATCTCATGAACTAATATACATCCAAACAGCCTCTTTGGTAGCATCTTAAGTAGCGATGTATGATGCCTTTATCGTCTAGTATGTCACGGTATCTAGCTTGGAACTCATCCAACATACCGTCCCTCCACTGAGGGTAAAGACAATGCCTGTGACTGACATTCAGTCGTCCTTATCACCCTGGAACCCTTCCAGTGATTCTCCCCAGGATCATGTGATACCATCTCATTTCGACAAGTGAGAATCCTAACATCCATTTAGATCTATCTCATAGATCCAAAATCCAGGAGTTAGTAGGTATCTTTATGATCCTATTTGGAGAATCATTGTGATAAACGGAGATTGATCGAGCGTAGCATCGGAAACTTCTTTCCTATCAAGAGTATGTCATCCACGTACTCTATGAGGATCGCCACCATACTCCCTACTACCTTTTTGTTTATACAAGGTTCATCTACCATTTTGATGATGTCAACTTCTTTGACTAATTCATCAAAACAGATGTTCCAACTCCGCGATGCCTGCTTTATCCTATATAAAGCATCTTGCACATGTTTCCGCTGCTCCCACTGTCTACGAAGCCCTCTGGCTGTGTACTTATAGACGCTCTCTTCTAAATCATCATTTAGAAAAGCAGTCAAGACACCCAACCACCAGATATCGCAGTCATGGTATGTAGCCGTGACAAGTAGGATCTAGATGGACTTAAGCATAGCTACTTGAAAAGGTTTCATCATTATCCATACCTGGTCAATGATGCAAACTTTAACAAGTCTAGCTTTGAAAGTCTCAACTTTTCCATCTACACCAAGTAATCTTCTCAAGATATACTTGCTCCTGATGGGGATTTAACCCTTCAGATATAGCAACCAAAGTCCATACTTTGTTGGTGTATAAGGATTCCATCTCAGATCGATAAACATCCAGCCATTCTTACAGAGTCTTACTCTCGATGGCCTGCTCGAAGCTAGTTGGGTCTTCATCTCATGATGCAATCCTCGCTTCCACTGTCATAGAGGAACCGAAGTATCTCTCAGGTGGGTGAGGAACCCTACTAGATCGGCGGAGAGGCCGAGGTTCGTTGGTAACTATTGAATCCTTTGGTTCCATCAAATCATCTTCTGTAGTTTGCATAGCTGGAACCTTTCCAGTTCTACATAACTAACCTTGCCTCGAGTTTGTCCGGATTTTGCTTTTAGACATAGGCCGGACAACCCCAAATCTTAACTAACTTAAGACATGGGCTCTTCCCTTTCCATATCACATATGAAGTGGTAGGCATTGATTTGATTCGAACCCTATTCAATAGGTATGCAACTTCTCAAGTGCATAACTCCCAAAAAGAAATAGGTAACTCGGTAGTACTCATCATAGAGCACACCATATCACATAGGGTGTAATTGCTCCACCCCGATATACCATCGTGCTATGGTGTATTCGGAGGAGTAATGCTGAGAGAGAATCTCATTCTCCTTTAGAATAATCCAGGATTTCCGTGCTCAAGTATTCTCCTCCTTGATCTCATCAAAGGACATAATACTTATACCTGTATTCTGGTTCTCTACTTCTCGCTTATATTCTGTGAATATCTCAAAAGGTTCGGACTTGTGTTTCAACAGGAACATAGGTCTGAATCTCGAAAGATCATCAGAGAATGTAATGAAGTATAAAGAACCAGTCCTGGCATGTGTAGACAGGGGACCTTACATACATCAACATGTATCATCCCAAGAGTTTACTAACTCTTTCTCTGTTTCCAGTAAACGGAGCTATGGTCATCTTATCTTTGTGATATGACTGGCGAGTTTCACAAGATGTAAATTCAAACTGATTTAAATATGCATCTAAATGTAACTCAGCCAGTCGGGTCGCATTGATATGACCTAGTCTACAATACCTCAAGAAGGATTCGTTCATTTCTGAACTCTTCCTCTTGTGTGTGTTCTATATACTAAGAACTGTTGTTTGATTTAGAACATCAATGCTTTTAGATAACGTGCCTGAACCGATCAACTTTTGATATAGGAAATGTTCAAAACATTATCCAACAATACAAAATTTTATCATTTCTTTACTAATAAAGAGACTGATATGATTTTGTATATCAGGTTCGGTATCTAATAACATTCGTTCAGAATCAATGTATTGTAATACAGGGTGACAGTGACCAACAGACTTGGCTGCAACACTTGCCCCGTTTTCTGCCTCATGAAACTTATCACCCGTTCTCAGTTCTCTACCTTTCTGTAGCCCTATGTAACATATTACATATCTGGGATCCTGATCCGGTATCAAATACCCAGGACACAGAGGATACCGAGAAACAGTTCTATGTAACGAACACACCCGAAGGAGATGCATCATATGCACTTTCTTCGTTTGGGCGGCACGGGAATTCTGGTATTCCCCAATTTCCTGCTCTGTCTTATAACAATTATAAGTTGGAGCGGGACCAACGTTCCCCAGCTCAGTATAACAAGCGGGTTCGGTCAATATTCCGTATTATTATCTTGATTAAGGCGTGATATGGTCGCTACCTGGAGAGAGAGAGAAGAAAACACTCAACGTGCGCTCTGTCAAGAATAGATTGGTTATTATTTTATCTAATCAGGATGGCTCCCACTGCTTTTTATCAAATCTTCCTTCAAACCCTAAAAGGAAAGACTAGCCAGGATTAATTACACACTACAAGTTCGCCAATCTTTCAGCCAGGCCAGTGTCGGTACTTTGAGGGAGGTCCCCCGTGCTTTCGCACGAACCTAATTAATGTAAACCTCGTTTTCCCAGATGCGTAACCTCGTTGACACCTTTCTAGACACCTACTTGATCGGCTAATTGTAATGTATAAAACTCTCCCAGGAGTAACTCTTACTCGCAGCGGGTATCGGGATCCAACTATCTCATAGAAGGTATTCAATCTCATTGCAAATTTCAACACTTGAAATTCCCGATAATATTTTGCCCCTAGCTCGCTATGACCTTGACGCATGCCAAACAACCTATAGTCTGCTAGTCAAGTTCAACCCGTACATTTCTTGATTGAATTAAACCCACCCGCACGACCCTTGACGCATGCCAAACAACGCCGTGCGAATACCCTAATCCAATCGCATCGTATGCTAGCAGATAAGCACTAGTTAGCTACCGTACACTACGCCTTGACGCATGCCAAACAACCACAGCACGAATACTAACTAGTACTTATCTGAAATGACGGAGGGCTACGACAGGTTTTTCTGAAAACCTATTGCGTAATGAACTTGATATCGTTGTAGGATCGAATGAATTTTGAAATGGAGTGTTTTTGAGGCTTTTCTAGTTTTGCTAAAGGAGTCACTCCCGGTGAAGGGATCGTCGGTCCTTTCCTCGTCGAATGAGGTGCGGGATATATCATATATATCACTGTGCAAAGCAAAAACTCTTAAAAGCAATCAAAAGACAAACCGAGTGTGTAGCATCTGCCAGTTATTGCTAAAGGAGTCACTCCCGGTGAAGGGATCTCGGTCCTTTCCTCATCGAATAAGGTGCAGGATATATCACATATACCTCTGTGCAAAGCAAGAACTGTAGCTACCCTTTTTATTTTGAAATTCGATTCTACAACATCTTAGGTTTCTTTTATTTCATTAATCACATTAGTGAAGTCCCATCATTTAAGTACCTAAACATCACAGATAAATACAATGTACACTTATGCCATCCGCATTCGCCTCGATGTCCCCTCGTGCACCGTTAGGTTAGGTAACTAACGGCAGAGCGGGGCAGGGCTAGCGCGGGTGTAAAACATAAGTATCGTCTATATAATATATCATATATACTATATACTGTATCTATCACAGAACATCACATGATCACATCACAGATATCGCAGCAGAAGAAACATATGAAACATTGGATATACTAGGACGTCCGTGTTTTCAATACGAGCCAGTATAAAACACGGATTCCACGGTCGTGATGAATAGCCAAACCCACACCCCTAGACCCCTACGAGAGCGGCAAGCAACCCTACCAATTCTAGAGTTAGGAGACCCGGACTCGACTCCTCGAGTTGGTCTCCCACTGGACTCCAGAACCCGGTTACTTGTGCCCTCCTCCTTGAGTCTATCCTAGTGCGGAAAAGTAAATAATATACAAACGGTGACAACTTCCGTAACCTGGAAGCGCCCCAATAAAAGAATATTACATACAGGTTTTTACATGAATGAAAATGAAAAACACTCATCTCACATAAAAACCCCCGGCTATTCAAACACGACGATCCAATATAACATATCCAGCAACACATAACATCACATGTCATCAACGTAAGTAAATATGCGCATCCCAATTGTCGTTGACATATAGCAACGAAACCGGCGATATCACATATTACACTTACGGTCACAGAAAAGAAAGTGTAAAACTACAACAGTTGGAATCCGCAACCACCTCAGACATCGCATGCCTGACCAAATGAATTACTTAGACATCGCATGCCTAACAATTATAAACCCCGCATTTTAGTCTCAAAATCGAAAACACTTTTCAAAATCAAGTCGGGCAATTCAACAAGATTCCCGACATCCTGATCGAATGCTCGTCGCAAACTTCAGTAGACGGCCGCACCCCCGTTACCGTCGACGAAGTGCACCAAGGCGGAACACCGCTACCGCGAGCACCCGAATGGATGCTTTCGGCGATGGGGTTCTCCTACAGTCACTTGGTCGGGGCTATGGAGTGAGGCTGTCTATTAAGTTTACCCGGCGAGTATCCGCGTACGCTACGTGATTGCGACGGACTTTTGATCACATCAAAATTCCGTGGCGATCGATCTAGTGAGACTAAATTGCTATGTTTATAACATTCATTCAGTTATCTCATAACTTCTTGTGAATTCCAATTGTTGTATCACATTCCGGATAAATAGAAAATGTTAAAATTTCCGATCGAACAATCGAACACCCAAGTTTTCCCGATACAGATCAACACATGAAATAAGTCTAACAACATTCAGTTCGTGCCTCAGTACCAACGGTCCAGCCGTAGAAGGGTCAAGCCAACGCCTCACATGTGGCACGCCGTACTGCCCCAAACCCTAAGATTCAAAGGGCAGTTCAAGACGGTCACATAATCGAGTTAAGGTTTGTTGTCTTCTAGAGGGACCATCGCATTACTTGCACTACTTAGAACGTCGTTAAACTACGGAAAAATCCAACACTTGGAAATTTCCCGACAGGGGAAAAATTGGGTATTTATATCCGGTCGAACTTTTTAATATATTCTAAAATTTATCCGGAAAGCCACATAGACAAAATCTGATATCCCGATCGAAACACCGAATTCCCAAAACAACTCCAGAAAATTCAACTCTTGAATAAAATTTAAAAATACCCAGAAAATCCAGCATAATATAATAAGAGTTACTGTGCAAACATACGACGATGACGTCATCAATGTGCGGCGGAACCGCCGCAGAATGCAAGCTTTTGCCGCGCTTCCGCCGCGAGATTTACTGTTCATGGGAAAAAAATTACACCGTAATTCTTATAATTCCCTGCTGAATTTTTTACGCATTTTTATTTTGGAAAAATCCCAGAATTTGGAAAAAGTCCAGAGAGCTATTTTGGGTTCGGATTTTTGGTTCAATCGGACTTCAAAGTCCGTCTAGACTTCGCCTAAGGCTCTAGCTAGGCTCTGATACCACTGTAGGGTTCCTAGGCACTCTCAAGAGGTCTCACAAGGCATCAACCATGCCAATTTCAAAAATTATGGTGCCGAGAAACCCTAGTGTACGGATCGTTGGCTAGATTTCTAGGCGAAAAACAATCTAGTTAACACTTAACTAAGAGATACGGAAATACAACCTTTGTAGATCCGGTTCTCCACCTCCATAGCTCCGCAATGAAGTCTCCTCGCTGTCCTAATGAGTTCCCGGGCTCTAGCGTCGGCTTCGTCGGAGAATGGGCAAGGTAGGTCGTCGATGTCCACGCCGAAGATGATCTACGTCGAGATATCGCTAGATCAAGCTCACAAGTTCACCAAGTCATGAAACTTGTGAAGTAAACACACTCTACTACTTGGCAAGAGGTAGAGGATGAAGAAATAGGAAGTGGGTAGACTTTAGAAATGGATTTCTCATTCTTTATCATCAATCACCATTGATGAAGAAAGCTTTTTCTTCCTTGCTCATGAATAAGAAGAAGAAAGAAATATATGATAAGTTAATTAAAAATAATAGAAAAACAAATACTTATCATATCATTAACTATAGTCAAGTGTAGAGAATGAATCATGGTTAGTGGGAATGGTTAGGGTTAAGGATGAGATAAGAATGGTTGACTTGATCAAAGCTTCATGAAGCTTCAACTAAACTCCAAAACTAGCAACCATTCTTTTCTCTTCTTTTCCAAAATGAATAAACAAATAAATAAATGAATAAATAAAGGAAATGAAACCCTAGCCATTCTTTTAACCATGGTATAATTCTTTGCACTTAACCAAGTAAACATGTATCATCAAACATGATACAATCAAGTGCACAAAATCATATCGCATATGTAATGCGCACATCCGAGTGAGAAAATCCATTTAAAGTGAACCAATACTAGTTAATGCAAAGTAATATCTATAATTATACATTAAATCATTAAATCAACACTTGATTCAATGATCTGGTCATGTCGCACACAACCGACTAGTATACAATGTATCGGCTTATCGAATCAACGCTTGAATCGATAACTAGGTTATATCGCATACAACCATGCGATACATTCATCGCGAGAATGGAATACGGTATCACATACACGCATTATTCTCGGTCCCGCACATATCTCATATGCGCTCCTATTTCGTTTCGCTTGAGCCAGGAAACCTCTGTGTAGGACTCTAAAGACTCGTCAATACGCCGGCAGCAGGCGATGATCATATCAAACACCCACAAGCCGCAAGCGGTCTGCTAAACGTAACGGCCACCCGGGTATTGAGCGATCTGAAGATCGACGAGCAAGCCCGCTCACACTCCAGTGAATCCGACCAGTAACACTACCGTACAGTCCGGTCTGATCGTCTGATATGTCGCATATCTTGCCTAGGGGTGGTAAACGTCAGACCCCAATAGCTCGATAAGTCGTGTCGATATGAGGTCTATAACAATTTGAGAAACTACTGATAACACTTACCAGTAAATCTCAGCAACCCTGGCCAGGGATTTCCTGTTATAGCCAATCGAACACAGCGCAACATCAACCCCCTATACCGGGAGAGATGAATCCCCTCCTATCGCTCATTGACTCCATGTGACTCGGGACTGTACCCAAAAACCACCGTTTTGCACGCCCTCTTGGACGTGGTAAGATGGAAATCAAAGCACAGTGGGAACCACACAAGACTCTATGACGATCTCGGGTTAACAGACTACTCTGTACCAGTGTCACCAGAGAACTGCCATCTGACGTGAGGTATAATACCATCTGGGAGTTCTCGGCGAGTCCGTCCAGTGTACCCAGTCTCTACTGAGCACCCGTATATCATCTCTGATGTCAAACACCAATGGATATGGGATCATCCATCGCCCATCTGTATGGGTCGAGAAGGTATACGCTAGTCTACTCTGGTATATCGATGCCCCGTCTCGATACACCCACGACTAGGGACTTTGAAGGATGTACTTATGGACTACCATGTCCCCACTAGTATGATCCGCATCATAGTCCAGGTAGTCAAGCACACATCCTAAGGGCTTTACCAACATGTAACAGAGAGACAATCAGTATACACGTTAAGGTAAAGTTCAACCAGATAGCATACTATCATGTCGAGCAAGAAAGTCATCCCTATATATGTCGCAGCATCCACTACAATATACATCCTATGTACAGTAATGGCCTCTAGGGCATACATATAACTAACAGGATTATCCCGCGAAAGGGTGCTCGAATAGCCAGGTTCTATAGGGCAACGGGCCCGCATCTCATGGCGTTGAGATCGGGGGCCTTACTCTAGAATTGGAGGGCTATTCGTCGCACTCGTACGGGGTATGGGTTGACCCACGGAGGGGTGCTCAAGTTACCGGATTCCGTGAAGTGCTGGATGGCCTATTAACTTTGTTGATTGGGGTTGCCTCACTTCGGGGATTGGCGGGTAGCTTGCCGCACTTGTAGGGGTCTAGGATATTGATTGCACTGGCTATCCACATGACCGGGGAACACCGCGTCTCATTTATGGCTCAAATGAAATGCGTGGCTCCTAGATTATCCGCTATTCCGTATTGTTATTCGCATGCTTGTGATGATTTTTATCTGCTGTGATGACTATTATCTTCCTGCGATATTGATATATATTATATATATTTAGCAGACGCTTCTATATGTTTTGCATCCATGCTAGTCCTACGCTCGCTCTGCCATTTGTTAAGTAACTTAACAGTGCATGACGAGGCCCCATGGCGAATGCGGATGGCATATGAAAAATATGTTATTTTGGTTGTTTCTTTTGTGTCTTGGAAACAAAAAATGATGGGAATGCATTATCTGAATAATGAAAGGAAAAATAAAACTAAATGATGATGTCGGAACCAATTTTAAAACTGCTCAGTATTTTTCAAAACTCATTGTCATATTCTTTCGCTAGGTATAGAGCTATTCGGTTAGGAATATCCCGCACCTCATTCTATAAGGGAAGAGCCTTGATCCCTTCACTGGGAATTCTCTCTTAAGAAAAAATTTATGTTACTAGTTTTAAAAAGCGGAGCTTAAACCACTCCATTTCAAAGCCACTCAAGTTCCTTCAACATTATCAAGTTCATTACGTTAAAGGTTTTTCGCCAAAAACCAGTCGTAGCCCTCCGTCGTTTCAGATTAGTATTACATAGTAATCGTGCTACGTTTATCGTTGCAATTCATCGAGGTGTAGTGTGCGGTAGCTTTGTAATACTTTTCTGTCGCAAGAATATGTGGATTGGTTAGGACAGTCGTATGACTTTATTGATCATTCGTCAAGGGTCGTCCGAGTGGGTTTAACGCAATCAAGATAATGACGGGTTGAACTTGACTATGACCCTTGATTTGTTGTTTAATCGTCAAGTTCATTGGGTCCTAGGGACAAAAACCATATCGGGAGTTTCAAACATACGGGAAACTTGCCAGGCATGCGCATACCTTCTGGAGTGTGGTGACTTGAGTGGATTCCGTCAGGTTATCACATGATGATAGTTGTGTCCCGATTCCCACTGATGAGTATGTATTACTCCTTGGGAGATTTTTCACTTCGTAATTAGCTAACCTATTAGGTGTCTAGAAAGTGTTAGTGAGATTACGCCTCTGCGGAAACGGGATTATTAATTGGGTCCGTGCGAAAGAACGGGGGACCTCCTTCGGAATACCGACACTGGCCTAGCTGAACGATTAGCGAACTTGTAAAGTATAAATGATCCTGACTAGTTCTTCTTTTAGGGTTTGAAGGAGAATTTAAGGAAACAGTAGGAGCCATCCTGATTAGATAAAGTGAAAACCAATCTAATCTTGATAGAGTGCATGCTGAGTGTTTCTTTTCTCTCTCTCTGGTACAGCGACCCATGACTTATCTTAAAAACTCATGAACCAATTTGACCGAACCTTTTTACACCCTTGGCTTTGGCTTGTCTTGATTCGCGAGAAAGTTGCATGTAGCCCTTCCAATCCTACTCTACCCTTTGCATTTCTTCAGAACACATCGTATCATTACGATGATCCATATTGATTGGAACGACCATCGTATAGTTACATACAAACTTAAAAAAGTTACTTCAGTCGAGGATGGCCATAGGTTCTGAAGAAATTTGAATAGGATTATTCGGTTGTTTCTTCCCTTTACCTTCTCTCAGGTTACAAGAGCTCCTTGTATTAGGAGAGTACACCTATTACGCTTATTGAATTGTCTTCTTCCAAACCCTAGACTGGTGTCGAAAGGTAGGGAAGGAAGAAAACCAGTTAGTGCAAGGATGGTGTACAGAAGGTAAGATGTAAAGACATATAAAGGGATTGAAATGAGGGCAAAGGAAATTGTGACTACTGTCATGAATCTGGATAATGGAATAAGCATTACTAGGAATACCTGACCATCCCCTATGAAACATTTTCATCTATACTTGTAAAAGAGAACTGTTTTCCCAATCAATTCTGACTCTAAGGTATGTATTTACCAGTTTTGGATATCATATCTGTACGGTGTTACAGATGACGAGTAAGAGTAGAATAGTGGAAAATGGGCAATTTGATCCTAAATATCGGAATTCATTGCAATTGATAATATTGGATTAAATCGTCTAGCTTTTTCCTGATGGCAAATATTTGGTTTCGAATAACCGTTTTTATGCACCAACTTTTAAAATGAAATATCTGTACCTTTATTTTATAAAGTGAGATATACATTTTGAAAATTGTGTTGTAAATATTTACCTTTATCAGTTGAGGATAAGGTAAGGTGCATTGAATAACGGTTTAAGACATTCTTAACCAAGATATAGTTTTCAATTTACAAAACACAGAATTTGAGTTGGTATACTCTCGGGACTTATACATGGAAATGTATGTTGTCTAATGTCCTTCAGGACAAGGGGTTAGTACTTTTACTTTATTCAGGTTTACCTATGAGTTCTCTGGCTTTAGACACGCATTCGTTGTAATGCAAGGTCCAAAGATTTTAAGAAGTTTGTAGGAATAAGAATAAAGTAGAGAACCATACGTTAGAAGTATCGGGATTCTTCGAGGTGATCGAAGATGTAGATACTTATACTAGGTATTCCATTATAATAATATCGAGAACTTGATTCTCTCACAGGTTATACATCAGTGGACATGCTCCATGATAAGTAATGTTGTATTGTCCTTTTTCCATTAGGTAATATTCACTGGAAATAGTTGCATGACTTTTGAATCTGGTTCCATCTAAATTAGTGCATTGATTCTATATGGATATAGAATGGTTGCATATCATATGGTTGTTAAGATATGGGTTATCCAGTTTCTGTTTAAAAGCAGAGTCGGGACAAACTCGAACCATTCTTCGGTAATGGCGGTTTGTGGATTATCCCAAGCATTCGCTGGGATTTTATTTCTAAAATTTTCAAGATCAATAGTTACATTGTTCTTGACTCGCCACCATTTTATAAAATGATCTTTTGCAAAAGAGACTAGTGGGAGCATGGTAGAATTGGAAGTGATTCCAAAACCACAAACGGTTACCGAAAATTTAGTAGAACCTAATGATTCAATTGGACTTGACAAACCGTTGGCCACTCCGCAGATTTTAGTAGGTGACCTCAGACACCCGAGAGATACTTCAGTTTTCTCGCAGACGGTGACAGGGAGGTCAACATCATGGTGATGATGGTCATACTAGTTATCAGTTGGTCATAGGAAGTGGTAACTTCCAGGTGACCAGATGCTCATATCTAAGATGGACTCCACGCATTTCAGCAAATCATGGATTTTGAATTTTTCTAGGTGCTCCTTAAGAGGTAAATCCCATTTGGAGCAATTAGATCTTTCGAGATCCGTGCAGGTGGAAAGTTACTAACCTAATAAGGCTAGACTTGTTTCATAGTGTTTTCATCAAATACCAGTTGTGGATTGTGATGAGAATTTTACTTCAGTGTCTATACTGAAGTCCATACAGATATGACTTGACACTGCTATTCCACCTACTTGTTATCAGCAGGTCATAGGAAGTGGTAACTTTTAGATGACCAGGTATTTCATACCTAAGATGGACTCCACGCACTTCAGCAAATCATGAATTTTAGACTTTGTCGGGTGCTCCTGAAGGGGTAAAACCCATTAAGAGCAAGTAGATCTTTCGAGATCTGTGCAGGGGAAAGCTGCTAACCATATAAAGCTAGACTTGTTGTAAAAAGTTTTCATCAAATACCCATTGTGGATTGTGTTGTAACTTTTACTTCAGTGTCTACGCTGAAGTTCATATGGATATGATTTAGCGTTGATGCAGTTAATGGCTATGATATCTGGCAGGTGGGTGACTATAATGTCTTTCCAAATAGGATTTTGGAAGTGCACATGTATATGACTCTGCCAGAGAGTTATCATAGTCAGTGGGAGCACCGGAAGGTATGCAAGTTGCTTATGTCTATTCATAGACTGAAGCATGGATAGCGAGGACTGATCATTTATTTTGATGTGACGGTCATGGTGATTGATTTCATCAAAACAAAAGATGAACATAATAAGAAGGATGTAAGGGAGTACTATCCTGGATTTGAATGGAATACTCCAGATAGGAAGTGATGTTCCTATATTACAATCGGTCAGACTTTAGTGGTAACACAGTGTTTTCTCCACGTTGGATGTGGATAGTACATCAGGAATTCTGGTGACTAGATTTAGATTAGGGATGTTTCCTAAATCGGGTACTTAGACAGCATTTTAAAAGTATTTTAGAATGGACGACTCCTGGCGTGGTAGTGTACCCGCAGGTGATGGAGTCACCCTCTCTAAAGAGATGTCTTCTAGACTGATGAAGAGAGGGACTGGCATGAATGACATATCATTTGATCAGGCAATTGAGTCAATCTGTATTGTCTTGTACAATACCAGATAGATAATTCTGGTTTTTGATCTAGATTTGGGAAGTTTCCCAAATTGAGAACATGGAGAACATTCTAAAGGTATTTTAGAATGGACGACTCCTGGCATGGTGGTGTATCCGTAGGTGATGGAGTCACCCTCTCTAAAAAGGATGTCTTTTGGACTGATGAAGAGAGGGACTGGAATGAATGATATATCATTTGCTTAGGCAATTGAGTCAATCATGCAATGTCTTGTACAACACCAGATATTGCTTGTTCACTAGTTGTAGCAAGAAGATATTAATCCAATCCTAGAGAAACATTGGGAAGCAGTAAAGAACATAAGTTGATGTTCTTGGTATAAGATAACGGCAGCCTTCTATGAGAGGCGGTTATCAGTTAAGGCTTCCAAGGTGACCTAGATGACAAAGATGCTGTCATAGTTTTGAGTTTAGCCGCTTCTGAGGATCAGTATATTGGATAGTGTTCCAATAGAGATACTGAGGTAATCATAGTGCATGATGCTGGTTATAACTCAACAGAGGATACATCCCATGAAGTTTGTTGGATGGAGTTGTTCATTGATGAACTTGGTCCCATCAAGTACCTAGAAAGATTCTTGAGGCGGGGTATCGCTCAGTTTGGGAGATTTTTTATCTTTGCAAAGTTGAGATATAGAGTGATGAAGTTGGAACATTGTAGCGGATCCACTCACTAAGGCTATTTCTCGAACACGTTAAGTTTCACAAACGTAGTTTGCGAAACTGATTAATAGAAAAGTTGAGTATTCATTAGCATACGAGCTGTGGGTACGTGATACCGCAATAATTAACCTTAATTGCAAGTGGGAGATTGTCGGATATAGTGTCTTCAAGGCAATTATTATGATTGCGAGTAGGCGATTATGATAATTGAGGGAGGAGTGATTTGTATGTCAAAAACTATCTATTAACCGCAATCAAGAACGGCGTCACTTTGCAGCTAGCCGGTGAGTACGGGTCGGTCCACAGGGATTTTGTGAATTTCCTAATCGCTCTAACGAGTTAATTCCGATGGAAGCCGGATTGATTATTAAATCTAAAAACTAAATTAATCTATATCTAAGTCTTGCTAGGGTTAGGTCTAGGTTAAGTTTGGAAAGTCTATAAATCTCACCGCTTTCTATACCCATATGAAGATCTAATTAGGAGTTATGGTAAATATTAATAAAAGGGATTAGGATGATTGGGAAGATTGTTCTTCCTCTAGATCCTTGTCCATCCTTTCTTAATCTTTACCCTAACCTCCATGGAAAACCTTAAAATCCGGACCTTTAGACTATGGTATCACCGCTACCATGTGGGTAGAGTGCCATAGGGAGCAGAATAAGAAGGTATGCATGGAGTTCTATGAAAATATATGACGAGAAAGAAAGGGGATGAGAGATCTTCGTCTCTCAAACCTTCCCCAGATCTAACCCTAACAAGCGAGGAGACTACTCACTCATTAGGAAATTAAAATACATTTATCTAGGGCAGAGAATAAAAGATTAACTAGGGCAAGGAATTAAATTTAACTAGGGCAAGAATTGAAATCTAAACTAAGGCAAGGAATTAAATCTATTTACAGATGCATTTCTCCAATCATCAACGCAGGGTTGTCAGATCTGAATTTCTGAATTGAAGAGAGGCACCGATACTCTCTATAAAGAATTTAGAATTTATTATTAAATGGAGGTATAAAAAGAATACAATGATTTGGGTTCTATTTATAGGAGATAGAAACCCTAGGATACATTTTGATCCGCATGTCTAAATTTACTAAAATAGCCTTAGGTCAACTTTTCAGCGCCGCTAAACATTTTGCTAAAAAAGTATCCGCGTACGGGCACAATTTGGCCGCGGAACCGCGGAAATAGCAGGCTTGGGCCGCGGTTCCGCAGCCCTTTAGAAAGATTGGGTGCTGAAAATTTAGGGTTTTGTTCTTGGTCTTATTGGGCTTTGGTTCTTTGGTTCTTTTATCAATTGGGCTTCTATATTGGTTCCAGATCTTCAGTGAACAATTTGCAATGGATTTTTAACCGTTCGTTTTGTAATTTTGGATTTTGCGTTGCCTTGTTAATTGTGAACTGTCCTTCGTCTAGGCTTGACTAAGATCCTCCTATTTGTTGGTCAAAAGTCCATTTTTTCATCGTCTTTACATCGTTTTCACTGTTTTCTGTCCAAGAACCTGTAACATGTAGCAGACATGCGTCAAAAGCACCTGTTTATTTATAAAAAGAATAAGAATGGGGAATATAATAATGCAATATTATGGTCTGAACAAATACCCCCAAACTTATCTTTTGCTCGTCCTCGAGCAAACTTATTTTTATTCACTAAAATCCTAACCGCACTTTCGCAGGGAAACGCGATTGCACTGAGCACGTGCAACAAGCCGTTAAACCTTTAGGTGTCCCTAGTAGGAGGAGTGTTGTCTCCGGAGGGTTTTCAGCGGATACTACCCACAAAATCCTATCAATTTGGCTTTTCGACTTTAATTCTCCAATTAGGTTTTCTAACAAGGAATTCTATTATCGTCGATTCATAAATTATTCACCCACATTCTTCACACTTCCTCATCATCTAACTTAAGATTATATATGTTCTATAGACTTACTTAGCTTTCGGCATCTCTTAAGTTTTCCTTCTAGGGTTCCATCTCCACTTAGGAATTTTTATCAACTCTATTAAAGATACAAGTTCTATTCTTTACTCCTTTCTTTCATCTAAACTCCAATCACATATCCCCATGTGTGTGTTTAAATCACCCCTACACTTAGAAATTCAAATCAAGCAATCATACTCTTGTCTGTTGTCCAAAGCACTTATTAATTGGTGAATTTTTAATTGAATTTTGCTTACACATCCTTCATGCGACCGTTAATACTTCTTGAGGTACCAACGACCGATTACAAAACGTGTTTGCACTTTAAAGCGTAATTCCTAGTCTTGCAACACCCAAGGCTTTAGCAGTGACTCCCAAACCAGTTGGTCTAAGGCATTAGTTGATGAAGCACTCTCGCTAAATATTTTTCTATTTTTGCAGCCTTAAGTAATCACAAAAACCAGTGTCCATTTTTTTTATTCTTCATTCACACTTATGTATTTTTTTTTATTTTCTTCGTACTAAGGACTTTAGGCAAGAGCATTTCAAGGTCTCTTCTACTATTCCAAGTTTCAAGGTGCGTGATTGTGCAAATTGTAGGGTATACGTTTTCAGAATCTAGACTTAAACTAGGAACTATTTTTCAAACTTATACTCTAATAAGAATATCAATACTCTTCTCTTGTTTCGACTTAGCCCAAGAAGTGAACCCAAAATTTGCCTATTTCTAAATAAACTACAAGGCATATACTTTCTACCGTTAAACTTTAAGGAATGTTATTTTTAGGGTTTTTAATTCACTAAGTCTAAGATCTAGTTGTTCCTAGCCAGTTGACCTATTTGTAGAACTCAAGTCAATTAGCCAAAATTGAATACATTAATTTTTATAATTTTTAAAAATTTTCAATTTTTATGGGTTTTCAAATAAGTATGCAGATGCAAAAATATGTACAAATGAATGCGAAGGAAGAAGACGTACCGAGCAGACCCCCAAACTTGAACTTGACAGTGTCCTCACTGTCATGCTAAACCAAGAGGGTCAAAATGCCGATACTCCCCTGTTTATTTATTTATAAAAAAAAAATTTATATTTTTTAATGTTTTGAATTTTTTTTTTATTTTTTTATAGAAAAAGAAAACAAAAAATATATACATATATACAACAAGGTCCCCCCCAAACTTAAGCTTGGCCTTACACAAGCCAAAGGTTACACCAACCATTCAAAAATTTTATCGTGGTAATGGCCGAGTTGGTGAAATAATGGGGTGTAGAAGAAAGAAATGAGAAACACGTGAGACCGTGTGGAAAGAAGAATGGTAGAATATGGTCTCGGTGGGGGAGAAGAATGGCGGAAAAGAGAAAGAAGGGTCGCGCGATCTTGAGGGTGTAAATCGAGTGACTAAATTAGCGCAATTAGTGATGACCGATGTGTTAAAAGTGATTGCGCTAACCTATCAACCCGTCGTGAAATGGGGTCAAATCCCTCAAGATTAGCAAGAAAACATGGGTACGCCGAACTTGGTATAGGAGATGAAAGCGTAACGGTCACTTGTACGGTCGGAACAATAGGAATGATGAAAGAAAGTGAATTAGGGATAGTATCATTCTCACCGTAGTAAACTGTCTCGAACTTGAAAGATTCCATTAATGGATCGAAACTACTGTAAGCAACCGAGTCTAATGCTTCAACTAACTCATCTGAAAATGTAAAGGATTCAAACTCGCGCGGTGAGTCATCAATATCGTCCGAAAAAGTGAAACACTCGTAAGTGTTAATGTCTGTGAAAACTGTGTCGGATTCAAAAGAAAAATTTTCAAGGTCACAGTCTTCAAGCGTGGTCGGAATGATGGAAATGAGGGAGGGTGATTTAGTTAAACGTTCAAGAGGGTGAATTGGAAAATCAGACACATCAAACAAAAATGGTTCAAACTCAATATGATCCTCAAGACTCTCCTCAATACTATCCTCAATATTTAACTCATCCATGCCATTATCTTCAAAATCAAGACACATATAAGGTTCGGGAGAAACATTTAGTGACACGGGATGATGAATTAGACCTAAAATTTCAATCAAATCGATAGGTTCATCATCCGAAATATTCCCGGCGTCTATATCCTCAATCAAGTGAAAATTAATTTCTTTAGACACCTCATCAAACGCTTGGATATTTATCGATTTAGGTTCTAGAGTGGAGGTGTAAAGATCGAAAGGATTAAGTGTTATTTTACTCGAAAGGGGTTCTTCACAATTTGGCAAATCAAACACTATAAAGTCGCACAACTCAACATTTTGGACATATGTTTGAAAATTGGAGTTGTGGGATTCAATTGGGTATGGGTAGGTTTGATTTGGAAATCCTCTCACATTCTCACTATGTCCAACCGCCTCCTTATACATTGAAAAATTTGAAACTAGTGGGAAACTAGCTACCGGTTCACTAGGTTGCATAAGGGCGGCCACGGACGCTTCCACATTCCTAGTCATTTTGTTTGTTGCTAAGATATATGCCTCCAACGACTCTTCCAAACTAGACTTGGGTGGTAAAGGGGTTTCGGTAAAAATTTCGAAGTTGTTTGGATATGTGAAACTCCCTAATGGCTGTGTAGAATCAATGTCTAGTGATGGTGGGAAAGTCGGGTATGACTGGTAAGAAGTGGGTGATTGGACAGGGGTAGGGTCAACATATGGATAAAAAGGTGAATAATCGTGCGGATCCCTAGAACTAGATGAGTAGAGATGGGTGAAAGATCGGCTGCGAGATTGAGCAATATGCTCAGCAATGGACATCGGATTAGGAGAGACAGAAGGACTTGAAAAAGTAGTATCAACATATGGAGGTGGTAAAAGTTGACTTGGTTGACACAGAGTGGGTTGAAAGGTCAAACTGTTTCTCCTAGACGCATCTATTTGATCTTTCAAAGATATTTTAGGCAAGGAAGGATCGTCTTTAAATTGACCGAAAAAATTGATGTACGACGCAAAACTAGGTTCGGGATACCAAAGTTCGGCAAGTGATTTATTATGTGGGGTACCCATGTTAGAAGAAAGGGTGAAAAGAAAGAAAGTTTGTGGTGGTGCAAGGATTTATTTGCGGCCAAAGTTTTTGCAAGTTTCCTAAAAAAAAATTCCTTTTTTTCTTGTTCTCTTTATTTGGAAATTATTGCAAAAAGATTTTGATAAAAGATATGCAACAGAAAAATATTACTTGCAATCTATTTCTAATTTAAGCATGGCGCAAAAATCCTGCACAAGATTTTTTATATGGAACGGAATATATTTTATAGCGCACGGAATTCTGCAGGCAATTCACAGAAAAGATATATCAAGATTTTCAGAGAAAGAACAGAGGGGCTTACAGAAGAAATTCCACGAGATGATGCCACCATAGAGCCGCCTTTCCGTGGTATAAACGCGTTCCTGCCGCGTTTTCGCGGAGGAATGGTTAGCACGAGTCCCCAAAATTTTTGTGCGGCGCTGCATCGGCAAGATGGCCGCGTTTCCATGGTCTAAGTCTGGTTGCAGCCGCGGAAGCGCGGCAAGTTAGAGGGTTCAAATCTCCAGAAAAAATGTATTGTTCTGTTTTTGAAATCTCTCTCTGTTCTGATCTGTTGTTTTCTGTTTTGCTTTCTAGAAATTTCCAGATCCGTCTCGATTGTTCCTGCAAGATTCACACAACAAAGTACCCTTTCCAAAAAAAATAACAATTGATATATTTTTATAATTTTTGGATTTTTTAGATTTTTTAGATTTTTCAATTTTAGAAAGATTAACCCGAAATTGCAAAATGGAAAGTTCTACGCCATCCCCGGCAACGGCGCCATTTGATTTGTATGTCAAAAACTATCTATTAACCGCAATCAAGAATGGCGTCGCTTTGCAGCTAGCCGGTGAGTACGGGTCGGTCCACAGGGATTTTGTGAATTTCCTAATCGCTCTAACGAGTTAATTCCGATGGAAGCCGGATTGATTATTAAATATAAAAACTAAATTAATCTATATCTAAGTCTTGCTAGGGTTAGGTCTAGGTTAAGTTTGGAAAGTCTATAAATCTCACCGCTTTCTATACCCATATGAAGATCTAATTAGGTGTTATGGTAAATATTAATAAAAGGGATTAGGATGATTGGGAAGATTGTTTTTCCTCTAGATCCTTGTCCATCCTTTCTTAATCTTTACCCTAACCTCCATGGAAAACCTTAAAATCCGGGCCTTTAGACTATGGTATCACCGCTACCACGTGGGTAGAGTGCCATAGGGAGCGGAATAAGAAGGTATGCATGGAGTTCTATGAAAATATTTGACGAGCAAGAAAGTGGATGAGAGATCATCGTCTCTCAAACCTTCCCCAGATCTAACCCTAACAAGCGAGGAGACTACTCACTCATTAGGGAATTAAAATACATTTATCTAGGGCAGAGAATAAAAGATTAACTAGGGCAAGGAATTAAATTTAACTAGGGCAAGAATTGAAATCTAAACTAAGGCAAGGAATTAAATCTACTTACAGATGCATTTCTCCAATCATCAACGCAGGGTTGTCAGATCTGAATTTCTGAATTGAAGAGAGGCACCGATGCTCTCCATAAAGAATTCAGAATTTATTATTAAAAGGAGGCATAAAAAGAATACAATGATTTGGGTTCTATTTATAGGAGATAGAAACCCTAGGTTACATTTTGATCCGCATGTCTAAATTTACAAAAATAGCCCTAGGTCAACTTTTCAGCGCCGCTAAACATTTTGCTAAAAAAGTATCCGCGTACGGGCACAATTTGGCCGCGGAACCGCGGAAATAGCAGGCTTGGGCCGCGGTTCCGCAGCCCTTTAGAAAGATTAGGTGCTGAAAATTTAGGGTTTTGTTCTTGGTCTTATTGGGCTTCTGGTTCTTTGGTTCTTTTATCAATTGGGCTTCTACATTGGTTCCAGATCTTTAGTGAACAATTTGCAATGGATTTTTAACCGTTCGCTTTGTAATTTTGGACCATGCGTTGCCTTGTTAATTGTGAACTATCCTTCGTATAGGCTTGACTAAGATCCTCCTATTTGTTGGTCAAAAGTCCATTTTTTCATCGTCTTTACATCGTTTTCACTGTTTTCTGTCCAAGAACCTGTAACCTGTAACATGTAGCAGACATGCGTCAAAAGCACCTATTTATTTATAAAAAGAATAAGAATGAGGAATATAATAATGCAATATTATGGTCTGAACAAGGAGCTATACAGGTATAACAATCTTACTCGAGATGATAGTTTGTTATCTGGTTTATCTTCATCATTGGTAAAGCCCGTAGGATTGTTCCTTGACGACCTGCATTATGATGGCGATCATATATATGGGAGTTGGGTTTTCCATAAGCACATCCTTAAATATCCCTAGTCATGGGAGTATCGAGACTGGGCATCAATATTCCGGAATAGACTAGTTTATACGCTTCTAGATCTCGACGAGAGGTGGTGGCCGGTCTCACAAGCCATTGGTGTTATGTCACATAAGATAGTATACAGGTGCTCACTGGAGGTGAGTACACTGGACGGACTCGCTGAGAACTTCTAGATAGTATTATATCTATCGTTAGATGGAAGTTCTCAAGTGGCATTGAGTACAGATTAGTCCTTTGACATGAAGTCGTCATTTGTCTCGTGTGAGTTCCCACTGTACTTTGATTACTACCGTACCACGGATCAAAAGTGTCATGCAAAAATGTTTTAGTTGGGTACTGTCCCGAGCGACATAGAGACAATGGTCGACTGTCAGTGATTCGTCTTTCCTTGTATTAGGAGTCGATGTCGCACGGTGTTCAGTTGGCTATCAGTAGAAATCCGTTGCCACGGTGGAGAAGATTTACTGATAGTTGATTAGTAGTATCCCAGTTGGTGATGAGCTTGGCTCAGACATGACTTATCGGGTTAATAGTGAAAGTATGTCTTAGCACCTCTATTAGGTTTATATGGGCATCAAGTATACAATTTTAAAATATCTAGAGTTCTAAGAATACTAAATATGAATCGAACTAGAGAATTAGGGTTTTTGAAGTAAGCAAGTAATGTTCTAAACTAAGTGATGGGAAACTACAACCTTCGTAGTCTAGTCCTACACTTCTAAATCTCCGAGTTGAAGTCCCTAGAACTCTTCTTAAGGCCCCACTTGAAGAAAGGATCGATCTGTCTTCGTTGTTGAAGATGATCCACCTTGAAGTCTCTCTCACTCAAGCTCACACTTCACTAATCAAGGTATTAATGAAGTTAACAACCTAAACTATTGGGCTAGATTAGTATAGGTTGATGAAGTAGGAGATTTGCTCACTAGAAATATTTTTCTCATTTTCTTTTCTCAACTCAAAAAAAATGTAGAGATTAGTTGAAGAAGGAGATGAACTTGGATGAGTTTTTAACCATGTCTCAAGTGATAAGAATGAGATGAGAATGATAAATATCAATGAATAAAAACAAAAGAAAAGAGGTGAGTCATGGCTTCTCAATCCTTCTACACACCATGACTCATCTCTCTTTTTGTTTAATTCATATATATTGATCATTATCTTCTCATCCTCACTTCTTTTGTGATTCTTATACATCCTAGTCCCATGTATCATCTACCATGACACATTATGCACACATATATATCACATATATAAATATATTTATTTCAAGAGAAGAAAATCTTAAGTGAGCTTAATATTAGTTAACATATGTATATATCAAATATATCAAATTATTAAATCAACACTTGATTCAATAATCCGGTTATATCATATATAACCCGGGTAATCAAATATATATATATATATATATATATATATATCATAATATTAAATCAACACTTGATTCAATAATCCGGTTATATCACATATAACCGGCTAATATTCAATATTAGTCATTAAATCAACACTTGATTCAATAATCCAGTTATATCATATATAACCGGCCAATATAAAATATAAACACACACACACACACACACACACACACACACACACATATTAATCAAATCATTGAATCAACACTTGATTCCCGGTTATATCACATATAACCAGACTGATATCAAATATCGCTACATTAGAATACAGTATCATATACACGTATTCAATAAAGCTCCCACACATAACTCCATACTTGCCCTACTTCATTTCGCTTGAGCTAGGAAACCTCTATGTGGGACTCTAAAGACTCGTCAATACGCCAGCAGTAGGTAATGATCACATCAGATACCCACAAGCCCTCAATGGTACTAGCTGGACGTAACGAATACCCAGGTATTGAATGAATAGAAGATCAACAAGCAAACTTGTCCAAACTACCGTAAAGCCTATAAGCAACACTTACCGTACAGTCCGGTCTCTTCTTATGATATTGTTGGCTATAGTACCCTCAAGGCAATTATTGTAATCGCATGTAGGTGGTTATGATGATTAAAAGAGGACATATACGGGTAGAACAGCCTTACTCAAGATGATAGTATACTATCTGGTTTTCCTTTTTCATCATGTACATGCATTATGTAGTATTACAGATCACTATTACATATTGATAGTGCCCATAGGATTCTTGCTTGACTACCAGCATTATGATGGCAATCATATACATTGGAGCTGAGCGATCTATAAGCACATCCTTAAATGTCCCTAGTCGCGGGAGTATCGAGACTCCGGAGTAAACTAGAATACTTATCGAGACCCCGACGAGGGGCGGTGGCCGGTTTCACAAGCCATTGGTGTTAGTCAGTCGCCTATGATAGTATGCAGGTGCTCATTGGGTTATGAGTACACTAGACGGACTCGTCGGGAACATGCTAGTTGGTTTTGTACCTATTGTCAGATAGCAGTTTCCAGGTGACATGTGTACAGGTTAGTCTATCGACCTGATCGTCATTTGTTTCATGTGAGTTCCCACTGTGCTTTGATTACTACCCTACCATGGATCAGAGGAGTCATGCAAACAGGTTTTACTTGGGTACAGTCCCGAGCCACATGGAAGCAGTGAGCGGATCGTCATGGATTCGTCTTTCCCAGTAATGGGGGTTGATTTCGCGTTGTGCATGGGTGGCCATCACCAGAAATCCTTGGCCAAAGTGGACGAGAATTACTGATTAGGATCAGTAGTTTCTTAGTTGGTGATAGGCTTCATACCGATACAAAATATCGCGTTATTAGGGGTCTGACTTTATCCACCCCCTAGACTCGATATGCGATACTCTTAGACGAACCAACTGGACTGTACGGAGATTGTCACGGAAAAGCTCAATAGGGGTTCGAATGAGTTTTCTTGTCGGCCTTCCTTTCGCTCAATACCTGGGTAGCCGTTACGTACAGCTAGTGCCACTGACGTGCTTGTGGTTAAACCCACTTCCAGCGTATTGACGAGTCTTTAGAGTCCCATACAGAGTGTTTCCCTGCTTCGGGTGAAACGATGTAGAGGCCGTATGCTTTTACAGCAGGGTTCGATCATATACGTGCACTTGTGCACATATCATGATTCGGACGGATAATACTAGTGGGCTTTGGTTTAAGCCGTATTCTAGTGTTATATTGTAGGTGTTGGCTATAGTGCCCTCAAGGCACTTATCGTAATCGCAGACAGATGATTATGATGATTGAGGGAGGACCTATACCGGTAAAACAGTTTTACTCGAGATGATAGTATAATATCTGGTTTGTCTTTATCATCATGTACATGTTGATAGAGCCCATAGGATTCTTGCTTGACTACCAGCATTATGATGGCGATCATATACGTGGGTGCCGGGGGTCTATAACAACATCATTAAATGTCCCTAGTCGTGGGAGTACCGAGACTGGGCATCGATACTCCAGTATAGAATATAGTATACCGATCGAGACCCTGACGAGGGGTAGTGGCCGAATCTCACAAGCCATTGGTGTTAGTTTGTTCACCTAAGATAGTATACAGGTGCTCATTGGGTTATGAGTACACTGGACAGACTCGCCAGGAACGTGCTAGTTGGTATTATACCTATTGTCAGATAGCATTTCCCAGGTGACATGTGTACAGGTTAGACTGTCGACCTGAGATTGTCATTTGTCTCGTTTGAGTTCCCATGTCACGACCCGAAGTTCAGCTCATGACCGGCACTTAAACCACGTAACGTCCCCAGGCGTAACGAAATTTAAGTAAGACGAAACCCAGAAATCTAAATCATAAAAGGATAAGTGATGAAAACATTTAATGAAAACATTTGTTAAAACATTTAGAAATCTCAAGTAAAAATCATTCAAGTTTAAATTATTTTATTAAAAATTTCGGCAGCACCTCCTTAGTAAAAACAAGCCCCGAAACGGGTACAACATAGGAAAAAGGTAAAACAACTGATGAAAATATAAAGAGCATCTTAAATGGGAGCAATCACGCCCAACAGCGGAACAAACACCACATAAATACTATACGACGCCGTAGCGAAGAAATGAACAATATAAGTGTAAACGGCCTGAAAAGAAATAAAGAGAAATAAAACTGCATAAATAAAAGTCGGCTCACATGAGCTCGACACCAGAGTCACAAAATAATATACAATATCGTCCTCACAACCGGTCTCTAAGCCAATACATAATTGGTAGATGGAGAGCACTAGATACAATGAAATGTATAATGAAATGTAAACAGATAACCGCAACCCACCTATAGCAAAAATGGCTCGCACGCCAACTGTAGCGGTATCCGCAACAAAAAGATACAAGGATGTAGCCCTGCCGTGACTACTCTGAGGGTCTACCTACAAGAACCGTGGCACAACGGGGGTTTGTTGCCAACTCGTAAATAGTAAATAACATATAAAGGTAATCGCAGGTATGCACGTACTGCGATACTCTAACATATGCAGCAGATAACATCAATATGTTAATCTGGGTATACAATAATCATGCGAGGTACTCTATCAGGTACTAAGGGTACATGATGCAATGCATGTAAATGAGTGCTGAGCATGGGAAAATAAATCACCAACACGAATCATCATCGTGGAAAAACCCCGGTGTCTACCAAATACACCCTAACTGCCAAAACTCAGGCGCCGTCAATCAAATCGGCCCTCATGTCCTGTAAATCTCATAGAAACGGAGTGCCCAACACCGGCACTCGAAAACATCATGAAGTACTCGTGTCCAGCATCGACACGCAAATCCTCATATGTCGGGCTCCGTCAATCGGATCGGCCCACGGGCTCCGTCTGCGGCATCGGCCTTCGGGCCCCTGCAGTATGGGTCGGCCCGTATCCATCTCTCGACTCTGGTCAGTATCCTCCGGATAACCGCCAGGTCTAACCAATCACCGGTAGGTACTAGCCACCCTGCCAGGCTCATCGTCTGCTCCACGAGAAACATTTCTCGCCCCGGGGAACCATACCGGGTCCACCATGAATCCGCAAACGGATCATCTAACTCCTCGAATCGGTTTTCAAGCACACGTTTCAGAACTGATAAAAACGCATGGTGGACGCACCGAAATATCATATCAAGAGAAACCGGGTTTTCTAAAACAATGCATACTTTTTTGAAATAATACCACGGTTCTCAAATCCACAAATCACATGAAATCCAAACCCAATGCGTAAATCCATGCAATGTGATTCATGCATCATAAGTCGTACTATGAGAAAAAGGGGAAAAACCGCTCTTTAAATAAATTCAGTTTTAAAATATATCTTGCGGCCCCCAGTTTTCTAAAACCAGTTCATCCAGGTAGGTATAATGTGTATATGCGTAAGTATGGATGTATCAATGTGTAGGTGCACCAATATAGATATACAAATGTGTATGTGCACAAGTATAGGTGTATCAAAGTGTATGTGCACAAGTAACATAATCATGTCGAATCGTATACAAGATGAGCTGCAGTCTATTATTCATGACAATTCTATAGTGTGAGTGTCATGGCAATTACTAACGGTGTGTGTAACATGCAGTTTAGTGCTCGTGCAACATGAACCGTTAGTAACAGTGCGGTGTCCTATTAATTCTAGGTCCATATATAGCAGGGAATATAGTATGCAACAAATAGTAGCCATGCGAGATCAATGTATATGAATGCAAATATGCAGCTACAACATCCTATCAAGCCATGATGCATAACGCCATACGGGTGATTTCACCGTAGATGTTAAATCTACTCACCGGTGATCTGATGCTAAGCGTATCCGACCACCTACTTCCCCTTCTTCCCGGCGTCCGAAGTCTCCGCCTGCGAACTAAGAGTTTATACAAAATAACACACGTAAGGCAAAATCCTACAAAAACGTGATATCAAGTCCAAACGAGAACTAGCTTCGCGATCTAAACACATGTGTATACGTAACGTGTGTGCATACCAGCGCGTGTGCGTATACGTCAAAAACCACCCCGACACGCTGTGACACACAGCAACACCAACCCAATTCGTAACGCACGTATCGTGCAAGTCCCTCTACACAAATTATAGGTAATAGGTCCCAGATTTTATCTAGAGCAAAAACAAGAAAAATAAATAAGACCAAACCTTTTATAATACCTATAGAAAGCTACCTGCAAAAATTCAACAAGTTCCAAGAAAAATGGGCCGGCCACCATAGGCTTGATATCGGCCAATTTCAGGTAAAAGTGGTCCAGGTTTCTACATTACACTCCTAGCATAATTCATAGCCTAATGTATATATTTGCTCATCAAGGAAATAGCCCCAGATATAGCAGATTCTACGTATCCTAAAGTTTTAGTTTTAAAAACACTAAATTGCAACATTAAGATATTTTTGAATCAGGTGAAATTACTTGAATTAAGGGATACCAACATCACAGAATATATCTAACCTAACCATAAAAATCCTAATTTAACAGAATTCCCACCTAAACCATCAAAACATCACAACTCCCTCAAAACACTAAAATTAGCTAAACCACCCAGATTCTGTCCACAGTAAAAACCCAAAAACCAAACAATACCAAAGACAGACAAAAACTTACAGGCACCACTCAGTACAGCACCAACACTCAACTCAAAAGGGGGGCCGGCGAAGCCGGAATACAGGGGGAGGTCGCCGGATTTCATAGAGGGAAACGGGCACGAAATCCAACACACTACTCTACAAGGCCTGCACATTACTCTGAATATGTTTGCTAAACTAGAAAATGATCACAGATGCAGCAGATCTCATATATCCTACAATTTGCTTCAAAACCGTATTTTAAAATTTCAAGTTTGCAACATTAAGGTGATTTAGCGAAATCTAGTGGTACTACTAGGTTAAAACAGCACTAATAACACCTACCTAAGTCAATTAATCCATAATAATCCCAACTTAGCTTAAACCCCACTCAAATCATAAACTAGCTCAAAAATCCACATTAAACACTAACCGAAGCTAAATAACCACATGCTAGAAAAAGAAAGGAGTTGAGTTTAAGAACTATACCTCAAGTGATCCTAGGGTGCAACAAGAAGAAGAAGAGGAGGGGATTCTGCTGCAGCTGCTGCTGGTGCTTCAGCTGCTGCAATTGTGTGTGTGTGTGTGTGAAAGTGAGAGAGAGAGAGAGAGAAGTGAGAATGAGTGTGTGAGTGTTTGAGTGTTTGAAAAAGAAATGAGAGATATGAGATTCAACCTTCCTCTCTCTCTCCTCATTAATTACCAAGCATGGCTCAAGCCCATCATGCTCTCTCTCTCTCTCTCCAACTCAAGTCAACCCCAAACATAAGCTAATTATATTAAAAAAAAGAAAACTAATGCACCTAATTAACTCATATTAGCCTAATTAAATGGGTTAGTCCACCATGGTTGTCTAAACATGGTTTAACCCCAAACTTAGCCCTAGTTAACATGCACATGTGTGTGCAAGCCCAATTAAATTCTAATAAAATATTCATTAATTTTGATAAAATATTTGAAAACCGTTTTGGTAAACTTTTTACTAAAAAACACATATAAAAGCACAATAACCTATAAACACAATCTAAGGTGTTACAATCTTCCCCCCTTAAAGAAAATTCGTCCCTGAATTTAAAATATAGCTACGCGTACCTTCAAAGAGATGAGGGAATTTCCTCCGCATCTCGCCCTCGGCCTCCCAAGTGATCTCTTCACCATTCGGGCTGCGCCAAAGAACCTTCACAGATGGCAAGACCTTTAATCGAAGTTTTTTCACCTGCCGATCCAATATCACTACTGGCTGCTCGGTGAATGAAAGATCGCGCTCAAGCTGAACGGTCTGGTGCTGAATCATGTAAGATGGGTCATGAAGATATCTACGAAGTATCGACACATGGAATACAGGGTGAACGTCCGGAAAGCTGGGCGGAAGAGCCAAACGATATGCAACTGCGCCAACACAGTCGAGGATCTCGAAGGGACCCACAAATCTGGGACTAAGCTTTCCTTTTCGCCCAAATCTCATCACGCCCTTCATCGGAGAGATCCTCAGAAAAACATGATCGCCAACTGCGAACTCTAGTCTGTGACGGCGTATGTCAGCATACGATTTCTGCCTACTCTGAGCCGCTCTCATCCGGCCTCGAATCAACTGTATCTTCTCGGCCGTCTCCTCCACAATCTACGGCCCCAAAATACTGCTCTCGCTGAGCTATGTCTAACAGACGGGCGATCTGCATCTCCTCCCATATAGAGCCTCAAATGGTGCCATCTGAATAGTATCCTGGAAGCTATTGTTGTAGGAGAACTCCACTAACGGTAAATGATGATCCCAGCTACCACCAAAATCTAACACGCAAGCTCGGAGCATGTCCTCAAAAGTCTGAATAGTCCGCTCTGACTGTCCGTCGGTCTGCGGATGAAATGCTGTGCTGAAACTGAAGCAGGTGCCTAAATCCTCCTGAAGTCTCTGCCATAGTCGGCTGGTGAACTGGGTGCCTCTGTCGGACACGATACAAGTCGGGACGCCATGCAACCATACGATCCCGTCGATGTAAATCTGGGCATATTGAGCAAATCCGAAAGTAGTCTTCACTGGCAGGAAGTGAGCCGCTTTCGTCAAATGATCTATGATCACCCAAATTGAGTCATACCCTCGAGTGGTCCTAGGTAGACCCATAATGAAATCCATAGAAATCTGCTCCCATTTCTACTCCGGAATGGGCAAAGGCTGCAACTCTCCCGCGGGGCTCTGTGCTCGGCCTTGACTTGCTGACAAGTCAGGCATCTCGACACAAAGTCTGTGACGTCCCTCTTCATTCCATCCCACCAATAAACATCTCTCAGATCGTGGTACATCTTGGTGGAACCTGGATGAACGCTATATACTGATTTATGCGCCTCCTCAAGAATCTCACGCCGCAGTCCCTCAGAATCTGGTACGCACAATTGAGTCCCAAAGCGTAGTACCCCCTGATCATCGATCACGAACTCGGACTCTCTGTTCTGCCTAATATGCTCCATGATCTGTGAAAGACGGTCATCACCGGACTGGGCCTCTCGGATACGGTCAAGCAACTGCAGACGTGCACGAATATGTGCAAGTTGTCCCCCGATCGGAGTGAACTTGAACTGCACTCGGCTGTCGCATAGAATCTGCCAATCAGCTGAAGACTGCCTCTGCACGGTGCTCAAACAAAGTAAACTACCTCCGGGCCTCCGACTTAAAGCATATGCTACTACGTTCGCCTTGCCTGGATGATAAAGGATCTCGCAATCATAGTCTTTCACCAGCTCCATCCAATGGCGCTATCTCAGATTCAGGTCTCGCTGCTGAAATTTGTACTTCAAGCTCTTGTGGTCCATGAATATCTGGCACGACTCGCCGTATAGGTAATGTCTCCAGATCATGAGTGCAAACACCACCGCAGCTATCTCTAAATCGTGAGTAGGATAATTCTGTTCATGTGTCTTCAGCCACCGAGAAGCATACGCGATAACTCTGTCGTGCTGCATCAACACGCAACCTAGTCCCACTCGCGAAGCATCGCAATAAACCACGAATATGCCCGATCCCGAAGGTAATGACAACACTGGTGTAGTAGTCAGACAAGTATTCAACTGCTGGAAGCTATACTCGCACGCCTTGGTCCAATTAAAAGGAACTCCCTTCCGGGTCAACCCGGTCAACGGTGCAGCGATACTGGAGAAGTCCTGAACAAATCATCGGTAGTAGCCAGCCAGGCCTAGGAAGCTACGGATCTCCGTAACTGATGTCGGTCTGGGCCAATGCTGAGCGGCCTCGATCTTCTTTGGATCCACACATATGCCATCTCTCGTAATCACGTGACCCAAGAAATCAACGTTGTCAAGCCAAAATGCGCACTTGGAAAACTTCGCGAACAGCTGGTGCTCTCTCAACGTCTGCAACGTGATCCGCAAATGCTGCTCGTGCTCCTCTCGGCTCCGTGAATACACTAAGATGTCGTCAATAAACATGATGATGAACAGATCAAGATACGGCCTGAAAATACGGTTCATCAAATCCATAAACGCGGCTGGGACATTGGTGAGTCCGAACGACATCATCAAAAACTCATAGTGCCCGTAACGTGCGCGAAAAGCTGTCCTCGGAATATCCTCCTGCCGCACCCGCAACTGATGGTAACCCAATCGCAAGTCAATCCTTGAAAAGTATCCCGCATCCTGAAGCTAGTCAAACAAATCATCGATACGTGGCAAGGGATATCTATTCCGTACGGTAACCCTGTTCAGCTGGTGGTAATCAATACACAAGCGCAAACTGCCGTCCTTCTTCTTGACGAACAGGACTGGAGCACCCTAAGGAGACACACTAGGTCGAATAAGCCCTTTATCCATCAAATCTTGCAGCTGACTCTTCAACTCTCTAAGCTCCGCCGGGGCCATCCGATAAAGCGGTATGGAAATAGGCCCCGTGTCGGGAATCAAATCAATGCAAAAAACAATATCGCGCTCAGGCGGTAATCCATGCAGCTCGTTAGGGAAAACATCAGGGAACTCACTAACAATCGGGAACTGGTCCAATGGAACCTCTGTAGCCTTAGCATCGCAAACATAAGTTAGAAATCCCTGACATCCCTTCCTCAAAAGCTGTCCAGCGCGAAGAGAAGAAATCAAACTGTGAGGGGTGACACCACGGTCCCCCTGCATAATAAAAACTGACTCGCCGGGAAAACAAAACCTAAATATCTTCTTGCGGCAGTCCACAGACGCATAGCACGTAGCTAGCCAATCCATGCCCAGGAAAACGTCGAAGTCCAACATCTTAAGAAGGATCAAGTCGATAGGCAGCTCCCTCTCGCCAATACGGACAACACACGATCGAAACACGTTTCTCACAACAAACGACTCTCCAATGGGAGTGGTCACAACAAGCGGCTGACTATGTAAACCCGACTCTCTGCCTAAACTCGGCGCGAAGTGTGTTGAGACAAACGAGTGTGTAGAACCCGGATCAAACAACACATGTGCGTCAAAATAACATACTGGGAGAGTACCTGAGACTACAGCATTGGACGCCTGCGTGTCCTGATGCGTCAAAGCAAACACCCGTGCCTGCCTTCCACCTGTGACTGGCCGTCCTCTACCGACAACTGGCCGTCCTCTGCCTCTATCGCCCTGACCTCTCTGAATGAACCCTCTGCGATCACGACCTCTCTGTGCATAAGTCTGATGCGGAGTAACAATAGGTGCAAGAGGCAACGCTCTCTGAGGTGGAGAAGGTGGTAAGGTAACCTGTGGAACAGCTGCCTCCCTCTGGTGTATCCCAGGACAATCTCTAACGAGGTGAAGTAGACTGTCGCACCTAAAGCACCCATGTGACGACTGCTGACTCTCCCGGGGATACGAGCTAAGCATCTGGCCTCGTCCCGCATCTCTGCTACTCCTCGTTCCTGAACGAAACTTGTCGCGGTGTCTAAATGTTGTCTCCGTGCTGATATACCAGTATGAACTCTGTTCGGCTCCGGAACTACCGAAGTCTCGGCAAGACGCTCCTCGACTAATAGGGCTGCATCCACAGCTGCTGCATAAGTCTCGTAATGCTGTGCGCTGATCGCAAGAAACAACGGTGTAAGCAGGCCTCGGACAAACCTCTTGACTTGCATCTTCTTAGTAGTTACTAAATATGGGGCATAAACAGATAGCTCAGTGAACTGCACATCATACTCCACCACTGTCATATCCGGCGTCTGGCGTAATGACTCTAACCTGCGCGCTCAAGAATCTCTGACACTCTGTAGAAGGAAACGGGCGAGAAACACAGTCACGAACTCGGTCCAGGTCATAAGAGGAAGACCTGCTGCTCTGCCCTTCTCTACCGACTCGCACCACTTCTGTGCAAGACCTTCCAAGCTAAAGCTCATGAACTCCACCCATCTCGCATCGGCGCATCTCAGTGAACGGCATATCCTGGACATCCGATCAATAAAAGACTGTGGATCATCGGCTGCATCGGTGCCTGTGAAGACCGGAGGCTTCAGCCTCATAAACTCGGATAACGATATTGTGATAACCTCCGTGGCTGCAGGTGCATCTACCGGAATCGTAGATACCATCGCGGTCCCCGTAACGGGTGTAACTACCTCTGGCCGCTGCGCTCAAAGTGCCTCAACTAACGACCCCATCATCTGGCGCATCTCCTATATACCGGCCCCTACCATAGCGATCTGGTCTGTTGAAGGGGGAACAGTCTGCTCTGGTACAACGGGTGTACTGCCCGGGTCAGTCCTCGTCTCAGACGAGTCAACTCTAATCTCGGCTCTCGCGACCGCTCTCTGCGCCCTCGTAGTCTTCGGCGGCATAATTGGCTGAAAGGAAACAAGGTTCGATAAGGATACGGAAATTGAATCGCAAGAATGTATATAATTTCGAAAGAATTTCAACCAACAAGTCCTAAGGTCACTTAGGCAAAGTACCGTATCGTGAGTATGCCGCGGAACATACACACGCTACGCCACTCTGCTTTAGCTATCTCCTCCATCATACCAAGGTCATCCTACACTCCGAAAGGTAAAACCTACGCTCTGATACCATCTTTATCATGACCCGAAGTTCAACTCGTGACCGGCTCTTAAACCACGTAACGTCCCCAGGCGTAACGCAATTTAAGTACGCCGAAACCCAGAAATCTAAACCATAAAGGATAAGTGATGAAAACATTTAATAAAAACATTTGTTAAAACATTTAGAAAATCTCAAGTAAAAATCTTTCAAGTTTAAATTATTTTATTAAAAATTTCGGCAGCACCTCCTTTGTAAAAACAAGCCCCGAAACGGGTACAACATAAGAAAAAGGTAAAACAATTGATGAAAAATATAAAGAGAATCCCAAACGGGAGCAATCACGCCCAACGGCGAATAACCACCACACAAATACTATACGATGCCGTAGCGAAGAAATGAACAATATAAGTGTAAACGGCCTGAAAAGAAATAAAGAGAAATAAAACTGCATAAATAAAAGTTGGCTCACATGAGCTCGACACCAGAGTCACAAAATAATATACAACATCGTCCTCATAACCGGTCTCTAAGCCAATACATAACTGGTAGATGGAGAGTACTAGATACAATGAAATGTAAAAAGATAACCGCAACCCACCTATAGAAAAAATGGCTCGCACGCCAACTGTAGCGGTATCCACAACAAAAAGATACAAGGATGTAGCCCTGCCGCGACTACTCTGAGGGTCTACCTTCAATAACTGTGGCACAACGGGGGTGAATTGCCAACTCATGAATAGTAAATAACATATAAAGGTAATCGCAGGTATTGCACGTACTGCCATACTCTAACATGTGCACCAGATAACATCAATATGGTAATCTGGGTATACAATAATCATGCGAGGTACTCTATCAGGTACTATGGGTACATGACGTAATGCATGTAAATGAGTGCTGAGCATGGGAAAATAAATCACCAACACGAATCATCATCGTGGAAAAACCCCGTTGTCTAACAAATACACCCTAACTCCCAAAATTCAGGCGCCGTCAATCAAATCGGCCCTCATGTCCTGTAAATCTCATAGAAACAGAGTGCCCAACATCGGCACTTGTTCATATCAGATTTTTGCATTTTCATACCGCCCAATTTTTATCACATTGCATGTCGGTAGATACTCTTGAGCCGTGTTTGCTAGTCAATTGCAGGATACAGGTTCCCGGTTCTCAAACGGAGAAATTCATGGAAAAGACGAAAAAATCCGGGTTCTTGCCGACCACAGATAAAACACGGTCTCCGTCCCTCATCCGTTTGTTACCAGATACCAGTAGGAAGACAAAATGTCAAATCGATGTCGTTTTCAGGCACAAGGCTCAATGGTAGCACAAGATTCAAGAGATCTACGCGGCGCTCGAGACAATCATGACAAAATCTTAACAAAAAGTCCACCTTTCCTTCAACAGAAATTCTGGAAAAATCGTGAAAACAATTGAAGAAAATACATATTCCAGAAGAAAGTGCTAAGAAAACCAGGCCACCACAAAAAGGCCCAAAGCCCAACTCCACAGAATGGCCGCGGAAGCGCGGCCAAAGAGGGGTATTAGCCGCGCTTCCGCGGCCATTCTGGCGCCAGACATGATGAGTTTTGGAGGGTAGTTTGGTCTTTTCATCAGGGTTCTGTTGGTTGCCCTAGGGTTTCATTTTTTGGCCTATAAATAGCCCAGAAGTTTGTGAAGGAAGGGGTCCATTTTTCTTGTATTTTCTTTTTCTAGGATTTAGTTCACTTGTTCTTCTTCTTCTCATCTCTTCTCCATTAACCTTGTAGTGAGCTTTGTGAGGGAGGAATGATAAATAAAGAAGATCAATTTGTTACCATGCTTGTCTTACTTTTATTATAATTGTTGTAACTTTAAATTCGTTAAGTAGTTGTTGTTATTTTCTTGTTATTTCTTTCTTCTCTTTTTTTTCTTTATCCTTACATACGACAATGATACTTACGCTCGATCCTCGCCAAGGTGAGGTCGCAAACAGTTAGTCGTATTCTTCTAATCTCCTTCTTTCTATCTTCCTCTTTTGTGTTGTTTTATTTTTCCGTATTATGATGTGTGAGTAGTTCATTCTTGTTAGGGTAGGATAAGGGAAGTTTGAGAGAAGGAAATCTCTCTCACTCTTTCCTTGCCCAACAGCTTAAATCGACTCCCGTTAACCCAACCACAATCCGCTCCTTACGGCACCCTATCCTACATGATAGCGGTGATTCCGTAGTGAGACCGGTTGTGGTTGGATTAACCGGAGGTTATGGCTAAGAGCCAAGAACGGACGGACAAGCACCAAAAGGAAGACTTATGCGTTGGAAAGCCTAGCTTATACTCGCAAAGTCCTTCCTAGTCGTGCTAATCCCCGTTGTTGCCGATTACCGTAACACGACTTTAAGAGGGGCAACGAAAGATGTGGAGACTCCTAACTCAAACTAACCTAATCCTAACCCTAACATGCTCTCTTTAAATATCAACTCAACACATAGATAACACAAACAAAATCTGAACAACCGGACTTAACTCGTCGAAAAACACATAGAAAAAGATTCCCATCTCCCTGCGGACGACCCGTACTCAACCGGCTAGCTACGTGCGAAACCGTCTTGATTGCGGTATTTAGAACTAAACTTGACACGCACAAAACCTAACAATCAAATGGCGCCGCTGCCGGGGAGACGGTAGTTTGTTTCTTTGTGAAATTTCGGGTTAATTTGTAAGTATAACTCTAACCAAAAAAAAACAAAAAAAATATACACTTTGTAAAAACCATCTTGTTATTCTTGATTAGTTTTTGTGCAAGTGTGCAGAAAATACGAAGCTCAAGATCGACGCCAAAGACGTTGGGAATACGGAGTTCAAATACAGTGCCAAAGACGTGGGAAGATAGACCCACATTTCGCGGCTACACCGCGACGGACAAAAACAAAGCATACGGTCTACTGTACAAATCTGGAGCAAATACAGTGAGCAATTCAAGATTCAGTACATCCAGACAAGAGGAGGAGACCCAGATCAGCACTTGAACCAAACCTGAAGTCCCAATCCCCTGTTCCTGCCGCGTTTCCGCGGCCTTAGCACTTGTTTGGCCGCGGAAGAGCGGCCACTTGGTGCCCTTGGGCTGCCATTTTTTCTGGGTAACTCTCTCTACCTCTCTCCACTCCTCTAAGCTCCACTGAATTGTGTTTTCTGCAGGCTTCTTTGCGCAAATTCTTCTCCCCTTTCCAATAAACTGTTCTTGTGCAGGATTCTTTGCGCCGCAAATAAAAATTGTTTGCTGTTGATATTGTTACTGTTTTGCATTCTTTAATACGGACTTAAGGGGCTTGAAACCAATCCAGATTGGGTGGGGATTTCATCACCCTTCCCAGGACCCCGGAAATCACTAAGCATATGCATTGTCCATTGTAAATTAAAAAATACTAGACTTCGGCCCTAAGGACTTCGCGCTCATTAGGAGAAGATAAACCTTGTTTAGAACCTCGCTTAACCGTATATTGTTTACGGGGTGTCTAGGAAAGTGTTAAAGGCGCAACCGCCGAAAGAGAAAGGGTTATTTAATTAAGGAACTTCGCGAAAGCGTTGGACAACCTCCCCTTATCTCTGCACTTACCTGGCCTCGTGATCGGTGTATTGTTAAGCCCGTTTCTCGACACTGTTTAACTTCGACAATCAAGTTCAGGAGCAGGTCTAGTAGACCTAGGTTACCCTAGATCTAGGTGTGATTGTGCATATCTTGTTTGTGATTGCTTAAGCCGTATTCCCGTACATACTTCTGTAAATCTTTTTCTAAAAAAAAAAAAAAAAAGAAAAAATCAAAAACTTTTATAAAAACTTGCCCTTTTGTCGCCACATCCATTTTCACCCAACACCCATCGCCTTTCTTCATTGACGTTTTCTTACCCTCACCTTCTTCGCTTTGACTATACTAAACTCGTTTAGTGTATGTCCGCTTGGACTCGGGACACTAGCGCCCGTCTAGTCCGCGTTACGTTAGTCGCGACCGACTACGCGATCGACTCCGAAGTCGATACTCCGTCCACTCCTCTTTCACCCCTTCCTTTGCCGGCCAACTCCGACGTTGACCGGAATTCTGTGCATACATCTTCACCTTCACCTTCACCTTCACCAACCTCTTCTTCCGCGATGTCGGGATTTATTCCGAACATCTCTTTGACCACCCCTGGATTGGCTCCACCTCCTACGGAGACCAATCTTCCACCACCTCCGCCTGTTGTAGCGCCGCAGCGAATCGCGCTCCAGGATCGTTTCTACCCCACCCGTTCTGCTCTTCCCACCTGTCTTTCTCTTCCTCCGGCCAATGGGGACAACTTTGAAATTAAGCCCCATTTCATCAACATGCTTCCACGTTTTCATGGGCTTGAATCTGAAGATGCCTATATCTTCATAAACAAATTTCAAAATGTCTGTGCCATGATGAAAACGACCCAGCTGTCGGACGATGCTATACGTCTACGGGTCATTCCGTTCACCTTATGCGATCTAGCAGAAAAATGGCTGTATAGCACCGCTTCCCACTCAATCACCAGCTGGGATGAGTTTGTTAAAGCGTTTCTGAAAAAAATTTACCCAAATCATAAGACCGCAAGAATTCGAAATGAGATCAACCAATTCTCCCAGCTTCCTTCTGAACCCTTCTGGAAGTGCTTTGACCGATACAAAGACCTTCTTGTTCAGTGTCCTCACCACGGTATAGAGAAATGGCAACTCTGCCAAACCTTATACGAGGGACTGAACCCAGCAACGAAGCAGTTGCTGGAAACCATCTGTCAGGGCCACTTCCTATCCAAATCTGACGAGGAAGCATGGCAGTTCTTTGACGATCTTGCGGAGCAAACGCCACAGTGGGAGAGCACTAGACCGACTTCTTCTTCTTCTACCTCCACTTCTACCGGTCAGTCTAGGGTAGGAATCCACCAACTCGATGTCTCTATTGCAATGAAAGCTGAAATGGCTGCAATAACACGAAAGCTTGAAGCGATAGAGAGCAAATTTTCTGCTCCTGCCCCCACACCTGTTCTCCCCCTTCGTACGATCTGCGCTTGTTGTTCCGATCCGTCCCACTTGACCGAAGAGTGTCCTTACAATCCACCCCCGCAAGGACAGGATCAGGTTAATGCTGCCTTCCAGCAAAGACCGAGGAATGATCCATACTCTTCCACCTATAATCCCGGTTGGAGGAACCACCCCAATTTCGCCTGGAATCAGAATCAGAATCAATTCCAGGGAAACAATTTCCAAAGGGGCCCTCCACCGCAACAACAAGCGCAGCAACAAACTCAGCATCAGTATCCGCAGCCCTTCCAACCCCAACCTTACCAAAACCAGACGAACAACTCTTTTCCACAAAACAACAACTTTGTTCCGTCCAACAACGATAAGGTTTCCTCGCTCGAGCGAAGTCTGGAGGCGTTTGTTAAACAATCGACTCAATCCACCGCCAACATCCAGTCTTCGATCCAATCTTTAGTGCAACACACCGCCGCACACGGGCAGAGCATCAAGACCATTGAGGCCCAGATTGCACAGCTGAACGCGGCCTTGAGCGAGCGAGAGAAGGGGAAGCTCCCGTCCCAGCCACTTCCAAATCCCGGTCACCCACATAATGCACACGTTGCTCTTGAACAACAAAACCATAATGTGAGTGCCGTGACCACACTGAGATCAGGGAGGATGCTGCCAAACAACATTGGCAAACGGATCAACGATGATGCCCCAGCCGCTGCTTCTTCTTCTTCTCCTTCTTCTTCTTCGTCTTCCGAGCCTATTCTCCGTTCTTCACAAGGCTCTCCCTCTTCTTCTTCTGCTCTGAACGGACCCGCTTCTCACTCCATGAAAACACCTATTCTGGGATCCGTTCCAACTCCAAAATCTCCTCCTCCAGCATTAGACTCAACCAATTTTCAAAATGTTCCATTTCCAAACCGGTTGAGGTCTAACAAACAAAATCCACAAATGGAGAAGATTTTGGAGTTATTCAAGCAAGTTAACATTAACATTCCTCTTTTAGATGCTGTCCAACAAGTCCCGTCTTACGCGAAAATCTTAAAAGACTTGTGCACGAAAAAGAGGAAGTCTCAGGTACCCAAGAAAGTTTTCTTGGCTAGTGCTGTGAGTGATGCCCTTACCCAATCTTTACCACAAAAACGGAAGGACCCTGGCTGTCCTACGATTTCAATTACTATTGGGGATAAGAACATCAACCGCGCACTATTAGATCTTGGTGCCAGTGTTAACTTGCTTCCGTATTCAGTATACGAGCAATTAGGCGTCGGAGAGCTGAAACCCACACACTGCACTCTCCAGATGGCCGACCGATCGATCACCCATCCTAGGGGTGAGTTAGAGGATGTGTTAATCAAAGTCGGGGATTTCATATTCCCCGTTGACTTCATTGTCTTAGATACACAGCCTGTAGCTAACCCCCGGAATCAAATTCCGGTGATACTCGGTCGCCCATTTCTCGCAACCTCAAATGCTGTGATCAATTGTCGCAATGGTTCAATGAACCTCTCTTTTGGAAATATGACAATTGAACTCAACATTTTTAGGTTGGGGAATCAGCCCGCTGAACCTAATGCTCATATACTGGATGTTTGCTCGATCCAGGAGATCACACCAGAAGAGTGTGAATTCGAGGAGTTTCTGTTTGAACACGATGATCTTGACGCCACTAGTGCGTTTCTCTTCGAACCTGCTGCTGCTTCTGCGTCCGACAACGAATATGAGTGTTTCACGTTCTTGCACGATCTTAGCCACGCACAACCCGAGTTTGAATCTTTTGACTTTCCGGATGAGTTACCTGAACCATCCGACTCGGTTGCCTACACTCGTTTTGAACCTTTGCTGGAGTCCTTTGAGTTCGAGACCTTTGCACCAGTCTTGCCTTCCATCATTTCACCTCCAACGCTCGAACTCAAGCCGTTGCCGTCTCACCTTAAGTATGCTCACTTAGGTGAGAACGAGACCCTCCCTGTCATCATTTCGGCTTCTCTAGCTCCAGAGCAAGAGAAAGCCCTTCTCGCAGTCTTGCACAGCAACAGGCAAGCTTTTGGCTGGTCCATGGCGGACATCAAGGGGATTAGTCCCCTGATCGTTGAGCATCACATTCATCTGATGGATGATGCCAAACCAGCCCGGGATCCACAAAGACGTCTTAATCCAGTCATGAAGGAGGCTGTGAAGAAGGAGATCGTCAAATGTCTAGATAGTGGTATCATTTACCCTATCTCTGATAGCCAGTGGGTTAGCCCCATTCATGTTGTCCCCAAGAAGTCGGGCATCACGGTCATAACCAACGAGGCGAATGAGTTAATCCCTAC